>LR990130.1:19872500-22272500 GCA_905147285.1 Hypena proboscidalis
ATTTTATATTTAATTGTCTTTTTGTTTCACGGAATGACAAAACAGGTAACAAAATTTGGAATAAGCATTTATACTAGATATACATAATATTATGTTCTACAAGTCTGCCTAAAATATTTTTAAAAATCTAAATAATATTGGAAAAATAACTTTGGAATGATTACATCAGTCCTTTAAATACATTAAGGTGCCTTAACTTACTCTTTGTCTTTTATATAAATCAATTTGTTCTTTGGATATTTGCAAGCAAAATGAATGCTGCTTATTAATTAAATTTTAGTGATAGTATAATTAAAAAGCTCTGATATAAGTTTAGTTGCAACACAGGGAGTGGCTCATAAACTATTATACCCCCTTAGCACGGCTTGTCATTTTTGACATTTCGATTCGACTAACGAAAAGTCGAAAATTTTTACTTAACATTTTTGAAGTACGGCATTTTTTGTCGAAAATTGTTGTAAGATTAAAATATTTGAGTTAATATTGTTGTGGTGACATGTTAAGAAATGTCAAATGTCGAGTTAACAATGTTTACTCAACATTTTCGACAACCGGCGCGGCGTTTATCTACTGAGTGTGCGCTTTGACGCGGTGTCAACATAAAAAGGTCGACTCGACGTTTTAATGTTAATAACTACGTCATTGTCGAATCGAAATTTCAAGAATAGCTAACCGTGCTAAGAGGACTGTACTTAATGTTGAGATCAAAAACTCACAATGACAAAGCTTTCACAGTACGCTTAATTCTTAACTAGATACATTATGGCGTATGGCTTGTAGCATAGACCTTAGAGCATTTTAATATGTGTACGAAAGTCCTACATTTGTGACAGAAGCAAACAGTCAGAAATTCATGACTGTCATTAGTGATAACAATAATGTCAAAACGTGACATATCATCACCTCTTAACAGACATGGATAGTCGCGTGGATTACGATATTTGAACACAATTATGTCACAAATAGAAATCTCTATTTTCTTATCAAATTTAATCAAAAATAAAATGTGATCAAGAAGGACATATTTATGCTGCTGCTCTATGATAGGTCTAGTAACATTTCTAGGGTTTTAGTATACTATAGTATTTTAGCTTATAATGAAACAATGTGGTAGAAAACTATGGAGAAAGTATGTGTGTAGCTGCTGAAAATATGAATATACTAAAGTTTTGGACATAACGTCATATTCAAAAGTTTATTAACAACAGTTTTCAAATCATTAAAGATTTACTGACTTGTGATGACAAAAGGAAATTAATTGCTATATCCAGGGGTAAGGTTTTCATATTAGATCTTTACTGCCCCATAGGATGGCTTCTTTAATTTATTTTCTCGTTTGACGTTTCTATGTTGATAACTACGACATTGTCGAATCTAAATGTCAAGAGTAGCAAACTAGAACGCCGTACTAAGGGGACTGTACGTATGACTACTAAAAAATTAATACTCCTCATAACCTATTCTCACCAGTTTCGACCACATCATTCTCTTTGGTATAGCCTCAACGCCAGACAACTGGCGCGAAGGCAGTCGAGCTTCAGGAGGGGAGAGGCTGCAGGGGTGGTACGGAGCTGCTCATGTGAGCCCTGAAGTCTGGATGCTGGCGTAAATCGGGGTGCGGGGGACGGAGGTCTGTAACAAAGGAAAGATTTGTTAAGTCTTCATTTTAATGGTAATTACTTGGTATTTGTGTACTGTGTTAAAGTCTACCAGAATGTAAAATAAAAGCTCTCTATACATTATAAAGGTTTAAGTTATCATAACATGACATCACGCCTATATTTCCCTGAAGGGTGTGGCAGTGTTGTACAACACCCACACTGTTATGTTTAGTATAACACAATGTTCGACCCGGGAATCGAACCCGAGACCTAGCGGTGAGAGGCGCATACGATTACCATTAAGATCATCGAAAACTACGTAAAAAAACTACGAGTATAATAATATGAAAGATTGCTATTGCGTGTTAACATTGGAGGACTACGAGCTTAAAAATCTTTACGCAGAAACTTTTTCAAAAGCCCTAATTATTTAAATAGGCACTAGACTTCAGACTTTTTTACCAAATAATTTTTTCTCAATTTATAATCATTTGTTAAAGATTTTTATAATAGAAACTCACCTATCCTATGCTCAGCCACGGCATGCATATCCGTGGGATGCATACCATGCACATCAGTATGCGGCTGCATATGCGGTTGTGGGGTCCTGATATCAGCATGCTGGGTCTCCTTATGTCTCCTCAGGTCCACCTTCCTCTGGAAGGCTCTGCCGCAAAGGTCACAAGCGAAGGGTTTGAAACCTGTGTGCTTGCGGGAGTGGGTGATCAGGTTGGAGCTCTGGCTGAAGGCCTTTCCGCAGACCTGGCATTTGTGGGGCTTCTCACCTGGTGACAAAGAGAAGATAGAGTTAAGGATGAGTTAAGGATGAGTTGAATAACGTTGGTATTAGAAAGTTTAGAGGCTAGCATAGCGAGCGCGAGATAGATTTTGTCGTGATTTTCTCATATTTTCTATTGGGTAACATGACAAATCTAAATCTATCTCACGCTGGTTATGATAGACCGATTAAAGTTAAAAATTGTTGAAAATATTGACCATTAAGAACTTTTTGTTTTTGAGAAAATGTAAAAAAAAAAATAAAAAAATCATAAAACCTGGTGAATAATTAACACAACTACGTCTAGGATCAGCAGTTTTAATAAATATCGCTTTGTCACATCCACCCTGTATAAAAATGTGAGTAAACATTTACCTCTTAGATTTACAGGCTATTTGTTAACATTTACTAACCAAACTGTAGATAATATTTGTCAAGTTAAATGGTTACTGATATGAGAAATTAAAAGGAAAACAAATACCTATTATAAGGTATCCTGGTTCAGATTCTAGATAAATGCTTGTTAAATAACGTGTTTACTAATTTATCGGAAATTCCCCACCGCCCCCCGGTCAGAAATATATTGCTTTCTACCAACTCGCTTATTTGTATGTCAGGATAAAATTGGGTTTTAGTAATTAAATGCTCAATTACTAAATTTAGGTAAGCTTAATTATAAAAACTTTAACACGTAATCTATATATATAAAAATGAAACCCGTTTTCCGTTGTCACGACATAGCATGGACCCTGTTAAGCAAAAAAGATCCAACCAGCAATTTCTAGAAAAATGAGATATATATATAGTAAGAATCTACGAATCGAATTTTATATACGCAAAAAAGATCCAGGCAGTCTCACAACATTTACCGAACAAACCTCTATGCCACTAAAGTTACCAAAACACGTTTAGCGTTTTAAGAAAAAAACTAACAAAATCCATGATTCTTGGATCGATAAAAATTTCAAAATTTAAATTTTTTTTAATTTTTTTTAATCCAAACAGGTTGGATCCTTTCAGCAAAATATATATACATTTTTTATTTTTTTTTGTATTGGAAGATGATACCACAAGCTAAGTTGAACGACATCAGCAGTCGCAGGTCGTTAGTCCACCTGGCAGGGGGGCGTCCTACCTTACGGTTGCCAAGTCGCGGTCTCCATTCTAGGATTCGTTTGCTCCAACGGCTGTCGGTCCTTCGGCAAACGTGACCAGCCCACTGCCACTTCAGCGAGCTTATTTTGCGAGCTATGTCGGTTACTTTGGTTCTTTGTCGGATGACCTCATTCCTTATTCTATCTTTTAAAGAAATGCCGAGCATAGCTCGCTCCATAGCCCGCTGCGCGACTTTAAATTTGTGGACTAGTGCAACCGTTAATGTCCATATCTCGGCACCGTAGGTCATAACAGGTAGGACGCACTGGTTGTAGACTTTCATCTTCAGGCATTGCGGTAAAGGCGAAGAGAAGACCTGACGAAGTTTTCTAAATGCTGCCCAACCCAACTGGATCCTTCTATATCGACTTCTCGCTCGAAGTTGTTTCTACCAAGCTTAATTACCTGCCCTCGGTAGATATATTTTTGAACAACCTCGAGCATCGATCCGTCGACAAATATTGGTCTCGGCATGACATGCTCATTGAGCATGATTTTGGTTTTATCCAAATTCATGCCGAGACGAACACGTCGTGAAGCTCCATCTAGGCTGTGCAGCATTTCGCTCAGCTGTTCCAGCGACTCCGCTACTATGACGATGTCATCGGCAAACCGAAGGTGCGAGATGTACTCACCGTTCATGTTTATACCCAGTCCAGTCCAGAGTCTTAAAGACATCCTCGAGAGCGTTGGTGAACAGCTTCGGGGATATGACATCTCCCTGCCTCACCCCCCGACGCAGCTCTATCTGGTTTGTCTTTTGGTCCTGGATCTGGACGGTCATGGTGGCGGTCTCATACAGGAATCTCAACACCTCGATGTATCGCCAGTCGATACGACATCGTTGCAGAGCATTCAGAACCGCCCAAGTCTCGATGGAGTCGAAGGCTTTCTCGTAGTCCACAAAAGCCAGACACAGCGGCTGATTGTACTCTTCGGTTTTCTGTACAATCTGCCGTACAGAATGGATGTGGTCTACGGTAATAAAGCCTTTTCGAAACCCGGCTTGTTCTGGTGGCTGGAACTCTTCAAGTCTCCTGGCGAGGCGGTTCGTGACCACTCTCGAGAACAACTTGTAGATGTGGCTCAGGAGTGAGATGGGTCTGTAGTTCTTCAGTAAGGTTTTGTCACCTTTTTTGAAGAACAGTTTTAATAAATTTACTGAAATAAAAAATAAATACTCCACTTATTTTTAAATGGATCTCCCGTGAAAATGTTACCTAACATTTTCTTTTTGCATAAAAGATCCACAGGTAGTTTTTTAACAAAATCTGGAAAACTGAGTGCCACTAGCCAGTGGTATTTCATTTAAAACAATGCTATTTTATTGCGTTGCTACCAGTAACTTTTCATTTTTGTATCCTTCCGCTCGTTTATAATATATACTTCTGAATTTCAAATCGTATTTACTCAAAAGTAACATTTTGTTGGTTGGATCTTTTTTGCTTAACAGGGTCCGCATGAAAACGGCTTGACCGATTTGGCTGAATATTTTTTTGTAGTTTTCTAATACCTTGTACAAGGTTCCTAGGGGAAAAAAAAAGAAAAAAACAAAATAAATTAAATATATTATATTAATAAATTTTCTGTAAAAATATAAGTGAAATTATTGAACCCTACGGAATAAACACTATTATGAAAATATATATTTTGTTTTTTATTTAATAAAATTAGTAAAGTCCTTCTCAGGTATGACGAGACCAGGGAAATAGGTATTCATTTTTATATGGAGGATATTATAGATTCCAGTTCAAATTGAATAGGTACGCATACATAAGGTAGGTCAGCTATACAAAATAAAGTAGTGCATCAAATTTACGCTAAGGCGGTACGAAGTTCGCCGGGTCAGCTAGTGTGTGATAAATGTACGATTGGAATAATAAATGCTCTAAAATAAACTGTCTATCTTTATCCAGTACAATATTAAAAGTTAGTTCTGTTGGATCGCTCCACATCGAGTTATCGATCGCCGTGACGCGCGACCCGAAACGTCTGTAGGGCTGTCTATGATTGTGATACAAATTCTAGTGGTCCACCTGTGCTGTCGAATAAGTCCGTAATTTAGAAATTATTACTGAAGAGGCAGAGACTATACGAATGTACTACAATTTTATACCATTTTTTTTAAATAATTTATTTATTTAATTAATTAAAAATTTAAAAACTACTACTAACCTTAAATAAATGACTTAAATCTAAAGTAAATAACAATTTAAAATAACTTATTTATTAAATATTCATACATATTGAAATACATGCTCGCCTGTCCGTGATGTTTTTTTTTGTTCTTTTTTTTCAATTTCGTCCGTACTAGGTCCGTACTCTTGTGTCGCGGGGGTGTTTGCTAACATACATTTCACACAAAACACATCCACACACAATGTCATGGCTCATATATTGTACTTAAACGCATTAATAATAATGTATTCCTAAAATAATGTTGATTTCTAACAAAAACAGTACAGAAATAAAAATTATCGGGGCGCCGACAACCCTAAGAATTCTGTGTTAATAAACCTTTATGGAATCTGTTCGCAGTTTCCCTCTGCCGGTATTACGTATAGCTCTGATATATTGTGTTTAACTGTATGTGCACTGCTGTATCTGATATATCGTTTATATTGGTTACTGCTCTATAATATTATGTGCTACATTATTATTTGTTTATAGTAACAGTTTGTATCTCACTTTCAGAACGTTTTAGTACTCGGAATGATAGAGACTGTGGTATCTGGTATTTGAAAAGTAATCTTCGGCCTTGGTTTAGGAGGCGGTGGAGGAGAGCTCGGCAGTGAATCAAGGGTGCGCTTTTTCTTACATAACTTTTTAACTCCTAACATCGAAAGTCCGAAAATGTGTTTCATACAATTTTATTTCATAATGATCACTCTTCATAATTTTTATTTCAATAAATATTAAAACGCCAAATGAATCGACTTCATAATTTTATTGTTCATACATTTATTTGTACTCATTTTTGCTTTCATATATTTCTTAATCAGAAGTGCTATTTATCCTATACATCAAAATTCATACTGTTAATAAACATACATTATGAATCACATTTTCGGACTTTCGATGTTAGGAGTTAAAAAGTTATGTAAGAAAAAGCGCACCCGTTCGTGCATTTGTTATTGTTTTCGTTCATTAGATAAATATAACTTGCTCGAGTTTAAGTGGAAATTAGTTTATGAACTATATCTTTGTGCATTGTTTTAGTATATTACCTATAAAAGTACTAATAATAACTACTAATAAACTGCTGTAAATAATATAAAAATAAAAGCTATAGTTATGGCATGGGTCAATTATGGGTAAAGTAGTAGGTTAGGTTAGGTTAGAACTGCGACCATAACATAGCACGAGCCGAGCGAGCGAAGCGAGCGTGCCGCGGCTGCGGTCGGCGAGTGCTAGAATCAATCTGTGTGAAACTCCGACCACTTTTTGAATCCACCCACTAAATAAAATAATATTATACTACCTACCAATTTCTTATTATCATAGATCGTAACAGACGACAGTACGTGGCGCCACCTGCAGAAGCTAAAAATGTGCCTATTGGGCAAAAAAAGAAGCGTGGGAATTCGGTATTTAATTGCATAGAAAAAGGATATTTTATGATTTGCGTTTAAATACTACCCCAATAAAAATAAGATATTAAGTCAATAAAAGGCTATTTCCATACAACGTTATGTACACAAATAATATGAACATTGTCTCTTATGAAGAAAACTATTCTGAATAAAAAAAATATTAATTAAACACCTTCTTAATGAAAACATTATGAAATAAAAAATATGATGACGGGGTGTTATGAGTTCGGATTATAGGAATATTAATGTATGAACATAAAGTTTATGAAGAAAAAAATTATGAAGAGTGATTATTATGAACTCCAATTCGTAGTAAAATCGTAAATATGAATACAAATTTTATGAGAGCCGATATGGACCCGTGAATCAACACCATCTATTTTCACTCATATATTGACACTTTACGCGTAATTGTTTGCTGTGCTGTTGTAGCGCTGACCGTATATAATAGCAGCCCTGTGTCTAATGTGTCCCACTGCTGGGCTCGGGCCTCTTCTCATGATGAAAAGGATTAGGTCCTCCACGCTGGCTAAGTGCGAATTGGTAGCCTTCGCACTATCCTCGAGCACTATTTAGGCACTCTCAAGCATGCAGGTTTCCTCACGATGTTTTCCTTCACTGTTAGCAAGCGATAATTTATATGACAAATATACTCATATCTTCGTAAAGAAAAATCTTAACGATTTATTGACAAAGGTGTGTGCCGTGAAATCGAACCCGAGACTTTTAGCTTCCCAGTCCTACGGTCTCCCACTCGGCTATCGCTGCCGGCCGTATGTTGAGGCAATATTAAAATTATGAGCTGCAAATTAAATCATTTAAAACGGTTTCAAGAGCTTATAAAATGCTCACATTTCCTGCTAAAAATGTGTTTTTGCCAACCCTAGCATACGACATCTCAGTTTAGCAACGTCTGTTTTCAGTAATGTACGAGGAATCTGTGCGTTTTCACCGCTTTATATATTACTTAACTACGCAGTAATGTTGGTAATTTACTGGATGGAGCCTAAAAAGCTTTTGCTTTGCCTTTGGGTTTAAATACTTTAAATACTTGCTTTTTGGTGGGATGTAGTTCGATAAGGATATTGTTACTTGAGTCTTCTTCTTCGTCGTGTCGATGGCTGAGTCAAATTTTATTTTGACTCGCCATCGTGGTGAAAGGATTAGCCAATTCGCTTCGGAGAACTCGCGAATTGACCAGGGTGTGCTGGACGTTGGGAATCGTTGTGTACGTCACTCGGGGAGGCTCCTTTCATGCACCCCAATTACTTGAGTAGGTATATCTATGCTATGAAACAGTTGACAAAATTATGGGACCGGCAGGATTTAAACCTGCGACCTCTGCATATCGGGCAGCCGCTTTAACCACTCAGCTACGGTCGCCTCTTTCCAGAAATCTAAATTTTGCACCTGTATGTTACGTCATTACGTGACGTCACGTTTATTTTTGTCAATTAACTTAAACTTGTTTGAATTTGGTTTGGTAAGTTGAAAAAATCATGGTTCAAAAAATTATATTCTGATACATTTATAGAATACAAAGAATCATCAAACATATTTTTAAGCGCATAAACGATAACTAAATAGATTTAAGTGTTATTTTATCCTTACAATCACACTACTAGCTTCATACTTACAAGTGTAGGTATAGGGAGCATCATATAGGTATAACAAGTAGGTATGTAACGTAATCAGTGCGAGCGTGCGCCTTATTGCGAATTCCAACCACGCTCGTGCTGGGTTACTGTTTGAATTGCATATAGCTGTGATATTATTAATAATACCTAAAGATATTACTAATACCTACGACCTACAGGTCTATAGAGAACATTCTGAGAGATAGAATCCCTGCCTACCCCCATGGGATATAGGCGTGATTTTATGTAGATAGGTACTCTATCATGCTCTTAAAAATTATGAATAATTTAAAGTTGAACAAGGCCAGTTAGGCTAGCATGACGAGTGCGAGAGAGATTTTATCGCGTTTTTGTCATGTTTTGTTATACCAAAATATGACAAAATCGCGGCAAAATCGATCACAGCCTCGATATGCAAGCCCGTCTGGAATGCATGCTATAAGTTATCGTTACAGTAAGCTGGTTACACCAAAAATTATTCCACTAATAAATAATTGAATTGCAAGACTACTGCAAGATAGAATTGTTTTGCAAGACTGTACATCGTGTAATAGCACTATAACACCGTGTTAAAGGGCCCTTAAATTGCCTATTTTTTTTCTCGCGTCGGCTCAGAGCCATGATCTGTCTGCACGAGGCCACTCATACTTACTTCCCTCAAAGATTGGCCGTAATCACGCACTTGGCAGGTAGTCAATTGAAAAATTACAGTGGTTTCAGCCAATCTCGTAGATTTCAAACGAGACAGTAACTAACAATCTTTGTGTCGAAAGCTGGATTTTGTAATTTAAAATGTTAGTACCTATTTTTTTACTATGTACTCTATCTAGTGATATACAAGGCGACATGGTGATATTTATTACAACCACCCTGTTTCTTGTGGTTAGTGTAAATTTATAACGAATGTTTATTTTATGGTTTTCTTTACGAGTATATTGAACAACGATGGACAGCGAACAAGCCGAACAAGGAGTCGCTACGTTGAAGCCTCACTGTATATTAATAAATTTGGTAAGAATCATATTGCTACAGCCTTACAACGTGTTGGTGACATCAAAAATAGAGAAAAGCTTAAAAAAAACTCCTTGTAGAGTAACTTTAGGACCGTTTATTTATAAAAATTGGTTTGAAATATATATAGTTAAGTTAAGGGTTGAGATATTTTGCTTTCGCTTTTCAATTTGAAGAAACAGCCACACAAACTAAACTTTTAATACAGGTACAAACAAATAATACACCACCAGATTGCTCAAAGCAATCTGGTGGTGTATTATTTGACTCACTGCCTCTTCTCAAATACAAAGCAGGGATGTGTATGAGTATATTACGATCCTAAACCGTCCGTAATCAGTGCGGGCCGGCATTACGGATTCGACACGTGCCGTTCCACGATTTATAGCCACGTTCTACTGTCTGGCTCCTTCATATTTGTATGTTAAGAAGTGTAATATGGGTCTGATAGCGATGGAGTCTAAGAAGCCGGTGGAAACATGATTGATGTAGCTGTTAGTACAGTAAAACACTCACAGCCTGAAAGACTGAAGTGACTGAAGACATATTTTCGTTGTATATGAGTATATTACGATCCTAAACCGTCCGTAATCAGTGCGGGCCGGCATTATGGATTCGACACGTTCCGCTCCACGATTTATAGCCACGTTCTACTGTCTGGCTCCTTCATATTTGTATGTTCTTCGTTGTAATATGGGTCTGATAGTGATGAAGTCTAAAAGGACAGTGTAATGATGATTGATGCAGGTTTAAGATATGAATAAAACACTCTGCTCAAAGGCAGAGGCGTCAGCTTCTACAGAACTTGGGTGTATACCTATGAGTATATTACGATCCTAAAGCGTCCGTAATCAGTGCGGGCCGGCATTACGGATTCGACACGTGCCGCTCCACGATTTAAAGCCACGTTCTACTGTCGGAATCCTTCATATTTGTATGTAATGTGCGTCTGATAGTGATGGAAAATATGATACAGGCTATCTCAATTGTGATGCCAGAAGAAAGCACAGGAAAGTGATGTGACTTATGTGTGTGATGGTACAATATAAACGTGGCTATAGAATCTGATGTGTGGGAGATAAGGCCAGTCTAACAGTTTGTTATATATACACTGTGGATAGCGGCATTAAGAAATCACAAATCCTAGACGCGGTTAGAGTTCATTTCCTTCGGTTAATCTATCCATTACGAAAAGAAAACCACGTCTTTCGAATATATTGAATGACCTCAAAGTTGGAAAGTGGTGCTAATGAATACAGGACCACCTTTAAAGTTTGTGGTTTCAATAATCATTTATTGAAACCAAAAACTTTATACGCTATCATATGTCTTACCTATTCATTCTTTATTATGACCGGATGGCGGAGTGGGTAGTGTATCTGCCTGCGTCGCCGAGGTCGTGGGTTCGATTCCCACTTAAGACAAATCTTTGTGTGCATGAACATGAGGGTTTGTCTTTGTCTGGGTGTTTCTATGTATAATAAGTATTTATTTACTAAAAAGAAGTATATAATAATATGTATTAGTATCAGTTATTCTAGTACCCATAGTACAAGCTCTGCTTAGTTTCGAACACGAACGTTTCGTGTAAGACTTTACGCAATGCCAGTATTTCATTAGTTTTCTACTCCTAACTAAATCTATCAATATTTATTTTTATCAATATTATATTATTTCTTTCTAGAAATACTTAGGCTGTAAATCTCAAAAGGAGAATTCATTTAAAACTTTAATTTAGTATCTGAAACAGCGTTTTACTTTCGCTCGTTTATCGAAACCCGTAAACTTAACATCTAGATTGAACCCTAAACCTTTTTTCCTTGTATTAAAGTTTATGAGCAACGTGATTCGTACGCGGGGGGAATTTAATATTGTCTGTGAGCTCTGCTTTTATTTGACTGAATAGAAATAGATAGACAAAGAGAGGGAAGAAAATCTAGGGCAGACAATGGCTGCGGTTTCGATATGGACTTCACAAAGAGAAGGAAAATAGCTTCAGTCTACATGATGAACCAGATCAAGCGTTATATTGTACTTAGAAGGCTTTCTATGCAGAAAGACTAGAAATATTATTAAAAGGCTAATCATTTTTGTATCCAGTGGGACTTGAATACAAATCACTGGGATATCCAATGCATCCAAAATTCATTACAAAGCAATATTTGCTCAAAAATATACAAGTACTATTTTTCCAGACTTTTTAATATTTATTTAGGATACTGCCTCAATGATCTAGTTGTTAGCGTATACGCCTCTCACCGCGAGGTCTCGGGTTCGATTTCCGGCTAGGGCAAAGTGTTATTTGTAAACTTCCCATCAGGAAATACACAATTGCACCACGGAGTTAGATTTGTGCCCGGTGGATGGCGATAGGCTCACTGTGGGTGAAGTGTGATGTTATGTAAGGTATGTTATTTGGGGTACTTTTGATGCGAAGTATTAACCAGACCTTTCATATAGCTTGACTCGTGATTCATACGTGGGAAGAATTTAATATTGTCTATGTCTTGCTTTTGTGCTATTGTTTGAGACAAATAGACGGGATTGTTAGAGAAAATAGGAAATTGGAGGAATGCGAGGAAAGAACGCAAAGAAAATCTAGGTTAGAGTAATTGCTTTTTGCGGTTTAGTGCATGGTGTCTTTGTAGTTAGAAAATAGCAAGGTTATACCTAACCTCTGCATTTTGGATTTTATAATTTAAAAGTTCGACATTTTTGGATTTTTTACATTACCTAGATAGAACGCCAGAAGCAATTACACTATCCAATGGTCCCAATGACAAGGCCAAACACACATTCACTCACACAAGCACACACAACAAATCTTTGCAAATCAGACAAAGATTTGTCCCATGTGGGGATCGTTCCCACAACACCAGTGCAGTGGGGAGCGGTGAGGCGTCCGCTTAAACCACTACACCACACGTGCAGACATAACGGGCAGCTCCTTGAACCACTAAGCTCCTGGCAGATCCGGCCAAGAGGCGGTAGTTTCGTGGTTAATAATAATAGTGTATAATTTGCTTAGCATAGTTAAATGTTTTTTTTTTAATAATCATAATATGAAGTTAATAATAAAATTGTTTAGAGCAATGCTTATTTGCATCATCATTTTAATAATACCTATAACAAACAGTGCTATCTCATCTAAGTAAGGTACTTATAGAATGGGTACCTAACAATTACGTCACATATCAGGTAGGTAAAGGTGGTTATATGAAGCTAATAAACTACCTTTCATCTGATAGATATTTTTAGGAGAGCCTTCAACCTCCTCGTTAAAAGTAAGTGAGGTGCTTTGGCTAGATTTGGCTATAAGGATGAATTAAATTTCTTAACCTGAAGAATAGCTTCTGTAACGTACTACACTGAGGAAATTTTACAATTAACGAAACTTATACTCGTTATATGTAAAATTTATTACTATGCTAGGAAATGTAATGCTTCCTCATACAGGGTGGATGCGACATAGCGACATTTATTGAAACCACAGCTTCTATACATGGCCAGTATGCATTTCCACCGGATAAAAAATTCTCTGGCCAAAAAAAAAATCCACGTCTGCCGAACAAATTGCACGATCGCAATGTTCAAATTGTTCGGAGAACGTGATTTTTTTTTTTCGCCAGAGAATTTTTATCCGGTGGAAATTGATACTTACCATGTATAGAAGCTGTGGTTTCAATAAATGTCGCTATGTCGCATCCACCCCGTATATCATAACTTTGTTTGATAACAAAACCTTTACCTATCACATCTGTAAAATATATAACATTACATAACATCACGCCTATATTACCCAGAAAGGTGTGGCAAAGGTGTACAGCAACCACATTTCACCTGACATGTTTATGTTATTAAGAACTACGTGACTGAAAGTTCATAAATAACACTTTGTTGACTTGACCCGGGAATCGAACCCGGGACCTCGTGGTTAGAGGCGTATACGCTAACCACTAAACCAACGAGACAATTATCGTAAATATAGTTATTTATATATTATTTTATAATACTTGTATTCCTTATTCTGTGGTATTCATTACACCAACAAAACCACACATAAAACAATGAAGCCGCAACTTGATATCAAATCAATTTTACATAACGCCAGGAAAACGCCTACAATTACAGACAAATCACGGCACCGCACCGATACCTAGTCCAAAAAGGGCCTTTCGACCGTCAATCAACAGACTGCAAGCGACTTCATTAGAGCGAGCGAGAGGTCCCGGCCCACTCGCTCAGTAGTGTCGCGACGCCGGAGCAATTTATATCCGTCGTGCCATTGGGCCGTGATTGCAGCGACTCCTCCCCGCGTCGCGTAGCAACCGGCGGGGGCAACCCCCCACCACCAACCAACTAGGGGGGGACCCCACAGATCGCAATTTTCCCTTTGAATTGGAAATCAGAGCGGCCGCCGCGAGGCTACATCGTTAGCCTTTCCATCTTCACGATACTTCAGATTTTTGTTGAGAAAGATGTTCCCTTTGAACGCTCGCAAATTGTGATGTTTTCGACCCCTGCCTGCCTATACGCTGTGTGAATAAATTGGCTATGTTGGCGTTTGATTGCGATTATGTATGTTTATTCTGGTTGCGTTGGTATACTATGTATTGGTGAATGAAGTGGTTACATTTATTGTTAGTCATTTTATAAATACTCATAATTACTAAAGCTCAATGACGTACAATAATATATATATAAGCAATGTATTTTTTTTTTCTAAGTTATAAATTATCTAAAAGCAACGATTTTAAAACAAATACAGAGGCGTCCTGATAAATATTATTGTAAAATAAAATTGTGATCAGAACAACAAAATTAAAATCTAAATTCAAATTTCTTGCTGCGTCTGTTTAAAAAAATGCAACGACAACATTTCCCATTCAGCCTAAAACGACCCTTTACACGAACTTATTACAAGCCATAACACAAGTCTTAGAGTGCGTAAAATCTTCGCAGCCGGTAACTCTGTAATTACCGCTCAATATTACTGCAGGGGAGCCTTACCGCCCTTTACCGCCTTTTACCACCTCTTACCGGCTCTTAATTGTTTCCGAACCTTTAGGGAGTCTGAATGAATTCAAAATACGATCGTCTATGAATTATTGATTCGCCCGATGAAGTTGGGATTGATTTATGGGTGAAATGAGGTTTTCAATTTACTAGGGGATAATGGGGAAGGGGTGATGCATCGATTGGTTCAGTATGTACCTATGTATTGCTGTTATGTGTTGTGTATGTGATAGGGAGAACGAAGGCTGTATTTGTACAAAAGGATAAAGTGATATTGTTTGATTGTTTGTCCAATAGAAAATGACTAGGTTGGAAGGATGGTAAGTCGTCCAATTGCAAGATTTTTCCACTGAAGTTGTTAAAAGAGACGAGCAATTAGTTTTTTTGTTTCCAAGATACATGATACGTAAGACAAATAACGTCATATTCCTAGTTTCAGATTTCAAAAATATTAGTCATCAATACGAAATTGTAATTATTAAATTTGAATATTTGTTTGCTTAATATGATTTGTTCTGTTAGTGTATTACTTTACTATTATATAGGTGTAGTTGTCGTTGTTTCTTATTTATGTAATTTAGTTGTTTCTCAAAAATATTGTTTGTTTGTGACACCAAAAATTATAATATTATTATGTATTTATTTATTCTTCTGTCACACTTTTATTTACTTCCTCTCTGTGCGCATCAGAATTATCAGCGCTGCGGTGCTTTTAGCGCTGAGATGAGTACTATTTCTAGCATTAAAAATATTTTAAAAATATTTAGTTTGAGACGCTTTGTAATGTTTTTATTCTTATGCTAGAATAAATTATTCTTTCTTTACCTATATGCAACATAATATAGGTATACATCATAGAAATCTTAATAATAAGGCAATAGAAATGTCAAAGACGCGTGACCTTGTCGCCGCGCATCTGTCTAGTCAAACACAAGTGCGAGTTGAGGAATTGTCGTCTTAATGTCATCGCAAAAAGAATAATTTTGTTTGCAGGAATACAAGCGCATTTGTCTAATCGAACACAAGTGCGAGTTGAGGAATTGTCGTCTTAATGTCATCGCCAAAAAGAATAATTTTGTTTGCAGGAATACAAAAAGTGGTATTTGAAAACCGGCGACATGCGTCCCAGTGTTAAAAGATAGTCGATAGCATTTCTATTGACTAGTTATTAAGATTTCTATGGTATACATCCATGTCTTACGTATTATGCTTTGTTCATTAGCGACATCCAGATTCGAAGGATCGCCAAGTTGTGATTCCAAGAAAAGACGATACTGATGTCATATCTTTTGTTGGAAGATTTTTTTTCTCGATAACTAAAGAGTAGGCTTTATTTAATATAAGCTTTGACGCGTGGGAATTACAGACATTGCTATGACAGGCCGATTTTTATCACGAGATAAAATCTTTGTTTACTTTTTGGACATTCTGATATGCATTTTATGTGTCTGAAGAACCGAAAAGATATCGTAGGATTTGGGTGGTTTTAAGTGAGATATCAGTGACAGAGAATTAGGGCAGTAATCTTTTTCTTGTTACGTAGACTTGCAATGTTGCATGATGTCAACAAACCATGTGACGAGTGGATATTTTACGTTGTAATATACAACACAGCCTAAAACTGTGACAGTTTTTTTTAATGCTTACTAGTTTTTTTTTTTTACCATAATCTTTATTTACAGAGAAATATACATATAATATCTTAAATTAAATTAGCCTAATAACTTAACCTAAACTTAATAAGTCACTGTCAGAAGGCCTCGTTCCCAAAATGCTGGCAGCATTATCGCGTTGTATTGCGATACTAAGTCGCTGGCCGAAATATGCTTTCCTACTAGTAATTTGCAAGTACAAATTACTAGTATTCTTGTTAAACCTCTCCAGCTATGCTTAATTTGCTTGTGCTACGAGGTACTTTCACGTCCGTGGTGTCTTTTCACGTACTGCACTTTAAAACACTAAACACAGATAAGGTGATACAAAGGAGACCACCTACATTTTCAGTATTGTGCGCTGCTTGATAAAAGGTGGATAAAAAGACTCACAGGATGGCACTCAAAAGAACATTCACAAGCTTACATCAAGAGACATCAATCACTAGCTTTTTTATTCCAGAAATGGAATTTTATTTTTTGTAAATAAAATATCGCCCCTATATAAATACGGCCGATTTTTGAAATTTCGAAATCTGCCGTCTCCTGTACAGAATCGCACCTTTGATAAGATGATCAGAGGATATCGTAAGGAGTGTAGGCAGGCGTTTGATAAGACTTGTCAACGTCTATGCGCGAGCGATACCTGGCACCCCGGCAAAAGTCTTGTAGAGGAACACACTGGGTTTTAGTCCGTGCAACTCGAACTCAAAACCACTGACTTTGTCCAGATCACTGGTATGCGTCAGGCATTTCCCAGTATAAAAAAAGGCATTTGATAAGACTGGTACAGGACAGGAAATCATGTCTTAAACAAGAGAAGCCCTATACTCAGCAGTGGGAAGACATGGGATGATTGATGAAGATGATGATGTGTGCTTGTGAATTCCATCACTTTCTGATAATTAGGCCCTAACCAACCTCATATTTTTAAACTCTGATTTAAAGGCGCCGTGGCGTAATGGATAAAGCATCGGTCTTACGATAAAGAGGGTTCGAATGGCCATTGCACCAAGGACGTGAACTCCCTTCCAAACACAAGCAAATTAAACATAACTAGAGATTCCAAGAATATTAGTAATTTGTATCTGCAGATTTCTTTAAAAAAATATTTTTTAACCCTGAGTTTGGTCCTAGCAAATTTTATTCCTTCTAAAGAATTTAATCTAAATCCTTTATACAGAACATTTTGTTTATATTGCGTACTTCGCCGTTATGGAAGATAAACTAGTTATAGGTATGGTTACTGCCGAGGCGATGTTCACAGATTTTTATGGGCTCGTAATGTTCCTGATTGTGGCTTGTTTTCGGCTGTGCTGACCCAGTTTGTGTGAGATAAGACGGGGTTTTGGATATTTGCGTTAGAAGGAAGTAAGTTTAAAGGCTTTAAAATGTATAATAATATGTGTTGTTATGACATGCTATATATTAATATGAAGGTATAATAGATGACACGTGGCGTACGGAAAGATGAATCATACAGCCAAAAAAATTTTGATTGGAGCGTGAGCTGAATAATTTAGATGGGATTAAACATTGCTAAGCATAGCTAAATACTATAGGTACAACATATAAAAAAGTTACGTCTTCTCTTCTTGGAGAGCACATGTTACCAGATCTGACTAATTTAAAATGATTTTGACGTGATAAGAAAATGTATTTTCCTTGAATTTCACCACGCATCATGCAAATGAGTGGCTTCACCACCTACCACGATAAAATCACCTCCCTTTGTAAAATAAAAACTCGGATTGATGGATTCGGCGCTTGATTCAAAATCTTTTTAGAAGCTGTGTAACTTTTTATTGCTTATTTTTATAGAATTTAGCTATGCTTAGCAAATTATACTAAGAAACAGTTGAAAAATTATAGGATTGGCAGGATTTGAACCTGCGACCTTCTGCACATGCTGACTTCACGAAATGTCTTGGCAAGAGGCGGCCGTAGCTGGTGGGTTAAAGCGACAGCCCTGTGTACAGAAGTTCGCAGGTTCAATATCTGTAACTTTGTTATTGTTCACTTCTACAACAATCTGTTTGTAACCTAAATATAACCCAACCTTTTGTGAAATACAGATTGCATACTAGATAAAAGCCTATTCGAAAATGCAATCTTTTAACCTCGTACCCGCAAAAAGCGCCGGCAACCTGCGTTTTTTGCGAACATATTTTCAAATCACGTATAGTCGGCTCGATAAAAATAAAGTACATAAATAATTGAGTAGTAAAAACGTATGAGATCGGTATGGACGCGTTAAGCATTAAGCTTCCGGTTGTGATTGAACGCATTCGGGTAAGCGATAACCGTAAATCCCGGTATACGGATCTTGGACCGGGTACAGAGATGGAGCCGGGTAAGCTTGACAGGAAACATTATTACCACATGTATTAAGAAGTATCGGTTAAAAACTCTGCAATACTGTAGGTATCTACGAATCAAATATTTTTTCAGATGTCTCTTGAAAAGTTATGTTCAGGAATTTTGTTGTAGACCGTCAGTGACATGCATAATATACTTTTATGCATAAGTGTCGTCATTTTACTAAATACAAACGTTCGTTATCCCGTCGTGTGCGATTATTAATCTCCGACATTTTTTGAATGATGTGGATTAGTTTTGACAAAGACTACTACTTCATATAATGAAGGTACGGTTAATATATTGTGTTGCCAAAAATAAGTTAAAAGATTTTTTTTTTTTTTAATATAACGTTTATAGCAAGGCAAAGGCAATATAGATGCTATAGAAATTGCGTATGTATCTAGTCATTAAAATGAAATACAACATGTCAATTCAATCAAGATTCATTAATCAAGATTATTTAAAATTATGAAATACGGGTGTTACTCAGGTAATGTTGATCTATTTAGTCGACCGCGGTTTCACCTATACTTTTAGGCGTTTTCAAGAGAGTGCGACACGTCGTGCGTGCGTCGTCGTTGCACTGCAGGTAGCGACGCAAAACATTACGTGAGTAACACCCGTATTTCATAACTTGAATATTGTTACAAACTCATGTCAGTTTTAATAAAAATAATTATCTAGATATTGCAATTTGCATATTAAATTTTTGTTTTAAATTTCGACTTGATCGAAATTTTACAAGCTTTTCTGTATTTGCTTTTCCCAATCAGGAAAACACTACTTGGCCAAAGTTTAATGATGTGTACTTCGTAGTAGTAGAGTGACACACGTGTCAGTCTTTTGTCTTATTGAAACAAAACACACGTTGTATTATAAATTATCCAGAAAAAGATGACACATTTTTGTCATTCACATCCGCAGCATGGCATTGATGTCATTTGCATGTTATAGTGCAAGTTCAATGACAAGCTTAGCAAGGCAACTCTCTTACTAATCGAGGCAAACAAAGCAAGCCATAATATTGCCACAATTTAAAGCAAGCTTTAACATTGTGGTAATTCTATTGCTTGCTTTGTTTATTGCATGTAAAAGGACAGAGATGGCAGGAGAATTGCATTGCAAAACTTACACCGTCTAAATGGGCCCTAAGAGTCAAAACTAGGTTGTCCCTCTTTACTATAGTTGTTCTGTTTCTATATTTGTCTTAGAAAAACGACATACAATATTGATATTATTTTGAGATAGATATATTAAAACCTCAATTTCGCGGGACAACCTTGACTATTTTTGACTCTATCACGCTTCCATAGTTATAATTCGATTTGGATGCCATAAATTCCATAATTATAATTAGGGTTCATAAACGAGGATACGAATAACATTAACAGATTATATCACCGCCAAAATCACACTCCCCTAATAAAAGTATCGATCGATACAGATTACACGGATCTCAGAAATCACAAAGCCATTATAGCAACGCAGATTCGCCATAAAACACCATAATACAATTAAAATGATTGCGAGTAGCCGAGTGCGGCCCTGGTGCGGCTCATCTGCACAGTATCAAGCTGGATTTTTATGGCGACGTACTTCAGTTGGTCGTGAATTAAATATACGATGGTACCAACTTAAAGTGCTTCCTTTAGTGAGATTTTACGAAATATCGCGTGGAGGAGAGTGTTTTCAGATTTTTGTCATTTAAAATATAGGTGGTTTTATTATGATGCTCTAGATCTTTGAAAGGGAGAAAGAATGTTTATTTAGTAAAAAATATTTCTTCTTCTTCTATCACCTTTGCTGATAACTTGAGTTGTTTGTTTCTATGTATGGGATGCAAATTTTTAATAAGTTTTAATTTAACTTCGCTCACATTCATTTACCATAATGATAGTTACGCATAATATTAATTTGGCATAACTTTTTCGCATATTTTTTAAGTATGCGTAACGTGTTATGTTAGTATAAATTATGCGAAAAAAGGGATTCCTTTTTAATAATATCATAGCCAGAAAATTACAATTTTACATTGACGATTTTATGATAAGATAAAACTTAGTGGAAAAACTTCACAGAAAGCGTTACGCGTTATATCAATGTTTACGATTTTTATTGAGGTGTCCAAACTATTTTAATAGATATAATTGGGTTGCTAAATTTTATTACATAATATTTTGAAATTCAATGAAACTGATTTCATCATTAAAAAGTAAGTTCCTATTTTAAATTAATATTGAAATCGATACCTGGGTATTTCTTATCAAAAATGGGAAGTTTGTTTTCCAACTGCTTGAGGCATTGTGTTTTAAATCTTAAATGAGGAAAAAATAAGCTCTAAGGCATATAAAAACTAAAAAAAAAATATTTACCACGTTCTCACTGTTCTCGTTCTGATAAAAAAATGCCAACCTACGCACGTACTAACACAGGTATTTCCCATACATTTAATATAAATAATGGTTTTCCTACAAAAAAATGTTGCCACATTAGTCGTAACGTAATTTTAGTGCATTATTACTGGATAGGCAAGATTGCATGGCAATATCATAACATTATTTTATAACATTTTTTTTCAAAACGCTAATTACCTTTAAAAATTCTTCAAACAGGCTCCCTAGTTGCAATAGCTTAAGCGACTACTTGTTCTATCTTAATAATTCAGTCTCTTATAAAAAACGGAGCAAATTGGGGGGAGGGAGGAACAAAGAGGGGAGGAGCTCGTGAATTCTGCTTGCATTTACATCCTCATTGATTATTCACCGCACTCTCTTGGCGCGACACACGGGACCGTGTCGATGGTGAGATCACTCCCGTTGAAGCGAGAGAGATTAAAGTAGTGGGTTGTGGAGTAAGTTCGGAATAGAAAGTTATTGAAAATATTGAAACAATACGAATAAGCTAAATAAAATTCCATATAAAATGCACCCAAGCTATCAACTTCACTAAATACAAATCAACATAGCTATTTGGATACAAGTTTTTTGGAAAACGTAAATTTCTTATACAATTATAAGACATAATAGTTTCTATCCATATAAATTTTAAATAATTAAAAAATGTGAAAAGAGCAAAAACTATTTTAGTAAGTAAGTTTTTCTATATGGCTTGATGATAAGAAACTCTACTTTATAAGGAAAAATCACTGGAGTTAAATCGGCAATATATCATGCCTTTGAATTTCTTGCCCATTTCAGTCTTCAGAATATATTTAAAGTAAGCTAAAAACGACACAGTGTCGCAGTTGGAAAGCCCAGCTGTGTCTGCTTGTGTTAACGGTTGAACGCAGGCTGCACTTACTGAACCAGGTGCACGATTAAAAGTACAGCCTCTAAGGAAACTAGCCACTGAATACCGAATAAATTTAAGACTAGTAAAGAGGTGTTGAAAGATTGTAAGATTTTATGTTATTTGAAAGATTACGACGTAGATTGGTTTAGCCTAGTAATCGAAAACGTTTTAAGCATTCATACGACGTAAACGTTTCATTTTAAAAGTAAGTAATGACTGTTAAATCTAAACCTCAGATCTTATAAGTATATTCAGTAGATTATGACAATTGAACTCTTAGTAAAGATATTAGAACCAGAAACGATTCTACTTATTATACCCTAAATTACATAATTAAAGCATTAAACAAAATACTAAATAAAAGAGTCGAGTGGACATAAAAATGTGCTGATCCAGCTATACATAGTCAGGCATGCAGTTATACCTCAACTAATTTATACCGGCTGAAATACCAGCGTAAAGTGGCTCCAGTAATGGTTTTTATCAGAAAATTTTGTATCTAATGACAAGAATAAATTCATAGTTATGATATCAGAAAGCAAAGTTTTCTCAAGACGCTTAATATATACGTAAAAAGATTTTTTATTCTCAATCTCAATAAAGACAAAATTCACGACAGCAAGAAAAAACTGTCGCAAGAAGATTCAAGTGTTGTGAATGCTGATCCAGCTATACATTGTTGAACATATATGGTTATACCTCAACAAATCCACACGGGCTGAGATGCCGGCGTGATTACCGAGGTCGGTACTGAAGTGCGGATTTTCTGGGAGAATCCCGGTTTACGAGCCGCGTGCCACCCCACACCCCTAGGAGGGATGACCGTATATATACGTTGGACGTTTTAACAGACAAAATTGATGGAGATAATGTTTTTATCGGACTGTTTTGTTAGATAACCGAGATATGGTTCTGAAAGAATTTGTTAGGCGGTAGTTGATGAATGGATTTTAAGAACAGCTAAATTTTTGTTGAGTTTTGTTAGCTAAAATGGAAAAGACAACTATTTCAAGCAACTCAATTTTCGCTTACCAAACACAGTAGGTGTGTTTGAAGACACTCCAAAATCCATCGAGGGAACAATCTCTAGAATTTTGATTGAGCAAACAAACCTAACCTCTAAAAACATGAGTAACAACGATTCAATCTCTTGACGTACTGTAACAACACTAGATTCGCGCCTCTAATGGAAAATTGGCAGCGGCACAATCTTGCTACGAGATCTTAGCAAACAGGCGCCATCTTGGATGGGAAAACAAAACTAAACTCTCAACGGTTTTGTTGAGGAAAACTGCTTTGTAATTGTTAGATAATAAATTGAGAGAGGAAAAATGTTTTTTCAATACGCTTCGGGAGAAAAAATCAAATTGCTTTGGGATTCGGTTTCGGCTGTATGAGAATTGAGATGTTAGCGAAATCTTTGGTAATAGGAAATATTTATAGATTTTACCCATTATTGGATATTAGATTAGTTCTATTGGCATTATTTATAGGGCATAATTTGTCTTCATCTTCATAGTAAATTATTATTTAATTGATGATACAGGAGAATTCTAGAATGATAAGGTTATATTTACGCCGCATTTAAAAGGGGTCTAGCCTTTTACCATCTACCTAGCACATTTCTAAGCTGTTTTTATATGTATGCTTGTCCTTTTCTTTCATCATTGTCTGTTAATAATCATGAAGCAATAAAGCAGGCATAAGACATAAAATTCAAAAACACTAAAACCACTTTCCTTTAAAATTTGCAAGTCTTACGACGTACGAAGACTACAAAATTTAAAAATGATAGCGTATAAAAAGCCATCACGTCTTAAGCGTAAAAACTTGCTTATGTAAGCAAAGCGGCCGAGACATGTACCTGTAAATCTCTCTTCTAAGTGGCATTTACACAACACATATATTTAGAGAGAGAGGCAACCCGTAAACGTCTCTCTGAATCGTTATGTGACCCGAGTTTCAGTTTTGTTCAGATAAAAGGAAACTTTCAATGATAGTTCACATTGTTGTGTGAAGAATTTGGAATGAGGTCGTCTGAAGGTTTTAATTATGGTGACCAACTGTTTGAATCTTGATAAACTAAATTCCTATTCTTCCAGATACTTCATCAAAGAAATTCCTTTTAAAATTTTAGGAACTAAAGTTTACATACTGCAATATGAAAAACACAGTCTTTTGCAAGTCTAAAACAGCAATCTTAACATTCAGTGTCCAAAACCCTTATGATCTAAGCTCTTAAAACTTTATCCAACTAATCAAACCTATTAAAGAGAGACAAAGTATCATCAGTACTAACTGTCTAAACATATTTACCCTACAGCGCAAAAGACAAATGGGTCGTTTTAATCACCCCCAATGTAACAACTTACGGCATAATTGACATGCCACGGTGAAAATCATCGTGCCCCTTAGAAAAACTCATAAGGACCTCCGTTGACAGTTGACAAATTCGTTAATTCCGTCCCTTCCCCTCCCCTTGCCCTTCTCTCAAGGGTGGGCACTCATGGGAAAATATAGAATGTTTCTGGCAGCAATTTGTAGGTTACCGAAATAAGGATTATTGTTCTGTCCTGTATTTTTGAAGATTCAATAATTTATTTCAATACTGTATATATAAATACTGAAAAAATAATAATGTGCGTTGTATTAAAAGTTTATTATAGATTTTTTATTATACGAGCGACTCCAGATTATTATTATGTAAGTCTGTCTTTATTGATCTTATTCTAGGTGTTTATTCCATATCCTCATCTTGATTTCATACCAGTTTAGGCTTGTTGGTCACATCAGTTTTTTATTTAGGCAGATTGTTCCTATGCTCAAAACTTCATAGAAGTATCCATAGAACCCCAAGTACATTAAAATCTTAATTCAGATTGTACATCCCAAACAAAGGCGATCCTTTTCTCGGGTCCGAACTCCAAACATCAATTGTCACCGAGCAATAAGCGCGGTGACTGTTACATTCTCTGCGATCCAGCTACACGGAGCTGAGAAAGGATTGGAGACAACTTTCCAACAGACATTTCTGACTCATTTTGAGTGAAGCAAAGTCTGGCTTTGGTTGTATCTATTAACAGATAATATGTATATGACTTGGTGAAAAAATTGATATAGCATCACTTTTGCTACGGTCTATAGGTATCTTCTTCTTCTTAGGTAGGTATCTGAATTATCTAATTGAACTTATAATTTTTTATAAACGTTAAAATGCCACACACCCCAGATACTTATTCCCATACATTTGCCACTGTTATTGTTTTCTCCTGATAGATATGATCTTTATTCCTTTAAGTGTCTTCTCTCTGATTTGATGCCGCTGTATTTGAAATGTCTAAAGTATTTCTAAATGACTTTTAATTTCACCGCTGTGATATTGTCATTCAAAACAAAAATGAACGGAAAGTTGTGTGAAATTTTGATGTTGCTCACTTTTGACGCTCACAATTTCACGTATGTCGTGTTCTCTCACTAGTCATTCAAAAGGCAAGTCCTTCTAAATGACAGTACAGTTCGTAACCTCGTAACCGCCAATCATCCGGTCCCCAAAAATCCAGAATTCCAGCTTCGGACGCGTCGCAATAAACGTAGTGACAGTGGCATTCCTCTCACAATCCGTACCGTTCGCCAATCTGCCGCATTCTAACGAAGAATAGTGTTCTAACCGACATTGTGGAAGTCATTGCGGACTGTGTTTAGGTTTAAATCTATTGTGTTTTCGAAGTTGTCAAAGTTTATTCTCTTCTGTTAAGTTATTTTAATTGAATGCTTCGCCACTTTTCAAACTTATAGTGCAAATCGAAAATTTTTACTTTCCAAACTGATGACATTTTCACAATCTATTTTACATGCTTGACAAAAACATATTGTGCTAGACACGTCAACTAAAATAGATACAGAAAGACCTTGGACATTTCGAGAGCACGCTTGTGGTAGTGGTCAAAGCTGTCGGCTCGCTGCTCAACTTTCAACTGCTCTGCTCTGGTTCGAACCCCGCACGGGACAAATCTTTGAGTGATCCACAAAGATTTGTTCTGACTGTGGGTGTGCTTTGTGTGTGTGAAATATATGTTTGTTGACAGAGCGGGCGTCGTTAAAAAAAATGAAAAAAATACGTAAATTTTTAATGATCTTAAAGGGAATTCGGGAAAAGAGTAGTGACACACATTATCTTATTAGATAGATACAATAATAGATAATTTTATTATTAAGATGCAATAATATTTTCTTTTCCACTAATAAATATTTACCCAATAAGTGGCTAGCATAATGTGAAGTGTACTAAAAGGGCTTGCGTTCAAGTAGGTACTCTTGAAGTGAGTGGACTGGTTGACGACAAGTGCCCTAATCAAGCGCAACCATTGAATACACCCTTATATAAACAAACGACACACGAATGAAAAGTTTCAATTCATTTGTTATTTTTGTACTTGTGGTGACAAATTCGCGAGTCACAGCCTGGATATATTATGATGCATTGTGGGGTTATGAATTTTATCAAAATATTTATACATAACATCATCCCTATATTACCCAGAAGGGTTTGGTAGAGATGTACAACAGCCACACTTCGCCTGTTATGTTTAGGTTTAGGGGTAGGGGGTGAGGTTATTGCCATCCAACGGCCACAATTTCAATTCCGTGCTACTATTGTACTTTTCCCGACCCGGGAATCGAACCCGAGACCTTGTGGTGAGAGGCGCATACACTACCCACTAGGCCATCGATTCGTCGATTTATATTTTTACGTATACATATTCGACAGTTAATATTTATACGTAAAAATATAAAAGACCAAAACATAGGTCTATAGTTAAGATGGATTGCATTATACTTAGTAGACATATGCTTTTTTAAATAAGATTATGATATTTTTATCATCAGGAAGATATTTAAAATGCTAACGATTAAAATTAATTACATATAATATAATATATATAAATATGTTATTATATAGATATATTATTATACCTACTTACAATATACTTCATAATATAATGATTTAGTTTAGAGTCTGCCTTCAAAAAATCGC
The DNA here is from genome assembly GCA_905147285.1 of Hypena proboscidalis. Classification (NCBI taxonomy): domain Eukaryota; kingdom Metazoa; phylum Arthropoda; class Insecta; order Lepidoptera; family Erebidae; genus Hypena; species Hypena proboscidalis. The sequence goes on from LR990130.1 coordinate 19,899,631, forward strand.
TAGTAGTACCACTTATACATTTATAAGCAATAACTAAACGGGAGCGGCTTAGCGTCACTATTACTCATAATAATTTTTATATTCAATGACAACCCTATAATCCAGACTCATCAAATCCAATATAAAAATATGGCTGACAATAATAAATTGGCACTCGAGTGCAAGACAATAGAGATAGGGTTGGGCATCGTTCAGAAGGATTATGAGTAATAAGTGCAAATCGATTTATGGGAGTTGTAGTGCAAATCGATCGACTGTTAATTGAATGTAGTCATGTAGTTTTTATTGAGATTGTTTTATGTGCTACAATAAAGTGCATGTCATGCAAGATTATGTCACTTTATGTATGAAGAAGGCTGAATTCGCGAGATCTATTTAACTTAATAATGTTAAATCATGTACTCATTGTATTAGCTGTTTCTTAACAATCGAAATTTTAATAAATAAAACAAGTTATGCATATTTCTACTGTAAAAAACAAAGATCAAGGGCAGGTCGTACAACAATCTGGATTTAGATTACATATATTTAGATTTTTAAATGAAAAATGTTTTTATTCTGTGAATGAGTATCTAAGCTATAAAATATATTTTTGTGCTCAAATGTTTTAAATAATTAATAGCAAATGATTACATTTTTTTTCTCTTTCTAGTATGTTATGTATGTTTAGATTTTTAATTATTATTCTTGGTTTATAAGTTTATTTTATATTTGCCATCTTTACCATATGTTAACCTGTGAAAACCATATTTTAACAAATAAAGATTTTGAATTTGAATTTGAATAAAAAGTCTGTTTTACATACAGTTTTATCATTCTATTAAGCCATAATAAGACTAAATTAAACTTATCTCTATTTTGAAAATAACATTTAATACGATACGAATACGTATTCTTACGACAGTAATAAAATTCAATTTTTTTAAAAGTACTCAATACTACTAAATGTAGAAATAAATACCTATTCCAGTCCACTCAGTTACCCACCCTATTGTGTAAGGGTTAATCGTGGTATTACATCTATAAATCTAACCTGACAGTTATTGGGGATGTGGCGACGAATAGATCTGTGGCTTTGCATAATTCCTCTATAATATCTATGCTCTATGCTCTATGATATTTGATGCCATGTGCGGACGAATTATTAGTTGAAGATTATGGTATAATAAATTGATGACACTATTTGAGTACAAAAATGAGTTTTTAATATTTTAATGAATGCCTAAGTTTTTAGAACGAATGCATGAAATACTTTATGAACCAGTGTTAGCCTTAAAATTACACCGTCGGCAAAGCAATGATAGGTAGGTACTTACGTGGCGGTGGAAACTATTGATTAGGATAAAACTCCTCTCTATTTATTAGTGGTAGGTACTTACCCAGTTGTAGAGGAGAGTATTATTCAAATCAATATAATACTATAAATGCATGTGTTGATTTTAGTAGATGTAAATGCACGTTAGCGTTGTGTGTATGTTGTGTGATAACATAACATAACATCACGCCTATATTACCCAGAAGGGTGTGCAGAGGTGTGTAACACCCACACTTCCCCTGTTATATTAAGGTCCCATGGGATAGGGAGTGAGCCTATGAGCCCGCCATGCACCAGGCACAATTCCAACTCCAAGCTGCTATTGTGAATTTCTTGACGAAAAGTTCATAAATAACCGTTATCCTAACCCGGGAATGGAACCCGAGACCTAGCGGTGGGAGGCGCATACGCTAACCACTAGACCATCGAGAAAGTTGTGTGAATCTACTATCAAGTTCGCGACTTTGCTACATTTGCTCTAAATAGTGTTAAATTTAAATCACTTACAAATCCAAGTGCCCAATCGATCTTATTTAGCGATTTACGCTCTGAATAAAAATGAGTTTGTCGCTAATTCAGTCTAATAATAATTAAATTACGGTCACCACTAATTAATTAATCCAAACCCGTGTCAGTTAAAAAAAATAACGTTATAAAAATCAACATTTTGACCTAACATGATTTCGTATTATTCCAACAAATGCACCACATTTCGCTGTATTATTTTAACTCTCAAAATTGCACTCACTGAACACAGAACATCACTACGTTCGTACTGAAACACAACCGTAACCAATTTGAACCCTTTTGCATTTGCGGTAAGGTTTAAAATCCCGTGCCGGTTTCTTTGTTTTCTTGGCAAGCGTAGGTTTGCTAAAACACTTGGACAACTGGCGCCATTGTCGCACCGTCAAATCAAAACACTCGGAAAGCGCGCGAAGCGAGGCGCTGGCCAATCAAAATACGGATAATTTGATTTCATACGCGCGGCTTGTTTGAAAATCGAATGGAACGTGTGTTTAATTTTCGTTCTGTATTTGAATGTTTTTATTCGACATGTTGGCTTGCTTATTTTTTTTAACCTCAACTTTGATACAACTATGATGAAAATTAATTAAAAATAAAATTGGTTATCTACTTGGTAATATTGATGTTTAAAGCTATTTAAATACCTAAAAGTTACTATTTTAAAAGAACGACTGTAGTATTTTGACTGATAGTTAGGTAATGAGAAAAATCGAAACGTACATGTCAAGTTTAAATTAAATAATTAGAAATACACCATTTTCATTAAGTTAGGACCATCAAAAGATACCCATTGATACCAATTAAACAATATTGTTCAGATAATAGCATGCTTTTGTTACGCACACAGTAGCCATGTGCATAACAACCAGTTTACGAAGAACTCTAATTTCCATCATAACGCTAGCTATCAAAGCTCATTTTAAGTTGGTTTAATCCTGCATTGGTCGCGTGCCTTCGATTTTAATAACCATTGTATTGAGATCTTAATTTTAGAAGTTACAATTGAAGATCAGGGTTCAAATTAAGCTGGTTATACATTTTGCACGTGACGCAGCACGTGCTTTCAAATGCAATTATACATTTTATTGTTGCACCGTCAATGCAGAGCCTTCTCGTTATAGTTAATGTTTGCAATCAAAGCTCTTGGTTTTATGGTTATTAGAATCGTATTTAATTTTTGTTCACGTTACCCGCGGTCGATACCGATGCGGACGTATTTTTTGACACCTGAACTTAGTTTATATTAGGTACTAGCTGACCCGGCGAACTTCGTACCGCCTTACGTAAATTTGATGCACTACTTTATTTTGTATAGCTGACCTATCTTATGTATGCGTACCTATTCAATTTGAACTGGAATCTATAATATCCTCCATTTAAAAATGAATACTTTTTTTTTTTTAACATAACAGGTGAAGTGTGGGTGTTATGCAACTCTGCCACAGCCTTCTGGGTAATACATATAAGAATTAAGATGACCGGATGGCGGAGTGGGTAGTGTACCTGCCTACGACGCCAAGGTCGCGGGTTCGATTCCCGCTTAAGACGTTTGTCTTAGTCTGGGTGTTTCTATGTATAATAAGTATGTATTTACAAAAGAAAAGTATATATGTATTAGTATCAGTTATTCTAGTACCCACAGTACAAGCTCTGATTAGTTTTGGACTAGATGGCGTTGTGTGTAAGTTGTAAAATATTTATTTATTTATTTATGATATATATTCATTCCAACTGTGCAGATCCACCTTATGCACAGGGGTTATTATACGATGAACGATTGTTTTAACGACATAACACTATGGAAGAAGGAGAACTGATTTACCTATATCCTTTTAAATTGGCATTTGAAAAGAGTTGGTCTTAACTATTTTGCCAGTTCTTCTCAAGAAGACTACGGAACTGGAACTTAAATTCACTTTCACATTCAAGATAATTATTGTGATGATTGATGAAAGCGAGTTTAAGCGCCGCGAATTTGGAGTAGAAATAATTTTGTATGACGTTTCTAAGAGCTTTGTGAAGGCTAAGGAATAAATATATTTTCATTTCATGAACAAACACATCGATATGATGCTAAGTTTATGGCTTACTGTTGCCACTTACCACCATGTGGTCATCTAGCTCATCTACAACATTCGTATAAAAAAACATCACATAAGACTTTTACCATCTGTGACACGCAATGGCGCAATAACTAATCAACAAGTTCGTTAATAAATTATAATGGATTTACAGGAAGTCTGGTGCGGGCGATAAACCAGTTTTTATAAGGCCTTGTTAAGTAACAATGAATTTGTTAAATAACAATGAACTTACTTTGTTTTAATGAGTCATTGTTTTAGCTTCCGATGGCCTATATTTTGTTACGGAATCTAGATATGGTGCTTTAGAAAATCCCATGCATTCATTGAACATAAGGGATGAGGAAATTTTAACTAAATATTATGGGTATACATATAGTTCGTAATCTTTCCGTGAAATACTTTTTATGTTATGGAAAATGGTTTTATATCCTTTGATATAATATGACGCAGAGTCTTCCTATCCTACAGTCCTACATATTGAATATAATTTGTTTATTTATTTATTCTTTAGAAAACAAACAGCTTTTAACACAAACAAGAAAAACAACTTATAAAAAAAGCCAATTGACAGTATCCGCTTATATGCTGGGCTAAGTTCGAAACTTACATATTCAAAATAAATAACAAGTTCTGATAAAGATACATAGAATACTTACTTCATTATTTTTGTGATCAGTAAAGTGACTTTTCTATAAGAGAATAACAAAAAAGCAAAGACAAGCATTAAAAAAGAACAGAAAAAAAAAATAGCATCTAGTAGAACTGAAATGGCTAAAGATGACAAAGATTAGTCAGGAGCTTGTAGTTTCGTATAATGAACCAAAGAACAAGTCTAACAATGGCATGATAATTTGGGTTATTAGTAAAAATACTGCCCGGGCTGTTAATAAAGGGTGATTTCACTTGACCCAACAAATCATACCCCAAACTCAAAATTCCCACTGACCATCTCATCTGCATACCCTACAAATTAGAGTAAAGAACTAATCTATACTAATATTATAAAGAGGTAAAGTTTGTGTGTTTGTTAAATTGTCGGGGGTAATCTCGGAATCTACTGCACCGATTTTAAAAATTCTTTCACTAATAGAAAGTCACATTATCGCTGAGTGTCATAGGCTATATAAAAAACCGAAAAATTAAAACGTGGTAGTCCATTTTGTAAAGAGAATCGGAGAAAAACTCATCGTTATACGTGAAGGCCACAGCAGCGCGGCAGCGGCGCGCGATGGTGTCGGCTTATTTCGGTTCGCGTTCGTGCTCACTTCGGAAGAAGGAGGCGTGACCTTCCTTTTACATCTGAGAGGTAAGTAGGTACCCGCGCGGCTCTGAAAGATATATATTTTTGAACATTATGCCCAACGAAGTGGGCACGGGTCAGCTAGTCATTAATACGGGCGAAATCACCCGATGAAATCTGTCGTCCCTTCGGGAGTAGTTCGCGGCCGCTCGGGGACCTTCGGCAGAACTCGGGTCGTTCCGTGCGCCCTCGGCTAATCGCGATAATGTGTTTATTGAATTACCGGCGCGTGCGACGCCACGCGGCGAGCAGCTAGATCACTTAAGTGGTGCATCGTTATGAGTGATAGATTAGAAGGTGCGGTTTGATTTCTTTTTTTGTGGGTAGTTCCAAATTTTAGTAATGGATTTCCATTTTTAAAAAAGTGCACTAATGTGATTGAGTTGAGATTGCAATATCGAATGACGATGTTAATAGAAATATTATTTTTGTTTAATCTTGAAAGCAATCAGAATGATGCAGTGTTTACATGTTGTTAATTAACTTATAAAACCAGGAAATACATAATCTACTCTTGATAAATACAGCAAATACCTAAAATTAAATAAATTAAACCACATAACAAGGATGCTAAACGTAAAATTATGAAACTTGTAATAAAACAACTCAAATATTAATACATACCTATCTTGAATTCCTCTCGTATTTATAGAAAACCTTTCAACAAATCCAAATCTATAAGACTCTTTCTAGACTCAATCAAAACAACAAATCGAATCAAACGTTTGACCAATCGAAAAACTCTGAAAGTCAGACCATCCTTTCTCACAAACAAAACAAGAAAACAAAAGTAGAGCGATACAGAGTGAAAATAATGCAGGTGTCGGATTACTGGCAACGGAACGTGGGCAGGGAGGGCTGAGGACTGAGGACATTAATTTAATTATCTTCCTCTCTTGGGAGCGTCTAATATTATATGGGAGTGAGGCGACCTCCCAGCATACAAATTCAAGTGTCATTTTTTCGCGTGAGAAAAAAATCTCGCAACTGATTTTTTGTTGCCATCCCCAGTGAGATTGTGTTACGTGTGGAGAAAATATATAATATAAATCTGGATTGTGATGTTTCCTTTTTCGATGGGAATTGATGTGGAGGTTTGGGAGTATCAGGCTTCTTGGATTTGGGAATAAAATATTTGCGATGGAAACAGAAAGCTTTCGATAATAATAAAATGTGACTAAACATAGGGTAAATTAAGTTAAGATTGAATGAAATCAACTCCGTTGTTATTCACGAGGTGTCATTAGTCATTAATTGCAGTTGCAATCATAGTAAGTTGCTGTTTTCCATGGCATCGTTTATAATAACTTTTAACTTACCTATATGCTGAACTTTGCAGGATGAAGGAAAGTAATAAATTAAATAGTTCTTTGATATAATAGAAATAACTTACGGGATTCATTGTGGTTTCAAAAATATAAAATTAAACATTGATTGTAGAATTGGAATCTATTTTATATTATTATACAGCCGTCACGAGCATCAAGCCACAGATGATTGAAAACCTTTTAATATGGCAATCACACTCTTCACATAATTCCATTTAATAAAACGTTTTAAGGTATTAAAAGAAAACGCCACTAAAATCGAAGGATTCCAAGATCCAGATCCTTAATTAAATCCAAAGCACGTAGCACTCCTTGATTCAGTCCCCCCGGGCTTGACACCTTCCCCACCCCCGCACACCCCCTTCTTATGGACCGCTTAGATTTCCTCCCTCCCTCAGCTGTGTGGACGGAATACTTGAAGTCCTGAATCTTGTAAGAAGAATTGGTTTCGAGAGATTGGACAGTTACTTTTATTTAGGTTTTGTTGTGTTCAACGTTATGTGCTGAAGTGTTGACAAAAGGGTACAATATTTATTGAGGCAACTTAAAATAAAGCATCTTTATTGTATGCGTTGTAATGGTCATTTAAGAAAACAAAAACAACTTTTGTTCGCTTAGTCTTATTAACATCTTAAGCAAAAACAATTCCGACAGTTTTAAAGTCCTTATTAAGAAAATCAAGGGCGTTTTTTCTCATTTGCATATAGCTACCGTTTCAACTCTAAATTGCTCCTTACGAATCCAATTACACGATAGTAAGGCTCTTTGGACTCCAAAGATGTCTTTTTGCTATTTTTGAGTGCGAAAAGGCTTTAAAAAGTAATCAAAGAGGCTCTGAACAAAAGTTAAGAACATTTGGCTCGGCTAAGACAATTGTGAAGTGTTTTATGCCTTTCATTTCGTTCTTTGAAATCTTTTTTGTAGAATCTTTTATTGTTAACTGGTTTCTTTTTATGTGTTTTTAAACGGGCATATTGTAATTTGTCCGTAGTCAAACTTCAAAATCCTTATTTCAATTTGCTTCATTTGCCGTAATAGATGCAAATATCTACCTTTTTTTAATGAAAATACTTCAATAGTCGTTTCAAAAATTCCTCTGCATCCACTTCAGCTTCACATTTTAATTGCATTTTAAATGCTATCTGAAACCAAACTAATTTTGAAAATGCTTTTTAAATTCTTCACCGCAAACCGAGGCCGGGAAAGTAATGTAGGCTAAAAAAGAAGAAAATAATAAAAACAAAAGAGGCCAGGAAACAGCCACTCTGTAATTATTTGGAGAGCTAATGTGCCGCTTGTTTATTCCCCGACTAATTAAGAGAAGGAAGAGTTTTAAAAAAATACTTTAACTGAGCCTTTGAGTGAATCAAACATTCATGAGATGGGTGATTGACGGCTTTGTAATTGCGTTTTTCTTTTTTAATTTATGTTTTCTTAATCTCGGATAATGGTACTATTGTTATTTTGAATACAAACGGTTATTTTTGTAAGAAACTGTATTGTAGATGTAACGAAAATGGTGTTACACAAGGAAGTGTAATAGAACCCATACAATTTTCCTCTTCAAATTTTGTATTTTGCATTTTGCTGTACATAGAATTAAACACTAAGGAAAACGCATAACCATCTAAATACTCTACCCAAGAATAATTAACCTTCCAATTAATAGCCGCAACTAACTCGAAACTACTAACTCCAAAACTAGCGTTAAACGCAGGTAGAGTCAAACTTCAGGGCCCAATTACAGTCGAATTCACCCAAGTTCTGGAGGTGACAAATCGCGAAGTGGTCCCCGACGTTGACTAATCACCCATTTAATTTAGCTGGTGTAATTATAAATAAAATTTCAACGATAAATTGTGTTGGGCGTACATTAATCAAGAAGTTTAGAACACGGGACACTGATTAAAATGCCGTTCGGGCAACTATTTGCTAAGTTGATATCGTTAATAATTTATACGTTGAGGGTACGAGGGTGGATCAGGTGTGATACGTGGTTTAATTTATTTCAACTTGTGACTACATATTAAGTAAGAGATTGTAACACGGATGCGATAGTAGTGGAACAAGGAACATTGATAACGGTTAAAATTAAATGACGTGAGTAAAATTTACTGAATTAGCCGAACTTTTGCGGTAATTCCTATGGGAGAATTATGTAGTATCCTTGTAATAAGGATACTACGTAATTTCACTTCCTAGGTCGCGGGTTCGATACCCGCTTAGGAAAAATCTGTGTGTGCATGAACATGAATGACAAGACAAAGTCTTGGTATGGGTGTTTCTATGTATAAGTATTTATTTACAAAAGAAAAGTAAATAGTTATTCTAGTAGCCATAGTAGTGTGTTATTTATTTGTTATAAAATTACACGGATACTACATAATAATGTTAGTTATGATTTTTCTAGAAGTTTTAGCTTACGTCATTAGACTAAATATAATACAACAAATTCAAATGTTGTAGGTAAGAATTAAATTAATTTACACCAACGCAGGTAAATTACAACAATTTATTGACTGTGTAATAATTTGTTATTGTGATTTTAATTATCCATCCATGAATTCCTGAATGAATGATGAGTATTTCTATAATTATGGTATTTGCTGGTTGTGATTTGTGGTCAATTGTTGCCACAATATTAATTACGTCTCTCGTCTATCCATTTATTCATTACTGAAAATCATCTCTAAAAAAATTGCTTTAAAAACGAAAACAATATTAAATTTTCTCTTGAAACACATGAAAATGTATTCATCACTATCTGCAAACCACCCCAAAGCAGAAACATGTGCCCAATAACTAACCCAACCCTTCTGCTGCATCCCTTTTGCTCTCATTGTAAATTATAACGTTGTCTCCCTCGCACTTACTGTCAAAGCCATGAAAACGGCGAATCTATGCGTCTGAATCACAGACTATGGCACCCCACCCCCGTCTTAAATGAACTGGGGACTAGAAGTAGGTACGAAGGAGCGATGTCTTTTTAACCGTAAGGGAAGGCTATCAATATATACTCGTACTTGGTGGAATATAGTGGGTGTATTTTTGAGAGTGCATGTAACAAAGAATGCGAACAAAGAAGGTTATTGTTTTCAAAGATGTTTCGGCTGAATGTAAATATATTGATGATGATGCGCTTCAATGAGGGAAAGTATTAGAAGCTTCAATAAATGAAGACTATCCTGCTGTGAGACAAATTGACTTAATAGATGTTGTTCTTCTATTGACTATCAGTTCAATGGTCTTGGTACTGTTTCATTGACACTTGGTATTCTATTAAAATGTGTCATACTTACCACTGAACAATAAGTACTTACATTTATTCATTCTATTTCATAAAATTGTATTACAATATTCAATGAAAAATACATACTCTCAAATTAAAACATATTTCAGTAATTGATTTTCAAAACTACTGATAAATTGTGAAGGGAGTCAAATCACATAGGTCACCAGTCGATGGTATATAAACCAGATTTAAGATAATATAGCAAACAGTATCGATCGCAAATGTTGCTATCGAGTGTTGAAATTACAAAAGCCTTAAACAACATCACAGTCAATAAACATCTACCAACATTTACCAACATCTCCACCAGGTCCAATTACACGAAATCCAAAGACAACAATACCTCAACTTCCGCACTTACTTACTTACATAATTCAAAGTGGGTTGTCAAAACATCTTAACAGCCCTTCGCATAATTAATGAACGAAGACGAGTCGCTCTTGTTTTATAATAATCGCGTAATACCGTGGTTACATTATAGCACGATTGGGTTACAGGGACACACGAGCAGAAAGAACGAAGAACAGAGAAAATTGTGGTGAATGTATAAGTGGAGAAGAAAAATTATAAAACAAATAGAAAAGTAAAATACAACAATGAAACGTTAATAAAATAAAGAATGAAACAATCAATACGGATAAATAAAACCTAGCTGTTTGATGGTGATTTGGTCGTGTCAAAATAATTTGCAATAAAAGGAATATTAAATTTGTACATCAGGATAAAATAGTATTCAAAATATAATCCAGTCTCTTATCACAAATCCTGGTCAAGATATTATTATTATAATACCAAGGTTAATCAACATTTGCAACTAACTGCGTAGATTATCATTATATCATTATTATTGTGGTTACTAAATAGCACAAAATCGACTAATAAGGAGGTAAAATCATGAATGTTGGATTATTTTCATTGTTTGTATGGTAAATATGTTTTGCAGATGTGGTTGTGGTTGTTATGGTTGCAGATGTGGTAAAATCGAATTTATTTGCATAAATTCGATTTTATAAACTGCCTGGACGGTCTAGTAGTGGTTGTGGGGTCTCAGCTCGGATATATCAAGAAATTCTCTTTAGAAGCACTGAGTTGGGATTGTGCCTGGTGAAAGGCGATAGGCTCATTTCCCATCGCATGAGACCAGGTGAAGTGTAAGTGTCATACACCTTCTTCTGGGCAATATAGACGTGATGTAAAGTGATGTTTATAAACTTGATGTTGGCATACATTTTGTTGGCGGTTTAACCTGTACGTGAATACTGTAGTCCCTTCATGAATGTAAGATGTTGCGGTCTTTCTCGGTGTCTCTAACATTTTACTCCGCTAAGATTCTCGGGTTCACCCAAAAGTGCTATAGCGATTTCACCTGACCGTTCTGACTTTCATTTGATTGTTAAGTAAACAATAGTGTTGAGACCCTTAATTAAATATCTATGAGGTTTGTTTCAGAAAGCATTTTATGCTTTGTTTGTGTTTTCGTAGACTGGTAGTAGACTTTGTAGTTTTAGTTCATTTTGTTAAATCTTTTGCGGGTCTGGTTTATTCTGTGAACGTGATGTTTTTGAATGCTAACTCTCACTTATATTAAGACCATCGATTGAATTGTATTATCTTTCAGGACTTTACATTTACGTTTCGAATTACGCGATTACTTCTATACATATTTGCTGACAAGTACACTGATCCAAAATCCATTAAAAAATATTTTCAGTAGGTTAATAAGCAGATGTACTTAATATAAGACTCACCAGTATGAATATAAGTATGCTTCTTCATGTCTGACTTCTGGTGAAACCGTTTGCCGCAGTACTGGCAAGGGTAGGGCCTGGTGTCTGAGTGTATAAGCAGATGGGTGGACAAGGTGCTAGAGCGCTTGAAGGTCTTCCCACATTGCTTGCACTCGAAGACTTTTTCAACACTATGGACGGCCCTGAGAAGAAAAACGATCTTATAAATGTGTGACAAATAGTTATATCCAATTTTGAGAAATTCAAATTTTTTGGATTGCATTTTGATTGATGGATTTATTTTTTCAATTGGGTTTTATAAGGACTTGCGAGCTACGCACGTGTTTAAGATATTAAACAGTCTTTCTTAGTAATTTTATGGCATTTGTTTTAGTAAAGAGAGTATTAGGAGATAAATAGACATATTTTTATCAAATACTTTGTTGGTTGGTCAAAAGTCTCACCTGTGTTGACTCAAACTGATTTCATGTCCAAAAGTCTTGCTGCACAGTTCACAGGCAAACGGCCGTTTTCCATTATGAGACCGTCGTGCATGGACTTCCAAGCCATGTGGTGTACTGAACATCTTTTCACATTTCACACAAGAGTATACATCTCCTATGGGTAGCGGTCTGGATAAAGGACCAGGGGCTCCTAATACAGCTGCTCGTAGTCTCAAGAATTCAGGTCCAGCTGCTTGCACCGCGTGGAGGTAAAGATTACTATAGCCTGGCCATCCAGGAAGACCCAAGCTTCCAGCGTCTCGTAAGAATTCCGCAAAGGGTAACGGTGGGTATAAGAAAGGTCTTTGTGGTTGGACTCTTGGAGCATCAGGTCTGAGTAAAGCACTGACAGAAAAAGCTTCTGATCTTTTTGGAGGTGGTGAAGTATCTGGTGGTCTTCTAGGAGAAGATGGAGGGGAGTCTACTTCGAGCTCAGGGGAGGAAGAACGGACAGATCTTGGGGATTGGGGAGATGGCGCCCAGCAGGGACTGCCGCAGCGTGATGCAGGGGATATGCCTTCAGGTCTTATCTCTTGGTGAGTTTCTTCTTCTTCATCATCTATTCTTTCGCTGACTAGGCGGTTGACTCCAAATTTGATTTCCTCTGTAGACAAAATCATTGATTAGTATACTTTTATTTCCTATATGTTTCCCTATATGTTTTATGAGTATTTATGGTAATTTTATCAAGATTTATGAATTAATAGTAAGCAATAGATCCTCACATAGCTGTGGATCAGTGTCATAATCTTACATTTGAAAATAATGTTAATCAGTCTTACTTATCTACAAAAGAATTTATGATTGACAGATTTTTATAGGGCTAAAACTTAAGACTTCAAAGAATGTTATCAGTTTGATTAATCCATTATTCGTCATGCATTTATACTAGCCTTTTCTTTTCTTGACTTGATTGATAATTGTGCCTATTTAGCAGTACTTTATGCGAAACCTGCCATCTAACTTGACATTGACAAACAATTCAGATGTTAATTCAAGTTTACTCATATCACAATTTAAATTATTTGTACAGGCATCGACAGTCTCAGTCACGCCAGACATTAACGCCGAAACGAAGATAATTTATTCACGACATTGCCAAAACGCAGCGTCATCCACCATCCAAAGCAAACAATACCTAACCCTACAATTGTTTGGGTCATAAAGGCTCCGATGCGCAGGTGCCACACTTGTCGCTCGAACCAAATGGGCCGTATCATGTCGCTGCAGCAAATTGACTTTCATCTGTTCAACCCTCGAAGTCCGACCCCCGCAATTAACACGTTGGGTCGTTTCGACCCCAATCTTTTTTACAATTCAGTAATCCGCGGGCGCGACTAAACGCAACTATTGTAGTTCAGTTTTGTTTGATGTATTGTTGCTGTTTGATTAAGGATTTAGGCGTGAAGAGAATTGGGCTATTTGATAATGTTTAATTTTGTATTCAAAATGTTCAGGATACGATGAAATTACTATATAATTTATTATCAAAAATAAAGGCCATCTCGAATTATATTTATGTGAAACTAAGACAAATGTCCTAGTCCAATGATTGACGTATTTTAAAAAGTTATAGAAGTTTATTAAAAGATACACAGTTGTACCTACCAATACTTTTGATTTCGAAAACAATTAGCCCGTGGAGATTTCTGGTACCACTTGGGAGGCTCATCAGCACTAGTCATTGCTTATTTTTATCACCAAATCGAGGCACTGACCTTTCAGTTCTAACCATGCTTTTTTTGTCTACCAGAGACATACCACAGATGTCCTCATAATCTTCATACATCATCAAGTAACCATCAACACCTCTGTCCAAAAACAAACATCGATCTCGAGACGAGACAAGCTTCGCTAATGAAGAGAGACCCTATCTGAAACGCAGCAGCTGTCGGCATTTGGAGCGGCACCAATCGGGAAACTTCGGCAGAATTCGGGTGACTCCGTCATTTGGTTTGTCCCCTTGGACGTAATATTGCACGCGTGGGTCTCTTTTGACAATGCCCAGCGTTTAAGGGTTGGCTCTACACTTGTTTGTTGTTCCCTACCCCATAGTATTTATTACATATTAATGGTTATTTAGATTCATTGTTCGGCGACAGTATGCTCGAATTTATGGCGGTGCCAAATATTGAATGCTACCCTCTGAGATGTAAAGAAAGGCGTGCTATTGTTGTATTGTCATTAAGTGATATAATTTTGGACTTTGATTTATAATTGTAATAATCATTAGATAGGGTCATTCGGGTTTATAATTTTATTTGTTTACTTAAAGTTTTTTGATATTAGATGTTTAATCAATAGTTAACTAAATCCAAATGAGTGATGTATTGTTTTCCTAAGATAAATCTTGTATGGAGCTAAAAACCTAGTATGCTGCACAATATTTTGAGCTATTTTAAAGGATAAGAGTGTGAATAACCACATTACGTCATAGGCTCGCACTAAATGACGTCACAAACTTCATAATCAGGTAATTCGAATTTCAGACAGGCGTTCCTAATTCGAATCTACGTCATAACTTCTTTTTAACCCTTTTTCACAGACAGAAGACAAAAATGGCGACTGCAATCGAATTAGAACATTTTTGAAATTGGATTACAACCGTCTGTGTTTTTTTTTTAAGTCAAACAGTGCATTAGCGTCATTAACGTCTGCCTATGCAGGCTTAATGCAATTTTAATTATAAAAGGCGCGGCTCGGCTAATTGCTGGCGATGCATTCTGATTGCCATTTTTCCAAGAGCTTTTAACAAATTAAAAATATCGTATACGATTTATGTTTTCGTTGTAAGCTTTATAAGGTTTTGATGGATCGTTATGAATGTATGTAAATTATGGGCGATGTCGTTAGGTACTTAAGTCATGCAATTATAAACATAATAAATACTTTATTTTATTTTGCTTTTAATATATAACATAGCGAAATGGCCTGTGGCACATGTCCCATATGATGTAAAGTAGAGTTGTTAAAACTTTCAAGCTGGTAAAGAATACATTTTTTTTTAAATTTAGGTGAAATGTGGGTGTTATTCACGACTTTGCCATGGTTTATAACCTTTTGGTAATCAAACAGGAAATGTTATTATGTTACTTTATCTATAATATCTATCTATCTTGTTATTTTCGAATATTTTTATAATTAACGTAATTATTGTTGCGTTGATTTGTCTACAATCACTGTTTTATCACTAAATTATCAATCAAATTTAATTACAAATTAATCTTCATGTAATGTAAGGATTACAATATGTAAGGCATATTGTAATTATGTCATCAGTCAAATTAGTAATAACTAATTAAGTATTTAGAAATGATGAATAGAGTATGATTTGATATGCGCTATCTAGCATATGTTATTACATTTCTTTTTCATGTTTAGGCTTGTCTTTGGCTTTGATATTTATTAATCTGAACATATCCATAAATAAATTGAAAAGATATTTTTGAAGTTAAGTATTTTTATGACTCTAAAACCTAAAAAAACTATATTAATCAAACCTTATTGATTTTAAAGTCTTAATTTATTGTGAAAATTTGGAAAAAACAGCTGTAGATTGTAGAATTAGATCCCAATATTTACAATAATTTCGAAAGGATTGATCATTGTATTACTTCACATTCCAAAAACCTGATAAACTATGTTAATCAAATACCAATTGACACAAAATACTCTAAAAATACAAGTCACGCAAATATCATTAATCAGGATTTGTAGTCAAGATGATATTGAATCATACGGGGACCGTGTCGTATTAAAATTTTAATATAGTGCGGGCCCATTCGACCCCACGTGCGAATTTGATGGGTTGATTTATTATAGGTCATAATTATGAACTGATATATTATTAACAATCTCACTTTATAGACCAGGGTAGAAGCCTTTAAAAATGATAAAAAGTGAAAAAAATAATAGTAGGATGCCGGAAATCGAGAAAAAACGTTTTTTACCCTTAAACCCCCCCCCCCCCCTCTTCACCTTCCCGACCTCAGATCGCCCGTAAATTATTTTTCCTTTAATTTTTATAATATTCTCCTCCTTTTCTAATGGGATTCATCCTACTATTTTTTTTTGTTTTAATAATTACTGGTCTATTATTCCTTGGTAGGAAGATCTATGGATTGAACAGTCCGCAAAAAAAGTAGCTGAACACAAATTTTTCAAAATTACTAAACAACTCATAGGTTTCGCATTGAAATCCCTTTTATATAGAATATTGCACATATTATTTATCATATTATCGATTACTATTGGTTTTGATTTATCGAATCATGAAATAATAACGATTTTTAGAATTAATTAGCTACTTCTGTTGCTGACTGTAACTTCAGAAAAATACTTGAGTCGTGGGAATTATAAAAAGGATAAAATACTCGTATTTCTTTAGTATGATTGTGCAACTAAAGAAATTAATAATAAAAACATGTAATGCCTATTTGAAGAGAAAAAATCAAATGAAATTAAATCGTGTATTTTATAACTACATCAGCATAGATCATTTTTAATATTAAGCTCATAGCATCTATCAAACGAATGGCCAAAAAAACAAATATAAGATACATTTGTTTTTCTATAAAACGACCGCCCTTTATATATTTTTGGAAATATTCCGTTACGTTTGGAAAAATTCTATCGATAGTAATTACATAAATCAAACTATCAATCATTCGTGACGTATTACTGAAAAATAGAACATATTTCCTGTAATCCGGTAGCTAGTCTCAGATATCGATGGCTTAGATATGATTCACGTGTAAAAAAAAACAGTTCCATTCACCATGTTCTATAATAGATAATATAAATATATCTTTATGTTTACTTATCTAAGAGTTATCTGATAAAATGCGGTTTCTTATTGAAACTAATAAATAATACGCGTTATTTACAATCTCTAGATATTGATTTGTTATTTAAAGTGTTATTTAATTTTGGTTGTTACATTATTATTTAACTGATTACTACTTTTATTATAAAAAACGGCTCTAAATCGCGTTATTATTTACCTATATAATATAATTACGCGATTTAGACCCGTTGTCTATTTTTTTTACAATGTTCTCAAACCGCGAAAGTCTAAAAACATACTAGTTTTAGTTCCAGTCTTGAATAATATACATAAAATTGTCTAGAATATTTTTTTATGATACACTAGCCCACGTCTCAGCCATTGTTGTTGCACCAGGCTACAGGCTACATATGTGCAAAATTTTATCAAAACCTATCTGTACTCTGTACCAAAATCAGAGAGACAAAAATGGAGCTCCAAAATGCCAAATTCACAAATAATTATTGGTAAATATCATTTGGAGCTCAGTTTTTGTCTTTCTGATTTTGGCACAGAGTAAAGTAGTATTGCCGCGAAAGAATAACAAAAATCCACACATCTCCATAATTGCCGCATATTTATATAAATGTAAGTAGGATTAGGATATTTTTATTATAAAGATATGCTCTAGAACAAAAATAAGACTATTTTTTTATTTAAATAAGCAATCTTATCGATTTTATCATATAGCTCAATCCAAGAATAGAGTTCAGCATCAACTAAAATTATTCGAATAATCGTCATTACTGTAAAATGATAACTAATGATAATGTTTAAAGGTTCTCTCAGACCGCAAGTAATCGCTTGTAATGTAAAGTTACATAACGAATATGACATCAATGTTGGACAATAGACAAACCACATTGTTACGCATTGTGGCTCGGGCATTCTACAACACTCATAAAACGATGCTATTCGAAATATTTTTTTTTTGTTACATTACAGGCAAATGCTCATCGGAGGGAAGGTAAATTGTAACGTTATGCTTAAAATCCAACATGCAACCTTACATAACAGGTGAAGCTTGCGGTCTGGAAGCACCTTAAAATGTAGAGGAAAAGACACAACTGATAGTAACTATCAACTGTTGTCGGTTTGACAAAATCATCAAACGTTATTGGGTAATCAGAATCTGTCAATCGTGATTTCAATGACAATTCATTTCATGGTAGGTATGCCTGATTTACAATCTGCCTACGATATTACCATCCATATTTATTTAACTATTGATTCTGTAATACCCTGATCTTACGAGGTAAATGAGATGGATCAATAAACGCGTAAGTTGAATTCGCCCAAGCCGAGCTTAAAAAAAAGGATATAAATCATCTATAAATAATGATTTATCCTTTTGGAAGTTAGCTTGATGTAAAATATTTTACAAATAAAAAAGTAGGTTTACGTTGGTAGCATATCATTCGAAAACCGCGTCTCCCACTTTGCGTAGATCGGAATAAGGACTAATATATTATCCTGAAATAAATATTTAATTAAAACTTAGATGAGATGGATCGATAGCCGCGTAGGTAGAATTCGCGCAAGCCGTTAAAGATATATCGAAATAAAAAGGATAAAATCTTCTATAAAATATAATCGATAATCCTTTCCGTAGTTATATATCTAGTAAACAAGTAACATACAAATGAGAAAAAGTAGGTTTTTTTTTCTTGTAGAATTACATTCGGTTAAACCACGTCTTCAATTTTGCGTTGCTCCGCAACGCAATAAATATTTTATTTGTTCTACTACGTCACTAAGTCTGCCGATCTTATTACAGCCAATCAGTGACTAGTGAATTCATAACACGTGTTAAGATTTCATCGTATAATAATTATGTGACAAAAATATGTATAAATCAAATATTATCAATCGCTTCAATACCATTTATCAACAGTAATAATATGATTTTAATACCCTTTATCGGTAAAGATTAGTAAACTGATGATTGTGAGCAAATGCACTAACTTAATACTTAAGTCTTAGGTTTTATTATTCAACATAACTGTTAGCCGACGTGTATACGTAATGTAATAAAAATGTCACGTAATGGATGATTTAGAAATTAGAATAATGTAAATACTTCGCTACACTGGGCAAATATAAAGCTTTTTATTGTTGTATCGATCCCAGTAGCCCGATTCAGAAATAAAAGTAATCGAAGTGGTGGGTGTCCATCAACTATATCAGTAGCCTGCAGATCTGCAACATTTTGAAAACTGTAATTAATCCTTATAAATTTCCATATCCACTCATATCAACTCTAAGCTAATAGTCTACCTGAAACTCAAATGATAACTTATCATCCCTGAATATTCAAAAAATTAGTAAAACAGATGTCGCTATTTTAAAAGATAACAGTATTTCAAAAAATATGAGATCTCATAGTGTAATTGAATAATGTAGAGTGCGTGTAAAGTTGTACAGCCAAAAAACCCAATAGATAACCCACTGTAGGGGAAAATTAAAAAATCATTATTTTATCGCAAAACCTCGGGTCTAATCTCGCTGGATTTGTTGTTATCCATTTCGGTGAGGATTACACTAATCAAAGTTGTTACGCGAAGGACTGATTACGTGCCAGAATTATTGATTCTTTTTATCGCGTATAAGATCTTTATAGTTGTGTTTTGACAAAGAACTGCGTTTCAACCTTCGAATTACTGCAGGTTTCAGGCTTCATAGCTTGTGGTGTTATTCAAATAATGATACATGAGTTCTCAATCATTATTTGAATATGTACTTAAAATTTGAATACATACATAAAATATTATTATACAGACAATTCGAATACATCAATATGGTAAAAAATATACTAATACATATAATAAATATATACATTATTAAATATATATTATAATGTACACTGACGCTACAAATTGTACTTAGGCGCAAATGCGCAGTTGCTCGGCTCGGCAGTCGTCTCTCCACATTCACGCCGTTAGGTCATTAGGTTTAGTTAATACCATAAGTATGTATTTCTGGTACCAATTAATAAAGTATATAATAAGCATTCAACTTCTATCAATTCACATCAACATGAAGAACCCCCTACATACAAATTAAGGAGAAGTGAAGCTTTTAATGACTCAGCTGTCGAATCACCTTGGAGAAGATGACCCATGTTAGTTTTGACTGTGCCCAGAGTGGTGCACATCCTGATCTCAAGAGTCAGTGCATTCCGAAGAAGGATGGATTGGTTATAGAATTAAGAGTTAACGAAAGAAGAGGTTAAGCGGTATGAGAAGGACAATGAAAAGAAACAACATATGAATGAAAAGAAAAGATAGTTGTCAGTTAGAAAGGACATTTTTAGATGACTGGAGCATAAATACTGAAAGTAAGAATTTTAATAAGTAGGAGAATGTGCAGATTTAAGAGTAGTGGTCAAAATACGCAGACTGCGACGCTGCCGGGTAGGCAACCATCTTGATTGAGAACGGTAAAACGATATTGGTCATACTGGCGAAGATTGAATACGAACCGAATGAAAATCTTTACAGTTATGTTTTACATATCTTTGAGCTCTTTGCTTATATTTGTCAAAAAGAAAGTCAAATGAATGGTGATTGATTATTTGCTACGTAGGTTTGTTATGTCGCATGCCGTTACGATTTGCGATATATAACTATAAACTTGGATAAAAAGATTGGCGATTATCTTTTGCCAATAAAAACGTCATAGACTAAAGATTAGTCATTGATATTGCAATTGTAAAAATATTTTGTCATTACAGAATTGCAGTACAAAGATAAGTATAATGTAATTCCTATTGTGCACTGATATTACGAGTAAAACTTTCTTGAATATAATAATCGTATACATCTAAAAACTGTTAGTTTATATAGGTATTTTATTTTATAGTTAGGATAATAATATATTTATGTCTATTTATTTAGGTTTATGTATTGTAACTTTAGTTACTTTTTAATAATACTTTTACCATAATAATGGTAACTTTTGTTTTTCCCTTTACTTAGTTGTACACTTGTTTTTGCCCTCTTTTTGCATCCTCTTCTCCTCAATTACTCTAAGGTTTGCTGGAAGAGAATTCAAATTTGAGTTAAACTCGCCTTTATTGTATTGTGTGTTATGCATTGTCTTTATAAATTGTTTATGTTACAATAAAAAGTTTCAAAACAAACTAAAACAAACTGCATTTGGACAATCTTTTCCAGATTGTCCAAATGCAGTTTGAGTAAGTATAGTTAGTGAAATGTCTGAATTGATAGTGAGTGAAGAACCTTCTTTTCATTGTAAACAAGCAGCGCCCTGTGATTTCAAAAAAATAAAAATAAAATTAAATTAAACTTGACTTGAATTAGACTTGCCTAAAGGTTCGATCTCCCTACATACCAAATTACATCAAAATCGATTTAACCGTTCAATCGTGATACCGTAACCAATAGAAATTAAAATTCATGTTTATAATATAGGCAAGATATGTTTAACTTAACTTTTTTACTAAAGTTCTCTTCTCATTGCATCTAAAGAACTACCAGCATACGTGACAATCTAGCCATTCACGAGATATTACACGTAGTCGCCACGTCACACCCCGGTATTAACAATGTCACTTCTCAGATAAGTATGACAAATCAGATGAATCGGCGATCACAAGAGCTCGTCTGGTATCTCAAACAGGGATTATGGGCCCCGCCCGATGTTTTCGAGTTCGAAAACGTCACCATAGATAAGGAGTTTTGAAAAGTATTGTTATTATTTTGGCATGTATTTAGCATTTCTGAATGTTTTATAATGATACTTGATGACGACGAAATTGGGGCAATCATTAGTTTTAAGATGCTCCAAAACTGACATTGGTTTGTAATGGAACGTTAAAGATTCTAGTATTACACCAGTGTGGGAGCAGAATCGACAGTGTCACAGTATATTATTATGACGACCAGATGGTGGAGTGGGTAGTGTACATGCTTGCGACGCCGAGGTCGCGGGTTCGATTTCGGCTTAAAACAAATCTTTGTGTGCATAAACATGGAGGTTTGTTTTAGTCTGGGTGTATCTATGTATAATAAGTATGTATTTACAAAAGAAAAAGTATATTATGTATTAGTATCAGTTATTCTAGTACCCATAGTGCAAGCTCTGCTTAGTTTGGGACTAGATGGCGTTGTTTGTATGTTGTGAGATATTTCTTTTTTTAAGTAGGTTTACTTCATAGAAAAGTGCCGCTGCCGGTTTAAATGGGTGCATGCGCTCCGAGCACCTGGTACGCACGCACTCACATATATATGTAATCTCGGGGGCATTTCGGGGGTCGGGGGCAAGCTTCAAGTACATTGCTCACTAGCATAAAATTTTGTTTGCATTAAATTGTAAAGTAACAAACTTACGCATCAACGAGAGTAGGCAATTAACTCGCCACGTGGCCTTTGTTAAACTACTATTCTTTACTATGACAGTGTCGACAGCGTACTGTGATTTCCTAGGAAAGCGGTGTGGAATAATGCGCCCTTAATATTATTACCGTGACACGATTAATATGTAATACGTTAGGTCGATCACCGCTCTCTAGGAAACCACTACATTTGTTTTACATAGGCAACGTTCTAGTGACGTCATTGTACCGTTATCTTTACGACCGCATTATTCCACACCGCTATGCTAGGAAACCGAAGCTTTAATGATACAATTCGAAATTTGAAATGTTTTATTCGATTAAATGCTCGTCAGACTGAAAGATAATAATTGTATCATAATGCTTGAAATCGAATCATGTACATTACAGTTGAAACATGCGGTCTGAGAGCACCTTTAGATATGTTGAAAATTAACTTTTGAAGCTGGCATCTACCAAGTATTTAGTTGCAAGATTTTTTGGTGAATTCTTCGTCTTGACAAAAATACTTACGTACATAACATTACGCCTATATTACGCCCAGGAGGGTATGATAGAGGTGTACAACACCTTCATTCCAACTGTTATTTTTAGGTCCCATGGGATAAGGGGTGAGCCTTTCGCCATCCACTAGGCACAATTCCTACTCCGTGCTGCTATTTTGTATTTCACGTTCACTATTTACACTTGGTCTGAATCAGGAATCGAACCTCGCGTTGAGAAGCGCATATGCTAACCACTAGTCCATCAAGGCAGTTACAAAAATAATATAGCTAGATTAATACTATAATAAATCGATTTTCATGAAAAAGCTTACAGAAAATATAATAAAAGCACTCAAATGATCATTGAGATTCGATTACTTATTATAAAAAAAACTGTTACATTATACTTAGATAAAAATGTAGAACACGTAAGCTCTGTTCCTATAGAAACGTAATAATTTCTTGGTACTTAATCAATTTCTACGTACACCTCAGTTTGGTTATCAAAATGACCCTGCTATCTCCGATCCTTTGAGCGCGCCGCGAACTCTCTTTCTACGAACTATTTACTGAAACAATAGCACTTTTCATATTTGTGATGCATACCTACTAAACACACAATTAACACATCATTTGAAACTTTACGACGAACATTACAAGGTTGAATTTCGATTGCAGTTGTTTAATGTGTTTGTTTGTGTGTACGTCAATGTTGACGAAATCTCAAAGACGCCGACGAGATTAAACTCTCGTTTAATTATTGCCAGTCAACAAAAAAAGATTTGTGAATATGGCCACACTTTGGCTATGATTGAGGTTATTTCTACAAGCTAGGCCAAGTCGTAAATGTTGCTAATTCAAGATCTCTTTTTGGAGTGTATGGCAAATATGCTTTGTGATAATGTTTAAGGAAAGTTCTTTAGCCTCATTTCAAATTATTTTTAGGTTGTAACGCGGGCTAATTTATGGTAGTATTTTTAAGAATGCCCAAATACGAGTACCATATTAAAATTTTCCGAGATAACGTTTCAGTTACTGCCTCGATGGTTTAGTGGTTAGCTATGCGCCTCTCACCGCGAAGTCTCGGGTTCGAATACCGGGTCGGGCAAAGTGTTATTAGTGAACATTCCGTCAAGAAATTCCCAATAGCAGCACGGAGTTGGAATTATGCCCGGTGGATGGCGATAGGCTTACCCCCTTTCTAATGGGACCTAAACAACAGTTGAAGTGTGGGTGTTGTACACCTCTGCCACACCCTTCTGGTTAATTATGTTTATGTAGATTACAGTTTAGCAACATAGTACTAGCTGAAGTAAATCAGTGAATTTTTTTTTTATTAATAGCAGTTTGAAATTTTACTACTTTTTTTAACAAAACTACAATTCAAACCTAATTACCCCCAAAACAGACCAAACCAACAAAACGTCACGCCACCACGCTACAAGACTTGGCAGAACAAACATTGAACAATAGGGCGATGGCAAACAGCAGTGTCGTGACCACCACATGGCAAATATTGCCATACCTGGCACGAATGCCACCCTTTGATTGATCGCTCATGTACTCAACTTGGCCTTTTTGTTTTAGTTTGCATGTTTTTATATTACATTTTTTTGTTACTCTGACCGTTTGTCTATTTTATCGTTGAGTCGACGACAATAGCTACAGAAAATTTATCTAACCAGTAGGGCAGCATACGAGCGTGAGATAGATTCTCTCTTGTCATGTTACCTTATAAAAAATGTGTCAGAATATAGAAGACTAAAGACTGTTTACCACAGTCACAGTCTTTTCACTTTTTGCTGAATTAACCAAACGGTTACGCTTCTACTTTGGTCAAAGGATCAGCATTGTTCTGAGCACGTTACCCGCGGCTGACACAGATGTGGAGGTATTATTACACGCCTAATTATTTTTACAATTTTCATTTGTTTTTTGTACAAAGTTAGGTATTTTTCTAATTTAGCTTAAGAAATGTTATTTTAATTTATATAATGAATTGAAAATCTAAATATAAAAAAAAATCTAATTGAAAAGGTGGACAATAATATAACTTATCCGAAATATTGGATATAAATATCAGTCTTTTAGTGTAAATTGTAAAAGTAGGTAAACTATTCTCATTCAAACGCCTGTCTACAAACTCTACAATCTCACAAAAACTGCGCTGACGAAATCCAAAAAAATGGAATAAAAAATCATAACATACTTACTACCAATATGGGTACAATTCGTGCGGTCCGAATACACAGCGTTATCGTGTTCACTAATGTTTGCCTACCACAGTACACATGTCCAAATCGGATTTACAACCAGCCGAGACGACGATTGTTCGTACGGTCAGCAAAAAAGGACAAGTTTTAAGTTATTTAATTTTTTATTCTTTTTTTTTTAAATCGACGCCTCTGCCGGAATAACTCCTGTGTCGCGGGGGTGTTCACAAATATACATTTTACACACACAAAGCAGAGTCAGATTCAGAACAAATCTTTGCGGATCACACAAAGATTAGTCCCGTCCCGTCTTACAAAGACTGCTGAAAAAGCATTTTAGTTGAATATAATACTAGAGAGGTTAACCTATACCACGAAGGCACTTGTTAGCCTTTGTAAAATCTTCAAGATCTATCACGAAAATATTCTTAAAATGCGACACTCTTCTAAACATTGCCACATCCACTCCAAAAAGGCCCTTTCCAAATTACAATTCTACCACACAAAACTAGTTATAACCGCCCCAATAAACCCAATATCATATCACAACAAAATATACGACACCATCCACCATAAACCCTAATTTGCTGTCCCTACGTTATCTACATCAAAATTTGTTCGACACAAAAATTACATATCAGACACGTCGTTTATACTTGATAGTCTATCGATATGGTATCTCACCTTTGTGGTGCCGCGAAATCAGAGCTATAAAACAAGTAATTTCGCCTCTGATAGCCGGTGACGTGATAAGATAGATATGTCGGTCCCAAATCTGAAGCCGCTGGATTTGGTACTGCCGAAGCCCTATATTAAAATGTGGTATTAGGACTTATTTATGATGTTTTGCCGGTTTTTGGAGTATCGATCCGGTGGATTGTACCACTAATATCATCTGGTATTACTGGTGGTGTAATTTGACATGGGGCGGGGTTATCGGGATAGAGAACCTTGTAATACGTTGAGTGCACGGTTGACGTAGTTGTTAAAGCGGTCGCTTTGCCGCTTTCAACTGCGCTGGTGTTGTGGGTTCGATCCCCACATAGGACAAATCTTTGTGTGATTCGCAAAGATTTGCTCTCACTCTGGCTGTGACACCGCCGCGACACAGGAGTTATTCCTGATATTGTTTTCCATGATTAAAAATTACTAGTTAAGAGGTTCTATACCATTTGAAGCTCTTTAAACACTTGTAGTATTTTAAAGAATGCCCAAATACGAATGAAGTAATTTTTTCCGGAATTACATTTCATTTAAGTAACATGCTTGCTGTAGGTTTTTTTTTAAATAAAGATCCTTAAAATTGTACAGCTTTATATTAATACTTAAACAACAATTCAATCCAAAATACCCACCTCTTTAAACCAATTACTTGAATATTATAATCAACGTTTGCCCAATATTTTATATGTTTGGCCTTTACTGAAGAAGAAGAAGAAACATAAAAATATTAAAAACAAAAAAAAATATTTTAAGTAATTGGTAATATTTTTCAGACAACATATTGACCGCGCAATTCTCTGTTTAAATTAAGGATGTAGACACACTAATACTTATATACCTACATAGGTATATTTTCATATATTAGTTAGGCACAAAAATATCCTCAGTTACATAAGATAGGTTATCAGAGCCTTAGATAATTCAGCGCCGTCTCAAAGGAATGGCTGAGCTGATTTCGTAAGAGAGATTATAGTCTTCAATGTGCATGACGGTTCAGAAGTACAGGAAATGACGTGCTGGGAACGAAAATGAAACTAACTTCTTCCTGTGACTTCATCTACGTGTTACTTTGGTAAAATTATCAATCTAGGCTACGGCAAGCTATATTGTGTGCTGAATTTCACTAAAATCCATCAGTAGTTTCTGTGTGACAGATAAATAAAACTTCCGATCATTGTAGCAGCACTACCTATCTATATATAGTAACTATTAATCAGCTACCACCATCAGAAGTCCGTACCTAGTAGTGGGACATGTTGTAGATAAAGATTGCTATTATTAACCTTTGTTAATATGTGTATAATTTAAAAATGCCTTACCTCTCACAGGGTAAGGAGTTTCGTGGCTGATCAGTGGAGACACCCTGGTCTCTGGTCGACTAGCCGAAGCCCCCCACAGAGACTGGCACAGACCATTGCGCAGAGCCTCGCTTGCTGACACTCCTGCAAAGAAAGATAAAATATATTTAGAAGAAGTTTTTTCATAGAAGACATTGGTATAATCCTCGTAAACTGGTAATAGGATGGAACCTAGTCATAAATAACTTTTTGTCATTGCATGCAATGCAACGTTGTAGCAGTTCACTGTCATAAAATACAAGTAGATTGCAACAGCGTTCCATTTCGTTACCAATTTGCGTAGGTTATTAACATCTATTGAATTTATAGAAAACATTGGACAATAATATTGAAAATTCTATTTAAAATCGCCACTATTCCTAGTTCACATCTTGAACCACGAAAAAATATTTTTTCTGCGTGACGGAAACCGCGGATGAAAGCTTTATTCTCCCATTGATCCCATTATTGAGGTAATCCCATTCAACGATCGCTACTAGGGCATTTCCTTATTAGTCTCGAGTAATTATACGAACGAGTGACTCATGCGCATCTGTGTGTTAGTACTGAAACTAAGTGAGTGTGTGTGTGATTTTATTAAAAATAATTATGAGGGTAGAAGTATATTTAGATAGTCACGCCTGTTTTAACCAGAAGTGTATGGTAGAGGTGTGCTTTTCTACACTTCAGCAGGTATGTTTAGCATTAGCCATTCGAAGGTGTCATTGTCATTGATAAGCGTCTTCGTCTCGATATAACCCTGTATATATGTATTTATTTTATTAATTTATTTATTAAAATTATTGCACAAAAAAAATAGTACAAGGGCGGACTTAATGCCTGATGGCATTCTCTTACAGTCAACTTAGGGTGGTGCAGAGATAAGCATAGGTAGGTGCAGTTCAGAAAGAGGAATAATGATATATGTAAATAGAATAAGTACATATTATAGAAAATATGTAATAGAGATACATAATATTTAAAATAATATAATAATTTATAACATAAATAAATACTTACAATTATAATAGATAATAATAATATAAACATATACTGGTGAACCTTACAAGACGAGTTGATATAAGATGAATAAGATATATTATGATGATTCTGTCAATTGCTTAGTTAACAGTTTGCGCACATTAATCTTGAAACTGTGACGTGTTGTTGCCATCCTGATTTCCAGAGGTAGCGCATTCCACAGAAGATCGGATTGAACGAAGAAATAAGAATGAACAAAGCCAGTAGTGTGTGAGGATGTATGTATAGATGTTCTCCCTTTCCCAGTCTTAGCAGCCCGCTTAGTGCAGTTTGTTTTTATCATTGAATGGTCGGTCATGATTTTGTTCCATAATACTTATAGTTAGCAGTCACGAGACCGCACAAATTGCAAATGCTTTCTTCAATCAGACTGCAATTTCAGATTATTTCTTAGAAGCGAATGAGGAATAATGACAATTTAATTTAAAAGCTTCGAGATTAAGTGGAAAGGCGACTTACGCTCTAAATATTTATACCGACTTGAGTGTAAATAGATGGTATGATGGTAAGTAAGTAATAAAATATTATTATGAGTGTACCGTGAAATATATATATATATATATAGTTTAATACTATCCAAACACATGACAGGACTGGGGCTACATGGGATGACATAGCTCGCAAAATAAGCTTGCTGACGTGGCAATTGGCTGGTCACGTATCCCGAAGGATTGACAGCCATTGAAGCAAACGAGTTCTGGAATAAAGAGTGCGACTCGGCAACCGTAAGGTAGGACGCCCACCTGCCAGGTGGACTGACGACCAGAGGCAGGTCGCTGAAGGGGACTGGATGCGGAAGGTGCAGGACCGGGTGTTGTGGTGCAAATTGGGAGATGCCTATGTCCAGCAGTGGACTACGAGAGGTTAAATGATGAAATGGGACTTTAGGGCAGGATACAGGCTACTTCTTATCGACAAACCACGCGTGTGGACACGCACTAAACTAATATAAATACAAATGTGGAGTAATTTTATTACCCGACTTCGAATAAAGGAGGTTCTTTATTCGATCCGTATGTTTGTAAGTAACTTTTAAATGTTCGCAATTTTCTCGGCAACTATGGATTCGATTTCAATGCGGTTTTCGGTATTTCAATCCTAATTTTTCTCTCTTGTGAACAATTTTATATTTTTTTTAATAAAACGTTTGCGCACTATGTCTTGGTTTTGTC
The DNA here is from genome assembly GCA_905147285.1 of Hypena proboscidalis. NCBI lineage: Eukaryota > Metazoa > Arthropoda > Insecta > Lepidoptera > Erebidae > Hypena > Hypena proboscidalis. The sequence continues at coordinate 19,928,860 of LR990130.1, forward strand.
CATTTGTACTGAAAGTGTTCCCAGACAGACCAGATGTAACGACAGAGTCAAAAATATTCGTATCGAACACAATTTTACATTACACGCGTGGTGCTACCCACTTAGCCATCCGGTCGTCAAGAGAGTAGAGTAGAGAGTTAGAGACTCCTTTTTTTACTTATCTTCAAAATAATATAATTGATTTTAAATATTACATAACCGTACCAAATGTCTAACTTTATCAGAAACAATTCCAAAGGGATTATCGATAAAGAAATTATCAATCGATGTATTTCGGTAATCACAGCTGTTGTTACAAGATATTAAACTGTTGATTACATTTATTTCATGTAATTCTGCTATCAGACAGATAAGTTGTTGATTAATGTGGCGTTTAATTTTTAGCTCTTTATTGTTACATATGGCACTAAAATATAAAACACTTACGTTTTGGATGGATCTGGAATCAATAAAATTAAATGCAGGCTTTGTATCCCAGAAGGGTGTGGCAGAGGTGTACAACACCCACACTTCACCTGTTATGTTTAAGTCCCATGGAATAGGGGGTGAGCCTATCGCCATTCCCCGGGCACAATTCCAACTCCGTGCTGCTATTGTGAAAAAACTTTGCCCTACCGGGCATCAAACCCGAGACCTCGCGGTTAGAGGCGCATACGCTAACCACTAGGCCATCGACGCGAGGCGACCAGAATTAAAATTAAAAAAAAGCATTGTAGAATGTGTGAGAAGGAAAGTAAGTATATAAATAAAAAAGCTCATCTCTATTATTTTTTTACTGCCACACAGATCTAACTCCCGTCCGTACGATATCTATTCTATAGCCCAGGAGCCCGTGAGCTATAAAAATACCTTACATCATCATAGAAAATCTGTAACTTTATCTGTGTGAGCCACTATCATACGTTACAACGATCAACAAATATCGAATTATCAAAAAATACCAAACACACCAGATGGACTTCCATTTCAATTGCTAAATAATATTCTTAATCATTTTGCATCGACCTTGGTACTTAATAAATTAAATGTGTGTTATCGATGCGCAATAAACTTTATTGTTATTGTCAATATAACGTGAAGACTTTGAAGTTATTTTGAAGGCCATTGCTAATTTTAATGATAATATTCAATATTGCAATAAAATTAGAAGATTTAGTCACATAATCTACTTTTAATAGTTGGTTTCTGTTTGCGGACTGGCTCTGCGCGCTTACCTTCATTACTTAATATAAAACAAATTCACTTCCTGCTGTCTGTCTGTCCATATGTATGCTTATATATTAGCAGCCTACTGCTATACTCGGGCCTCTTCTCATAATAAGAAGGGTTAGACCACCACGCTGGCTAAGTGCGGTTTGGTAACCTTCACACTATCCTCTAGCACTTTTTAAGGTCTCAGCACACATATGGGATCGGAAAGGGATCGTAACCGTAACGCCTTTCGCCTCGCTGTCAACCAGGCGTCAACCTACCGTATGCACGTAACGAAAGCGTATCAGCAGCGCCTGTACGTCAACTCGGCTACGGCTAGGCGACACCGCGCTTACGCCTCGCCGCCCCCTGGCTGACCTGGTTGGCACCAGATCAGTTTGAATCCAAACGTTAAGTGTAGCGCACGGTTATGTCTTGGTTTACAATACGTGAGTTGGCTATCATAGCCATAGCCATTATAGTATTGCTGTATTTAGCATCACTTAAGTCATATAAATATGGATATTTTTTTTTTTTTTATGGAAAGAGTGGACGAAGAGATGTGAGCTCGGGTACGGAGAGACGTAAGCGCGGGGACGGAGAAACGTAAGCGCGGGGACGATGAGCCGTAAGCGCGGGAATTCAAGTTCGGAGCCTGTTCCGAGGCGAGGCGATTACGTTATTATTCCGATTAGTGTGCGTTGCAGTAGGGAGTTTAATACAAACCATTCTGAACGGCTCGAGGCGATACGGTGACGATCCCTTTCCGATCCCATATGTGTGCTGAGACCCTTAAGCACTCTCAGGCGTGCAGGTTTCCTCACGATGTTTTCTTCACCGTTAGCGAGCGATATATGACAAATACACACATATCTTCGAAAAAACTAATCTTAACGGTGCCGTGGGTTCGAACTCGAGCTATGGCTTAGCATTTCCTAAACTTCCTACGGTCTCCCACTCGACTATTGCTGCTATGTATGCTTAGATCTTTCAAACTACGAGTAAGTAACGGATTTTGTTACGATTTTTTTTTTATAGATAGAATGTTTCATAATGGAGGTTTTTATGTATATTCTACATAGTACATGGATCAAAGCCAAGACGGGTCGCTAGTTACTTATAAAGGTGTCTCAATTTAAGAAGGCTCCTTAGACTTAGCATTTTTCTTGACATATTTTCAATGCTAAGCAACTACTGAAAACGCTTTTGTATTTGAAACGTGTATAATTGAGAGAAAATGTATCTTTCTATAAACGATATTGGAACTTTTTTAATGAACTCTACACAATGATGTGCCTACTTATTTATTATTATTACTTACTATTATTTTACTATGCCATTTAATTCAAAAGTGTTATCGCTTATTGCCACAAAGAAAAACCATTTGTGATCACTACACAAACAATATTGCACAATACCCAAGTCTCGTGTCCCCCTTCACAATCTTCCTGTCTTCGTGTTTACAGTTTAATTTGGATGGATGGATGGACGGTCGGATGGCGACAAGTAGAACAATCACTGCAGAGGAAGACGGTTATCCTGTGGCGCCAGGATACTTGAAGTAGTCTAGTGTTATTTGGTTGGAGATTTTTTGTGGTTAAAGGTTTGAAAATGCTTAGCAAGATTATATGTTGGTGATGAAAACAATTCATACAGGTAATTACATATGTTATGAGTGATGACAGACTACACCGTGTTATTCCATTTATGAAATACGCACGCGAACAAACGAGTTTAATGACGGGACGCAGGACAAGATGCAAAATTCCCGAAAATTAGGCGCTAAGTCGAATATGTTTTAATCATTATGTTGTCCTTAAACGTGCAGTTATCTGGTGTTAAAGAAGTAACATGATTTATAGATTTTGTTTAGGTATAAGTTGCCATACTTTTGTACATTTGCCATACCATCTGTAAATTCCTAAACACATCATTTGCATGAAAATGATGTTGAAATTATCGCCTACATCTCTTCAATTAATCTTTGGTCAAGCGCGACACCACAATTGGTTTTGGCGCCATTGAATAGCTCTCTTCCTGCACTGATTGTTCTTGTACTTTGCTGTACTTATCCTGTCATCTCTTATTAAAGTAGTTGATTTTAATATTAACATGTAGATGGAAGGCCGAAAATTTATGACAGTAGAAGTAATTAACTTTTGAACTATCGCGTTGCATGATTATTATAATAATTTTGACGGGAATTAACGCGAAACATGCATATTATTTATCTTTTGGCTATACGTTTCGGCAACGGGTTACACCGGCCGTTTTCTATAGCGTACGCAATAATATGCATGTTTCGCGTTAATTCCCGTCAAAATTATAATAGTAGAAGTAATGATTGGTGAATACAAACGAACCAAAAAATGGATATCAGGTATTTCACTGTACTCATATTAAAACAAAATTGCATGCCTCTATTTAAATGTATTTATACCGTCTTCACATATTTTGTAAGGTAGAATATTATTACCACTGATGTACAGCTACCTTCCGAGATACAGTCTGCACTAGTTCAGAGGGTGCGAAGTAATATTGTATTAACAACCTTAGTTTTAATGATATAAGTATGTACATTGCATGCACTCTGCATTTTATTTTTAAGGTTATTTTGGTAAATTTAATTAATTTGGAATTTAATACAATTAAGAAGTACACCAATAGCAGGATGATAAGTCGGAAAAAGAAGCGGTTCGATGGTATACCTATGATAAGGTTTTGGACCTTGAAAACTAATATATCTTTTTATTGATCCAGCCAACAATAAATGACTGGGACATACAGCAGAACTTCAGATATTGATGTAGTACCTACAATTTGCTTTTGTATATGTTCCTGGTTTGTAGTTGCTACTTATTATCAGGTGAACTACAATCGTACTCGACCGTTCATACGAATCATTCCCTAATTTATGCTGTGCTCGTAGTACGTGTTTATGGCAAGGACAATCAGTGCAAAGGAAGCGAGCGATTCGGTGGCGCCAGTGTTAAGGTCGACTACCGGTTGTCGCTGCCTCGAGTTCATCTAGCACGACATGTTGTTTCCTCACAGTATCTTGTAGTCCTTGTGGAAGTTTTACTATCTCGTGACCATCAACTTTGTAACTATGATGTATCTATAGACGTCCGCCTCTTCCAGGGAAAAGATCTATATCCAAACTTATTGGTTTCACTTAAAAAAGCCTAACAGCAAGTAGTAGAGTTTAAACAATAACGTAATGACTTGGTTAGGGTGTTAAATTAGATCCTGAAAAGACAAGTACAGGTGGCCTCAAATATAAAAATCATTATGTGATGATGAATTGTTTTGTGATGCGGCCCTTTTCGGTATCGTTGACTATAAATATATATCGTTCCCCTCTTCGTGTTTTTTTACACATTTTAGAATCGTTTCATTCACTTGAACCAATTTCAGTCCCATGTCGCATGTTCTATCATATCTTAGAAGAAGTTAAACTAAATGACCTCAATGACAAACGGTATTGTTAAAATTTGGAGTCCATTGATCAATTGCTATAAATAGAAATACATCGTCACTGCGAACAGGGATATCTATTTTTAAATGGTCGGACTTATTGTATGAATGAATCATGGGAAACTAGCTGGTAGAAACTGGTCGGCAATATGCCATAGATATAAGAACTAGGCAGCACTGCACCATCAATAACATCGTCGACTTTTGACGAGTTTTGTTTCGGTCCACACCATAGCAAAATTCTTACATGCAAAAAAGTTCAAACTTATAAATAAATAAAAATAAACTGAATTTTAAAAAGAATCTATAAAATAAATTTATCAACCCACCACAGAACCAATATTGACCAATTGAACTGCCCTTGCAGTGGTCACTAATAAAACAATAATTGATTCAAAAGAAACAAACAGAAGAAAATAAATCTCCTCAAGGCGATGATCTTGCATCACGAGGACCCCTCTCCCCCTTCAACGTTGATAAAACAAAAGACAGGCCGAATGGCGCCAATGTTACGAGAATCAATGACCGGCGTCCGGGCGCGGGCAGATCATTAAATTGACGCTCACCACGCCAATTGTGACATCGCTTCCTGTGTTGAACTGGAGTACAAGGTAGAAGAGAAAAGCTGACCAAAGTTACAAAATCGCTGTGTTACAGATGGTGGACAATTAGATAGAAAAAAAATAAAAGGAAGATTAAGAGAAGAACAAGGGAGTAAATCCATATTATTATACTACTGGTACCATCTTTATAAAAGCTCTAATCCAATTCATAACAATCTATTAATAGCATCATTTAAATAGTATTAGCAGTGTAGTTTTGTATAAGTTTTATTTAAAAATCATTTAATTTTCGATACTTATGCACCTACCCGAACATATCTCTGCACCACCTTAAGGTTGACTGGTAGAAAATGCCTTTGGCATTAAGTCCGCCTTCGACACATGTATCTGTGCGAAAAGTTAAATAAATAAAATAAATAAATAAATATCACTAACATAATGAAAGGGCTATACTATAATACTATTATAACTACTACTATACTATTATACTAACATAATAACATTACCAAGTTTGAATGTATCGAACGAAAGAAAGAAACATATTGACGAATGTAGTGTAATGTACTTTATAACATAAGCTTTGTGTTAGTCCTCTAAACGGCAATATAAAGCAGCTGCACTACCACTAAATGTATTTAAAGGATCTGCCAGAAAAGTGGACGGTTGAATGAAAGATTACGCTAAAGCGGCAATTCTTTGAGATTATGTGATTGTATGTCAAGGCATCACAAATTCACGCGAAGGCTTATCTCATTGATACTAAATATTTACAATCTGATAGTGTTGCATTAGGGTTCTTCAAAAATACTTTGGTATGTCCGTCTTTCCTCAACGTAGCCATTTTTAAGATATATAATCGTTTTCTGTCTAAAATGGTCATACTTTAAGTTACTGCTTTGAGCTTAAGGGGGAAAACTTTCTCAACTGTAACCGGTCGTCAAATTTCAGTGCATTTTGTTAGTTAGGTGGTAGATTAAGCTCTATCTGAGCCTTACTTACAGGGTCTTACTGTCACATGAAACGCATCTTAGTCTTCGGATGTAGCAATGCATTTGTATAATTTTGCGCATTGTGAATGCTCATGGGTTAATGTGGCCACTTACTATATAGTGGAATTCACAACCATTTGCTACATAAGTCTTATATTATTGCTTCCGCTTTTGCTTCTAACATGGCCCTCTAAGTGTCGCGTGCTGATTCTTACTTGTCGAAATATAACAGGGATTTATCTACAGACATTACTTTAATACGGCTCGGATCATACATTAAGTGTTTGTTAGCTTTGTATCACTTCACTGCAATTTGCAATTGATCCTGTCTGGAGATTTCTGAGTTAAGTATGAATTTTATGATGACCTTCATTATTGAGGACCTATTCGGTTGTTTCTTTGCATTTGGTTGGATGACTTAATTTTAGTTTTGACATGGAGTGCAAACTTACGATCACATTGAATCATACGAAGAATGTTCCTTGGCATAACAACATCTTTTGCAAATGGAACGTTAAGATAGTTATGAAAAACATAAAGAATAAAAGAATGAATTGGATAAACGTTATGATTTTTACTATTTCAAAAAAAATATCGTCTCATTTTGTAATTTGTAACTGACAAGCTAATCCAGACGTGTGGTCTCATAAGTGAAAACGAAGAAGGTTAGATAGTCTGATGAAATCATATTGCACGAGGCGCCTTGCTGTAGGCGCCTCAAATAACACGCGTCCGGTTACTACGTCTCATGTATCAGATTGGAGTACTAAAATATGCACTGAATGTGATATGACATTTATGTTAAGTAGAAATTACTAGTTATTATAAATTTGTCTCTCAGGAGATGTCATTTCCTTGCTATCTTGCAAACTAAAAAAATAATAGCTTTAGAGCTAACGAAGGTATTGATTGCTGACAATACAAATAAAAGGCACATAAAACTGTTTAAACTTATGACTAAATATCATGAGGTATTCAATGTTGTATTGTTACTCGGATGCCGTATTCAAAAGACTAAATGACACTAAACCAGTGAATGTAAATATTGCAATTATGTGATTATAGAACTCTAACTCTAGTACATACAAGGGCATGATGAAAAGTACCAATAATCTTGGCCACCAAGTACACGGAATTATCACAGAAGCACCGCTTCCATCAATTAGTGTCGGAGGAACAATCGCTCAATGGACGGACCGCCATTCATTCTATTAGATACTAATGTAGTTCAATCGGCACAACAACGCATCTGTGGAGAAGCACCGGTTTTATTTTTCTCTTCTAAGTTGCTTGACAAATTTCCCGCATGAAATTTTCTGCATGTCAAGAATCTAAATATCTGGCAGCAGTTTGTCAAAATAGAATCAGAAGACCAATAACCAACGAACCAATCGGGAAGTTTTCAATTTAAACGATTTTAGCAGAAACATCTTGGAAACGCAGATAATATTTAAAAATACAACAATTCGAATCACCCCAACAAAACAATGTCATAGCAGTCTAATCATCAATTAAAAAGAAATAAATCGATAACAACGCAATAAATCAATCACTTTTATCACTGTTTCAATTAAATGCATATGAAATTTCAAAGCTCTACATCGAAATCAACTATTAAGTAATGTTATCAATTAGTCAACTTAGGTCATTAGGCGAATGATACAAAATAAATGAAGTCTCAAACTAAAGTATTGTTTAAAGTATATTGATGGTAATATTGTATACAGGTCTGAATCAAAAGCTTAATTTTGTAAGAAATGAGAAAAACGAAAGTGAAAAGGAAATGATGAACGAAAATGAAAGTTAAAATTACTCTAATAATAATTGCCAATGCACTCTAAGGACGTTTGTTCTAATCCGGGTGTTGTATTACCGTCCTGGGTGGGCGCATACAGTACATTATTATAATTGGCATACAACGACCCAGTATCTACAATCTAGAGAATTCTCGACGGAAGCCGATCGATGTCATGATTATATATAACACTTTGGAGCTGAATACGCGATTGTTGGACAGGTTGGTTGTATAAAGGACGAGAATGGCTATAATAAATAGATCTTAACATATTATACAAAAGTTACAATTTATCTGCAGATACTTGCGAGTAACTGCACAAAAAGGTTTTCATTGGCATATTTTTCGTAGTATATTGCAATAGGTCAATAAAAAAATAGTCTGTCAATACAATGTTGAAAATCTCTAGAAGAGCTGTCATAACAACAACCATTGAAACCAAAAAATTTGAGTTATGAATTTGAAGAAATACATCAGAATACTTGATCCTTTATAAAAGACCCATAAACTGAGATAAACAGATGACATTCTTATCTGGAGCCAGGCGGTCTACGGCAACACTAAGCTTTTGTACGTCACGTATAAAGATTCTTTCATTTTTTATTACAAAACATGTGGTATTAGGGTCACCGAGGTCCTGGCTTCCAACCAGATTAGTAACATAAAAACATTTTGTGTGGACGATAACAAAGTTGCTAATTAAAGCCGAACTTGCGGAGGAAGTTATCGTGAAGCGCGTACATTATTAGCTATTTTGTTACTGATTATACTTATATTTTTTTAATAAGAAAACAACGTACATTTAAATCGCTTTTGATAATATTTACCAGTTTGGGACCATTGCTGCCTAATTAAATTGTAGAGCACGTGTTTAGATTGATATAGGTAATATCATAAATTAATACAAGCACGTTCTGATACATGCTTGTAGACTCGATTAAACCTTGATATTTGTATGTGTTTATGGAACCTTTTTCATCAATTTAGTGCATTGAATGAAGCAAATGGACCTATAGTCCAGCTGATTGCAAGATTATTATAAACTACTAACTAACCTATAAACGTTTAACCATAGTGCACATCAAACAACTGTGAGAAATCATGTTGAATTTATTGTAGGTACCGACCATATTTTATAGAGCAGATACATTGGGCAAGCAGCTTTTTTCAAGTAAACATCAAGATTTTCTCTCTAAACACCCAGAAAATCACTCTGACCTTAACAAACTAAGGAAACGTTGATTGGGTATCACGGACGCTGCATCTAGAGGCAGTGGGCGTCGAACAACGTGGGAACTAAGACTCACTGAGTCACGGGATGAGTAATCTAAGTAATCTAGGACAGGCGCCATACGGAACCGTGCTACTCATGGCAAAAATGGTCAATTAGAAGATGAAAGTGATTTTGGAGACGTATCAGAAGTATTTGAAAAAAACAAAGTAGTTATTTGAAAGCCAAACTATTGTAAAAACTAAGACAACAACAAGTACTCTGAGTCACGGGATGAGTAATCTAGGACAGGTGCCGTCCTGATTGATGGCACTTAAAAGATATAATGATTTGGAAGAAGCTGTCTTTTTACGTTGATTATAAAAGTGCTGGAGGTTTCCTGAACAGGCTAAACAAGGTAAAAAAGCTCCGTTTTACATTTAATCTTTCACAAAATGTTAGGGTTCTTGTTAATGCTTTATGATATGATAGTACACTTATACTTTAAAATTAGTGCCACAGAAGGTCTATCCCAATGTTTTGTGACTCAAAACCGTCTAAATAAAGCAATAATTAGGTACCATGATTCACTTTGTAGCGGTCTAATTTCGCTTATTACTAAATCAATAACGAACAAAGTTGTAAGTTCAAGTCCCCTTGAGCGATTGCATTGTCAATATCCCCAGTAAAAATACAATTAGTTTAGTTAGCCGTATCATGTTTCACTACCAACTAAGGGAGAGGGCCACTGTGGTAATAGTAGTACTGTACCGACTCATATTTGATTTACTATTTTATACTTATTGAGTTTTGGAATATAAAGATGATTAGAATGTAATGATAGACTTTCAGTTTGTAACATGTTTTATTTTTTGTATTGTTGGTCATCATGTTTTGTTGTATGAAGGACGGTACAAACTAGAGTAGACCATTGCTGATGGTTTGCCACACCAGATTACGGATGCTTTGTTTCTAGTACGGTAATTATAAGCTTAACATTTAACCAAAATAGTGTCTTTAGTGCAACTGTCATTTATTACACTCCTCTACAACCCATTTTTAAACCTCATTTAAAAAAAAGTCTACTAGTGTTGTTAGCACTTTACTAACCTTATTATCATCTGCCAAGTATACCAAATCAATCTCAAGAGCAAATTCTCCATCTGTCAAAGTCAAGTCTCCGTGGTTTTCCACGGAACCGTACGTGAAGATAGCGTGTTAGTCAATGTTTAGTTGTCATTTGCTTCAGCTTCTTCTACAGCTCCTTCTTCAAAACGGATGTACCGTTGCTGGAACTTTCCTGCTTAAAGGTTACCTTATTCTTACCTAGTCTTCCTTGTATTAGTTTATTATCATCATCAACCATTATACCCCAATCAAATCCAAGATCAAGCTTTCCATCAATCAAAATCAAGTCCTTGTAGTTTCCCACGGAAGCACGCGTAGATGGCGTGTTAGTCATGTCCAGTTGTCATCTGCCTCTTTAATTGATGCGAACATCTAGTCGTAAATTAAATCGTGGCTGTAATGGACGAGTGTGTGAATATTTTTTTATTAAGCATTCGCGATGGAAACGGCCTTGACTTAGGATGCAAACGTATTGCGTTTTAGAACTTCCTGAGTGGTTTGTTTTTGCAATCAGTAGCAGAAGTTTTGTGAATGAGTTGTAATGACCACCTTATCAGAGTTAATTATATGTGACAAGGTTTAATGACTCAAATTTTTAGTCATTCCTATGGACTTAGTAAATCTAATGTTAGTTGTAGTATTTATTTACAGGTAGGCGTGTATTGACCTGCCTAGGTTAAAATAAACTTCGAAAGTATACCTAGCGGCAAGATGGGATAAGGATCACTAAGATGCGTCAATCAAATTGTATAAGTACAAAGCGTAAAGCGTAAGCTACCAATAAAGTTTAAGTTCTCAGTGGGCGGTTTAAGGTCCAAAATAGCTTGAAAGAGGGGGAATTGTATTGAATCATAATAGGACATGATGATGCTTAGACTGAAATTCGCTAGACGTCCAAGGGTCTGATCCAACAGCATTTTTGCTGCAAAAAGTAGTGTACCGATTAGTTGTTAAACTTAGACATTGAAGCAAACTTAAACCTGACAATATACTTCTTCTTACTCACTCGCTACTATCTTTTTATCGACTCATATCTACTATCTTTTTTTCAAGTTATTAGAGACAGAAAACTTAAGACTGGACAGTAAGCTATTTCTTTTAAACCGTTCCGATAAACTGTATTGATTTATTCTACCCGTATTCCTAATAGTTCTGTTTGTCTATGCAACCGATGTTTGTATTTGGCACAGCTCCGATTAAATTGTACAATCCTTTTGATTGGCGTGCGAACAGAGACTGGGTTAAGAGGTGTTAATTGTACGAGATTGAATGTTTTCTCAGGCCAGAATTTCAATTGGACGCAATTGTGAAGGATGTAGCATTGGAGCTGCTTTTTTGTAGAAATGATGCTCTATTTTGGTTCTTGTGGTTAGTCATTTATTAAGTTTAGTTCTGTTTTCCTAATTAGCGATAAAAATAGCAAATAAAAAACTCAAGTAACGAATGAAACATTTTATTTTGGGTCAAATATTTAGAGATACTATTTATTTTTTGGATCATAAAGAGGCTCTTTCTTCCTTAAGCATTAATTTTGAAACCATTTGAACTTATAAAAAGATTGTAGATAGATCTATTAGATTTTAGATCTACTGAAATCTACTTAAGTTAGAGCTTTCATTGTATTAAATTAATGAAAGCCCCAACAAGCTTTAAACCGATTTTATCTGAACAGAGAACTTAAATCGCGTCAGAAACACACACTCGTGAGACCGTCCCCGCTGAATTGAGGTCAAAGTCGCCTCTAGGATTGTGTTACATATAACACTTGTGATGTTTCAGACCTTTGGAACTAGAGGCAATATAATATATATATAAATTCTTTATTTCGGACAACAAAAATCCAAAATATAACAAGCCGACTGAAAATATTAAAAGTAGAGCTATTAACGTCTTTTTATTTAAAGATTTTTTATAAAGCTGCATTTTATTCGGCATTTGCCTAGTTAGTCCAGTGGTCAGCGTTGCGACTTCTCACCGCTCGCTCTCAGCTCAATTTCTAAGTCGAGCTAAAATTTCATTTGGGAAATGTTTGTAAATTCGTTTGTAAATTCGAAATAGCAGCATGGAGTTGGAATTGGGCCCGGTGGATGGCGATAGGCTCACTGTGAAAAGTAAGAGTATTATATATTATACCAGTAATGTGTAAGTTATATTTGGCGAGCTGGAAGTCATACCAAAGTAAAAGGTCATACTATCACAGAGAACTAAAATAAAACAGAAACTAAAATATTTCAGTTTCATACCAAACATTTTTCAAACTTCAGCCCAAACAAATTGATCCAACCAAACAAATAAATTCCAATCTACGAAATCTAAATTCACTCCAATCAATCTAAACTGAACCAATTTGACTAACCCGAGTAGTCGGCATAATAAAAACCTCTTTGCCTATGATTCACTGTCCACTCATTGGTCGGTCGGGGCCTTTGATGTCCGACTAGTCGTTTCGCAACAATTGGACACAGGAAGATTCTAATAAGGTTAAGATTTATTAAAGCTTTCGGGTCAATGAGGAATAGTTAGAATGGATGGATGGATGATTGCGGTGTGTCATTCATCTATTGGTGATTTGGCGGTCTGATTGGTATAGGAAGCTGGACGATGTATTGATCGCCCGGTATGTATGTGGTGTGGCTCTTGTGAATGAGCTCGAGGGCGGCAGCACCACCGTCTCACCTTTAACCTGCCGCCAAATAGTAGTGCTTTCATTAGTGTGTTCCGGTTTGGTGGTGAGATCAGGCCATGAAATTACTGGCACATGAGGCATAACACCGTAGTCCCCTGCTGCAGCGACGCATCTATAATCTGCTTTTGTGGATTGTTGATGTCCATGGACTGTACTCCACTTACCATCAGGTGGACTACACGTTCGTTCGCTGTGGGCGTAAAATAAAAAAAACAAGGGTAACTAAATCTTCGGTGTAATTTATATTCGGTGTATTGTTCTTTGGTAAATTAAACTGTAGATTTTGAAATTGTAATGCATTCTTACATTCATATAAATACGGTCGATTTTTGATTCACAGAAATTTAAATATCGTGTGTAAATAACATCACGCCTCTATTACCCAGGAGGGTGTGGCAGAGGTGTACAACACCCACATTTTACTAGTTATGTTTTGGTCCCATAAGATAATAGGTCCGGGCCACATGTCCAACTCCGTGCTGCTATTGTTAATTTCCTGACGGAAAGTTCACGAATAACACTTTGCCCGACCCGGGAATCGAACCCGAGACCTCGCGGTGTAAGGCGCATACGCTAACCACTAGACAATCAAAGCAAAAATGGCATTAAGTATTTATTGTGATTTGTTGCTACTGTAAGTAAATACAATAATAATTTAATTAAAAACGATGAAATAAAATCCGGCATCTAAATAACAACCGTTAACTTCTGACACGAATCAATTCTGCCATCCCAATTAGGCAATCTGTCGCAAACAGTGAACCTCTTTTGTGAAGTCGGTCAAAAATCTCTCGCAATCAACTAATCATGTGCTCGTTGGGCCGCCGCATCAAAGGCCCATTAATAATTAATTTGGGCACTAAATCGCCTTCACACGAAGAAGGGATTTGCCGAATACGGCCACGTGTACCCTATTAGCCTAATGGGGCCCTGGAATCTTTATCGTTTATTTAATCGAGAGACCCGAAGAGTTGGATCATGGATTTCAATTTATGTATCTAATATTGCATCGAATTGTACCAAGATAAAAATAATTTGAGCTAATACGTTATTCTTCTTCTGTTTACTTTCCAAAACAGAATTAAATACAGTATATTGATTGTATAGAACATTTTAGGAACTATATTTAATACTACTAACCATCAGGTGGTCATTATTAAAAATACTTGTAGTATAAAAACATAAAGTAAACAAAACAATCTGTACTAAACTTCATTAAGTTTATCTTCATGCCTGCTATATAGGTGATGCTCTATGTATCAATTCAAATTACATAAAGTTTAAAGCAACATCATAATCATAACACGAACACTTATTACAAATCAACGGAAGATTTCGATACCGAACAGGCTGTAAAAGCTGAAAGATCATCTGAATCAATGATTCGTAAACTCGTAACAAACTGTGTATCGTAATGATTTAATGCGACTAAAATTAACTGTGAGAATCGGATGTCGGATGTACCCAAGGACATGCGATTTTTTTGTCGTTTTGTCGCACATGTGCTGTCTGCAATTGAAGCTTAGGGCCAAGACACATTGATCAACGTGATTGACAAAAAGAGCAAAGTATGGGACGCTCTTCGCATCTGTTCGCATGATCATGGCGAGCTAATCGCACTTCTTATTTATTTACACTGTTTATGTGTTCGAGTATAATCTTGTACACCAGTTTTTATCCACTTCTTGATATTCAATTGAGCTGAAAATTGGCATAGTTAAATCCGATAACAATACAATAATATGCTAGTGCAATTCTGGTGTCTCAGCCAGAATCGTCTCCTCAAGACGCAACTCGTCGATGGTATAAGTGGCACCGATATGATTTTTTATCTGCTTAACGAATTAAAATAGCAGCCTTTTTTAAAATGTTTTAAGTACACATAAATTCATGCTATAGATGGACAAAGCGTGCGCCGCTGTTGTTGACACTTCCGATCGCTATTGATCATTGTGTAGTAAGCCTTCGTTTTTATTCAATGAATGGTAAACCAAACAATACTTTGGGAGTGCTTATTTTAGCTATGATATTTGCTAGCTTAATTCAGTATTGATGGTGAGTCTATTTATTTTTGGATGATGTAATCATTGCGTAGATCCTGCTAGGTGAAATAGTTTTGCGGTGGAATTTTGAGAATGAGCTAAAAGAAATACGTTATGATTTTGACTTTAATAATACTTACCTGGTTTGCCACCATTTTGCTTGGAATTGATAGTGGAAATGTAGACACAGGATGGATAATATTACAGTCCGATTTAGCAACTTTGTTGAGACTCGTTTCTGCCAATACTACCAGACATTACTGCCCCAACTCTATCCACAAACATTCGTAATTTTCCCTAAACCCAACAATGCCTACCGTTGTCACATAATATGACATCCGTAAAAATAAATCGCATAGGCTCAGAGCGACGCTAACTCAGTTACAGAGACGGCAGCTAGTTGCCGAATGGACCAAATTAGATTTCCATTCCGAATGATGGATCGACGCAGCGCCACTATCACAAATCAGGTCTTTGTATCACGTTCTGATGTGTCAGGTTTCTATTAGGTAGTGTGATACAAAAAAATCTTTGTGTTGCCAAAAAGAAACACATTGCACTTTTGTTTTATTTGTTTTGGTATCCATTCTTGGAAAACAAAAATGTAGACTCCCGAGCACCGTGTTTTCAAACTAATATGGGTCTAATATTAATATTATTAAAGTTTTATCTATTTTTATAGACAAATCATATCTTAAACACCAAAATGCATGTTTGTTTTAATCATTTATTGAATTACATACATAATGAAAAAAAATAAAATTGTAATTTTGAAAAAATGGGCGCCAAGAAACACACAATAGGTATATAAAAACTAAATATTATTAAAGTTAAACCAATATAACTTTTGTATGGAAAACAGTAAGCAAAGTTCCCCTTAAGGTTAAAACATTTGCGATAGACATCACGTTCTGATGTCAGGTTAATGTTAGGTAGTGTGAAACAAAAAAATATGTTTCCACGTTCAACATGTTTTCTTAGTTTTGCGTTTAGTAATTCCAAAAAACCCGTTTTATTAAAATGTTTATTTTTACTTTTAGTGTTGTATACATAAGTATGATTTACATACCTATATTAATTTAAATCACTCATAATGAATAAGCACTGACGTACACAACGATTCCCTACGTCCGGCGCACCCTGGGCAATTCGCGAGTTGTCCAAAGCGAATTGGCTAATCCTTTCACCACGATGGCAAGTCAAAATAAAATTTGACTCAGCCATCGACATGACGAAGAAAAAGAAGAAGAAGAATACTGAGCAGTCTACAGCACTGGTACCTAATTATGAAATATAAGTTTATGGTGTTAAACAAGTGAAGCTAGTGGCTAACTTGAAGTCGACCGATCAATCCATTCTCGATTATTCTGAGTATTATTATGTTTTTTTAGTAAGCATGCTTTTATGTGTTACTAGCTGCCCCGCGCGACTTCGCCCTCGATAAAATTTTGCCCTCAAAAATATTTTAAAAGTATCCTATGTCCTTCTCCCGGTTCTAAGCTACCTCCCCACCAATTTTCAGCCAAATCGGTTCAGCCGTTCTTGAGTTATAAATGGTGTAACTAACACGACTTTCTTTTATATATATAGATTTATATAAGTCCTTTGTAAGTTTCCTTTGTTTCACAAATAAAGAATTATGAATTATGAATTATGATCTTGCAGGTTAAGCAATGCTTACTGCGGTCGGGCGTGTAAAGGTGACAAAAGGAGTTTTCCTCCGTGCCTCGGCAAGCACGTTAAGCCGTCGGTTCCTGTAGCCATTTGAAGATCTATGGCAGTCGTTACGGGTAGTCAGAGGCCAGAATGTCTAACTAGTCTAACAAAGAAAGTAAAAGAATCATCTCGTTCAGGGCTCTGGGGGTCTGATGGCAGTTGATCCACGTTCCATACTGATATTCAGCTAAATCCGATAGACTAGAATCCGACCCAAATGTTTATTGGTGGTAGAGCTCTTGTGTATGAGCTCGAGGGCGGCAGTACCACAGTCTCACCTTTAACCTGCCGCCAAATTGTAGTGCTTCCATTACTGTGTTCCGGTTTGGTGGTGAGATCAGGCACTGAAATTACTGGCACATGAGGCATAACACCGTAGTCCTCAGCTGCAGCGACGCATCTATAATCTGTTTTTGTGGATTGTTGATGTTCATGGGCTGTACTCAACTTACCATTAGGTGGACTACACGTTCGTTCGCTGTGGGCGTAGAATAATAAAAAAAAAAAAAGTAATTGCGTCAGGCATAATTATGACGGGTTCCCTAAATTCGTCACAAAGAAAATATCACGTACTCGACGAATAGGAGATAAACAAAATCTAATTAAAATCAATGTCTAGTTGCGTGGCGGTGGCACACAGAAGTAATGGCAAACCCAATAAACCCTGGTGTTCGATCAGCCCAATCCGATTATGTGCGGGATCAGATGTCTCGACAACCAACGAAGAAATTACACTCAATCCGGATAATATCCTCTTATGTATTAATTGTTTTCTCTGTTGTTAGAGATTTTGGTAGGTATTTAGGCTTTTTAACCGAGTTCATCTTGTAATAATAATACTTTTCCCCAATTTTACTGGTGTTAGATAAACTTTATTAGCAGGATAAGCCAAGAAAGAAAGAAAGAAATATATTTATACATACACAAATGAAAATTACAGCTGTGTTTTTTATTCTAGTGTTACTTGTGTTACTGATAAGAGCTATCCGGCACCTCCAGAATTGGCCCTTAAAGTCGTATAGTTTTCTAATAGCTAGAAAATGAGTAAATGTATTTTTTTCAAACACTTTCCATATACAGTTTGAATTGATTTCGTGTCTTTCTGAAATAGCAACAATTTTAATTAAAGTTTTAGCTTTTTAAGGAACCTCGCTTGTTAGATAATTTGCATTCGTTTATCGTTGCGTAAGTTTATAATTTAATATTTAATTGATTAAAGCCTTATTTCAAATGTATTTTTCATTTAAATTTTAAATTATACTTAATTATAAGGCAATTGATTTAAAAATAAAGGTGAAATATTAATATCACTAATACATTGATTTTCAATTCCTTAAACGTTTAAACACCCGTAAACAATTACAATATCGTAACCCCGTAAAACAGTGGTAATTCAACAATGGCAACACTCAAGGGTCGCGTGCCGTTCTAAAGCACCGTCGGATTACGGGCACGGTTGGTACTTTTATCCCTAACTCAAATAAAGTCAAAATTTGTCACTGTTTCAGACACCAAATTATGAACCAAATCCTTGCAAGATATCCTTATGAACTATGTACTAATTAGTAAGAAATTTAAGAGGTTTTTTTTTATAATAAAAATTGCAGGTAATTTGGTTTTAAAATAATGCACACATTTTAATATATGAAGCCCTCAAAACAATAACGCCAATTCTTCGCCAATAGTTTAAACACCCGTTAAACAATTACAATTTGGTAATCCAGTAAAACAGTTGATAATTTAACAATGGCAACACTTAAAGGTCGCGTGCCGGTCTAAGGGACCGCCGCGCCAGATTACGGTCACCGGTCTATTGTACGGTACTTTTTGAGTTTTGCCCTTCCCTAGTACAAAGTTAATTTGAGTGCCGGTTTTGGAGATTCTTTTTTAATTTTGTATTTTTTGCCGAGTGTGTTAGCAAGAAGGGTTAGACAAGAAGATTTGCCTTTTTGCAAGAGGTTTGAAAATATTTTGCTTTGTTTTAGTAAACTTGTTCAAATGTGGTATGTATGGAAAAATAAAATATTTTTTTAAACTGTAATTTTTTTTGGCAGTTAATTATATATAACTTAGAAACTAGATATAATAATAAAAAAAGAAATACTACATTAAAAAAATCTCATACTAAGTATATTATAAATAAAGACATGTTTAAAATTTTATACACAGATGAAAACAATTGTACTAAACATTATAAATCATTTTGTGTGTAAAATGGACAGATTTCTGCAGTTTTTTCGGTACTTTTACCCTTCCACGGTACAGGGTTAATTGGAGTGCCTGTGTAGAGGCATTCCTTTTTTTTAATTATGTTTTTTTTAGCGGATGTAAAGCTAAGAAGGATTAGATTCGTGCCGCGCGTGAGAGATTTTCCGCTTTGTGTTAAAATGGATTTGCTTTGGTTACTTTTTTATTGCGTTATAATATGATTTGTGCTAGTATTTTCTATTTTTTTTTTATTAAAGTAACTTCAGCGCGCGTGGTATATCTTAAAAAAGAATTGAATATGTCCTTTCTCAGGTGTTAAACTATCTCCATACCAATTTTAATCTAAATCGGTTCTGTAGTTTAGCCGTGAAAGCGTAACAGAAATTTGTTTTTTTTGCTTGACTAAAGGAAGTAATTTCATAAAAGAATTTAAATAAGTATTGATTTATTATTACCGAAATAAATAGGCACGTTTTTCTTCTTCTTTTCACAGTGGTTTAAATCTAATTAAATGTGGTTTTCTGCATTTTGGTCTAATAAGATACTACTTCAGCCTTTCGAAGTTTTTTTTTATATATCTGAAAAACTTAAAATCCTTAGTGATAACTACGGGTAACGATTCTCCTGCATCTAATTTCAGGATTTAACTTCACCATCAAATTGATGCTAATATTTCTTTAAAAAGCTCTATCAAGCTTAAGATAGAGAACGCTGGCCATTTTAGTTCTTATGTAGTTAATAATAAGGGTTTAGGTTATAGAGTTAAATTATACCGGGATAATATTCAAATTATCAATATTATTATTTGAAAGTATACACAACACGTTGATGTAGTTTATGTGTCCGCCATTGTATAATCTTTAAGTAAGTTATATAAAATAATTGGCTTAGTTTAATAAATTTAATATTTTAATTATAATTTTCCTTATTCCCTATTTGTTTAATTGAAATAATAATAATGTGATCATTATGGACATATAGTGATTTAAATTTACGGTTTACTAGTTACTAGAATATATATTATTTAATAGGTAAACGGATAGTAATAGTATTTCTTATAAAATTTTAATAATGAATCTTAAATATCAATCGTACTATGAAGTGTAAAATTTGTTTATTATTGTTAGAAACATTTAAATAACTACACCGGATATAATTTATCAGATATCAGTATAAAACATATTATAATAATAACGTAATTATCTTTAAAATCTATTTTATTTTTTCTATTGTAAATAATCCAAATAGGTATTTATAGATCTAATACTTGAAAGCCCTGATATTTAATTTACTTACTTATGATAACAAATGCACAAATTCTAAATTCACCCTTCAAGCAGACTTTTTCAAAAAACAGAACTAAAGAGCTCTTACATTCCAATAAAATCCCATAAATAGTTCCGTTTCAGAATTAAGTATTCCAATTTTAAATTTCCTAATGAGAACAATTTAAATTGGAATTCTAGAATAAAAATGCGCGTCTTTCACCGGAGCTCAATGGAAATTGGAAATTAATATGGAATGCATCGAGTATCTGTATGCGATAGTATCCGTGTTGGTTCCTTTGTGTTCTAGTATCCAGTATCGTGTGAGAACTTTAATTTCCTTTGACCAATCAGAATTAGGATCTCTCTGTGAACGGCTAGAGCTTGCAGTGCAAAGTGTGTTCGGTTTTGTTTTTTCTGTAATTGTTATATTAGTTGATGATAAGCTCAAAGGTTATTCGTTTGCATTTTTATATAGTTTAATTTTTTTATATAATATGATGATAACTATCAATTTAAGAACTGATTTTATAAGTTGACTTTTGTGGTTACTTAATAAAATTCTTTCAGTACAATCAATACTTCGGTTTTATTTAAAAAAAAATATGTTTAAATTATTTTTTTATATTTGCATTACATTTGTTATCCTAACATATCTATTTCTTAGTCATTTGTATTTTTTTGTAAACTGGTTTTTTTAAAATACTATTTATATGGAGGTATAAACAAACCCATTCATCATTTAAGTTTTTTTTAATACTGTTTTAAACCCAATTAAAATATATCTTCCATGAGCATACTAAAATAAATAAATGTCATTTCTATTTTCACGGTTGATAAAACCAAAGCCCGCAATTTAACAACATTTTAATCAATGTATCTAAATTATACATTTCATAAATATATTATTTAGATAAGCGTTTTTATGTTTTATACCTACTTTAAGCTCTTGCCTGCCAAATGAGTTTAAAATTATATAAGTATTATTATAAAGTCGAAAAATGTAACTACATACGATTTAAGTTACAGTTTTCCCTTAAAGTTAGGAATCGTGTTATAATTTTTACCCTATGTCATATGAGACCTAAACATAATAGGTGAAATATGGGTTGTATTAATTTTCTGTATTAGTCTTTCTGCATAATATCGTACATTTCACAAGGAAATATTGATTTACTCATCTCAATACATCTTCAAATTGAACGGAATGGCTTACATTATATTAAAAAATACTTAAACAAAATCAACATATCAAGTGTATGTTAATTAAAAGTGTTGCCGCACCCAATAAATTAATAATAATAGACCATCGACCGAATTGGTTGGGGTTCTTCCTGAGGGTGCCAATTACTGGCCTTTGACAGCAATATTGATTATGTGATCAGTCTGTTGCTTCAAACTGATCAGTTTCATTACAAAATGCATCAAATATAATTGGATAACTTTTTATAGTAGGTTAAAATATAAAATTGCTACCATACGCCGATTTTTTATCCATTTATATTGGAATAGCCTAATATTTTTAAAGAAATCAGCTAAAAATATTTTTTTTTCGTAAGAGCGGCTGCAATCAGATCTCTACTAGCCGTTACAAGGCGTTATGATACATTTTTTTTAGGCTGTCTGGCATCTGATCATCCGTAACCACAGTCACACATCTCCAAATAACAAAAATAATACTATATTATTTGACATTTAAATTTATACCGCCAAGAGATTAAACCTAGATTAAATTAACATTTTTTGTCGGTCGTTTAACGTTAATGATGCATGTTATACTTTCATCGGTTTTAATTAATTGTTCTTGATAATATGCACGCAATATTAATTTAATGATTACATCTAGTTTTAAAGTAATCAAATATAAACAAGTAATAGTTTTCTTATAATGCCAAATTGCACGATATTATAATTTAACGAAATCATTATGTGAAAATTGATGAAAAAAAATAAGTTGTCATTAAAAGAGTGAAATATAAATCATTTTACAATACAAATTTATTGTCGATTGTGCTCTTTTTAAAAGTTCTACATGTATTTGCAACTTATTGGCATGCACCCACCATAGGTATTGCTATAGAAATTACAAGTAAGTTTTTAAGCGATAAAAGGCTTTCAGTGCTTTTCAAATAATGCGCACAAACGTAAAGAATATTTATATTAAGTCAGATATTGAAATTAGTGCTATTTTTATTTTTACAAAGAGATATAAATTTGTAAACTTTCTTTTCTTTCTTTAAAGGTACCTTTTGGTATATCTTACGTTTACTTAAAAAGGTGACGTAGAATATTACTATTAGGTAGGTTCTTTATTAGATGAAATAAAATTCAAATAATTTCGAAATGAACAAAAACAACAAAATAACAATAACAACAAACAAAACGTCACGATTTTCTTGTATAAAATTCCTACCTTTTGGTGTCACAACTCTGAATGCGCTGTTGGACACAGGCCTCGGTGAGTCCTCTCGGAGGCGACCAGGTGAACCACTTCCACTCCTAACCATCGAAAAGTCCAGCGGCATATGCGGCATTGCACTGACTTCCATCGCGAAAAACTACAGCGTCCGACGCATAACACTCAAAACCGACTGGAATTTAGATCTAAAAAACCGTTTTCAAAACTGGAATTTTGGAACTCGAATTCCGAATTGAAAAATTCGAGTTCGAATTTGGAATGGAACGGCGAGCGTGCGGCCGGCGCGGGTTGCGAGTATGTTTTAAGGCCGACACACACTCGCGGTGCGGTCTCGCGGCTTTCTGTTCTGTAAAGCCGAAAATCTCTAGAATCTCCATAGTGATTTCGACCTTATCGCTTGAGCCGTTTTTCTGTGGGCGTGGTGTGGCAGGCCCCGCCTCGGGCGTCTCTGGCCGCCATGTGCCTCGAGTGACAATCACTTTGTATAGGTAACACAATAATATGATTCGTGATGGATTTTATTGTGCTCCCGATGCATTTATTCGCGAGCAATTTGTGTTGGAAAAATTGGCGCTGCGTATGTGTGAATATTGATTGTCGATTGAAATGATGTCTAGTATTTATTTAAAGCGTTTTGTTGTAAAGAAAAAAAGTTAAATTACAAATGTCGTTGCTTAAAATATTTAAGTCAATCTTGAACAGTTAATTTGGAAAATAGAATAGTACCTACTTTTTATTTTTTTATACACCTGAAGTGTATCTTAACATTTTTTATTTGAACAAAATAAAGAAACATAAATTATGTGGGAACTAAAAAAACATTTTTTTTAAATTAAGTTACTATTATTAATTAAATAACATAGTTTTGAAAAAGATACAATGACATGCCAAATGGCTAAAACAATTGATTAGAATTCAGAATTCAATAAAAAAATTAATTTCATTTTATTATTTAATCTTTTTGATTATAATAATATTATTTGATTATAAGAGGAGATGAAAATAGCAAATAGTTGATATAAAATATAAAACGGGTTTCTATCCACGGTTAATTAAATACCTCTGTAGATTGTGACATAATGATATTGTAAACAAAACATGAAAAATTTGACCATAAAAAAAATTCTTTCTTATGTACTTAAATATAATCCTTTTTGAAAAAAAAAGACACTTTTATGGAAGCATTTTTTTTGTTTTATCAGGAGATGACATTAAGACTTCTCACAGCGTATTTGCTGTCTCGTCCACTATCGGATAAAAAAAAACATAAATACTGATCCAATTGAATCGTGGACCTCACAGTAGTTTTTTTAAATGATGTCGATAGGATGCATGAGACATTATTAAAGAAAGAAAGTATAATAGCGACTTCAAGAAGTTTATCAATAGTTTATCGCTCAGCGAATATTGTAAGATATAATATAAAATATATAATACAATACCGATGTGTTTTAATGAGCCAATTTTTATTATTAACCGTGACAGAACCTTAAGACACTAAACACTATTAAGGGTAGATGAGAAATGGCGACATTTATTAAAACCACTTATTCTAGAAGAGGTCAGTGTTCATTTTCATCAATTGAAAAAACTACACGCATATTTTTCCCATAAGGTACTAAATTAATTTATTATATTATATAAAAGAAAAAAGAATGTATTAATTTATTATACAATTAAACATTTAAAATTACATTATATTTTTAAGAAAGTGAAAAATAAATATATACCTAACTATGTATATACATGAAATAAAAAATATAATACTAACTTATTAAATAAAATAGATCTAATAAAAAGTTCAAGTGTCAAAAAATACGTCCGCATCAATGTCGACCGCGGGTAACGTGCCCAGAAGGCTGGCGGCATTGCCACGTTGTATGGCAATGCTGATCCTTTGCCCAAAGTAGAAACCAGCCTTCTGGTCGCGTGAAGAGTCAATATTTATTATTTTATTCTCATTATATATTATAATGAGCCGGTTTTTATATTTAGTAACTTAGGTCAAAATAAAATTACTCATTAGTTAATAATTTTATATCTAGACTAGATTGTAATCTTTATGAAGTAGATTAGATTTGATCAGATTCTTAAAAAACTTCAATAAAAAAAATCGTTTTCAAAACAAATTAAATGATCTTAATGTTCAAATTGTTCTAAAAAGAGGTTTTATCGAAAGTTTTTTTTTAATCAGTGAATATGGACATTGACCACGTCTAGAATTTAATTTAATGTCGTTTTGCCGCATGCCCGTATGGCCTATGCGTAGCCTATATTTTAAAAAATGTGCGCTTGTCTTATTTTATAATTTTAATACGATTCGTGACGTATTAGGCCAACACATTATAATAATATACAGATGGACAGATGGACCCTTTGGGCAATATACCCTAAAAAGCCACCCAAATAACATAGACTGTACCAATCACATCTTTATCCATTTCAAAGACTGAGAATTTTTTACAAAAAATATCATTTAGGTCATATATTATGTTCACAATAAACAATTTCTGTTACAAAAAAAAAATGTACGAAATTCAATTACAAAAGATTGGGAACTAGATATTTGTTTTGATTCTATATGTGACCAATAAGAAATAATTAACCTTCAGGATTGCCATAGCGATGCTGATTGTAATTATGATTATTGTCTAATTAGAGATGTACAGTGGGCCAAGCAATTAGGTATGCAGGGTAAAAACTTCTACGCCATACTGAAAACTGACTGCAATAGATATGTATGTGTGAATTACATATTTAATAAGTGTAATATACCCACTATTTAGATTAATAACTCACTTATTCAAAACTGTTGTAGTAAGTCTTTACTATGACATAGAAGTTTTTGCCCTGCATAGCTAACTCGTGGGCCCACTCTATTAAATGAATTATTATAACTATGTTTTTATTGTTTTTTAGTTGTTGCTTAGTCGATCGATTTGTATCGATCAATGAGTAAGTATTTTTCCTACACTAGCTATATTGTTCTGACAACAGTAATATCAAACCCAAAATATTCTTAGTAGTATAGCTATAAATACCAATCACATCTTTATCCATTTCAAAGGCCGGGTATTTTCACAAAAAAATATCCTCAAAACAAAACACAGTTAGAACCGGGTTTATTAATAAAGCTGGTGCCTGATTCATCAAAAGATGATACAATTATCCGGGAGCCGTCGCCGGAGCTTTGTCCGTCACGTACCGACATTTAAAACAATGTGCGCTTCAATTTTTCACAGCGGATGGCCCGAATACGGTGCTAATCCAACGCGCCTATGGAGCCTTATTCTGGCTATTTTAATAAATATAAATTATTCATACTTATTTTTGAATATGTAAAAATGGTTTAATATTTTTTTTAATTTACATCGTTATATTTGACTGTAAAGGTTATGCAAATTATAAAGGATATGTTATTGTTAAGGTAAAGGCTATGCAAATCATGTTATATAATATTATAATTAAAACAATTCCAGGTGTAATAACAGGATTTTTTACTAAATGTGCATGTAAATTTTTAAAGTTTTGTAATATACAAAAAAATACTGTATTAATTTCTAAATGAAATATTAGCAATGAGTTATGGGTAGTAATAATACGTTTCTAAACGACATTTTTCTCTTAAAATAACATAAACGGTATTTACTCGTTTTGATAAGAAAATCCCCATATAACAATACTTTCTTCATTACCGCAGTATTTGTAATCTAAAATCATTTTCCTCGGTTAACCCAATATCAAGATATTGTAAAAATATTAAATTTTCCCTGTAAAAACCAGAATAAGGACGCGAGGCTTGCTTTGCGAAAACTAATTACACCTCCACTTCGCAATGATAAAGCAAAGCCGTCGTATAGGATATTTTTATTCGGGACAAAATGAAATTCCCTGCCAGACCGAATCACACAGAAATCAACCATATCACAACGTAATAAGCTTCAGATTTTCTTAGCAAGTGAGGTCTTTTTCACCACCCAGTGGAAAATTTTTACTACGTACTCAGTGCAAAATAATCCTGGCATAATCTCGATGGAAAATCCCATTATTCTGATCTACCCTCGATTGTAGGGATAGTCGGATGGGCGCGAAAAGAGAAAAATATGTAAAAAATGTAATCGTAGGCTGGCTTATCGGATTTAGTAGTAGCGTTAAAATCAAAATTGATTAAATCTCGATTTTTTCATGATATCTCTTTGTTTTGGGTAAATAAATTTTGGACAAAGTGATGATGGGGATAAGTAAAATAAATTAGTAATAAAATTATTTTTAACATAAAAGTAAACCGACGAATAATAACTAAAAAGTCTTGGGATTAAACTTAGTTACATAAACTATAACATATTATATTTTACTAATTTTGAGTCGGCGCCAATCAGTATCTATAAACTAAATAACCGTCTATTTTTCCAACTACGCAGAAATGGAGAAGACTTACTGCCTTTTCACACGTCCCGGTTGCCGGGTAGTCGGCGCCGGGTACCCGGTGTCAAAGCTTAGCGCCTGCTGGATAAATTACGCCGGTACATGTGAAAGCTACGTACCATGCCCATACACTTCACCACCGGGTACCCGGCGCCGACTACCCGGCAACCGGGACGTGTGAAAAGGCATTTAACGTGGTATTCATTTTATTGGAACGAAGTTCCTTATCGCGCGTTGCGCAAGGGGGCTAAACGGGAAAAATTGGGACGAAAAGTTGTAACGACACATTTCGTAGCAATTCTCGTAGTGGCGTAGTAATTACATGCTTCGTTACAGCTACGATGCTACATCATCAGACACACAGAGTGAGTATTCGGTGAACCACATTAAGATTTTTTTTATAAGTTAGAAAAACAAAAATTCTTTACTAATTAATCGAAAGGAACTTCGTTCCATCCGGGTGTCCCTTGACACCTCAGTAGCTTTTTTTAAATATATTTTTTTTACCACCTCCTTTCTTTTCGCCGGTTAAAAATAAGTATTAAAATACATAATTTGCAAAAACAAATACTGTGACATTTGTCATCGTAAAAATATTATTGTAATTAATAAAATTTCAACCACAAGATATCTACTAAAAACAATAATTTTACAACTTCGTTCAAACGAACAAACCAAATAGGTTTCACTCCTCATTCCAAATTCAAATTTTAAAGGGTCATTTACACAAACGGCCAGTACACAGAGTCAGGTACTGCGAGCCATTTGTTCGCGGCTATAAAGACAAAACGTTTATTAACCCTGCTATTCTGAGCAGAACACAGTGCGTATTCCAACTAGAATTGTGTGCTGATGTTCCGGTGTTCTATATCGAAAAAAGTTTGAGAACTTGTGAAGTTTTTATAGAAACAAACCAGTGCGTGAATTTTGAAGCAAATTTTAAGTGTGACTATAGAGGGGATTGATTTTTAACTCCAAGGACATTATTTATCCGAGCCTTTTCCCAAATAAATTGGGTTGAGCATCTAGTCAAACGGATTCCGCTGAATAACAGTATTTTACGTGGAGCGACAGCCATCATATCTCCACAACCCAGTATGTGCTTCGACTTGGTCAATTACAAATTATTGTAAAAACCTGGGTACGTATGTAGATATACTTTAGAATTTATAATTGTATCAGAATTTAAGTGAAAATATCGATCACAATTTAAGTAAAAAAAAAACGTGTGTATCATCATCATCCTCACCATCAGCCGAGGGACGTTCACTGCAGGACATAGGCCTCACCAATCGATTTCCTATATAATTAATATAAATTATAAATACAATTCACAAGAGCTCTTTTACATGAAAAATATTGTTAAGATAACTGGTTTTATAAGAAATGAGATTCTTAAACAAAATATTCATAACACAACATCCTGCCTATATTATCCATAAGGGTGTGGCAGAAATTCACAACACCTACATTTCACCTGTTATTAAAAAAAAAATCTTTTCAACATAATATATTCAGTATTCACCCTACAATAGACCATATGCTAGATTTGTCTAAAACTTCTGTTTGTCAAAGAACCAAACAGTAGTTTTAGACGATGAACAATGTTACACCAAAACTTCAGTAGTAATACACCAGTAATTACATAATAATAAACTAACTGAAATTAATTTCGGAACTTTCCAACTACATTCCAACTACAAGACTCACACGTCACAAAACATTCGAAAACTTTGATAGTTGTAAATAAAACAACTAGTTACTCTAACTGCCCAAAAGTTTGAACTAGCATAGTGACACTTTTGACGGCAAATCTGTTTTTTCAAATCAAATTAAATCAAATCATTTATTTCCATAGGCCCCAAGGGGCGCTTGAACACCTCAAAACAAACACCAAAATACAAAAAATATAAAATTAAAATAAAGCTTAACTAATTAAATTATAATACATATTGCAATAAAATGATTTGACACCGGAGCTTAGATTGACTTTAATTCAACTTAGAAATTTGAATTAGAATCAATCCAAGTACCAGCTCCGATGGGTATTGCATCATGAGAAGAGCTGGTGAGAAACTCATGTTTATCAGCAACACAAATAAATATGTGTAGTGTCTGCTTTTAATGTTAAAGTAACAATGTTTTTTAATTGATAATAGTTATTTAAACAATACATTTGCCTAAAACACAGATTTAAAATTTTTGTCTGTCTGCCTGTCTGTTAGTACCTATCGGCAAATTTTATATGCAGTATAACTGACTACAAGGCGCGTAACATTGGCTACTTTATATTGATGCCACGCAGACGGACCGCGGGAGAAAGTTAGTTTGTTTGTTACGGCTAATCTCGGCAACTAATGATCGGATTTTAATAATTATTTTTGTGTTTGTTATTTAAACTATCCATTAAAGTTTTTTTGATATTTAACATTACGCTGAACTCCATGGAAGCTTGTCGTAACGTTTAACGCGGGTCAAAGCGCGGGAGTAGCTACTACTTAAGATAACGAACTCCACGCGGAAGAAGTCACGGGTAAAAGCTAGTTTTTAGTATACAATAAATAAATAATAAATATCACACAACGTCATCTAGTCCCAAACTAAGCAGAGCTTGTATAATGAGTATAAGAATAACTGATTGACTGCCTCGATGGTCTAGTGGTTAGCGAATGCGCCTTTCACCGCGAGGTCTCGGGTTCGATTACCGGGTCGAGCAAAGTGTTATTTGTGAACTTTCTGTCAGGTAATTCACAATAGCAGCACGGAGTAGGAATTGTGACCGGTGGATGGCGATAGGCTCTCCCCCATCCCATGGGACATAAAACATTATAGGTGAAATATAGGTCTTGTACACCATTCTACGTAATAGGGATGATGCTATGTTATGTCATATTATGTTAATATTGACATCTCATTAAATATTTGCAGGGGTGCATGAAAGGAGCCTCCCCGAGTGACGTATACACAACGATTCCCTACGTCCGGGGCGCCCTGGGCAATTCGCGAGTTCTCCAATCGAATTGGCTAATCCTTTCACCACGATGGCAAGTCAAAATAAAATTTGACTTATCCATCGACACGACGAAGAAGAAGAATTCAATATTTTCTTGTGATCAAATTAGCAGAAGGAGCCCTTCATCTACTTTTCACTTAAATAGGTACTCGTGTTTTAGTATGATTGTAAAATAAGGACACCTTCGCCCTATGATATTGTGTCCAAAAAATATGCAGATTTCTTCCAATATTGATGGCCTGTAATAACTTACTTCTTATACCATATTCAGTGACCTACAAGCAAATTTGTAAATAATATGTGAAGAATTAGGTAACTTAGTAGATAGATAGAGTAATCTTAATTGTACACCAATATTAACAAATAATTTTTTTAAACAATTGCACCTAAAAATGATGTTGCACAATGGGCGGCCTTATCGCCATAAGCAATTTCTTATAGGCAACCTTAGGATGGACAAGTAAGTAATGAGCAAAGTTATGGGCAGTTGTTGGTGCGTTAAATAAAGAAAAATAAAAATATCAAATAAAAAGTCATGATAATGACAATTGAAATTATAAAATATACACAATACAGAAATTATACTCTGTCCATTCCTTTATTTTCTTTTTGACAGATTACATTTAGGGATATCTTCACACGTTACTGATTCGATTTGAAATCGATGTTGTCTAAGAAGAACTTTCAATCGATTAATTACATCGAAATGGTTTTATTTCATTATTAATTATTCGTTTATTAGTAGTTTTTATTAGATGAAATAAAATTATACAAAATAATAATATAATAATAATGTCACATACTTAGTCTATGACGGTTTCCTAGTTACCTTTGTTTACATTTTCATTTTTAATTCCAAGATTTCGACTTAATTTCTTGCAAATAATTATTCATGGAATCATGATACTATTATTATATTCTTTTTTTTATAAAAAATACAGACAATTCACAAAAAAAAGTCAAATTATTCTTTTTCATAATGATCGATTTATTTCATTTCACGATTTGATTTATAGTCTGTGGTTGTTTGTTACAAACAGTGAACTTCCCTAAAAAGTGTCGCTTGTCAATAAAGTACATTATTATTGTAGTACATTAATCTGACAAAAAAAACGGTAATTCATAGGCGTGATCTGTCAAAAAGAAAATAAAGGAATGGTCAAAGTATAGTAGTGATACATGTTCTTATTTTCGTAATCCACTTATAATTGTGCGGTTATTAACGAGTGTGATGGTGCGGTTCTCAAAGTTTTGCACAATTATATGTAAATGTAAAGGTAACACAGTGCTTGTACCAAAAAAACGTCGGAGGAGCTACCGGGGCAGTGTGCGCACACCACTTTAATTATACTGAGTTAATTAATACGAAACATTACGACTGGGGCCAGGAAAACTGAGGGGATGATAGCGAAAAGCGGAAATGTGTTTGGTAAAGTCATGGTTTGGTTTAGTTGGTATAGATTGGTCTTGGTTAAATTAAGGTAACCACGGTACACAGCTCTGTCAATAAATCGTTAAGATTCGTCTTTTCGAAGATTTGTGTGTATCGCTCGCTAACGGTGAAGGAAAACATCGGTAGGAAACCTGCATGCCTGAGAGTGCCTAAAAAGAACTCGAGGTCGTGTGAAGTCTACCAATCCGCACTTGGCAATTTTGCGGTAAACTTTGGGAGTTTCTGATGTTTTTTTCCCCATTTGTAGAATTTTCCGAACAAACATTTTCGGACCTACAGCTTCAAAAAAATATTTTTGCGTCTCAGAATCATTTACTAAATCACTGGTCTCACGGTGTCATTTGAACTCTGTATAAGTCATTACTAATAGAAGACGTTGGTTTTTATTTTTCTAATACCACCATAATAAAAAAACGCGCTTATTATGGCCCCAAATTAACCCCAAAGCTTAACTGCAAGCAGGTAGTTCGTTCAAAAATCATTTGGACTTCGCCTACGAGAGGCGTTTACAAAATTACCCGCTTCAAATGTTTACTTTTAATTCACAGTCAAAATTTTATTTCAACCGTGGTCGTTACAGCCAGCGATTGTAGTAATGTTTAGAGCTTCGAGTTACTGCTTGAGCACTTTGAATAACATTATTTGAATAATTATTCAAATTTTAACGCTGGACATTTTAGGGTTAATCAGAGTTAGGGCTTGTACACACCTTCTGGTGTATGGCGTAAATAATATGTAGGTATTTATACTTTCTGTCTATAAATGTTAATCATTTATTTAGCTTCTAATTGAGATAAAGATAGAGTCATCTTTATTGTACACCAATAATAACAATGAAAATTTTGTAAACAATTGCACAATGGGCGGCCTTAACGCTATAAGCAATTTCTTACAGGCAACCTTAGGATGGACAAGTAAGTAAATGAGCAAAGTTATATTGTATGTAATATGTAAGTTATAGTTATAATGGGTTAATACGTTTGATTTTGAATTATAAATAATTTAAAATATAATATTTCTTTTAAGATTATTAGACATAAAGTGCCCTTTGAAATATTTTTTTGCAAAAAATGTATCTTTCCAATGCTAAAAAAGCTAACCTCTTTTCAAGTAATTTCCTTACAGCAAGTGCAGTTTTTCAAGTGCTTTGTTGAAAAGACAAAGTTTTGTTGAGACTAACTTCTTTCAAAGACGTTACTTCTTACTTGGAATTGGAGCAAGGCTGGCGACAAGACGCTACTATACCTTGTTTCACTTAAAAACGTACTTTAGACTCTTTTCATGATTGTTTTTTAACCGACGAAAAAACGGAAAAGGTTTTCAACGTCAACGAGTATATTTTTTTTTCTAAATATTTATTCTACTCCCTTGAAAGATCGAGTTCTTATACTACCACTTAAATATAAAGAAACCCGCAATACAGATATCCCACGTAACGAAACATATCATCAATACATTTAAAGAAAACCTATCAAACTTCTATTTAAAAATACTCTTACTATTTAAAACATTCAACAACATTATCACATAATATTTCAAGTTAAAAAGTCATATCCAGTTACAAGTTAACACAAAAACTTTGACAACCATTATCTCAACTCTACCCAAAGACACCCTCCAATTTAAAAACATTTTTCAAAAAAAGAACGTCACTTTAACTGGACTTTGATAAAGTAAAACCGAAAAGGAAAAGTTTATACTTCGAGGTGAACCGGCTAAGCGGCGCGGCCCTTGCGGTATTTACAAATTAGAATTAAAATAAATACCCCCCGGCCGAAACAATTTGCATCTAGATGTGACATTAGTAGGAACAATTTTATCTTTTTGCACTGTGTTTAGAACAAATTAGAGTGGCCAAAGTAGGTTTATTTTGGCAGCGATGTTTTTGGTGGCCGCTTCGTGGGGGTTGGATTAACGAGTTGAATGTGTGTGTAGATGTGGTGTGAGTATGTTGTGTGTCACGTGTGTAGAAAAATATGATTTTATTTTTAGATGCTGAAAACAGTTAATGACTTTTGATAATATGTTTGATTTATATTATACATGTGGTGTGTAGTGAAATGTTTTCCTTAAAATTTCAAACTTAACGTATTTTAATTCATAACTGCCTCATTGATCTAGTGGTCACCGCGAGGTCGGGTGCGGTCGGGACATAGTGTTATTTGTGATTTGCCGTCAGGAATTTTTCAATAGCAGTACAGAGTTGGAATTGCGTCCGGTGGATGGCATGGTGATACATTTCTCACCAAAAACGTGCACTGAAAAATTAATGGCTCAATAAATGCTATATTACGATAACTCTTAGATGATCCAAAAAGCAATGCCAGGCTTTCCCCGCTGCCAAATGTGGAAGAGCTCCGGTCTTGCACGTTATATTAGCATAGTTTTTAATCATCAATGCGCGTAAAAATCAACCCACCGCTCTCCTGAAAATTTTGGTAGACTTATTAGCATAGATATGCTTCTGTTGTCACACTGCTACTTACTCACTGGGCGCATCAGAATCATCAGCGTTGCGGTGCTATTAGCGCTGCAGTATTGTGCTGAGATGCGTACCATTTCTTGTAACGGGTGGCGCAAAAGTAAAGACCCTATTTGGTTCAGCTATAACATTTTTTCTAAATTAGAAAACTAGATTTAGATTTTTTTAAATGTATATTTGTGCCATTAAATTTCGTACCATTAGGATTTAAAGATGATGTCTTTTAAATGGTGACCTCCAGAGTTGATACACATTTGAGCCCTATTTATGACATTTTGCATAACTTGCCGTAACACTTCCTGCGATATGTTCGTTATTTCTTGACGAATGTTTTCTTTTAGAGCTGCGAGAGTCTGTGGCTTGTTCACATACACCCGAGATTTCAAAAAACCCCAAAGAAAGAAGTCTGGACTGGTCAGATCGGGTGATCTTGCAGGCCAAGGCAAATCGCCAAAACGAGAGATAACTCGGTCTGGAAAAGCGTCCCTCACTAAGTCCATAGTGTCGCGCGCTGTGTGTGCCGTAGCGCCGTCTTGTTGAAACCAGATGTGCTCCAGCCCCAATTCGTCCAAACTGGGTATCAAAAACTCACGTAACATGGTTCTGTAGCGTTCTCCAGTGACAGTTATCGCATTGCCTCCAGCGTCTTCGAAAAAATAGGGTCCGATCACTCTGTCAACACAGATGCCACACCATACAGTAACTTTTAGTGGGTGTAGAGGTGTTTCTTGAATAATGCGCGGATTATCAGTGCCCCAGAACCGAGTATTCTGCTTATTGACATGCCCTGAGAGATGGAAATGCGCTTCGTCACTCATAACCAATTTTGAAGGAAAATCATCCTCTTCAAGGTGTATCAACTCTGGAGGTCACCATTTAAAAGACATCATCTTTAAATCCTAATGGTACGAAATTTAATGGCACAAATATACATTTAAAAAAATCTAAATCTAGTTTTCTAATTTAGAAAAAATGTTATAGCTGAACCAAATAGGGTCTTTACTTTTGCGCCACCCAGTATAATGAATAATATTACTAAAATTATTTTGTTTTAGACGCTTTGTAATGTGTTTTCTTATGCTAGAATAAATTATTTTTCTTTCTTTCTTCTTTGTTTTATTTCCTCTCCATATTGATTAAGTGTTCTTTGCGATTACTTTATCATAGTTAAACAAAGATAATAATATATGGCAATAAAACTTCAAGAACTTTAAAGAACACACACCCACTAGCCTTACAGTTGCTTTTACAAAAAAAAATCTTTAAAACCTAGAAAGACTCCTTGGTACATGAATTGCTCGTCTAGATATCTGAGGTCATTGACACGACCACATGTCACCAGACTTCCTGTGCTTTATTTACATGTGCGAATAATTCTATTGCTTTTAATGGAATTAATCTCGGGTAGCTTGGCCTAAGGACATGTGTGTCTTTGCGTCTTATTTTTTTTAATTTCATTGCGCGCAGTTGTAGCAATGAGCCTATGCTGAAATTAATACTCTTTTATGAATCTATGGTCTGATTAAAATTTAGTTAACACTTTAACAACCATGCAAAATTTTAGGACTCTAATACTTAGTCTTGGCGCTGAGAATGGATAGAACCTTAGAGCTTAGAACCTTAAAAAGTAAACATGTGAATTGAATGGGAAACTACTGCTTGTTAGACATTTCTTAACCAGTTCCCAACATTTTATTTCCTTTTCTCACAATGCATGGTGTTTGTTTAACCATTATTTTTGTCAGTTTTGTTATTCTGTTTATTCATAATATGGATTTTATATATGATATTAATATAGTAATGCTACGCCTTCATTTCGTGTTGGAAAATATTCCTGTCCAGCTTTTACATACCTCATTTCTTGATGCCCTGTCGAATATTTGGCTATCTTAGAGCAAACGGTTAGTGCTTAGTAATTTAGGTCCCTAGGTATCTTTAACCCCCCCTCCTGAAGGTCATCTTTAAGAACTCTACCACCTCCAAAGCAACAATAAAACAATAAATAATATGACAACAATGTATTGCAAATTGCAATACTGTGTTATCCCACATGTGACTGCCATTCACATACAAATACATTCTATATTCATTGCTTTATTACATAACAGATTCGCGTCGTCTGTCTGTCTGTCCCGACGATAAGTCGGCAGAACACATGTTCAATTCCAACGCTAATGATCTGAAACTGCTACAAGTGTTCACACTATACGATGTAGATACTATAATGGATAGACAAGAATTGTGATGTTTAACCATTGGACACGACAACTTATACGACACGATAACAATATTGGAAGGAAAAATAGCGGCAGAGAGAGGTAGGAGACGTCCAAGGATTAGTTACATACAGTATGTGAAAGATAAAGTGAGTGTAGTGTCTTATTAAGAAGTCAAGAAAAGGGTGAAGAGAGAGAGGAGAATGGAAGTTGCTTCACTAACAAGAGCTGAGCTCAAACAAGGACTTACTATTTTCTATATCTGAAATCTTTCTTAGTGCCGATTTAACCGAACTTCTAAAACGGCAGTTTTTATGAACCCTTATATCAATCTGTTTAACCCAATGATTGTACGAGATAGATATATTATTATCTTAAACTGTAGCTCAGTACTAAACATCAGCTACGTTGGTAAAATCGCCAGTAACTTATTCAACTGCGATATTCTTAAACTTTATTTCGTCCTCTGTATTTATTTCAATGTTTATAATTAACTAGCTGACCCGGCGAACTTCTTACCACCTTAGCGTAAATTTGATGCACTACTTTATTTTGTATAGCTGACCTATCTTATGTATGCGTACCTATTCAATTTGAACTGGAATCTATAATATCCGCCGTATAAAAATGAATACCTATTTCCCTGGTCTCGTCATAGCTGAGAAGAACTTTACTAATTTTATTAAATAAAAAATAATAATAATAATAATAGTGTTTATTCCGTAGGGTTCAATAATTTCACTTATATTTTTACAGAAAATTTATTGATTTATATATTTAATTATTATTATTTTTTTTTTTTTTTTCCCTAAGAACCTTGTACAGAGTAGTAGAAAACTACAAAAAAAAAACAGCCAAATCGGTCAAGCCGTTTTCATGCTATGTAGTGACAACGAAAAACGGGTTTCATTTTTATATATATATATATATATACGCGACAGAGAGATCAAAAGCTGTACTTTAGCGAGTTTGAGTTTAACTCGTTGATGAAATCGGTTCTGGGTCTTGACCTTGGCAACGTCTTATCTAAATCTTCATAAGACAACACACTTGTGTCATTAAAAAGAAGCTTATGAATGAACATGCGAGCAGATACACGACTTTTCAAAGAATAATAATGCTTGCTAGAATAATACTCGTTTATTTGTATAGTGGCTGTACTGAAATGGTATATGCTTACGGAGTTTATTTATTTGGTGCGTAATTTTATGAAGCTGGTCAATTTCAACGGAATTTTACAGACACTTAAAGCTATGCGATAGTAAGATGTAGTGTACCTACATCTAAAAATAATTTTAAAATTACAATATGCCACATTTTCCCGACATTTCATTCAGGACCTAATCACACCGTTAATAAAAATTTAATAAAGAAATAAAATCCAAAATTTGACGCAAAAAAACATTCGGTCTTTAAAGACTGATTCATGTCAATTTATGAATGAACAGTCACGCAACTAATAATAACACGACACAATAGTTATTGGTAGCCATACCATGATCTTACATCACTCGCCATAACGGACAGCAAGTTTTAGGAAAATACATATAAACTGTTTTTTTTTAATTATTCGTGCAGGTCCTTTCTATAAAATAGCATAAAAAGGTGCTAGAGTTATTTGAATGAGCTGAGAAGGAAAAGTATTATTGACTCTCCTGAAATTTAACTAGTCCCACTCTACAGTGTCTCGTTGCAGAGCTGCGTTTAGACCAGATAAAGAAAAAAATACTTTTTTTTTCTTTTTTTTTATACTACTCCTGCAGCAAACGGACGTGTAGTCCACCAGATGGTAAGTGGAGCCCATGGACATCTACAATCCACAAAAGCCGATTGTAAATGCGTCGCTGCAGCTGAGGACTACAGTGTTATGCCTCATATGCCAGTGATTTCAGGGCCTGATCTCACCACCAAACCGTAACACAGTAATGCAAGCACTACTATTTGGCGGCAGGTTAAAGGTGAGACGGTGGTGCTGCCGCCGCGCCCTCGAGGTCTTTCACAAGAGCTCTACCACCAATAATTTTACCACAAATTATCTGCAGTTGGATTAATTAGACCTTGAAATGATTGAAAACATAATATATAGTAGTTCTTCAATCAGGTGACGTATTTGGAAACTTTCAGACTTAAGTTTCAGTTAAAAAACTCACTAGAATTAATCCCTTACAAAAACACGGGCAACAACATGAAATATTCAATACCTATTTTTTTTAAATCATCTGTATTCGGATATGACGCAATAAAAACAAATAAACGGAAACAATCTGTGACATGTGGTGCCATTTTGTCTCATGCGAGTTGATATCAATTCATTCATTGAGCAAAATATAATTATTGAGCGTATTTACTGTCGCGGCAACGTATGGGTACTTTGTATCGCAAATATTGTATTTTACTTCTGTTAATGTCATTTTCTTCGACCAATAAAGTCTACGCAGTCAAAGTAGATCCACGGAATTTCTGAGAATTTCTGTCTTACAATAATAATGACAAAATTGTATTTTTTATTCTAAGACAGATAAAGAACCCATAGAGCGACTACGACTATTGTGGTGCTAATGTGCTGCAGTATTATGCTGAGGTGCGTACCTTTTTTACCCGACTGCGTCAGAAGGAGGGTTATGTTTTTCGAGCGTATGTGTAGAGGTTCTTCTCGTAGGCCCCCTAGAGGGTCTCGGGGTAACCAGTCCAGGCAGTGTCCTGTCGAGGTGGTGTCACCGCCGGCTGCTAAGACGGGTCGCTGGGTTGGGTCCGGGTGGGCCCGCTGGTCAGTCCGGGTCGTCAGATCCGGTGGGTGGTGCGGCTAGCAGGGTCAAACCCGCGGGCGTGAAACGCTGCGGGCGGCCAGCATGCTAGTAGCTCTTTGGTCAATTCTGGTGAGTCCTCCTGTGTATGGCGAGGTCGAGCTCCCCAAGGAATAACCCTGAGGAGCGCCAATCACTGGTATGTGGAGCGTATGTATGTATGTATGTATGTATGTATGTAGGTATGTATGTATGTATGTCTATTTCTTTGGCACGCCCTACAGCCCAAACGGCTAGACGGATTTTGACAATTGAGGTGTCGTTGAATTTGTCGAAACAGTGATAGTGACATAGGCTATATAAATTTTCAAAATGGCACCAGCAAATAAAAAAAAAGGTATGGATTTTCTTTTCATCATAGTAATATGGGTATCAAATAAAAGGCCATGAAAAAATATATACTCCTTATCACATTTATATTACTGATTAAACACAATTTACCAATTTATATATCGGCACGCTCGCGCGCCCGAAGTGGGTGGAAGTTAGTTTGTATGTTCGCTCACGCTAATCTTGGAAACTGCCGGTCGAATTTGAATAATTGTTTTTGCATTTGATAGTTTAACTCACGATTAAGGCTTATTGATCTCAAAGAGATTTGATTTCTACAAATTAATAGATATAAAAAAACATGTCGGTTAAAAGAACTAAAAAGAGTGAAATAAAAAATAATTATTAAAAAAACAAAAAACCCGACTGCTTAAATTAAATTCTTTATGATGTTGCAGGTGGGGACAAACAATACTTTGTTACTACTATATAACTTCGTTTGTCACCGCCTGGAACATCATTAAGAATTTAGTTTGTTAATGAATTTAATGTAGATAATGCTATACTTGTTTTTATCTTTTCAGTTCTTTTTTTTAAGCAGTCGGGTTTTTTGTTTTTTTAATAATTATTTTTGTTCATATAATTTCAAGATTTGCTTGCATAAATGTATCTTATTCCTATTTTTATTCTTATACTACAGCGCTAGAGAAGACAGCATAGACTGAGTCGACTCTAAATTAAGATTATGACAGTTTTTGTGACCATGTTTGTTTCAGCAAATATCGCTTTATTGTTTTTAATACATACGAACGGAAACAAACCGTGACATGTGGTGCCTCATCGTCTCATGCGAGTTTATTATATCAATTCATTCATTGACGGTTATAAATTGTGCGTGCTTTAGCTGAGTATATTTTTCTTTCATTATTCCAAGCTAATCAACCAGGATTTTATTTAGAATATTTGTAAGCGTACCCTACCGTGAAAAAAAACATTCAAATAAAAATCTCTCAACATACCATACCCTTCAACCGCTGCACCAAAAATAAAAAATAAAAGAGGCCATTACTGCTACATTATTGTCTGTGGTACTCCAAACAATTCAAAATAAGAACGTCGCCAAACGTTTCATTTAGCACGTTGAGAAGCGCGGGGATTATAACAATACCAAAGAAGGTTCTACAAAGGATTATTGTCGTAAAGAGTCGGTGTGTTCCTGTTTACCTATAAAGTTACCGTTTATTGTGGTTTTTGAACGCATCGTCGCGCTTTTCGTTTATAAACTCGCTTTTATGTGAAGGTGTTTTAATGATGTGCTGCGTTTCAGCAGTGTTTTTGTTGTGCTTGTGGTAATATTGAGTATTTTTGAGGTTTTCAAAAAGTAGGACTCTACATTATTTTCAGGTACAGCCTTATTAACCTCATGCTAAACAAAAACTTCACAGATGTATTTAATAAATTTATTTTGTGAAGTGTTGTTGTTGTTCTCCTTGCCAGCCTTCTTGTTAATATAGGCGTAATTTTATTTTGGACGTATGTTAAGGAAATTAGTTCTGAGTCAGTTACAAAAAAGTGGCAAAAGTCCTCTTCAAAAATAAAACTCCACGCATTTTTTCACACACTATTCAACTTACCCCTAACTTCAAAATCATGCAAACTAAAGGAAATCCCCGATTTCTGAACTGACATCAAAGTGGCAATAACAAAGGAACCCTAAAAACATAATGAGACGGCAATGGGCGCAAGTGCACCCGTTCGCAGGGTCCCGTAGCAATTTTAGGATCTCATAAATATGTATAAGGCGGTGCTCTTCTTTTTCTTTGCTTATCAATTATGGGGTCGTTTAGCGACATGGGGCCCAAAAAATATGCCCTGGCGACGTAAGGGTTAACCGGCTGTATTGTGCTTTGAAGATTTTGTTGCGTATTTTAACTTTACATAACTATTTAATGTTGTTTTTATCTTTTCGACGTTTACTTCTTATATGATTATATATCTACACATACTACCAGTGCGTAACCAAGCAAGATTTTCTCAACCAAAAGTACAGTCAGTAAGGTTAAGCTTGACTATAGGCAACAGAAATTAGCACGGCTCCTAAAAATAAATTAACACTTTGACAAACAGAAAGCATTCACAGTATCTAGTAAGATGCTGCAATTAAAATTTTATAAATAAAGAAAGATAAAATTTATTCTGACTAAAAAAGCAAAAAATAAAACTTAAAATACTAAACAATAAATTTGCCAGAAAAGGTCACCATCTCAGCCATAAGCTGCAGTACTACAAAGCCCTGCAGCGCTGATTTTCTGATGGAGCCAGAGAGACGACAATTTTAAATGTAAATATATTTCAATAGCTAAGCATTAAAACTATTCTAAGCATAAAATTAACCCTTGATTACAGTCAGTGACCCAAAAATAAAACGCGACACTCAAAACCCCCAAAAATATCGTGTACACAAAGCTTGTATTTCCATAGCTCACCTGTTAGCAAGCATTATCCCTACTTACATGGAATCATTCGGAATACGTCAACATAGCTTACCCTTGCCGCCCTAGGGGCGCGGGGGCGCTTAACTCCCTTTTAAAGCTGGGGAGCAAT
Source organism: Hypena proboscidalis (assembly GCA_905147285.1). NCBI lineage: Eukaryota > Metazoa > Arthropoda > Insecta > Lepidoptera > Erebidae > Hypena > Hypena proboscidalis. The sequence continues at coordinate 19,970,816 of LR990130.1, forward strand.
TTTATTGCAAAAAATACTCGGCAATTTTACGGGCACAACAGACCCCAGTGTCCCTGAGGTAGTTTCGATTCTGAGTCGATTATGTTTGGGGTTAAATGTCATTGATATTGCCGGTACCCACTGGAGGGTTATTGAATTTTTTTGGCCTCTAATTTGTACGGCCGAGTTAAGGGTTAGATTGAAATGATATCGGTTATTGATGATGTTTTAATTAAATTTTTGTTGTTCGTGAATGATTGGGACTGGGAGTGAACGGTTTCCCATATGGCGATTTGTTTAGGAGAGTTGCTACTGTATGTTTGTAAGTACAAGTAAAAAGATGTTGAAGTTTAGTTTATATTTTTTATTGGTGAAAGAGCTTTTGTGAATAAGTTCGGAGCGACAGCACCACCGTCTAACCTTTAACCTGCCGCTAAATAGTATTGTTCGCATTACTGTGTTCCGGTTTGGTGCTGCGATCAGGTCCTAAAATTACTGACATATAAGGCATAAGACCGAGGTTCTTAGCTGCAGCGACGCATCTCTAATCTGGTTTTGTGGATTGTTGATGTCTATGGGCTGTACTCCACTTACAGGTGGACTACTCGTTCGTACGCTGCAGGCGTAGTTTATAAAAAAATACAACTAGAGACACAATAATGCAGTTCCGATATAGCGACGCATGTATTTGTATTTACGTTTCGTCGCTTTCGATGGGGGTGAGGCTGTCCTCTGAGCAGGACCTAAACATAACAAGTGAAGTGTGGGTGTTTTACAATATACCTCTGCCTCACTCTTGTCGCTAATGTAAGCTACTACCTTCCGTGCGCAGATTCACCCGCGTGGTATATCGAGGAAAAGTAGCCTATATCTTTTCTCAGATCTTGAAAAATCTCCATACCAATTAAATCGAATCAGCAGTTTAGCCGTGAAAGCGTAACAGACAGACATACAGAGTACTTTCGCATTTATTATATTACTAAGAATAATGTTAGGATTTATTGTATTATTTACCGACTTCAAAAAAACAAAGGGGTTCTCAATTCGATAGATTTTTTTTATGCGGCCTTTTTTTATCTGGTAACGACCCGATGATGGAATCCTAGAGAAATCGAGGGTAACCCTCAAATTTTAAAGGCTTTTCTATATTGTTTTTTGTATATTATCGAAACCTGCCCCAATATGTGCATCTAGCAGTCAGCATTTCATGTTGCTGAGCTGATGCTGGAAGGTAAAACTCCTCAATGGTTAGGAGTACGGGGATAATTCTTTAAACATAGGCACTTTAAGGCCGTTTACTGTATTTTTCAAGTTATACACAGATGAGGCGAGACGTTGAATATTACTTAAGTATGTTTTATATTTTGCATATTTTGTTGTAATTGAAGTGAAGTCAGTTTTTTTTTGTTAAATTATTGGCTAACATGTTCTAGTTTTCTTACCATTATACGAACTATATCTCTATCTATCTATATGCAACTTCTTTTTAACCAACTTCAAAAAAAGGAGGAAACCAATAAGTCTGTATAGATAATATCAATCTTTCTAACAACTATTTTCTGACTGAATATTAGTTATATTTCTGTGGTAAGTAACAATACTGTGCGACCGCGCACTAGCACAACTACGCCTCCCTTTATAGTGTGTACTTACTGTAATTTGATATTGTAGAAAGGTTGTTATAGCTTTTACTTGGCACAGACTTTAGAATTATAAAATAATTATTTAATTAGTTCTATTTAACTAATTAAAAAATGAATTATTTTGTGCAAAGTAAATTTATTTTTTGCTTTTTAGTTTACCTTCTTTTGAATTCGGTTTGTTTTTTGTTAAAAAAAAATTACCCTTCATCTGACACATCTTATTCTCCTATCTGTTAATCCCACCGAGTTATATCAAGTTGTTAACGCGGTATCAACAAAGCGCCATTGTTGCTGATAGCCTACACACTAGTCATTCATAAACACACACACACATATACACACTAATCATTTACACACATACATACAGTGATCTTCGACCTTATTATGAGAGCCTTTCGTGTGACTTTGAGAAATGCAACTGACCGATGTAAAACTATGTTTTAAAATAAGAAGTATTGCTACTGCCTCGATGGCCTAGTGGTTAGCATATGCGCCTTTCACTGCGAGGCTCGGGTTAGATTCCCGGGTCGGGCAAAGTGTTATTTGTGAACTTTGAATTGTACCCAGTGGATGGCGATAGGCTCACGCCCTTTCCCATGGGACCTAAACATATCAGGTGAAGTGTGGGTGTTGTACAACTCTGCTATACCCTTCTGTGTAATATAGGCGTGATGTTATGTTTATGTTGTATAAGTACCTATAGGTACGCTCTTCCTGGCATTTCATTGTTTACTATTTATGAATGTCAAAAGCGTATGGATGCGTTCCATGTTTTACATTTTAAATAATGTATTTATTAACTTTAAATATAAGTTTGCTTTATTATTATATAGGTGTAGTTGTTTCTTATTTATCTAATTTAATTGTTTTTTTATTTATGTAATTTGATTTAGTAGTTTAAGGGTATATTTTGTTTTGTTTGTTTGTGACACAAAATATTATAATGCATATGTATTTTTTTTTCTGTTGTTACACTGATCCTCACTCATTGGGCGCATCAGAATTATCAGCGCTGCGGTGCTCTTAGCGCTGCAGTATTGTGCTGAGATGCGTACCATTTCCGGCATTTTAAATAATGTTTTTATTTTATTATATTTTTAGTTCTTTTCTTTAACTCATTATGATTATTGTCACATTAAGAGCAAGTTATCGGTATCGTGTTTCCAGCACTTCCGTAATTGGGTTGTTAATAATTTTTCGTTTGCCTTTAGAAAGTACGTACAGCTAACAAGCTATACCTTCTCTAGTGAATGACTTTTTCCATCAGTCAAAAACATCAAGATAACTCAACCGTTATTCACCATCATACCTATAAAAATAAAGCTAATAAAAAACAGTTCGAAAACAGGAAACAAAATCCAATCGCCCGCATTTCAAAAAGAACAATCTTATTTAATCTTGAATCGTAAACGATCGGACGAATCAGACTTGTAACAGTTTTAGCAATTTACTGTGAATTTACAGTCGGGGTCTTTTTTACCAATTGGACGAGAGATCGCTGATAAACTGCTGGGGCCCGCATGTGCGCGCACGCAACTACTTCCAAAGATCAGATGGGTAAACAGATGGTACTGTCAAAGATGGTTTACGGCAACTAGCTTAACTTTAGCGTGTGAAGGATATTAAATTTTAGATGGGAAATTGAAGTTAACGATGAAAAATTATGAATGACAGTAGACTCCCTTATTCATGACAAAACAAGAATGTTTCATAACTTTACTAACTATTAACTTAAGTATTAAACATCGCAGTTCATTTTACAGAAGTAGAGTAGTAACGCTTAACGGGTAAAAATACAGGAAGTAGGTAGAAATAGAACGTCCACATCACCTTTAAATCGTATCTATTAAATATCTAATCATTGAAGAACCCTCTGCCGTCGAATTGTAATTAATAAATCGTTAACATCTCGATGGTATTGTTTCATGGTGCCATCGTACCGTGGTGTCATGCCATGGTGGTGGAAAAGGTGAAATGATGTATTGTTATTGATGGTGTGGGGACGATGGGTGCAGTATTTTTCTTTATTCATATTGGTTTGTGAATATGATGCAAGATGTGTTGAGTAAAAATAAATTATTTGAAACATACAGTCCATCTAAAATGTAGACTATTGTAATAATATTGAGGTCACAGGTTTCACAGTTAAATCACAATCAATCAATGACAACAGAAAAAAAACACCGATAAGATTCGACTTTGCGTGCTTTTTTTACGATCGTTTACGAGACTACATAAATAAGCCTGTTATACAAAAAAAAGATAAAATAAAATAAAAAGCGGTCGTGGAGCAATGGATAAGGCATTAGCCTTATGATCAAAAGGAGGAGGAGGGGTTCGAATCCTGACCATTACACCATTGACGTGAACTTCCTCCTAACACAAGTGAATTAAGCATAGCAGGAGGGGGTTAACAAGAATACCAGTAGTTTGTGTTTGTAGATTACTAGTAAGCTTATTTTTAAAAAAATAACTTATTTACTACTTTTAAAGTTAACTGCAATACAGAAAAACTTCTTTAATCGGTGTCATGTTGCTTCCATCGACGGACAACGATGACCATTGGCGTGCGCTCTATGTCAGTAATTGTGGGGTCAACTAACCAGAACGCATTTACATTACAAAACGATAGGGTAAAGCTTAAGCTTCCAACACAATTTTTTTTAGCAATTGATTTGACGTCTGCGTCAATAATACTGACTAAAACTGTACTATAGCTGCCATTTATCTTTTTAGTTTTATAATACTCTCTTAGATGTAAGTATTACAGCTATAATACTTATAAGAGTGTTAAATTACGCCATAAAAAATAGTTTTATGATGAAGTTAGCATAATTATGCTCTTGCACAGAAACAAGTGTCAGGTAATACTATAATACAGCTGAATGTTGTAATAAGCAAGTGGTTACTATTATAATACAGCCTGTATACAGCTTTAGCCATAGAAATAGCTTGGAGTATTATACAATTATAAAAGCTTTATAGTACAGTTGTAATATTCCGATAAAACACCGTAAGTTTACGCAGATTCCATAATAAAGAGTATATACAGCTGAGCTGTAAAAAAACAGATAAATCATTCTTATAACGATAATAACTTTTCCTGACTCTCTTATACGTCTCTAAAAGCACTTTAAGTTCTAATTTGGCTTGTGTATGCTGACGATACTTACGTGCTACTTGGGTTACCAATGTACCGAGCCTTTTCCCAATTACATTTGGGTCGGCTAGTCTAACGGATCTAGCTGAATATCAGTATTTTATGTGGAGCGACTGCCATCAGGCCTTCACAACTCAGTACGAGTTAATACGATACTCTGACTAACCGTAACGGCTGCCATAGATGTTCAAATGGCAACTGAAACCGACAGCTTAACATACTCTCCAAAGCAATGAGAAAAACTCGTTATGTTAAAGATGATCACCCATCTACGGCCGACCCCGGTTAGCATTGTTTAACTTGCAAGATCAAACAGTCCGCGGCTTTTACTTAGCCACGAGCTCCTTAGCTTACCAACTATTTCCAACCAAATACTTATTCAAAAACCGGCCAAGTGCGTGTCGGGCCACGCGCAGTAGGCTTCCGTAGCTAGTCGTAACAACATATTTCGACTTAAAAGGGATTTACTATCTGTATTAAACAAGTAACATCTTCATACAAGTCATTACTTTCAAAGGTTTTTGTAATTTGCACGAATTATTCTAAGTAACTGCATTTTACACTTTGGACCCCAATTACTCTAGAACTAATTAAGTTAAAGTAACCAGATAAATAGCGTCCTTCAGATAGGAAATGTTTGTAGTACACGAAACCAGCTAGCACGTATGAAGAGATGTATGAATGTTAAGGAAGCGAAAGAAGTATGTAAGGAGCGAAGCACATGGCGTTCCATCGTCTCTGCCTACCCCCGTGGGATAAAGGCGTGATTTTATATATGTATTATGTATGTTTATTTATGTTTTAAGAATTTTGAACGAAATATTCTGAGTAACTGCATCTGACATTTCGGACCCCTATTCCTCTTGAACTAATGAAGTGAACTTATCCGCTATAGTTTTACTTTAAAGTTCATTACATGTACTACCGACACAATTTTTTTCAGATTTTAGGATCCAGTAGTTTAGCTTTTAGAGGGGGGGGGACGCCCTACTCGAACAAAAATTTGCTCTTTAAAGTTAATTATCTCGCAAACGGATCCCTAAATCAAAAAACTGTCTAAGTAACTCCTAAACGTTTTTAAAAGTCCTATCTAACAATACCCCACACTATGGGGTAGGCGACAAAAAAAAAATCATCCCTACTTTACATGTAGGGGAGCTACCTGAAAAAAAAATATTTTTCCAAATTTTACTCTACGACTTTCTTTGTTTAGTTAACATACATGTTTATGCAAAATTTCAGTTTTCTAGCACCAACGGTTTCGTCGCTATGCCGTGGACAGACGGACAGACGGACATGGCGAAACTATAAGGGTTCCTTGTAGGTACTACGGAACCCTAAAAACTACAATTGTTTTAAATATTATTAGAAAGCGATACCAATCAGGATGGATGCTCCATAGCGACATTTATTGAATCCCCAGATTCTTGGCGATTTGATTAGTGTTCATTTCCATCGGCTCATTTTCACCTTTAAAAAAATGCGTTTTCCTCACAAAATTAAATGATTTCAATGTTCAATGCGTTCGAAAAACATGACTTTTATTCCGAAAGATAAATTCAACCAGTGGAAATGCAATGTTTATAAACTGTGGTTTCAATTAATGTCGCTATATCGCTTCCACCCCGTATAATTTGAGGTGCTTGAGACCACGAAATAATGGTTTGCATCAAAACTATCTTTATTTTCTTGTATTTTATTTATTATTTATATATTATTAACACAACTGCTTATTGCACTTACAGTTTCCCAACACGTGCAATAAACTAATACAAATATATGAAAGAGTACCTACTTATTGCTAGACTTAATGCTACTTAAAAGTACTTAAAAAAGAAATACATGATTTTAAATTTTTTTTAAATTTGGAGTAAAATATATCAATATAGGTATTTTGAAGCAATCATCGCCGCAAGTAAAATAAAATCAATTTAAATATTCAATGGAACCTTACAGCTCCTTTGGGAACATTGAACTGCTCCTATTTGTAATCTAAGAGGGGGCTTGTCTAATGCTTTCTTTTTTTATTTATGTTCAACCATGAGGATATGATATCTCCATATCATATCCTCATGGTTACTGGTTAAAATCTAGCATTGCCAAACTTGTTTTTTTCGAAGCTAAATCTTAAGAGTAGACACCTGACTGTCGTGTTTTGATACTGACGTAATATGGGATTAAATTTATTATTGTTAAGTTTGTATTATCATATACTAGCGACCCGCCCCGGCTTCGCATGGGTATAAAATATATAGCATAATATGTCACTCAATAAAAATGATTAAAACCGATGCAGTAGTTTTGATTTATTCATTACTGCCCGTGGCCCGCACGCGTTAAATTTGGAGTAAAACAATTCCCCTTTCCCTATACCGTGAAGATTTCCTGCTATTTTTGGAATATTCATACACAACATTTTTACTTATTTACTTTTTACATTTTTCAGCTCTATATCTATCCCGAAGCTGACTGAGTCGAGCCTCACGCTCTACTGACGATTCTCTGTCCCTCTGAACAGGCTCGCTCCCACCGCAACGACCGGCCGGTACCGCCGCAAACGCTACGTCCCGCAATTTTTAAATCTGTAATATCTTCAAAAATATTCATTTAAATCACATGCTGTAAAGGGCAATTATTTTGATCTTTTAATTTTGAATTTTGATCGTATTTAATTGGATAAGGAATGATACTGTATCGTTTAAAATAACTTGGTAAATAACCCATTTTTTTTGTAATATGTAAAAGATAAAAATGGTTACTGTGGGTTATCTTTAGGAGATAAACATATGCTGTCGCGGACTTTTTTATTCATCACAACACACACATTATGTAAGATATACAATTCCGTAGTACATAAATTTGATCTATCTCGTAAGGTTTAGCCAGCGTTTGCAATGTAAACGCAGAAAAATATGTTTGTTACGACATTTTTATTTTATTTTATTTTTTATTTAATAGGGAAACTTACAGCTAACTTAAGACTAGAAAAACATTAATAACATTACGAAGGCCATTTACAAGTTTCCGCAAATAAACATATCTTATAGCAAATTAAAAAAAAAAAAACAAACAAACAGCACAATAAAAGATGAATAAAATGAAAAAAAAAAACAAAAATTAAAAATTAAATGAAAAACTGAATGAAAACAATGAGATACACAGAAAAAGACAAATATTACAATACATCACATTACATATCTTTGAATTTCTCGGCTTTTCTCTGTATGCGTGTATTATACATATAAACCTGCCTCTTGAATCACTCTATTCTCTCTCTCTATAATAAAAAACCGCATCAAAATCCGTTGCATAGTTTTAAAGATTTAAGCATACATAGGGACAGGGACAGAGAAAGCGACTTTGTTTTATACTATGTAGTGATAAAACACTGAAATGCATGTTTGTCTACAAGCCATTTCGCAAAAATTGTTTCAATGATTAATTGAGTTACGTACAAACTGAAAAAATAAAATGTTAATTTTGAAACAATGGGCGCCAACATACATGCATTTTAGTGTTTTAGATAATATATGATTTGTCTATAATAATAGATAAAAACTTATTAATATTCAAGTTAAACCCTTGATTTGGAAATACTATGAGTTGTAAAATAATTGAAGTTGATGGAGTTGAATTTTTAATCCTAGCAATTTTATTAGTTTCGGCGAAAATTCGTCTTTATTAACTTCCAAGATTTTTTTTTCTTTTTTTAACTTAGTTTGAGTACCAAAGTAATATTTGCTGATTGATTTTCAAATAATACATATTAACAAAGAGACTTTCTACCTTTCAGGCAAGCGGAAGCTTCTCTACATCAACAATTTGCATGTGACAAACATCAAGTGGTCAAAGGCGACCGCCGTGAGAGTCAACAGAGCTCTCCATCGTCTAATTAGTCGCTATTCCCGATGATTAAAGCACAGCTTGCGACTAATGAGTGACTCATGTAACTATTGGTAAAAGCTCTTTATACGGCAAGGCGACGACACGACTTTTATGTCTGATAATCAACGACCACAACACCACCCAATAGACCGTCATTTTTTTTCCGTCTCGTTATCAACGTCCATATACATCACGCCTATATTACCCAGAAGGGTAAGGCAGAGGTGTACAACACCCACATATCATCTGTTATGTTTAGGTCCCATGGGATAGGGAGCCTATCGCCATCCACAGGGCACAGTTCCAAGTCCGTATTGCTATTGTGAATTTTCTGAGGAAAAGTTCCTAAAAAAAACTTTGGCCGACCCGGGAATCGAACATGAGACCTCGTGGTGAGAGGCGCATACGCTAACATTTAAGGCAGTCTATGTGAATCCTATCAAATCAAATTAATTTCGCTTACGTGTAGATATAATAAGTTACACCTCTCGAGAGCGATTGCGTTGATGTCTTTAATACGTATAAAATTCAAAATTTATTTGCACCTGGAAATTTTATGACTACCTGTTATCTTATAGACATTTCATAAATGTGTTGCACACATATGTTTTTAAACTTTCGCGATTTGATAACATTTTCAAAAATTAGACATCGGGTCTGAATCGCGTAATTATTATAAAGGTAAATAAATACCTATGCTCGACGTTTCAAATGACTTGCATCATTCTTGGTCACGAGCCGACTGATGAAGCTCAGCGTCGTCTCCGTGAAGCGCGGATATTGTCCACTACGCTCACTTGGTCGTCACAATTTTTATTTTTATTTAGTTCGGAACCGTCGGTAGTTCGACACACAATACTATGACATTTCATAAATGTGTTTCGCACACATTTATGAAATGCTAAGAAACAGTTGAAAACATAATGACGTAACATACAGTTGAGAAATGATCAGAAGAGACCGTAGCTGGATAAAGTGGGTGCCCGGAATGCAGAGATCGCAGGTACAAATCCTGCCAGTGCCATATTTTTTCAACTATTTCTTAGCAAGTATAAATATAAAATAACCCTTTATAACTAAACTTTAAGTACATAATGAAATAAACTTTAAATTATTTTCTAATACAAATAAAAATTTATTTCAGATAATAATATTACTTTAGTAACATGTTCAATAACTATTTATAATAATTAAACCTATAATAAAAATAACTAAAACTAAAACTATATACACTAATCAAGCAAACCGCTACCAGTGGGCATCGTTCCCGAAATGCTGGCAGGATTGCCACGCTGTATGGCAATGCTTATTCGTTGACCGAAAAAAATGCCAGCACTTCGGGAACGGGTTGACTCAACTAAACGTTTAGTTTTTCTAATAAATTGTATATCTTTTTTTTAATTATCTCAGTCGACAACCGAGTCGAAATTTTAGCACCTTTTAACAAAGGCCTAAAGCAAGGTATAACAGTTAGCAAATCTTTGATCTATAGAACATTTTCCCTTTTTATAGTTCATGTAGCAATGCTGTGATAATCGAAGCACGTCACGATTTGTTAACTGCAATTTTGATTTTACAGCACTCTTAAAACTCATTACACGGCCTTTAAATCCAATTAAAACTACTATCGTAAACTCTAAACACCCTTATAATCTGTCCAGCTCCGTTCTTCTCACACAGTCATCATTTTCAATCAACAACCCATCAGGATCACGGTTTTATTGTTTCCAAAGAACCTACGGGCAGGCGACTTTTTCCCGTTTTTTTCTCAACGATAATTAATTTTACAACTCCTTTATTAAACTGAACTATCAGAAAATCTACTAAAATCGTGTTTTTGTTGTTTTTTTACTGCGAATAGATTGACTTTAGTTGCTGTTGGAGTGGTTCATAAAATGTTATTGTTGTTTAAGCCAATTATTGTAAGGGTTGGTTGGTTGACGAAATTAAAAGTAAAGAGTGATCGTTAATTTCTTTATGTCACAGTTGAATTCATAAAAAAAGTAAGAGTTATTTTAGTCTCAGTTTATATACCAACATTTTTATTTTCAGTTATGAAAACAAGATAAACAAAAAACTTCCTCGATGGTCTAGTTGGTTAGCCAATGCGCCGCTCACCGCAAGGTCTCGGGATCGGGCATAGTGTTATTTGTGATTTTTCCTTCAAGAAATTCACAATTGCATCACAGAGTTGGATTTGTGCCCGGTGGATGGCGATAGGCTCACCCCCTATCCCATGGGACCTCAATATAATAAGTGAAATGTGGCTGATATACACCTCTGCCTTACCCTTCTGGGTAATATAAGTGTGATTTTATGTTATTTTAAACAAAATGGAATTATACAAAAGACTCTATTACCTATGTTACCAAAATCTATTCGAGACAATCAATTTCTATTACAGAATACATAATAATAATTTACAATAAGTATTATCGTAAATCAATTAGGTATTATATTTATTTGTAAAATACCTCACGTCTGATTTTCAAACAGCTCAAGTACAAAAAACTTATGACTTAAGCCTGGTCATAGAGAATGGCTGTTTCGAATAGATTGCGATACGTTTTAACATAATAAACGTAATAATTATATTCTTTTGTAAATTATGTTTAAGTATTTAACTCTAAATTTGAGTACTTTCCAGTAGTTTTCCACTTCCTTAGACTTCAGAGTTCTTTGCACCCCTATATTATGTTTTTTTCTGATTGAAAATCCAGTACAAACTCCCAAACTACCCATCTCTCATCGCAATCACTCAAAAACAAAAGGGTGAACGTTCGTTTTACAAAAAAACAAACAACTACCCGCATGTCATTATTATCACTTAAAACTGATTAGAGAGTTAATTACGATGACGATTCAGATTGCTTATTAAGAGCTTGATGAGAATGTCAATGATTTTTGGGTCCCTTGTTTTATTTATACGGATTATAATGTGATGTGACTTGCAATAAAGGGCGTACTTAAAATTTTAGTGTATTATTTTTTGTTTTGATTCATAAATACATTACTTATTATTCTTAAGTTATCAATTAAATACTTAGAACTATATCTTTATTAACAGAAAAATATATATGATGGATATTAAATTAAACTAGTCGAATAACTTAATCTAAACTTAATAAGTTACTGTCAGAAGGCCTCGTACCCAAAATGCTGGCAGAATTACCGCGTTGTATTGCGATACTATGTCGTTGGCCGAAATATAAGCCAGCATTTCGAGAACGAGTTGGCCCTGTAAGACGTACTGATACCATGTAATATTACTATTAATATTTAGGTAAACTTTTATGACAGATATTATATTATGTTTATAGCACCAGTAGTTAACGTTAAATTTCTAGATAGCTCGCGAGATATTCAAAAAGCGTGGATCCAAAACGAGTGGCTGAGACAGCGTATTTTAGCAACTAACTCGAAAACCATCAGAAAATTTGGTTACTACTATACCTACCGAGTATAGATATATATATATGTTTCAGATGAAACGTCGTATCTCTATAAATGTCAACATTTATTACCAATTCAATGCCTGCATAATTGTGTTAGCTGTACAATCATGAGACATGTCGAATTTGTATCTGTAGATAGAGTATATAGCAATTATTAATGCTGTTATTAATAAATTATATCGCAGCAATTTATAAAAAAAACTGTCCTCAAAACACACCTCAGTAAAATTGCAAAACTCAAAAACTCCAATTTATGCGTGAGCCGTAGCTGTCAACCTAAAAACATTCATTAGCGTGCTAATGGGAATAGCACGCGACTGAACTAAAAACGATAGCGATGTAATAAGCGACGAACCCGCTTGACTGATGGCCCCAAGGGGGTAAGCGACATATTAACAAGGTAACTATCGACTTTTGTGTGTTTTCAGTGTTTTTCAGAGGCGTCAGAAAAGCAGAAGCTCCGTAATATATTTAAAAATAGCTAACTACTACAGCCTGGTTATGACGATAGGAATTTTGAAAACTAGCTCGAAGCCGGAACCACCATAAGTCTCACATTAAAACTGTTGTCAAATCGCATATCTTATTAAAGTACAAGAAAACAATAAGTTATCTTAATCGCGTAAATATTATTAAAGGCATATGCAAATATATTATTGGGTGCATGAAAGGAGCCTCTCCGAGTGACGTACACAACGTCCGGCGCATCCTGGGCAATTCGCGAGTTCTCCAAAGCGAATTGGCTTTGGAGATAAAATAAAATCTGACTTAAGATAGGAACAAATGGATGAACGTGACGTCACGAAATGACGTATCATACAGTTGAGAAAATTAGGGTCCTGGCAAGAGGCGACCGTAGCTGAATGGCTAAAACGGCTGCCCGGTGTGCAGTAAGGTCGCAGGTTCAAATCCTGCCGGTCTCATATCTTTTTCAACTGTTTCTTAGTATAATTTGCTAAGCATAGCTAAATGGTAAAAAAATAATCAATTAGAATTTGTTAATTGAGAATGAGCTGATGCTATAACTTGCCATCAAATGAATTACCCGCCCGCCAACGTTGTATAAAGTAAAAAAAAATCACTTTCATCACTCATATTAAACAATCACAAGAACAACCAACACCATAATTTCTCTATTCTGCACTTGCAGAATAGAGAAATTAGCTGCTTGCAGTGTCCACTTCTAGAAGGGCAAACATTATTTTTGCATGTTAATTTTAAGCATTTTTTTTCTTTTGCTATGTATTGTCCAGTTTAGTGAACCAAACAATAAAAAAAAAATACTTTATAACCTGCAGTGGTGATGAAGTCCATGAATCACGTACTAATGAAGTCCCAAGAGATTAAAAACATATTTTTTACCTAAATGGGCCACGTCATCAACAGATTACACCCAATCTGGTAGAAAACACGCAAAATTGACATCAGAAGGGCTAGCATACGCGGGAGAGATAGATTTCGTCATCATTTTGTATAGAGAAAAGTGACAAAAACACGACAAAAAAATCTCACGCTCGTTATGCTAGCTCGGCTGGGAGGGCCTAATCTAATGTAATGACGAGTGAATTGTCGTGATAGTGTGATTATATCTAATAAACTTAAGTAATTAATTATGGTTATAGTGACTTGTAAACATGGTTTGACAAGATAACAGTTTTTGGGGACGTATATGCAAATTATCTTTTCGATTTAAAATCTTTCTACTTTCTGGAAGACGAGGTAGCACACTAAAGCTACTAACTTCTCCTAAGTTGTTAAAAGGAAATACAAAAGCCAAAGCACTAAAAAAATACGTCAATATTAAATATGTATAATAATATATAATAAATTACAAATGCTTTTCCCTGCATTTTACGGTAATATTATGCTTTTAACGAAGGTTATCTCGAGAACTTCGTAGCAATTGCAAAGCCAGTGGTGTTGCTAGGGTCAAATTTGTAAGCAATATATTCTACTAAGTACCTAAAAAAAATACTTTTAGACTTTCGCGTTACATGATTAAACTATTTTTTTTAAATTTCTGGTCCCTGAAATACAGTTAGCACTATTTCAGGGGTCAGAGGACTCATACCCAATTATGTAATTTTATATGTCAAAAAATAATATAATTAAAAGTGAATGAATAAAACTATACAAATTGCATGTTTTTTTTTATACTATGCCTACAGCGAACGAACGTGTAGTCCACCTGATGGTAAGTGGATTACAGTCCATGGACATCAACAATCCACAAAAGCAGATTATAGATGCGTCGCTGTAGCTGAGGACTACGGTGCTATGCCTCATGTGCCAGTAATTTCAGGGCCTGATCTCACCACCAAACCGGCACACAGTAATGCAAGCACTACTATTTGGCGGCAGGTTAAAGGTGAGACGGTGGTGCTGCCGCCCTCGAGCTCATTCACAAGAGCTCTACCACCAGTAAATAAGAATGTTTGCGTTAATTCCCGTTGAATTTCACCTTCATTACCTTGCCCCATACTATCCACATAAAAGTTTACAATATCTCTTTCATCATAAACTTCCATACATGATTCACCCATTGCATAGTCTTGTCAATTAACAATGTCATTATTGACAAAAAGCAGTACATCAACTACGTGACTCTATTACCCAAGCCTTTAAGGGTAAGCAAATAACAATATATCCGCGATACGACAAACAAGGGTTGAAATTACCCCCATTTTTACAATATTTTGATATATTGCCCCTAATAACAGTGTGGGGTGGCCAATGACGTTTTACAGTTAAAAATCGGACTTGAATGTGTTTACTTTGTAAGGAAAATGTCGTTTACGTGCGATACGTATTAGTGTTTGAAGACTGGGGGATGCTATTGGTTCTCGATTTGGATGTGAAGTCGAATTGAACTCGCAAAGAACTCGCTAGCGTTTTGTTTAAATAATTATATTTTAAGTTTAGCAATATTGGCTTAGTAGGTAATCATTACTCCATTTAAAGTATACAGTGTGGCAGAGGTATGTTTAGGTGCAATGGAATAGGGGTTGGACTAACGCCATCCACCGGGCACAATTCCAATTCCGTGCTGCTATTGTGAATTTCCTGACGGAGAGTTCACAGATAACATAAACTGAACCCGAGACCTCGCAGTGAGAGGCGCATACGCTAACCACTAGACCATCGATACAGTTACTAGACCATCAAGGCAGTTTTTTTGAGCTAACATTGTACATGTAATCCATCTGATGGTAAGTGATAACTACAGCCCGTAGACATTAACAATCCATAAAAGCAGAATAATTAAAGAAATCAGGTTTTCTAATAAATTAGCAATTTTCGTGTACTTTTTAAATTGTTATAAGTATCAAATTACGCTATAAGATTCCGTGGAGCCACAAAACACAAATTAGCAATATTACGTGTTCTAAAATTTTATCGTAATAGCTGGATATTAAATTATTATCTCTCTATCTCTTAAGACAGTTTATCATACGATTATACATTAAACGTATTTAATTCGAGTTTCCATCTAGTACAAAAAATAGTAGACCCCCTTTTTCGTGTTTAAATTTTTCAACGGTGGCAATTACATTCTCATTGTTTCCGTAGATATTAAATAATAAAACAAACGATGTTTGGTCAGTCGACACACGTCGGTTTTATGGCCACGCCGTTTGCCCACGATTGGATGTGTTTGTCCACGACAATTCTTTTGATGAATTTGAATTGATATGTTTGCTTTTCGAGTATTTTTTGTGAGAATATTTAATAAGCCTATTATAAACAAGGGATTTTGGTAGTGATTACCATCACATAGCATTCATCAATGTAGTATAAATACACAACATACACACAATGCCATCTAATCCCAAACTAAGCAGAGCTTGTACTATCGGTACTAGAATAACTGATACTAATACATTTATACTTTTCTTTTATAAATACTTATTATACCTACATAGAAACACCCAGTCCAAGACAAACCTCCATGTTTATGCACGCAAAGATTTGCCTTGCGCGGGAATCGAAACGATTCAAATATCTCAACTTAGTAGAAAAGAGATACTAACAAAATGGCATGCTGATAGCTAACACTGAATCCCATCTTTCGCATCTGTAAGATTTTATAGGTACTCCGCCTGCAGTTGACACTTACCGTCAATTTGGATTTCAATCTCATTTTTACTGGACTGCGTCAGAAGGAGGGTTATGTTTTTCAAGCGTATGTATGTTTGTGTGTATGTATGTCCATTTCTTTACACGCCCTACAGTCCAAACGGCTGGACGGATTTTGAAAAATGATATGTCGATGACGTGTTTAATTCGTCAAAATAGTGTTAGTGACATAGGCTACATAAAAAGGGGGAGTAGGATGGTTTTTTCTTACCTGAGTAACATCAAATAAAAGGTCATAAAAATACCATTTAAAAATAATAATTTCCTTCCAGATTTATATTGGTAATAACAAACAAATTGGAAGAAAGAACTACCGACTGCTTGAACATAATAAACTAAAAAGATAAAATCAAGTAACCTTTAACACAGTAGACGCTGCAGGTGGGACAAACAATATTTTATTCCTGCTTAATAACTAGGTTTGTATAATTTTATTGCAATATTTTTTTGTCCAGTCGAGTAAACAGCTCCCGGTACATCATCAGCAGGTATAAGCTAGTATCTAGTCCAGACAAACACGGTAAACCAAGTTGCAATAAAAGCGAAAAGTTTTTTGTATGCACTTACCCCATCATTAGACTTGCCTATCCCAACAAAAAACCACTTCAAAAGTATACCCAGCCCTAGTTAATAAACCCAATGACTCTATTAACCCGGGCACTGTTTACCTAATAGAATAACTACCTATCGTATAATAAATTGGGAGATTTCCATACCCGATAGCAGCCTACGTTTATCATTTTAATACCCAAAGTGCCTTGGGACATCATTCAGTTACGTCATTATTCAAAACCAGCGACAATTCTGCAGCTGTCAAAATTATGAATACACAAATGTCGACCTTAGCTGTTTCAAAATAAGGTTGATATTTCTTTTTGCAGGTTGTATGAATAAGTTGGCACGGCCGTAAGTAAAAAGGGGGCTACGAATTTGACAAGCACGTGTTATTAAATTTACTAACGGTGGCAATGTGCTGCAATGATTAGTATTTATAATGTTGTTACGAACTAAATTACCGTTTATTATGGTTGTGTATGGATTTTGACAGGTGCGGCTTAATTGAGATTGAATAATGTCTTTGTTATGGGAATAGGAAAATAGGTTACGGTATAATGAAGCTAGAGTTAACATAAACTAAGCCATAGTGCTGAAGGGATCATTTACGATTTAAAACTTTTTAAATTGAACTGAATTGAACCCTATTTTGACATATTTAGGTACTCATTTCATTAACTGTATGACTCTAGAAAACTTAACTAAAAAGTCACGGGGTTTTTTTTCTTGTTAAAAAAGGTAGATGTAATTTTGAAATACAAATTACTAGTATTCTTGTTAACCCCTTCCAGCTAGGCTTAATTCGCTTGTGTTGGGAGAAAGTTCACGTCCGTCGTGTAATGGCCAGGACTCGAACCCACGACCTGTCGATCGTAAGACCGATGCCTTATCCATTGCAGCACAGCCGATTTAACCGTTTAACTGCTCCCTAAAAAAAACCTTGACTGTGCATCTCCTCTATGGTATCATAGTAATACAATAATCAAATATTCAGATTGCTTGCCCCATGACGTAAACAAACATAATATATAGCTAACATTATCTGTATATATAAATGAATTCCTTTTTTCAGGTCACGGCATCACGCGTGAACAGCTGGACCGCTTTTGCCAATTCTTTTTTGTTGTGTTAATTTATTATAGTCAGGAATACTTACTCGTATGAAAGAAAAAATAAGAAATTTGCGTAGAAAGTCATAAAATTTAAGAAAATTTAACCACAATATTAAGTTTTCTAATGATTTCCTAATATAATATAAACGCTTTTGACAGTAAATATTTTTAATGTAACCTTATGGGGTTTGAAATAACATTGACAGAATGCGTGCTGCAAATATCGTCGATGTAAGTTTTTTTAGGTATGGACAAACGTCAAATCAAAACAAATTCCGGCCTCTAGAGGCGAGTTTTAGTGCACGGGTCATATAAAAATGGGCAGACGAGGCAACGCCTGTGGGTCAACTAGTTTACTATAAATAGCCCGACAAAAAATCGCTAGCAAAAAACTATATTCACAAAGGACATAGCTCACTGCACAGTGGCCTGGCGCATTTCATTTAACCAAAAGTTGCTGCAGCTCATCTTGCACAATGCACGCCGGAGTTTCTACTAAATTGAACTTAATTTTAAAACTGGCCACACACTGTTTTTGTTTGGCGTGCCTCGGTGAACGAGGATATACGGGAAATTATTTCGTAGCGGCTATGCTACGGTTTCGCTACGGATTCTTATATTGGCCGCTATAAATGACGCTAAGGGTAGGGAAGAAAAGGTCACCAAAGTATAGAAAGTATCAATTATGTAGGTAATTTACATAATAAGAATAAGATATATTTAGTCCGGAAAATCTTAAAATTATATGAACAATTTTAAAAACTATATAATATATCTATTTAAAAAAAGTACTTGAACATACTAATGTGCCAGAAAAGGTACGCACCTCAGTATAATAAGTAAAAGTAAAAAGTAAAGTAAAAAAATCATTTATTGCCACCAAACACATAAAAGTTACAGAAAGGAAAAATACATTTAATAAATTACAATAGAAAGATTAAAATGTTTTGTTATAATACTGCAGCACATTAGCACTACAGCGCTGATATTCTGGTGCGCCCTGATCGTGAGTAAGACAGTGTGCCATTAATGGGGTGCATGAAAGGAGCCTCCCCGAGTGACGTACACAACGATTCCCTACGTCCGGCGCACCCTGGGCAATTCGCGAGTTCTCAAAAGCGAATTGGCTAATCCTTTCACCACGATGGCAAGTCAAAACCTTGACCACCTTATTGACTGTCCAAAATGCCGCCGACGAGAGCGCCATAAAAGTGGCCACTTATTGGACCAATAAAATTTGACTTAGCCATCGACACGACAATGAAGATTAATGTTGTAAATACAATTTTTTTGATAAATGACAGAATAATTACCTATATTAATAAACCAAACCAAAAAGTATATATGTAAAGAAATGATAACTCAAGCTTAATTTAATATTACTATTAACAAGAACTACTCTGACATCCAAATAACACAAAAATATTCAAAATAGAACGCAGTCATAATGCAGCGTTTGTGTGATTTGACAGTTGTCGTTGAATGTCAATGTCAATGTCAAGTTAAAAACTCGTTCTAGTTAGCACATTTAAAGCAAGTAAAAGCCAAGCCAAACATTTTGTTATCACAAATATCATCTACTAATAAAATAATAGTAACCTATAAATAATAATAACAATACTAATAACCTTAAAAAGATCGCCAGAGGGAGATGCAGTAGGCGGAGGACTGGGTGGTGTGATACAAATTGGGATAAGTCTGTTAAGCATTGAACTTCGACATGCTAAATAATTGATTTCATTTTTAGATCTATGCTTTTTTTAGTACAAAATAAAACATCTTAATAAAGTCTGAATAACTGCTCCGATTAATTGCCACATTCTTACCCGTACATTTTCATACGTACGGAACGTAATTCAATTTGGGGGTAAAACGCTTATTTGTTGTAACAGCAACTCTGTTCTGTCTCATTTTGGGTCTAGTTAACCCTGCTTCGAAGTATAATCCGCTTAATTGGAATTTTTCACTGAAATAAAATTAAATACGATTAATTAATGCCCGTATAAGAGAAGCTCGTAGCCGCGCGGACGGATCTATCTTTCAGGTTGAGCAATGCATACCGCCGCGCATGGGTGATCATTTTAACATAACGAGTTTCTTTCCATGCTTCGAAGAGCAAGTTAAGCCGTTGGTCCCAGTTGCCATTAGTTGTGGTTGCTATGGCAGTCTTACGGGCAGTCAGAGGCCAGATAGTCTGACAAGTAGTCTAACAAAGAGTATCGTATCACCTCGTTTTCACTCACCTGGGTTAAGAAGGTCTGATGGCATTCGCTCCACCTAAAATATTAAATAGATATTCAGCTAAATCCGTTAGAATGTAATTAAAAACTTCACGTAAGATTGAATTAAGCCTGTATAAGCGACATGCTTGAGTAGATAGAGAGTAGTACAACAGCCAATTCTATGGTCTTGTGATCAAAGCCACTTCCCTGTAAATGTCATTTGCGGAAATACACGCCTAAATTACCCAGAAGTTTGAGGCAGAGGTTTATAATACCCACACTTCCCCAGTTATGTTTAGATGCTATGCGTGAGCCAGACATAATCTACCGGACCAAATTCCAGACTCCATGCTGAAACTGAAAATCAACACTCGTGACCCGGGAATTGAACCCGAGACGCTAGACCACTAGGCAGACATTCACGTCTTTTTTAAATTACAGTTATTTGCTAATAGAGATAGTAACCAGAAGAAAACTATGTCCTGATATAGTATGTGAAGTCTACAAACTATTCTCTATTTAAACTATATAAATACCTACTCATTTTTTTTTCTCACATTACACTTTATTTAAAAATTATTTACAATAAAATAAAATTTCTAATTCATATTAAATTATTCAATTATATCTAAGTTAATAAAAATAAAAAGTAACAAAATTAAATAACTATTTACAAATTTACAGGTAAGGTGTCATAGAATTCCTCCGCATCGACCTCGACTGCAGGGAACGTGTTCAGAAGGCTGACGTTGAATGGCAATGCTGATTCTTTGAGCCAAGTAAATTCCAAACACGTGAAGCGTCGAGTAACCGCTTAGAAATATCTTTAAATAATAAGCGGGCACTCGAACCCCATGGACCTAGCGTCTCGACCCCAAACGGCGCAAATATGTAATCTCCTGAAAGATTACTATACTTGCGCCGCTTGAGTGTCTCTCTCTGTTATACTATTTAAACTCGTATCTGATGAATCACCCCTAATTTTCGTTGTCTATCTTTTTGACCAACCCATAAACCCATGCTACATCTTGCATAGTTACCACTCAAAAACTCTCCTTACCAATATGATTAAAACCTACGTGAGCTGAAGACTTTTCGCCCATTAGATGAATCTACGTAATAGATTCGAAACGAGACGGCATATACCGGCTATAATAACGTGAGTAACCCGTATTCTCAACAATACCAACTCCTTATAACTCCTTACCAACCTTATAGAAACTTATGTGACTTAAAATGAAGCATAGATAAAACATCTTCAAGGTCGAATGGTAGATAAATAAAGGCTGGCTGTAAATAGCAATTTGTTTGATCTCTAAGACAATGTCAGTAATGTGTGACAAAGTCATTGGATGCGGAAATCGTAACGTATGGAGTTTACATCCTTGTAGAGCTACAACAAATTCGGTGTAGATCTATAGGGTTGTGCTGAACGACCAAAATAAGAACTACAACTGAAAGGAAGTGGCATGCTTATGGTTATATGTTTAATACGACTTGATGGTTAATACTTACAAAGATATCTCCAAATAAAAATGGCACAATACGTGCTCTACAATATGAACTAGTATACAAATAATATTATATTTTATTTGAAAAGCTAAAAAGTAAGAAATATTTAAGTAATATTCAACGTCTTGCCTCATCTGTGAATAAATAAATAAATAAAATAATAGTTTAAAAAAACTAAAAAACACGCTTTTAAAGTACTTCTAACTAAAAAGTGAAAAATAATTCCTAATATAAGCTGAAAAAAGCGTGGGTTGCTCGATAGACGAAAAATATGGCACAGAGCGCCCCACGCTTTTTTCAGCTTATATTAGGAATTATTTTTCACTTTTTAGTTAGAAGTACTTTAAAAGCGTGTTTTTTAGTTTTTTTAAACTATTATTTTTTTTCTACTTTTTAGTTTGGTTTATTTATAAGAGCGTTTTTTTTTTTTTTTTTTTTTTTAATTTTTTTTTTTATATATTTTTAATTTTTTTTATCGAATTATTGCATTGTCATCGATCTTTGACAGGTGTGCAAAATTTGAATGAAATCTGTCCGTTTAAAGTGGGTCAAAATCGAGTCCAAAGGAGTCGGTTACATACAAACAAACAAACAAACAAACAAACAAACATACAGGTGAAGCTAATATAAGCGTGTTAAAAATAAATAACTATCTTTCAACTTACACACAACGCCATCTAGTCCCAAACTAAGCAGAGCTTGTACTATGAATAAGTTGAAAGAATACAGTAAACGGCCTTAAGGTGCCTTTTTTTAAGAATTATCCCCATTATCTTTGAGGAGCTGTACCATCCAGCATCAGCTCAGCAACGTGAAATGCTAATCGTGACCTGATTGAAAATTGGACCACATGAGAATTATTATACCCTTACAGACAATTTTTTTTTTTCATATCTGTCCAGGCGTCTTCGAGTAATCGGAAAACAAACATACAAATTGAGAACATAGCTATCAGCACAACCCTGGGGCATTTTTAACAGAATTGGGTGTCCCAGGTGCGGAGGCTCCATCGTCTCGTGATTTCCGTTAATCAATGGATTGCTAAAGTGATCGAACGAGGAAGCAATTTCTTAGCCGTCGCACATGCTCAAAGGTTTGAATTTAATGCACTCTCAAATACTAGTTTTTCCTTGTTTTGTGTTAGTAGGATTTTTGGGTAATTTGATTGGATGGTAATGGTTTAACAGTTTACTTATGTTTTCGCCTAATATTGTTGTATTATTAAAATATCTCATATTATCCTAACTTTCAAATAGAATTTCAATTAATCAATTACCCTTTGGTAGTCAAGCTTTTCTTAATTTGCTCCACAGCATCCGGTCCTTTGCTTTCCGCATCCGGATCTTTCCAGCGACCTTTATAGTTCGTTAGCCGACCGGTTATAGAATTTATGTCATGAATATTGTTTTCTCTTTCTCTATTGTTTTACTATTTCCTTGGACGCCAGATTCCGGAAGAACAGGCTGGTTTTGTGAAGGGCAAAGGCACACGGGAACAGCTTCTTAACATCCGCCAAGTCATTGAGAGGAGCAGAGAGTTCAACTGTCCAGTCCTATTATGCTTCATAGATTACTCCAAGGCATTTGACTGCGTACAGTGGGACAAACTGTGGGATGTGTTACGTGAGATGGGGGTTCCTGAGCATCTGATTGGCTTGATTAACAACCTATACGCGGAGAACCACTCTTATGTTAGAATCGACACCGACTGTTCTAATGTGTTCGAAACCAAAGTGGGTGTGCGACAAGGCTGCATTCTATCTCCAGCGTTGTTCAACATATACGGGGAGTTTATTATGCGCCGAGTACTAGAAAACTGGGACAAGGGATTCCCAATAGGAGGCAAGCGAATATCCAACCTCAGATACGCCGATGACACTGTCATATTAGCAACGTCCATGGAAGAAATGCAGGATCTGTTTCAAAGACTGGAGACCGAGAGCAACCGCTTAGGACTCGCAGTAAACAGGAGCAAGACAAAGTTAATGATAGTTGACCGTGCCGAAAAGCTGCCCCGCTCTACGAATGCAATCACGGGGGTCGACATCGTGGATCACTATGTTTACTTGGGCGCACTAATCCATAACGACGGGAGATGCGTACCGGAAGTAAAGAGGCGTATTGCTATGGCCAAGGACGCAATGACTCGACTCCACGTAATATGGAAGAAAAGGGGTATCACTAACAACACCAAGGTCCGGCTAGTACGCGCTCTTGTTTTTCCAATTTTTTTGTACGGCGTGGAAACATGGACGTTACGAGCCAGAGAAAGGCAAAGGATTGATGCGTTTGAAATGTGGTGCTGGAGGCGCATGTTGAGGATACCTTGGACTGCTATGCGCACCAATGCATCAATGCTTTCGCAGCTTCGTGTCCAGACACGTCTTTCCACGATTTGTCAGCAGCGATTACTGTCCTACTTCGGCCACATAATA
This sequence comes from Hypena proboscidalis, assembly GCA_905147285.1. Classification (NCBI taxonomy): domain Eukaryota; kingdom Metazoa; phylum Arthropoda; class Insecta; order Lepidoptera; family Erebidae; genus Hypena; species Hypena proboscidalis. The sequence goes on from LR990130.1 coordinate 19,994,910, forward strand.
AGGAGGGGTGATAAGAGCCTAGAAAAGCTCATCGTGGTGGGGAATACGGAGGGCAAAAGAGCCCGGGGACGATCCCCAACTAGATGGAGCGACCAAGTGCGAGGCCCATCAACAGCCAAGTTTAGCTCGGTCGTCAGAGACGCGACTAACAGACGCCGGTGGAGGCAGATTATTAGAAACAGATGCAGGCCAACCATATCCAATGATGACCACGATCCTCAGCCATGAGGGACCGACCCCAGAGAGAGATTGTTTTCTCGACAAGACTATTCTAGTGCCCTTTGGGGCCATAGAAATGAACGATGTGATTTATTTTTCTTTATACTACATTAGATCCTAATTAAATTACTACTGACCAGTCGGAAGCATAAATCTAAGCCAATTCAAAGCTATTTTTTTTTCATTTCATTGGCCATTACAGAATAATTTAGGTAGAAATGTAAGTGATTTTAAGTGTGAGATAAGTAACAGGTTACTAAAATAGTGTTACTAAGGTACTGCTCCTTCGAAGATCTCATCAATAAAAGCTCCACCAGCAACAATTACCGAATAAACAAAGAACATCCTCTCCAAAAATAATCCAATGCAAATCTCTCTCCCAAACACCCATCGAGAAGTCACATCCACACATAACAATTAGCACAGTGACGTCACAACAGTTAATGAGGAAGGAACGAACCTCGACCGGGATGCAGGCAATTAGCGCGATCATAACAAATCCCCGGGAAGCGAAGCAATCGACCGAGGACGATCGCAATTGACCGTGCACGTAATTACTAATTATGTGAATTTTCAGCTCAGTATCACAGAATAGGTATTAGTTGACAACTTGTATGCAGATTATTGCAAATAGTTAAGGGTGATTACATATTACAACTTTAACGTAAAACGTGGGTTACAGCTGAATCTGAGGCTCTTATAAATCTATTAGACACTAATCAAAAAAGAGCAAACAAAAATTTTCGTCACTAAAATCGTCAGAGAAAAGTTCACAACGGTTCGCCAACCATTGTGAACTTTTCTCTACATCTCAAAATTTGAGAATAGAGTGTCAACGAATTTGTTTTCAATTGGTCTAGTGGTTAGCGTATACGCCACTCACCGCGAGGTCTTGGGTTCGATTCCCGGGTCAGAAAATTCATAATAGCAGCACGTAGTTGGAATTGTGCCCCGTGGATGACGATAGGCTCACTCCATCCCATCCCATGGGACCTGGTAAGGACCTGGACCAGGTGTAATGTGAGTGTTGCTCATCTCTGCCACATCTTTTTGGGTAATATAGGCGTGATGTTATGTTATGTATGTTATTTGATCTATCTTTAATCTTTTTCTTTTTCATAGATGTGTAGACGATTTTGCCTAAGATCATGCTATCGAGATAGACTGTTCAATGTATACTGCTACTATATAGAAAAGAGCAGTACAACGCTATAATAAATACAAGGAGCAGATTGACTAGCTAATACATAAAGATGATGCTTCAAAGGATATCAGAATTGAATATTGCGCATAAAAGATGTTGGTGGTGCAAGCTATGAGGGATTCATATTGTAAAGAGTTTTATTGACATTTCCAAGTGCTTCAAAATAAGGAAAAATATATTATGTCACTTTAAACTTAAAATTGAAATAGGTTTGCTTGTAGATGTATTCAATATTTTCTTTGTGTAACATAAATTTGGCATATCCACAACAAGTACCACGAGTAAGTGCAGTGCAGAATTTGTCTCTTATCCAGTTTTTACATATTAATCCAATATAAGATCTAGTTGACCTATAGAGTGTTGTTAGTTGTCCTATGTTTATTTATTGTAAGCCAGAGAAAATCCTTACAGCAACCACTTATTTTAAAATCAATTAAAAAGTTTAAATACTCAAGGCCAAAGCAAGCAAAAATTTCATTCGAAATTTTTTATATTCAAATGCGACGATTTCTTTATGGTTAAGCGCAGTTAAACCTCTTTCACAAATTGAGCGCAAGACGGAATTAAATTTGGCGCTGGAGGTTTTGAAATATTGAGAATCTCATTCATTTTTCACCCAAAAACGCTGTCGTCTAACAATCATACCAATCTCTCCACCCCGGAGCAAAGCGGAACTTAAATTCGAAATCTTTGAGATTCAAATCGCCACAAATGCGGTTAAACGCCAGACGGAAGGATTTCAAAGGAACCACTCTCTATACGTTCAATGTTATGGCGAAGTTAATGTACTGGCGATCTTCCAGAATTTTCTGCTGCTGAGCTGCTGGAAGTGAAACAACGGTAATACTGCCTTGTCACGGTAACGCAAATATCTGTATATCAGTGTTATTGGTGGGTTCCATCCTTTTTTAACCAACTCATTTAGCAAACAAGGTAGTGATGAATGTAGGTATTGATCGGATCGATCGGAGTGTCGACATCGATATCTTCCATTCTAGTACAAATGTGCTTAAAAAAAATATGTGCAACGCATTTTTTGGCGAGACAAGTCAATATTTTTTTTTTGCTTACATTGTAATCTTTGTATTTTTTTTCACTTAATCTTTTATTTTTGTTCTTTTGCTGTTCGTTTTTAATTCATATTTTATTGTGCTGTACTGTTTGTTGTTTTTTTATTTTTCTATATGATTTGTTTATATGCGGCAACATTTAATTTGTTTTTCTAGTCTTAAGTTAGCTGTAAGTTTCCCTTTCTAATAAAAATAAAATAAAATAAAATAAAATTGGGTGTATGTGTAGGAATGAATGTAGGTTGATTATGTCAGTTTCGCAAAGGGTGTATCGCGACACTCTGGTATGCCGTGGCCATTAACGGGTGAACTGCGAAAACTATAAGATTTCAAGGATAACCTTGGGCTGAATCACTACCTATATCTATTTATTAATAGCTACGTACGCCCATGATGGTGTGCCTTTGAAACTTATCCTTTGTTCGCCTTGAACACTTCCTTCTTGACACTCTCTTCCTTCTTTGACCGATTGATGTTGTTAAATGAAAAGGGATACCATCAGCAGTGTTAACTTGTATATGTTTATTGTTTTTATCTGTCAAGTCAACACACGTTTCTTCTTGCTTCGATTTCCTCAATTCTGAGGTTTGTGACCTCTTTTCTGGATCATCATATCCCGTGTGATGGTTCGCCATTTGTGCCTGTCTTAGGCTGTGTGTACACATTAACCAAGCGTCTTTCCGGTAGTAGAGACTATAAGATTAGTGTAAGGGTCGACACACACCAAAAGCGCGTCGAAGCGCAGCGAATCGAAGCGCAGTTTCAGTGTTATATGAATTCCAACTCTATTCTCACCACCATAATACTCATTATCGCATGAGAAACTCAAACGAGTCGCGCGGATGCCCGCGGCGCCGCGGGAATTCCGGCGAATTCCATAGTAGTAGTAGCGTAGAGTTTCTCATGCGATAATGAGTAATATAGTTGTGAGAATAGAGTTGGAATTCATATGACACTGAAACTGCGCTTCGATTCGCTGCGCTTCGACGCGCTTTTGGTGTGTGTCGACCCTTAATGGACACATTCTTAGATTTCTAATAAAAGCAGTGTAAGTTCTAATTTAATTAATTATTAGCCCCTCAGGCTGGATTGTAATATTTAGGGTGTCCTACCTATGTGTTGGGTTAATCAAACAATAAAGAAATCTAAATAAAAAATACTGTCAAGTCTTAAATATTAGACATGTACCATTTGAAGTGCGTCGCCCTAAAAAAGTCCAATTCAAAAAATCATTGTAAAGTAGAAATCTCACGTGTATTATAAACCAGCGCACACACGGTACACATTTCATAAAAATAAACACTTAGGTAATGGGAACCGCACGCATGAACCACAGTCGCCCCGCTCCCGCACCGCAATCGTCCCGTCCGCGTGCCGCAGCCGGAATAATGTGAAAAAGTAAAGCGGACACAGAACGACACCCTTGGGCACGAGAATCGGTTATTTGCCTGTGGATTGTTTTGAATACGGCAGTAACGTGGATTTGTCAATGGACTGGATTAGACATCATTTTATAATGCAACGAAACACGCTTTCGTATATTTTTTTATTGCACGCATTTGTTTGACTACTATCTTACCTGATACTAATAAAGCGATTTTCAGTGGAGCGCGCTTACCTATGGGACATCTCTATACTCTTATACCCATATCGTTCTCACGCGGAAACACAGACTCAGTGTAATTTCAAGAAGACCTATTTTTAATTCAATTCCTTTTAACATCGGCCTCGATGGTCTAGTGGTTAGCATATGCGCTCATCCGCGAGGTCTCCGGTTCGATTTCCGGGTCCGGTAATGTGTTATTAGTGAACTTTTCGCGGTCATCTTGCCGCGGTACCCACAATACTTTGCGATTTTTTTGGTGGTGAATTGTTCCTGACGGCATACCACACAATTTGGGAACACATACTAAAATACCACCGTCTTCCCTCGCCTTTTAAACAAGCCACCAAAACTATAACATACATCTGAGACGGCTGAACGGTATTCAGCGGTAGTTTCAAAAATACTTATTTTCATCTCTCTAATTTGCAGATGGAAAACCACAAAGACCTCTTTTCCGGAGCCTCAAGCCGTTTTCGAGATCTCAGGGAGAGCAGTCACAAACATTACTACTACTATACTTATGAGGCAGTTTTCAGCTCTTAAATACGAGCCTGCTTTCTTTAAACATGTCTTTTGTAATGTCCTATCCACATTTCTCGAATCCACCACTCACGCAATCGGCGTACTCCGTGCGTAGTCACAATATTTAATTCATACGACAAGACACAACTACGAACTAACCTAGGCCGTGTACAGCCGCCTTTGGTTTGCTCTTTACTTTTTAAAATTTCATGTTCGCTTTCATGAATAGTTAATCGTGCCTTTGGTCATGTTTAAATGATAGTTTTGACTGATGTTCTGAACAGTACTAGTTTAAATAACAGACAATTATTATTTTATCCTATATCTTAACAATTTGATAAGTTTGTGATCTGAATTTATCTTTTAAAAGTTACTTATGTGGCGGCATCCGCACATGACAAATGGTGTATGACATTGACAATGTCAAGAAGTGACAGTGTTTGTCACTTCTTGACAAATGTCACATATGTCAAAGAGCGCTGTATCGCGATAACGAAGTGTTCACAGAGAGTATAGTAAGTACATATTATACCACTTCCAAGACCACCGTCGGACGGCTGTCCGCCAGGCAATACCACCGAGCCTGGTCGGAGGATCCTCATTTATAGTGGAGGAACATCACACTCCGTTCCTCCACATCTAATAAGATACTGAACTGTGTGAAATTAAAAAAAAAAAGTTTCGTAGGTATAGAAAGGTCAGATTGGTACCTGATAGTAGAAATAGAAATAGAAATATCCTTTATTTCTAAATGTAGGTTTTATTTACAATAGGTGTTATAATAAATTATGTTCGCTACATTTTACCAAAAAGTACACAAATCATTTTTACCATATAAAATAATATCTGACAACTAAAATAAGCATTCAAATTCGTATGTGTACTTGCTTACTCATAATATATTTATGGATGACCTTATAAATAATTTATTATTTACCATTATTACAATTTACACGTTCTTAACTTACTTAATTACTACCACCATTTTTAAAACTAAACTGACTAAGTATACAGGGTGTATTTTTGAAACGGGGCAGTAAGGGCAAGTACCTTAACCGTTGCAGTTACAGCAAAACGTTCTTAAAAGACCTTCCCTAACTTTTTGGGACATTTTGAACTGCATTCACAGATTTTGTAAAAAACTTACAGTTAGCAAAAAAAATGCAAAAAGTTCAAAATATTTTTTTTTATGCCAATCGATTCTATTTCATGTGGGGATCAAAAAACTCTATGGGACCATTTTAGCTTTCAGTACTAGAAAAGACAGAAATCGCCAAAAACGTTTCCCATACATTTCGGCAACAGAAACGAATTTCTACGATGGTCTAACTTTTTGTTATGGCCTGGAAGTGGGTAGAATTGACTGCAAAGTAAATAAAAAGAATTTTTACCCTCAAATTTCGAATTTGATTCGAAAATCTGTGTGTTATACTTAGTTTCAGCTGAGAAACTTCGTATGAGTTATTAATTAAGGATTTTCGCTAAAATGTCTTCTAATCGTGAAAAAATTGACTTATTAGAAGCGTATTTTGAAAGAACCCTGCAATTCCAGGTTTTTCAAAAGATTTGTAATAACCTTTCTTGTTGGCACATGCCGCAACGGATACTTATTGCGGTACCACACTAATGCAGCTCCCGCATTTCGATTATTGACAAAATACGCTTCTAATAAGTCAATTTTTTCACGATTAGAAGACATTTTAGCGAAAATCCTTAATTAATAACTCATACGAAGTTTCTCAGCTGAAACTAAGTATAACACACAGATTTTCGAATCAAATTCGAAATTTGAGGGTAAAAATTCTTTTTATTTACTTTACAGTCAATTCTACCCACTTCCAGGCCATAACAAAAAGTTAGACCATCGTAGAAATTCGTTTCTGTTGCCGAAATGTATGAGAAACGTTTTTGGCGATTTCTGTCTTTTCTAGTACTGAAAGCTAAAATGGTCCCATAGAGTTTTTTGATCCCCACATGAAATAGAATCGATTGGCATAAAAAAAAATATTTTGAACTTTTTGCATTTTTTTTTGCTAACTGTAAGTTTTTTACAAAATCTGTGAATGCAGTTCAAAATGTCCCAAAAAGTTAGGGAAGGTCTTTTAAGAACGTTTTGCTGTAACTGCAACGGTTAAGGTACTTGCCCTTACTGCCCCGTTTCAAAAATACACCCTGTATATTAACATAATAATATTTTACATATAATAAATAATAATATATGCGTATCAGATAGATCAGCTTTAAAAATTCAGCCGTGGAGTAAAAACATTTTTATATTAACAATTAAGTAAGTAAATAAAGTAAAGGTAAGTGTTACCTACTGCCCATGCACATCAGCAATCCAGAAAAGCAGATTGTAGATGCGTCGCTTCATGTGAGGACAGTTATGCCTCATATGTCAGTAATTTTAGGACCTGATCTTACCACCAACCCAGAACACATTAATGCAAGCACTACTATTTTATTTTGGCGGCAGGTTAAAGGTGAGATGGAGAGCCGGTTCACAAGAGCTCTACCACAATTAATGTCCAAGAATGTTTCTTACCTATATATACGTACATTGTCCCTATAGTACATAAGAAAGAATGACTAAGATAAGAGAGAAATAACATGCCATTAAGCTGAAAAGATTCTAACTTATTAAAAACAACATAACATGACGCCTATATTACCCAGAAGGGTGTGGCAGAGGTGTACAATACCCACACTTCACCTGTTATGTTTAGGTCCCATAGGATAGATGGTGAGCCTATCGCCATCCACCGGCCAACTTCGTGCTACTAGTGAGAATTGCCTGGTGGAACATTCACACATAACACTTTGCCTGACCCGGGAATCGAACCCGAGACCTCGCGGTAAGAAGCGCACACGCTAACCACTAGACCAGCGAGGCAGTCTTAGTTCTAACTGTGTGGATATATTAATAGAATAATCTATTAATTACAGATGATTAATTAATAAATGTACTTTTATGACAAAAGATAATTAAGAAGAATAAGAAGTAGATAATACTCCAAAATTTGTTTATTTATTATACGGAGAGAAAAGCTACATATCTTTCGCCTCTGAATATTAACTTTTAATCTGAAAACAACAGTATAATCTCATACATTTTCACAATTTCGGATTACTTTCTGTATGGGAATAGCATTAACATAAAATCCATTTCTTCCTAAGGTACACTTGGCATTGCGATTTGTAGCCAAGATTAAACTGGAAATATTAACATACGCGTTATTTTGTATTATTTATTGTATTGCCTGAGTTTTTGTATTCCCTTCTCCCTTGGGGGGGAAGAGTACATTTTTCAATGTCTTTGTTAGAATAAAGCGTAGTGTTTTACGTGGCTTTAGGCTGGCGAAGAGGTGATTAGTCATATAACGTAGTTGTCAATAGCTAAGTAGATCTTTCAGATACCCGTACGCTTCGCTAGCTTTTGCAGCAGATTTGATATGATCAAGAACATCAAGGAGTCTCCAATATTGGAGAGTATTTTTTTTTAAAAACGTTTTCAGACTTTAGCGAATGATCCACAAAACTACGAAAAACCATATGCTATAACCCTCTTCATTATTTCCATTAGTAACTAACCCCCCCTTTTAAACCTTACGTTTGATTCTATCGTCAAATATTTATTTATTTATTAACTTATGTATGTGTTATTTATGTATGTTTACACATTATTTTTAGTTAAAGTAAGTACTTTCTTAATTTATTACACTACACCACTGACCATGTCTATTTACTTATTCCTGTCCATCCAAAGGTTGTCTGGAAGAGATCACTTTATAGTGAAAAGCCGCCCATTGTACATGATTCAATTAGAATCTGTATCACAATTATGTACAATAAAGAATTCTCTATCTATTTATTTATTTAGATATTATAGCAAAGCATACAAGGTGAACCATAGAATGCTGACCACTGGAAATGCTCCCAGCAGGCACATAGCTAACGTCATACCTCCCCATCCTCTCATCTATACCAACAATCAAGCCGACAATGTACCGATGGCAAAAAAACAACTCATAGAGGAACAGACCGTATTTTCCTTATGGCTTTAATTAAGCCGGCGGTAGACCCGCCATTTTTGCGCACTGTACCGCGCGGGCAGATTGATTAAAAGTCTATGGCCCATGCTTTATAGTGTGTTTCCATTTACACACGGTGATTCTTCTTTGTGCTTATAAAAGAGATAAACAGAGTAGGTAGATTGGTTTTAGTTACATCATTATCAAAATTCCTTAAAAGACCTTCATCCTCGAATGAGGGGTTCACAATAAAAAATAAAAAATAACTCAATTTGACAAGAACAGTATTATTATAATAATTTAAGTATTTTAAGTTCATACAAAATATAAGTAACTAGCTGTTACCCGCGACTTCGTCCGCGTTGATGTCGTTTTATAAACAAAAAATGCTAAATTTAACAATGTCAATATAACAATAGTAGGTACACCTCATGTACTTACGTCAAAACTACTTCAAATTTCGAAATAATAGAAATTGCGACACGTGCGTCAGTGATAGCCCGTAGAGTTTAGAGTAATGTTAAATATCAAAATTACACTTAGACTATCAAACTCAAACGTACTTATCAAAATTCACCCAGTGGTTTTTAAACTTAGCGCTTTCAAACAAACAAACTATCTCCCGCGATTTCATCTGTGTGGTAGGTACAGTGGGCCAAGCAATTAGGTATGCAGGGCACAAACTTTTACCCCATAGTGAAAACTGACTACAATAGATATGCATGTGTGAATTACATATTTAATAAGTGTAATATACTCTCTGTTTAGATATTTTTTTATTATTTATTTATTACATAAATTCAGAGCCATCATTACAGATAAACATAATATCTTAATGCAATGGATGTATAACTATAATATACATAATCATCTAGTTTACTAATCTAAAATTTACCTTAAGATTAACACAGTACAAAAAAAAAACAAAAACCATATCTTAATAACTTTTAAGTGGCCTCTGTGAACAAACTCAGTGAACACGAAAATATGTCAACCCGGTCAGACACCGCGCAGAGCACACGCAGCGTACGCGTCAGCGGCGCGAATTGCATCATAACCAGGGCTCGGAATTAGGTAGAGTTTTTCATGTACTTACACTGATTTCATACAGCGAAAGAATAAAGTGGATATGCCTCAAATCCCGAGATTAATTTTAAAGAGCAGAAAAAAATCCCATATTTTTTTAAATAAAAAGTTATTTACTTTTTTACACAATTTAAACTACTTCACGCGCGACTAAATATTTTAATTCTCACAAAATTTATACAGTAATGTCGGAAGCGAACACTTCAAATCTTACTGGTAATGAATCGGACAAGGAAAATGATACTGATGGGCCGTTTGAATAAGCAAAACCTCACGAGTCTAGGCTAGAAGCAAAAGTATTTGCTCGTAATTATAAAAAAGGCGAAATATGCGTATGAGAATTTACTACAGACTTTCAACAATTTGTATTGTGAATTAATGTAAAATAATAAATAAAAACATGTTAATTATCTTTGTTTTATTTGTCTATCTCTGAGGATTATTTATTCGTAATATTGTTGGCCACACGGGATTGTCCATTAGAAATCCCGGGAAGGTCCACATTAATATCAACATTTCGATGCAAGTACATAAAAAACTCTACCTAATTCCGAGCCCTGATCATAACTCACTTATCCATAACTGGTGTAGTCAGTATTTACAATGATTTAGAAGTTTTTGCCCTGCATACCTAACTCGTTGGCCCACTGTACATCAATAAAAAAACTCAATAACAGAAAATAAAATACCAATACCATTACATGGTTTTATCTTTTAAAATTAAGAAATCCCATACAAACTTTCAACCTCTATTTCAACCCCTTCATCCCTTTTTTTTTTTTTTTAAAGTAGCCTATGTTCCGTCTCAGGGTCTAAAGACTGTCTGTACCAAATGCATCAAAATCGGTTGCGAGGTTTAAGCGGGTAAGCGTAACAGACAGACAGACAGACAGACAGAGTTACTTTCGCATTTATAATATTATATAATATATAATATATATATAATATATAATATATATAATATAATAATATTATATATTATATAATATATATATATATAATATATATATATATATAGTTGGGATGCAATGCGATACAATTTCATTTAATTTGATTGATTTCTAAACAATATCAATTTTAATATTAATTTTAATTTTAAATTATCTTAACAAATTTATATGTTACTAGCTGACCCGGCGAACTTCGTACCGCCTAATTATTGGAGGCATATTTAGTAAGTCACAAACACACGACACAATACTTTTTTAATTTTATTGAAATTTGTTGCTTTTAGATTTTTAGGAATATTAAAGAATTATAGTATCTAATAGATGCACAGCAAAGAGACTTTTACTTTTCAAGTGACATTTTACCATAGACAATTTTTTTTTGAGTGAATACTGACAAATATTTACACTATAACTATCAAACTACATCTGTCCTTTTTTTTGTGACGGTGGCCATGGTTAAGAAAAGAAGAAGAACTACATCTAGATATTATCGAGAAAATAAAGAATTCAAACAACTATAATATTTAAATTGTTGATATTTTAAAACTATTTTCCAGAAGTTATAGTGAAGCTATATATCTCTCAACTCCTTAAAATGCATTGTCCCTTTTGTAAAAAGTGGATGGAACGGCAGAACAAAAATAATAACTGTCCAGGTTGTATTTAATTATTAATTAATTTCAGTATTTCTTCAATTAAATGTTTATTTTTTTTAACATGAGATGACAAAACCAAGGATGTTAAAGTAGGAGCGCAGCAAAAAGTCTTTAAATCTATGGACAAAACAATGGAACGTTCGGATACACGAGGTTTTTTTTACATGAGATGACAAAACAATGGAACGTTCGGATACACTTATTATTATAATAAAAATATTTTTGAGAGTTGGTAACACTGTAAGGTTGGCACCCATCAAACATGTCAACACATTAATTATTTTTATATTTTGAAATTTAAATACACGATGTTATGAGCAAAGTTGATATTATGTTATCGATTTAAAAGTCTTGTTTTAATGCGTTCTTCAATTCGAGTGGAACTGAGAGTACAAATAAATACCGTCAAATGTTTGACAGAAAGTAAGTGGTCAACTTTTATATGGGAAAATGGAATTGTCGTCTTACTCTATCTTACTCGCAATTTTTCCTTATTTGCTCACCGTTTAGACCTACCCTGGACTACGACAAACCATATATTATACATAACAATACATTTTAAAACCAAAATCAGCTCAATCGGCCCAGCCGTTCTCGAGTTTTAATCAGACTAACGAACAACAATTCATTTTTATTTATATAGATGTTAAATCATTTTTAATTATCATAAGTATTTTTTTGACCTCATCCTCGCGTCGTACTCCTCATTGCTGAGGGTCGTGATTCCCCCGATGGTGCATCACTTTACTTCTGATGACACTCCTCCAACCGCTCCTGTTCTTGGCTTCGTACAGTGCCTCGTGTAAATTTAGATTGAGGCCAGAGCGGATTTGGTCCGACCATCTAGTCGGACTGCGACCTTTAGGACGTTTGCCGTTGACTTTGCCCGTTACTATTAGCTGCTCGAGATTGCAGCCATCTTTCCGGGCGATGTGTCCAAAGAAACTCTAGTATTCTACGTAAACATATGGTAGAGAGCCTGGTTTTGATGTTAAGTTCACGTAGAATAGAGTTGTTGGTCCGGAATGCGGTCCATGGTATTTGAAGCATCTTTCTCCAGCACCACATTTCAAAGGCATCAACTCGGTCACGGTCGGCCTTTTTAAGTGTCCATGTTTCCACACCATAACTAAATATGGAGAACACCAGAGTGTTGACCAGAGTAACCTTTGTTTTTCTGGATATGTTACGGTCTTTCCATATCCTTTGAAGTTGGGACATTGCAGTTTTAGCCATACCATTTTTTTGACAAATGTGTAAATATTTTGATATTTTTTTTTTTTTTTTTTTATTATTACTGCATGAAAATTATATATTTTTTATTGTATTATTTGATTGATAAGTTATTATTATGTTATGTATGTTTTTATGAATTTATGATCTTAATGGTGAAATAAAAGGCTTTTTATATTTATTTATTATTTTATTTACTATAAAAATTCACTGCCTGAATTGTCAATCCACTCTTGAGCATATCCTGTATTTCCTCTTGCCTGACCTTAGGTACCTATTGCAGTTGCATGCAGGTATATATCCACGCTGGTTTAATAGTAACTCTTTAGGCGCTTAGCGACGCAGGTCCTTCGTGTTATTGGACATCCAACGCTTCGTCTACAATCCATCAGAAGCCATTCCATGGCTGCAACTGTCATCAATTCGTCAAAACCTACATCGGTAGGGCAACGGGTTTAAGTTTTATAAACTCCAATTAAAATGTATTATAAATAATCTAGAAGGCCATACCACCACTTTTATGTCTGCTACTAAATAAAAACATTATTATTTTGTGTTATATATAGGTAATGGTGAGTTGCCTGGCTTAGGAAATAATACACTATTTCTCCAATTTGTTGATACAAAATGATTGTAAACGTTGTTGGGCCGTCGTCATTACCTGCCATAATGTGGACTGTAAAATCGTTTAATTATTTAAATTAAATAAATAAATGTATATACGACGTCACACACCCCCTCCGTTAGGGCAGAATTTTTCTTAAAAAATTCGGCTCCTGGCTGACATGGAAGACCTCAGGAAGCAGTTCTTAAGCAGCACCGGCAGCTCGATCCGGCTTTACTGAAATCAGAACAATAAGTGTATATAAAAAAAATAACTAGAAAAAATATGAAGTTACGATACCTAAATAAAATTGAAAAGAACCGGAGTGATCGAGCCAAACGCATTCAATACAATAACAATGTCATGATGTCATTCAAAAATAACACTACGTGCAACCTATTAAGATTGAATTTTTACTAATTAAAGAAGATTATTGAAACTCATTCTTATCTAACGGAACTAAATATAACTAAAAATGTAAGTATAACAACTTGTTTACCAAGTAGCGCGTTAGCGAAGTAGTATTGGGTGTGCGCGTCTACACAGAAGGCATGACACATTTCAAGATGAATGAATGAACAACATCGTATAGTTGAAAATAATAGAATTCGACATCATTAGTAGATGTGATTCTAAAGGAATTATGAGCGTGAAGAATATTAGCGAACAAAATGGTATACCCGATTCGACAATGAGAATTTTAACCACTGAACCATAGGGTAATTTTTTTTTTTTTTTTTTTTTATACCATTATTGTTTATAGTTTATTTGTTTAATATCCTTTATATGCCATTCGCCAAGTGGCTTATCAGACATATCTGCTAGTTTGTACACTAATGGAGACTTTTTTGCTACGATTTTACATTTAATAAATTTAGGAGCGAGTTTTTTACAAAAATATTTATCCTTATCGCTCAAGTAAAAGGTACGTTTCCAAACAATATCACCAACATTGAATTCTGCCGTTTTACGGCGAAGATTATAAGAATGACAATTACGCTTGTGTGCACCTATTAGCGCTGCCTGTACTCTCTCGAAAATAGAGGATAAGTAGCCTAGTGACTCAGCATAACTATCACGTGGCTCATGAATTATATTAGTATCAGATTTACTAGAAACATAATGAGAACCACAGGTTACCATTTCACGCCCGAATACGATCATAGATGGTGTAAAACCGGTTACTTCGTTTACTGCACAATTCATTGCGAACTGAATTTTAGGTATAAGTGTATCCCATATGCGTTGATCGTTTGAAATGAACGTAGAAACAGCTGTTATTATAGTTTTATTATATCTTTCTACCGTATTTACATGAGGTGCATAAAACGGTGTGTAATGTAAATTTGGAATTTTATATTTACTTAACAAGTTTTTAAAAGTTGCGCTTATAAATTGTTTGCCATTGTCTAGTACTACGGTAGATGGAATACCATGTACCAGAAAAACTTTTTCCTCTAAGATTCTAGTTATTACGTCAGCAGTCGCACGTTTAATAGGGAAAAGTAAACAATATTTTGAGAAACAACAACAAACGACAAAAATAAAATTGTTCTGTTGCCTTGTAGGAGGCAAGGGACCAATCAAATCAATACTTATCATTTGAAAAGGTTTAGAACAAGACTTAGGTTCACCCATAAGACCCAAAGTTGCATGATTCTGATGCTTATGTGCGATGCAACTATCACAAGAATTTACCGCTTTTACAACATCGGAATACATTCCAGGCCAATAATAATTGAGGGCTAAACGTTTGAAAGTTTTGAAAATACCCATATGACCCGCCGTAGGGGAGGAATGGCTCTGAAGTATTACTTCGTTTCTCCGTTCAGATGGAACTACTTCCTTCCACTGAAATTCTCTGGTAAGAGGATTAAGACTCTTTTTGAAACGATATAATTTATTACTGATCACTTGATAGTCAACAAAGGATGTAGGAGACTGCGAACAACCATTAAAAATATTCAAATACCAAGTGTCATTAGTAGATAAGGAACTACCATCTGGGAGGAGATTACTATCGATATCCATAATATTAGGTGATCGAGAAAGAAAATCTGGTACAATATTATCTGAACCACGACGGTGTCTTATTTCAAAGTTATAAGAGGAAAGACGAACTCCCCACCTGGCTAATCGCCCTGTAGGGTTGTTCAGTTTTAAAAACCATTTCAAAGCAGCATGATCGGTGTACACAATAAATTGTTTTCCGTTTTCAATATAACACCGCCAATGTTCGATAGCAGATAAGACAGCAAGCGCTTCGCGCTCAGTAGCACTGTAATTTTTTTCCTGGTCCGATAAGGATTTACTATAAAAGGCTATGACTCTTTCCTGTCCCTCCTTGACCTGGCAAAGTACAGCTCCAATGCCGTAATCACTAGCATCGGCGTGTATTTCAAAAGGCTGATCAAAATCGGGACAACATAAGACCGAGGAAGAAGATAAACATTTTTTTAATTTATTAAAAGCTACATCCGCCTCTTGCGACCATGCGAACAGTGGAGCCTTTTTGCCGTTAGAAGTTAATTTATTTAAGGGAGCCGCTAAAGTACTAAAATCGGGTATGAACCTTCTATACCACGATGCAGCACCCAGAAAACGACGTACCTCTTTTTTATTTGTCGGAGTGGAATAACTTGTAATTGATTTTACCTTCTCAGGATCTGCATGAAGACCTTCTGAATCCACTATATAGCCCAAATATTTAAGTTTGTCTTTGAAAAAATTACATTTTTCTAAATTTATAGTTAAGTTTGCATATTTTAATTTGTTAAGTATTTTAATTAGAAGTGAAATGTGATTTTCAAAGGAATTTGTCACACATACGATGTCATCAACGAAACAAAAGACCTTGTTTTCAAATTCGGGCCCGTAAAATAAAATATCTGCTAAACGCTGTTGTGTCGCAGGAGCATTTGTTAAACCAAAAGGCATGGATTTAAATTGAAAAGTTCCACGTGACGGAATGTAAAAAGCAGTTTTACAACGGTCCTCTGCCCTTATTGACGTCTGCCAGAAACATTTAGATATATCTAAACTAGTTAGGTACTTAGCGTCTCTCAAGTTATCCAGAATCTCAGAGATATAAGGCAAATTGTACGCGTCTTTTTTTGTTACCGAATTTAGTTTACGGCTGTCGAGACAAAAACGCAATTCACCATTTTTTTTAGGCGTTAAAATGACGGGATTAGACCAAGGGCTTTCAGATGGTTCAATGACATCTTCTGCCAACATTGCATCGACATGTTTTAACAAAATACGCTGTTTATCGGGAGACATACGATAGTATCGCTGACGAATAGGTGGACTATCACCTGTATCAATCGAATGAGTAATGAGTGAAGTTCGGCCGAGCCCTCGCCGTTCATAAGATATATCGGTGAATTGGGCGATGATGTCGTTAGCAGTAGCTCTCTGCTCATCAGACAAATGATCAAAAGATACCAAGTGACTGGTAGAACTAGGCTGTAGTTCCGAAACAACAACGTCGTTATTATTTTTCGTGAGTAAAATAGATTCCAATTGATCAGGGAACAACCCAAAACCCCTCCAGAAATCCATACCAAGGATTAAAGTTTTCTTAATACCCGGTACAATATGAGTAACAAGAGAAATAATTTTATTTTGAAATTCAAAAGGAAGTACCACTGAGCCAAGTGAAGAATATTTGTCGCCACCAGCGGTGATAAAATCCAGAGGTTTAGAATGTAATAATTTAGATTTATCCAAAAAAAGTTTGTGGGAATTATTACCCAAAATAGTTACACATGAACCAGTGTCTAGTAAACCAACAGTGTTCTTCCCGTTAACCGTAACGGGGATAAATGGAGTATAATTAATGTTAGAATTAACGATTGAGGAAAGTTGATATGAATTGAAAAATTTAGATACATAATTTAGCCAATTATGCCATTCATTTTTAGATGTTTTCACAATTACTTTTGATTTTCCCCAACCGTATTTTTTACGTTTTTTTGAATTTTTATTAGTTTTATTGTTACAACTAGGACAGTCTAAAACTCGATAGCCAGGTAATCCGCATTTAAAACAAACCAAAAAACGAGGTTGACGACAATATTTTAAAGAATGTGAATCTGTTCTGCATCTCGGACAGTATAATTTAGGTATAGCAGTACTAGTGACAGAAACAGCATTGACGCTCGGTTCAGCAGAATTACTATTTTCTGTCGAACATTGATCTGTATTTAAAACATTGTAAGTAGGTTTAAAGTACTTATGTTTTTTGTAAGAATTATTGCTATAAGAAGTTTTTTTCGAATTCGTATCATTGGGATATCTATAAGCAAAATCTGGCGCTAGAGTATTGGCAGTAATTTTAGGTGGTTCCGAAAATTCCTTGCTACGACTGTCATACTTCTCAAAATTTCTACAAACACTAATTAAAGAAGGAATATCCACAATATTGCCAGTTAAGAGTGAATTTGTATAACACGGCCTGATATTATTTAATAGTATTTCTAATTTAATAGACTCGCTGATGGGTACGTCCAGACAGGAAAATAACCCTTGCATTTTAGATACATAGATGGTTATGTTCTCTTTTTCACCTTGAGTACGAGCCCTAATTTCCGACATTAATTTAAAGTCATAGTTATGAGGACTGAAATCGCGTTTTAACAAAATACACAAATCCTTCCAGGAACGAACACTATCTTTAATTGAACGAAACCAATGCAAAGCATCATCACAAAATACCTCAAAAGCAAAAGAAAATATTCTATCTTCGGGTATACCTCGACACGACATGAACTCGTCAACCTTCTGAATAAACGCCCTCACACAGGTTCGACCGCTATATTTAAACTTGCAGATTTCAGAAAACATTTTGCGTTCATTTATAAAATCCACGTGTTGAACTTCACGTGGTAATGAACACGTTGGCTCGACCACATGACACGGTACATTGGTAGGAACCGACCACGTGGTAAAAGATGCTAAGATTTTATAATTAGCGTGAAACATATCCCATACAACTTGAATTGATGATTTATCAGTAAGCAACGAAGTATCTATTCTTGATAATCTATGAAAAACATGATGCATAATAGATTCCGATCTAACAAACAGGTTTTTATCATAATGAGTTTGCAAAGTCAAAAGGTTATTTGAAACGCGCAACAATGAGCCATTACATGCGGTAATATCAACATCTGGCGAAAAGCACGACGATATTATTTCATCAAATGCCAGGTCTGACAATTTAGCAATTTGTTTACGCAATTCCTCAACCGTAATTGATTTTTCAGGCACAACACCACCTCTTACAAGCACTTCATATTCGAGCTCAGCCTTACTTAAATGATTAAATTTGATAGCGTAAGCCATATTTAAAAAAAAATTGATTGGGAATTACGCATACAAAGATACACAATTATTTGAAAAAAATGAATCCGTCCAAAAGGTGATAAGAATGTGTTTCTTTTTTTTTTTTTTTTTTTTTTTTAAATCAAAAACATAAGCACATAAAAGTAGAAGTTTTTGTAGGTTATTTAAAACACGAGGTGAAATAAGTGAGATAATAGAATAAAAAAAAAACACCGTACGCACCTTTCGGACGAAGAAAAGAAATATACACAGAAATAACACACAATTAAATAACTGCCAAGACTTAACCAAACCATGTACCATATAACCTCTATTGTTGGGCGCCGCTGTAACGTGGTCTACAAATGACTAGTTAGGTAGGCAGAATAAATAGAAACAATCGATAGATTAACAAAGGTATTATTATTCTATATATTTATATCTATTAAATACAAGGTAGTCTCAAGGCGTAGGTTGGTAGGTAGGTAAGTGGTTTGGTAAGTCCTGGGCAGCGAAGTGAGGAACACTTAACTCGGCGCTGGTGGCCGCAGGCAAGAAGGGCGCGACGCGCACGCAGGTCCTTTATATACCCCACAGGGGTCTGCAGTGGGGGGCGCATCTTGAGGTTGCGGTGGCCGTGCGGTTGCGACGTCACAATCACACAACGTGATCTAGTCCTAAACTGAGCAGAGCTTGTACTTGTATACTAGAATAACTGATACTAATACATTATATACTTTTCTTTTGTAAATACATACTTATTATACATAGAAGCAACCAGACCAACACAAAACTCCATGTTTATGCACACAAAGATTTACACTACCGACTCCTTTATCCGGTCGTTAAATTACATGAGCTCTAACCATAACTCATTAAATATGAACCTTATACACCTCTGCACTTCTAGTCGTAGATAATATAGGCGTGAGGTTATGCTATGTTAGATGTTCCTCCACCACAAAGGGAGGATCCTCCGATCAGGCTCGGTGGTATTGCCTGCCTCCAATATTCGACCGTTGGACAGCTGTCCGACGGTCGAATATTGGAAGTGGTATACATGTATACTCTCTGTGAACACTTCGTTATCGCGATTCAGCACTCGTCGACATATATGTCACGTGATTATGTGCGGATAACGCCACTACTAGTACCAATAAAAGAAAACCGTGTCGTACAACAACGGGCACACGCTCCCCCGTGCAGTGGGCAAGCACATCTAATTTACGGTCGAGGTGTGCTCCCGGACCGATAGTTACTGGCGCACGCTAATTCACATACACGGAGTTTGTTACAAGCACGAGTATTTGAGCATTATTACCGAGCGCGAATTACCAGCTTTGCATCGATTTACATAGACAGGTAACTGAGGGTATCACTTGGAACCCCTATGAATTGAATGACCGAAATTATTAGATAGGGCCAGATTGATAAGTTACTAAATCAATAACAGTTTAAAAAAATAAAAAAAACACGCTTTATATAGAAAACCAAACTAAAAATAGAAAAAAAAATTAATAATTTTGAATTTAAAAAGCGTAGGGTCAAAAGTTATAAATATTTAATAGACAGATATTAGAACAAGGATTATCATTTCGATAATATCTTAAAAACGCTTTTTGAATTCAAAATTATTAAATTTATTTTTCTTTTATAAGCGCGTTTTTTTTTTTTTTAATGCGTTATTGCATTGTCATCAGTCTTTGACAGGTGTGCAAAATTTGAATTAAATCTGAATATTTAAAGTGGGTGCAAATAGCGTCCAAAGGAGTCGGTTACATACAAACAAACATACAAGTGAAGCTAATATAAAGCGTGTAAAAAGTATCTTATAGTCTTCTCGGAACTTAACTGATACCTAGATGAAATGACAAGATTGTATAGATTAAAAATAATTTAATAAAAGCCTTTGTTTAGACAGAGATTACAATAATTACTTTTAAACTTTCGCGTTGCATATTTATTGATATGATTTAAACGGGAATTAATGCGATTATAATTTTTATTTACCTTTCGGCGCTTGACGTTTCGACAAGGTTGCAATTTGTCATGGTCGCAAGCAGACTGATGGAGCAGCGCCTCGGCTCCGTTCGTGAGGTTGATGATTTTTTGAATGTGTGAAGGTTTGTATTAATTTAAGGAAGTAAGGGTGGTTTTCATGACATCGACAATCTTCAAGCACCGTCTGTCTGGCCGACTTGGCAAAGGCCCCCTCCGAACCTCTTCATTCTGCTCTGTTTAGCGCTTGTTGTGTGTGCTTCAGTGTTTTAGCCGTGAAGGCGTAGTAGACAAGAGTTATTTTCGAGCTTCTCCCCGTGAACAATGGCTTAAAATCCCAGTTCTTCTGAATCCAAAGATGTTTCAGCTAACTGTCAAAATCATTAACAAAGTTGTTAAGACAAACAAGAGGATGAAATAATGTAAAATATCAATAGATAGCGCTGTGCATATTTTCTAACTAATACTACAAAACGGGCACAGAGTAGAAGTAACGTTTGACAAATAATAATCTATATTTAATAATCGTAAGTAGGCGTCAGTTAAAATCTAAAGCAAATCAGTAAAATTCACAGATACATTCTATAAAAATAGTGATAGTATCGAGATTGTGTTCTCATTCTATATATTATGTAAAGACTTAATTGGCAGTTGACTGTCTGAATTTTTTTCAGGAAGTTGTGAATCTGGTGACCAAAGACCAAATATTTTGCAATCGATACCTCGTAGTTAATATAAAGGCTACTGAGGACGTCACTCGTATTTTTTGGATAATTAATCCTTGAAGCCTTATGTCTTAATTACATTGAGGTCGGCGTCTGGTCTAACAGATTCAGCTGAATATCAGTATTTTACGTAGAGTGCCAGGAGAACGCCACTCAACGCCAATTACGTCAGTATAAGATGTCAGACTTTTGGCCTCTGACTACCGCGTAACGACTGTCGTATGCTTAGTCTGGAAACAGAGAAAGTTAGCTAGAATATAGAAACCATTTAATTTTAAAATTTTATAACACATAAAAGATAGTAAAAGCAAATAATAACACAATATGTAACTACTTTAGAGTACCTCTGTTAATTATCACAAGCGTAAAAATCACAATAATAATATGTCATACTATTTTTATTTCTCACATAGTTTTGATGAATATCTTACAGATTATGGTACCCCTCGTGCGCAAGTCCGACTCGCACTTGACCGGTTTTTTGGTGTGAGATGTATTCCAGTTCCCATTACATCCATTCCCTCGATTGGACAAAAGCGTTTACTAGCGACATCTGTGAGCCGTCACGTAAACGACGCGCTGACGGGTGACAAATGAATAAACCTTAATAGTTGCCTATGTAAGGTGTTTAGGTGGGGCTAGTGAGCTAGCGGAATTTTCATAGAAGTGTTCGAACAAATTATGGATTTTAATAAATATTTCTCAAAACCAGCAAGAAAAGGCTCGTTCAGCTATAGATAGTGAGCAATAGCCGCTTTTTGATTAAAATAAGTAATTAAAGTTTCGAAACAGGCTTTTGGATAAGAAGCAAATGGAATTCACATAAAGAAAAAAAAAACCAGCCAAGTTCAAGTCGGACTCGCGCTCGAAGGGTTCCGCACTATATTCCATACCGTAAAAACGACAAAAAAACTTGTCTGTAGTATGGGACGCCGCCTTAAATATTTATTTAATTTTCATTTAAATATTTATTTTCTAACTAAATATTCTGTGAATATTTCAAGCGTCTACCTGTTACCGATACCAATATGACGCTGAAACTAGCAGAATTTCGTTTCATTTACATTTACAGAAAACAAGATTTTTTGTAAAAGTAAATGTTTATTATATTTTCTTTTTAGTATTTATTGTTATAACAGCAACAATTATACATGATCAGTGAAATTAATTGTCAAGCTATCACGGTTCATGAGATACAGCCTTGTTTTTACCCCTTGGGTACGGAACCTCAAAGGACAGGACCTCAGGACAACCAAGAAGTTAATAAGACTTCAGTTGCTTTGTTATTTTAACAATGTTGTTATACTAGTTATAACCAATTAGAGAAAAAAAAATGCAGCACCAGCGGCTATTTCTTGGCCCAACAACAGTAAAGATCCCCGGATAGTGTAAGCAGCACTGGATTCTCCGTATATTTGTCACAGTCAATCCTTGTCGCCGCGAGAGTTTGCAGTCTTCCTCATACCGCGTCATACACGATTAATGTAACACGCTTTTTTGTGCTCATCTGTTACTTTGATAATATCATCATGGCTGTCATAGTTATATTCAGGTGGTTGTACGATATATAGTTATAGCATGTTCGATAGCTGTAACATGTTTGCGCCCTTTGCGGTCGAAACATTAGGGCCTTGGGGCCGTACCGCTTACAGTCTGTACGAAGAGTTGTCAGCACGTCTAACTGAGGCAACTCGTTTTCGAAATGCTGGCTTATATTGCAGCCAGCGACTTAGTATCGCAATACAACGCGGTAATGCTGCCAGCATTTTGGGATCGACGTCTTCTGAATTAATAAGTTTAGATAGATAGATAGAGATAGATAGAGTAATCGTTATTGTACACCAATATTAACAAAGGTTATTTTGTAAACAAATGCACTTAAAAAGTTTAGATTAAGTTATATTTTTCTGTAAGTAAAGATATTTAGTTAAATTGATTTTTGAATGCTTGACAGTTTATATTGTTTTTATTCTAAAGTATTATTTAGTGTATATATTGAAACGATTTTCAGTCTAACGGCAAACTGCAGCAAAAAAGGGTATTATTATCATTCTAAAAATAATCGCTTATCACAAATTCGATCTCTCTCATTCAATGTTGATATTGGCACTTTGCCACAATTTCACTTGCCGAGTTCAACACTAAGCTACGGTTTTCAATCGATCCGTCCAGTGCAAAGTTAACCGTGGATTGAGCTTGTTAAAAGTGGGCCACTAGCAATAAGTGTCTCAATCATTAGTTAGACAACTGCATATTTGTACATAGACTTATGTATAATATTCACCCTAAGGGCTATAATTAAGCTGAGTAAGGGTAACATCTCTTTATAGGCGAAAAACAATAAGTAATCAACGTCCAGACAAGCCATAAATCAGACTCGTCTCAATCCGTCGTGGGAAGCGCCAGGTGCCCTGACGAAGCTAGATCTGTTTGGAACAAGTTTATTTGGAGTTTTGTATAGCTGGTGCTTTTTGGCGCTGCAGTATTGTGCTGAGATGCGTACCATTTCTGGCATTAAGAATGATTTTTTAAATTATTTAGTTTTAGACGTTTTATTATGTATTTTATTTGCCAGAATAAATGATTTTCTTCTTTCTTTCTTCTATATCTACATTTAGATACCAGCCTTTGCCCGCGAACTTTGAACCGCGTTAAACCTTATTGCGCCGCTCCCGTGGCGTTTATGGAATTGCAAAGTATTTTTTAACTTTTTTTGTGAGTTGGACTGTCAAGCACAAAAAAAGTTATTAAAATCCATTAGAGAGATTAGCGTTATAAAATAAACAATCTTTCTCCCGTAGCTTCGTCTGCGTGGCAGGTACACCCATAAAAAGTAGCCTATGTTACGCGCCTAGTAGTATACCTGCACCTATAACTTTATTAAAATCGGTCCTATCGTTTAGTAGATTAGCCGATGGAAGAGGAAATAATAAATTTTTCTGAGAATACGAAAAAAAGGTTAAAAAAAAGTATGTTAAAGAAACTGTCGAAATCTTTTTAAGTCGGTTCGGATACTCATATTCAAAAACAACAATAAACTATGCTAAATGTAGGAATAATAATAGAAACTCAAATAATAATAATAAAAAATATAAAGTTGAAAAAGTTTTGCTTAACTTTTTCAACTTTATATTGTTTTATTTATAATTGAATACTTTGTTATGTGAAAGAGACACAGATAATAGAACTAACGTCTTTTACCTTTTCGCTTAGCTTGTGTTAGACTGAAATGAGCTCAATGACTTTCAAATTTAGAATTACTTTTTTCTCGCGCCCGAAGCAAAATAGAATTTTGCTAACTGTTTTCACACAACAAAGAACGCCTTTCCGAGCTTCTGAAGTGAAATATATGTTCACCCAACAACGTCAGCCAGGAACTTAAATAAACACAAAACCACGTTCCACCGTATACAATACCTACGTAACTTTTCTAACCCCTTTTTAGATGTAAATAAGCGAACGATGGGGTTGTCCCCGAACACAGCAACTGTTTGCAAAGAAAACACAAGAGGCGTGTTTACCTTGGCTGAAACCTTTTACTTTCCGTTGATTGTGTTTTTAAATCATCTGCCGGAGATGAAAGAAACGAAAACAGCAGTAAGTATTTAAATTCCAGCGCCTCCGGATAGATGTCGCTGTTTATAAATGTACTCTTTTACAAGGTTGGAGTTCGTAAAGTATTTTGCTGGAAGGTTTTTGGAATGTTATTGCGGATGAATGAATGGGTAAGTAATTTACGACAATTTTAACACACCTTTGCTACAATGTTAGTTCCGTCATTGTAGTGTTTATCGAATTAATACTAATATGGAAAAATTAGTTATTAATTTTATTTATAATCTATTATACTAAATTATTTTGATATTATAGTAATTTAGTAGCTTAGGTCCAAATCAAATAAAATTACTCATTAGTCTCTAATTTTATATCTAAAATAGATTGTAATCATTATGAAGTATCTAATTGTATAGAAAAGCCATAACAAAACAAAAATCTATTCAGTACAACTTGCCAAAATACTCTAGATACGATTGTTTTTTGTTCGCTGACATCATTGACAGAGTTATAATATTTTATCGAAACAAAGCTTTAAGATTGGTTAACGATTTTGATGAATTCAAATATGGTTGGGTTCTCAGACAAAAAAACCAATATGGACACTATATAAACGCAAATATCTAGTCTGCCAAACTCGTGGGGTTGATCGTTGATCGTTCCGCGCCTCTATGATTTGACAACTAGTTTTATTTAGATTTGAAAATATGAAAATGACAACTGGTTTACGGTTTACCCAATTTTGGGACGCCTGACAATGGCTGATTGTTTGAAATTTTGATGCCATATTAACGACACATAGTCGCCCCCTTTATTTTGTTGTCTTTCTAAACAAACTATTTACTTTTGTTCAATTAAAAATACCTATCCAACGAAATATTTTATGTACCTATTGGCGATTGTTTAACTGAGTTTTTTACGAATGAAATTATGTCCTAGAATTTGTCTGAACGCGTTATCTCTAGAAGACATATATAAAGAAAGTTATACCGTTCTAATATACTGCAATTTCAATGATATTGCAAAGACACGGGTCATTACGATTCTTTCTTTTTTAGGTGGGCTAAAAATTCTAAAATGCTTTAAACTAAAAAGCCGTATAACCAAACCCGAAAACTTAGATTTGACAGCGTTGACACTTGGCAGATTTGACAGTTAAATAAACAGCTGATTGTTTGACGGTCAGTGGCTTGGTGAAATATAACCTCAATTGTCGGCTCTTGAGGTTAAAATTTCGCGAATTGTTCGATTTTTGTGTGAAAATAATATCAGTTTTGAATATTAAATACTCTATAGTGCATGTATTTTATGTTGTGAAGAAAGTGTAGCGAATCCGCGCGTCGCGCGCGCTTTTTGTGTCGTAGTTATTTTTACCGCGTTGTAAATAAAAACATACTGTTATTGTTTAGTGTATACCCCCTTATTTTGATATTATATTGGAAATTAGATTTTAGTGATAGTAAATAACTTACCCCCAAATTAATGATACGTTATCTTAGACGGTTAGTTAATATTTCTGGTAGTTTAAAACATAAGTTAGTAAATAATACTCTTGTATATAATTTTCGATACAAGTTAGTAGCCATGGCTAGTGAAAATCCAAACCCTAAAATAAAAACAGTTTTGGAATCCGAGCAGCCGGCTAAAAAATTAAAACTTGATAGTGATGTAGAACAATCAATTGTGACAAGAACTGTGGCTACTATGTGTGGGGCATGGAGACCTGAAGAGGAGTATGGGGGGATGGTTCTTGTGTTCAAGACTAGGGATCCGGGCTTGAGCCCTGATCCTACAAGGGAGGAAGACTATCCCGAGAACATTCAAGATTTCTGGGAGGCGAGCTTCCCGGCCAGCGATGATGAACAGGTATGGAAATTGTCTCATGCATTTACTTTGTCTCATTCTTTACATGTTTAAACATAAATTACAAAAGTAAAGTACATTTTAATACTTTAAACAGTAAAATTCTACATTTGAAAATATAAAATATATTATGGAAATTTATTATTAAGATTCTCTGTGAAGTATGTTCAATAATATAAAACATTACAAAAGGATTTTAAACCTATTATTATTTTTATAAAAATAAAAATATTTTTATAAAAGCTTCTCTCTTATCTTTTTCTGGAATCAGCGACATCTATTCGCTTTAGTACTAACTAAATGCCATGCTCTCTTGCTATTCTAGTAAAGCTTAAGCAATGTGCTCATTTTGTACGAGATGGCGCTTTTTATTATCGCGTGAACGAAGTGTGGAAGTAGAACAACATTCCAAAACTAGAGGGCGCTGGTTTAAAAAATATAGTGTACCTTTTCGTAGAAAGCTTTCAGATTTTGCTAATCTTTACTTACAAAATGACTAAAAGCCTGCTGTGTGTGCCTTGTTCAGATTATTTTCGTAATGGATATACTGCTGTGTGTGAAATGGAAATGGTCTGCTGTAGGGCTATTGTTCCCTCGTGTACCTACTTTTCTGTTATAAGCTTTGTATGTAGGTATACCTACTTACTACTCAATCTAGTCGCGATCCTTGGACGCAATCACGAGCATATTCTTATAGATTGACTTGACGTACTACCTCTTACTAAATTACCATAAAGTAAATTCTTTTTTAAAGATACCTCAATTAAATATTATTATCTTTAAGAAACATCTGCATTAACCAAATTAAATTCAAGCAAAATACGAACTTTGACAGACATTTTGGGCTATTACATTCATGGAAAAGCTAAAGTTAGATAATATTTTCATGTTCAAGTGTAATGTGCGTGACAACTAGTGACGATTACCCACTATAAAACAACACTGTCGAATAATGGGTTATTAAAGGATAATAGCTACAAATAAAATAATTACTATGATGGCGCTGTTCCTTTTAATTGACCACTCACATTAGATTGAAAGAATATTTTGGACTACTTATAAATAAATAAATATCTCACAACTTACACACAACGCCATCTAGTCCCAAACTAAGCAGAGATTGTAATATGGGTACTAGAATAACTGATACTAATACAATATATACTTTTCTTTTGTAAATACATACTTATGATACATAGAAACACACAAAAAATTGTCTTAAGCGGGAATCGAACCCGCGACCTCGGTGTCGCAGGCAGGTACACTACCAACTCCGTCATCCGGTCGTCAAAATAGAAGTATAGTAGATTTTACGTACAATACAACTAATCCTTACTCAAAACAATGAATCTTCTCCATCCCTCAGCCTAATAAACAGTACTTATTTGTACACACACACATTTGTTTACACACATCAAGAATTTATTTTATTTTATTACTTAAA
Source organism: Hypena proboscidalis (assembly GCA_905147285.1). Classification (NCBI taxonomy): domain Eukaryota; kingdom Metazoa; phylum Arthropoda; class Insecta; order Lepidoptera; family Erebidae; genus Hypena; species Hypena proboscidalis. The sequence goes on from LR990130.1 coordinate 20,023,004, forward strand.
TGTAGTAGATGTAGTGTAAGGAAAAGAAGGTACCTTTGTTCTTTCTTCATCACCTTAAGGTTGACTGGTAGAAAATGCTTATGGCATTAATCCGTGTACTATAATATATTAAGTAAAAAAAGTTTTAAAATACATAAATAAGTATCTTGTAAGTTGTTGTGAGAGTGGTCTTGAAGTTGTAAAGTTATAGTAATAAAATTCTGAAACAGGCTTTTTCTTAAAGCGAAGGACACATAAAAATAAAATCACATTACAATAATAAAAATATAGATTATATTATTCTATATTTTTATTATTGTAATGTGATTTTAATTTACCATATTTGTGAATAGAAGTAAGTAGAACTGTTCGCAGTCTCGTTAGGTTCCAAGTATTTCGCGTGGCTGACTCGAATTGCAACGTTTACTAGATTTTTCTCTAGCCTGCAAATGAGGGAAAAATGAGATAAATCGACTGAACCTTTTGTTCAGGTTACTTTTGTTTGATGCATTTAAAGAGGTAAATGGAAAATATATATAATATTTATGAATATAATAAGGAAAGAACTGCCTTGATGGTTTAGCTGATAACGTATGCGCTTAACGTAAAGTGTAATTTGTGAACTTTCCGTCAGGAAATTCACTATAGCTGTACGGAGTTGGAATTGTGCAAGGTGGATGGCGATAATCTCACCCCCCATCCCATGGGACCTAAACATAATAGGTTAAATGTGGGTGTTGTACACCTCTGCCACACCCTTCTGGGTAATATAGACGTGATGTTATGTTATGTTTTGATATATAATAAGAAATAACAGCCCTAGCAACGTCATATTATTATGTGATTGGACACAGCTTGTATAATTTTTTCTTTTTGTCAAAAACTTTGCTCAGCTTTGCAGACTTACTTTAGTTTCAAAGCTTAGGTAATTAATCAGATGAATTCCAAATCAAAAGGACAGGTAACCTACAAATTAAGATAACCTATCCTTTTATTTGGCGTGAAGGAACGCACGTAGGACGGGGATGAAAGCGCTGTTCAGGCACGTTCAGGTAGCCACATACTGGACCAAAAAAATTTGACTTTGCCGCCGACTCGAATGACGAAGGAGATTTGGCGTAAAAGAAGATAGAAAAAAGAAGGACGTTTGATAGACGAAAATGGAAACAAAGACGTTTTGCACCGACTGCGAACCCAAATGAAATGGGATTAGGGCACGAAGAAGAAGGCTAACAAAAGCGAATTTCTAAAGAATCGTTCCATCACCAAAAGCTTTTAAAACATCCCATAATTGTTATGAAAAAGACATAAAACGTGATCATAGCTAGAATTACAACAGTTAAACTCCATCATAAAAAACTTGCCCAAGACACCACGTTTCTTGATAATTCGTTTTACCACACATTAAAATGTTATGTTAAGATAAAATAACTCTAGACACTTAAGATACAGTCGGCTCGTGTCGCGATCGTAAGTGTTAGCAAGCATTTGCGATTTTTTGTCGCAGTTCTGTTTTGCACCCAAAATTTGCACAGCGGAAACAGAACCTATATAGATGGAAAGTCTTCTTCTTATCGTGTCAAACGCTTGTTCAATTATACTGTTTTGGACCAGTAGGCGGCGACTTCGACCCCTTTTTTGTTTGCCTGCATTAGATCATCGCGGGTGCAAGTGGCGGTTAGTAAAGGGTAAGACATCAGATGGGCCATATTCTGGCTAGGGGATCCACATTCGCAACTAGTATCGGATGAGTTGAAAAATCCCCACTTGGCCAGATTGTCTTTGCAACGGCCGACCTGAGTCCGAAGTCTGTTAAGTTGTTGATTAGATTGTTGCAAGTCTAGTAAAGCACAGCTAAAGTTTCGTTTTAGTGACGCCCTGCATGAGTCGTGTGCGCTAGCTAGGACCTCAGTAGACAAGCAGTAGGTATATTAAAACTTACGAAAGCAGGTGGTACACAAACGCCTGCGTCATAAAATTATAAGTCTCGTATAAATAGTAGCCCTGTGTCTTATTTGCCATGACGTCATGTTCCACTGTTGGGTACAAGCCTTTTCTCACGTTGAGAAGAGTTAGACAATTAATCAGTTCACACACGGCAGCTATAATATAAAAATGTATATTTACATCCCAATACATCTCGATACATTTCATTACCTGCATCTTTTCATATCCAGTGGATAGCGATAGGCATACCCAAGGGAGTATGTTATTTTTAGGTTCCATGGGATAGGCCCATGGAACCTAAAAATAACAGGTAAAGTGTGGGTATTGTACACCTCTGCCACACCCTTATAGCCGTGATGTTATGTTATGTAATATTTCTATAGAAATTGACAGGTGACAACACACGGCTGCTATAATGTATATTTTTACATATTAGTATTTTAACTTAGAAAATTTAACCAAATAGAGTTTCGGCAGACCTAAATGTATCGACAGGTATAAAATATACATTATACATGCCGTGTGTGCGGCCCTTAGATAGTCACGGCATATTCAGAAATGTAGGAACAAATAATTTTGTACATTTTCAATAGCATTTCAGTGATCAATTTTCAAACAAGTTAACTTTGAACGTTTGACACATGAACTTCGTAACAATAAAATGACAAACAAACACCCACATTAAATGTCGATGTCTTACAAAATCAAAGTCTGCCGCTGTTTACAAACTTTGCTTTGCCATTAAACAACAACAATCAACACGCTCGTTTGCGATCTTGAAACAAATGTCCTTTTATTTGTATGACGTCTAAGTTGAATGAGTGTGATACAAAATATGCGAATGTTTCGAGGTTAAGGTAACTGTACCTACCTTTAAATGTCAGTGCGGAAAAGTTGTTTAAGCAAAATGTACATAACTTTCTTTTGAGTTAAATAAAAACTTTGAAAAGTGATCCTTCGCATAACATATAGAACCTAACATCACGCCTGTTATACCCAGAAGGGTGAAGTAGAAGTGTACAACACCCACATTTCAGCTGTTATATTTAGGTCCCATGGGTTAAGGAGTGATCCTATCGCCATCCGCCGGGCACAATTCCAACTCTGTGCTGCTATTGTGAATTGCCTGACGGAAAGTTCACAAATAACACTTTGCCCGACCCGGGAATCGAACCCAAAACCTCGCAGTGAGAGGCGCATTTGCTAACCACTAGACCTTCAAGGCAGTATCTCTCGCGTTAAGGAAAAAAAATAACTTCTCGGTATTTCTCGCAAGGAAGCCACGGATAAATCGATAATGCACATATACCCTTGCAAAATTCAAAGTTGTTTTAAAGAATTTCCTGTCAAGTTCGCGGAATGTCAGCAATGTAGTACGGAGCACGCCGCTGCCATTCTCCTTCATCATAATGTTACGACAACGAGTTTTAAATACTCTTTAATGTTTCTTGCTAATTAAAAATGTTGGTAATTAGTTTTCGGAGATTTTCTGTTGTGTTCGCGACGTTGGAGGGCTTTGGGCAGAAATACGGCGTTATGTGCTTGTTTACGCTTGTAAAAATATTTTTCAACTGGACCAGAAATATTCCTTATCGGTGACATAACATACCTAAAGCAGATACTTGAAAAATGAATACATTTAGAATTATTCATCCTTTTCACTCTTATGATAATATGAACTCTAATGACGAAAAGAAATAAATATTTTGTTTCTCGGCGTATTTTTCTTATAATAATTCGTATTAGGTAAAGAAAAGTCTTTAAAAGTCAAAGAAAAGATACATTTTGACATGATGAAAATATAACATTTTAAAAATATTAACAGGGATTTGTAATTATTCTATGACAAACAGCCAAAAACAAACACGTTTCGAGTAAGTAGGTAAGCAAATGAGCTACTAATGAGTAATTGCACATACATGTTAGTAAATTAGCGACTAATTTAGCTAATCAAGGCATAGATATCTAGAAGTAAATCAACTAATTATTAATTCCAATCAAGAGCTTCTCTCAAACTAATTCTAAAGCCATCTGAACAGCGAGGTGCATATAAATTAGATTGAAACGTTAGCTAGCACAAAACTGCACGTATATAACGCTCAGACTGCGGTATATTGAAGGAGACTGAATTAATCTCACTAGAACTTGCATGTGTACCTGGGATAGTTTCCAAGTTAAGTAGGTATATAGGAATTTGAAATCTCAATATTGAAAGCATGAATGTGTGTGTACTTGAAAAGTAAAGAATTTTACTGCGTGTAAATGACATCGTAACAAAGCTGCTTGTGAGTCAGTACATTATTCTGGGTGCACCATTCAGGGTCCATTCATCATCATCATCATCAGCCTAGGGACGTCCACTGCAGGACATAGGCCTCACCAATCGATTTCCACAGCGTGCGGTTTTTGGCCGACTGAAACCAACGACTCCCCGCGATCTTGATCAGATCGTCCGTCCATCTAGCGGGAGGACGTCCCACGCTGCGTTTGCCAGTTCGTGGCCGCCACTCTAGGACTTTCTTGCCCCAACGGTCATCAGGGTCCATTATGTACCATCAAGTACTGAATCACTGGTAAGCTTTGTTGACACGATTTAGAAATAGGTACACCTTGTAGAGGTCTGATTTATGATAAGTACGAAAAAGTAATGAACCTTTTTATAAAAGATACGATTGAAGTAAGCATTTAAAATCGTCTACGGTGGAAAATTATTTTCATTACTCTACATTTATTTTTTTTTTTAAACGACGCCTGCACTTGATATAATTCCTGTGTCGCGGGGGTGTTCACAAACATTCATTTCACACACACAAAGCACACCCAGAATCAGAACAAATCTTTGCGAATCACACATAGGTAGAGTAATAAAATAATTTTCTTTTAATTCGCTTGCAACATTTATATTAAAAGGCTGATAAGTTTAGTGACTCCGACTCCAACCTTAACATCATTCAAAGACTGCAAAACGGCATATTAAGAACCATCTCTAACGCACCATGGTTTATTACCAACACAGAGATCCACGAGGCACTGAGCATTAAAACTGTTAAGAAGGAGTTAAAAGTAACAGGGACCAAATACAAAGCACGATTGCAAAATCACCCTAACGACTTAGCAATGGCATTAGCAACAATTAGCTACACCAAACGACTGAAACGCCATGACATCCAAAATCTTGGTGACAGATGGTGAAGGATGAGGTGTTTCCTGCTGAGGAGCTCCTCTCACATGACAAATGACACAGAGCCAATCTGATTATAGTTTGAGACTGATTGCAGATAAGCACAAAAAAAAAAAAAAAAAAAAGTTTAGTGACTAGCCCCGATATGACCAGTTACTGATAAGGTTTTAGATAAGTTTTATGATCTCCCCAATCCTTGAACCTAATAATCAGGATGTGCACATTACATGTCTTCACATACGCATTTGTTTACACACACCAAGAACGTAACAAGAGAGATTTTATCAAGGTTGCCTAATTAATTATCGCCATAATGCTACTGCTACACCTGCGTTAACGTTAACGTGAATGGTAATCACCAACTATGCGTTAATAAAGGCATTCTAAATATTCAAATTGGTGCCTTGGCTACATTTACGTTGCAATGCCAATAAAGCTAATTCTTCAAGAAATAACGTGTTATCCAGTGTGACCATTTGTTTAATCTGGATGCTATTTTGGTAGTTTTTGGCCCTTAATTTTGTCTACGGTAGGTTTCAGATCTGCAAAATTACGTTTGTATTTTTATGATAAAAAATGAATAAATTTAGGTGTTAAAATTAATCTGTCTGAAGTGGCAATTTTCAATAGTTTTGGCATCAACTGGGGCAGTTTTTTGCCCTAGTTTATGCCTTGTAGTAGCAGTTTCACTATTTTTAAGATGTTAACCCTGGGTATTACACATAAAGTCAGTTCCACTAGCAACGTGATTTCGTCATACGTCAAGTTGACGTCAAGCGAAATATTATGTCATTAATGTAGCCAACGTCCGTCAGCGCGCTAAAGTGATCGCTAAAACCCTTTGATGTGTCCAAAAAACCGACACCCGACCTATCGCCTAATGTCTAATGAAAATAGCAATGCCGTTAGTCATTAATCACGTTAAACCTTTGGCCACATCTGCGTAAACGTGATTATTTGCGCGTTAAGACGCAGGTGTAGCAGTAGCATAAGAACAAGCCTGTGAACTCAAAAGACTTATCACACCCTATTCCAATTCCAGCTTGTACACTTGAAGACAATTTATTTACACAACTACTTATATATTACTGAAAATCAAATGCAAATAGTCTCTTTTATACTGAGACACGCTTATAAGTAAGGGGGGAAATCTCCTCAGTCCTCCCTCAGCTCAGTAAACAGTACACATTTGTTCACACACACCCACATTTGTTTACACACATCAAGAAAGTAAAACAAGAGAGATTTCACCAAGGTAGCTAAGTTAATTATCGCCATTAGAACAAGCCTGTGCTCAAGAGATCAGTCGCAGCCATTTATTTAAACGCTGGCTACAAGATGATACCTCACTGAATGCCAGCTTGTACACTTCAAGATAGTTTATTTAAATAATTTTCCAAAAAAGAACTGTCATCAATTACAAAAATGCTCTAAAAGTAGAAATATTCGAAGTCTCGCCTTACCTGTGTACATCTAATAACTCTCAAATCTTAATAACTAGTCAATAGAAATGCTATCGACTATCTTTTAACACTGGGACGCATGTCGCCGGTTTTCAAATACCACTTTTTGTATTCCTGCAAACAAAATGATTCTTTTTGGCGATGACATTAAGACGACAATTCCTCAACTCGCACTTGTGTTCGATTAGACAAATGCGCTTGTATTCCTGCAAACAAAATTATTCTTTTTGCGATGACATTAAGACGACAATTCCTCAACTCGCACTTGTGTTTGACTTGACAGATGCGCGGCGACAAGGTCACGCGTCTTTGACATTTCTATTGCCTTATTATTAAGATTTCTATGCCTGTGTATAACTTGAAAGAATACAGTAAACGGAATTAAGGAGCATTTATCTAAAGAATTTTCCCCGTACTTCTAACCGTTGAGGTGTTGTACCTTCCAGCATCAGCTCTGCAATATGAAATAAGATAAAATAAACAACATAAAGGTCTTTAAAAATTGAGGGTTGCCTACGATTTCTTTAGGGTCCTATCATCAAATTGTAATCTGATGAAAACGGGACCACATGACGAGTATACTCTTTCCTCACGACGGTTTTAATAAAAAAATTACAATTGAATTAAGAACCTGCTCCTTTTCTTGAAGACGGTTAATAAAAACAACTTATCTTTTACCTACTGAAGATTTTCATGGGTAATTAAAGCAATTGTAAAGAGCCTCTCCCAAACTGACACACGTTTATGAGTAAAGGGGGTTGATCTCCCCATCCCTCCCTGAATCCAGTAAACAGTACACATTTGTTCACACACACATTTGTTTACACACGTCAAGAACGTAACAATAGAGATTTCACCAAGGTTTGTAGTTAATTATCGCCATTAGAATAAGCCTCTCCATCCCGAGCATTTATTACGTTCCTACGAGAAACAATACAACTGTTTTAATGAAATTAAAAAGCAAGTTTCAAAGTCAAAGTCAAATCATTTATTTTTAAAAACCCCAAGGGGCGCTTGAACACGTCAACAAACATTATAATTACAGAGCAAATAAAAATAGTCTAAAGAATTAAATAAATTGTAATTTTAATAAACAAAATACATAATGACGACCGGATGGCGGAGTGGGTAGTGTACCTGCCTGCGACGCCGACATCGTGGGTTTGATTCCCACTTAAGACAAATCTTTGTGTGCATGAACATGGGGGTTTGTCTTAGTTTGGGTGTTTCTATGTATAATAAGTATGTATTTACAAAAAAAGGATATATGTATTAGTATCAGTTATTCTAGTACCCATAGTACAAGCTCTGCTTAGTTTGGGACTAGATGGCGTTGTGTGTGAGTTGTGGAATATTTATTTATTTATAATATGACTTGAATTACCGAAGCTTAGATCAATTTTAATCGAACTGTTTAGGTTCAAATTAAAATCAATCTAAGTATAAGCTCTGATGGGTATTGCATTGTTACGAAGGGCTGGTGAGAAACTCACGTGCACCATCTTTTCAAATAATAATTTTGTTTGTTTTTGACAATATTTCAGGTAAGTGTAAGTTATTGCAATACCAAATCTTTATATAAAGAAAAATAATATACCATGTTGCGAAGGAATAAATATAAATATCACACAACTTACACACAACGCCATCTAGTTCCCAAACTAAGCAGAGCTTGTACTATGGGTACTAGAATAACTGATAGTAATACATATATACTTTTCTTTTGTAAATACATACTTATTATACATAGAAACACCCAGACTAAGACAAACCCCCATGTTCATGCACACAAAGATTTGTCCTAAGTGGGAATCGAACCCACGACCTCGGTGTCGCAGGCACGTACACTACCCACTCCGCCATCCGGTCGTCAACATATAAACATTATTTGTGTGTTTGTTTATGTCAAATGAAAAAAAATAAAAATAACCACGTTAGTATGGACCGCACTTCAAGCGAAAGAGAGGTTAAAAATAAAGAGTAGAGGTTATATGTTAATACGTAATGATTAATGAAAGCAGTTAACCACTTTAGCGAAGGTTTTCACCAAGATATCACCGATCATGCAGTTCAGAACCCTAATGCGAGAACCCTAATAAGATCTCTTTTGAACTATGATATTCATCTCACAATCCTCTGCGGATTTAAATTAGTCTATGCGTTGCTACAAACACTCTACAAAGTGGATTCCTTTTTACGGCATCGAATCGAAATCTTATTCATTTGGATCATAATTTTACGAATTGAAATTGCATGGATCTTGTACAAACTTTGCAAAACTCTAAAGTTATTTCCTGCTTAGGTAGGTAAAAATATTATTATTCTCAAAGACATACAGCGCTCGGTTTTTTTCGGTACTGAGCACGTATATATATATATATATATATATATGTATGAGATTATTTTGCCGCAGCGCGTAATCCTACTGACACAGTTATGTTTATGTGATATCAAATCTACTGTTCAACAAAACGTTTTATGATTGCGGGTAAAAAAGACCATATTACTTGACATTTTGAAGGAAATGTCAGCGAAACCCACCTTTTCATTTGACGTACCTTTGTTGTTTGTTGTTTGATATTTCATCTTCGCTTTTTGGATTATTTTTCCTTATCACTCATGTCATGTCTCACTGCGCAACAAAGGTACCTATGTTTTATTGTTTTTATTTGTTGGAATTCTTAGGAGCTAGACTCGTCAGATCTTCGTTGGAAGTTCAAAGAAGACCTTTTTTTAATGACCTGGATTGCTTTTATGTACAGTTCTACCAACCCACGAGGGCAATTTTATTGGCCTTCACTCGTACTAATGTGTTTTACTTATGTGTGTAAGACCAAATGAAACAAAAGACCGACGACTCGCCTGATACGTTCGATTCCGTCGAATACGAGCAATGTACGTCGTGCAAGTACACTCGTATACTTCAACTAACACAAGTAATGCACTAATGCCAACTGTCAGTCGAACTGCCTTTGTGAAGTGGAAGAATTATAATAATAATAATAAATAATAAATATCTCACAACATACACACAACGCCATCTAGTCCCAAACTAAGCAGAGCTTGTACTGTGGGTACTAGAATAACTGATACTAATACATATATACTTTTCTTTTGTAAATACATACTTATTATACATAGAAACACCCAGACTAAGACAAATTCATGCACACAAAGATTTGTCTTAAGCGGTAATCGAACCCGCGACCTCGGCATCGCAGGCAGGTACACTACCCACGCCGCCATCCGGTCGTTAATTATACACCGTACACGATTAGATTAATGTCTGAATTCAATTGTCTTTAGCATGTTTTACTAAATAAAGTCTGCTTTCAGTTTAATTACAAGCTTTTTAGATAATCCCATTTAAATATCAAACGAATTCACAAACAATGTAATTTGGTTCTTCTAATTAAAGTATAAAGTAAGTATTATTGGATACTTTTCACCCTTTTCAAGTGCCATAGAAACCTTTCAGCCCCATTTAACCTTTTCAGAACCCGTGGCATTATGAAACGAAATTCTTTCAACACTTACCCTTCGTTTTGTATGACATTAACGATTGTATATCAATGATAAAAAGGGTCAGCTAATAAGAGATTGTTTGTTTGAACGCGCTAATATATGAAACTAGCAGTCACATTTTAATAATCATAATTGCTTTTAATGGTTTAACTCTCATGAAAGGCTTATAGGTTTTTATCATTTTGCTAAAACCTACAGGAGCGGCGCAGTTAAACCTTTTGAGCTGCGAGTGAAACGATGGATATCAGCTAGTGTTCAAAATCATAAATTTTAACTTCCTCGATTCCATTTTGTGATGCGTGACCATCGCAAAATGGGATCAAGCTGGAATTATGGAATATGTTTGTAGATAACATACATTATTTTGTAGCATTGCTTTGTTGATGAGAGATAAGTGAGGTTTCGGTATAATGGTGTTTATACTAAATTATAAGGCTTCATTGTAATTGCTTCTGGCGTTCTATCTAATGTAAAAAATCCGAAAAAACTTTAAACTTCATTGTTGATTAGAGAATCGAATACTGTACTTTATTTTTTTTAAAAAAGCTTACTCGTTATTTACAGATACAAATTACTAGTATTCTTGTTAACCCCTCTAGCTAAGCTTTATTCGCTTGTGTTAGGAGGAAGTTCACGTCCGCGGTGTAATGGCCAGGATTCGAACCCACGACCTCTCGATCGTTAGACCGATGCCTTATCTATTGCGTCACGGCCGCTTAATATACTTAGTTATTTATATTGCAAGTTTAACATTATATGAAACTAAAAGCAATTTTCAATATTTTGCTTGATATTCACATTATTATGTTAGTTTAACAGGTCTCTAATACACGTAGTATATATTTAAGATTAAGTTTCAGTTTAATATAAAGGTGATCTTATACTTTGTTTTGCATGATTAAAGTATATTATAACTTAAGGATATATGATCATAAAATTATGAGAAACGCGCTTCGGGATAATGAGCTTACTTTCTGTATAGTAGCCAAGAAAAAAAAAATACTTCTAAATACTTAAGTATAAAACCATAACTAGGTATTTACTTATTCTTCTTACGTATTATTTTATTATTGCTGCAAGCTACTTAGTACATACCTATTTGTCGCAGCAGGCTTTTGTGAAACACACACAATGATTTCTTAATATACATTTTATAATAAATATCTCGTAACCATAACTCTTAAGCTATCGTTAGAGTAGACCTTTAACTAGCCGCCAAATTGAAGTGCTTGCATTACTGTGTTCCGGTTTGGTGGTGAGATCAGGCTCTGAAATTCTTGGTACAGTCGGCCTGAGTTGGGTATGCAGGGCAAAAACTTCTACGCCATAGTAAAAACTGACTGCAATAGATATGCAAGTTTGTATTTCATATTTAATAAGTGTAATATACCCACTATTTAGATATGTAACTCACTTATCCATAACTGGTGTCGTAAGTCTTTACTAAGACTTAGAAGTTTTTGCCCTGCGTGTACATGAGGCATACCGCCGTAGTCCTGAAATGAAGCGACGCATCATCGGTTTAGTGAATTGTTAATGTCCGTGGACTTTAGTTTAGTTACTACTAACCGTCAGATTAGTAGCAGCGATAGCCGAGTGGGAGACGCTTGGACTGCGAAGTCGAAGTTTTCGGATTCGAACCTCTTCTCACCATGAGAAGAGGCCCAAACTAGGAGTGGGACATGTAAAGACATAAACCACGTTTATTAAAAAGTTTGATTGGACCACCATCCCTTTGCGCCTCTAAAATATTAGCCATTTCTTAAACCGCCTGCCTTGCAGAATAGCCTCTCCAAACATAACCTTGTAAAGAGTTTCCCATACCAAGCAAAATACCTGTAAAATATTCAGATACAACCTGCAGTAAATTACCTTCCCAATTTCCTAAGCAAATATTTTTACTCGTTCCAATATCGCCCAAGTGTCTTACCTGATTTTCACTTTGCAATATAGTTTTTTTTCCTTAATTTTTCTTTATATAAAAACAAAATATATATACATAACATCACGCCTATATTACCCCAAAGGGTATGGCAGAGGTTTACAACATCCACATATCAACATGTTATGTTTATGTCCTATGGGATGGGGTGTGAGACTATCGTGATCCACCGGACAAAATTCTAAATCCGTGCTGCTATTGTTAGGTTCCTGACGGAAATGTCACAAATAACACTATGCCCGACCCGGCCTTGACCTTGCAGACCTTGCAGTGAGAGGCACATACATTTACCACTAGACCAGCTATATAATTAAATGAATATTGTTGCAAAAATGATATTAGCAGGGTATGATTTTAAGATCACGTGGGGGGTGGGAGCTACGGCACGCCACGCGGGCCTTTTCGGGCAGTTCCTACTGTTGAATGTTGTGTAGGCCTCTAATACGACTTTTCTTCTTAAAAAGTTTTTCTTAAGGAACTTCTGAATTGATTAATTTTGGTTAAGACTTTGTTTTACTTCCTTTTTTATATGGCTTTCTTGAGCAAATAATAGATTTAACGTGATATTTGTTCTTTTATCAACCTTTCTCATTTATTTAATAATTTTCAGTTTACAATGCTATGATTTATGTCCACACACTCAACAGTAACCCTAAAAAATAATATATATACGTTGTCTCTTTATCATCAATTTGTTTTAACAACTCGGAGAATTTCCTACGAATTCATCAACAATTGAATAAATCGAGAAATCAATAAAACGCAACTGGTATCGAAATAATCTACACTGTCATCGGCTTCATATTCTATTCGTTCAAAAACAAAGAGCACTTATTCAATATGGAGAGGAAATTAAAGCAAATATCCATGCATTTAAGTCTGACAAAACTCTTAGGGAAGCGAGGTGATAGTTTGTTCCGCGTAAGATGTGACGATTTGACAACTATACTCTGCCATTCCTTTATTTTCTTTTTGACAGATCACGCCTATGAATTACCGTTTTTTTTTGTCAGATTAATGTACTACAATAATAATGTACTTTATTGACAAGCGACACTTTTTAGGGAAGTTCACTGTTTGTAACAAACAACCACAGACTATAAATCAAATCGTGAAATGAAATAAATCGATCATTATGAAAAAGAATAATTTGGCTTTTTTTGTGTATTGTCTGTATTTTTATAAAAAAAAGAATATAATAATAGTATCATGATTCCATGAATAATTATTTGCAAGAAATTAAGTCGAAATCTTGGAATTAAAAATTAAAAATGAATTAAATAAATTAAAAATTGACATTATTATTATATTATTATTTTGTATATTTATTTCATCTAATAAAAACTACTAATAAACAAATAATTAATAATGAACTAAAACCATTTCGATGTAATTAATCGATTGAAAGTTCTTCTTAGACAACATCGATTATGATTTCAAATCGAATCAGTTACTTGTGAAGACATCTCTAAATGTAATCTGTCAAAAAGAAAATAAAGGAATGGACAGAGTATAGTTTTATATGCTGTGCAAGAGCGGCCCTCTTCTTCAATTGGCAATGACTAGTCCTTTTGGTTTAATTGTCTATGTTCAAATCGGATCGATGAACAACGGATGGCTCCATCTGACTATCCTAGCATCCATCACCGAGCCAATCGCTGTCAGCTGCCAGCAATCTTCGCGAAGTTGCCACTAAACTGGCACTGGCTGCCGAATTCGTGCCAATTCGGTGCCAGGTTAATGCATTGCACCTTTTGTTTTACTTTGTTTTCGTCGGGTGTTTTTCATTGTGATGGTACCTAGTTGTATTTGATTTATTGGTGAGTGTTGGAGTCAGATCAACAACAATACAAAAATAAGTACAAATATAGAAAGTTAGCCTTACTAAATAAGAAAGTATCTACAACACATTGGCGCTTGGGATAAATAAGTACAATTAAGCAGGTATTATTAATTACCGCGAAGCTGTCCACGTAATAACTCCAAAAATATAATTTGGTAACCAAAATAATTTTCTTTGAACCCTTTTTGAATTCCTGTGTAAATTCTTCTTGTCAAAACCTTTTTCACAGTTCTTGTTAGTGTTCTTGTTCACCCTGTGAATTGATAAAAGTAATATAAGTACACACGGTTACCCATCGAGCTACCTTCAGTATTAGATTATTGGTGGTAGAGCTCTTGTGAACGAGCTCGAGGACGGCAGCACCCTGCCGCCAAAAAGTACAGCACTACTGTCTTCCAGTTTGGTGATTAGATTAGGGCCTGAAATTGCATATGAGACATAACACCGTTGTCTTTAGCTGCAGCATCACATCTACAATCTGCTTTTGTGTATTGGTGATGTCCATGGGCTGTACTCCACTTACCATCAGGTGGACTACACGTTTGTTCGCTGCAGGATGTTATCGCAGTGCTCGAGAAGGCTAAAGTAAAACCATCTTATATTGGAAATGTGTAGCTCGATATGTAGTTGCGTGAACAATCAGAGCTAAATCAGCAAATTCCCTCACCTGACCTCATCAATTATGTACATTAGTTGGCACGGCTCGTTTATCTGTGATTCAATCTCAATTGTCTATCCTTGATACAAACCACGCTTCAGTTCAATCTTTAGGGAGTTGTTAGACAAGGATATATTGATCTTCTAACTTCTGTATCAATATTAATGAAGGTCGGCATTTTGGCTCTTCACGATTGATTTTTAACACGCTTATATTAGCTTCACCTGTATGTGAAAATTATTGTGAAAAAGCGTGGGTTGCTTGAAAAATATGTCACAGAGCGCTCCACGCTTTTTCACAATAATACTAGTATTTTTTGTTCATTACCATTTTCAGCTTAAATTAGGAATTATTTTTCACTTTTTAGTTAGAAGTACTTTAAAAGCGTGTTTTTTAGTTTTTTAAACTATTATTTATTAATAGGTAATAAATAGTGAATGTATTTTTTTTCGCAACCTATAATTACGCCAAATGTTGAGCAAAGGTTTCCTCCAAACTTTTTCACGCTGCCGGTCTAGGGCCACAAGCATCCATTTAATCCCGGCTGTCTTGACTAGGTCGTTTATTTAGTTTATCATTACTGATAGGAAAGTGTGTTTAAATCGGTATCTCCTATGTGGTTTTTTTATTAATCTATATCGTCCGATTGTTGGGCAAAGTTCTCCCCAAAGACTTCCATTCTTCCCTCTCCGAAGCTTTTCCCTGCCAGTTTACCAGAATGGTGTCCAAGTCATCGCGCTACAACACCGGTGGTTACAGTACTTTATTGTAAATTAAATTTTGTAGATATTTTTCGCTCTAGCTCTCGGACTATAAGTATAACAAATGTTGTGGTTGATGCGATTGTGATGTGTTCCATATGTAGTGGCACGTAATGAATATTTCATGGATGGATTACTTCTTGTTTCGACACGGCTGTTTGGTTTGTATATTTAGGAACGTCTGGCTGAGCTAGGCGTCCTATTACGTATGTCTGAATATTTCTCATTGATTTTGGTTTTGTTACTTAATGCAGTAGAATTCAGTAGATCCACCAAAATCAGTAAAATTGTTAGATGTCAGAAAAGATTACAGAAAACTTCAGTTACCTAAATTTTTGGAACCAATAAAATTTAGCTGAGTACCTTACAGTCAAGATATATGTACTCACAAAGATTGATTCCCTCAAATTTGGAACAGAATAAATAACTAAAATTCTTCAACACCAACTCCGTACATTGAACGCTAAAATAAATTTATAAGCAAATTGCCCTTTACTAAACTTTTACTTTTTCTTTTATTCAAGGGTCTTGTGTGAAGGTATTTAATGTAAGAGAACCTCTTTGTTCGATAGAACCTATTTAAAAGCGAAAGTTGTTGTTTCTGAAGCCGTTTGTTTTAGCATTTTTATGTAAATGGAAATGATGCTTCAGAATGGTAATCAGATGTTTACAGTTTTAGTAGAATATTTAATGTTTTATAGGTTTTTTATATTTTTGAGAGTTGGTAAATTATATTCAGCTTTGTTATGTATTTAGATATTGTAAGAGATATTGCTGTAGCTGTCTTAGATTCACAATATATCTCTCATCTTGTTTAACATTTATTTATCTAACTTATAGCGGTGAACTTTGACTCGTAGTCATTTTACTTGGCCCTCTACTTCACCAAGAATTTTATCATTAAAATGACTTGCTCAATCTTGTTCTTTTCCTTTACAAAATCGTCTCTTCCTATTTGAGTTTAAATTCCGTGACGTTAGTAAATAAACTGCGAAGATTTATTCATCGAGTGTAACGAAGACAAATGGAAGATTGCAGCTTCGATGGTTCGTCCATCAATCAACTCAAAGAATGCATTAATGCCTCAAGTTCCGTTGCAATGGGGAATGACGGATGCGCACAACTGTTGAACTTGTGACGATTATCTTTAAAAGGACGATTAAGGAAAATCTTCAACGGTTTTCCTACAAAGATTTGAAGTTTCCTGGGCTTCTTTGTGGCTTTATTTAGGTGTTTAATCTCCTGAGACGGCGTGTTTTTAAACTTCAATGCAAAAGGGTTCTTATGGCTTTGACCGCTATAACAGTTTAAGTGTCAGTCTGTGGCACCTCTGAAAAAGTATACTTGTCATGTGGTCCCATTTTCATCAGGTCACGATCTGATGATGGAATCCTAGAGAAATCGAGGGCAACCCTCAAATTTTAAAAACTTCTACATTGTTTCATAATATTACCTTAAGCTCCTCGAATATTTGCATCTGGCAGTCAGCATTTTATGTTGATGCTAAAAGGTACAACTCCTCAACGGTTAGGCGTACGGAGCCAATTCTTTAAAGAACCTTAAGATTGTTTTCTATCTTCTTACAAGTTATACACCTATGAGACGAGACGTTAAATATACTGAAGTATATCTTACTTTCAAGGGTATTTTTGATATTGTTTTGTAAAGTTATTATTACGTAGTACGTCCGATACGTTACTAGATTGTTATTTATCAATGGTTTTTATTACCTATTATTTTCCTATCGTTCAAGTGTTCACACGTTTTCATTGCATTGTGTAATTTAAGGTGATTAAAAATCGATGCTCTAGCTAGAAATATATGGACAAATGTTTTAAAATGAATGCCTGAAATGAATACAAAGTAATACAAAGTGACCTACTAAAACTGCCAAACGGGGCTGTAAATAACCTTTATTGGATGTTATAAATCAATTTTAATTGTGTTTAACGGCAGCAAGTCATTTATAATTATAAAAGAAAATAAGCGGCGTAATAACAATCACTTGCTTGCTGCAACAAAATAATTGGTTCGGCGATATTTGCATATTACCAAATGCAAATATCGCCGGACCAATTATTTGTCCGCGCCATTTGAATTTGGTGTAGTCTCTTATTCGTAAAATGAATAAATATAGACTCACTGAAAAGTAGTCTATGTTAAAAAAAAAATCTTCCGAACAAAACCCCTGAAGCTAACGCACCAAACATAAACGTTTATTCAATTTCCTTTTAACTGCCTCGATGGTCTAGTGGTTAGCGTATGCGCCGCAAGGTCCCTGGTTCGATTCCCGGGTCAGGCAAAGTGTCATTTGTGAACTTTCCTTTAGGAAATTCACAATAGCAGCACGGTACACAATAGATACGGAAAACACGTGTCGATGTAAATTTATAAAAAAAAATTTAACAGAAACATACAATACAAAATTAATAACCATACATAAAAGTGTATTCAATTTTCCTTCAGTAATACGTCGAAACGGAATGTTCTTTGCTCCAATAAATATGCATTGAAGTGTGGCGGACGATCAATCCACGCCAGCCTCCGTGAAACACTCTTTATCATAATCTTCTTTGAACATGAAAATATCCACGTTCCGCGTTTTTGGATCGTCCAGCGCGATTGATGAACGATTTTATGGATGGATTTTTAGATTGAACTTTAGTTTTTGGAGATTATTGAGGATGAAGCATTGCATTTAGAAGTGACTGAGTTATTTTTTTAATCGCCATTTGTTTTCTATTTATTGTCCAAGCTATTGATGAGATAGGTACACCACACCAACCGTCCCGATATTATATATCTCAAAAAAAGTTGCTATGAGAATAAGTACCTCTAGTAGAATAAATATCTATATGTACCTCTTGTATGTATTTTATGTATTGATTTGTACATGTTTCTACAAGAGTGGCTGCGACTCAGGTGCGACGTATCGCACTCTCGACTAAATAGACCAACATTACGTGAGTAACACCCGTATTTCATAATTTGAATATATTGCACCTACCCTTGCTTTTCTCTGCACCACCCTAGGTTGACTGTTAGAGAATGCCACTAGGCATCGAGTCCGCCTCTGTACTTATAAATGTGCAAAAGTTTAAGTAAATAAATAAGTGCATTTTCTTTTTACCTCAAAATTTGTAATTACTTTCAGTGCCAACATATTCACGCCACGCATAACACATTTATTACAAAGAAAAACGTTAAATTCAGGCAATTTGCGTTATATTAAGATACCTTGCTAATGAGAGATCCCTACGGACGTTTCTTTTTCTCTTGTAATTAAACAGAACAATGCCGGCGAATTAGGAGGCTGACTTTTACGTTAAAGGTTATTATAACGTGGAGTTAATGTGGGACAAGAAATATTTTTACCCTAAATATTTTTCTATAATCTCGTTAGCTAAATTTATAGGTCATGTTACTAGTGTAACAGCTGTGGAAGAATAGGCATGCCTGCGTCAATTTTTTGGTTTGTCGAATAGATTTTTTATATTCGTCAATCCTTTAAGTTCTGTTTTTTGATAGAGGTCATTCATAAATAAATAAATATCTCACAACTTACACACAACGCCACCTAGTCCCAAACTAAGCAGAGCTTGTACTATGGGTACTAGAATAACTGATACTAATACATATATATATATATACCTTTTCTTTTGTAAATACATACTTATTATACATAGAAACACCCAGACTAAGACAAACCCCCATGTTCAAGCACACAAAGATTTGTCTTAAGCAGGAATCGTACCCACGACCTCAGCATCGCAGGCAGGTATACTGCCCACTCCGCCATCCTGTCATCCGGATAATCAGTTTGAAGTGCATAAAAACAATTTATTTTGGCAGTTTATCAAACACTGTCGTCCTTAAATTGACCAATGATAGTCAAATAATTTATTAGTCTATTCACATAATTCTTAACAGCCATCCCAAGCCACTATTCATAAAAATAAAACATTTCAAATGCCGCAACATCAAAATCTACGTCGACAAAATCTACTTCACGAATTAGTCGAGGTCTTAAGTACTACACCAAGCCACGTTTCCTTTAGTAGCCGGCATGCAATTTCGTGTAACTATCTCCGGAAATTCACGATGCGAAAGCTCCTCGGTTGCTAAGCAAAACGTTTGTGTCCAGTACAGCATACATTACAATTGATACAATCGTAAACAAGTTAATATGCTGGTCGTCCATTGAATATTAATTTTATGTGCTATTACTGTGTATGTTCTGCTACATTTTGTTTTATAGCTCTCGTTGTGTGAGCGTTTTCGTGGATGACGTATTTAGTTCGGATGATCCTCTTTGTTTGTTAATGAAATGTGGTATGTTTTTCCCTTTTATGCATTTTGGTTTTAATTACTTATGCTTTAATACTGAATTACTCTTACAACAGGAGGAGAGGGGGAAGGAGCAGTATGATTTTCATCATCATGTACTTTCTGTTCAACTTTTTGAGGTGTCTACTTTTTTTAACGCGTTCACTTAATAAAACCATAGAAATGGCACCGAAATATATTTGCCACCACGACTAAAGCAACCGCCTTTTTAACGCATTTTCTTTAAATACAAAAGAAGCGCCACTAAAGGCGCACGCTTGCTTTTTAGTATGTATTTATTGAGATATTTTAGATGAATAATGTCATTTTTTTTTAAATAATCACGGCCACCAAAACGGTTTTCTGGGGTTGCAGATTGCCGACCGCTGCGGTAAAGTCAAACAAATTTTAATTTCTAAATTCTTAAAAAATATTTATTATACAGGGTGTATTTTTGAAACGGGGCAGTAAGGGCAAGTACCTTAACCGTTGCAGTTACAGCAAAACGTTCTTAAAAGACCTTCCCTAACTTTTTGAGACATTTTGAACTGCATTCACAGATTTTGTAAAAAACTTACAGTTAGCAAAAAAAATGCAAAAAGTTCAAATTTTTTTTTTATGCCAATCGATTCTATTTCATGTGGGGATCAAAAAACTCTATGGGACCATTTTAGCTTTCAGTACTAGAAAAGACAGAAATCGCCAAAAACGTTTCCCATACATTTCGGCAACAGAAACGAATTTCTACGATGGTCTAACTTTTTGTTATGGCCTGGAAGTGGGTAGAATTGACTGTAAAGTAAATAAAAAGAATTTTTACCCTCAAATTTCGAATTTGATTCGAAAATCTGTGTGTTATACTTAGTTTCAGCTGAGAAACTTCGTATGAGTTATTAATTAAGGATTTTCGCTAAAATGTCTTCTAATCGTGAAAACATTGACTTATTAGAAGCGTATTTTGTCAATAATCGAAATGCGGGAGCTGCATTAGTGTGGTACCGCAATAAGTATCCGTTGCGGCATGTGCCAACAAGAAAGGTTATTAAAAATCTTTTGAAAAACCTGGAATTGCAGGGTTCTTTCAAAATACGCTTTTAATAAGTCAATTTTTTCACGATTAGAAGACATTTTAGCGAAAATCCTTAATTAATAACTCATACGAAGTTTCTCAGCTGAAACTAAGTATAACACACAGATTTTCGAATCAAATTTGAAATTTAAGGGTAAAAATTCTTTTTATTTACTTTACAGTCAATTCTAACCACTTCCAGGCCATAACAAAAAGTTAGACCATCGTAGAAATTCGTTTCTGTTGCCGAAATGTATGGGAAACGTTTTTGGCGATTTCTGTCTTTTCTAGTACTGAAAGCTAAAATGGTCCCATAGAGTTTTTTGATCCCCACATGAAATAGAATCGATTGGCATAAAAAAAAAAATTTGAACTTTTTGCATTTTTTTTGCTAACTGTAAGTTTTTTACAAAATCTGTGAATGCAGTTCAAAATGTCCCAAAAAGTTAGGAAAGGTCTTTTAAGAACGTTTTGCTGTAACTGCAACGGTTAAGGTACTTGCCCTTACTGCCCCGTTTCAAAAATACACCCTGTATTATAAACCGAAAACATATGTTTTCCATGATCTTAAATCTCACAAAATCAATGACACCCAATACTACGAATACAAACAATAATAATTTCCAAAACAAATTAAATCTACTATTGAAAGACCATCCATCCATAAAAAAACCCATCGATCGTCTTGGACGCTCCCAAAACGTAGAACATGAATATTTTCACATTCAAAGAAGATTATGATAAAGAGTGTTTCACGGAGGCTGGCGTGGATTGATCGTCCGCCACACTTCATTGCATATTTATTGGGGCAAAGAACTTAACACATTCCGTATCGACGTATTGCTGAAGGGAAATTGAATATACTGAAACCTGCATAAGGTTTGGCGGTTTTAATACTGAAAATTTCTAGTTGATTTATATATAAGATTTAGCCATGCTTAGCAATCTAATACTAAGAACAGTCGAAAGTCGTTTGGACTTGAAACGGGATTTGAACCCGTGACTACAGGATGCCAGCCTATCGTTTTCCTTTTCCTCAGCCATCCAAGCCATGCTCCAAATCCACGAATCTTTGGTTATCTCGAGGCGACTGGAAAAACGATGCATACAGTCATGTATGCATCTTTTTTCCAGTCGCCTCGCGTCATCCATTGTACTTACCTACATATAAGTAGGTAGCAATCAACATGACTGATGCTTGAACAAATCTTGGCGAGGTAAAAGGCCACGTTAAGACAACGAGTCAAAGTATTCCACTATAAGTGAAGTACGTGAATGTTAAACATATATCAAAATTCCTTTTATACCTCCTTACAATACTATCCACTCTAAGTTCACGTAGAGGCCCAAGAAATTCTCAAATCATATTACAAACTTTTCTACAAAAATCGATGAAACATTTTCCTAAATCGTCCTTTTAAAGATAATCGTCACAAGTCAACAGTTCGCGCATCCGTCATTCCAAATTGCAACGGAACTTGAGGCATTAATGCATTCTTTGAGTTGATTAATGGACGAACCATCGAAGCTACAATCTTCCATTTGTCTTCGTTACACTCGATGAATAAATCTTCGTAGCTTATTTACTTTCGCCACGGAATTTGAACTCACAAATAAGAAGACACCATTTTGTGTAAAAACAAAATTGAGCAAGTCACTATTGACAAAATTCGTCGCAAAGAAAAAGACCACGTTAAGATGTCAACGAGTTAAAGTTCCCTTCTGTAAGTGAAGTAAGTAAATGTTTAACAGATTTAAGTAAATCACCATGATAAACTACCTATCCCCTAAAATTCTATCCCCCGTATCACGAGAAAGCCCAATAAATTCACAGTTTCAAAGTTTTAGACGAAAATTGTTGAAGATTTTCCTTAATCGTCCTTTTAAAGATAATCGTCCCAAGTTCAACAGTTGTGCGCATCCGTCATTCCCCATTGCAACGGAACTTGAGTTATTAATGCATTCTTAGAGTTGATTGATGGACGAACCATCGTACCTTTAATCTTCCATTTGCCTTCGTTACTCCATGAATAAATACTTCTTATATGCTTTAATACTTTCATCACGGCATTTAAAGTTACTAATTTTATTATTCTATTCATGGAAATGTAAGTTTTGTAAACGAAGGCGAAGTAGAAGACAAAGATTAAAAAAAAAACGGAAGAAAATATGGCAGAAATACTTAAATAATTAATATTTAGGAATTCCAAAACATTCTTTAACGAATCAATTTCATTTACATTCAAAGCGAAAAAATATCTGCACAGGCAGGAATTCAATCCAAGGCGAGGATTTTTGAATCTTAAAACGTTTGAGGACATCTACCTTTAGTATAGCTATAAAGTAGGCAAGTTGGTACTACTTATTTAAAAAAAACAAAACATGATCTTACGTAAAATATTCCACCAAGACTGAAACCATCTGATTAGCATTCTCAAGCATAATTTCCATTTACATAAAAATGCTAAAACAAACGGCTTTAGAAACAACAACTTTCACCTCAAATAGGTTCTATCAAACAAAGAGGTTCTCTCACCTTAAATATCTGCTTTCACACAAGACCCTTGAAAAACAAAAAAGTTAAAGTTCGGTAAAGGACAATTTGCTTATAAATTTATTTTAGCGTGGCACGTTCAATGAAGGTGAAGAGTTGGTGTTAGAGAATTTTAATTATTTATTCTGTTCCAAGTGTGAGGTAATCTATCAGTGTCAGTATTGATAGCTTGAAGAGGAAAGTCGTGGTTTTAAGGGCATCGACGACTTGGTCATTTGATGTTTTTTGAACAAATTTCATACTTTTGCGGTCATTAAACAGAAATCAATCAGTAATTGCCACAAATACTTAACGGACCGCCTAGCTCAACCAGACGTTGCTAAATATACAATTCTTTTAGCCAAGTCGAACAAGAAGTAATTTATCCATGAAATATCCATTACGTCCCACTACATATGGAACACATCACAATCGCATCAACCGTTTCTTTTGTTACACTCATAGTCCGATAGCTCAAGGAAAGAAGGATATTGCTAATGTAGGTGCGAAACTAATGAGTTAATATGTTGGTATATTTTCTATGCAAGAAAGTCTGAGCCTAGCCGAATTGTTCTACTTAAATAAGACTTTCTTGGAAACCACCACCAGCCCTTAGCCTATTAGAAATAATTCGTGAAAAGCCAGAATTCTAATCTTCATTAACATTTTTATAGACAAGTTAGATGGTATTAATTGACGGGAAATATATCATTGTGTAACAAGTCAACTAGATTAGACTCTAGCGTAGTTTGTATCAAGGATAGGCAGTTGAGATTGAAACACAGATATACGAGCCGTGCTAATGTACAGTCGGACCACGAGCTCCCTGTGCAGGGCACACTTCTACACAAATTTGTGTGAATAACGTATAAATAGTGTAAAAATATAAACTTTTTTTGTTAACTTTTTTTACACCCGAAGCTTGCAATTTTCAATAGTCATAAAAATCGGGCCACCAATATTAGTTTTCAGCACTATTGTTACGATTGAACTATTCTAGCCACGTACGGTCATATTTATACTGCTCCGTGTTATTTGCTGAACTGGTTTTAGGGTGTTTGTATAAAAATAGCCATTTCAATTTTCAGTTTTCACTAAAAGAAGTTGAGTAGCCTATATTGATTTCTAAATAGAAAAGCTGAGCACGTAAAAAGTTACATTGCGAATATAAAAATAGCCATTTCAATTTTCAGTTTTCACTACTATACAAGAAGTTAAGTAGCCTATATTGATTTCTAAATAGAAAAGCTGTGCACGTAAAAAGTTACATTGCGAAATTTCGTCATCAAAATACTTTAAATTTTTAGATGTTACTTTGAATTAACTTTTATGGTAGTTTGGTATTATATCTCAAAAAGGTATACTATTCGAGTTGTAGGCACCATGCAAAATATAAAACAGAAATATTTTTAAATGTATATAAAACTTCCGTTCACGGCTCCACTCCCGTGGTTAGTCGATTAAAAAGTAGCCTATATTATTTATGGGTTCTTGAACTATCCCCACACAATATTTCATTAAGATATGTCCAGTAGCTTAGAATATTTTTGGGTAAAAACAAACAAAAAAAAATCCTTTATAATTAGTAGAGATTAGAAACATCCCCATCGATCATTTTCAGTTGCAACTCAGAAGTGTATTTTGCTCTGGATTGTACGCAATTAAGCACGAATTATATAATAAAATATCAGTTAACATGCTCAGCATAGTACGCAGTAATAAGTCATAATAATATGTATACGAAAAGCGTACAAAAGTTATACCAACCACAAAGGTTAATCTAAATACGTCATCCATGAAAACACTCCCACAATGAAAGCTATAAAACAAAACGTAGCAGAACATACCCAGTAATAGCACATAAAATTAATATTCAATGGCCGACCAGCATATAAACTTGTTTACGATTGTATCAATTGTAATTTATGCTGTACTGGACACAAACGTTTTGCTTAGCAACCGAGGAGCTTTCGCATTGTGAATTGCCGGAGATAGTTACACGAAATTGCATGTCGACTACTAAAGGAAATGTGGCTTTGTGTAGTACTTGAGACCTCGACAAATTCGTGTTCAAAATTTAGATTTCGTCAGCTAAGATTTACATTGTAAACAGGACTTATGTTGATCAAATTTAAATAATGTTATATTTTTACCAACTGACCCGACAGACGTTGCCCAGTCTTAACTATGCATACATTCTCTGTGACGATATTTGCAGCACGCATTATGTCAATGTTATGTCAAACCCCAAAGGTACGTTCAAAAAGTTGATATTGTCAAAAGCGCTAAGGTTACTAAAATGGCTATTAAAAATAGGGTTTGGTGAAAAAAGAGTAAAAGTTGAGGGTTGTATGTATTTTTAATGCCACATTATAGAAAAATAAAATCATTTTTTTGTTCAAAAATTAATAGATAGTAGCCGATTCTCAGACCTTCTGAATATGCATATAAAATTTGGTAAAAATCAGTAAAGCCGTTTCGGAGGAGTGAGGTAACTAACATTGTGACACGAGAGTTTTATATATAAGACTAGTATCATAAATTCGAATCTATCTATCCGTTTCTCTTTTACAGCTAAACAACTGAACCGTTTATGATGTAATGATTCATGACACACACCTGTCAATAAATCGTAAAGATTCGACTATTCAAAAAAAAATGTGTATTTATCGTGGATATTATCACTCGCTGGCGGTCAGGGAAAATATTGTGAGTAAACCTGCAGACCTGAGGCTGCCTAAAAGTGCTCGAGGGTAAGCGAAGTAAGGCCCATAGGACTTTTATTAGTTACTTTACTTAATTACTATGAGAACTACGGTGTTATGCCTCATATGCCAGTAATATCATTCATCAAACCGGAGCACAGTAATGCAAGCATTACTATTCGCCCTGGAGCTCGATCACAAGAGCTCTACCACTCGTAGGGATATTATAGCAAAGATAAAAAGCAGAATGTACTGCCTTCTCCAACTCGTTTTCAGGTGCTTACCAGAAACCATTATTGAAAATTCCATCTGCTTTTTAAATATAAATCCCCTTCGAATCTTATGTCTCAAGTGAGCAGTAGTAATTGCAAGCTCCATTTCAATTTGAATAATTACATAACATTGTAATATTGAAAGAGTAATCATGTTTCAGCAGTCAATAGTAATTTGTCAGAACAATTAGTGACGACCGCGCTTAATGGAACAGTGTTGTATGTAAATTGCTCATACACTGGAATACCTGTATGTAATCAATTTTCAGTGTTGTTAATTTGAGTTTTACTATTAATATTAATAATTATAAAATCAAGTCATTACTGCAGGGACTAGGGTTTGATTCCCGGGTTGGGCAAAAGAGTTATTTGGGATTTTCTGTCAGGAAATTCTTAATAGCAGCATAGAGTTGGATAAGTGGCCGGTAGATGGCGATAGGCTATCAAATGGGACCTAAACATAACAGGTGAAGTGTGGATACCTTGCTATACACCTCTGCCACACCCATCTGGGTAATATAGGCGTGATGTTAAGCTATGATATAATATTATTATGATCTAATCTTATATCTTATTTTTTATTTATAGGTACGATAAAAATGCTGTCTACCTTGGGGTAAGTCGTATCAGAAATCTACGAGACAATAGAGATACGAGAAATATATACGAAATGCGAAAATATGACGTCATTTTAATTCTTGAGTACTGTATGAGTTCTTGCTTTTATTTAAAAAAAAACGTCGCTAGCAATAACTCCTGTGTCGTTATACCGTCAGTATGACGTTAGTGCGTACTATCAAATAGTTTTTTATTCGTTTTGTAGATTATTCTGGCTATGCTATATACTATGCTACAAATAAAAAATAAAAAAAAATACGATGGCATGTGACGCTGCTTCTCCCCCTAAAAAAAAAACCTAATTTAATTATGTATGTGGTTGTGATTTATGTTTGTTTGCTCGACAAAAAACTCATAAACCACAAAAAAAAGCTATTCAATACATAATAATTCATGTTAGTCACCCACACTGTGGAATAAATGACTATTTTCAGTTACCAATTCGTTTCTATATTATTAACCCACAATTTCGCCAGAAATAATCTTTCATTTTTATTTCATTAACCGTAATAGTAACATACGAGGCGTTTTCGGCACGTACGGAAGTGGGCAAATATATAGGAGCTTAGGTAGGGCTGTCGCTTACAGCTATTTTTAATGAGCAGTGTGGATTTTCAGTAGAGAGAGCAGAAATATAGTGTGTTACTATTGTGTACATCGTTCGATGGTAGAATGAATTAGTCGACGTCGAGTTTATTTCAAAGAACAATCGAACGTCAATTCTTCTGCCATAAAATTGTGTAAGCCGTAAATATAAGTGCCCGTTCCGAGTGTAAAGTTCACCAAGATAATATTCTTAAAATCTCGAATACAGCCTTTCATATAGTTTTGAATAAAACGCTGAAAAATTGAAACTAAATATGTAAACATTAATGCTAGGAGAGCTTGTCAGGGTTTGTCAGAAGAAATACGCACATGCTCTGTAGTCATGCCGTCTTATTATTTGTTATTTGCCTTAAAATGTTAATATCTGTCAGTCTTACTTGCAAGCTTTGTCAGCCAGTGTCAGTCTAAAACAATCACGAACCATGACATCATTCTGGCAATCATTTTTTTTTTATTGGTTCGCAAAACTGGATACATTCCTGCTATACTAATTTATGATATATATCTAGATGTATATAAATCTAAAAAGTATCCTACTACTTAGTTGCAAACACAGCATGCATGGTGAATGCAATGTAGTGACTTAAAAAATAAATATTAAAAAACTAAAAATAACAACGAAGAAAACCAAAAAAAAAAAGAAAATTTAAACATTACAAAAACGCTATGAAATTATGAGGAATTAGTTATTGTAACTGTTTTAGTTGCCCTTTCATTGAGGCCAAAGATCATGTCAGAGTCAGTAACTTTTTTGCCAGAAATCGATTATTTTCTGTAAGATTTTGTTAATCCTGTGGTGTGGTGACCCTGATCGTGTCATACTTTGTGCATTTGCGAGAAATTAATACAGGCGGTGGCCACGTGAGGCGCATGCTACGAACTCTTACATTTTCTTTATGAAACGTGATATTTCAAGTTTTGAAATGATATGAATTTACTAGAAATACTTTATTTATTAACATGTTTTGTGCTAATAATAGCTACATTTATACATTTATAGCGAATACATGATACTGTCTAATAGTCAACCTCGGTTGATCCAGATATAAACAAATATCAGGTGCATTCTGACAAGTACTTTTAATTTATTTTATTTTGTTTATTTTTTAAAAAACGTCGCCTGTACTAGGAATAAGTTTTGTGTCGCGGGGATGTTTAAAACATACATTTCACACACAAAAAGCACACCCAGAGTCAGAACATTTTTTTGCGGATCACACAAAAATTGGTCGCGTGTGGGGATTGAACTCACAACTGCGGCGTAGTAGAAAGCGGCGAGGCCACCGATTTAACCATTACGCCAACCGTGCACTCCTCTGTGGGGAGAAAGATACTATATAGGATAAGATAGTGTATGATATGTGTTTTGAACTGTATTCGTTCTACGCTGTATAATCCTTAAATTATTTTAATTAAGGAATAGATCCATGTATCATCGGTAATCTGCCTCAACTGCAAAAAAATATTAATTATGAATGAAAAATAAATAGAGTTGCGAGATTATTAAAGCAAGCAAGCACTTTAATTCTTTAATTCTTTATTGTACAAATGAAAAACAATACAATAATATTAGGTACAATTTTAATTTATGTATGTACAAAGGCGAGTGTTAGAGGCAATTCTGTTAAACAAACTTGTTATTGCCTACAAAATAAATCAAATTGACATCACGCATATATTACCCAGGAGGGTGTTGCAGAGGTGTACAACACCCACACTTTACCTGCTATGTTTAGGTCCCATGTGATAAGGGGTGAGCATATCGTCATCCACCGGGTACAATTCCAACTCCGTGCTACTATTGTTGATTTCCTGACGGTAAGTTCCCAAATAATACTTTGCCCTTCCCGGGAATCGAACCCGTGACCTCGCGGTCTTCTTCTTCGTCGTGTCGATGGCTGAGTCAAATTTTATTGGTCCAATAAATGGCCATTGTTATGGCGCTCTTGTCGGCGTTCATGAGCGCCTCTCTTGTGCAGGTGTTAGGGCATTTTGGACAGTCAGTAAGGTGGTCAAGGTTTTGACTTGCCATCGTGGTGAAAGGATTAGCCAATTCGCTTTTAAGAACTCGCGAATTGCCCAGGGTGCGCCGGACGTAGGGAATTGTTGTATACGTCACTCGGGGAGGCTCCTTTCATGCACCTCGCGGTGAGAGGCGAATACGCTAATTACTAAACAATCGATGCAGTCTAAACTTAGACACAAGGTTTTATTTATTTTGACAGCAGCTAAATTTAACAATTACATATGTTATATTAAAAAAACTCTAGTGTAGACGTGCCCTGATCTTCTCGAACCAGAACAAAGGAGGTCTTATCTGCTATTTCATTTTTTTCTCAAGCATTTTCTCGCCTGTGTTTGACATGAAATCCTTAGGAGCTTTATTAAGCACGCTTTATTCACAAAATGACGCGATGTGCACGGTTTATGTTTTTGATTAAAAAGCTGCCATGTTCAATCTCTTTAAATTCTATGAAGGATAAGGGCTTGATCTCTGTGAGGTTTGTAAAACGTATTTTATTGTAGATTTTTTTTAAACGCCGTATTTAACATAACATAGCATCACAACTTTATAACGCAAAAGTGAGTGGCAGAGGTGTACAACACCCACATTTTATCTCATGTTTGGGTCCAATGGTATAGCGGGTGAGCCTATAGCCATCAACCGGGCAGAATGTAACTCCGTAGTGCTTTGTGGAAAGTTCACAAATAACACTTTGCACATCCCGTGAATCGCACCCGAAACCTCGCGGTGAGAGACGCATACGCTAACCACTAGACCATCGAGGTGGTATTTAACGGAATAGTATTAGCAATTACAGATTGTAGATTTCATAGTTCTTTCTGTATCCAGGTCGTAGGAAAGTTTTATAGGGATTTTTCCTGCGGGAAATTCTTAGTAGCAGCACGAAGTCTGGAATAACGCCTAGTAGATGACGATAGGCTCACTTCCTTATCACAAGGGATTTTGTAGCGGCCGTGGCGCAATGGATAAGGTATCGGTCTAACGATCGAGAGGTCGTGGGTTCGAATCCTATCCTGGCCATTACACCACGGACGTGAACTTCCTCCTAACACAAGCAAATTTAGCTTAGCTGGAGGGGGATAGCAAGAATACTAGTAATTTGTATTTGCAAATTACTAGTAAGCTTTAAAAAAAAAGAAAAAAAAAAAAAAAAAAAACGGGACCAAAACATAAAAGGAGAAGTGTGGGTGGGTATTTCATACTTCTATATATTATAATATTACATTGGGTTAGGAATGTTATGATTTTGCAACAAAAATATTTGCTTTAATTATTTCCTAAGCTCCTTCTAATATAAGACAACGAAACACCATCAAGTTATATGACAGTGTTAAATGTCATGTGAAGTGAGTATGGTCCCTTTGTGATAATTCGTCTGTACATAACGAGTATGTACGTTTGAGAATACGACGGTTAGGTATTTCTGTTACAATTTGTAGTGTAGCTTCGAAACTTGGAAAGCTACGTATTGTCTCTTTTCTTGTGTTGTAGAAGCTTTAGTTTAGTCTTGTTAGAATAACCTTATATTATATACTGAGTTAGAGAGACAGAGATGGAAATGCGTGTTAATTGGAGCCGTAGATTAAAAAGTTTGGTGAAATCGGGCTTAAACCATTGGATTTGTCTTGATTTGCGATAATTGTGGTTATGTTAAGACCTAAAAAAACAACTCACTAATTACTCTTCAATAGAAAATTATATATTTTAATTGAATAGCTATAAAAATCTTTGATTTTAAAGATTATATAGAGTAATTAAATGTTGAAATAAACAACTTAAGTTTTGAATACGAAAAAACTACTACTAAACTACTAGGTAAACCCATTTTACTTTTGTATGGAATACAGGCAAGCAATTAATCCCTATTAACTTAACTTTTAATTGCGGTCCTCTTAGGGCTTAGATATACACGATTACTATAGGTAAAGTACATAATAACGCAAATTCTGAAAACTAAAAGTACCCAGTGTACAAATCCCTTAGCTAGACGAAAATTAAGTTGAATCTGTTTCATAATGAACGGTTTAAATTTTCAGCTAAAATTAATATGCCGCCGTAAGCTGTTTTTCGTACGCAATTTTCTCACCGAAGGCTATTTTCTTGTTTAATTGTGTAACTGAGTTAGGACTGTCTCAGATATATATGTTTGTTGGATTAATTTCGGGATGAAGGCGGTTATAATCGCGATTAACGAAAATGAAAATACCGTAGACAAAGTTGATAAAATTTTGGTGCTGAATTGCGTTTCAGAGGTTAGAAAATCTTGACGTATTATGTGATTAGACGAAGAAATGTGGAAGAAAATAATTGAATTTCTATCTCATATTTAAAATGGAATTTTATCATCTCTCAATTCTATTCTACACAATCTAATCCCCGCGGCTTAACACACGTTCAAGGTTATCCATCTCCGTAAATAGAATCATCAAACTCAGAAAGATTTATTCAAATCTGGTCAAGTAATATAAGAGATTAGTGAGCTCAAACATTTTATTCTGATTTATTAAAATTCTATAGCTTAGTGTGTGTTCTCTATGAAAGGCAAATAATTGTATGTGCTTGTAAAATATATTCCCCATCATTGTGTACGTGTAAATGATACAGCAAACCAGAGATTCTATTAAGTACGTCCTTTCACATGACCTATGTAACATAAAACGCCTTAATGGTATAAAATGTCCACTATAAAGCTCTGTCGATTAAAGGTCTGTGTATTGACCCCTGTGACACTCTCTCAAAGACCTTCAAAAGATGTTAGAACTTTTACAAACGAGGTCTAGAGAAGACTCACCGCCGCTTGACCTGTCTTCAATTAGTAGTTTTACTGGTCCGTACGTACCGTCTCGCCTTTAACCTGCCGCCAATTAGTAGTGCTTGGAATACTGTGTTCCGATTTGGTGGTGTGATCAAGCCCTGAAATTACTGGCATATGAGCCATGACACCGTAGTCCTCAGCTGCAGCGACGCATCTACAATCTGCATTTGTGGATTGTTGATGTCCATGAGCTGTACTCCACTTACCATCAGGTGGAGTACAATACAAACACAGTCGTGCAAGAAAAACCTTGCACGACTGTATTGCGATATGTAGGTAAGATCAGATCCAGAAAATACAGCCTCATGAAGCATAACATTGCAGTCATATCTAATCTTCTATCAGTTCTTGATGATTGTTGATGTTTATGGACTTCTGCTGTCACTTACCATCAGGTATTCTACACGCCCTTATATCGTATAGGTACTTCATTACGTCGTATAGATAAAAAAAAGGGAGAATTCATCAGATATTTACGTTCAAAACAAATATTAAACGTCTTTTACAACTCTGTGTACTGCACTTTATATCGTCGTCGAAATGATAATTTATTGTTCATGAAATGTGCTATAAAAGTGTTTATCGTTCGTGTCGAATGCTCTTCTAAGTGCTACGATGACGTTTGCAGTTGTATGGGATGGTATTGTTTGTGTTAATGCTAATATTAGAGAGTCATTTTAGGACGAACATTCATAGAGCGTTGACTTGCGGTCTTCTTCAACCATTGTTTTTACTTTAGATTGATTTTAAAATAAAAATCATGTGTTTTTCAAATCAGTAAATTGTCATGAATTAAGAAGCCCATGGCTCTTAATTCTACTGGTTAGAGAAAGTAGACATTCAAATGTTTTTGTTCAAAGTACGTAGGTAAAGTAATACCTATGGGTATACCCAAAATTTAAACTAAATCAAAGATTAATTCAATGTTAAATAACTTAAAAGTTAATATACAAGGTAAGTATTCACAGAGATTTTCATACAAGTTTAAATTAATATAAGATCTCTTTAAAATATCATGCAATGAAAAATCATGTCCTTTCATCCTTACCTTAAATTTGCATAAACATAAAAGTTTGCAAAAACACTTTGTAAATGTAAGGGTTCATTGCCTTCTTATAAAATTATATAAAATCATTGAACGAAAACGTAAAAAACGTAACGTTATAAGTCTACTCTTACAAAGCCTTTTAAATTAACTAAAAAGGCTTTGTAGGAGGCTAGTTTAAATGATACGATGCATAACAAAAATAAACAACCAGAAATTTCTGCGATCTCTGAAATGGAAACTGCTCATCGACAACGGTGTTTTTAGGTACATACTTGCTGCTTTATTTTATAGGTAGTTTTAAAATCTCTATATTTTCTAAAACTACATTTAATATACTAATATTATAAATCCAATTCGACAAATTCTTTGACAGATAGCAACCTAAACTCTTTTCGAATAATATAGGCGTATTTTGCTAATATACCACACGGCCAGAAATACACACAGAACCTAGTGTACAAAAGAAAAATTAATACGAACTGGAATCAATATATTGACATTGATGGAAATAATGGTCAGTATTCTTTTCTAGGAGTTAGATAATATAATGTATATAATGAAACACTATATATACGAACTAATATTGAATCGCGATCTGAAGCCCTGATTCATATGCGGGATGGGTACAGATTACCGAAGTTTGTACGTGGTCACGTTAATTATATGGACACGAATTACCCCGTGCCTAAACATACATACACCTACATCAATTTGTGTGCTCATTAAATTTGAGCATTGTAATGCATGCAATTTTGAAAGTATCATCAGTTTTTTAAAGATGTGGTCAAAGTTTCATGTCTATCACTCATGAAACGTTGCTTAAATAATGAACAAACAAGAAAATGGTTGTATAAAAGACGTTAGAAATATAACGAGGATTATACCTCGCCTATAAACCGCCATCTGGTGAAAAGGGTAATCGGGGCTGTTACCTGAAGTAGCTGGCTTTGTTATGTTTTGTTTTATTTTAATTTATATGGTGTATGTGCTGTATTGTATATATGTCTCAATGTTATGTGATGTCTAATGGTATGTAATGTTGTGTTACTTATGTGTTTTAGTCTTACAATTAATAATTTAAATAATGTGTATATTGATTGTAATTATCTGAAATAAATGTCTATTCATTCATTCATAACAACTGAGAAGAAACAATCATATCGATTCATCACACGAACACTCCAAAACTCAAA
The DNA here is from genome assembly GCA_905147285.1 of Hypena proboscidalis. NCBI lineage: Eukaryota > Metazoa > Arthropoda > Insecta > Lepidoptera > Erebidae > Hypena > Hypena proboscidalis. Next base: position 20,057,514 of record LR990130.1, read on the forward strand.
AGCCACTCTGCATGAAACCTTTCAAACAAATCTGTCCACCTTTAATGAAACGTCGTTCATACATCCATATTTCACCCCCCTCCCCCACCACTCCTGCTGTCAAATTTCTGCAACGTCGCCGACTTATTAAAAGGAGTGTCGCCGCGTTAATAAGCCGCCGGGAAAGCCTTACAGCAGCCTTATATTAAACATGTAAAGAGAAAGTGATTTATGCGTGAACATTTCTGGAGTGAAGATATTGGTGCTCAAGAATTGGGGGAATTTATCGACATCGATGTGTCGGTATAATACAAATAAATAAAATTGTTGTGTCTGTTTTAAATATCAGAACAACAATGTTTTTTTAAGCTGGTATAGTTACGAGACCTATGCCTAAAATAGGTACTTTGTCTCTGTGTTTGTATCGGCTTCGGCGGCTTGATTTTCGAACGTAAACGTCAGTAACATTAATAATCAATGATGACGTTTGTTTTGAGATGATGAATCAACGATGTCGAAAATACGAAGATATCTATTTTATGGGGTATATTATGCACCTTTATGCACCTATTTCCTGTACTTTGTGGGCTGTTTTATTTACTCTGAGAAGCACAGTGATATCTCAGATCAAACGGATAGTTCACCCATCGTGTGGCAATAAAAACTGTTTGACACATTACTTTAAAATGTTATTCTGTATGAATGAATGAAACTACAAAGCTCTGAAATTGTAATTCAGGTCAACAAGAATCAAAGTATTCGGACATTTCAAAGAAAATTTCCCTCAATAGTGATCGTTAAAAGGCTGGAACAATTTCAAACCCTTGATAACTATTTGCACACCAAGTATCCTCGAGCCGAGAAGATACTCAAGTAATAATTTATTTATATTAACAAATTGTTCGCGAACTCACGGAAACCTATAGAAATTCATTTTGCTAACTATTCGAGAAAGTTGAGTCACTCGAGGTGCTCAACTTTTGAATGAGATTAAAGGCTCGTTAAGCGACAATTTAACAGTATACAGCAGCTTTTCCTTAAGGTTTGCTGTCATTTTACAAGAAGGTTTTAATCTGTTGAGTGGTTAGCTGACTCAGCACCAAATTCTAAGTATTGTTTTCAGCTAACAACTGTGGAAGGCGGTAGCCGTCATTTTAATTGGAGCCCGTTTAGATCGTTGATCTTTATAAGGTTGAACGGAAGCTAATAGCTCACGATCTCATTACGGAGACTGTTTATTTTTTTATCACCATTTTTAGGGTTCCGTAGTACCTACAAGGAACCCTTATAGTTTCGCCATCTCCGTCTGTCTGTCCACGGCATAGCGACGAAACCGTTGGTGCTAGAAAACTGAAATTTTGTATGAACATGTATGTTAACTAAACAAAGAAAGTCGTAGAATAAAATTTGGAAAAATATTTTTTTTTCTGGTAGCTCCCCTACATGTAAAGTAGGGATGTTTTTTTTTTTGTCGCCTACCCCATAGTGTGGGGTATTGTTAGATAGGCCTTTTAAAAACGTTTAGGGGTTGCTAAGACAGTTTTTTGATTTAGAGATTTGTTTGCGAGATAATTAACTTTAAAGAGCAAATTTTTGTTCGAGTAGGGCGTCCCCCCCCCTCTAAAAGCTAAACTACTGGATCCCAAAATCTGAAAAAACTTTAAAGAAAAACTATAGCGGATAAGTTCACTTCATTAGTTCAAGAGGAATAGGGGTCCGAAATGTCAGATGCAGTTACTCAGAATATTTCGTTCAAAATTCTTGAAACATAAATAAACATACATAATACATATATAAAATCACGCCTTTATCCCACGGGGGTAGGCAGAGACGATGGGACGCCATGTGCTTCGCTCCTTACATACTTCTTTCGCTTCCTCAACATTCATACATCTCGTCATACGTGCTAGCTGGTTTCGTGTACTACAAACATTTCCTTTCTGAAGGACGCCATTTAGTTAAAAAGTAAAATTAAAAATATTTTTCTACGGAACCCTACTGCGCGTGGCCCGACACGCACTTGGCCGGTTTTTCGTTTTTGGAGTAACTTTTGTATCGCAGAGGTATTCACAAACATACATTCAACGCACACAAAACACACCGAAAGTCAGAACAAATCTCTGCGGATCACACAAATATTTTTCCTGTGTCGAGATTGAACCCACAACAACAGTGCGCAGCGCACCGCTTTACCCACCAAGTCTCATTTACACGATGCAAGTTATGCAAAGCTTTTCTCTATCTAGCCATCTCTGTCTTTTAATCACGGTAAACAAAGCAAGCATGAAATGCCTTGCAACACTTTAATGAGTATTTGTTTTAAATATTTATTCTGCCAACCGAAGGCAACAAGTCAATCTATATTTAGTTCTATTTTCTACCACCTTGGCCTATCATTCCATTAAAAGTAAATACAATTTTCGCCTCATCAAATTGATTTAGTATAAGATTTTAAATAATTTTAGGTATTGCGTCATCGCATTTACCCAATCCTAATATTTAACATATAACATAGGAAATCATCCACATGGTTTTATGTTGCAAGTACAGAACAGTAGGGAAAACTTGACCAATAGTGTTCTAACTTTGAGACTATCTAAGTTTGGAAGCTTATCACAGCCTGCATCTTGTTGTGACTTCGCAAGTGTTAGTTCGTGTAACAGTGTAAGCGGCGCTGAGGGAAACTCGAATGTCACTTACAACATGCTCTACGAGACCAGAAATATGGAACGAGGTATTTAGGTATTTTAAACTTTTATCTATAATTCTATACTATACTAGCGTTTCGTAGTACCTTTTTTTTTCTTTAGCCTGCGTTGTCCCACTACTAGGCAAAGGCTGGTCTGGTAGTACTGGTAGTACCTACAAGAACCAAAATCAGAGAGACAAAAGCGAACTTCAAAATGTAATTTACCAATAATTATTTGTGAATTTCATTTTGGACCTCGTATTTGTCACTCTGATTTTGGTCCGTGTAGGTACTACCTACACGGACCAAAATCAGAGTGACAAATACGAGCCCCTAAAAACCTATCACGATTCTGTTATAACCATGTTAGCACGAGTACCGATGTAGTTAGTTACAAAGAGCTTGGCTTAGTATTGGTATATCCTTGTTCAGATTTGGCAACAGCCAGCTCGCATATAACAATGTTGGCGAGTAGCGATCAACAGGCAGTAGGCAATTTTGTGTATCTTTTAAGCTGAAAATGTATTCATGTACCTAGTATAAATGAATAGCTTAAGAGTCCGGCGGACAGACCGCGTTTTTGCCATTCGAAGCAGCTGCTAATATCTAACTCTAATCTGTTTTGCAGACGCGCGCTTACATCACTACTGGTCCCTCAAAATGTAAAGGCAAATAAAATGTATCTTGGCTTTCAAAATATATTAACGAAAACTTAATATTTTCCCATTTCTTTTTTTAATTTCAAACTAGAAAATATAAACTACGTTTCTGTTTATAAAACGTTACCAATATTAATGTTAATATTAAAGAACAAATATCACGAAAATCTGACGTTTATGCTGTAAAAAAACAGATAGTAGTAGATATTTTAAATGTATTTTTTTAACAAATACCAAGATGAATACTGTCTTAATGTAAATAAAGATAAATAGTATTTAGTTAATACGCTTGAATCACAAATGATTGCGACATTCCGTTTGTACGAGAAAATTTTACTCCGCCCGAACATTAACGAGTAAAGAGAGGAGTTTTATTTTACTATCAATATATCAAATACTGAATAAAGCATATTATAAACCTTTTAATTTTAACACGAAACAAGAAAATATATTTACGTAGATTGATTTACATCCTGAAATTCGAATTCGTACTTTTACTACTGCGCACTTTACGTATTAGGTGTTACTATAATGGAAATATATTAAGAAAAAAATTAAGTTGTAGAAGTTTCCTACCCGACGATGAATACGCTAAAGTTCGTACAAAACGAAAGACGAAACTTAGTTCCGTTCTAGCTTGTTCTAGGTTGTAAGTTGTTTGTTTAACTTTAAAGCGTATCGTATTGCTATTCATGTTTGTCGTGACTTGGCAACCAGCTCCTCTCCGCTCGTGTGTTACACTGTTGGTGAGTGGCGATCAACAGGCTTTCTGAAAAATGCTGCATCACAGGATGAGACCTAGGTTGAAGTTCAATACCTATATGCGGTATTTTTACGACGTCGTTTTGTTGAGTGTAAAATAGATGCCGTTGTAGCTACAGACTTGTTAGTGGTTTGGTTAACTTTTAAGCGTATCATATAGCTATACATGTTTGTCGTGACTTGGCAACGAGGTCCTCTCCGCTCGTATGTTACACTGTTGGTGAGTGGCGATCAACAGGCTTTCTGAAAAATGCTGCATCACAGGATGAGATCTAAGTTGAAGTTCAATATCTATATGCGGTATTTTTACGACGTCGTTTTGTTGAGGGTGAAATAGAAACCGTTGTAGCTACAGACTTGTTAGTGGTTTGGTTAACTTTTAAGCGTATCATATAGCTATACATGTTTGTCGTGACTTGTAAAGCATCTCCTCTTCGCTCGTATATTACACTGTGAGGGTGAAATAGATGCCGTTGTAGCTACAGACTTGTTAGGGGTTTAGTTAATTTTGCAAGCTTATCGTATCGATATAAAGTATTACATGTTTGTCGTTACTTGGCAACCAGCTCCTTAAACTTGTATGTTACACTGATAGTGAGCGCATTTTGAGGTATTTCTACCAATCATTATATCGAGGTAAAAAGGTGCCGTTTTAAATTCAGTTGTCTATAACTGTTGGTGAGTGGCGATCAACAGGCGTACTGAAAAATGTAACAGGATAATATCTATGGATTCCTCTTTCATGAGTTCTTGAATTTATGGATTAGGTTAGATGGTATTGGTATTGCTACTCGGTTGATGGTATTATGGATCTTGTCCTACTTAAGATGGATGATCGTGACGTCACGTAATGACGTATCGTGCAGTTGAGAAATTTAGGGTCCTGGCAAGAGGCGACCGTAGCTTATTGGTTAAAGCGGCTGCCCAGTCTGCAGAGGTCGCAGGTTCAAATCCTGCCGGTCCCATAATTTTCAACTGTTTCTTAGTATAATTTGCTAAGCATAAATGCTATTAAAATAATGTCATCAGTAATCTGTAAATAAAATTTTAATGGGATATGTTATAGCATTATTTTTAACAGTTTTTAATTACAGTACTACGGGTAGTCGGTAGCAAGAAAATCTGACAACTAGTTCAACAAGTTTGTCTACACGTGTGGTGTAGTGGTTTAAGCGGTCACCTCGCCGCTCTCCACTGCACTGGTGTTGTGGGTTCGATCCCCACATGGGACAAATCTTTGTGTGATTTGCAAAGATTTGTTCTGAGACTGGGTGTGCTTGTGTGATGTGTGAGTGAATGTGTGTATTTGGCCTTTTCATTGGGACCATTGGATAGTGTAATTGCTTCTGGCGTTCTATCTAATTCGTATCGCCTTGTACTGGGTTTAAGGAGGTCAGATGGCAGTCCTTCCATGTAAAATACTGGTATTCAGTTGAATCTGTTATACTAAAAGCCGATCCCAATAAAGTTGTGAACAGACTCGGAGAATTATGATTATTGAGATCGAGAAATTTCCCTTTATTTTCCAACTATAGCTCGGTGAAGGATGAAGCAAAATATGGGTCACACATCTAGTAGCCCTTGTTATAATACTAACCAACGAGCAAGGAGTCCGCCCAACTGTAACAGTTATCCCGACTGTAAAGCCTTTGTTCGAATTTCCCAACTATTAACTATAATAACCTCCGTAAAAGTAATATGTACCAGCTTTCAAAATTGATATCCTCGGTTCTGAAATTTTTTAACACGCTTATATTAGCTTCACTTGTATGTATGTATGTATGTATGTATGTATGTATGTATGTATGTATGTATGTATGTATGTATGTATGTATGTATGTATGTATGTATGTATGTATGTATGTATGTATGTATGTATGTATGTATGTATGTATGTATGTATGTATGTATGTATGTATGTATGTATGTATGTATGTATGTATGTATGTAACCGACTCCTTTGGACTCGATTTTGACCCACTTTAAACGGACAGATTTCATTCAAATTTTGCACACCTGTCAAAGATCGATGACAATGCAATAAATATTAAAAAAAAAAAACGCTTTTATAAATAAATAATAGTTTAAAAACTAAAAAAACACGCTTTTAAAGTACTTCTAACTAAAAAGTGAAAAATAATTCCTAATATAAGCTGAAAAAAGCGTGGGGCGCTCTGTGCCATATTTTCGTCTATCGAGCAACCCAGTACTTTAAAAGCGTGTTTTTTAGTTTTTTAAACTATTATTTATTTGACTTAGTCTAGTCTTAATGACTACCGATTTTATCAACACAAAGCCTTTAGATTGATGCCAAAGTTGCTAAACAGTGCTTGTGCCACAGTGTTTCGGTTGGGTGATAAGATTTGACCTTGAAATTACTAAGGTTCAGATTTAGATTTCAGATTATGGCTAGGTTGCAGTTTCCACTTACCATTGTGAACTTGTTCTCCGTTACTTACGAAATACTAAAAGGATGAAATAAAGTTACTATAAAACCCTTTCAAAATGCAATTCTTAAAATTCCAAACTTGATTTCGAACACGTCCGAATTTAAATGGTGGATTGCAGTTGCCTTTTATAACATTTTTTGTGCATCATCCGCCTCGATTTTTCGTACCGTTCTAACAAATTTACACAGTTCGTTTTCTGCAAATGAATATATTTTTGTTGTTGGTATCGGAATATTGCAGATTTGTGGAATTTTTAATACAGATTTGTGTATTTTTAACACGAATCGGCTTAAAGCGATCGAAAAAGTTTTAGTAAAAGCTCTATTAATCACACTCAAAATCTTTGGCATAGGTATGGAAGGTATATTGGGTGCACTACCCAATATACCTTCCATACCTATGCCAAAGATTTTGAGTAAATATATTTTCTAGCAGGACAATTCATATAGATAATAGAAATCTACGGTTAAAAGAAGAGATAGAAAATCCTTCACACGACACAGTTTCTGTTTCTGATTTACGAATTATTTTTAGTAAACTAATGTATTATGAAATACCTGCAAGTCTAACATGCAATTTTAATAAAACTACGTACGAACTAGTAATTGTTCGAATGATATTTGCAACAAAGATAATAATATGATATTTTTTAACCGATATTTTGCATAAACAAGAAGGAACACACTCTTGCTGATAGGTGCAAAAGAAAAAGTCGGTAAATCAGTCAAGACATGTGTTGAAACGAATTGAAATTGATCGTCTATAATTTTAGATGCCCAAAAAGGGAGTAAGATTCAAAATTTCATTTTTTTTTTTTTTTTATTTATTTATTGAAGGGCTTTGTCGCTTAACGACCATACCGCCCAATTAGAATTACAAAATATTGTTACAAAATACGCTAAAACTAAACTATCTTATTGCTAGTTTGTACAGGTCTTTAGCTTTATCCGATAGTGGATAAGCGAGAATTCAAAATTTCATATTCATAGTTTTACACTAACCTGTTCTGTCGACGCAATTGAAATCTCGTTCACCACGTGTATGCGAGACTGGAGCAATCTTGAGTGAACTTAAGTCTATTGAAAACAGCTAACACAAAATGTCGGCAGATATTCTACGTCTAGAGCTGCGATGACGGTGTTAACGCGCATCGTAAGTTGTTGGCTTTTTACTGCAAATTGTGTTTAATTTTAGTATGAAGATGAGTTTATTAATGGTCTTAGAGATTTTATGTTTAGGTTCGCTAATTGTTATTGGTTAACTTTATCTTACGTTTACACATAGATAAAGTCTTAGGATCTTTAAAAAATATAAAATTTTGATGTAACAATATTTGTTTTTCAAATTTTTGTTTTACTTTTATAATAATTACGCGATTAAGACGAGTTGTCTGATTTTTGAAAAATGTACTCAGATAGCAAAAGTTTAAAAACATATTTATAACAACTTTGGAGCAAAATGTTATATTCATAGCCAAGCTATTAAAATCTCGTTCACTATGTCATCGCCACGTGTATGCGAGGCTGAGGCAAGCTTGAGTAATAAGTCTATTAAAAACAGCTCACACAAAATGTCGACAGCTATTCTACGCTTAGAGCTGCGATGTCGGTGTTAACGCGCATCGTTAAAGGTATCAGCTTTTTACTGCAAATTGTGTTTGATTTTATTATAAAGATTAGTTTCAATGTCTTAGGGATTTTATATTGGTGTTCGCTAATTGTCATAAGCCGGGTCCAGACCGACCAAACGTGACTCGCGATGCTCGGTTGGTCTGGGGCCGGCTATTGGTTAACTCTATCTAACGTTAGTTCATAAAGTATGTTGAAAAAATACAATATATTCAGGTAAAAACTTTCGTGCAAAATTTCATATTCATAGGCAAGCTATTAAAATCTCGTTCTCCACGTCGTCAGCGCCACGTGTATGCGAAACTGAGGCAGGCTTGAGTGATAAGTCTATTGAAAACAGCTCACACAAAATATCGGCAGCTATTCTACGTTAGAGCTGCGATGTCGGTGTTAACGCTTTAGACATAATGATGTTTTGGTTGCTCTAACTTACACAAAGAATTATTGTCAAAAAAACAAACAAACACTGTATAAATTATTCGAAAAGATGGTGCACATGAGTTTCTTACCAGCTCTTCCCATGATGCAATTATACCCATCGGAGCTGGTACTTGGATTGATTTTAATTCAAATTTCTAAGTTGAAGTATTTAAAATAAAGTCAATCTAAGCTCCGGTGTCAAATCATTTTATTGCAATAAGTATGTATTATAATTAAATTAGTTAAGTTTTATTTTAATTTTATATTTTTTGTAGTTTGATGTTTGTTTTGACGTGTTCAAGCGTCCCTTGGGGCCCATGGAAATAAATGATTTAATTTCGTTTGATTTGAACGTGCATCGTAAAACTTATCGGCTTTTGCAAATTGCGTTTGATTTTAGGATGAAGATGAGTATATTCTTAGGCATTTCATTTTTGTGTTTGCTAATTGTTATTGGTTAACTTTATACTACGTTTGTATATAGATAAAGTCTTCAAAATATATTAAATTCTAAAGTAACAGTTTTTGAGCTAAATTTCATTTTCATAGGCTAGCTATTGAAATTTCGATGACTACGTCATCGCCACGTGTATGCGAAAGTAAGGCAAGCAGGCTTGAGTGTTAAGTCTATTGAAAACAGCTCACACAAAATGTCGGCAGCTATTCTACGCTTAGAGCTGCGATGTCGGTGTTAACGTGTATCGTAAAAGTTATGGGCTTTTTACTGCAAATTGCGTAGGATTTTACTACGGAAATGAGTAATCTTACGCATTCTGACCCAATCCTCAAGCTACATTTGAAGTTAGCTAGTTTTGAATTGTCAGGCAGCTTATAGAGCAAGAGCCCGTGAACCCCAGACCTTGGTTAGTGTGTAAAGGTGTTATAAATAGTGCATCGTTTTTACCTGTGTTGGGAGCATGCGCTGACAAGTTTCCAGATTTTAGAAAATAACGAAGGTCTGGGGTTCACAGGCTCTTAGACATTTACAGCTTATTCACAAAATGCCTAAGTTAAAAAAAATCTATCATGTATTATTTCGCTTAGTTAGTAGAAATAACGAGTGTTGCAAGAAGTTTCTTAATGTAGGTAATAGGTATAATATTTAAATACCAATTCAAGAAACCCATTTCTTGGAATTGTTTCTGTTAACGAAACGTGTAATAATCCGTGAACTTAATTGTTATTAGGTGTGTAACTTCGTATAATTGGTTGTTTTATGATTTGTACCTTTGTTGTTTTTGCAACTAAAGCTTATACACGTAAATGGGTACATAAAGATGTTGCATAAAATATAGCTACAGAGATCGTAGGCATTGATGCCTATTCACGCTATGCAAGTTTTGAAAGGCAATAATGATATTATCGCGATAAATAAGGATAGAGATGGCAAAAGAATTGCCATGCAAAACTTGTGTAAAAAGGGCTTATGTCCTTTAATTACATATTCACCGCAAAACTTTATAAAGTTCCTCTCAATATCATATTCATCAATATCAGATTTTTGTTGGCTCACTAAAACCCAAAGGAATAAATACTCCATGTAAAATCTGGTACGAAAAAAGTTGAACAAAACAGTTAAAACATGTAATTTTGAACCTAGTGAATATTAACATCAAGATACTTTGACGTAAATCAAGTGGAATTCGGATCTGCGCAAAAACGTTAAAATTGAAAGTGCTCAAAAACGCTTAAAGTCATCCAATTTGGTGTACCTAAACTAAATTAAACATTGAACTATAGACATCGAATTTTAATTTGTTTGTCACAGTTACATGAAATCCACGTCAAGGTATACATATGAAATTATTTTCGTGAATTTTGTTTGAGTCCCGCCCGACCTCCATTGTTTTACCTCAATGCCTAGATAAAGTGGGTAAGCCTGTCTGACGTCACTCAGTCGGTGTTGGCAAATTGTCACGTCACTCAAACGTTTTCATCAATCCGCCGCGGCCGTCGCCTGTCATTATGTACTGAGAGAGAAATCTCAAATACATTCCTAACATTCCATTTTGTCCATCCAAAATTACAAGTGCTATATCAAAAAACTGTTTTCCTAAAGAAAATTGTTCAACATTATTATTGTAAAAAAGTTTTTATAAACTATTCAAGAGCGTAGGTAGCCTAGAGCCTCTATTTATTTTATTTTTATCACGAAAAGGTCAGAGCTAGAAAGTAATAAATATAAGATTTTTTTTTACGGTATTGAAAAATGAATGATATTTTTTAAAGAAAAAATATCATTCATTTTTCAATACCTAGTTGTTAAAAAAATCAAAGTAAAGACTTTGATTTTTTTAACAACTAGGTATAATATTTACGTAAAATCGTACGTTTATTTTTTGGTAAATTTGTGCTTGCTGCTTTGCTGAGAAATATCTGCTTCGAATTTCTAAGTGCGAAGTTTGTTGGAGCAGCAAGTTATGACCAAGATAATGGTTTGTCCACTAACATTATATATTATTATTTAACACCACATGCATAACAATAACTTTATATTGCAGTATATAAAGTGTATCCACCCTATTATCGTAGAGTGACAATGTAACGTGAATATAATAATGTATAAAGTATAATTTGGGGTGGGTTTATGACTATATAAACTAGTACTAGATAGTACGGTAATAACTTTACTGCTGCTGCTTTTTATGGTAGTTTGAACCCTACCTAGGCTGGTCACGCAATAATAATTTAAAGCGTTGTTTCCTAAACAGTCCGATATACTATCTGTGTATTAATGTCGTCATAATACTGGCTGCTCTTAGGATCAAAGGAGAAGACCATAGTCCACCACGCTGCTGGACGAAAATAGATTGGTTACACGTAAAGCAACAAAATCTAACTCGTGCATTTGAAATGTACAGTAAAGTCATAAAAATAGTAAATAAATAATTATAAAGCAAACTTTTATTTTGACACTAAAAGTATTATTCTAAAAACGTGAAAATGAGCCTTTAACCGATTAAGTCAATCCATACACAACATAAAAGCGTGTTACTTGTGTCTGTGTGTGTGTGTGTGTCAGCCCCGCTGCCAAATGTTGAGGAGCGCTGCTCTTGCACGTTATATAAAACTAGTTGTCAAATCATAGATCCGCGAAACAAACATCCCCGTCCCCGCTCCCTGCGAGTTTTGGCAGACTTATTTGCATCGATATTTGCTTTCATTTTCTCCCCATATTGAGTAAGTGCTCTTTGGTGTAAACTGATCATCCATCTACGGATCAACAGTAGCTTAGCACGGCCACTCATTGCTCTTAACCTCTATTCCACGAAAATACCATAGTGAAACATAAAATAGAAAGAAGAAAGAAAGAAAAATCATTTATTCTGGCATAATAAAAATAGAATACATTATAATACTTACATCTAAAACTAAATAATTTAAAATACTACTTAACTAAATAATACTATTAATAATGCCAGAAATGGAACGCATCTCAGCATAATACTGCAGCGCTAAAAGCACCGCAGCGCTGATATTCTGATGCGCCCAGTAAATGAGTTAGAAATAGTGTGACAAAAGAAAAAAAATAAAATAAAAAATAATAAGAGCAATAATTACATGTTTCAATTTTGTGCCACAAGCAATAAAAATAAATAAATACATTTATAGTGAAACAACTAAATAACAATTTCAAATTAACAAATACAAATGACAAAAATATTGTTAAATTAAAATGGAACGCACCCATATGCTTTTGACATCCACAAACAATAATTGTCAACAAGAAAAAAAAAAAAAAAAAAAAAAAAAAAAAAAAAAGTAACAGGTTACTTGAGCGTACCTTTGTGAACCATGTAACCATGTAGAGACAGCAAACAAGCGTCGCGTCGTTCAATATTCTTCAATTTTTCAAACTAAAACTTTACGACGTCTCCAATGTGTTTTATTGCCGGTAAAAATTGTGTTCACATCGTAAAATAAAATACTATGCTCAGTATTTTCTAGTACATTTTGTAAGGGCTATTCTTTTCTTTGTTAACTGTCACAGCGGACGATATATTTTCATGCTAAAGTTGGCCAACAGCTGTTAAAATGATTGATTATATTAGTAATCTATCCATTGTCTGACTCTTGTATTTAACATAGCTTATTATGTTTAGCAGTACATGTGGGTAATATTTTTTTAAGAAAACTGTAACAAACGAAAGATGCATCATCGAATTCTACATGAAGATATGCAGTACTTATTTTTAAACCAATTAAAATCCTAATGACCTTGACCTGTTGATAAGTGGTCATACCATCGTTGAAATGTTTGCTATCAAAGATAAAATATTTTTTCTAGGCGGTTGAAATGAACAGCGAAAATGCGCTATCTCAGTCGCTCTTATTTGATTTACGTATTGTGAGCGAGTGCGACAGCTCATTGTCGATGTTCATTCCAAACGCCTAGAAAAAATGTTTTATCTCAGGTACCTAACAACTAAACACTAGTAACCAGCAATATTCATTTAAAATATGATCCATCAATAAGCCACTCAATATTACTAGATATTAACGCGAATTTCAAACAGCGACATTATCAATCCAGCAATGCAGACATTTCCCATCGGACTATTTACCATTTGATGCATTAGTTACATCCCTACGTATACAGCCTTTCACACAATTACCGTCTAAACTGTACACGGGAATTTCATCTTTATGTGTAAGGCTGTTAGTCCTAAAATGATTTTTAGTATTTTGAGGGTAGTACACACACTACATAATGGAGCACTGTTCCACTGGGTAGTGACATGCAAGTTTGAATTAGACTAGGGACTTCAACGTGTAAAATTTTGATCGATGGTTGGTTCTATATAGGTCTACGTATATTTTTGGAGTTTATTGAAGTATTTTATACCCACGGTATTATTATTATTATTGGGGGAAGAGGCTTTGGGTGTTCACGTCCGTGGGTCTATTGTGATTATAGCCTCATTATAGAATCTCCTTTAGGCCAATAGCCTCCATAAACTGGAGCAGTCGGCCGATCGGGAGTGACTTGACATCATCCGGATCCAAGATATGGCGTCCCAGGATGATGCTTCGTCTATGGATCAGTGGCTCGCAGTCGCAAAAGAGGTGCAGCGGTGTTTCCGGTTCCTCTTTGAACGGTACCCACGGTAATTTGAACATGGGATTGCTAATTGGATTTCAATGTTAATTGATGGATGACCGTCTCGTGGGAGTTAGTTACACAGGTGAAAGATACATATATAGCGACATTTATTGAAACCACCGCGGGACAATCCTATACGGCTGCGACTCAGGCGCGACGTATCGCACTCTCTAGAAAATGCCTAAAAGTATAGATGAAACCGCGGTCGACTAAATAGACCAACATTAAGTGCCGGTAAGAGGCGACCGTAGCTGGATGGCTAAGAGCGACTGCCCGGTGTGCAGTAAGGTCGCAGGTTCAAATCCTGCCGGTCCCATATCTTTTTCAACTGTTTCTTAGTATAATTTGCTAAGCATAGCTAAATGCTATAAAAATAATCAAAGTTAAAATATCGTACACGTTTATTCGTTACAACATTTGTGCTGAATGTAACTTCGCCATGTTGGTTTGTATCCTACCTAAGATAGGAACAAATGGATGAACGTGACGTCACGAAATGACGTATCATACAGTTGAGAAATTTAGGGTGCCGGTAAGAGGCGACCGTAGCTGGATGGCTAAGAGCGACTGCCCGGTGTGCAGTAAGGTCGCAGGTTCAAATCCTGCCGGCCCAATATCTTTTTCAACTGTTTCTTAGTATAATTTGCTAAGCATAGCTAAATGCTATAAAAATAATCAAAGTTAAAATATCGTACACGTTTATTCGTTACAACATTTGTGCTGAATGTAACTTCGCCATGTTGGTTTGTATCCTACCTAAGATAGGAACAAATGGATGAACGTGACGTCACGAAATGACGTATCATACAGTTGAGAAATTTAGGGTGCCGGTAAGAGGCGACCGTAGCTGGATGGCTAAGAGCGACTGCCCGGTGTGCAGTAAGGTCGCAGGTTCAAATCCTGCCGGTCCCATATCTTTTTCAACTGTTTCTTAGTATAATTTGCTAAGCATAGCTAAATGCTATAAAAATAATCAAAGTTAAAATTACGTAAGTAACACCCGTATTTCATAATTTTAATAATGTAACAAACTCACGTCAGTTTTAATAAACATAAGGTTTTTATAGGTACCTCTAGAACGATATATGCTTATACGCATTAAACCAACTGACAAATATTCTAATATCTCATTGAAGTAGGTACAAGATTATTTCTCCATGTCTTTTTATTTCTTAAACACGCAAAAAGATAACATTTTGGTAATCGCATTCCCTCGTCGAATAAGCAAGACGTTGAAAAGCCTCGGTTAATTCATGTAACGTTAAAACGATTACTTGAATCCTATTATACAATGCGCATGAATTCCTTCTCCACCTGAAATCAGATTTTTAAATAAAATATTTTATTTTTATGTTTAGTCTAATGAATGTCGTTCAATTGGACTGTTAATGCAGTATTTAGAGTGTGGTCAAAAAAGTTCATTAACTTTAACTAACCTTGAAGATAGTTTGCTACATTGGACTCTACAAGGCTGCAAATTAACAATTATAAAAGCGCTCTTACAAAATTCTACAAAATATTTAATTTTACTTTGAGAAAACCATTCATGTAAAACTAACAAATTACTTGACCAAATTACAAAGGGCGCTAAAGGAAAATATACGAAGCAGCAAATTAAAATTCGATAGAGTTCTTCGAAATCTATTAAATTGAATAACTACCAGGAAATCATTTCTAGTAAAATTATATTCTGAGTGGACTATCAACTAATTTGTTTCTTGCCTAAAGTGTGAAGTAAGAGATTTTGTAAAGGAAACTTAGGTATCAATTCTAATCCAAGTTTTTCCAATCCTAGTCCATCTGCCAAATGATAGCCGATTGTAGTTACTATCTATACTTATGTAATTGTTCGCGCGGCTGACTGACTGACTCATCAACGCAGAGCCTAAGCTGCTTGGGCTTGAAATTTTGCATGAAGGTTCCTTACATGGCGAAGTGGCGCACTAAGAAGGGATTTTTGGCATCTCCACTCTGAAAGGGCAAAAATGATGAACGGTTGCGTGGAAGTCCGTCATTTTGAAGTTAGAAAAACGAAATTTGAATAAGTTAAACTTGAATAAAAATAAATGATGAATGATAATCGGTGGTAGAGCTCTTGTGAATGAGCTCGAGGGCGGCAGCACCACCGTCTCACCTTTAACCTGCCGCCAAATAGTAGTGCTCGTTCGTTCGCTGTGCGAGAAGTATATAAAAAAAATATTTATTTCTCTACCGGGGTTTTTCTAATATTTATTCCCAGGAGGGTGAATTTAAGGATTTTCAGTTAGAAGTGAGTTTACGCAAGAATTCAATAGATGGCGTATTCAATATTATTTTACTTGCGGGCACCGACCAGAATTACGTTTGTCGCGGGTGAAACCGCGCGGGTCGTCTTGTATCTACATAAAATTCAATGCATACTTATTTGCTAAATGTAGGTATCCTATTCCAAAAAGAAAATCTATAGTCCGGTCTAGACACATAACTCAAAATGTTTTTTTGCTTGATTTAGCCAAGAGTGATTCGACACAAAGGTGTCTTAAGCATTTGTAAGATAATTGAATCCAATTAACAGCGTTCATACATCTCATGCAACATTGTAGTACGTCGCCATTATTTATGTAACGTGTGTCAAAATGTCACATACGCGACAACTGTCAAGAACTTTGGCACCTGTATTAATAGTATTAACTGTGAATTATTTATTGTTTGTATTGTTTGAACACTAATGTAAACTTCAAAGGTATTTGTAATATTTAAAGCAAATTTTATCTTTGCTATGCATTTATTTTATAATATTAAAGTTGAAAAATTAAGAATCCAGCAGGACTCGAACCTGCACCTCCTGAATTTCGAGTCCAGCAGCATACGAATCCATAGCTGAATTGGCAAATCACTTGGGGCGTATACCCAGGGGGTGCAGGTTCGAGTCCTGCTGGATTCTTAATTTTTCAACTTTAATATTATTCAAAGGTATTGTCAAGCCGAAATACCACTTTCAGAATTTATGATTTGTATATTCTTTCTCTCAAATTAAGAATTAAGTTTTAATTACCCATGTAAGGGGTTTTTATGTTGTAGGTATCATTTGTAATAAAGACCGTAAAGACAAAAATCACTGTCAACATAAAGATACGTATTTACTCTATATAAAAATCTTTTATTTGGAAACCTAAATTCACAATACAAAATAAACATAACATAGGTTACATTACATAACCTCACGCCTATATCGCCCAGAAGGGGGTGGCAGAGGTATACAACACCCACACTTCACTGATATGTTTAAGTCCCATGGGATAGGGGGTGAGCTTATCGCCATCGACCGGGAACAATTCCAACTCCGTGCTGCTATTGAGAATTTCTTCACGGAAATTTCACAAATAACACTTTGCCCGACCAATGAATCGTACCCAAGACCATGTGGTAAGCGGTGCATTCGCTAAACACTAGACCAACGCGGTAGTATACAAATAAAGTAAGTGATTCGCTTTAGCTTTTAGATAGTGTTCAGCGCACTGTTTTCCGCATTTGTTTCCGCACGTTCGTGTAGTAAAAAGAACATGTAAACTTGTAATTTGCAGGAATATACCAAACGGCATGCATGCGAATGAAATAAAATTGTACATCGAGATACAGATTTTAGAGTTTTAATACCTACTTTTATCGTCTGTCTTACATTACATGTATCCCTATTTTATTCGTAGTGAAGTCTATACAAGTTACATCCAGTCTCGAAGTATATTTATTTGAAGACTCCAGTTATTTGTTTTGATTACTTGTCTATTTGTTTGATGAAAAGGCTTCACTCAGCATTTAATATTCACTGTAATAAAGAAATTTGAAGTTTGTATCAATTTGTCTAACAACTTTTCGTATCTTCAAGAAAGAAACAGGACTCACACAAGACAGAATACCTGAATCCGACGAACTAGCGATTCTAAAATTAGGCCACCTAGATTGCTTTTGAAAGTGGAACCATCAATACACGCGTGTCTTAAAATTTAGATAATGTTAGATATCTTCTATCTTTAAAAATACCAAATAAACTGAATATAGATGTAACTTTAATTGACTTTACTACGAATCATAGGGATAGATACATAAAATGTAAAACAAAAAACCTAAAGTGTGTGTCTTCATAAATATGTTTATTTTGTTAATTAGCCGTACATAAATACTTAAGCCTTTTTTAACCGACTTCAAAAAGGACTTCTTATGTATTCAGCGCGTATTTTTTTTCTCAAAAATAGGCAACATAGATTTTTTTTTTCTTTTTCTATGGTGGATAGGCACGCGTTTGACCACGATCTCACATGATGATAAGTGATGATGCGGTCTACGGTGGAGCACGCTTACCTATGAGATACCTATTAACTCTTGCTTTGAAGAGATACAAGTTTTACTCACTTTATTACAATAGAACAACGGAGCTTGACGTAAACACCCAAAGCCTCGCCCCAACAATAATAGCTTAAAAGTTTATCTTTTTACGTTCTTGGTTATTCTTTTATGAGTTGAAATTGTAAAGACTTGCTTTTGCTTAAAAACCTCCTTTTTGTCTAAAATCGTATTCAAAAGACCTTGAAGTTCCCTCTCACAAGACAGAGTTGTAATAATTACGACATAAACTTTTAGCTAAGAAATGACTAAATCTCATTGTTGTGCTAATTTCTCATACTCAGTCTAAACCTTTAGAAAATGTCTAGACTTGAGGCAAGCACTTGTAAAGCCTACATTTTAGGCTTATCCGTTACGCCTTAAACGTGCTTACAAATCATAATGTAAGTATTTAAGTGTTCATGTATTTTATTAAGCTTATTTTCTACAGATATTTTGCGTTCTTACCATCAATTATTTGTTTAATAAATACGAAAAAATACAGTGCTAATAAAATAAAATAACTAGTTTTTATTGATTGCATTACTTAGATAAGTGTGCAATGTGCATGTGTTAAATAAATGTTCTAATAAACTTCATGCCGACTAGATAGACTCAAGATACTGGCGTCGCACTACCTATAGGTAAGATCAATGGACTATTTTATATCAAATGAAAACTTTTATCAATACATTGATTACACAACTTAGTGTCCTTTGCAGTCGAAGCTTTTAAAAAGCTTTAACCATTTTCCACACAACGGAATCACAAATAAATATCTGGTGTCTCTAAATAATTAATATCGTTTCAAAAGTGGTTTAAAATAGACAAACCATCTGTTCTGGGCAGACAAGTGGCACAGAAACCAAAATACACTTTCTGACACATTCTTACATCGAAACGACGGCGAGTGTCACCTTTGTTCCATTATCGAAAGTGTTACCAAGGAAATAAAGCATTACTAGATCTCGTTCAAACACAATTTTAAGTGGAAGTTTGCATAGTAATATACATCATATATTATTTTTACATTTATCATTCCAATTTAAAATTTAGATAACCCTATTTGGATAAAATTAAAAATGGACGGTTAAACCAATTTATTTAGGTATGATACGTTTCTAGAACCGTAACTATTTCTGAACGCTGCCTCGTCCGATGATGATGTAAATAAAAAAAAAAGGATTCTTAGTTTTTATCAGTGAAATAATTTTTATATTTGGTACCGAAGATCCCGAGATAACAAACAATTAAAAATATATAAATAAATTAGTTAAGATTTAGATATGAATGTACTTGAAGGTAAATAATGACAAATTTTACAGTAATAAATGTTACGATTGTAGTGTCAACGGATGTTGTATTAAATATTGTTTGTAGTATTTCAAAACGATAATTGGCGGGCATCCAAGCGGGCGATATAAAGCGGCGCATTCATTGCCCGATAAGATTGCTCTTCGTGTCCAGATTAAATGCAGCGGGAAATGAAGTGTTTAATTTTATTAAGCGTTCTAAGTTTTATGAAAACTAGCACAACCCTGCAGCGACGCGGTCGTTGTAAGTAGAAGGTAATAAGATACATTTGTGTCATATTTCAATAAAATCACAAAATCAATTGGAAATGTCAAA
Organism: Hypena proboscidalis; assembly: GCA_905147285.1. NCBI lineage: Eukaryota > Metazoa > Arthropoda > Insecta > Lepidoptera > Erebidae > Hypena > Hypena proboscidalis. The sequence goes on from LR990130.1 coordinate 20,077,193, forward strand.
ACGTAACTGGACTGTGACGTATACACTTGATACAACAGTACTCTAAGTTAAGCAGAACCAATTTATCCACAAACGTTTTCCTCAATACCAAAACACACTAATTCTCAACAAAAAATACAACATCAAAACACTCTCACGTAATCGCACCCCGAGTACCCTCACAGTCCTACCTAATCCGGCCAAATATAGCTTACATTACTCGACGAATTTCGCTAAACAATCGCGCATAATTGAATCGGAAATGCCAAGATGTTACCACTTTGCTGTGACGTATCTACCCTTGACACGAGAGTTCTTCAACTTAAGCTGAACCATTCTATTAACAAACGCTATAATCAACACCAAAACAGACTTACTCCTAACAAAAAATACAACTTCAAACCACTCACACGTAATCGCACCCAGAGTGCCCATTCACAGTCCTACCAAATCCGGCCAAACATAGCTTAAATTACCCGACAGATTTCACTGAACAATCTCGCATAATTGTATCGGAAATGTCAAGATGTTACCAGTTTGTTGTGACGTATCTACCCTTGACACGAGAGTTCTTCAAGTTATTCAAAGTCAAAGAAATCACATGCCTATTAAAGGTAAATATGTCGGGCTGCTTAAACATGTAACCCATCTACTGTACCATATTATTGCGAATAAATTAATCTTGAATCTTAAGCTGAATCATTCTATTAACAAACGCTATAATCAACACCAAAACAGACTTATTCCTAACAAAAAATACAACATAAAACCACTCAAACGTAATCGCACCCAGAGTGCCCATTCACAGTCCTACCAAATCCGGCCAAACATAGCTTACATTACCCGACGGATTTCGCTAAACAATCGCGCATAATTCAATCGGAAATGTCAAGATGTTGCCAGCTTGCCTGTGACGTACACGTCTACGTATTTTGGACGTTGCCAATCCTACATTATCGTGCGTTTAGATGATCGGGTACACTCGCGAATGCTCGGGTTTTTCCGTGTAACATATGGAAATTCCTTTGACGTAATGAATGTTGTGATTTTTTATGAGTTGCTTTGATGTTTTATTTAATTAATCGGATTTTTTTAATAAGTTTATCGTCTACTTCGTTTATGTTGAGTCATGAGAAGCGATGCCAAATCTTTTACTTATTTTGACAAGGTCAATGTCTGTAAGTAGGTTTACATTACATTACATTATCTTGATTCAGACGTCCGGCGTCAAACAGATAATTCAAGTGAAATTAAACCATTTAATTTCACCATTAACCCACAAAATAAACGTAACAAAAAACAAGAATTAAAGTCCACCATTTCACAATAGTCGTAATCTCGACCCATTTACAGCTTCATAAATTTCTGTACAGAACAACTTTAAAACATATCTTTTATGCAAAAATACTTATATACATACTTTTATCATGTTTTGGCGTACGTCCAAACTCTTGACAAGTATCGCTCGTTCAATAAACGTACGTTTTCAGTGTTTTGAATATTGATTATTGGGTAGAAAGATTTATCTCTCAGAAAAAATGCTTGGAAAGAATATAAAGTCCTACATTGTAAGGCCTTATGTATTTTTCATATATTAGTGAAAAAAAAACTGAAAAAAGAAACAAGTCTATTGTTGAGCTAAATATTTAGTCGAGAAAAAAAATACCTCGTACACTTCTCATACATAACATTCTAAACCATTTAATAAACCTACACTTTAGGCGGTAACAAAAAAACTGACATAATTATTTTAGAATTCAAATACTGGTGGTCCATAAACTTCTAATAAGTTTAAAACGAAAACCTGTCGAAGAAAACGCTTTTATCTGATTATTTTTGAAATTTTATTTATTTAAACGATACTTGATGGCAATATCAAAGTTGAAAACTCAAATAGTTGCAAACTTTTGCAAAACTTTTGCAGTTGCAAATTGCTCTCTAAGAATGAAATATTCAGTAAATTGATCTTTTACTCTTTAAGAGAAATTCTCAACGGATAGCAGGTAGGTTTAATTAATTTCTAATCTTTTACAGTCAGTATTTTGTTCCGTTTTGTATATTATTTAGTTGCCAATTTAAATTTGTCCTAACAAATTGTTAATGTTCTATTGTTACCTATTGTATGCTTCTGTATGCATATTTTTTTATCATAGAAGCCTTTCTCTCTCTCGGCTCTCTTCTATCCTATCTCTTTTCATTTTCAATTTATTAGTTGTGTCATTGGCAAATTGTGATACGGTAGTATGTCCGTTGCGTAGTCAATTACCTTTATATTAATTACCTGTCAATTGCTGACGCCAGTAGGATGGATCGGTTCTAAATCTGAATCCTGGCGGATCATGTGATCTTCCAACTGCAAAACGTGATAGTGCCAGTCCAAAATGAACTTGTTTGCGTGACTCTGGCGATATATCACTAGATACAAATATAATTCCACTCACGAAAATCATATATCATGTTGACCAAAATATTTTTGATTTTCGTTCATATTCATTTATCTTTTCATTCATTTATTAACGCACACGTTTCGCTTTCTTTGTGGTTTTCACTAGGTTTATTGTTACCTCTATTTCGTGTTTTCTTTGTTACCTAAAAATATATATTTAAGAAATTGTCTCTTTTGTCGAGCTTTTTCAGAAATGTCTTATTATCAGCAATTCAGCATTTATTCTACTACTTTAATTTGTTGTTACTATCTTCTAGGATCAAGCTGGTGATGATATATGATATCAATAAATTATGAATTTAAGAAAATTTTAGGTTTTTTGACTTTTAATTACTTGTACTGATTGCCCTTAATAATCAAGTACAATCTTTCGAGCCTTTTCCCAGCGTTTTTTGTGCAGTGATTGTCATCAGACCTCCATAACCCAGTATGAGATGACGATACTAGCTACCCTAGCTAGCGATAATGACTGTCATAGATCTTCATATTTATTTATTTATTTATTTATTTATTAAACTTTTTGCACAAAAAAAAATAGTACAAAGGCGGACTTAATGCCTGATGGCATTCTCTTACAGTCAACCTAGAGTGGTGCAGAGATAAGCATAGGTAGGTGCAGTTCAGAAAGACGAATTATGATAGATATGTAAATAGAAGAAGTACATATTATATAAAATACGTAAAAGAGATACATAAAATAAAAAAATATATAATAATATATAATATAATAGTTTATAGCAAAAATAAATACATACATTTATAATACAATAATAATAATATGAACATATACAGGTGGTCATATCGTCATCCGGGACGACGGTTTCACGTTCTCTGCAAGGTACGGAAGAAAGCTCGCTAAATTGAAATGGTCACCCATCCATAGGTCGACCGAGTTAGCATTGCTTAACCTGCAAGATCGATCGGTCCACGCGGTTCCGATTTATGCACGAGCATCAACATAAAAGCCAGTTTTCGATAAACATCTCAGTCTCTATCCTTAAATTACATTATCTGACACAAGGGTATTGTGAACCTATCAATATTCAGAAATGACCCTTCGGAATTAACCCTCTTGGCAATTGGCAATAACAAAACTATTCTAATATCTTATGAATATTCAGGCCTTAATTGTTACAAGTTCATAATAAAATTACAGTTGACTGGAGTAATTGGAGAAAGTAATAACTGTTGAACTTTGTTCGCAAAATGTTGGTCAACTAAAATATGGTAAGGTAGCAATTTTACTTTAATTAAGTGTAGATAACTGCTACCCCTACTACATGTGACTTATTTCACATCGTGGATTTGGGTTTAAGTGTACAGTATTTTTGTGAAGTGTAATAAATACGTGTCCCATAATAAATCAATTACTTCCTTTTATCCTTCTTCTTATCTCTCTTAAGTTCAATAAAGGATAAGGGAGCCGATCAAATCCTATGTTACTAGTGTATTTTTATATAGCTACCACAAAGGTAAGTGTACTTAAGTGTATGAGTCGTCTACTGACAGCATAGGTACATTAATTGATTAGTCACAACAATGAAATTTGTTTACTAGAATACTATCAAAAGCAACCGTCAAATCTTTGCATTTATTCCTAATGAGGCAGGTTTCATACTTATCAATTTATGATGAATCATCAAATCGAGAACCACTAGTACGTCCACAATAAAACAAAGCAGAGCATCACAAACCAGCGTTAGGACATCAGCGTACGTTTTGGGAATCCAATTTGTTAGAGTCGGCCGTCATATTAGCGGCTTTGCGTAAACGGTTATTGAATTAGTCTGCAGCTCACCGGTTCAAACTGGATAATGCCAGTTGAGATACTGTTAGGCTTTACCCAGCTAATAGGCAATAACAAAACATCACGTCTATATTACATAAAAAAAGATTGGTTGAATTGTATAGCACCCATAATTCACCCGTTATGTTTAGGTTCCATGTGTTCATTTAGGATGAGCCTATCGTAATCTACCGGGTGCAATTCAAAACGCTGTGCTGCTGTTGAGAATTTTCTAAAGGGTAAATCACAGATAACACTTTTGACTGACGACCCGGATAATGTAAGCGTAATACCTAAAATGGCCGTAATTCGATTAAAACGTATTACGTTATGTCTATCACCGCTCTCTAGAAAAACACTACATCAAGTTTACATAGGGAACGTTCTAGTGACGTCATTCTACCGCTATCTTTACGACCGCATTATTCCACACCGCTTTCCTATGAAACCGAAGTTTTAGTCGCTAGTCTTATATACATACAAAGCTAATAAGATATGTAGTAAAGTGCCTGGGTCCGTTCTTATTGAACATTTTCAGATAACTCTATTTTCTGATGTAAACAAAATCCAAATTATTTATTATTATTATTATTTAACTCGAAGACCTTTGGCATTCCACAATAAAACAAAGACGAGTATCTCAATCCAGCGTTTTGGGTCATCAGTGTACGTTTTGGGAATCCAATTTGTTAGAGTCGGCCGTCATATTAGCAGCTTTGCGTACACTGCTATTGAATTAGTCTGCAGCTCACCGCTGCACTGGTTCAAACTGGATAATGTCAGATAAGATTCACAGACCTATAGTTATGTAGTGACTAATGTACCCTTACAATTTGTTATTTCAAACTGGACTAGTGAAATAGGTTTAGTAACCTTGCAAGTTGAATGCTATCTGAAGTGAAGGCCCGTTCATACCTCTGTCGTGATATAGTAGGATAAGATCTTTTTCTGAAAACGAATGATATGTGTCATGTGACATACGTGCTTTTACCCTCTGACAAAATTCTTCAAAAAGATTCTCTAAAACAAAGGAGATACTGCAAAAGTTACTTAGATTGAATACAAAAATTGCATAACTTTTGATCATTACTAGAGATATTTTCTCAGATGCCGGTGGTGTAAATCTATTGATGAAAAATTTGGCATTGTAAATTCTGGTATAACCCTTGCATTTCACAAAGGCAGTTGGGCCGTCAGTTTTACTTGTATTAACGTACTCGGGCGAGTCATCTATTGTTTGTTAATTTTTTTTCTCACTCACACGATGACACTTGTCATTTAAGATAAACATAAGTAAAGCTCAACTGCATTCGTTAATTCCATCAACTATACATAAAGCCTCATTTCTTGAAGTTATACCAATTAAACCATATCTTCAGTTACAATACTTTTGCAAAAAGCATTTGAACAACGAGATAGTCTACTTAAGAGAGTTTTATACGACTTCGTTAAATTATAACTATACAATTTCTTCAAAGTAAGGGCCCTCAATAATATCACTTTCTTCAAAGTAAAACTCCAATAATATTACTTGGTAGGTAGTCAACAATAGAAATACGTTTGTACAATATTTCATCTAAACGTTTCCTCGCAGTTGATTAAAGATCACCTTCTGTTTGTGAAGCTTCTAAAAATAAAATCATTGGATTAAGTATTAAGGTATCCTAAAGATTTGTTCTGACTCTGGGTGTGCTTTGTGTGTGTGAAATGTATGTTTGTGAACACCCCCGCGACACAGGAGTTATTCCTAGTGCGGGCGTCGTTTTTTAAAAAAGACAAAGAAATGAAAAGAAAGAAAAAGGTAAGTAATTTGTCTAAATATTTTATATTCTATATTTAATTTTGACTAGTAGTTCGCCATCTTGTAACGTTGATCTCCCTTGGTCTAGCTAACAGTTGATTTCTCCCGGTAAAGTCTGGAAGATCAGGTTACAAGTATGGAGAATCTTACCTAGTATTCTCTATATATTATATATTATTTAGAAGAAATCTAACAAGGATATTGATTATCAACACAGACAACAAGTTAGGTTCAAATACTAGTTTTATTTTAACTAAAACCTAACTCTATAAGACATGTGGGTTTTAATACAGTACTGCAATAGATGCTCAGTTGGTATCTAACTAGTAGCATAGATAGCGTGGAAATTTACATTTGCATATGATTATAGATTTAAATGCTACAACGAGTCAGGTCACTCTTCTTCCACGCGTTCGTTATTAGTCTACTCGGCATGAAAGAAATGTCTATGAAATAAGTCATACGTCTAATAAGTCATATAGCTTCTACATTCCAAGAATTGGTTATGGAGGGTAATTAATATCGCTAATATTGAGATCGAAAGGGACAAAATAGTTATGAAAAATTCTAATGTTCTTCTCGCCTCAGAGTAAGAACATGATTGTAAGTGCTGATTCAATATTTTTATTTTAACAAAAAAAAAAAAAATGTCATCAAATTAGCTATATTGTATATAAAAATATAGGTTCATATAAACATCAAAAAAATAAGTTCAATAACAGTCTACCGTAAAAAAACAATTCAATATTGTTTTTAACTTTAGATAAGTCACGCATACTGCATTTCAGCTACTTTAAAAAAAATGTAGTAGACGTAAAACTCGAATAAATATGAATTTTTTAAACGTTTTCTAACGATAGTAAGTTTACGCAGCTTTTAACTTTTATAATGTTTGATGCTTTGTTGTGGTGAAATTAAATATTATATGACAGTGTAGCTTTAAATACTTTTTTATTATAAATATTAGTCTAGGTACATTTTTATTATGTCTAACTGTCGATATATATTTTTACAGGTAAATAGAACAAAGTAAATATAATTGATTTTAAAAATAAATGATTTACATTATTATGCACAGAAACGGTAAATAGAATCCTGAGTCTGATAACTAGCTAAAAGATAGTGTCGTATCGCTCCATACTGTTTCTATAAATTCAATTTATGTTTTAAATAAACACTACACCTCACAATTTCTTTAAAATATGGCTGCAACTGCGTAAATGTCATATGCCACATCCACACAAATATTGGTAAAATGACATCCTTCCCACTCAAAATGGCGAATCCATTCCAGTAGAATTTCAGTGACATTAGCTTTACGTAAAAGCTCTTTTCCCTCGAAAGTGGCTCAAAAGGTGGAAAATTGACGCTTTGACAGCCTGAAGTAGTAGGTAATAGGCACATATATGGTAGGCCAATTTTATGACAGCTCAATGTAATCATCATCTTGGATATTTATCTCTTCTGCTTATAGATGTATACGAGAGAAAGAAAATATAATTTATTTAAAAAACGAAGTATTAACATTATTATGCACAAAATCGTATTATACAGTGAATAAATATTTAACTGATAAATAGCTATCTATTGTACATTTAAGTTTTAATATTGTTATACTACCTACTACAACTACTATATTCTTACTATATATGTTATATTTGTACGCCAATGATGGCAAGACATAGCGATCAATATGTTATAATTATTTAAGAGAACATCTGTATTATACCTATGATCTACAAATAAATAATATTAAATTTCAAAGATTTGTGATGATGTTCATAATCGTTAAAATCTGGAATAAAGGCAGTGTTTTAGAAATTGCATGATTTTGCTGCAAACTATAAAATATACAAGTATAGTAACTTTTAATATTTGAAAGCAAATTATAGCTTTGCTAAGCCTTTTTGTATTTTATATAATATTAAGAGGAAACTCCCGGTATGGAATTCTCATACAAAATGAGTATGGTTGTATCTTTTACATTTTTCATCACAATGTTATAATTTTTGCACAGTCAATTTAAAACATGATTATCTATGTTCCTTCGATTTCAAATTATCTTTAGTCTGCCTATTTTAAAAATTAGAGGCATCCAAACATCCGTAGTTTTGAACGGCCTGACAAATGCGACTTTTTTAGTATTATACAACAGATTATTACAAGTTTTCGAAACGAAGGACCCTCGTAAATATAATGTACTTTCTATTTTATCAATAATTATCATCAAAGTACCTCATTTTCATTCATCAAATACCATATTACAAATTAAAGAAAATTACAATATCTATCTCAACTCATTGAAGGGGGGTGAGGCAGCCATTCGTTAGCTACTCGGAAGTGAAGGAGGGGTGCCAGTGAGATACCGAACCAAGCCGAGATATGACATACCATAGTCTACCGACCAGAGAGTATGCAATGAACTGCATTGAACCTTTTTTGACATTCACGACTGCAACAAGTTATAGTCCGAGATCTACCTGCAGAATCTTTTCGTTCTTTATAAACATAATTGAATTATATTTTTATGTAAATAATCATTTAGGGACTGAGCTGTATACATGGCATATGGGTTAAAAGTACCAAAGTCTAAACGAATTACAGAAATAAAAACAGTTAGTTGAAAACAATGATTGTTTTTTGCATTAATAACTTATTAATAGTTATTTATATATTATTTCAAAAGACAATTGTATACAATTGTACTATTGTGACAAAGTGTAAATGTTAAAACTATTGACTGTTAAAATGTGTAAATGATGAGGCTGATCATAATCTGTTTTTTTATTTTTATCACGTCCCTAATCACCCCATACTTTCAAGGGCTGTTATAAATTAATAGTCAGCTATATATGCCGAGCAGAGTATTAGTATCTATAGAAACATGTCACATTATCTTTGAAAAGACAACGTTTAATTTGTCTTGTTAATTTATCATTGAGTTGGAGTAATAATAATAATCGTTAAATGCTTTCGAACCTAAAACCTTCTACATGCATAATAATAACTATGCAGATACAATATTCATTTAAAATGCATAGCTCTTGGCCTAATTACAGTGTCATTCATTGCAATTCGCTTGTGTCATATGTCACACTTGTATTTTATAATGTTGATTATAATATTTAAATAGTTTCTCTGGACTTAAATATGGGTAAACAATCTTTACATTGTGTATTGTTAATTATTTACATAGTAAATATATCATTATATCTACGAATACATAAATTGTAATGTCATTATATCGTGCATGTCATTTTTGTTCTTTTATATGTACAATCAAACACATAACCGTTTCAGCAAATTTGAACAAAAATAAGATAAATATATTTACAGCATATAAACCGCATAGTAATAAAGATTTTTGTCATTTGAGTTTGTGCTGAGGTAAATTATTTACATTTCTGTATTTTTAGTGAATCGCAGAATGAAAAGAAGAGACTTGGCCTATTTGTCAGCTTATACTTCACGAGAGCGAAAAATGAATAAGGTTAAACGTAAAATAGAGCTGAAGAAAGTAATTATTATTAGATAAACAACGAATGCCATGTTGCAGAATAATGCAATTCTTTTATCACTGTCTCAAGAGAAACGCAATTTGCTAAATATTAGAGCAATATTATTAAATATTATTATTATATACCCTAAATAATACAGTATCATTTCTAAAACTTTGTTTTATTATTTAAATAAAGAAAACACTCAGAATCAAGAGTTAAACGGTACTATCACTATTATATTATAGTACTAATGTTTTGATGCAATTACATACTATCGACATACTACGTGGGTGCAGTCGCAGAAGAAACTAGTGATATTATAAATCCCAAAGTAACTTTGAATGTCTGTCGGTCTGTTGTTCCTGCAAAATAAAATCGTTTAATCGATCTTGATGAGTGTTAATGTTTTTTTGTTGACAAAGTCCGCTTAATTAAGCGGCCGTGGCGCAATGGATAAGGCATCGGTCTTACGATCGAGAGGTCGTGGGTTCGAATCCTGGCCATTACACCACGGACGTAAAACTTCCTCTTATATCAAGCGAATTAAGCTTAGCTGGAGGGGGTTAACAAGAATACTAGTAATTTGTATTTGCAAATTGCTAGTAAGCTTTTTTTTTTTAAAAAAAAAGTCTAAACACGCAAAGTTTAATTGATATCAAATTTGTGTCTATAGCCTCTATTTTCATGCGTGGGCGTCGGGCAAGGCTTGACGCCTTGCCGCCTTGACGCGAACTCAAATTGGACGTATTGCGAAAGCGACAATAATTACCCTTGCTGTAAACCTCATGGCAATTTTGAACTCGACTGTACATCATCATCAAAATCAAACTGAATACGGACGCCAAAATTAAATCATGTTGCAGAATAAGGACGCGCTATATCCTTAGGCTCAACTCACATCGACTAGCTAGCTTCATATTTATCTGTAATCTGTGACGTAGACACAGAAGCACTGCGTCGTCGCGTTGCGTCCAGTTTATTTGGCCTATTTAGCACAAGATAGATGTAGACAAATTGTATGGATAAATGCAAATGAACCTGAAAAGCAACAACATAAACAAAATCAGCTTTTTAAGTTCATTAAAATCATGATTATTTTAAATTGCTGGGCTTATCTTTAATATATTTCCAGCAGGCCCACATAATGAAGATATGTATAAATATAAATATTATTATGTAAAAAAACCGGCCAAGTGCGTGTCGGGCCACGCGCAGTAGGCTTCCGTAGCTAGTCGTAACAACATATTTCGACTTAAAAGGGATTTACTATCTGTATTAAACAAGTAACATCTTCATACAAGTCATTACTTTCAAAGGTTTTTGTAATTTGCACGAATTATTCTAAGTAACTGCATTTTACACTTTGGACTCCAATTACTCTAGAACTAATTAAGTTAACCAGATAAATAGCGTCCTTCAGATAGGAAATGTTTGTAGTACACGAAACCAGCTAGCACGTATGACGAGATGTATGAATGTTAAGGAAGCGAAAGAAGTATGTAAGGAGCGAAGCACATGGCCTTCCATCGTCTCTGCCTACCCCCGTGGGATAAAGGCGTGATTTTATATATGTATTATGTATGTTTATTTATGTTTCAAGAATTTTGAACGAAATATTCTGAGTAACTGCATCTGACATTTCGGACCCCTATTCCTCTTGAACTAATGAAGTGAACTTATCCGCTATAGTTTTCCTTTAAAGTTCATTACATGTACTACCGACACATTTTTTTCAGATTTTAGGATCCAGTAGTTTAGCTTTTAGAGGGGGGGGACGCCCTACTCGAACAAAAATTTGCTCTTTAAAGTTAATTATCTCGCAAACGGATCCCTAAAACAAAAAACTGTCTTAGCAACTCCTAAACGTTTTTAAAAGTCCTATCTAACAATACCCCACACTATGGGGTAGGCGACAAAAAAAAAAACATCCCTACTTTACATGGGAGCTACCTGAAAAAAATTTTTTTTCCAAATTTTACTCTACGACTTTCTTTGTTTAGTTAACATACATGTTTATGCAATATTTCAGTTTTCTAGCACCAACGGTTTCGTCGCTATGCCGTGGACAGACGGACAGACGGACATGGCGAAACTATAAGGGTTCCTTGTAGGTACTACGGAACCCTAAAAAACCGATGGCGTAAAACGCGACGTTAAATCTTTTATCTCTTTTAGTTGCCTGCCCGCCTGTTAAAACAGCGTCGTAAGTTCTTAGTCTGAATTATGCCTAAAGGTATAGAATATCTATATTTAGTAGATTTTTAGTCGACTAGTTGGTCGACTAGTGCATAATGCAACTGACTGTGGAACAATAAACATCCCTGTTCCACATACAAATCTCGCCATTGTTACCATAGCAACAAAATTTTGTTGAAAATCGGCAGACTTATCAAACAACAAATCCTGGGTATTGAACCGTTGAGTAACAACTGAACATCAACATGTATTTTCACTCACACATTTATATATAAGACCGATAGAGACAGCAATACCTTTATATGTGTGCAGAGTCTACCCTTAAAGTTAAAAAATTAAGAAGGGGTTGCAGGTACGAGACCTGCTGGATTCTTAATTTTCAACTTTAATATTATATAATGTAATTTTGTTTGAAAATACGCTATCGGGATCGGAAGACTAAACGGAACTAATACAGACATTCCAAGAAGTAATTTGAAACATGATAAACAACTTGTTAGATAAGATACCTAACTTCAAAGAGACTAAGACAAGACAGTACTAAAACGGTACTAAATCATTAAGTTATCTAATAAATTTACCATTTGGAATACTGGCAAAATACAATAATATTTATATAATATGACTGCCTCATTGGCCTAGTGGTTAGCGTAAGCGCCTCTCACCGCGAGGTCCCACGTTTGATTCCCAGGTCGAGCAAAATTTTATTTGTGAACTTTTCGTCAGGAAATTCACAATAGCAGTTGGAATTGCCTCACAAGAGATGGACTTGTGCCTGGTGATGACGATGAACCCCCTTTTCCATGGGACCTAAATATAACAAGAATAAATATGGGTGTTCTACGACTCTGTCACACCCTTCTGGGTAATATAGACGTGACGTTATGTACAAGAATGTACCTATACACTATTATTATCCTAAGAAACAGTTGAACAGATATGGGACCGGTAGGATTTGAACCTGCGACCTTACTGCACACCGGGCAGCCGCTTTAGCCATCCAGCTACGGTCGCCTCTTAACAGCTATAAAAATAATTAATTTAGAAGTTAAAATAACGTACACGTTCATTCATTACAACATTTGTGCTGAATGTAATTTCGCCATGTTGGTTTGTATCCTACTTAAGATAGGAACAAATGGATGAACGTGACGTCACGAAATGACGTATCATACAGTTGAGAAATTTAGGGTTCTGGTAAGAGGCGACCGTAGCTGGATGGCTAAAGCGGCTGCCCGGTGTGCAGTAAGGTCGCAGGTTCAAATCCTGCCGGTCCCATATGTTTTTCAACTGTTTCTTAGTATAATATGCTAAGTATAGCTAAATGCTATAAAAATAATTAATTTAGAAACTATAATTATCGCCTTTATTGCAACAAAAAACCATAAGTATGTATCAATGTTACAAATACAATCAACACGCTCTGCATGTTAAAAATATAACACTATTTTATAAAAGCTTTACACCAAATCGATAATAATCGAGTGAACACAACAAAGTTGCATCCAATTTCAGGAACATTGCCCAATCGTTGTTGCGAAATTAAAATAGTAATCAAAGTTTTCACATTCACGGAACACGAACATACAGATAGACCAATTTAACGTTTCAGGGAAGGCACTGCATCGACTATCGAACCGAAACTTCAACATAAATGTAACGCGAGCTGAAGAATAATCGAATAACGTTCGGAAGTTAACGTTTGCCGTCATAGAGCAATAAATTATGGCAGACGTGGTGTTAGCGGAGGTTTTCTATGTTTGATTTGGAAGAAGATACATTTCAATCGATAAATCGAAGCGACCGTGGTGCAATGGATAAGGCTTCGGTCTTACGATCGAGAGGTCAAGATTCAAGATTCAAAATTAAATACATTTATTTTTATAGGCCCAAGGGGGCGCTTGAACACGTCACAACATTACGTGGTCGTGCAATACGACATTCAACAACGACGATACAAGAACTTGGTCGTGGGATCGAATCCCGGTCATTAATCCACGGACGTAAACTTCCTTCTAACACAACTACTAGTTCTAATACTAGTTATTTGTATTTGCATATTACAATTAAAAAAAAGCACTTTGTTTATTATCATTGCGATACTTTTGTGCAAGTAATTATCGAATAAACTGATAATGTGCAAAATGCGTTTATTTTATATTACACTATGAGGTTGTGTAATGTTGTGGATTAATAGTTATTTATGCAACTGTTCTATAATGAGGGGTATTAAAACACGAGTGTAGGTTTATCACACGAGGCGAAGCCGAGTGTGATAATAGTATCACATGAGTGTTTTAATACCTAATTATAACAGTTGCATACAAGACTTTATCTACACCCATGATATGAATCCTCTATAAATGTTCTGAAACCATTGGGTATTGTACAGTGTTGTAAGAACTCTATGTAAATTCATGGAAAGTTTAATTAGTGAGTATCTAATACAAAAAAACTATGTATAGGTAATAAAATAATTATTTATTGTAATAATTATTTACATTTTGGATCGTACAATTATTAAAAAGTATTTTTTCAATACTATTATTGAAGAAAAATGGCGGAATACAACGTCAATTCAAAAATTCGAATAAGTTTTTATTTAAATTACGGCGCTGTGGTAGTGAAACGCGCGTGCATGACATGTTCTTTTTTTGAAATTCATAAAGATGCCATGAGAATGTGGCTGTTCGATGAGTAAAAAAGGAGTTGCATAATGAATTTCAGTACAACATTATAACACCCGTTTGGGTGTTATAATGGTTATTATGACACTGGCTGTTTTAATGTTGGCAAATTAGCTAACTGTTTCAAGAACGTTTATAGAGGATTTATAGCATGGGTGTAGATAAAGTTATTTACCAAAAAGAGAGCCAAGAGTTATATAATTAGCATCATCAAAGTATAAAATATTGTAAGCTTTTTTTATAACTGTATATTATGCTAATACAAATTTCTTTCTTTTAAGCAAGTTTAGGATGGCTACTAAACCGTTCTCCCAATTTGTTAATGAACAATTTTTATGACTGGTCGCATAAAAATAAGTCATGATTACCATTTTATTCGGACTTTTGAATCAGAATGGATTCAAATATAAAATTCGTCTAGCTGGCTAATTGCACCACAACATCCTGTATAATGCAAAAGTCTGCAAAACGCAACGGTCACCAGTCTTACTTTGCAATATTGCACAGAAAAACAAAAACTATTTTTAGCAGACTACACGAATAAAACAGCCTGAAAATATTATGTACACGCCCTTCAACTTGTACATTCCCAGTATAAGATGGTCTCTTATAATAAAGGCTGCCCGTGCAATTCGAGATCTGGTTATACAGGCAATGTATAGGTTGATCGGTAGCCGTGTATATTTGGAAAATATTCAACGTAGCGCGATAAACATATTGATTAAGTCGAAGCAATATCACGTAAAGACCAGAAATCATAGTTACCCGAGCTTTTCGCTATTCCTGTATTTTTTGGATCGTTAAAATGATATAAACTGTGCTTGGAGACAAAGAATGTTTATCTGAAGCTCGTGACGATAAATATGAATAATGATTTTGTTGGTTTCAATTGGCAAGAATTATACATAATTATAAGGTTCATGTTAAAAATATTTTATGAGTGAGCTTCATCGAGTTTTTTTGCCAAATGTTGTATTAATTTTTATGATATAAACAGACACAGTCGTTGTCACTGTCTTATAATTTGTAAGGAAAAACAACAAATGCAAACTATAATTTTAGAAAAAAACTGAAACTTAAAATAATTAAAAACCTTGAAAGGCAGGCAAAGTCCCTTATTTATGGTAAAAAAATAAATCGAATCTACATGAATTTCCATAATCTATGGCCATATAGTAAGAAAGCGATGCTCGGCACCACTGAAGTGGTTCGTGACAACAGATTATAAAACTAAAAACTAATTCCAAATGCGGATTCGCAATAAAGGTGCAAACATTGAACTTTGAATAATAACTTCATGTTATATAACTTTGATAAATGTGTATACTTTGACACGATACTAGGGAATTTATGGACGAACGATTGTAATAAGATTTATGTGTCGTCGGGGAATTTTGATGGCTATTATTGGATGTTTCTATTGCTAATTTTGTTTAGTTCTTGTTTACTTAAGGTACTGGCTACACTGTCCATCTTAGTTGCACAAACAGATTGTTCAAACAGATCGTTTTGCCGTCTACACGATCAATCTAACTTGAGCAAATTTTTATTTTTATTTTTTTTACTTTTTTGTCCTAAAATAAACGACACCCGCACTAGGTATAAGTCCTGTGTTCATAAACATACATTTCACATAGGTACATAAAGCACTTTCAGAGTCAGAACAAATCTTTGCGGATCACACAAAGATTTGTCCCGTGTGGGGATCGAACCCACAGCACTAGCGCAAATAAAAGCGGGAGGCGACCGATTTTACACTACGCCAACCGTGCACTCAATTTTAAATTTGCACAAACGCTCTGCTGGCTTGGTCCGATGAATTGACGAAAAGAGGATTAAATTTATTTATATAACATTTTTACTATTTTCTGCTTACATCGATAATTTGCTTATGAGTAGCGATAGCCGATTGGGAGACCGCGAAGTCAACGGTCTTGGGTTCGAACACACGGCACCCACCTCTGTCAATAAATCGTTAAGATTCGTGTTTTCGAAGATAAATGTGTATTTATCATTAAAATTATTGCTCGCTAACGGTGAAGGAAAACATTGTGAGGAAACCTGCATGCCAGAGAGTGCCTAAAAAGTGCTCGAGGATGCGTTAAGTCTACCAATCCGCACTTGGCCAGCGTGGTGGACTATGGCACAGTATAAATATGTACAAACAGTACGGAAACTGCCTACAAACGTGCGAAACGGCACGCACACATAAACATGCACACCGACGAGACCCCTAAGCGATTGTCGCGGTGCAGCTGCTCTCAGTAGCGAGTGCCGCTTAGGGGTCTCGTCGGTGTGCATGTTTATGTGTGCGTGCCGTTTCGCACGTTTGTAGGCAGTTTCCGTACTGTTTGTACATATTTATTCTGTGACTGGCCTAACCCTTCTCATCATGAGAAGAGGCCCGAGCCCAGCAGTGGGACATGTATAAGATACAGGGCTGCTATTATAGGTAATTAGGACGACCACCCAGTACCAATAATAAGTGCTACGGAATCTACATCAGTTTATCGCCTTGCTCCATTATAATATCCATTAAGTCAAAATCTATCGATAAAATAAAATAGTAACTACATTTGATCAAATACATTTATATCACAGTTAATGGTTTCAAATCAACACACAGCAATTTCATTGTAATTTTCTGCAATCAATATGTCATTATCATTATAAAGCCATGGGAAGGCAGCCATGCTTTTAAATAAATGAATACCGACGCGACGTTTACAAAGAAAGCTTTTACTAAATTAATGTGTCCTTGTTTCAGGTACGTGATCAATAGGATTTGGAAATGTCATGATGCGTAAGGTTTTATTCCATGATTCGTGAAAATGGGAAATAATTTTCAAAGTGGTCTGTATGTTACAAAATGTTGGAAGGCTGGTTTCTATAAGCTATTTGTATTCTTTGATGATGTTCAAATGTTTTCGTAAATAAATCAGCATAAAAGTACTCGCCGACGCATTTCGTTTCGACCGTGGTAAAAGGCGTGCCTATACAAAAAAAAACTGCCTCCCAGAACGATACGCATTCACCTATAAAGTAACAATTTTTCAAATAATATTTTAAATTTCGAAACCTATCATTACTGCTTGTGCACGTAATATTTGAATCTGTACTGTCAACCGCGGTCTGTTTTTAAATGTGTCGCTGAAAGGTAGAAGGTAGATATCAGATTCTTATTAATTTATTTTCTTTCTGTCATGTCTATTTGCGTTTTGAAGACAGACCGATATGATGAAGATATGTATTATTTATTTGCCAACTGGATAACTGTTTCTGTCCAGCTAGACACAACTTCACATCATAAATATTTTATGTGCAATGATTGACTTCATATTTGATGCGCCTTATGACCTCGATATCGTTCTAACTAAATAACAATTAGGGTCATAAGAACTAGAAGTAATACATCTAAAGCAGGAAAAAAATCAAAAATGAGTTGCTAAAAGGTGTTTTAATATTGACATTTAAAAGCAAAAGTCCAACATGAATCTCGTCAGTGAAGTTTTTCACAACATGAAAGACGTCTACCGCCTCGTAATTGCCATGGAACGGCTGGAAACGTGGCCGCGTCATAATGAACGCACTTTATTTGCGTTTGTGAGGCCGGTTATTACTGAAACTCTGTATTTCAGCGTAGTTCATTTTGTTGTGTGGTAAAAGTTGAAGGAAATGAGCGAGTTTATGATTTATGATCGCATAAAATACAGTTGTCACTATTTAGATTGATGTGGACAAG
The DNA here is from genome assembly GCA_905147285.1 of Hypena proboscidalis. Taxonomy (NCBI): domain Eukaryota; kingdom Metazoa; phylum Arthropoda; class Insecta; order Lepidoptera; family Erebidae; genus Hypena; species Hypena proboscidalis. The sequence goes on from LR990130.1 coordinate 20,095,330, forward strand.
TTCGTTTGCTACTCACGACGAATCGAGAATAGATATATGCACACCCATATATATATATTATTAGACTAGACTCCTGTATCAAGATATCAGCACATTCGAGGGTTGAACTTATTGATTTGAACTGTTTGTTAACACTGTTGTCACTACACCATTTATCTGCAGGGGGAAAATAGCTTGAAATGAAATGACAAAACTGAATTGGCGTCACCAATTAATATTTTACAAAGGATTTCCCATTTTAGCAATAAACTTATTTACCATGAGATATACTTATAGTCTAGTTTTTATCAATGTGACGCCTGAAGCAAAAATTGGTTTCTGTTTTCCGTTCTCCGCTCTAAGCTTATACCTTGCTCAAAATAATTACGGAGTGTAATGTTACGAATGAAATAAATGCAGTGCCTACACGTTACATACGTATGTTCAACTTTAATGAAGTTATATGATAGCATTGCGAACATTATGCCGTCTATTGTGTTTAAATATACCGACGGTTGCTAGCGAAAATAACGAACGTCGCATTAAGTGAATTTTGAATACCTCACCGAGAAAGGGGTGGGGGAACATAAGGCTGTGTATTCAGGGCATAGGTACCTTTTTTATGCGACATAATTATGAAGCCGACGGGCATGTAGTTCATCTGATTATAAGTGTCACTACCACAGTCTAAAAGAGGTAAGGCACAGATGCGATTTTTCATTTAAGAATTCGATATTTTGCTTTATGTGTAAGTAAATTCAGGGCCCATTTAAACCACCAAAATGAAACACAGTTACTAAAAACAGTACAACCTAGTGGCAGGTTATAGATGAAGTGGTGGATTTCTGCAAAGTGAAAACTGTTACTTATGAGTTTGCACAATCTACAAAGATTACAGATGCGATGTTTCATCTGAGAATTTGATATTTTGCCTTATGTGTATGTTATTTCAGGTTCTATTAAAACTGACAAAATTAAACACAGACAGTATAATAAATTATTCAAGTTATGAAATACGGGTGTTAGTTAAGTAATGTTGGTCGATTTAGACGACCGCGGTTTCGCCGATACTTTTAGGCATTTTCAAGAGAATGAGTTACAAACTCACGTCAGTTTTAATAAAAATATAGTACAAGCAATACAACTTGTGGTGGTACAACACTTACAAACGGTGGATTTCTTTCTGGAACTCACTTACTATAAAACATTACCAATATTGTAAACGCTCTTTGTTTTTCTTTATTAAAGTATGTATAAAATGCCAAGTCGATAAACTTGGTAAACGTTGCTTGTAGTTTTCCCTTCATTATGAATTAATTAGGTCTACTGATTTAGTTCTAAGGCAAACCCAACAATCCCTAGCTACTTTAAGTCCTATTCAGTGAATGGCAAAGTTATGTGATATCAATTTACTATGGCAATTTGAGTAAAAGTAATGTTAATATGATGTAATAAAAAAAAATTTTTACTCCTTTATGAATATTTTCCTTTCAACTTAATAAACTACAGATTAACGAAATAATTCTTTCACACATTCTTATCACAGTACTTCAATTAAGTATTAATGGTACTCAATCGTCGCAAATTTTAACGATAGGTAGGTATATAATTTTTTTAGAGCAATTCGTAAAATCTGTTATTTTTTTATAGTTTAAATAAGTTTACTAGAAAATTGCACACAAAAATTACTAGTAGGTATTCTTGTTAAAAGAGGTTAGTCTTCCAAGCTAAGCTTAATTCGCTTGTTAGGAGGAAGTTCCACTGGCTCTCGATCGTAACATCGATGACTTATCCATTGCGCCACGGTCAGGTTGGAATAATATAAATTGTATTTAATGTTTATAAAAAAACATAAAACCCGACTGCTTAAAAAAAAGAACTGAAAAGATAAAAACAAGTATAGCATTATCTACATTAAATTCATTAACAACAAATGAAATATGTCAAACTAAATTCTTTATGATGTTGCAGGCGGGGACAAACAATACTTTGTTACTACTATATAACTTCGTTTGTCACCGCCTGCAACATCATAAAGAATTTAGTTTGACATATTTCATTTGTTGTTAATGAATTTAATGTAGATAATGCTATACTTGTTTTTATCTTTTCAGTTCTTTTTTTTAAGCAGTCGGGTTTTATGTTTTTTTAATAATTATTTTTTATTTCACTCTTTTTAGTTCTTTTAACCGACCTGTTTTTTCATAATAATTTGTAGAAATCAAATCTTTTTGAGATCAATAAGCCTTAATTGTGAGTTAAACTATCAAATGCAAAAACAATTATTCAAATTCGACCGGCAGTTTCTAAGATTAGCGTGAGCGAACATACAAACTAACTTCCACCCACTTCGGGCGCGCGATCGTGCTGATATATAAAATTGGTAAATTGTGTTTAATCAGTAATATAAATGTGATAAGAAGTATATATTTTTGAAATGGTCTTTTCATGGCCTTTTATTTGATACCCATATTACTATGATGAAAAGAAAATCCATACCTCCCCCCCTCCTTTTTTCATTTGCCGGCGCCATTTTGAAAATTTATATAGCCTATGTCACTATCACTGTTTCGACGAATTCAACGACACCTCATTTGTCAAAATCCGTCTAGCCGTTTGGGCTGTAGGGCGTGCCAAAGAAATAGACATACATACATACATACATACATACATACATACATAGATACATACATACATACATACATACATACGCTCGAAAAACATAACCCTCCTTCTGACGCAGTCGGGTAATAAGGTGATCCATCTCAGTCTCCTTATTCTATAGCAGGAACAAAACGCTTAGTGTTATAAACGGTATTCTTAAATATATTTATCCTTGAATAAAACTATATCCCAGCTTAGAACCAACATGAAAAACAGTAAACTTTAAACTTGCAGTTTAAAAATTCATTTTTATGAAAACAGCCAAGAAAATATACAGCCTGGGAATTTTAATTATGTTTACATTCTTTTGGTGGAAAAACAACGCACTCGGCTATTTTTCATAGTAGCTGCAACTGCAACTTGGCTGTATTTAATTTAATGTGCTCGGTGTGCTCGGTACATTTTTCAAGTGCAGTGGGTTTAAGTGCTTATCCTTTCTCGCTAGTAGGCTGTTGTAACTGACTGCTGCATTTTTGTTTTAATTACTTTTCATATATCTTTGTGAATGATAGTGCTCCGGGATGTTAATAAGTTTTTATTTTACTGCAGAATAATTTTGAAGAGACTGTGTAGCCGATGAGCGCGTAGCCTTTTTTTTAGTATCCACTATTATTATGTAGTAGATGTATTATTTAGTAGTAGTTGCCTGGCAGAAATCACTATTAGTGATAAGGCCGCCCATTGTACTGTTTTCACTAGAAATAAGTTAATACTGTAAACTCCAGGTGTACAATAAAGTGTATAATAAATAAATAAATAAATAATATTTTTGTCCGGGCCAAAAGGAATCGGGCAAATGTTTTTTTTTACGAATGTGTGCTGAATTTTTGTCGGTAGGTATGTATCGCCTCGCACCGCGTTGCGTTTATTGCTCTAGGCGTTGTCTTAGGTAAGCGAACGCGACGAGGCAACTCTAACAAATACTTTCGTTTTGACAGCGTTCGTCGCATGTTTAGTAAATCGCGTCGCATTGGTTCGTTGTTCTAGGCGTTGTCCTTGGTGAGCGATGAAGGCGACGTGAGGTGACTCTAACAAATACTTTCGTTTTGACAGCGTTCGTCGCATGTTAAGTAAATCGCGTCGCATTGCGTTCGTTGATCTAGGTGCTCTCCAAGGTGAGCGATGAACGCGAAGCGAGGTGACTCTAACAAATACTTTCGTTTTGACAGCGGTCGTCGCATGTTTAGTAAATCGCGTCCCATTGCGTTCGTTGCTCTAGGTGCTGTCCTTGGTGAGCGATGAACGCGAAGCGAGGTGACTCTAACAAATACTTTCGTTTTGACAGCGTTCGTCGCATTTTTAGTAAATCGCGTCGCATTGCGTTCGCCGCATATTTTGTAGAGTTCATATTCATTAATATCGCTATATTTATAAGCTAGAAGAAATTAATACCACCACACAAGGCTTAGAATCATAACCACACGTGGAAAAGTACTCCAAAGCTGATGAAACCACAGATTAAATTTTAACAGCCCTCACCCGGCTATAACCGACACAAAGTAACGGCAGTAAGATTATGATATAATGCAGTTTGTGACAGTTTTACCCTATAACGTATTATCGCGGTTTATGAGCCTTTCTACATCGACATTGTTACCGAAGAGTTAACCTCGTAATCTTGTTTGCATGTAATATTATTTTAAAAATACGTGTAGTAGGAATTTATAGTATAGGATGTTATTTTGTTTGTTCAGTTTGTATCGCAAATTTTTAATGTAAGGCATTATTTATATATTTTAATTTTTTGGCATATTCTATAATAGAATTTCATGCGTTAAAATTAAGTAGAAATTTAAGAAGCATCCAAGCATAGCATAGCAGACTCCTTAGAGTATTAAAAAAGTTCGTAACGAACTTGCTTTTACAACAAAACATTACTGTAAAAAAAAATTGCTATCTTTAACATTCTCGTTTAATACAGCAGTTAGAAGAGCAGTTACAAAAAACGAATTATTCTATGGTGATTATTTTGTTATTTTGAAATTCGTATAATTAATACTTAAGTAATATACAACGTCTCGCCTTATCTGTGTTTACCTTGAAAAAATACAGTAAACAGCCGGTGCCTATATTTAAACAATTATCTCCGTACTCCTAACAGTTGAGGAGTTGTACCTTCCAGCATCTGCTCAGTAACATGAAATCCCTACTGCTGCATATATTGAAAATACTTCAGAAAAGATTTGAGGGTAGTCCTCGATTTCTATAGGATTCCTTCATCAGATCCTGACTTGGTGGTCATGGGACCTTTTTGGAAGTAAACTCACTCAATAAAAAAATAAAATAAAACGATTTACAAATAACAGAAGAATATCAAACGAAGACCACCAAACCATATTGGCAATAGGGGAGAGGAATCTCATCATGAAAAATTATACGCGTCGAATATAGAACCTCCTTTTTGTAAGTTGGTTAAAGTCTATTTGATAGACCCTTACTTACCTTTGAAAGCAAAATATTATGTATCCCCCCGCCATTGTTATTAAAATAAGCACAAGAAGTTAGCTATGGTATACATCCGGAACAACTTTTTACCTACTTCGTATAAACAAATTATTTTGACCTCGAGTTCACTACATAGTTTGTAAATTCATGCATTTATTTTACCAAATAGGAAATACATAAAAAGTTTAACACAGCAAAATCCATTTGTTCACCTCTGACGTCTGACATGCTGGGTCAGACCAGAAATTAATGTATAGTAGTAGGTCACGCGATATCCTGAACATTTCGCAGTTTTCAAATTATTTGTCAGAATGCCGCTTATGATAAATAGTCTGACGCGAGCGTGTTTAAGATTAAATAAGTTGGCAGGTAAAAGTTGCTGTTAAAGCGGGGTCTCTACGGAATTACCAATATTTATTTTCTGTCTACAGAAATGATTTTCTCAATTTCGTTTACTAAGTTATGTTTTTTTAAGCGACGCTTTTTCGTTTTGTATTCTACGTGCTGAATCCATGTACGTTCGGATACGCAGATGACACAACGGTTGTTGAAAGCTATAGGTCTAACAGCTAGTAAAGAACAAATATAGTCGGTCAGGGAGAAAATGGTCTAACGCATGGACGCACGCACGTCAGAGTCACGTTGACTCTGACGGCAGTTGCCGATTGGAGTGAAGCTAACATAGAAGAAGAACTGACATAACATGACATTACATCACACCTATATTAACAGGATGTGGCAGATGTGTATAACACCCACACTTTATCTGTTATGTTTAGGTTCCATCGCCATCCACCGGCCACAGTTCCAACTCCGTGCTGCTATGGTAATTTCACAGTTCACAAATAACACTCTGCCCGACCCTGGCATCAAACCCGAGTCCTCGCGGTGAAAGGCTATCGAGTCAGAAGAAGAACTAGACAGAGGAATTTCAAGCTATATCTATTATGTATTCAACTTATAAGTTATCCAATAAAGTGGCTCCAAGCAAGTATTCCAATAGCTACAGGACCGATATTGTCAGAAACTCAGAGTTTACTCTTAGATTATATGGAAAGTGTTCACAAAGACTATTGAGGGCGTTGCTGGCGCAGTTCATATATTTACTCTATCCATCAACGTGACTGCAAGGCTACCGTTTGTTTCAGTGACAAACGAGTGAGTTTGTGGTGAGACAGAATGCGCTTGATGAGTTTTGCTGTTTATTGTATAGACGTAGTAGTCATTATCCACTACTTTGTTTAATTTAGTTGACAAATTATTGATCTAGAGACTTAATGCTGTAAAGTCCTCTTTAAATACAAATTTATTTTATTTATTTATTTCAGAATAAAAATACATTTGTGTCGAAAATTTGAGGTACACGAAAAATAATATAAAAAACACATAATAATAGATAACAAATCATAGAATAAATTAATAAATTATGTCATTAAAATAAAAATAAAAATAAAAACTAAAACAAATTATAACATTCAATCAAATTACATGTCAGAAGAATACAATTGTTTCAATAACATTTAATTAATTATCATAATTATTAGAGGTGTCGGAACGCAGCCTAACTTTCAATTTAGTTCCTCTTTCACCCATAATACTCATTTATTCATTTAATCATTGCAGAATTCATCTATAGTGTAATAAGCCTTTTCCAGTAATAGTATTTTAAGTCTACTTTTAAATTTGTACCTACATACTCTCAATAGTTTTAAGTTCCAATGGTAACTTGTTAAAAATAATTTTAGACTGCACATAGGATAAGTGTTTGGCAATATCCAGTTTAGGCTGTAAGATAGTCTGTAAATCTTTTCTCCGTGTCGCTATTCTTCGCTTTCTTTCCACTTCAGTTTTTTCACTCAGTAAGAAGAACCAAAATATAAACACATGGCACTGTTAAAATATTTAGCTCTCTAAAGTCATGATTCAGTTTGGTCAATGCCAAGCATAGTTCTAAACGCTCTCTTTTGTATAACGAAGGCAGCAATACAAATTTATTTATTCTTTATCACAAGTGAATAAATTAGGTGTTTCGCAATTCATTATGTAATTCATACTGAGAGATGATGAGATACTATAAGGCGTACATAATTTTATTTTATTTAAGTTTTAAACTCATTTTAGGAAAATAATATGTTTAAATATTTAAATAACTGCCATCTGGTCTTAAATCACGTTTATTTGTAATTATAATAAAATTATAATAAAATGATAACTTAAATATCATTGCAAAGTACATAAAAAAATAATATTTATTTGACATTAATAAAATATAAAATAAAATTCATAAAATGTTAAAATAATGTTATTTAAATTGTTAATTGTCATTTATAGATTAATCATTGAAATGTAAAGCAGAAAAGAATTAATGATGCAATACTAATTTATACTCAAATTGAAAATTTAGTCTATAGAAGTCTTTTAACGCAACTGTAACAATGTAATTTGTAAGGTATGCCGATTCATTGTAAGATTAGCTGCAAACTTTTAATCGTGTTTCGACGTCAAGAAAAGGTTTTTGAACCGAAATTATAAAATAACAAATCTAAAAGTTTTGTTATTATATAATCTTCGACCGGGACGTTAATTTGAAATATACAGTCAAATTGAGCATAACCTCCTTTTTTTCGTAGGTCAACAAGTTAGACATCTCCTAGTAGGGGTGATTCAAGGAGCAGTATGAATAAAACAGGACCAAAAATCCTAGCGAAGCCTCCTTTCGCCATTCAGCCTAACAATACGTCTACATCAGAAATAAAACTGCTTTTACGCCTTTCCTGCTTACCTCCATGCTTTTAACTTAAATCCTCCAAGTCTTAGTTCTGTTTAAAAATTAAATTGTGTAAATGGGAGGTGCGGTTTGCTGGTTGTGTTGTCTTTTCTGTTCCGTTGCGATAAAGGCGAAGGGAATCAACCAGCTATTTACGCTATCGAACATTCTGCTCAATAGAGCTTGGTAGTCTATAGGTTACAAAATCTCGGACTGTATTGGAAGGTTTTTGAAGGTATTTGTTGTGATCGATTTTCGTATGATCTGTCCTTGGGTATTTACGAGAGGATGTTTCGTCAACTTTCTAATATAGATGTTATAATGAAAAATGAAGAAGTATACTGAAACTGCGTCGATGGTCCAGTGGTTATCGTATCACCGCGAAGTCTAGGGTTCGATAGGCTCACTCCCTATCCCATGGGACCTAAACATAAACAGGTGAAGTGTGAGTGTTGTACACCTCTGCCACACCCTTCTGGGTAATATAGGCTATATGTATGAAGAAGTATTTCCGATTTACGATATTTGCTACGAATTATAACTTCAACTAAACTTCAAATAGTGTTATGAACAGGTTCCATAATACTTTTTAAAATTAACAATAAGGAAATATCACTTGTGACGATAAAATAATGTTGCTTTTAATTCCATAAAAAAAGCCTTTATTGCTGACCTAGTACAAAATGAAATTAAGCATGAAAATATCACTCAAGTATTTGAAGCTACTTACTTAAAATTACTTTTTTACTATTTATATATATTAGTCATCCGTTAACATTTTCAACCGTGACTTTCATAGTCACGGTGTAGCTTCGCAATTATATGATATATCAATACAAGTCCCCAAAATCCCAATATGAAATCCCCAGGTATCCCCCCCTGTCCTTGGTCCATTCATCTTCGCCGACCTTGTACGACACACTACACCGCTTTTATCCTTAACCAAAAAGGTATATAAAGCCATAAATTGTCCCCACAGCTCTAAGTAGTGGTGCTATTGACAGCTGATGAACTTACGATCTCCTGAATGAGGTTTTGCGGTGCTTAGAAAAAAATATTGACTGCTCAGGTGTGTAAAAGTCGGCGATAAGAAATAGGTGAATTGAAAGTTAGAAACTTTGAATGATACGCGATTCTAGACTTTCAGGAATTCAGGACAGACAGTCTATTTTTCGAAATATATTTTACTGATTTTTATAAAATACTGTTCTATTTACTTCATGATACTTAAGCATAACAACAACGAAGAGACCTTGACTCTTTAATTCCATAACCATAAAAAGTCAGCATCGATCACTGTTCTTTCTAACATAACATCGCTACTATATTACCCAGAAGAGTGTGGAAGAGGTGTACAACACCCACATTTCACTTGTTATATTTTAGGTCTCATGGGAAAGGGGGTAAGCCTATCGCCATCCTTCGGACACAATTTGAACTCCGTGCTGGAATTGATAATTTCCCGACGAAACGTTCACAAATAACACTTTGCTCGACCCAGGAATCGATCTCGAGACTTTGAGGTGAGAGGCGCATACGCTAACCATCCGACCATAGAGGCAGATCTTTTCTTTTTATTACTATGATTTTGGTGCAATGCGAAATACTTTCCTGCAGTAAAAGCTAATTGCCGCTTCAAATTGACAGATCTGCATCCAACTATAAACACCTTTGGCCGCTGGTTATCTTTACTATAAATCCTATTAAATGAGCAATTTCCTCATAAATAAGGGCTGTCCTATCAGTAATGTGCCAGAACATGCAGTAAATGGATCGATAAATCAGAGCTTTAATGAGTGATAAGTACTTTACAATTGACGAAACGACTCGTTCAGAAGTTGATTGTTGTTTCAAGTGTTTCGACGTTTATTGGATTTTATTTATAGTTTTGAATTTAATTAATTTGTTTGGAATTTATTTAGACATTTTAATGTAATTCGATCTTTTTTCGTTCGGAGAGGTATTTCGTTATTTAATATACCCTGGACGCACCCAGGATTAATCTCTATTACGTGTAAGCATTGGCGTTGAAATGACTTGATCGTGTACCACATAATGGGTACGGTGTGATCTTATACCACACTGTTATGGGTTACGGTGTGGTTATATGTGGATCTTACCCACGAAAAACACCGCCATGCGACGTTGAGCCCAGTTCTGGTGGCCGCCGAGACCGCGAATTACTTTGGCTACCACCTTTTTGAAGGAGTAAGCATGACTAAAATAGACACTCTGTGATTGAGATAGCATTTAAAACGTGTCTTGATTTACCATGAATCATTCATAGAAACACTTAATCACAAGGCTAGGCCAATAGGCACCGGCTTACTAAGCAGAGATTAGTTACATTAATAAATTATCATTATTAACGCTCAACAGCCCGTGATCTGAGAGACTGAGACAAATGTCAGTTGTGTCTGACACTTCAAGATTAATTCACTATTTCATTGATATAAATCTTTCAGGCGTGGTCGGACTAGAATTTGGTTGTCGTCGATATTGATTGAGTGTTGATGGATAAACTATTGAGACTGTGTCTGTTGCAATGAGTTATTCGGTTGCTGTTCCTCTTGTTGATTTTGACTGACGGTGCTAACAAACCCAGCAATAGTAACACAAGTTACAGTAAAACAAGATCAATCCATATTTTGAACCGACTTCCCAAAAGGAGGAGGTTCTCAGTTCGGCCGGTATGTTTTTTTTCTATGTATGTACATCGATTACCTCGCGGTTAATAGACCGATTCGCGTGATTCTTCTTTTGGTCGACACGAAATAGCTGCCTGGTGGTCCCATAAAAATTTCTTTCAGTTTGGCTTAGTAGTTTTTATAAAAATCATTATAGTTTTTGGACAATGTCATTTTGACGATACTTTGTATATTAGTATGTCGATAACTTTAACATTTCTAATCCGATTTGCGCAATTATTTTTTTGTTCGTTAGGGTACATATTCAAGTTGGTACCCTGGTCATCTAGTCAGCATATGATGATGGGATCCCTAGAAAATCGAGAAGAACACTCAATTTATAAGCATATAACTGTTACGTTTCAGACAATATCATACAGTTTGTTCAATTATTAGAGCATTTTTTTTGTAATTCAAGCCGGTTTTTTTATGTTTAATTATGTAATTGCCTAGTTGCCTTAAGACTGCGACTGCCTCGTTAGTCTTGTAGTAAGCTTATGAGCCTCTCCCCGCAGGGCTCGGGTCGGGCAAATGTGTTATTAGGAATTTTTCCTACAGGCAATTCTCAATTCTCGGCCATGGATGGGTGACCATCTTTAAGATAGCGAGCTTTTGACGACCGGATGGAGGAGTGGGAAGTGTACCTGCCTGCGACGACGAGGTCGTGGGTTCTATTCCCACTTAAGACAAATCTTTGTGTGCATGAACATGGGGGTTTTTTTTTTTTTTTTTTTTATGCTATGCCCACAGCGAACGAACGTGTAGTCCACCTGATGGTAAGTGGACCTGGTTTGTCTTAGTCTGGGTGTTTCTATGTATAATAAGTACGTATTTAAAAATATATGTATTAGTATCAGTTATTCTAGTACCCATAGTACAAGCTCTGCTTAGTTTGGGAATAGATGGCGTTGCGTGTGAGTTGTGAAATATTTATTTATTTATTTTCTCCGTGCCTCGGCGAGCACGAAAAGTCGTCAGTCACAGTTGCTATTTGAACATAAATGGCAGTCGTTACAGGTAGTCAGAGGGCAGAAAGCCAGTCAACTAGTCTACCAAAAAGTATCGTATTACCTCGGACTGGGTTGTGGAGGTATAATGGCAATCGCTCCACGTAAAATACTGATATTCAGCTGATTCCTTTGACTTCCTGACTCCCCAATGTAATTGGGAAAAGGCTTGAAAGACGTATCACGTAAAAGCCTAGTCTCTAAACACGTAAAAGACTCGCCTAAGGCACAGTATAAATATGTACAAACAGTACGGAAACTGCCTACAAACGTGCGAAACGGCACGCACACATAAACATGCACACCGACGAGACCCCTAAGCGGCACTCGCTACTGAGAGCACCGCGACAATCGCTTAGGGGTCTCGCCGGTGTGCATGTTTATGTGTGCGTGCCGTTTCGCACGTTTGTAGGCAGTTTCCGTACTGTTTGTACATATTTATACCGTGCCTAAGGCTCAACTGAACTATGTGGCAATCTTTACAGTACCTACTGTTATTAAACTAACAACGTAAGTAATAATAGTAAAGTAAACACTTATGCATAATGATAATGTGCTCGTTTGTGAAGGACATAATCTTGGATTTAGGTAAGTTAGAAGGGAGGTAACAAGGAGTTAAGTAGGTCATTGCTTTCTAGAGAACCCTTTTGTGAAGATTTTCTCGGGAAACTGAATTACATTTATAATTATACGATATATTGTGTGTATCTAACGAACTTCCTGGCTAAGACTTAGATGATGTATATGTATATGATTGTATTGATTGATACCCTTAGCACAAGTTAGATCTTACCATGGGTATAGTGTTCATAAACCTTTTGTGCGTAGTTTCTGTGTAAATGTTATAGTTTGTTAATTAGCTCTAACTTTTGGAAATAAATATATTATTATTACTTTACTGGATTATTAGCGTGGTATCACGGTAATAAACGCTTGGTTATTGTTCGGTGCCGAGCGCCTCATATTTTTATGAAAATATTTTACCGCAACAATACCACACCGATAAATCAGGAAATAGCCTAAGTTTATAATTTAAAAATTGGTCGTAAGATTCGTGCTAAAACTGAACTGTTATGCTTCCTTCTACAGTAACTTTAAAGAGTTCCCAAGTAGCATTTCAAGCTAGATACAAGCTGTACTTGCGCTTATTTTTATACTAGAAGCTGTATATTTAAGCTTTATATATACTGCTTAAGCACTGATACTGCTATATCTAACTGTGAGTAGAGACTGCAGATTATTTAAATGTGTTAACTATAGGTACATATGGGTTAATATTCAAAAAAACTATTGTTATAATAAACGTACGTAAGTAACTGAACTAAATGTATGAAGACGCAGCAATTTCAAAACATTTACTTTGTCACGAGCAACGCTTGAAATCTATGTTAATATGTCAAGCAACTGTGACCCAAACCCACGCAATAGAAGTGCCAAATTCCTCATCCCGAATTAAATTTTTAAAGATTTAAATGTCCATCAAAATTAAACCAAATTAACGCAACATTTAATTTAACGCTAATGCAGTAATTCTACACTAGAATGCTAAAAGCTAATTGAAGACGCTAAAAATAACCGACGCTGGCAACTGACCGGTTGACACATGGATTGACAAGTTCTTTTGTTAACGACACCCATGCGTCCTACGGTTGTGATTTTCTAAAACAAGATATGAGTGAAAAATACGGGAGAATATTTTTAACAGTGCCGCAACGTTTTTTTATGCAAAATAATGAAAAAAACGCTTTAAAAATGTGTTTCGTTATTAGTGACTATTAAACCTAACAAAGACTCAGCAAATAATTATAGTATAGTAATTTTTTTACATGACATTATAACGATGAATATGAAGAGTACGTTGACAGTATCAGTGATTTTTATACGATTAACAAGAAATGTGAAATGAAAGATCACAAAAACAATTGCGTACGAAAAACAAAACTTGATTTGCTTCGCAGGATCCTGACAGGTATTTGATGAGTCTATTTGGAAATTTTTGACAGGTAAAATGTCAAATTTGTATGGTAGTTTGTTTGGATAGTTAACCGCCTGATAGCTGATCAGGCGGTTGACTATCCAAAACCTAATAAGGATCTGGTGAAATGAGGGCTAAAGCATGATAAGTTTTATAAATAATTTTTATGGTTACTCAAAAATACTGATAAACAAAACGGTTGCTAAGATAACAATACGCGGCTACAACTCCGATATCGTTCCGTATGCACTCACTTTCAAAAAGGAAACTACTTTTCTATTCTATGAACAAAGACGTGGCCGGTCATTGTATGTCTCATGTCACATAAAGTGTCACATCTTACATCGGACGGTATTCGGAACGAATCTTTATTTTTGGAAGTTATCACTGGCTTGTCACTTTCGATATTAAAATGTTTGGCTCTTTTCATTGTAAGCGCCTGGAATGTTATTTGTATTATTAGTATTAATTTGACAATACACGGGGTATTGTATATATCCCCAATAAATTAATTAGTTGAACGGTATTTGAATACATGTTTGAAAATTATTTTTTTTAATCTTAAAATTTCGAAATTACATTTCAACCATCCTATCTTCAATCGCAACAAATGATGTAACCTTCATTAATCATACTATGACAATGTGATTTCTATTACTGTAACATTTTGTGATTAAAATACTACAGGGACTCGTACAAATGGGAGCAACATCTAGTCTGTCAAAAACTTCTGTCATCACATATCAAGCAAATGCCCGCATGGGTTTGTCAGTGTCGAAAATTTTTAACTGAATTGTATCTAGGCTTGAATGTTATGTTTGACAATTTGAACGAACGTTTGCGTTTTGACCATATTTCCAACTTCCCATTTGTCCATACCTTATTCCTTATACACCTTGTTACTGTTTTTGAACGTGTCATTTTTATCAAGCTAAGAGCTAACAAGAGTTGACAAAACAGGACAGGTAAATTTGGCCATCTCCATTTCGGAATGTTCTTTACATAGTATTTTTTAAACAATCCAACTCTCCGGTACTTGTATATCAGAAGCCTGTTCTGTTTACTTCAAAGGTCTATATTTCTAAGAATACGCCAAAAAGCACTAAACGTAAACAACGGTCATTTTCTTACCCACCTTGTTCCTTTAAGTAGCTTTACCGATAATTTCTAAATAGGAACCACGCACACTAGAGCATCAAGATTTAACAAATGTTTCGTCGTACACATGACGCTGGCCCATCACGGGTATCACGAATCCTATTTTTGACAGTTATGAACTATCATAACTGTCAAGCAAGGTAACTAGACATTGACAGTTATTCTCTGTGACTCATTGCGTCAGTATGAAACCATCGGCATTTCACCTGGGCCTTGTTAAACTTAGATCAATAAAATCATAATGTATGCTAAACAAGGTTTAAAACTATAGGAGTGTCAAATTTCACCCGATTCCAATCCTTGCACGGGTTTGGGTAAGGGAGAAGAGATATTCAATTATTCTTACGAAGTTTTACATTTATAATTAGTTGGATAGTTTCTTGATTCGGTTGATTCGTTGATTGGGCAGCTTCTAAGACTCGATTAGCTATACGGTAGAACAGTAGCATATTTCAGAACTAGTGACCGCTATTAGTCGCCACAAATAGTAGCCTGGTGTGCGAAGTCTGTATCAAAACCACGCACGTACAAGACGCGAATAAATCTGAAAATCCAAGCCCGTCCTCTGCTCATAATTTATTTAAACAAATACCTCTTTACATATTAAGATTACAGACCTTTGGGGCCCTTAAAGTACTCTTTTGACGGTCTTTTTAAACTGATTTTGGCAGCGCAGCATATAAATTATTCTTTACAAAGTTTTTCTCAAAGGGAATTGCGGCAATTCGTTTTCTTTTTAAACACTTTGATTAAATATGCATTTGCGTATTGTGCTTGAGGGTTTATGCCCAAGTGTGTATGAATTTAAGAATTGTTTGTGTAGAATAAAGTACCTTTATTTTTATTAATAGTTCAATGAAAAGTAAGTAGTGTGTGCGACCGCTCAACGTGAGGTCTCGATTTCGATCGGGCAAAAAAATATTTTCGGTCAGGCAATTTTCACTTTCAGAAGCACGGGGTGACATCACAGGGGAAGTGAAGATATTATGGGTGTTATAATCGTTTGGTTCATATAGGAATGATTTTATGATGTGTAGAGCACTGTCACTGCCACGTGTATGTCTTTAACATTGGAGCATCCCAAAAATCCTCAAGAAAGTTTGAGCCGCCAACTTAAATTACTCCCAAATTACTCGACCATCGAAATTCGTTGTCATTAGAAGTTATTAAAATGGTAGCTTGCACTATAAACTGTTATTATGAAGGTTGAAAGGCTATTAACGTCCGGCAGGCGGCAAGCTCTTTTGAGGCTCTCTAAGCTGTAAATATGGTGTCCCTTTGACGGATAGTCCACTTGACTTTCTAGTCTTTCTAACTAGAATTGCCGACGGCGATGGACAGAATAGTTGCGAGATGGAATATTCTCTTTTGAAAGAAGTTGTTCACACTTTGGTTGCGCCTGAATTTGACAGGGTATGGGGGAAGTGTAGTCCACATTTGTTAATCAAATGTAACGGTCTAGATTTTGTAGATGAACTGAAGAAAGCCCCGAGGATTGCCCCATTTTAATTTTTTAAATAAAATATAATGGGAAGATGATCTGCGTAGAATTTCGTCGTTCACAAACATTTCACACACACAAAGACCACCCCGAGTCAGAACACTAGACTTGACCACGGTGTTTTGTTAATAATACTTTATGTTTGTTTGCTATATTGATCGGGCAGCAAAAGTTCCTCAACAAAGAAGGAACAAATAACTATAATAGGCGTATATTTTAAACGAAATTGCTATATGATTTACAGACAGCGAGGACAAATTACGGTCAGTTAACTTTACACCAATTAAGGGAGGCCGGTGCTATATTTTCGAGTTAAAACCCCGTAAAATTGCTGTGATGAAAGCCAAAAGCTTTGCTGAGTTTAATTCAGTTGTGTTCTTACGGAAATGTGTTTCCGTCGTATTTATGCATCCGAGATTCGTGAAATTTTTATTGGTATACTTGTTTTTGGCCGCGACTTCGTCCGCGTGGTATTCGTTATATTAAGTAGTAGGGGAGACCTAGGTGAGTTGTGACAGAGGAGAGTTGTTACAAAGACGATTTCGCGGAACCTATGACCGTTAGCGAGCTGGCAACGTCGCGCAATAGTCATTGAGAGACGAGCTACTTGACGCAGTACGCGCCAAAGGCGCACGGCAAGCGTTTGCGTGAGTGCGGCGTCTTGATGAAAAAAAAAACGAAAAGTAAGTTTTTCACCAATATTTCGATTGTATTTATATCGTGAAGTATTGAATGAACGTGGCTATGCTTTTCTTTCCTATATTGTGCTGTTTTTGAAGTATCAATAAGTGGCATTGATTTGTTGTGTTTGCATCTTGTTTTGAAATTATGAATTATTATTCTGGCCAGGTCGCGATTTTTGCCACATAGGAGAGTTGTGACATGCTGTCACAACTCTCCTATTTTAATTTATTCTCTGTTAAGTTTAATTAACATGCTATTAGCATTTTTTAAATTCTATTTATGTGTATGTTTGTTTGTTTTAACTAATTATTAAAACCTTAATTTGACATAAAAGGTGTTCGGCAATTTAAGTCTATCTTAAATGTGTCAATTTTGTCAGGTTTTTATTTGGGCATGTGGTTTGGTGTTTGCTTGCTAAATTGCAATTTTTTTAAAATTTCAGAAATTTTTACAGAAATTCTTACTGAAGATAATAATAGACCTAAAAAAAAGAAGAAGAAGACCAACAAGAAAAGTGAAGATGATGCGGAAGAAGATGTAGAAAATGATTGTTTTTGCATGTGCTGCCTTGAATCGTATGCCAGTAGCAGATCAAATGAGAAGTGGGTCCAGTGTCTCGAATGCAAAGGCTGGTCTCACGAGGATTGCACTGGAGGCGAGCTGCAATACGTGTGTCATAATTGTTTATCAGATTAAGTTAAGATTTTTGACTGATTTTCTTACAATTGATCTCAAAATAATGTTATAATTACCTAAAGAAGATTAAATACTTGTTATTTTAGTATTAAATATGATTGCAGTTCCTATAATGTATGCAAATGTTGATTATTAAAGTATATTTATACAAAACAACGCGTGTTTTATTCATAACTCATATAAAATTATTTTATCTACGAAATATACTAAAGATACTCGGCTGTCACAACTTACCTTGGTACTTGTCACAACTTACCTTGGTGTTAGGAGAGTTGTGACAAAAGGAGTTCTGCCAGATTACGTGGAATTTCTCAGAAACCTGGTAATTTCTGTAGACTTTGATGACTGTTTTTAAAAGAGGAAGAATTGAGCTATAGTAAGGTATAGAGTTTATTATCGTGGTATGATTCTATATTGAGATATGTTCATTTAAGTAAAAATTGACACAACTCTCCTAGGTCTCCCCTAGCTGCTCCCGCGTTAAACCTTACTGCTTCGCTCCCGTGGTGTTAAGCGTAGTGTTAAATATCAAAAATCTTATCTGGTAGTAAGGCTAGCAAATACAAATGTTAATTGTTAAAATCAAATCAGTAGTGCTTAAGATTAGTGCTAACAAACAAACAAACTTTCACCCGCGGTTTCGTATGCGTGGTACTATTATGTTACGCGCCTTGTAGTTAGTTACCTGCATCTACTTTTTTTTTTTCAAAATCAGTTCAGCCGTTTCAAAGATTAGCCGAAATAAGAAAAACTGAATTTTGGGCATAGGTATCGTCCAAATAACTATATCAACTAAAAAATATTTTTTTTTTTAAACGACTCCCGACTTAGGAATAACTTCTGTGTCGCGGGGTGACAAACATACATTTCACACACACAAAGCACAACCAGTCTCAGAACAAATCTTTGCGAACCACACAAAGATTTGTCCCATGTGGGGATCGAACCCACAACACCAGTGTAGTGGAGAGCGGCGAGGCGACCGCTTAAACCACTAGACCACACGTGCAGACCCTCTAGACCACACGTGCAGACAAAACCACACGTGCAGATTTATTTGTATTGATTGAATTAACTACTCTATTACTGCACTGAAATGAATACCACATGTAGATATTGTATTTATCATAAATGAAAATAATATAATATTATTATACTTTAATACTCAATTTTTTTACAATAGCCGCAAAAAGGTCAATTCACATCGACCAGTTCGTACAGCTGCTGATTTTATTTATCGCGTTTATAAAAGAGTATTGCGTCATTGGAATCTAGTTGTTCTTTTGCATTACATTTGTTATTTAAAAAAAAAAAGCTGGTATGTGTTACTATGACGTATCTTTTAGTAATTATCCTCTGTTCAACGCGTTGGAAATGACAGAGTTGTCAAATATAATTTAGTTTCTTAGCTTCCCTATTGCTTTCGCTCTTACGGAAATTCCATGCTTGCATCCCTGTCATGCACGTATACGTTGACATCATTATTCAGCTGCCGCTTCTGGTGCCAAACACAATAACAATTAGAATCCCCATCCCCAAGAAATACCGAAACCGCGAAATCGAAAACAATGTAAATTTTTACGGCCAATAACAAAAAATATCATAAACATATTTTCCGGATAACAGGTCCCTAAGTTCAGGCTATAATATTATGCAAATGAGTTGTGAAACGTATAACGTTATAACGTTTTATTGCTGCAACGTTTGAATCGTAAGCGAATAACGAAGTTGTTCTGCTCAAATACCGTTATTTTAAATCTGGTTTTAGGTTTTGGATGATACCAATGTTAAATTTTTTTTTAAGTTAATATAAAGTGAATTGTTAAAAACAAATTTTAATAGTTAACCATATGGTTAATACGTTAAAAAGTAACACGTTGTTAATCAACGACTGACGGGTTTTTACCCGGTGGCTGTATTATAAAAAGGTCGGGCCTTGTATGTTGTGAGTCACTTTGCTCCGAGACGCTGAACAAAACGTTACGCTGCTCCAACCATCGAGTATTATTTGAAGATGAGTATTTTATAAATACACATAATAATGTTATATTGATGTTTATAAAGTAATTAAGGGTTATTTAGTACAAAATAACAAAACACATATTTATGATTATGTATTCATTATATTTACTATTTATTACGTGTATATGGGTTATTTCGTATAAAATAACTTAATGAGTAATTGTGGTCATGTTACATTTGTGTATATAAATATCAAATTATATGAAACAATAATGTGTTTAAATCTAATTATGGAAATGAAACAGTTGTATAAGAATATAATTATATATTTTTTTGGAATAATATAAAGCTGATGATCTATATCCTTTTTTTTCATTTATATAAACTGCCTTCCCTCGAGTCGTCTAACGGTTGAGGAAAACATCGCGAGGAAACCTGCATGACTGAGAGTGCCTAAAAGAGCTCGAGTGAGTGTAAAGTCTACCAGTTCGCATTTGGCCAGCGTGGTGGACTATGGTCTAACTCTTCTCATCATGAAAAAAAAATCTGAGGCCAGTAGTGTGTCATTCATTAGATACAGGGCTACTATTATTTTTATAATTTATCTTATACAACATCTATTTAACATTCAATCTCTGCAATTAAATCTGTCAGAGACAATTTAAAAGCAAACTCTTGCAATAACATCTAAAGTTGCCGCAAAAAAAACTGTAATACTTTTCAACTGCACCCCCGACGCAGTTGTGTCCCTATTATTAATCTGTTGAGACCTTTTTGTCGTTCGTAAGAATTCCATGGCGGTACCACAGCACAAGTTGCCGAAGACCGCCTGTCCAACTTAGTACAATAGCAAAAACCGTGGTACGTGCTTCGAAACTCCGCTTTGTAATCTCTGAGCCTTATTCTGAATGACTGGTGACTCCTAACAGCTGCTGAAACGGTTCAAACGAGATATTTGTTATAATAATATGATTAGCAATGTGGGAGTTATAATCCTGATAATATACCCAAAATGCTACGTTATATGCTTAACAACAGGCTACGCTTGTTTGCCACCTCACTAGCATGGGTATCATTTCCTTACATGACGAATACAAAATATAAACACACAAATGTCACAATTTTTGGCCAGGCGATATTTAAGCAATCAAATCTATATAATCTAAAAGCTAATAAGATTTATTTTTATCTGAAGTCTACATTAAATTGATTGAAGCTTTTACATACCACAGCGTGTTACGTATCCGATAAAGCTCACCGGAATCAGGCTCCGTGAAACGAATCTATGAAAATGGGTCAGCCCCCGTCCGTGTTGTTAATTTTTCATATCGTTGTTGAAGTTTTTCTCTTACTCGGATTTGTGGAGTGTGTTTGTTGTGCGTTCTCAGACTTTTTCTTCGCTTTTTCGCTGGTCTGCGCATATTGTGGAGTTTATTAATAGATTTTTATGCACGTGACGGTATTGCGATACGGAAGTGTATTTTTTCTATATTTTAATTACTTTGTCTGGTTGCAGTTTTTCGACACAAACAATCATTTTATGTTTTGTAATTATATTTTATTTAAACTTTAGCTGGGAAGAGATGTGTTAAAATGAATTACAATGTTGATTTTATCAGTGAAGTAGTAACATTTTAAATACTAAAACAATTAATTAACAAAAGCACTTTGTATAAAGCTAATATAAAATACTTAATGTGCCTAATACTAGGCCGGTGTGTTTACCACCTTAGAAAAGCCTCCAGCAAGGCAATAAAATTATAATAAAATATTTAATTTAACGACGTAATGAAAATGTAGCGAACGAATAAAAATGTACCCACAAAATAAATTATTTAAATTTAGTACGCGTGGTGAGATTTTTCACCAACTTTTATAATGATTGAAACATTACTAAAGTACTTCATAACCTGAATATCCTGCCACATTTGAATAAATAAGGAGTTTAAACTAGTGTGAAAATTTGGTCCACGTATGAAAGCTATCTGGGGTCATTCCATGACCTTATGCCACTCAATAGAAAAGATAACTAAAAGGTCAGCCAGATATCGTTCTTTGATTATTTTTATAATCTTTCCCATTGTGATTTAAAACAGGATCGTTTATTTGTACGGTGAGATGTCGAAATTGACACAGGAGCTCGTTTGAATAGCTATAGAGTGATATAAAGGTCATAGTATGAGTTCTGGTTTACGTATCGCTGCTGTACAGTTTCCTTTATGACACTGAGAGCTCGTTAGGTCAACGGTACCGGTTGTTGTTTGAAGATCTATGACAGTCGTTATGGGTATTCAGACTGTACAAAATGGCCTATATATCTGTTAAATGTTAGTAAGTGTGCGGATCTTCTGATTTTTCAGTACATAACTGTCCTCATCCATAATGATAAATGATAATTCTAGCTGAATAAAAATTTTCATTTATCATATAATAACGAAGGGATTCACTACCATAGATTCTTCTGCCTTCTCAATTTTTTATAAAGACATCAATAATAAACAACTCGTTCTCAAAATGCTCGCTTATATTTCGGCCAGCGACTTAGTATCGCAATACAACGCGGTAATGCTGCCAGCATTTTGGGTACGAGGCCTTCTGACAATGACTTATTACGTTTAGATTAAGTTTTTAGTTTCATTTAAGATCCAATGTATAATAATTATGTATATTTTTCTGTAAATAAAGCATGTACTTGAAAAATAAAAACATCTAAAGCCAATAAAGTGCCATCTGTTACGCAACATTTTTGCGGCAGCAAAATATAATAAGTCAAACTTCTTGTGAGTTATTGGTTGCCCCATAAAAAGTTTGAAACAATTTAACAACATCAACAGATTGACCATGAACTCAATGTTTCTTTAAAAAAAAACGTTTTGTAAGCACAAGTTCAGAATTAATCGTAAAGACTCATTGCCGGTTTCGAAGTTAAACTTTAAGTTATGTTATGGCTTCTAAAACATGGTAAAGGTTAAAAGTACTGTTTTTTCCTGTTTCGTAATGAACTTGAGAGTAAGTTATATCAGGGTTAAGGTTGGCCACGATGCGTATTAAAAAGTTTCATTTACAAAGTATTGAGTAATTAATTGAAGCCATACATATAAATTTCTTAAGAGGATTTTAGGTGCGTTGCGATTCAATGCTGTGATGTATTAAAGCTCATTTCCATTTTTGAACTATCAGAAAAGTCTCACATGCTTGTATTTTAGTATAGTATCTAGAAGTTCTCCTCACATAGGTAAGTAAAATCTATGCATACTATATTCATGATGAAAAGAAAATTACAACAGTGTTTCGAAAGCAATTTTTTGACAAAAGTATGTATTATTGTTTTCTTATTGCGAAACCATATACCTAAAAACTAGCAATAATTCTGACTGAGACTGAGTGATATGGGTAAATAATACATAGCAGGTATTAGGTATTGTACTAAACTTTTTTTTAATCGACTGCCTTAATGGTCTAGTGGTTAGCGTATGCGCTTCTCACCGCGAGATTCCCGGGTCGGGCAAAGTGTTATTTGTGAAAGTCAATGTGTTACTTTCCGTCAGGAAATTCACAATAGCAGCACGTAGTTGGAATTGTGCCCGGAAGATGGCGATAGGCTCACTCCCTATCCCATGGGACCTAAGCATAACAGGTGAGGTTTGGGTGTTATTTATCTCTGCCACGCTCATCTGGATAATATAGGAAGTTATGTTATGTTTTTTAATCGATCTAAATAATCTTATCAGTGGGTAATCTACAATTTTTCTCAGCCTCTCTGTTAAAGCACGAGCACGAGTGCTCTTACGTGTTGTTTATTAAGAGCTAATTCCTATTAGCTACTAAGTCTTATAGACGGAGAGCCCATAGAAAGAAGAAAGAAAGAAAAATATTATTTTTGGCACTCAGATACATACATACATTGTACATCAAGCCTAACAAAAAATACACTAATTAAATATTTATGTTAGTATCAGAGTGAACATAATAGTGACCACTCGGCCACAATGCTGTGGTACTAACATTGCTGATAGCAAACAACAGCGCCGATTTTCAGTGGCCGCCATAGGACAGAAACCCTTAAACCTTTAGATATAAAGGTGTATTTTAAAGAGTTGAAACCATGCTATTTGTCTGTCAATGGGGTTTAATAGAATTCCATGGCCAACAACATCAATATATATCCAAAAAATACCTTATACACTATGACGTAACTTTTTCTACGTCATTACGTTAATATTGCCCAAAACCACTATTATCCAAATTTGATATGTGGTGATCGTTCTTAGCTATGTTAGAGGCGAACAAGGAAACTTTCAAGATTTATAAAATACGTAGGTCAGGCGCCTATAGGCTCCTGGGCTATTACAGGAAGCTCATCGATGTTGCTTTAGATTGCCATCAGAGCAGTTTAGTGCAGGCGGTGCCTAAAAAGGATAGTAGTAGTCCACACAAGGCGATATCTCGTTGAGGTTTATGATTGCATTAGAGCGTGTGTAGCAGTTACTGCGAAGTGGAGCCCATAGATCGCTTGATAGAGTATTGATCGATAAGACTACGGAAGCCGTTTACATATACGTCTTTGTATGTGGCTTGAGTTTAAAACATGTGAAATATATGTATTATATAGCGAGATGTCGCGCGACGGCGACGAAACGCGATGAATCGCCCAGTTGATGAATCTACCTAATAAATTTGAAACTAGTCGGCATATCCCGGCCAAAATAACGTGAGTAACCCGTATTCTCAATAATAACGTCTTTACCTCACGTCGCTTTTAATAATATTATTATATAGCTTGTCGGTAATCGCTTGAAATTTTAACATGTATTTTAGTGTTTTGATATGATTTTCTATTATTAGATAATAGATGTTAATGGATACAAAGCTAATAACATTAACGTGAAACCCATATTACGTTAGTATGAAAACACGGCGCTTGGGAAATAAAATGCAGTGTTAAGGGTAGACCCCTTAACACTGCATTTTATTTTTATTTCATCATTCAATACAGTTTTAAAGTAAAAACTATATCAAACAGTGACAAGCATGGCAACATTTAATTACAGCATATAACGACAGTATTAATTTTTGCCATGTCGCGCGCGATGGCGTCGTCACACCATGATGCGTCTATTCAGTAAGGAGTGACGTACACGTAATTGTAATGTCCTTACTAATATCGCGTAAAAGTGAAAGTAGCTTTGTCTGTCTGTTACCCTATGTTAAATTCAAATTCAAATTATTTATTTTCATAGGCTCCAGGAGGCACTTGAACACGTCAAATATTACAAACAAATGATATAAAAAATAAATAAAAAGTAAAACTTAATTATACTAATTACAATGATTTGAATAACCGGGGCTTAGATTAATTTCAATCCAACTGTTTACAATCAGATTAAAATCAAACCAATTTAAACTAAGCCTACATTTGTATCACTTGCCCGATCCTATCGTATCAGAATCGGCAATGCGTATTATGATTGCCTATTTGGATGGGTCAGTCTTGATGCGCCGCTCAAGTTAGTTATTACATATTATTATATATATAGTTTATAATAAATTGTATTACGTATTTTTTAAAGAGGCTTCCAAAACTACTATTGGATCGGGCAGATCATACAAATATGGACCCGACTAGTAATTTTATAGTGGAAAAAACAACATTCGTACATAAATACATAAAATCACGCCTTTATCCCACGGTTCGCTCCTAACATACAAAAAAAATCTAATATTTTATAAATACAATATATGTTTACATATTTTATACTATCTCGAACGTAAATGATATAATTTATCATTTATTAACAAATAATACTGCAATATTAATATTAAAAAAAGTTATATAGTCATGGTATTATTATTTACTTTCAAGACATTATAAAATCGTTGAAAACTGCTGTAAAATATCATTTGATTCCGTTACGGTATTCTCACGTCGCGTCGCTTGTCGTCCGCGTCGTCTAAAAACGGAAGACCGCCGGATAGCGGGCTACGTGTGCGGCGGTCCTAAGCGCGTCGCGTATGATACCTAATTAAATTAAACTCAGACAGACTACGTCGAGAGTAATAAATCATTTTGGTTTCGCCTAGTAGGGCAACCTGTTTTATTTATATTGTGGAAAAATGTTGTCAAAACACCTATAATATTTTTAAAATATTTGGAAATATGTCGTCTTTCAACGTTTAATCCTTAATAAGCGATTAATTACAAGCATAAGTTACAGATTAAATAGCAGCCCTGTATCTAATATACGTCCCACTGCTAGGCTTGGGTCTCTTCTCATGATGAGAAGGGTTAGGCTATAGTCCACCACGCTGGCCAAGTGCGGATTGGTAACTTCACACACCCTCGAGCACTTTTTTGAGCATTTTCAGGCATACAGGTTTCCTCACGATGTTTTCCTTCACCATAAGCGAGCGATAATTTACATGACAAATACACGCAAATCTTCTAAAAGATGAATCTTAACGATTTATTGACAGAAGTGTGTGCCCGAACCCGAGACCTTTGACTTCGCAGTTCTACGGTCTCCCACTCGGCTATCGCTGTTATATTATCAAAAAAACAAAACTGAATCCGGTCAAAGTTATTTTTAGTCTCGAATAAAAAAACGGATGAAGTGCAGAAGCGCTGTCACTTTCATTATGATAACATCACGCCTATATTACCCAGAATAGTGTGGCAGAGGTGTACATCACTCACATTTCATCTATTATGTTTAGGTCCCATAGAGGTCGAGCCTATCGCCATCCACCGGACTCAATTCCAACTCCGTGCTGCTATTGTGAATTTCCTGACGGCAAGTTCACAGATAGGCGCATACGCTGAACACTGGACCATCGAGTCAGTACTTTCATAATGATCTTTTATCCTCAATCGAACATGACAGAAATTGAAAAAGAAGAATTGTTCAACATGCAAGATCTTTTCAGTAAGTTGATCTTCACTTGACCGTTAAACCTTGTAAGTTGGAAAATGGACGTTGCGGCTATGCATCCGATACCCTACAAACTGAAGTGAAGTTACCAAGTTTATTCAGTTACTAAAGTTTGGGAACGAGGTAGAGCAGAACGATGGATACTGAAGAGAAGTTTATAAATAATAAATAAATATTTCACAACTCACACACAACGCCATCTAGTCCCAAACTAAGCAGAGCTTGTAATATGGGTACTAGAATAACTGATACTAATACATATATACTTTTCTTTTGTATATACATACATATTATACATATAAACACCCAGACTAAGACAAACCCCCATGTTCATGAACACAAAGAATTGTCTTAAGCGGGAATCGAACCCACGACCTCGGCGTCGCAGGCAGGTACACTACCCACTCCGCCATCCGGTCGTCAAAGTTAAAGTTTATGTTGACGTATGAGAGATATTAGTGGCGATGGAAACTTTTGGTTAAGTAACTTCATTAAATTAATTTTAATAAGTAATTACACTTTTTAATAAGTTAAACTTGAATCGAACTAAAAACTAACTGTGCATAAGTACAGTAGAACTGATGCTTTTTTTATCCTTTTGACTACCTTAAAAGCTAAAATCTTTTTGATGCTGAATGTACTGTAGTTTTTGCATGAACACTTTTTATTACCTTATGTGGTGGAAATTCGTTAACTTGCCTGATAGACTGGACTTAATTTTATCAAAATTAACATAATATTAATAAAACATGTTCACATTAAGGAAGTATTAAGCTTGTAAATTACATATTGTTTTTTGCTGAATAGTCAGTATGGATAACACTAACTATAAAGGCAAAGATAAGTTTTGAGTCGATGCAGTTCCATGTGACTATATTTTTTATTTCCAAAAAATACCAGCAAAAATCTTGTTAAAATATTAACTGGTACAGATTCTCATAGAAAATGTATAAGAAGTACCATCTAAAGATCTTATTATTGAGTCTAGACAAGACTTGTAAAACTCCCTGGGTAGTACTGTTTGATCTAATTTAGTTTTAGTTTAGTTTAATAAAATTATTAGTGTTAAGAAAATCGACGAAACGCTTCTAGAAAAGGTTGGTAGTGCCCTCGACTTCGCTGATTCGTCTAGGCAGGGCCGCTACGGTGGTCCCACATTCAAGACACAATTAATTGTATTTTTCTTAAAGAGCTTGTAAGTAATTTCAACATTTATATTCACGCACGTTATATTTGATTTCTGCAAACCTTTTGAGAAGCAGTAAGTATTCCGTAGTTGGTATTACATCCTTTGGCAAAAACATTACGCAATTCTTGGCAAAAACAATAAGTATTTGATTGAGACGGAAAACTTTTGTACGATTTGCACAATTATTATGTAAATAAGCATCCAATTAAATACTTTCTCGTGATTTTGTAAAGAAATGTCCAAATATTTCTAAATGTTGTGTAATATTTTGCAAAAAAGGGTATTTCAGGGCCTTAACAAGTATTTATCTACTATTTTATACTTAAACGATACCTAAACTAGCGATAGGTGTGGTAACAATTTCCTCTCTCCGGAATTTCAGTCAATTAAATCAGTTTCGAAACTGTGTTCGGCATTTTATCCTATCCAAAAATAAAATACAGACAGTTTCTAGCTAAACATTTGCAAATCATTACACGCTCTATTGCCCATCGCAAATCCATTATGGACCAACAAACATGTAGCCACATAAAAACGTTAAATAAATTGCAAACTAAGAACCCATTTGCGTGACTTACTAAGTAATATTCACTAAGTAACAAGTACTTATATTACTTAGCCATGAACGTGGACCAACCCGTCGTTAGAACTTCAAAGAAATCCAAGGACCTTAGCTTACCAAATCTTCACTTTGCGAAGTTGGAAAAATTATTTACGCATGCAATTTTAAAATTTACTTTCTCAATCTTAAGGTTTTTGCCGTGTTTGGAACATTAAGAGGGTTTGCTAAAGCTCCATATTTAGTCTTTGGTTTCATTATAATCCTTATAAAAGCTTTTTTTAGGAAAGCCGTATTCGTAAATACAACAGAAGAACAATTCTTCTGTGTCTTTAAAATGTGTCAGAATTGACAACTCAAGTTTATGTTTAGTAGTTTTTTTTTAAAGCTTACTTGTTATTTGCAGATACAAATGACTAATATTCTAGTTAAACCCCTCCAGCTAAGCTTAATTCGCTTGTGTAAGGAGGAAGTTCACGTCCGTGGTGTAATGACCAGGATTCGTAACCACCACCTCTCGATCGTAAGACCGACGCCTTATCCTTGCCACGGTCGCTTATGTTTAGTAGGTATAGACTATTAACATAACAATTTTCTTATGTCTCACATAAAATCAGCATAATCACAATTTCTTAATAACCACAATCAAACCCTCAATGCCTTCAAAATCACAACACTAACCCTCAAGAGTATGATATTAATAGGTAATGAATAGTGAGGGGACATTACTCGGCCGGGAATGGTAGCATTCGCTTGAGTGGTAGTTACTCCCGATGGTAGCCACTAATGGACTAACCCCCTCCGAGGCAGATTGTAATGCTGTGCAACTTTTATTAGAGGCTGGGAGCTAAGAGCTAATACTAGAAACTGCAGGCGACTTTTAAAAGCTTGAATTTTCTAAGTTTTAGAGTGTCTAATACATTTGTCTTATTAGTCACTTACATAAAAGTTGCACCTGAATGTGCCTGTTCCAATAGAATTGCGAACAACTTAAACATTACATTACCTTCTTTGGCTAGCTGCACTCACGTAATAGTATTGACAATATAATTATAAAAGTCAAAGCTTCTTAATATCTGTATTAGTTTAAAAAGTTGCGATAGTGGATCAAATAAGTATCAAATATCTAAGGAAGCTCTTTTAGTCAGAGTAATGTTGCCTGAATATTATTTTACTTACTTACTTGGCCATACCATCAAATCTGTAGTACCGAAACCAGAAACCCGGTCTCAAGGGATACCAAAAATTTATCTCAACAGCGCAACTTAATTAGACGGTGTCCTCTTAAGATTTGAGATGGTAAGTTGTAATCGTATATGTATAAAGTAAAGTGGCACTTTAAACGTAATAGGTAGAAAACGGCCTAAGACGTAACTTTGAAGTTCCGCGTTATTTTTAAAGTGTTTTCTAAGCGTTGTCTCAAGAGAACTTTTTGTATGTGACAAGATTTTTATAAACAAATGTCATGATTTTTTATGTGTTGGTTTAATATTTTAGGTAACTGCTATTAACATTATGTTGTCGTACTCAATTGACTTACCTACAAAAATTTAAAAATCAAGACGGAAGTGACGTCACATCCTTCGATATCGGCATAAAACGGAACGGTAACGGCCGGCACTCACTTTTGCAGCTGAATTCGTCGAGTTAACACGAAAAATTAAAGTGAGATTAGTGTTGGAGTATCGTTCTAATTTAATTGTGCAGTATATTTTATATTTAAAATCTACTAATTGTGAATTAATACGTAAGATATAAGTTTTGTGATGTGAAACGGTTTTACAATAAATTAAAGTGGTTTGCTTTGTGTTAATGCGATTATAGCTGATTTATATAATTAAAAAGGAGTATATCTAACATATTTGTTTCTTTTACATAAGATAATAATCAGACATTGAACTTCATGAAGATACAATATTTTAATTCTTCGTGATTGCGACGCATCTACTTTGTGAGCTTTCACTTGGTTTGGTAGATTACAGGAACCTCAAAAAGTTATACAGACAATAAGTGACATTTTAATAAAATATGTGGCTTTAGTAATACTAACACTTATTTGATTTACTATATTGCTACTTTTCACCGACGACTGACTGATACTAAACGAGGCGAGCGAAGCTGCGGGCAGAAATATTGTTAAATATGTGTTTAATTGCAATTTAGCCAATGTTTTTTTTTATGATTCATTGATTTTTATCATTGACGTACAGCAATGGACGTCGGCACTCGAACAAAATTCACAAAAAAATAGTCAAACTACATAAATGTAGATTCACGTTGAGGAATATAAATTACTGTCACAAACAAATTAAAAAATAATGAAAATAATGTTCAATTTAATTTGCACCGAATGGGATGACTTAGCGTTTTAATAATAATAATTTTATTTATTAAGACAACATAGGTCCATAGTTCTTCACACATCGAAAAAAAAACATAAATAATAATATTCAAAATTAAAAACACAATACAAACATTCACTAACTTCATGCCATTCATTAAATTACATTACAAAATACAAACTTAACCTAATTTATTAAAACCCAATTAATTTGCTTTTATTTTCATTTTGACATTACCTAAATTACACGACTAAGAAAAAATAAAAATATAATTGAAATTGATTAATAAGATTATAACAATAATAGAATTAAATTTTGTAAAAACACAACATTCTAATAAAATTTAATAAAATAAAATAAGATCATACACAACTCAAAACAAATAAAACAGAAGATTATCTACCTAAACTGAGTGAACTGGTCCCCAACTAATAACTACCTACTTAGTGTTCGCATCGCGATGCACGGCAATCCAGTGTTTGAGAATGGGGCTATCCCAGTACTCCGATAATGTTATCAAAATTGTATTTTAAGAGTTACGGATGCGATCCCAAAACGATGCGACACGTGATCTGATGATGGCAAAAAAGTCAGTGACTCGAGCAGAGGCGAACATGTCCGACGCGGAACAATACCGCGGCAACCGCATAAGAATTCTGAACGCGTCGTTGTACTGCACTCTCATAATGCTTTTCGCCTTTTTGGTGTAGTTGCACCATAGCTGACAAGTATAAAAACTTTGACAGTACGCTTTGAATAAAGATATTTTTACCTCGCGGCTGCATCTCGCGAATCTACGCGCCAACATGTTACACCGAACAGCCAAAGCCCTGCGTTCACGTTCGATGTCGTCATCGTCTTTAAGATTTTCCGTAAGGATATGTCCCAAATACCTAAATCTCCCCACTCTCCCTACAGGCGCACCATCCAGAAAAACCGGCGGAACCCTTTCCGGACCCCTCAATGCCTTAAATATCAACATTTCTGTTTTTTTCACGTTATATTTAAGGCCATGACTATTCGCATATTTTTCGCAAATGTCGATTAATGTCCTGAGCCCTTTGATTGAGGGGCTGAGCAGTGCCATATTATCACAATAGCTAATATTGTTTATACATGTGGAGCCCACATGACATCCAACTCTGGCACCCCTCAACTCCTCAATCAAATTGTTAACATAAAGGTTAAACAGATCCGGGGATGTCAGCCCAACCTGTCTTACGCCACATTCCAACGTGTACTCACTTGAGAATGCGTCACCCCATTTAATGCAGTTCCTTTGGTGTTCATACCAGTATCTCAACAGATTCACTGTTCTTATCGGGACTTTGGACGCAATAAGCTTTTCCCATAACACACTGTAATTCACCAAATCAAAAGCACGGCACGGGGTTTTGGAGCACTTACAGTTCGGACATTTAGAGCGCAGTCCCGAGGTCCATTTGTTTTACGTCAATGATTTTTATAGCTAGACACGTACAATAGTGTCTGAGTTCATTCATAGTAACCCTCAAAGTTGTACCAGCCCTTCGTTTTCGAGTTAGGGGATGAATGTTAAGTTTTGTTTGTACAGGGCCCTCATAAAAACTACTTACGATATTAAAGTAAAATCGATGAAGTGTGACGAATAAAGTACAAATGTTGTTATAAACATAGACAAGGATGATAAGATGTTTTTATTTCATATTAAACAAGATGTTTGAATACAAAATTTGCCAAAACATCCTTCGATTGTTGTCACTACAGGACATTATGTTTCTATGACTCTCAGACTATCAATATATTTTACATTTTTTTATTGATGGACATGCACGCGTTTTACGTGTGTAAATAAAAAGCTATGACTAATTTTCTATAAACAAACATGAATCATAATAATCATACCAGGAGTCCCTCACACAAAAAGCACCATATTTTTCCATAACAATCTGATACTAAATATAAGCATCTGAACTCCATCTCTGCATACAAATAAAATTTGATATTTTCCGTTTTCCTTTACAAAGATTGTATTTGCGCGTGCTTGTTGATGCTCTTCATCTTTGTTTGTTATGCTCTATGTAGGCGTACACGGGCAAGTTTTGCGTTATTAAAAGTTACAACGACGGGTCCTACGTAGACTTAGCAGAAGGCTGATTTGATGAGTTTTGGTATAGATAGCCGACAACCTGGATAAACATAATAGTCTACTTTTAATCGTATCTAGCACGCTGATGTGCTAGTATATATATCTATAAAATGAAATGAAAATATCTTCACAATATACTCAAAATCGTCATACAAAAATAATTCTTCTCTTGATTCGCGGCGCTTAACTCACTTTCATCGAACATCATAATTTTTTGATTGTAAAAGTGAATTTAAGTGCCAGTTCCGTAGACAGGGTCTTGCTCTATGCTGTGCTAGTATGGTTTTAATGTAAGTTTTGCTTTCCGAGAATGCGACGGATTATTCATCTCTGTCGGAAATTAGAATTGCGGTTTAGCTTAGCTTTAGTTAGAGATTTTACGCTGCAGATTAAATGTAGAGCCTTTGATGCTACATTTTTAGAATTTAGTTGGCTTAGTAGCAGCAGTTTTCTATTATAATTGTGTGCAAGTTTGTTAGGTAACGCATTATATTAAACACCAAAATTATTTTCTCCAGAAGGTATAGCCAGATATTTTCCTGATTCTGACAATGCAGAATGTGACATTGTGATGAAGCCCGAAGTATGAAAAAATCCCAGACTGATTTTCCAATGTGTGAAAATTTCCCATAATAATTATTTACACACAGAGTCTATCCGGAACTAGTAGGCAGCTTGTTGTCATTTTTGATTGTATTTTTATGTATTAGATTATTGAGTCTTAGCTTAAAACTGCAATGTTGTTCATATGTATACGTTAAATAAATAAATAGCTGACTCCTCTAGCATAGCTTGTTAAAGAAACTCCAATGAAATTCAAAGTCTTAGTTAGTCACAAACAGTTTGCCACACGAGGACAGATTCAAAACCGATATTTATAGTCTAACTATACGAAACAATTAGTTAGAACAATCGTATTATTTAATAGCTACATGCGATGTAATAGAAATTAATTTATGAAGGAAATTTCTTAGTACAGGATTTAAGTAAATTGTATTGTATTATGTTGTCGGAAACGGGTATTAATTTGCAGCTATTAAATTTGGTTTGAATGTGTTTAGGCATTGTATGAACTAAGGCTTATTGTTAAGTCTGCTCTTAGTTCTAGGTAATTGAAAAGCAGCTCTAAGTTCTAGGTATACAGATATAACAGCCGTGGCACAATGGATAAGGCATCGACCTTACGATCGAAAGGTCGTGGGTTCGAATCTTAGCTATTAAATCACAGACGTGAACTTCCTCTTAACACAAGCGAATTAAACTTAGCTGCAGAGTAACAAGAATAGAAAGCTTTAAAAAAGAATTGAAAAAAAACAAAAAGCGTTATTCGACTAAGTTGTTTGATAACTTTCGAGTCTGAATATAATTCAGTAACACAGAGGAACACGGATTTCATTATTGTGTCTGGTAGATAGCTCACAACAGCAAATAATAGTTATATTCACATCTGTCTAGGTCAGTACAAGTGCTATCCTCCAATCATTCTCAATTATTAACGTATTTGTTCTAGAATTGTACAGACAGCGGCACATCAACCTATACATTTCCAGTATAAGATAGTCTCAGGCTGTATACGCTTCCAATGTAATGCGGGACCAGCTTATACTGGAAACTGTATAGGTTGATGAGTCAGTACCAGGCATAGGATACAGTCGTCACTTAGTATCAGAGTCACGTATACGCTCACGGCGATCCCATGTGCTGTGCAGTATTACACACGTCACCACAAATCCGCTAAGATACATCCCTGGTTTATAGAAATACTAGCTTTTTATTTGCTTGGAACTAAACGCGGCTAAAGAAGATAGAAAAAAATATTTAGCTATGCCATATTTTATCTTAACACCGGCCATGTGCGAGTCGGACTCGCGCACGAAGGGTACCACCATAGAAATCTTAATAACTAGTCAATAGAAATGCTATCGACTATCTTTTAACACTGGGACGCATGTCGCCGTTTTTCAAATACCACTTTTTGTATTCCTGCAAACAAAATTATTCTTTTTGCGATGACATTAAGACGACAATTCCTCAACTCGCACTTGTGTTTGACTAGACAGATGCGCGGCGACAAGGTCACGCGTCTTTGACATTTCTATTGCCTTATTATTAAGATTTCTATGGGTACCACTATCTATAAAACGGCAAAAATACATGTCTTTTGTATTGGAGCCCCCCTTAAAAAAAACATTTTCTAATAATTTTAAATTTTTTTTTTGAATTAAATATATGATTAAATATTCTCTGAATCATTGGCATCAGTAATATATCATCTGAGAAAATTACAACTGCCTAGCTATCACGGTTCATGAGATACAGCCTGGTGAGAGACTGACATATGGACAGCGAAGTGTTAGTTATAGGGTTCCGTTTTTACCCTTTGGGTACGGAACTAAATATATATGAACTATTTCTATCTAGATATAAAGTAGTAAAGTGCTCTATAGGTCTATATATACGATTAACTTACATATCATTTGATCAAATACCTTTATAACAGATAGTAAATGCTCTTTTACATTTACATGTCATGGAACTGGATCACATTACAAAGGTACTGCATTGAAAAGCAGATTTAACCAAAGTAATACAACAAACACAAAAATAATCTTAAGCTTTATCTTTAACAAGGATTCAACCACAACCTAATATCCTTTACTACATATTGTGCCCAGTACCTGACTATTATTCTTCCAACAATGGCGTAGGGAAAGTCCACTTCCAACATTATAACATATTTCGGAACGAGAAAACTTAATTTATATCCAAGTTTGGTCACGATAAAGTGCATCTGTTCTCCAAAACTACCGCCAGAAATATTATAAACTGATTTGTGCTGGACTTGATTCAAGTTAAGTAACGAAATCTCAACTTGTTTCTTGAAGTGTAAGGTTAATTTTTCTCTTGTTTAAAAGTGTTTTTGGCGTGAAAGTCACATAACTGACCAATGGGCCTGCAAAGGACTGTTTGCACTTAATTTTTGGTTAATATTTAGTTACTTTGTTTGAGGGTATTATGTTTTAATGTCGCCTTGGATTATATTTTTTCATTTATTTAACTTAAACACATCATATTTCTTTTTTAAATAATAGATTAATGACTGAATTACCTACTATAATACAATTATATACATACCTACAATAACTTATAACATAAAAAAAAAAATAAAAAAAAATAAATATGATATTTACAAAACTTTAAAGAGCATCAAAAAACTCCTTCGCATCGATGTAAAAGAGCGACATCGTGCCCAAAAGGCTGGCAGCATTGCCAAGTTGTGTGGCAATGCTTATTCTTTAAGCAATTAATGGATTTAGTTAAGATTGACTTCGTCAATAAATCACCCAAACTGAAGTTAAAGACGTTAAAGAAGAAAGCTTTCAGAAAATCAGAATTAAATAAAACCACGACTTAAATTCAATAGCGTTATTTATTAGTGCACAACCGAGATAGTCAAAACGCATTCAATGCAACCAAATCGTCTATCTGAAACCAATGTTACAACACAACCATAACCTACCGCAATGTTATTTTAAACCAAACCAATGTTTAGTTTCGAAGCCTGCAGCTACATAAACCCACGCCATGTTATTTCTATCCATACATTGAAAAACATCCAATCTTGTGAGCATCTCATATTTAACATATAGTTTGGTGGATTTTAAACATGTCTGCCGTTCGGTTAGCAGTAAAAGTGCCGTAAAATCGCCGACACGATGCCTCTCGCCTACGGAAGGAAAACACTATGTATAGACTACAAAATGGTAAAAGAATACTGTCTGTACGTAGGTCTTAGTTTGGTTTTAATGTTTAATGTATATGATTTGGTAGGTTGTATGTTACCTGTGGAAAATCACTACGAATCGTCTGAAAAAGGTTGTTATTCCAATAAATATTACTCTAGATTTTCGATTATAGGGTATAAGCCTCAGTTCAGTTATTTTTTACCTTTTTTATACTGGGAAATGCCAGACGCATACCACTGATCCGGACACAGTCAGTGGTTATGTCCGAGTTGCACGGACTAAAACCCAGTGTGTTCCGTCTACATGACTTTGCCGGGGTGTCAGGTATCGCTCGCGCATAGACGCTGACACCCACGAGTCACAACTCCTCCTTCTTGAAAGGCGCGCGCGGAACACAACACGCCACCTTCTCGGGTTAGCTTCTGTTCAGGCGACAGACTCAGTTATTTCTCACCTGCGTCTTCATATTATAATCATATAAGCGGCCGTGGCGCAATGGATAAGGCATCGGTCTTACGATAGAGAGGTCGTGGGTTCGAATCCTGGCCATTACACCACAGACGTGAACTTCCTCCTAACACAAGCGAATTAAGCTTAGCTGGAGGGGGTTAACAAGAATACTAATAATTTGTATTTGCAAATTACTAGTAAGCTTAATAAAAAAAATAAAAAAATCTTTATCGGCCTACATGTTGATTTTCACAAGCAGACAAAGTCACAGACACAAACTAGTCTTAACCATAAACTCGGCTAGTGTTAGGCGTCGCATTCCGTCAGCGAGTTTATGGGGTTCGAATTTTCCTCCAAATTGAATGAGGTGTGAAGGTGATGACTTCGTAAAAGGTTATACTATTGTACTCGCTTTTATGCTGGGCTTATGTTGAGAGAAAACTATTATGCGGCTAGCGAATGGTGTTTATTTCCCTTTGTCTGCACGTGTTGTATTGGTTTAAGCGGTCGCCTCACCGCTCTCCACTACACTGGTGTTGTGGGTTCGATTCCCACATGGGACAAATCTTTGTGTGATTTGTAAATATTTGTTCTGAGACTGGGTGTGCTTGTATGAGTGAACGTGTGTATTTGGCCTTGTCGTTGGGACCATTGGATAGTGTAATTGCTTCTGGCGTTCTATCTAATGTAAAAAAAAATAGTTCCAAAATGTGCAATATTATTTAGATCAGGATGATCCTCGCTACTTAACAACTGATAAAGTGAAGCATACACTTGGTACTTAATTAATTTAATTCTTACAAACTCCAAACTCTCAAGAAAGCTCCTCCTAACGCGTGTTAACCTTAACTCCAGTCTATTTTATTAGTGACTTAAGTCAACTTAAGTGTTCTATGGACTCACGTATGCACTATAAATTGACCAAAATCTGCACTCTATTTTAGACCATAATTCATTCATTTAGAGTATAGAATTGACTGATAAGTGGTACCAAACATCAAAACTTGAAGCATGCATCGTGCGATAAACTCTAGAACAACGTTGACGTATTAACTTTTAAACTTACGCGTTGCATGATTTAATAAAATCTAACGGGAATTAACACGATCATGCATTAAAATAGGAATAACATTTGAGAAAGTTAATAGGTATAGTAAGTAAATAAATATAGTAATATTATAATTGACGACAAAATTATATTAATTAATGTTAGATAAAAATAGAAATAATACATAAATATAAAAATGAAAACAATTACTAACATAGATCATAAGATATTTTTTACTAACTAGCTATGGATGCAAATCTGAAATAAAATTATAAATATATAGCAAAAGTCATCTAAACTGCAAAAGATTGAATTTTATTAGGCCCCCGATACTACCGATTGCATCGCACTGGTTCCCGTAATATTCCATCTTGAAACAACTGTCATAAACATAATTCGGACCCTTCCTTTCATAGACTTACTTTGCTTGTTGTAATTTTCTTTGCTTGTTTTGTTTATCGTGATTAAATAGACAAAGATGGCGAGAGAATTACTTTACACAAATTGCATTGTGTAAATGGATCTTCGTAAGATGTATTTAGCATTCAATTCAATTCAATTCAAATTGTCTTTAGTAAATTCAAACGCAACACAGTAGTAAAAATCGCCTGCAGTTTCTAGTATTAGCTCTTAGCTCCCAGCCTCTAATAAAAGTTGCACAGCATTACAATCTGCCTCGGAGGGGGTTAGTCCATTAGTGGCTACCATCGGGAGTAACTAGCACTCAAGCGAATGCTACCATTCCCGGCCGAGTAATGTCCCCTCACTATTAATTACCTATTAATATCCACACTCCTGAGGGTTAGTGTTGTGATTGTGAAGGCATTGTGACTTGATGACGGTTATTAAGAAACTGGGTAATTAAAATTATTGCAAATTTATGTTCCTAGTTAAGTTAGAACATTGGGTTTATACTCCACGAAAGAAACAGTTTTGACAATATGTTATGAAACACAAGAATGGTATAACTTTTACGGTGAATGACATAAATTGATAAGTTAGTAATAATGACCGGTGATTATTAATAATTACCACATAATTGGCTAAATGTGAATATAATATTGATATTTTCACTTTTACCAAGATTATTTTATCAATCCTGTCTTTGGCAAGCATTTCGATATTCGTTGTTAGAACAAAATTTTAAATTCTCTATCCCTCCTATTACTGATCGACTTGAATCGACGATTAGTTTACTTTATTTTTCAGAATTTATTATTACACATATATCGGCATTGAGATTAAATTTTTAACAATCACCAAAAAGGGCGAGATAAAACTAATAAAATAATATATTTTGATCACTGGCATAATAACTGTTAATTTATAATACGCTTCAATTTATCATATTCACCATAATATAACCATCTCTTCTTCTATGTTATCTGATGTTAAACTTTAGTTATATCCAAGTTTTATAATCACACCAAAAGCCTGATAAATATGGAGCGTTTAAATTCATTGCCTTATAAAACCCTCCTAAA
This sequence comes from Hypena proboscidalis, assembly GCA_905147285.1. Taxonomy (NCBI): domain Eukaryota; kingdom Metazoa; phylum Arthropoda; class Insecta; order Lepidoptera; family Erebidae; genus Hypena; species Hypena proboscidalis. The sequence goes on from LR990130.1 coordinate 20,134,730, forward strand.
CCCAAACACGACGAAACCTGAAGATTAAGAAAGTAAATTTAAAATTTGCATGCGAAAATAATTTTCCAAACTTCGCAAAGAAACGTTTGGCCAAGGTAAGGTCGTTGGGATTTCTTTGAAGTTCATACGACACGGGTTGGTCTACGGTCAATGGCAATGGCTATTATTATTATTTCTCTTTATTCATTATTTTATATATTTTTAAATATGATTTATAAAAAATATACAAAAAAAGAACATTTAAAAATATAAAAAAAACAGTGTCCCAATCAGGTGCAGGGACCAAGCTGCCAATGGTTAAGGCCTCACAATGCTTGCCGTGTCCAAAAGGACCGCCTTCTGCATCTGGTTCTTGGTCCAGCTGCCTAACGCGAGCCTCTTAAGGTGTTGGTCGAGGCTCTTTGCTATCAGTCCATTGACTGAGACGACTATCGGTACAATGATGACCGAATCCATTATTATTGTTAGGACGAGGCTTTGGGTGTTCATGTCGACCTCCGTGGATCTATTGTAATTGCATGGACATGGCTAACTAATCTTAGTATGCACACATAGTACTTTATGTGCCAAGAGGATTTTTTGGTGTAATGAATTTAGGGTGTCATTTTGTTATGAAACTGTTCACAGTGAAATATTTTATTTGTGACCACTTTAATAGTAACAACTATTTAATATCGTTTTTAATAAACTTAATTTATTTAGGTTTAGAACCAAAAATAATATTAAAAACAGAGTACCTTAGTCAAGTTTAAGGCTCCTAAATAGGATCAAGTAGGTACTACCTAGGGAGTTTTGAAAATCTAGGTAGTGTAAACCTTAGTATCTTCAACGAGGATCTTTCAAGGGTACCCTTTATACATTTTATATGAGAATTCGAATGAGTTCATTTGAGTTTTCTGCTGACGTTCTTAAAACTAAGAAAAGGTTACTTTATATGTGCTGTATAAAGCTTACACTAATTGAAGTTGGTACTATGGTAAGTGTCTGCCGATGGTGAGGGCTGATTTTTACTATCACCATAAAATAAATATCTTAAAATTATGCTTTATATTATGACGTTATTTTTTTACAACTTCTTTTTTCAAGCTGCCTCAATCAAAATTACATATTTGGTGATCGTTCTTATCTATGTCAGAGGCACACACTGAAAGACATTTGACTTTTATTTAATTACGTAAGTCGGCCACTCAGTCTATTACTCAGAAAAATGAGAGATAATGCTGTTATATAATTAGAAATCGTATAATAACAACTCATTCTAATAAAAATGCTCCACCGAGCAGTCTCAAGTCCAAGCATTTTAGTAATTTCTCGAGATGAAATTTTAATATCCATTTCTAGTTAAAAATTTCTTAAAGTGTTGGTTCTTCGAAAGGTCAAGTCAATTAAGTACATTTGAACGTAGTAATTGTGTTGGATTAAGATACTAAAGGTGTCTGGCAACACTAGGGCTAACAGCTGATCTTGTTGTTCCGCTAGATTTTATTGAAATTATTAATTTATTTTAAGTTTTCATAGCCCATTTCCATTATAATCATTTGTAATAGTGATAAGAAACAGTATAATTAACATTTATACGTATATAATTAATTTATTGTGAATTTGTGAGTGTTTAATTACAAGGTGACAGGTGGGTATAGGTTACCGGTACCGTAAGTGAATTAGTGCATCTTTTGCTATTAAATAACTTTGAAGATAATAAATTTTACATGGACACAGTGCCTTTGATAATTATTTAAACCTATTATTAACAGAAAGTTGTAAATTCATAATTTAGACCACTTAAAATTAATCGTTATTAGTATCATACAACCTACCCGTTACCTTAAAAAAAAAAAAAAAATATTCGCAAATCCTTGGTCATAACTGTTATTTATTTAATTGTTTTATACTTCTAACCATCATGATGACTCGCAGAGCTTTATCACGTCAGGAGGAGTCCAAACTCCAACTGACATTGCAAGAATTGAAAGTTACCAAGGATTTGTGTGCGCAGTTACATAGTGAAAGAGATGACAATGAGAAAGAACTCATTGAAATATTAAACACTAACTCTAAATTAAAAAGTGACATGACTGCTTTACATGTAGAATTTAGTTTAATTGTTGAGGAACGGGACACTCTCAAAAACTTAGTTGATAAGTTTGATCGCTGCAGTGATGAGTACGAGCAGGCCCTTGCAAGGATCTCCACCTTGGAGCAGGAGCTCCGGGAGGCACACCTACACATCTCACAACTGCAAGAGGATGCCCACAACATCACCGTGCAGGAAAATATAAGTTTGTTTAGTGAGTTAGTAGAGAGTGCTCCGCAGTTGGTTTCTTCTACAATAACACACACTGACACCAGTTATCCAATTGTAGATTTAAGTAATGAAACCCTAAAACAAAATCAGTCAGTGTGTCTGTTAAATTGCAGCAGGAACAAACTGAAAAAATATGTAAAAATTAACAGGTATATAAAAAAAACACAGAAGTTGATTAAAAATCAAAAATTAGTATTCAAATGTGCCAAGTTTAGTAAAGAAAAGGTAGAATTAATTGATGATTTAGAATTAAGTACATTAAAATTAGAAAATAGCAGGGCCATGTATGAAGCTGACACACAGGCCTTACAATTGAAAATTGATAATTTAACAGCATCATTAAAGTCAACTCAAATTAAATATGATTTATCACTTAAAGAGATTAATGAGTATTCAAAGGCCATGGATGATCTCTTGAAATTAAGTAATGACAACACAGAGCGCTTTAATTCACTTGTTAACAACCATTCATGTCAGTGCGCTCGCTCTAGTTCACCACAGCCAGTGAGTGCTCCCTTAGTTTGCCATGACAATAGTAAGAACTTGTGTGATGGCTCACATACTAGTGTTAGGACAGAGCAGTCATTAGGTGCATCAATTGATGTAACATGTTGTACACCAAGTGATGCGCAAAGTACTATTATGTTTAGTGATGGTATTGGAAAACATATGGGCTCAAAACTGAATTCTCTTGTTAAGGGACAATCAGTTGTTAACCATTGCTTACCATCTGCAACATATGATTTTATTATGAAAAGAATTTTAAGTTATAACTTCAGTAATCATAAAAATCTCATTATTTTAGTGGAAAATAGGGGTAATGTTAGCAAAAAGGATTTGGTTAATTATTTTGATAATTTATTATCTCTAGGCTTAAGTAGTATAATTTTGTTCACATTCCCCTACTGTAGGAGCCTGTCAGATGCGGAAAATAATCTTAGATATAAGTTGAACAATGTACTACACACTATAAGTACATATAATGATAGTATTCATTTGATAGATACTAACAGTTTTGTTAGCAGCAAGTTATATTTGACTAAAGGTAACTATTACCTTTCTGCTAGTTTTAAGCGACAGATAGCAATTTCGCTATCCTATTTTATTGACATTACAGCCAAGAACTTGGCTACTAACAGATCTGCTTCTATTGAGCAGACTAATGACATGCAATTATCTAATAATTATTTGAATAATCATGACATGAATTATAACTTAGCCTCTATTGAGGATACTTCTGACATTCTTCATATTAATGATATTGACATTTCTTATTCTCATATCAATTCTGAAATTTGCAATCATTTAAATTAATTCATGAGACAACAGAGGAAGCAACCTCTAGCTCTAATTTATTACATTCACAATTGATCAATTTAGCTGCAGAATCAAATAGTAATTATATGCCACTACGGCCACAAAAATGTACTAATTACAATAAAAATGATAATATTAACCTGGTGCATCAAAATATATATTGTTTAAATCTGGGTAAGCAACTAGAACTGGAATTATTCATGAACTCTGAAAATATTAGTGTTATGTGTATTACTGAACATTGGCTTAAGGGGCATCAGCTCATGTTTAATTTCAGCAACCACCAGGTTGGTAGTTCATTCTGCAGGGTCAACACAATACATGGGGGGTCCCTAATTTTACTTAATAAAAAACTTAAATTTAAAGAACGGAAAGATATTGTGTCTCTCTCTGTAGAATGTTCCGTTGAATTATCCTGTGTACAATTAGAGCATTTCATTATTATATGCGTATATAAACCTCCTTCCGCAGACCTTAGTTTATTTTTAGAAATCATGGATGAAGCCCTATGCAGAGTAAATAATTTGGGTAAAACAATTTTAGTCTGTGGAGATTTTAATATTAATATTCTTGTTAATACAACTGCATCATGTAAAATTTTAAGTCTTTTTAAATCCCATAATTTAATAAACTTATTTATGGAGCCTACTAGAATAAGTGCCACCACGGCTACATGCTTAGATAATATTTATACAGATATTAAGCCAACTCACAGAAGTATTATTAATAAGCTAGATTCTGATCATTCTGGGCAAATGATAAGTTTTAAAATAAAAAGTAAAAATGTAGTTAGGAAAAAAATTACTTCTGTGCCAGTAACAGCTAGTCGCTTTGAACGTATGAGAGTAAACCTAGCTACTAACTTACCTTTCTTAGATAATAACATAGAGCCTAATGTGATGTATAATTTGTTTTTTGATGCATTTCTTCGGGACTTTAACTCAATATTTACTTCCAAGGAGATTACTGTTACTAATAGCCCCGTCTTTGGTGACTGGGCAACCGCAGGTATCCATAAGAGTAGGCAAACATTGTACATTTTATACTATGAGAGACAATTTAATAGCAGTGAAGAGTTTAAAGAACATGTCAAATCATACTCGAAGATTTTTAAACGCGTCTGTAAAATTGCCAAATCTACATTTATTAAATCTAAAATCAAAAACAGTAGTAATAAAATTAAAGCCACATGGAAAGTTATTAATGAAGAGACTGGGAAGGGTAGAACAAAAGACTCAGACTTTAAGTTAAGTATCGATGGTCAAGTAACCAAGTCAGATTTAGAAGTTGCCAATGCTTTTGAAGGATTTTTTACTGCTTTTCCTGTCTCTCTAACTAGTGCTTTAGGCTCTTCCTCCTCCGTTGCCGAGTCGTTACTTCAAGATAATGTGCCTGAGTTTTTTAATAATTTCGCATTTCGTCATGTTAATGGATCTGATTTTAAAGCCGCGTTTAAATCAATTAATATTAAGAAAACGGCTGATCTATGGGGCATTTCTGTACATATTATAAAATCGTTGATTGATATTATTGCACCTGATTTAATAATGATATTTAATAGATGTATTGATTGTGGTGTGTTTCGTGACTTAATGAAATTAAGTAAAGTAATTCCATTGTTTAAATCAGGTAGTACATTAGACCCCACAAACTTCAGACCAATATCGGTGCTACCTACGTTTAGTAAAATTTTTGAAAAAATAATTCTCGCGCAGTTACTTAAATATTTTAATGAAAACAACCTGTTGCACACTAAACAATTCGGTTTCACTCGCGGACGGTCAACATGTGATGCTGGGGTTAGATTACTTGAATGTATATTCGAGGCTTGGGAGGAGTCGCGGGACGCCTATGGGGTGTTCTGTGACTTATCTAAGGCTTTTGATTGTGTGCAGCATGAAACTCTAGTCAGAAAATTACACCACTACGGTATAAGAGGCATCGCTCTGGAACTTCTTACTTCTTATCTAGGTGATAGGATTCAGAGAGTTGATGTCAATGGAAAGCGATCGCATGGATCAGCTGTAGCAATGGGGGTGCCACAAGGCTCTATTTTGGGCCCTTTCCTGTTCCTCTTGTACATTAATGATTTACCTCATCTCGTTAAGGACAATCATGAGATAGTATTGTTTGCGGATGACACTTCTTTAGTTTTTAAGGTAAATAGACAACAAACAGTAATTGACGATGTAAACAATGCTCTGTCAAAGATAGTAAACTGGTTTAGTGTTAACAACTTGCTTTTAAATGGTAATAAAACAAAATATGTTAGATTTTTTACAAAAAATGTTAAACAAGTCAAAACTAGTGTGTTGATGGACAATGAGGAATTGGAAATGGTCAATAAAGTTGTCTTTCTTGGTATAACATTAGATTCTAAATTACAATGGGGCCCACATATAGAAACGTTATCTGGTAGACTCAGCTCAGCAGCTTACGCGGTAAAAACAATCCGTCAACTGACCGATGTTGACACTGCGCGTTTAGTTTATTTTAGCTATTTTCATAGTATAATGTCATATGGTTTATTGCTTTGGGGTAGTGCCACGGATGTAGATTCAATCTTTGTGCTCCAGAAACGAGCTGTTCGAGCTATCTATATGATGAGTCCCAAGGAGACACTAAGAAATAAATTTAAAGAGATAAATATTATGACGTTACATTCTCAATACATTTATGAAAATTTATTGTACGTCCACAAGAATCAAACAAAATTTAAGAAAAATAGTGATCTCCATAAAGTAAATCTAAGGAACAAAAACAAACTGGCTGTGCCCACTACTAGGCTCCATAAAATCTCTAACTCGTTTCCAGGTCAATGTATACGCTTCTACAATAAACTTCCATTAGACGCAGTAGAATTATCGATAGGTAAATTTAAGAAATATATTAAAATCAGATTATCTCAAAAAGCTTATTACTGTATTTTAGACTACATAAATGATAATAGTATTTGGAAATGAACTGCTCTTTTTATGTGTTGTAATTGTTATATATTATTATATATTAATATAATTGTATATTATTCATTTCATTTGAAAAGATGGTGCACATGAGTTTCTCACCAGCTCTTCTCATAATGCAATACCCATCGGAGCTGGTACTTAGTTTGATTTTAATCTGATTTTAAACAGTTGGATTAAAATTAATCTAAGCCCCGGTTATTCAAATCATTGTAATTAGTATAATTTAGTTTTACTTATAATTTATTTTTATATCATTAGTTTGTAATATTTTGACGTGTTCAAGCGCCTCCTGGGGCCTATGAAAATAAATGATTTGAATTTGAATTTGAATTTAGACTAGAGAGTTAGGTATTTCCTAAAGTGTTGGTTTTTTGTAAGGTCAAGTTTGTATTCAGTTATCCAATTTCATCCTATTACATTCAGTTACGTGAGAAACAGAAATAGTGTTCTCGAAGATTCTATTATAGCGATACTATTACAGAAGTTCAAAGGCTTTTTTGTTTTAGTAACAAATTTCCTTTAATGCTCTATTCTGTTTTACAAGGCTTCAGGTAGCTGGAAATAAACTTAACATCACGCCTATATTACCCAGAAGGGTGTGGCAGAGGTGTAAAACACCCACATTTCACCTGTTATGTTTAGGTCCCATGGGATAGAGGGTGAGTGTATCACCATTCACCGGGCACAATTCTAACTTCGTGCTTTTATTGCGAATTTACTGACGGAAAATTAACAAATAACACTTTGCCCGACCCGGGAATCGAAACCGAGACCTCGCGGTGAGAGACGCATACGCTAACCACTAGACCAACGAGGCAGTACTTACCGATAACTTTCCTTGTTATAAAGTAGGAATATTAACGTTGGTAATATAGCAATATTGTTATAATAAAGATAAAAATTTGTTTATTTCTCTTTCACAAAGGTGTTCAGGGTAGTACAATAACAAAATAATTAAAAAATACAGCTTACATAGTTATTGTAACTGCTTACTTTAAATTTAATCTGTAACACTACATTACAGGCAAATGCTCGTGGTCTGGGAGCACCTTTAAAAATATGTAGAAGTCAGCACCAGGAATAGTCGTCAACTACACATGAACAATTTTTTAAAGTCACTTATTCATCAAAATCGTAATTATATCGCAGTTTTAAAGTGTTTAGCGGCTTTTGTTGCTGACTCTACAAGAAAACCAATCAACCTACTATATATGTTTATTGAGCGCTAAATCTTTCTTAATTTCTGTCTAAAACTACCATTCTGTAAATCTTTTACACTAATGTCCATCCAAAGGTTGCCTGGAAGAAATCGCGTTAAGCGATAAGGCCGCCCTTTGTGCATATATTGTTATTTAAACTTTTTTACAAAATGTATATCCTATGTTGTATGCACAAATAAAGTTGTATCTATCTATATTTAAACTTCATAATTTCTACACAAAACAAGAGTTGAATCTACAGAAACGATCAATAACTCCGATTAAAGACCCATAACTTTCTGCTGTAAAATTGGATAACAACAGTAGTACTTAAACCAACAATTATTATTAACACAATTTATGCCAATTGTTCGTTTTGGGAGCTATTCGTTAAGTTTTAGCGTTATTGGTGTTTTTGTAGTAGGTACATGTTTTAAGTAATTGGTTTCGTGTTTGATATATTATTAGCTAATTGTACTGTACGGTGTGTAACATCCACCTGTAGTAGAAGAGTAAGGTTGAGGGGAATAAAACCCACCTTTCACCAGTTGCATTTCGGTTCCACGTCATGCTGAACAGCTGTAGTAAATGACAGTGGCTTTGAAACGTAATCTTAACAATATAAAACACTTAACACAGTGAATAAAATCAACTGATACGATTAATATCTCTGCTCAAAGACCCATAACTTTCTCCTGTTCATTTTAGAAATTGGATAACAACAGTACTACGTAAAGCTACAATTAACACAATTTGTGCCAATTGTTCGTTTTGGGAGCTATTCGTTCATTCTAGCGTTATTGGTGTTTTTGTAGCGGGTACATGTTTTAAGTAATTGGTTTCGTGTTTCACTTGTTAGTTAAATTAATTTTACTGTGATAATTTACGAGCTATATTTTTTGTTAAATGCACCAATTGTATTCATGATTTAATGAATACGTTTATTCTTATATTAATAAATATTCGCAATTTATATTAATCAAGAACTTTCCTTTGTTTCAGGTACTTACTATAAGCGAGCTACGCCTCCGGGCTGATACAGAAACTTTCTAGAAGAATCATTAAAGATTACATATTTCTCAAAGTAAAAGTTGTTTGAAATTGTTTCAAAAGAACATGCTAATAGCTTTTAAATTAAATTCACATTGAATAAATTTATTCCAAAACAAACATGGTTTGGAAAAGTATTTTTAGAATCTCGAATCTTAAACGACTTTCCAAAAGCGTTTATGGAGGAAATTAGAAAACAACCAAACATTTTGAATCCTTTAAAGTTATTTAAAAAAGTCCTATAACATTTTACCCCAGATATAAGTTTAGACTCGGTTTGCTCACCTTTAAACAAATTCCTTTGACAGTGGTATTCCTCACAAATCGACTTGCAAATTACTCCAAGTGGACTCTTGATTTTCGCTTTAACGTAGTTGAACGAAAACAAGAAATGTTTCCAAAACATCGTGCATTTTAAATGAGAATTTTAATATTTTAGAGGACGCCGTAAATTTGTAGAATCTTTGAGTAAATTTTGTAGAGTGAAGCGGATGGTTTGACATTGTCCGTTAGATTGGGATACTTTGATGGTTATGCAAAATATATCAACTTTCGTAATTTGCCGAAAATAACACAGAAGTAGGAGGAGTATTTAGGCAATGCACGCAACAGTGGCACCAGCCAGAGAGCGCTCCAGACGCTGATTTTTTTAAATATTTGCTTTAAAATCTTAGAAGTGGAACCTAAATTCCCTTGCTGTCAAGAGTTAGAGAACGCCGAAGACCCTTCTTATTATTTTTAGGTGTATTCCTTTCATCCGTCTTCCTAAGGGCACAGCATTCCGATCCATACGACGATAGGTCTAAAGGATTTGTATATTTTCTCCTTTAACTTAAGACCAGAGGAAAGACCTTTGGAATCCGTGGAGCACAAGTTGTTCCTGAAACCTGTTGCAATTTCTTCCAACCTGACTTGATCCTCTGCGTAATATTGCGGTCTTCTTCGTATCTCACCATCTACTTAGACTAGTGAATTTGCTAAAGATGCTCCAGCTAGAGAAATAGGCATTTAACTTGAGAGACCGCTGGAGGGATTGTTTAAACAATTGTACTTTCGAAAATAAATTCATATTTTGTCCAATCATCTCCCTAACTATACAGTTGCGGTATGTTTCAGTTAATTAACTGTATTCAACTGCGGTTTACCGTTACTGAATTCAGTTAGTTAACAAACAAATTTATTTTATACATCATCACGAAAATTATCAGGGGTTGAAACATTACACGCAACACTACATGTATTATTTTGTTGTAATTAGGTATATTCAATCAGTAAAACCAATTAAGGGAACTATTAAATTACTACGCTAAATTTGATTTACTACACGATTACTTCTAACTGACCATTATTTTCCTGTCCCGTTTATGCATGCCTCACCTTTTATAAACCTCTCTAGCCTGTAGTGATCTTGTCATTTTGGATATATAAATACTTGCAAGAGCGGAAAGCGGGACAGGCGGGTTGGGCAAATATAGTCAATTCCAGATGAACGAATGGGCTGTAGGTATTAATTATAACAGTCTTTTTTACCTGTTCAACATTCATAACCCTCATTTCGCACTGTGAACAGGTACTCCTCTCCCGCCACGCAACGGCAACTCCCCGGTTCCAACGTCACCCAGCAACAACATTACGGCCCGGATAAGTTGTTCTGCCTCCCCACGGAAGACACCAAAACCCCTGGGCCACTCCACCATCCCTTTAAAGACCGAGGAGCAGCTCCCACTCGGGGAACACTTAGCTTTGCCGTGGGTGACCATTATAACCCTCAACTAATATACAATTTTTCTAGCTGTTCTACACTATGACGGTAAATTTCAAACCTACGGTACAGACGGTAATGTTAAGCGTAATATTTAAAACGCAATAATATGAAACCTAATTTTTCATTATAACATATATGTATATTTGTTATGTGTCGCTTATCCCCAATTAATTTGATAATGGCTCTGAAAATTGTATTTCAGCGCCCGATTGGAGCAAGGTACGGAATAACGGACAGGAACGTAGATGAGAATCGTTTAATTTGATAAAAATAATGGACGGTGTGAGCTACCGGAGATTCACATTAATGGTGCATCTTCAAAGGAAGGGTACATCATCGGTTAAATAATATTACATAACATCACGCATATTTTACCCATAGGAGTTGAAATGTGGGTGTTATCCTATATTTTAGGTCCCATAAGATAAGAGGTGAGCCTATCGCTATCCACCAGGCTCCGAAACTTAGTCCTACCATAACTTTCCAACTCTCTTCCCTGGAATCATTCAAAGACAATTGCACAATATCTAACATAGAAATCGAGCTGGTCTCAGCGATGTAACCAGGGAAAAGTAGAAGTAGATAAAACGGTTTAGCTGTCTATTTTATATGAAACGTGAGCGTCAGCACCCACACATAAAAATACAGAAACTATGTATGCATTTTTGACTTGCATAATACGTGCATTATTGACATTCATAGGTACAAAAATTTGTAAAAGAGTTATATATCTCTTTGGATTTATCAAATAAGGTGTTGCGTGCGCGATCTTATCGCAAATTGTGAACAAATGCCGGACCGAAATAGAAATAATCTGATTTGAACCTAAAAATAATTACCGATTTAGCTTTGGAAGCGCGAGTCGAGGGTTAGATAACGATTTGATGGTGGCACCGTTTAGCTATACGTGGTGGCCTTTCATCGCGTGTGGCAGAGAAGGATAAAATCCACACTTCTCCTGTTATGTTTAAGTCCCATGGGATAGGGGTTGAGCCTATCGCCATTCACCGGGCACAATTTCAACTCCCTGCTGCATTTTTTGACGGAAAGTTAATTGATTCTTATATAGCAATTAGCCATGCTTAGCAATCTTATACTAAGATCAGTCGTTTTTTAAACTTGAAGCGGTATTTAAACCCCCGACTACAGAATTCCAGCATTTTAACTGGCACTTCTAGTCTTTCCGGACGCCACGCGTTGTTGTTTTATTTTACCTACATATTATACTTTGACCATTCCTTTATTTTCTTTTTGACAGATCACGCCTATGAATTACCGTTTTTTTCGTCAGATTAATGTACTACAATAATAATGTACTTAATTGACAAGCGACACTTTTTAGGGAAGTTCACTGTTTGTAACAAACAACCACAGACTATAAATCAAATCGTGAAATGAAATAAATCGATCATTATGAAAAATAATAATTTGACTTTTTTTTGTGTATTGTCTGTATTTTTTATAAAAAAAGAATATAATAATAGTATCATGATTCCATGAATAATTATTTGCAAGAAATTTAATCGAAATCTTGGAATGAAATATCAAAATGTAAACAAAGGTAACTAGGAAACCATCATAGACTAAGTATGTGACATTATTATTATATTATTATTTTGTATATTTATTTCATCTAATAAAAACTACTAATAAACGAATAATTAATAATGAACTAAAACCATTTCGATGTAATTAATCGATTGAAAGTTCTTCTTAGACAACATCGATTATGATTTCAAATCGAATCAGTAACGTGTGAAGGCATCCCTAAATGTGATCTGTCAAAAAGTAAATAAAGTAATGGACAGAGTAAAGTAGGTTATTTAACACTACTTCAGGTTCAAACCCAACCTATATTCTAATGTATTGATTGGGTTACCCAAGCAATGTAGTACGAGGTCAGTCCATAGATGGATGACCGACACGTCATGTAACAAATCGGCGAGCGTGGCGAGGGTGTTGCTAATTGCCATTACGTATGGAGGTTCACACATTCATTGTGGAATTGTTGACTTTTAATAATATTATGTTACGTTCCATTACTAGAACATTATTATAGTTATGAGTATAAAGAAACAGTTAACAACAAATATAATACCAGATATGTAAGAGAGAAAATGCTAATTAAACCTAAGGTAATAAATTATTATGGAGAGAGATTGTCAAAATTTGTAGTACCTAATTTATTTAATAAAATAGAATTATTAAGGAATAACCCTAAGTATAGTAAATTTGTTATAAAATCAAAACTTAAAGAATGGTTTCTCAGTGATAGGTAGATAATGTTGCCTACCATTGAGAAACAATTCACCAAATAACAATAAGTGTGTACAATTTTGTTTATTTAGTTGTGTAGATTTAAATATTAAACTTTTGTTAGTCAGTGTAAGTCGTTAAGTGTTATATAAATTATATAATGAGCGTTTCTCGCCATCAAACGTAACAGTTTGGCGAGTTTATCATGAGTTAACAAACTTACATTGTAAAAATGAAAAATAAATGATTAAAAAAAAAAAATTCTGTTCCACTTGACCCGTTATGTTTAGGTCAGATGTAATTGGGGGTGCTATCACCATCCACCAGGTACAATTCTAACTCCGTGCTGCCATTGAGAATTTCCTGACAGAAAATCCGTGATAACATTTTTGCCGGTCCCGGGCATCCAACCCCTATAGAAATTAAAAATCAACTTGCTAAAGCAATATTTTCTTCGACCGAGTAAATGAAAAGTAAACTTTTGAATTAAATCAATGATTTACATAACATACAGGTGTACATTACCCACATTTCACCTGTTATGTTTAGGTGCCATGGGATATGGGGTGATCCTATCCCCATCCACCAAGCACAATTCCAACTCCGTGATACCCATAACACCTGCCCGACCTGGGAACCGAACCCGAGATCTCGCGGTGAGAGGCACATACGATAACCATTAGACCATCGAGGCAGACAATCAATGATTTACAAGTCCTATTCTACTAAATGGGTAAAAATATATATTTTTTTTTTTAAATACTACGCCCACAGCGAACGAACGTGTAGTCCACCTGATGGTAAGTGGAGTACAGCCCATGGACATCAACAATCCACAAAAGCAGATTATAGATGCGTCGCTGCAGCTGAGGACTACGGTGTTATGCCTCATGTGCCAGTAATTTCAGGGGCTCATCTCACCACCAAACCGGTATGGCTATTCCGTAAAGGTGACTAATTTCCAGTCGATTTCGAAAGCAATTATTAATTTCGTTTGAAACCGGTTCATCTCGGATTTAGTGCATCCTTATTTCCATACATATACGGTTGATAACTGCTTGGCAAAAAATTTGACAGCTTGCCAGTTACTATCCTCTTGCAGATTTGACAGCTTTACAGGCAAGTAACGCAATTTCTTATGTCAAAATCGGAAACTGGTCATGGAGCAGTTTCTTAGTGATTTCTTGTACTTTGGCGAGATAAAATAATGATATTTAAAAGGTTTTTTTACTTCAGATTAACGTTATACAACAAATCAATAACTGTTTAATACTAATGTATGTCATAAAATACTAATTAAATACGTAATGCAATAGAATTTAGGTCATATTATTTTCAGTCATAGATGTCGAAAATTTTCATACGTAATCTTATAAATATGACAAGTAGCACGAATTATGCCAGTCTGGGATATAAAAAGCACTAAATGAAAATAATGTATCTTCAAAATATTGAAACAATAATATTATGTAGCTAGGTTGTAGGCTTCCTCTTTCTCGCCAAATTAAACAAATTTTAATGAATTCTGGCACACGGGTAAGTGCTTTTTATCGACGTAGTTCAAATCTAGTTACATACTTTAATAAAAAATGAAAACCTGATTCATTCCATTTCATGGATGGTGGAGACCTTTGCCCAACAATGGGACAATACAGGTTTTGCACCAGATAATGTAACTACTTTCATTCTGTATTCACGATTATTAATTTATTTGGAGTTTACATTTATAATTTCTTATGTACGTAACGTAGTGTCTATGTCTATGATAATTATGTGAGAGAAATAAGAATATATTATTAAAGAAAAATCAGAAGTTTTGAAAATTTATGGAAAATTTATATTATTTCACAGAATTTCAGGAACATTTCTTCTAATGTTCGCTGTTCTTGCACTTATGAAACTTAAGTCTTAAAAAATGTTTAGCTCTGAAATCACCCGCTGCTATCATCTTTATCATAATACTATTATAATATAGGTGTGCTATATTCGTGTATTGTACCTGAAAGACAAAAAACATTACAACACAAGTGAGAGATATTTTATGTAATTTCATCGTGTCACGGAGGACTAAGTAGAAATTATAACGCATACTCACTGTTTCTAGTACATAGCAGTAGCAAAGAGTTAAAATCACATTTATATATCGTTTTTATAGTTGTCCTAAAAGATTATCTTGATCTTTGATATATTTTGTTTTGTATTGAGGATAACTTTTTTTTCCATCACATCGCGTTCCATTCTTATTTTATTTAATTTTATGCACTCGTTTTACACTAAAGAGAAAATCTCTCCGAAAATACCTCTTACCATAATGACTTATATTGTGTTTGTTGTTATAATATGTACAATTTTCTTTTGATATAATCAGTTAAATAATTTGAGTTTTATTGTTTGAATTTGTTACTTTCTTAATTCAGTTTAAAGCTATTTATATGCTTTTTGTTGTAATGAAACGTTCCAATTTTCTTCAGTCAAAGACATTAGTTGCCACAGAGTAAAAATGCATTTTAGTAGGTGTCAACAAGAAGGTTTTATCAGTACAAATAAATAAAATTGAATTGTCTGTTTTTATTTTAATGCCAAAATATTTATAGTTATTTTAACGATACTTATTTATAAAATCCAGTTTTAATTTATTTAGCTACCACGCAGACAAATCCGCGAGCGAAAGTCAGTTCGTTAATTTTATTATTTTATTCTCGCGATCTACTGAATATTGAACTGATATTTGAGATTACGCTAAACGTCACGGGAGTGGAGCTGTAAGGTTTAATGCCGGTCAAAACGTGGGCGTAGCTATTACTAATATAATGAATTCCACGCAAATGTGGTGGCGGGAAAGGTAGTTAGGATGTTCAAGTTAAATATTGAAAGCACAAAAACTTAAATTTTATGATTTTGTGTTTATACTCTTTATAGCTACATGGCGAAACCTCACGGTAAGCGGCCGCAAATTTCACCTCTGTTTTAATGCTAAAAATATTTTTCTTTTTTTTTTTAAGTGGCAGTCAGCAATTTTATGGCGTCTTTTCACTGCAAAAATATATTTTTTTAAATGTAGAAGTTATATTTCACTCTTTACATCAATTTCAAATGTAGTTTAAAAAGTATTATTTTAGTGTTAAATAGCTTCTGCCCGTGGCTTCGTCCCCGTTAAGTTCAATATTTCTGAGTTATTATATCTTTCAAAATTGAGAAACCTGCCTAATTTACCTCCTTTGGGAGTTACATTTCGAAAAAATCTATCCCAAATTCATCTACAAAATTTATTTTATTTACTTGTAAGGAGCATAATTATTAACATAATTATACAGGCAGACAAAAATCCAAAAAATATGTTACGGCTTCTACTGCTGTTCTAGTCTCCTCTTATTAATTTTTCTTAAATGTGTTCAACAGGCATTTATAATTTTAAATTTTATTATATGTATGGATTAGCTGTTATTAATAAAACCATTAAATTCAAATTCAAATTCAAATTCAAATCATTTATTTTCATAGGCCCCAGGAGGCGCTTGAACACGTCAAAATATTACAAACAAATGATATAAAAATAAATTATAAGTAAAACTAAATTATACTAATTACAATGATTTGAACCTTTTATTACGACTTACAAGTTATTTTACAAGTAAGTTATTTCAACCACATATAAAACATCATTAACTAATAGAGTGCGCGCCACAACTCAGTAAAAAACTGTAAAACAAAATAATTTTTACTTCTATTAAAACTATAACACAACAATAAAAGTGGATAAATTTGTATATTCCTCGTCCTATTAAATAGGAAATAATATAATATCAGTTAATAATTTACAAATTGGTCATTTCCATTCAGTTTTGCCTATTGTCGTAAGCCATTATTAATAACACGCACTCTGATTTTTTGCTATTTCGAAATGAGTTTCTAAGCGTAAGTATTAATATCAGGCAAGTTAACCAGGAGAGTAATCCGTGGTTTCGTTATGTCAAAAATGCATGTTTTGAGTGAAAGAATTACTAATTGACAGAAACTATTTGTTAAGAAACCAAAATCTCAAATAGCGAATTAGCCCACGGAACACAGTAATGGAAGCACTACTATTTGGCGGCAGGTTAAAGGTGAGA
This sequence comes from Hypena proboscidalis, assembly GCA_905147285.1. Lineage (NCBI taxonomy): Eukaryota > Metazoa > Arthropoda > Insecta > Lepidoptera > Erebidae > Hypena > Hypena proboscidalis. The sequence continues at coordinate 20,151,697 of LR990130.1, forward strand.
CGGTGGTGCTGCCGCCCTCGAGCTCATTCAAAAGAGCTCTACCACCAGTAAGACAGATATTGTTTAGTGCATTTAACTTTACCTATGACATTTATTTGACTTACAGCAAACCTATGATTTATAAATACACTATTAAAAGCCTCATCAATTAAAACTTCCGTAGCATTTCTCATGAACCGAAGTGCAGTCGTAACAGGCTGTAACAGTGTATTTTGTCATGTCATGGCGTGTTATTTTATTAAAACGCCACATCGGACAGCTGAGGGGCGTTTTGCCGAGTAATAATGTGAAAAAGCAGCTGCACTTAAAAACTTTGAATTTGGTTGTAGTGCACGTTATTTATTTTCAATGGACTTTTTGTATTAGAGTGGAAAACGCTCCTAATTTTGAGTTTGGTTTCTATACATATAGGGTTGCCTATAATGATTGTGGTAAATATTATTTTGTCAAATTCTTTGTTTTGCTGGATAACATAACTACTAAATTTATGAAAAAGATTATAAATAAATAAATATTTCACAACTTACACACAACGTCATCTAGTCCCAAACTAAGCAGAGCTTGTTCTATGGGTACTAGAATAAATGATACTAATACATATATATATATACTTTTCTTTTGTAAATAAATAACTTATTATACATAGAAACACCCAGACTAAGACAAACCCCCATGTTCATGAACACAAAGATTTGTCTTAAGTGGGAATCGAACCCACGACCTCGGCGTCGCAGGCAGGTAAACTACCCACTCCGCCATCCGGTCTCGATTGTTTAATTGTTACATAATTATGATTCACTTATGTATTTTTCAAATTGTGTCGGCGGTAGAAGGTGATATGCTGAACCTTTAACGCATGGGACCTAAGCATAACAAGAGAAGTTTGAAGTGGTGGTATTACCCACACTTGGACCCAGACCTGGTCCCTGCAACACCTTTGTGGCGTGAAAAAGCAGCTGCTTTAAAAACTTTGAATTTGATTAAAGTGCACGATATTTTTTATCAATGGACTTTTTTTGCATCAAAATGGATTCTAATTTTATTTATTTATTTAAACTACAAGGCGGACTTAATGCTGCATTCTTTACCAGTCTACCTTTGGGTAATGCAGAGATTAACAAGGCAGGTGAAGTTATAAAATATAGCGTTTTGATTTGAAATGAAAGGTAATAAAAGTCAATACAATTAATGAATAAATAATGAAAATATATAACAAAAGTAAATATTTCATAAATAATACATATATATAAATATATGAACGAATAATAAATTTAATGGTGGCGATATTCATTCTTGAGGAGAAAATTCCAATTTTATGTTTGGTTTCTGCTTGAGCTGAGACTAAAAGAGAATTTGAATAAAAATAGTGGTGAAGACTTTGTTTCCTTTGTCAATTTTTTTATTATAGTGATAACCGATTACCATTCTATCGCGTCCAAAAAAGATGTTTTTAATGTGATGCATATTATAATTCGACGACTTTCAGAATGAAGAATTAAAGTAAACACGTATTAAACTTTCAACTGTCACGATTTTCACTTTTTATGCGATGCAATAGATAAAAACAAAACTTTAACGCACACCCCTACTGAACCCAACAAACCTGAACGTGTATTCCTAATACAATTCTATTATATTACTCGCGTGCTCTTCCCCCCATATCCAATAACAGATCCAGGTCTTCAGCTTACCGCTCACCGTAACCAATGGTATCCCTGCACCATAAAGTAAATTACAGAACTACAATAGTAATGGGGATTCGATACCCAGTGACTCACGTTTTGGTTTAATTCACCTTCACGACTTGCGAATCGTACGAGTAACTTGATAAGACTGGAAAAAAAAACTTCCGAACAGTCCTATCTACCAAGTGCTATCATTGAAAAATCGACCTTGACTTGAGAAAGGTAAGGTTTAAAATTCTGCAGAGGTTAATCATGTGGATGGTATGAAATGGTGTGTGGTATTCAGCTAGCGTGCGACACGCAAATGCATAGGCTAGCTGCATCGCAGTAGATGTTGGCTAATATAGATTCTGTTTCAACGATATACGCAATTATAACTTTTTTGCATTTAGTACGGACACATCAACCTTTACAGTCCAGTATAAGATGGTCTCGTGTTGTATAGGCTTCCTATATAATGCGAGGTCAGCTTATATTTGAAATTTATAGGATGATCGGGAGCTGTGTGTACTATCGCTATCAGTGTCATCTGCCTTTCGTTAAGTCTGGTTGTGTAATTCTTGGAAGATAGATTGTTATGGGAGTAGGCTTTCGCAATTGCGTGTTAATTGATAAAATCTACATAAATAAAAAGGCTGAGAAATGTAGACAAATTAAAGCTGATACATTCATGAGCATGGAGATACGTTTCTGATCGTTGTGTGATAAGTACTGTTTTAAATATTAAATTTTTATTGTTATTATTTAAAAAGTAAATTCGATGTGCTTGTGTGAGTGAATGCGTGTATTTGTAATTGCTGCCAAATTAATCATGTTGATGCGATTTGCATCTGTTTTGTTGTTTTTTGTTTTGGCAGGTTACAAGTGAAATGGTGGGTCTCTTGAGCTTGTTAAAAAAAGCTTCCATAAAAATAATTAAGCCTGCCAACCACGAAAATTTCTGTCCAAAAATTTCTTACTACCGCAAAATGTCGCCAAATCATTAATCTTACGAAAACCAATATGCTCTTTCTGCTAACCTTGATTTAATACAAAGTCGACGTCATAAATCCTTCTTTCAATAATACCGGGCGGAACTATCTTGGCAATTAATTACTCCGCCCTCCCCTTGGCAGTGCACCCTCGCATCAACCCCTCAATTTATAAGTGGCATTAGCATACAGATTGGAAAGTTATCAGCCGTTTTCAACATTTGTAAAGCTACCATTAAAAGTAAGTGTGTACGTGTATCAAGATTTTATTTTCCCTTAGCAATGTTAAGTAAACAATGTATTTTATTAAAAAGAAAAATCATTCAAATCATTGTTATGGCAATTAAGATAGTTTATTCTAGTAATTTTTAAATCATTCAAATCATTGTTATGGCTAAATTGCCATAACAATGATTTGATAGATTTAATAAATTTGATAGTTTATTCTAGTAATTTTTATTCTACCTCTCACCACGAGGTCTTGGGTTCGATTCCCAGGTCGGGCAAAGTATTATTCGTGAACTTTCCTTCAAGAAATTCACGCAGTTGGAATTATGCCCGGTGGATGGCTATAGGCTCACCCCCTATATCCCATAGGACCTAAACATAACAGGTGAAGTGTGTGTTGTACACCTCTGCCACACCCTTCTGGGTAATATAGACGTGATGTTATGTTGTGTTATTCTTGTAATCTTCTTGTTGTACGGTAAAGTATTTATGGTAGAATATGGTATGCGTTGTAATAGCTAGTAGTTGCCGGGTTTGTGATTGATCCATCGAGCATCTGAGCATCTGCTAATTCTGCAACACTGTTACTTGCAAAAATAAGTAGTAAAAAGTATTACTAGACGTAAGTCGTTCTACAAGTATAGGATGGATTGTTACATACGCGATATTTTTGTTGAAATCTATGGAGGCAACGACGCAACAATAATTATTTTATGGTTATTAACATCTCTGAAAAGCACTTTTCATAAAGATACTTTGTTTTAGGTAACATCAATTTTTTATACCAAATATCGCTCTTCAAGAAGATGAATTAGGGGTTGTCAGTTTATATGGGAAGTTTGATAATACACAAAATTCTGCACTAGTCCCTCAGAAGTTGTCTACACGTCATACATTATCAATAACATAGATTTTTTGGATTTTTTTTTACCAAATGGGTAAATTTGGGGTTGAAAGTGAAAGAAGGAAGTTTCTAAATTTTGTAGCATGAAAATATATTGAATTCCACGCGGATGAAGTAACGAAAAACATTCATGAAAATAACATGAATTTTCTAAGCGGTATTGTTTCATCCCTTGTTTGTATAAAGTAAATAGAGGATAAATTTCGCTTGTTTGACTATAATTAGGATATCTCAGAGTTAATCAAGCGGAACTTTGCACGAGGTTCATTAAACATTTTAATTTAAGGTTCATTGGATGTAACAATCCGGTTTCCTCAATAAAAAGACTACATCTTAAGGCAATTCTTCACTCAAAGATAAAAAGTTGCTTAGCTTTGATTAAAATACGGAACAGACTTTAATATTATGTAAGCGCCTAAAGATTCTTTTTATTTAGTACTTGATCAAGATTCTTGAGTTTACATATTTCGCCGAATAAGGTCGTTATATTTTTAAATTAGGTGTAAAATAAAATAACAGATTTTTCATAAATCTCCAGAAATATTTAAAATTATATCCCTTGACAAAAGATATTGGAGATCAGAAACTATTAAATACTTAACAATGTCTCTCTAGATGGTGCGCCTTTGATAACAAACGCAAAGGAAATTGAAATGATTTATTATGGGTGTATTTATAATCTAAATTATGTTACGTATATTACTGATCTTCATGTTTTGGAATTGGCAATTTGCCAGATTTAGTCTCGCATTACAAGAAGACCTTACGGACCCATGGGACCTTAACTTAAATTTACTTAATTTCTAGCTGACCTTCATTAACGTAAACAAACTGATAATTTTATGTATATTTTATAACCTTATATATAACCTTGCAGTCTATAAAATCTTATCTTTCTTGTTCTACAGTCTTCAAATGACAGTACTTAAAATTTACTAGAAGTACTAGTACCTAGTATATCTTTGTTTTGTTACGATACCCTAAAGTTTAATTAGGCAAAATGTTGCTATCTTTATTAGATCTGTTGTAACTTTAAAACTTGTTAAGAGGAAAATTCGCCTTTCTTATCGGCGGCAAACGTATTTCATGATACTTGAACAAATATTGGCGATCTTATTCTGTTGTCTCGTCTTAGTTTCGTTGGTCTAGTGATAAGCGTATTTAGTTATTTATTTATTCATAAGCACTACCAACAGTAAAATTACAACGATACTCAATATTAACATTAGTTTTCTTAAATTATATGTAATTCTATAAATAATAGGTGTGCATAGCATTCACATTGTAACTTTAGTTATTGAGATTACAAACTTTGACAAACATGCATATTATTATTACTCAACAAAATTATTATAGACAAACAAGGCAAGAGAAATTAAGAAAATATGTAACATTATATAAAAAATGTTTTTTTAAGTTTTCGTGTACATGTATCGATCCTAAAAGTGTGTACATTTAGTAATTAATTGTACAAGGAGGTGCCTGAAGGAAGCGAGTTTCATAGCAAATACATCTATGTATGCGCGTTTTAACCGCAAAGTTTAAAACAATAACTTAATTTAACCCCCCGCTCCCCCGCGTTTTAGCAGCATTATAAGCATAAACTTTTGCGATAATTGCATGTCCATATTGGTTTTGTATTCTAAAGTTTGTTCGGTACGTTGTCACGGCAAAACCCCTTAATTAATTTCAATAAAAATTATTACAGACATACTTTTGAACTGCTTAAAGAATTCAGCTACTATTTATCGACATATTAATCTCGAGGCCAAAGCTGCAAGCGGTAACATTAAAACAATAGGGATGTAGAATGTAACAAGTTACACGTCAAATTGAGCACTTTTATCGAGAAACGACAAACCAAACACTTTCTATGTGATTCGTATATAAACGTGGAAAGTGACGTCATTACCCTTTCGAGATCAAGTATTGTACTTAAAAATTATAAAATAACATATAATACACTAAGAGAAGTTTTATGCTAAATTAACAATCAAAAATAGCAATTTTAAATTGTTAATTTAATTCATTTTAACTTAATTCGGTTATTAAAAGAAATATTTTTTACATAGTTTTATAAATCAAAAATGTAACACCAATTTATTTTTTTACAATATCCATCGCTATTATTTTTTTAGATAGTTTAAATGCTTTGGTACCATCAGACCTAGCTCCATAATCTACCTTAGTACTTATCTTGCATAGACATTTTAAAGCTATAAAGTCTAAATTTGCTTGTTACACAATTACGAGTAGGTATATTATAAATTTTTCACCCTATCGAATTTGATAATTTCTAACGAAACGTTTGATAAATGGGTCATGATTCGATTATTCTTTAATTTCATTCAATTGTTTATTTTGCGAAATATGGGAACCAGAGATGTTACAGTATTAATACATTTTGTATCATATAATCAATCTTATATCCGTAACTAATCCGTATCCGAAATTTCATATCCATAACATCCCTGGTAGAAACTCAATGGTTGCGATAAATTAATGTCTGACAACAAACATAGACAAATCTTACTCTACAGAGGCGCCACCAGGTGGGACAAAAAACGAAAACCCTTATTCTATTAATTTCAAGGTCTCGTTGGTCTCAGTACCTATTCAGAAGTTGCCGTAAGCTATTCACATCGACAATTGTTCCGTGGCAAAGTTCAAAGTTACTCGAGATTTCAACCAAGTTATATTTCAACCAAGTTTGATTTCAACCGAAGAAATGTGAGCTTATAACTTAAGAAAGGGAAATGTACTATCAGAATATACTACTCTGTCCAAGAATATCTGTCTGACAAATCAATATCAAATTTGTAATTAATAATAATTAATTTCGTTATTATTTGTAATTTACTTATTAATCTCAACATGACTTACTAATTTTGTATCATAATAGGTATTACCTACATAATTATATGATTATTCTAATTAATCCGATTGACATTGCATGAAATTTAAGTAAATTTAATATTATGATTGTGACCATAAAATGTTGCATGCTATACAGTTGATTATGGTGATACTACTAATCGCAGAATTTCAATAATTCTTTGTTTTTTACCATTACTTGTAATTTGTACCATGAGATTGGATGTTTTGTTAATTAAATACTCAACCTCAAGGTTCTCTCTCATTGGTCTAGCGGTATAATGACAAACAATACAACAATGAGAATAAAAGGAGTGGGGTGCATGAAAGGAGCCTCCACGAGTGACGTACACAACGATTCCCTACGTCGTCCGGCGCACCCTGGGCAATTCACTAGTACTACAAAGCGAGTTCCTGTCACCACGATGGCAAGTCAAAATAAAATTTGAATTAGCCATCGAAACGACGAAGAAGAAGAAGAATGAGAATAAAACGCATTTAGCGTTCAATTGCCGTGCAGTGCAATAACCGCTATAAAATACACACGCAGAACAAGAAATACTACCTCAGTTTATTTTCCATGAAATGATCGACAGTCTCTATTTATATCGAAAACCAAACTATCCCATTTTCCATAACAATAACGTAAACAAATAACCGTTACTGTAAAACTGGTAACTATATTTATCATACGAGACAATTGAAATCTCTCTCCATTTTGTGGCGGTAACAAAATATCGAGACATGTCATTCTGCGGGCCCCAATCCCCGGGATCCCGGGATCTGGGATGTCTGGTGCAATCCCGTGGGATCCCGGGGCCGGTCACGTGCGGGATTGTATTGGCGTGTCGCTTCTCTATTGCAGGGATTTCTTAGTGTTATTATTTGCTTGGTTGCATGGAGGTAAGGTTTGAATTACCTGGATGGTTTGAAATTGTTATAAAGGTGATCGTAATAATATTGCGCATTGAATTCTACTCATTATATAAATTGGATAGAATGTTCAAATTTTTATTGGTAAGTTACGCTCCTGAATGTATTTGAATGTTTTTTTTTTATTGTGCTTGTTCTTCTACACTTTTGGCAGTGTAGAGGTGGTCGTGGTTGATCTCAAAGTCGCAGAGGGTTCACTGATGTATGTCATAGTTCCAGTGGCCTGTCCAAAAGGCGAGAGTAGGCACACGGCTATGTTTTAGTGGGTGCGGGCCCCACATAACTACATCATCTCCCCAAACGATGTGGTATGCGGTCAGGAACATTTTACCAACAAAAAAACGTAAGGGTCATAGAGGGTTGATCTTCGTGGTTCGCACTAACTCTTTTGTAATATTTTCCACATAGTTGAACGAATGATGAACGGCATTGTAAGCAAAGATTTTGTGCTAACTATGGACCTGATTAAAAAAACTCTCGATTATTATATCGTACCCGTACAAATCAAATTGGATATCAGACCACACGCTGCACGTGTACAATTCTACACAATATGTACACGGGTAACTACAAGTCTACAACACGTGGAACCAAATGGTGACACACGCCTAAAATTGGTCGTTATAAGCTCTGTTAGCTATGGTCGGAGATTAGTTATACGCTATTAGATGAAAATTACTGAACACTAGTTGAACTAGTAGAACTAATACTTTTATGACGGCATCTTACAGCTGAGACGGTGGTGTATCTACTGCATTTAAAGTTTCAATTACTTGAAAAGTTAAGTTCGTCATACACTAAATCGGTCAGCAGTTCTGACAATTTATAGGTATCCTACTTAAGATAGGAACAAATGGATGAACGTGACGTCACGAAATGACGTATTATACAGTTGAGAAATTTAGGCTTCTGGTAAGAGGCGACCGTAGCTGGATGGCTAAAGCGGCTGCCCGGTGTGCAGTAAGGTCGCAGGTTCAAATCCTGCCGGTCCCATATCTTTTTCAACTGTTTCTTTGGCGTGATCGTCTAGTCATCTAGTGGTTAGGACCCTACGTTGTGTTTCTTAGTATAATTTATAGGTTAATGATGTAGTAACAAAAGAAGTGGGTAAACTGTAACATATAATTATGTCGTTTTACGCTCATCTACTCCCCTGGAGTAAAAACTTGACTTATCGTATGTATGTATTACCAAATCGGTATGCTGCACTGCAACTGCCTCGATGGTCTATTGGTTAGCGTATGCGCCTTTCACCGCGTGTCGGTCGATTCTCGGGTCAGGCAAAGTGTTAGTTGTTTTGGTTAGTTATGGTATGTATTAACAAATCTTATATACTAGATTAAACATAACACATTGTTTAATTATGACAATAATATATTCACACTATTAGTCCAACTAACGCTGCAACAGGACAATTTAGTGGTTGCACTGATTGCGTTTAAATAGGCATTTAGGGCATTGCGGCATAGTATTATGCATATAATATACCTAACAACAATCTTGTTGCAATTAGGCAGAGTCTGGAAAATACAGCCTTAGACAATTTGTCAGTTACATAACGGTCAGTCAGTTTAAGCAGCCGTGGCGCAATGGATAAGGCATCGGTCTTACAATTGAGAGGTCGTGAGTTCGAATCCTGGCCATTACACCACGGACGTAAACTTCCTTTAACGCAAGCGAATTACGCTTAGCTGGAGGGGGTTAACAAGAATACTAGTAATTTGTATTTGCAAATTGCTAGTAAGCTTTTTTTTTAAAAAAAAAACAACTATACGCCTATTTTACCTAAAGTGTGTGTTATAACGCCCAAATTCCACCTGTTATGTTTCAGGTACCATTTGATAAGGGTTGAGCCTACGGCCATTCACCGGGTGTTCAATGTAAAAGTAATTGTAACAAGACTGATTCGATCCCCACGCTATCGCACAAAACATAATCCATATTTTGTCAAAAACTTACCGGATAGCGCGATAAATGGCGTTACGATCGATTTAGATCGCGATATGGTTTCGTTACCTGGCAGGCTATATAAGGCTCGGGTTTATTTGTATATAATTGTTTTGCTCTGAAGTACTGCGTTTTACTCAAGTATCACTGGTTCCAAGGCATCTTATACCGACAAAGTACACCGGGCAGGCGGGCACATGTCTAACTCCGTACTGCTATTTAAGAATTCCTTGACGGAAGAATGCCTAATTATTCTTTTGCCAGACCCGCGATGAGAGTTGATTGATACGCTAACCACTAAACCAACGCGACAGTGCTGTGGATAAGTTACTCTGTCCTTTAATCTAGACTACTTTCAATAATTCTTTTGACGAAATGACCCATTAGGGTCAATCCAAAACAAGCTTGATGCTGAAACGAACAAGAATCAATAGAACTGAAGTAATGGAAGCTTCTATGAGTAACTTACTAAGTAACTACTATAATAAGTACCTTTACCTCACTCCATATATTAAAAGTATGTTCCCAAAACAACCTAAAACTGCTCAATGAAAGTCCATTTATACATTTTACGGCGGCGTCTTTACAAAAGTCAGTCATAAAGGTACTTTTATCGTGCCCAGCGGAACGACTTCGTGACATTCACACTTTTTTGTGTAATTACTCATAAAAATAATTAATGCAAACCAAACTCCTGCCATCCAAAACTGTGTAATAAGAAAATCTCACGACCTTACTGAAATCTTGACTTTGACGTCACCGAGGAGTAATGAAGTTGTTTTTAATTAATTGCAAACATTTAATTAGGATGTCTGCAAAAAGGTTTTTTATGCTCCAGTTAATCTTTAACTTTTGCTTGGTTTTTTGACTTAGTCCGGATTTTTTCGCTAATTTTACAGCAGATTGCACTTTTTTGTTTAAAAAATTGTGATTGAACAAGATTTTCCGGATGAAGGCTCTTTCTTTTTGTAATGCCTTGAAAGCGGGATCTTGCATTTTTAATAAATCATAATAACTGGATTGACGTATTATAGATTTATCTGTACAATTTTTTTTTGTTTGTTTGTTCCTAAAAATCTTCAATCTTTTAGACCGAGCCTAATAAAAATTGTCGTGGAGAAAGTAAGGACAAAAATAATATAGACTACTTTTTATCGATGTATCACGCAGGCAGAGTCCCGAACGGAAGACAACTAATAAAAAAATCTCGGAATATGATACTTCACAGACGAAGTGAAACAATCGATTTGTATTTAGTACTTTTTTATAAAAACTCATACAGATTAATTTCTCTACACATGCCAGATCTACTGCTGTTTATTTTGATGCGACAAAATATTAATTGTGATACGAGTCACACATGCCCGCTATCCACAATTCTAAATATCTGCACGTATCCAGTATTCGTAGGTCCCTGGTATAATGGCCGCACTTGGTTTACACAGGCCACAGTTGGTGGTTATTAAAATGGTAAGTGTCAAATATGTGTTTTGTGTTATTTCAGGCGCTCGCTGTTTCAACGTATTGAATTTCAGATATTCAAACTGAATGTGATGTACTTTAACGAGGTTTTACGTCAGACAGCTTTTTATCCAGTTCTATCTAGCTCACATACTTATTTTGTGATTAAGTACTACGCTAGACAGAATACAGTGGGCCAAGCAATTAGGTATGCAGGTCAAAAACTTCTACGCCTTAGTCAAAACTGACTGCAATAGATATGCATGTGTGAATTTCATATTTAATAAGTGTAATATACACGCTATTTAGATATGTAACTCACTTATCCATAGCTAGTGTAGTAAGTCATTACTATAACTTGAAAGTTTTTGCCCTGCAAATCTAACTCGTTGACCCACTGTACATTATTAAAAGGTCACGCTCTTAAACCAGAAAAGGACACTTATTTTATTACAAACTCATTTAAAATATGAGCGTTTGTATACTGAAGATGTGACCCAATTTGTAGTAAGTCTATTACAGTCTTCCTTCGAACGTCGGGTGCGCGGTATGATTGGCAGGCCGTAGTAAAATCCAAAGCGAACGCGTTGCCATCTGACATGTGGATGGTGACATATCACTATGTTCTTTACAACAGACAGACCACTTTATGGGAAGAGTAAGATCTACACTCATACATAAAATCACGCCTTTATCTGATGGGGATACGCAAAGACAAAAGAACGCCATGTGCCACGATTTAATTTGAATGTATGCGGCCAGCTTAGGAATCCCCTCTCTATCCTTTCGCAGGCCAGCTGAATACCCCGACAAAAAACGATTTGAACATCGCATCGTTTCCAACGAGAGATACGATTCAACACCGTTCAAACAAATTACTAAACCATTTTATTTCTGAACACGTCCATTTCAATGACGTCTCTCGCTGTAATATTTTTATGAAAATGCAATTTTGGTTGAGCGAAATTTCCATCAAAATGAGACGTCTGGATAGCTCCCGGCGACTGTATCATATTTACAGTTTCTAGAAAATTTGTTTCACTCATTTTATTCCATATTTTGTCCTTTTCGTGTATTCAGAGAGCTTCAGTTACGTGATTAAATGTGGAGCTTTCTGCTCCTAAGTTTATTTAATTAGTTCGAAATGTCTTTATTTTAGTTTTAATTGTATTTGTAAATTTTAAACCCAACGAAAACATCGAGCGTCATAATGTTTAACACTTGCATTTGTGTATCTGCCAAATTAATTAACCAATATAATTATCATTGTCTAAAAGCTAACAGTTTCATCAGAATTTCAGTGATTGGAATTTTAGTTATTCCCTTAGCTATTTACCATGCGTTAAAATGAAACAAGTTTTCTTGAAATTATAACCTTTATAAGAATAAACTACGGAATATTACTATAATAAGTCATTGGCAAAACAGAGCATTGTAAAATAAAGCACTTGATGTACTCAGCTTTTGCGTCGCATTTCATAAATTAAATTTCACTCATTGTGCTCTAATACTTAGTGAGAGTTGCCATTAGTTGTAGAGGTATTTTGGACATGAAATATTTACTAACAATTAAAATAAACTAAAAAAATCCGTAGAACCAGACATTTTCCCTTCACACAAATAAATTAGCTCCCTCAAAATAATAATCTTCGACTGTATAAAAGCGGTAGCAAGTCATCGCCACAACAGAGCATTGTAGAATAAAGCACTTGATGCACTCAGAGCTTGCCTCGCATCTCGAAATTAAACTTCACTCATTGCTCTGTGAAACTTGGAGTTCGCCTTTACCATTGGTTTTAGGACGTGAAATAATTATATTATCATAATGCAATGAGAATGTCGTGACCACGCACTGGGCTCATAAAATATGACAATAGCAATCGACACAAAACAAGAACAAGTCCAATGTTATAGTAGAAATATTTTCTATAATTATTGTAGGAATTAGAATTTCAACAAATTCATAAGTTAGTCATACCGTGCAAGTTAGTTTGTTATTAGTTATCATTATGCTTTCTGGTCTTCTCCGCCAAATATGGTCTTCCCTTATAAGCAGGTTACCAAGGCATATACAAATACAATTATTTTCTTTTTATCGTGGATAGGCACGCGTTAGACCACGATCTCACCTGATGGTAAGTGATGATGCGGTCTACGATGGAGCGAGCTTATTTATGATATTCCTATTTAATCTTGCTTTAAAAACACCCAAATTAAACTCGGGCAGGGCGTTCCATTTTTTGTCAGTTCGCATAAGGAATGTCGAAGCGAAACGCTTGTTGTGATTTGAGGAAAATCTGCAATGAAGTGATGTGCCGTTTGTCTGGTAGTCCGAAGGTTAAATGAGAACGGAGGAACAAGGTTATGCAATTCCTCTGAACACTCTCCGAAATTTATCCTATTAAAGACTGATAGGCTGGCAACCTTGCGACGATGCTCCAGACTTTTCAGTCAAGTGTTTGTCAGATTGTCGTGGTAGATTATTCTCTTGGTCCTCCTTTCGACTGACTCAGCTGATATTTTGCTAAATCAACCCACATTTGTGCACAATATCTATTCTACACATGACCGAACTTGTGCTTGTAACATTCGTTTAGTAATACACATTACGTACATTACGTGACTCTATTTTTTTTACTTAAACACACATTTTAAAAGAACCTAACCTTCTCTCCTGAGACATCCTTAACGCTCGTGCCTCTAACAATTTGGACGAGAGAGCAAATACATCTAACACGAGTGAACGGAACGGTGCAAATAATTCTAAGAGAGATGCGATTCAAGCTACGCCTTTCGTGATTTTTTGCTAGGACTAAAATATTGTATTCATTCAAAATCATTTATTTCCATGGGCTTTGAACAAGTCAAAACAAACATCAAAATACAAAAAATATAAAATTAAAATAAAACTTAACTAATTAAATTATAATACTTATTGCTATGAAGTGATTTGACACCGGAGCTTAGATTGACTTTAATTCTACTTAGAAGTTTGAATTAAAATCAATCCAAGTACCAGCTCCGATGGGTATTGCATCATGAGAAGAGCTGGTGAGAAACTCATGTGCACCATCTTTTCAAATAATTAACAATATTTGTTTGTTTTTTTGACAATCATTCTATGTGTAAGTTATAGCAACCAAAACAACATTGTGGCTAAAGATGGTTATGGAGAGAAAATAAACTTAAATATCCTTGGTATCATTGGTTACCTAAATACATAACGATAACATGACGCCTTTATTACCCGGAACCCACATAATAGCCACACACGGGGAACAAATTTCAGTATCAGTGCTTTTAGAAATTCGTTTAGGAAAAATCTCAAACAACTCTTTCGTCCGACCCGGGAATTGAACCTAAGACCTCGTGGTTAGAGATCGCATACGCTAACAAGTAGACCTATGAGGCATACAAATATATTTGTATGCATATCTTTCACGTCTTGTTTTAAATGGTAGGGGCTTCAAAGGCGAAGTTACATATTACTTACTTACTGTTTTACTTTAGATGGAACTCAAAAATGTTTCGCAAAACTTCTAATTTTAGCTATTGTCGTGTTAATAAGTAACAATTAAACAATGTTTTGTTTTCTGTTTCTTTTCTGACAATCGAATATAAAAGGTCAAGACTTTTGAGTTGAATAACTACTTACTAAGTAGTCTCAAAATAACTTGCGTTAAGTTTGTAAACAATGTCACAAATATAGAAATTTTAATTTGAACGTCAGTTTGCTATACTTGAAGACTTTAAGTATTATTTTTGATAATATTATTAACATGCCAAAATACAAAAATAGTTTTACTATACACTAGAGATTATATTTTTATTTCATTTTCATTGGCATTTCATATATTTTTACTCGTGTTAATACTTAAACTATCGCAAAACATAACCTTAAATACTGAAAACAAAAAAAATCCCGTACGTACACAACGATTCCCTACGCCCGGCGCACCCTGGGCAATTCGCGAGTTCTCCAAAGCGAATTGGCTTATCCTTTCACCACGATGGCAAGTCAAAATAAAATTTGACTCAGCCATCGACGGGACGAAGAAGATTAGTCGCATACAATAAAAAATATCTACTGTAATAAGTAGCTGTGAATATCACGTTCATTCATTTTCCAACCCTAGCCAGACATGCTCTGCGCATGCCCAAAATGATACCCCATCCTTTACGCTAGACCTTTCGTCTGGGTTACACGGCATCGTGGCAGTCTGGTAGTGACTTCGGCCTGCATCGGCTAAATTCATTACCAGTCTGCAATAAAAGCCTAGCTTAGGGAAATGGTAAACTAAATGCAGGCTTTGTGTGGATAGGAATGATAACTACAAAGACATATATCGAATATTAAACGGTGACGTCATAGTGTAGATGTCAAATATTTATTATAGATTTAATTACTAATAGATTTTTTTACATGTTCATGTTTAAAAAAAATAGCTTGTTAATTGAGCGTAAAATGAAGCATATTTTTTCGTTTGTAAATATTTGGGTATTTTCACCAACAGTAATTTAACATTATGTTATAGAATAGGTATGATATCTACTCTCTGACTCCGTCCACACAATTTATTGCATACATTTTGTTTGGCTATTAGATATTAATCATTATTTATTTATTTAAAAATTCTATATACAAGATTTGTATACAAGTCGGAATTAATGCCATCAGCATTCTCTACCAGAGATTAACAAGGCATATGAAGTTATGAAATATAGAGTTTTGATTTGAAATAAAAGGTAATAAAAACAATACAATTAATGAAAACATAATGATTATTATTAAAGCAAACAAAACTATAATTTTACAATTAAATTAAAAATCTGGCATCAAAGTATATCTTAAATTGATTTTTTGAAATGCTGTCTTATTCTAAGTAATCATAACCGACGAATTGATTCGTCAGTCAAAGTATTAAACGAAACAGTATGAGAAGTAAATATTGTTTACATTACATTTTCAAAATTTAAATCCTCAGAATATCGTTAGCTAAACTAAATTTAACAAAGTTCTTGAAGCTCTCTTTCACATATTCAAATGAATTAAAGTGCCAGTTCTCGCTACTTACGACTTAGTGCAAAGAACTTAATCATGATAATGAGTGCTTGCATAGTGGAATGGTTTAAGTTCACTTAGCCGTTGGCGGTATAGATAGTAGGTTAACTTTATAGCAATGGGCCGGAGCCGGTTTGAATGTGTGCGTACGCTTAAGGCTTGTTGTACGCACGCATTTACACATCTGACGTGACGATGTGTGTCGTGTGTGTGGCCGCACGCTCGCTTGCGTTAAATTTTGTTTGCATTATTTAGTTAGTTAGCCTACTATTCTGTACTGTGTGCTGCTGCTTGATTGTTGCTTTCTTATTGCTTGCAAGAAAAGTTTTCGTTATAGTTTGAGGATACACTTTGCATCTATGTTAGTGTGACAATTAGAAAACATACTTATTACAAAACTAAAACATTGTTCACACAAATAAAGATGCGGTCAAAACATTTTTTTTTGTGTTCATGGATTTTAAAATCAGTTTTTTAAAGAAAATTATACTTACCTTACGAAAATCTCAGTTTATTTATAATGAAATGAAAATATTTTTATTCCCTAGACTTTGAAAGCACTAAAAATCGTCATACAAATTGGGCTCCGCGAATTACGATTAAATTGAGCGGTGGTCATGTGTTTTAATAATTATTTCAGTAGAAACCATTCGCAATGTGCTTGTATACTAATAATGTTTACTGAAAATTCACAAAACTACGCATCAAATCCTTAATAATATTATAATGCGAAAGTTGAGTATGATTGTTTGTTATTTTTGCACACAAAAACTAATGGGTCAATTCTGATCAAATTTTGCACACATTTCGTTTTTATTCTAGATTATCTCTAAAAACAATATATTTAAAACTATCCGAAAACATCATGTTAGCTACACTTTCTATATCAATGCAATTATCAAATCCAGCATTGACTTTGATCACTCCATGACGAAGCTCCAAAGACACCAACCACTATGGAAATAGCCCATAGTGCTATGGAAATGGCACGTTCCGTATACCATCTAGTGCCGTCCAAATATGCTAATGAAACCACCTTGGATATGCAAATCCATGTTTTTGGTTAGTTGCGGCGGCTGTCATTTGTGAGCACCGAAATATGGGTTTTGGGGTGGAGATTAATGGGTGGGCGATAACTTAGTGTAGCTTTGAGCAGTGATAGGATGCACTTATGGAGGCGAGATAGGTCAGTTTGATTTTGTATTGAGTTGAGTTTTAATTGATCTAATCAACTTGTATAGATATGGAGTCAGTAGTTTTACCATCAGAGCTTCACAAAACCAAATTAGTTTCGTAATTTAATGAACCAAAGAATTTGTCACCAAAATAATCATAAAACGTTTCTCTAATTACGTTATTACATTTGAATTTAAACCTTTCATTTGGACTCTAGAACTGAATAGACGATAATATTATTAAAACCGACGTGAGGTGAAAACATTATTATTGACAATACGTGTTACTCACGTTCATGTAGGTATTCAAGTATTAAAGTCTTTATTGCACTCCACAATGTTAAAATGGTACAGTGTCAATTATGGACCCTGACGGGCACGGCAAAAGTAGGAGAGAGGAAGAAAGAGCTCTTTGTGTTTAATAACAAAAAAAGTTTACATTTTAAAATATAAATATGCCGGGATATGACGACTAGTTTCGAATCTAGTACGTAGATTCATCAACTGGGCTATTAATCGCGTGTCGTCGCCTCCGTGCGACGTCTCAGAATCTACGTACTAGATTCGAAACTAGTCGGCATATACCGGCTAAAGTAACGTGCGTAACCCGTATTCTCAATAATGATGAATAGACGATTTATCAAATACTTAGCACAAAAGACGCATTAATTTGTCAAAATGGGTCTGTCCTTACCCAAACCTTGGTGACTACGGTCGAATACCAATAGCTTTACTAACTTACTAGCTTGTTCCCGTGACTTCATCCGCGTGGAATTCGTTATATTAGGTAAATAGTACCTGATCTCGCGCTTTAACCCGCGTTAAAGCTTAATGCTCTGCTTTCGTGGAGTTTAGCGTAATGTTAAATTTCAAAAAACATTGATTAAAAGTTAGACTAACAAACAAAAAAAGTGTTATTGAAATCCAAATAGTACTGCCCGAGATTAGTGCTATTAAACAAACAAACTTCCGCCTGTGGTTACAGCTTAGTGATGGTGGTGTGTACATAAAAAAGGAGGCTATGTTAGGCGGCTTGTAGTCAGTTACCTGCATCTAAAATTTAATTAAAATGGTCCATTTTTCATAAAATTTGGTTCAAAACTCTGCCGTACCGGATATTCGGCCGAATTATTTGGTTTTATTTGAACCAAAATTGCATGCTAATAAAACCGAATAGTTGGGCCAAATATCCGGTATTCAGCAAAACCCATATTCGGCCCATATCTTTTTTGCAATCTCAAAATGATGAATAAAATCAAGTGTTCCTAAACTATATATTGAAGTGCGCCGCAGAACGCATTCTTGTACCTGAGTACGCCGTGACACAAACAAAAATTGTTTAAAAACCCACGACTGAAATAGTTCGATAAGTCATGAAACATGTTGTATCTACCCTGCTATAGTCACGTTTAGGCACCATCATAGCGTAGCAAGTCTAAAACATGAACTCAGTTGCAACTGGCAAATCTATAAAATCACTGTGTTATTATAAAGTCACTGTATTATTATAATTATTCTGTATTTATTTTTATTTTTAGTTCCTAAATTCGATTTTATTCCTTATATTATTATTATTGTATTTGATATAATTTGATGGTAGAAATAATAAAAGTATTAGAATATAAGTGTTCTAATAAATCATTTTTCTTTACTTTACTTACTTTACTTTACTATATTAAACGCTATTACCGTGGCTACGTATTGGACGGATGTTATATAAAACTTTGACCATTGAATCGAAAATAAGAAGAAGAACAATATTAAATTCACATTCGATTGCCACTCTTCTGTATTGAGAAGCCTAACTTAAAGTCGTACGACATATTTTATTTACAACCGCGACCAAAAAAGCTCGAAAAATCACATATATTTACAAATTTCACAAATCTTTTCTCAAGAATGCCAAAATGGCAGACAGTACGTAACGTTAATAGCAATGTTCTTTACCCATTATCCCGCACTGAGACGACGCAACAAGCTTTAATTATAAACATTTAACATAATATTGCTTGTACTGACATAAAGGGGTCGTTCCAGTGCGGCGACAAAGCGCAGAATGTGAGAAGTGCCAAAATGTGGTTGCGACGCGAGCTCAGCGAGTGAATAAAACCTGTGGTTTTAACTGGTTCTGTGGTAAGTTGCAGGCAAAATTGTATTTTTGTGTTATGTTTTTTGATCAATATTCATGACAACATAACATAGCATCACTCTAATATTACCAAGCAGGGACTGGTATAAGTGAACAACACCAAGACTTCGCCTGTTAAGTTTAGGTCCCATGGGATGGGAGTGAGTCTATCACCATTCACCGGGCACAATTCCAACTCTGTCCTGCAACAAATAGCACTTTTGCCTGACCAGTGTATTGAACCCGAGACTTCGCGTTGGGAGGCGCATACGCTAGCCACTAGACCATCGATGCATTGATGAAAATTTTAATTAAAATAGGCACTAATTAATAAACTTAAGAGTTATTTAAAAGATAGGTATATTTTGGGGTATTTATTTATTTGTATTTTATTGATGACTTGACTTATTTCGATCTTCCTGTCCCGTACAAACAAAGAACAAGCGAGACAGGTGTAAATACTTGTGTAATAAAAATGCAGTTTAAGATGCTTGGTGAAATCGAGGCTGACTAACATACTCGTAAAATCTATTTTATGTGACACAGACTTCAATTTAGAGCTACTCGTGTAACTATTGGACAGTGTAGAATATTACCGCATTGCACCTGTATAAATACATTCGATTCAGTGGCTTCCCCCGATGGTCAATTTGACCATGTAGACTAGTATAGATGTGCGGTAACAGTAATATTGTGTATGTGTACTGTATGTCATGTAATGAAGTAACATAAAGTTGAGAAGTTTAAGGTCCTGGCAAGATGCGATCGTCGCTGAGTGGTTAAAGGGGCTGCCCGGTATGCAGAGATAGCAGGTTCAAATCTTGACGGTCCCATAATGTTTAAAACTGTTTCTTAGTTCTTCGTATTAAAATATTAACATTATCTTATTTCACTGAAAGATTTGCTTCGTCTGTATGCCAACAACACACAAGTTATATTGCTTCACTAAAACCTGCAACTGTTGGTTCAAATATTGTAATACCAGCTTTGGATGCAAATTCTTGGACGTAGCTATTAGTATGCGTTGCTTCGATATTTGCTTCGAATCTGTACCAGTGTTTGTTTAATGTTGTGTTGTGTTTTGCAACGTTTAGTTGATGCTTGGGAAGACCTTCGGCTTCCATTACAAGTTTCAGCAGCTTAATTAAAATTCTGTAACATTTTATCAAGTCAAATGAAATGTGGGTTCGATACAACAATTTTGTTATGCTTTGAACCTTATATATGGTGGATAACCTTGAAGATGTGCATATTTATTATTATAAGGATCTTTTTATCTCTGTGCGTTTTCTATACGTAGGGATCGTACTTATTTTATCCAAAATAAGGAAAGTACATCTTGTTATACCAATATAAACCGTTGTTCAAAATATTGTACTACCAGCTTTGAATACAAATTCTGTAGCAAAATTTCTGTGGATGTAGCTAATGGTATGCGTTGCTTCGATATTTGCGTCGAATCTGTGCTAGTGTTGGCACAATTATTTTATTAATTTATTTTAATACTTTAATCTACAGAAATATTACAAATAAATAAAAACTAAACATCAACAGTACAATGTTATGTTGTTACAACGTTTAGTTGATGTTTGCCGCGTTGATTTCATGTTCTAGTATTTAAATTGAATTCGTACATTTTATCAAGTTGTAACTTAGTGTGTTTATTTTAACCTGTAGATAGTTAAACAAAATATTTTTTTGGTGTAAAGATTTAAAATTTTATGATAACTTATTTATTCGTATTTTTTTATGGTGTGGCAGAGGTGTACAATACCCACATTTCACCTGTCATGCCTTTAGGTCCCAAAGGATAGGACGATTCAAACCACGTGCTGCTATTGTAAATTTCCTGACGGAAAGTTCACAAATAACAATTTGCCTGACCTGGAAATTGAATCCAAGACTAGCGGTAAGAGGCGCATACGCTAACAACTAGAAAATCGAAGCAATTACATTATTATTTTTGGAATTTATAATTGACACAATACAAATCAAATATTAATTTGACAGTTATAAAAAGGCAATATATTTTCTGTTGAGTTCAATAAAACGCATTTTGTAGAACATGATTTTATTTTACAAATCTCATCATCTCCCTTTTTAGAAATAAACATCACATGTAAGTAATAAATCTAACGTTAAAACCCCTTATAACTGTCAAGAGAAGCGCCAATACCTTGTCATACCAGACAAAAACAATTAAAAGGAAATAAAACGACATTTTACTCAGTAGACGCCTTCTTATAAATAAAACAAAAGACTTTTGTAACAGAAATTTACCCAATGCGTCGATAGATGACGTTGTAACAGGTTTTCTGAATCGCGATATGGTTTCGTTACCGCGTCCCCTATATAAAGTCGACGATATATTTGTTTTGTGTTCTGGTGAGGAATATTGATTGAGTATCCACTTGTATCCAACTCCCTGGATCTCTTTGGATCTTCAAATCAATAAATAGGTCATTAATATCGTATTATAAGTAAATCTGTAACTATTTTGTAACTTTGCTGACATAAATAAAGTAACTTTCAAATTTGTTTACTGGAGTTTTATAACTTACAAAACAAATAATAATTTGACAGCTATAAAAGGTCGATATATTTTCAGTTGAGTTAAATAAAACGCATTTTGTAGAACATGATTTTATTTAAAAATCTCAACATCTCCCGTTCCAAAATTAACATCACATGTAAGTAATAAATCTAACGTTAAAATCCCTTATATCTGTCAAGAGAAGGGCCAATATCTTGTTATACCAGACGAAAACAATTAAAAGGTTATAAAATGACATTTTACTCACGTCTTCTGATAAATAAAACAAAGGACCTTCATAAATTAATCCAGTTGCCGTGACAGTTATATCTTTATATTAAAACAGCGGTATTTTGATGTGTCAAATGAATATGAATACACAATAATTAAACTGATTTGCATACAAGATGATGATATACAGGGTGTAATTTAGTATTGAAGCTGGAGAGGAACATAACATATCATCACGCCTATATTACCCAAAAGGGTGTGTCATAGGTGTACAACAACCGCATTTCACCAGTTATGTTTAGGTCCCATGGGAATAAGTTGAATGAGTTGCCAGCATTATCAAGATTTTATTTAATGCTCGTCCTCACTCAATTCTTGAAATATTAAAGCTGTTAAAAATAATCAATAGAAGAAAGAAAGAAAGAAAATAATTTTCAGTTTCTTACATATGCAAAAACAGGTAATTATTATACAAAATATGTAATAAATATGTAAGAAAACAGTGGTGGTTGCTCAGCTTTAATGCTGTGGAGTCTTGCATTTCTGCAAAAATTCCACAGCGCTGATTTTCAGCAACCACCACGGTTGACGGCACAATCTATCACATATCAATCTACAACAGTTTTAAAAGGAAAGATAACACCAGAAATAAATAAGTAATGGAAATTGCGGTTAACTTTTTCGGATATTCATGATTTGTTTTCAGATTCATACTTAAAAGTTGATCTTTTTGTTATGCTTAGTCATAAAAAACCATTTTATCCATAAACGTGACTGTACAAAAATGACCAATATACACGATCTGAATACATTCAAAGACCGTCTACATCATGAATAGCAACACAAGCAACCGTAAAACTCAGTACATAAAACATGGGCCAGCAACAGTTTGGCGCGTTTCAAACAAAAAACAAGTTGAAACTGAAATAACACGTTTTCGCGATCCCTCAACCCGTACACACGGCTACCGATCATGCTATACATTTCCAGTTTAAACTGGTCCCACATTGATACAGAGCCTATACAACAGAGACTATCTTATACAAGAAATGAACAGGTTGATGTGTACCCGTCTATATATCGAACTTCGACAAGTAAAGGAAAATTGAAATAAATTGCCTACTGTTTCTCCTCTTATATTATTCAGGAGACGACTCTTCAGGGCCCATACAGGTCAGTCTGTCGAGATTGAATGTATTTTTTTAGGGTTCCCGAGTTCAACTAAAGAACCCGTTCAGATCGTATGTGTGATCGGACGTGTCTGTCAGTCGGTCAGTCAGTAGCTAAAGGAGCCTCCCCGAGTGACGTACACAACGATTCTTTACGTCCGGCGCACCCTGGGCAATTTGCGAGTTCTCCACAGCGAATTGGATAATCCTTTCACCACGATGGCAAGTTAAAATAAATTTTGCCTCAGCCATCGACACGACGAAGAAGAAAGTAGCTAAAATACTGTTATTAGTAGTAGTCTGTAATTTGTCAATAGCCATTGACCAAACTGAAAATTTTTAAATCGTAAAATATGATGACAACTCTTTGATGACATTGATACTTGTTTTAACAGAGGAGTAATTAAATATTTAAGTCTAAATGTTGTAAAAGCTGACTGCAGACCCCTACACTAGATATCCGCAGACACACACCTGACAGTTTTTAGAACCATGGATTTATCGAGGACAGTGGACTTATGTGCCTGTCAGTTCATTTGTCTCTCGAGAGTCATGGTGTGGCACCATGGGGTTCCTTCGCCGATGGTTTTCCGGAAATTGGATGTTAAATATTGATCCAGTGGTCAAAGGAAATAAATAAAGGTTCATACAGAATAAAAGCAAGCATACATCCTGTATAATTCATTTGCAGCAATTCCGGAAAATCTGGCAGCTTTGCTTTGGTTTTATGTCAAGAAGTTATAAATATGTTCCTGTTTCTGTGAAAATAGATGTCGAACGTTACCTTAATGGATACGATATATCTTTTTCATTTTACTGAGTTCTTTATTACTTTATTATTAACTTGACGACCGGATGGCGGAGTGGGTAGTGTGCCTGCCTGCGACGCCGAGGTCGTGGGTTCGATTCCCACTTGAGACAAATCTTTGTGTGCATGAACATGGGGGTTTGTCTTAGTCTGGGTGTTTCTATGTATAATAAGTATGCATTTACAAAAGAAAAGTATATATGTATTAGTATCAGTTATTCTAGTACCCATAGTACAAGCTCTGCTTAGTTTGGGACTAGATGGCGTTGTGTGTGAGTTGTGAAATATTTATATTTATATATTTATAATTACTAGGTTCTGCACGCGACTTCGTCTGTGTGGAATTCACCCTCATAGGGAGTCGAGTTTCCAAAAAAAACTATCTTACAGTTAATTTATTTCATTTAAATTCCCCTTATTTATGGGCTACTATGTGCAGGATTTCATGCAATTTCCTTCATAATTGAGTTATTTGCCATATAAACTTACACTTCCTAATTTACCCCCTTCCGGATTGAATGCAAAGATGAAATATATAGACAGACAGAGATAAAAACTGACTGACGGGCGGATGGACGGACGGACCGATGAATTGGTTCTAAGAAATGGAAAGGAATTCAATTACATTAACATACAATAAAATAACATACATAAAATAAGTTATAAATTGTTAGCATATAATATAATGTAAACTAAGTTATGAAACATTTGCATACCTGTACTATAGGTGAAATATGTCTTGAACTATTAAATACACTGTCCACCAAATACACCTATCTGTGTACCATATTTCAAGCAAATAAATGATAATATGACGTTAGTAATACAAAGGAAAACCTTATTATCACGCCTTTATTATCAAGAAGGGCGTGGCAGATGTGTATTATACCCTCCTTGTTACCTGCTATGTTTTACGTCCTCTTTGATTATGTGCTTATCACCATCCACCGAGCTCAATTTCAAGTTTGTGCTGCTATTGAAAATTGTCTGCGGAAAATCTAAATAATGTTGTTGCCCGAACCTTGAATTAAATCCGAAACCTCGCGGTGAACGGCGGCTTACACTTAACAATAAAAAGGAATACCTACCCTTTGAAACATGAAACGCATGATGACTATTTTTTTATTTTCGTATATAATTGAATCACCTCTTGATATTAAAAACATCCTCAAAATAAATACTTTGATATCACATAAGTTTCCTGAGGGAATACTTTTTTAAATTCACATTAATAATAGACTCGCCCAAACACTCCAAACAAATAGTTATAATGGCGTGACGTCACGCTTGAGTATTTTGTATGTTAAGTTATGAATTTTGTTTGGTAGCTATATAAAATATTGCGTGTATAAAATGGTTTTATTACAAAAGTTTATATAAACTGTGTGAGTAATTTAATAATAAAGTTATTTTTTAATAATTTCGTATTTCAAAAATAGATTCGCCCATGACACTTTGAATGATCATAAAATAAGTTAGATTTATAGTATGTAACTAAAAATTATTGCATTTGGTTTTTTTCTTTTTTAAAAAAACAACGCCCGCACTAGGAATAACTCCTGTGCGCAAACATACATTTCACACACACAAAGCACACCCAGAATCAGAACAAATCTTTGCGGATCTCACAAAGATTTGTCCCATGTGGGGATCGAACCCACAACACCAGCGCAGTTGATAGCAGTGAGGCGACCGCTATAACCACTACGCCAACCGTGCACTCCTTTATGTTTATCTATACATATCCTTTATTTTACTATCTATGGATCAGTTACCATGCCCATTATGTGTTCTAAGATTTAAAACAAGCTTTTATAACTTCGGAAGTTACATGGAAATGCGAGTATGAATTCGCTCTATGCATCAAACTTACTCTCAAAGGATGAGTGGAAATTAGAAAGTTTTGGCATGCAATAGCTGAACTTTAATTTTACACCTCTCGTTTCAGGAATGCGGTGCTGACCTTTTGTTTTTTTTTTTTTTTTTCAATTATGAACAGCAACTTTTTGTGAACTTAACCGTACTGATGTTAGTTTATGGTAATTAAATAAATAAATATCACACAACTTACACACAGCGCCATCTAGTCCTAAACTAAGCAGAGCTTGTACTATGGGTACTAGAATAACTGATACTAATACATATACAGGGTGTATTTTTGAAACGGGGCAGTAAGGGCAAGTACCTTAACCGTTGCAGTTACAGCAAAACGTTCTTAAAAGACCTTCCCTAACTTTTTGGGACATTTTGAACTGCATTCACAGATTTTGTAAAAAACTTACAGTTAGCAAAAAAAATGCAAAAAGTTCAAAAAAAATTTTTTTACGCCAATCGATTCTATTTCATGTGGGGATCAAAAAACTCTATGGGACCATTTTAGCTTTCAGTACTAGAAAAGACAGAAATCGCCAAAAACGTTTCCCTTACATTTCGGCAACAGAAACGAATTTCTACGATGGTCTAACTTTTTGTTATGGCCTGGAAGTGGGTAGAATTGACTGTAAAGTAAATAAAAAGAATTTTTACCCTCAAATTTCGAATTTGATTCGAAAATCTGTGTGTTATACTTAGTTTCAGCTGAGAAACTTCGTATGAGTTATTAATTAAGGATTTTCGCTAAAATGTCTTCTAATCGTGAAAAAATTGACTTATTAGAAGCGTATTTTGTCAATAATCCAAATGCGGGAGCTGCATTAGTGTGGTACCGCAATAAGTATCCGTTGCGGCATGTGCCAACAAGAAAGGTTATTACAAATCTTTTGAAAAACCTGGAATTGCAGGGTTCTTTCAAAATACGCTTCTAAAAAGTCAATTTTTTCACGATTAGAAGACATTTTAGCGAACATACTTAATTAATAACTCATACGAAGTTTCTCAGCTGAAACTAAGTATAACACACAGATTTTCGAATCAAATTCGAAATTTGAGGGTAAAAATTCTTTTTATTTACTTTACAGTCAATTTTACCCACTTCCAGGCCATAACAAAAAGTTAGACCATCGTAGAAATTCGTTTCTGTTGCCGAAATGTATGGGAAACGTTTTTGGCGATTTCTGTCTTTTCTAGTACTGAAAGCTAAAATGGTCCCATAGAGTTTTTTGATCCCCACATGAAATAGAATCGATTGGCATAAAAAAAAAAAATTTGAACTTTTTGCATTTTTTTTGCTAACTGTAAGTTTTTTACAAAATCTGTGAATGCAGTTCAAAATGTCCCAAAAAGTTAGGGAAGGTCTTTTAAGAACGTTTTGCTGTAACTGCAACGGTTAAGGTACTTGCCCTTACTGCCCCGTTTCAAAAATACACCCTGTATACTTTTCTTTTTTTTTGTAAATACATACTTATTATACATAGAAACACCCAGACTAAGACAAACCTCCATGTTCATGCACACAAAGATTTTTCCTAAGCGGGAATCAAACCCGCGACCTCGGCGTCGCAGGCAGGTACACTACCCACGCCGCCATCCGCCATCATTGGAATTATGCTATTTATATGTTATTTTAATCATATTTGTAACTTTCATATAAATACTATTTTGGATTCATACAATTTAATTTTTATGCATTTATTGACAGTTAGTTTCATTTTATTATTAATTCATGCCTAAAAAATATTAATCCATGTTATATTTAATTTATTACATTTTAATGTTTTTACAGTTTGTTTCGTTTGGTTTAACGTAAAAGTAATAAAATGATCATTGTATAATAATAAATTTAATAAGTAAGAAAAAGTCCAGGTTGTCGCGCTGAATTTCTGACGTATTATATATTTATATATTTGTCTCACACTTATAACAAAATTATACGTCGCTATTCTGATTTAATTTGTAGATTTTGTTATAGATCCATAGAGCGACTACAGCGCTACAGGAAGACAACCTCCAGCGGAGAGTGTCTTTGTCTCTGAATGCTCTTGTATCTATGTCAACTGGCAGGCTCTTCAATACACAGCTTACAGCTAACCAAAAGGATGAGACAACAGATTGTTTTAACCTATTGGTCATCATCTGACAGACGTCTGGGTAATCTTTCAGTTGATGACAATATGTAGGTAGTAACTTAATCAGTTAGTGACTTATTAAGTTTAGAATAAGTTATATGACTATTTTTATTTAGGATCCAATATGTAAATTTTTCTGTAAACAAAGATGTTAAAAAGAAAAAAATATGTAGTAACTCTCATTCTGTAGGTCCTGTCCTCCGTTTGCTATTAGGACTACAAAATGTTTTGTGCTGAATGAATATTGTAGTCCACTCGTTGGCAAATAATTACTGCAGGTTTATATCTTGTAAGAGACCAGAAAAGAAACTCCACTGTAAATCCAAATGTACCTATAAAATAAATACTACAACAAAAAACTATACGTAGAATATCGTGAAACTATACGCCATATTTCTTACTTAAGCTCGAATCTAGAGCTCCATTAAAAGCTCAGAGGGGTTCCAACGCGGCCAGCGACGATAGGCCCCGACAGCGTTTGACGTCGCTAGCGAAAGGGGTCTTTTACATTTGTCAGGCTTATAACGAAGAGTGCGACGGAGTGGTTGGAATATTGTAAATGTGAGGTTAATATTGCGATTTTGAAGTCGGTTATAACACGAGGCTTTTATTTACAGTGCGCTACTTTTCTGCACGCCATTTTTATTGTGTATATGAAATTTTGAGTTTACAGTGAAATCTCGTAACAAACTTGCACCTCAAGTTTTAAAAAACTTAAAAATACTTTAGAGGAACAGGGTGTGATGTTCCTCCACCACAAAGGGAGGATCCTCCGACCAGGCTCGGTGGTATTGCCTGGCGGACAGCTGTCCAACGATAGCATATTGGAAGTGGTATATATGTATACTCTCTGTGAACACTCCGTTATCGCAATTCAGCACTCGACATATGTCACGTGATTATGTGCGGATACCGCCACAATACCTATGAAATATTTTCCTCATCTACCTTCTTTCTTAAAAAGTACTTAAAATAATTATGATATGTAGGTACGTAAATTATAATTTTTCGGACATTAGATGCTCTTTGCGGCTAACACTAGGCGTAGCCATCTAAACCTAGCTTTAGCATCAGACCTTAACAACATCAACACAAGTTGCGAATGTGGATCGCCCACCCAAAGTATGGTCCATCTGTTGTCCTGTCCATTACTTCCTACCCTTTGTACCACTAAAAGACCTTATGCAGGCCAACCAAACAGGCGTCCTAGTCGCGTCCTATTGGTCTAAAACTGTATAAATAGAAAATATTAAACAAAATTACTATAGTCATTGACACGACAAGAAGAAGCATTACAACGTAATACATTACAGTACGTAATTTGTATATGCAATTTTAAAGTCTACCAATCAACACTTGGCCAGCATGGTGGATTCTATAGTCCACCTTGTACCATAGTAGAAGCTAAACCCCAGCAGTTTGACAAGTATTATATATACAGGGCTACTATTTACCTACTTTTGTTCAATGACATGACGTGACATGTTTATATTTTTTACTGAATTCAGTACCATGAAGTAATCGGTGTCTGTCTACGTCATTGGCAACAACCCACACTGAATTAACATCATTCATTAACACCCACACGAAAACTTTCATAAAGATCTCATTCTAAGTACTTGTAATATTTTATCTAGCTAAAGAGCACTCAATTAAAATGAATAGGAAATAAAAGCAAATATGTGAAGGAGTGGGAAATTAGATTGTTCGGCGCATCTATGATTTAGTAACTATTTATACCTATATAACCTGCAAGGGCGGCGCTCTGCCACATTCTGCACAATGATGCCTGACAATGAGTTTAATCCTTTTCTCTTCCTTTTCTTTAGTCCTTTTGTTTTTATTGTCTTAGGCTTAGTGTGACATCATTATATTAAATTAATTTACTTTTTTTAAATTCGCAGGTAAGATTAGACATAGTGGAGGTTAAGTAAGTATGCACCTATTCTTAATGCCTAAGAGACCGTGGGCGGCCGATCTACGTCATTTCATAAAAGCTGGAAGTTTATCTGTGTTTGCTTCTAACATAAGAAAGAACGATCGCAGTGACTTTGGGACTAAACGATTACGTCTTATTCGATATGTTTTTAAGACCATAGTAGAAATCATCTTCTTGACAGACACCCTTAAATATTCAGAAATATAGGTTGAAAAACGGTTGTCAATGGGTTGGAACCATTAAGATTTAATTATTTGTAAAAAGACTCATTTAATTTACAAAACTATTAAACTTTTAAAAAGTAAATCTTTCTAAATTTGAACCTCATGTCATTTAAAACCTCCAGTCAAAAATATGATGAATGTGTTTCAACATAAAACTTTGTGAGTTCTTATTTGAGAAGGAAACAATCCATGGTATATTTGCAGGACAAACGGAATCGGGTGGTGACTTTAAAATAATTACATTAAAATGGATGTTTGCTTGTGCCCATTTTGTTTCGATCATTAACTGACTCGTATATACAAACTGGTAAATTAAAATCAGGGATGTTATAGATATGAAATTTCGGATTAGGATTGGTTACGGATATAAGATTGATTATTATACCGGATACAAATGCGGATATTAATTTATGTCGTATTATCCGTTAGTTTCGGATAATTTCCGTTACGGATGTTAGTATTTAAGTAATATAAAAGTGAAATACATATAGGTATTAAAATGGTACAAATTACGGTCGGCCGTACAAAACAACTTGTAATAGCGTGTCTCAATTAGGCTCCGCCCCTATCCGATACTATCCAAAACATTTGTTTCGGATTCGGATACATTTACGGATATTTTTTATATCGCATATCCGATATTTTCGGTTACGGTTACGGAGCTCCCTAACATCCCTGATTAAAATAATGATTTTGACTGAATGGACAAGAACATGCATTTTAGTGATATAGTAATATTAAACTAACAACCTGATTACGTTTGTACGGGCAATACGCTGTTGATTGTTCCCTCTAAATACATTTCCATTATCGCTTATGTGTGTGTATGTGTGTAAGGCCGTATGGGATCAAAGCATAAATCATAAACTTTTAAAGGACACTGAGTACTGTTGATATCAGAACTTGTAGCGTTAGCAAGGAGACTGTGCTTTTAGGATTTGAGAGAATTCTATGGAAACAAAAGTTGAATTATACTAACACAACTGTTTTGTTGGAAACAAACAGTAATCTAAACACGATTTATAACTTGAGAACGGCTGATACGATTTGGCTAAAAATAGTCAGGGAGGTAGTTTTGACAACGCATAGCTCAACACGGGCTAACATATTTTAATATAGTCACTGTATTCATTTTTGTTTAGCGCATAAATAACTATCCAACAATATAACACATGTATTCCATGGTGGGACCAGATTCCACACAAAAAAATAGTCTATCTCCTTTCAAGTCACGCAATGAAGGCTACATTCATACTGCTACGACACAAATGCAAAACCTACCTACGCCGTAGCACGATTAGCTTACGCCGTAGCACTTTAAAAGTGCTCCACAAAACGTACGTGTTTTAAAGTGCTACATATTTCTTTCGCATAACAACAACGCTACGTTGTAGCATTTCAATCAAATCTTCGTGAAACTAAAAATATAAAGCCTCCTTCTTAAACAAAACCTTCCAGATAATTTGGTTTTGAATTACTACTTTATTAAATTTAGCCCCAATTTCAAAGGTGTTAAATAAACCTTTTTGGCTGGTCAGGTTATATTTTATGGGTCGGAGAAGAACTATCTGGAACCTTCTAAACTGAACCTTAATGTAATTAGTAAAAGTAACTTCGATTTATTATAAATAAATAAAATGAACATTATTTTTCAAAAGATTTTATTCAATTACTATTTAATCCTCAATTCTTTTGAAACTATGACAAGCATTATAAGATTGCCTCCATTTTTATTTTACTCAATATCAAGGTGACTGTCAAATTTTGGTATTGCTTTATATTTTTTTCTGCAAACCTGCAAAAAATATCCCTTTTGCTATTAAATTTGCCAATACTAACCATCAGGTAGACTGTCCTAAATTAATAGAAATCATAG
The DNA here is from genome assembly GCA_905147285.1 of Hypena proboscidalis. Classification (NCBI taxonomy): domain Eukaryota; kingdom Metazoa; phylum Arthropoda; class Insecta; order Lepidoptera; family Erebidae; genus Hypena; species Hypena proboscidalis. The sequence goes on from LR990130.1 coordinate 20,183,849, forward strand.
TCACCATACTTACGACACTAACTTCATCGCTGTCCAAAGTTTTAAGTAAGAAATGGCACATATTTACATTGTTGGACAGCTTCCTTTAGGTAAACAAGATATATTATGTTTTGTTAGATTTACCCACGGAAAAATAGAGCTATTGTGATAAAGATATTGTGATTTTTTTTAAGTAAATAGCTTAATCTTTGACCGCGATCTTAATAAAGTGACTGATGTGGTCAGCTAATAACCTGTATAAAAATATCTTGGCAGGCGTTAAGTTGGCATTAAATGACATGTCACACGCTCTGATTGGATACATTCGAGCGCGGAGCCCGTCTATTGGTTGATTTTCGAGTGCTAAGTCAACCATCTGCAGCTAACTTAACACCCGTCTATGAATTAGACACAAAGTACTTTGATAAAAAAGAAAAATTAAATATTATTATAATTATATATTATTTGACGACCGGATGGCGGAGTGGCTAATGTACCAGCCTGCGACGCTGAGGTCGCGGGTTCGATTCCCACTTAAGACAAATCTTAGTGTGCATGAACATGGGGGTTTGTCTTAGTTTGGGTGTTTCTATGTATAATATGTATGTATTTACAAATGAAAAAAGTATATATGTATTAGTATCAGTTATTCTAGTACCCATAGTACAAGCTCTGCTTAGTTTGGGACTAGATGGCGTTGTGTGTGAGTTGTGAAATATTTATATTTATTTATTTAAATATATAAGGTACCTACTGCACAATCTCGACTACTCCTTGAGTCAATTATAGGAATATACAGTTTGAAACGTAAAAAGTGCTATCTTCTATAGTCGATAGTCTATAGCCTGGTCTAAATTATAACGAGGCTAGCCATTTCTGTAGATAACGATCCACAATGGAAGGTTTACCCAAAAACATTATTTCCATTTTTTCTTGAATTTCACCGAAATTTCAGGCTTCTTCAAATACTAAAGCAGATGTGTTGAAAAGAAAACGATTAAGCTTTTCGCTTCGCCGAGTACTTCACTTTTTACACGACTGTGAGCTATCCAAAAAAGTAATTTATCCAAGTCTGCTCCGAATTCGAGGCCTAATAGGCTGTAATGTTTTCTATATTATTTTATATCTCTCAGCCCACATTATTTTTATTCGAATAGTTTATCCAAGTATTTTATTTTTGGTGGCGAAATCATGCGTACCAAAGATTATATTACCGTGACAGGAATTAATGGATCTTATTTGCAATTGGCAAGGAAAAGAGAAGACGGTTAAATACAAATTGAAAAAAATGTGTACTTGCAAAGCTAATTACGCGTATGTTGGTAAACATATTTTATAAGTAGTTTTTTGATGCACAAGTGTAGTTATGCTACCCAAATGCTACCGTATAACTCTAATAGAATGCCATTTTGTACATCTTACTGATATATTTTTTTCTTACTGATATATATGTGAAATTTTGTAAATTTGTGTGAATAATGTTTGTTACTTCATTTCGCAAAAACAATCGGTAAGATTTTGATGAAATTTTGCACAAATACATAGTCTTGCTTGACATATATAGGCTACTCGTACCACCCGGTTGAAAGATAATTTTCTATATTTAAAGCACGACTTTTTTCAATATTCTGCAAACTGTTGCGCGTCAACCGAATATAATTTGTAAAATTTGATACTGTTACTCGAATAAGCAATACATTAACACCAAAACTCTGTCTCTAATAAGATTAGCAGAACTCCAAACATAATCGATGAACTGTACCTATATCCCGACATATTAGATATCGGCGCAAACTCCGGCGGCATTTGGCTGCCTCGTCAGAACATTAATTGATCAAACGCCGGTGCCGCTTTGTGATCATGTGTTTCATATACCTACTATACTTGTTATATGTACGTCTGGCATTTGATTTGTTGAAAAGTTCTGCAGAATCAAGCTGGGTGTGTATTAAAATCAATCGTTGAAAGGTTAGAGTTTATAAAACTCGACTCGTGGACCGCGTTTGTGATTTGTGTGAACTTATAAAGTTAGGCTGAGATCTATAGAGCGTATAGACTTAGCTCAGACGTCGCTCGTCTAAACGTAAGTACTCAGCAAAGCGAAAAGCTTAAATTTTGAAATATTTTTTTCGTTGGTAATTTTTTTGTTAAACATAATTTTAGTTTTGTCACATTTCCTAAATTTCTAGGGTTCCAATAGTGGATGTTCAATCGCAAATGGAATTGATTTAGGACATAAACAAGATTACTTCTTCTGGCAATATATATGTATTTATTTTCTTTAGACAATCTGGCGACTGATCTGATGTTAAATGATAACCGCTGCTTACCGCGCCAGGATTGCTTGGTTTAAACCTCATTTCAAGAAGGACACGTCGTAGCGCTCAGGATACATCTTACAAATTCTTTTAATAGTACAGAAGGTCTTATACAAACATAATTATTTCCCTCGAAATCCCCGAAACACACACATAAACCGCCAAAACACACACGTCGACATCGCATCCGGGCACGTCAGTTGCATTGTAATTAAACTGTGCCGATGGATAATGCCTCAGTATGGTTTATGAATATGTCAGAATTTTTTTTAAGACAATCTAGTGACTCATCTGATGTTAAATGATAACCGCTAACTACCGCAAAAGGTTGGCTCTCTCCAAACCTCGTTTTAAGCGGAGATATCGTAGCGCTGAGGACATATCTTTCCAATTCAACTTTTAATTATTAAAATAGGAAAGAAGTTCTTATACAAACATAATTATTTCGCCCGAAATGCGCAAAACGCACACATAGACCATCATAACACACACGTCGACATCACATCCGCGCACGTCAGTTGCACTCTAATTAAACTGTGCCGATGCCTGATGCCTCATCCTGGTTTAACATTGTTTGTGTGGCACCCATACAACATGTGTTTAGCTATCAGTTGTAATTTCAGCTTTGTTACATTTCCTGAAATTCTGGGGTTCCGTCAGTCTTTGTTCTATTGCAACTGGGGTCGAGATATGTAAATCATATTTGCAATTGATTTCGAAAATTAATTGGTAAATTTTGCTTTGCTGGGTTCTTTAGTTACATTACTTCGATATTCTCTTTAGCTGGTCCATTACAAGATTAAAATTATTATTTAAATTTGTGTTTTAATAACGCTTTTTACTAGCTACGCTTGTGTTTAATTCTAGACTTAATAGAAACATAAAACTTCACTCGCTTGCCTTTCCGTAATTGATTATATGATGAAACTGACAATTTTAATTTTCCTCCTACCGTCACCACTTTCACATAACCCGTTATAGAATTAAAACAGACTTCGTTAATTAAGAGAATGCATCTGTCATGGCAGTATACGACATCATACGACATCCGTCATAGTATGGCTAAGTAGAATTGAATTGGAACTTGGAATGGAAAACATCTGTGTCGTTAGAGATCATTTTGTGGCAAATGGTCTTTAATAAAATTACATACCTGTATATACTTCAATAATGCACAAAAGTTATCTCAGACAACAATACAGAACAAAAAAAGAGGTAAACAAATGAGTGGATTAAATAAAAAAGACCACATTGGACCAAAGTTGCACAGAACAGAAAATGGAAAAGTTTAAAGAAGCCTATGCGTCAAAAACATGTATTGAAGATCAATAACCGATGATGCCATCAGTAAACGATTTATAATTTATTCTAAAATACAGTTAAAAAAATGATGGGACCGGTAAGATTTGAACCTGTGACCTTCTGCACACCGGGCAGTCGCTTTAACCAGCTACCTCTCTTGCCAGTACTCTAAATTTCTCTCTATTCTGTCAGTCACATATTTTTTTCAACTGTTTCTTGGTTTAAATTGCTAAGCATAATGCTATAAAAATAATCAATTAGAAATTTATAATTTGTGTGAAATGTCCCGGTCCGGTGGATGGCGATAGGCTGACCCTCTCTAACATGGGACCTAAGACATAAGATGTGAAGTGTAGGTGTTGAGTACACCTGTGCTTCATACTTACGGGTAATATAGACGTTATGTTAACGTAATAAAGTTGGCAACGAAATAAGTTTTAAGTTAAAATATTTCTACTACGGCTCGTATAATCAGTGAACTAAGAAATTTTGGGAGCCTTGGTAACTTTGTCTTTTCAGAACGTCTCCTTGAGCTGTCCTATGAGAGTCATATTGAGCGGCCATAGCTGCAGTTAATCATCAATAACTGATCAAGGACAAAAGATTGTCCCAAAATGACAGTGTAGTCGGGAGTAACTGGTTCGCCGCCATATTGCATAGGGGTAATGTTTTTTCGTCTTTTGGTGTTATGGAGTGTAACTATCCAATTAATTTTGCTGTCGTGTAATCTAATGTCGTTAATAAAGTTTGTACTTGTTGTTTTTCAGTAAGTTAAATATTTTTCAGTTATAAGCGACATGCGACAATTACTCAAATGTTATAATCCAGTGTATTTTAATATTATTCACCGATGCTTGCATGTTTTGAGGTGGCATTTGAGGCATTTGGTTTTATAGTGAAGAAATAAATATGGTTGTACTGTAGAGCATTGTGAACACATTCCATTGTGTACCTGGTACGGAAACAGCGAACAAATAAATTTGTAAAAAATGTATACAACATTTCGATAAACTGTTCATAGTTTTTATTACGTTCTTAACACACACATAAAATAATAGTTATTTTTTCTATTGGCTCGGTTTTAGTTAGTCAATTTTATTTTTAAATAGACACCTTGTAAAAACACTTTTTAAAAATGGCGTTTAAAACTATGAAATCTTAGCGCGAAAATATAACATATAAAATATAATATAAAATATAACTGCTTACCATCAGGCGGGCCGTGTGCTTGTTTGCCACCTCAGTGGAATAAAAAAAAAAGAAAAAAAAAGTCTTTTTGAAAATCAGTGAAATCAGTCCCTAAATATAAAGAAGACTGATATACCTACTTGTAATATTTTAAAGCAAATTTTATCAGGTTCGAGTCGTGCTGGATTCTTAATTTTTCAACTTCACTACATAGTATAAAACAAAGTCGCCTTTTCTGTCCCTATGTGCGCTTAAATCTTTAAAACTACGCAACGGATTTTGATGCGGTTTTTTCCAATAGATAGAGTGATTCAAGAGGAAGGTTTTTATGTATAATACATGCATAGAAAGGGGGAATTGTTTTACTCCAAATTTAACGCGTGCGGGCCACGGGCAGTAATGAATAAATCAAACTACTGGATCGATTTAAATCATTTTTTCAGTGAGTGACATAGGCTATATATTATATACCCGTGCGAATCCGGAGCGGGCCGCTGTGTTTTTATATACAACGTTCACAGTTTTTCTGTAGTGTATTTAGTATCAGCATTGTACCCGTGCGAAGCCGGGGCGGGTCGCTAGTTAATATTATATAAAAGACTGATATAGTTTACTATATTCTTAAACCTGATTCAATACTGTGATAGTAAAATAGTTTGCATTAAGCAAATGTAAAATCTTAGAATATGGCCGTTATGTAGACTGGTACACGGCATTTGTATCCGTCTTTACGACACAGCATTTACATAGGTATTTCAATTAATTCTCATATTACTAGCATTCCGGACTGATATGCCATGTAACTGACTCAGAGATTTTTATTCGCTATTAGATTCTATATTTCTAATTGATTATTTTTATAGCATTTAGCTATGCTTAGCAAATTATACTAAGAAACAGTTGAAAAAGATATGGGACTGACTGGAATTGAATCTGCGACCTTCGGCACACCGGGCAGCCGCTTTAGCCATCCAACGTACGTACGTACGTACGACGTATCATACAGTTGAAAATTTTAGGGTGCTGGTAAGAGGCGACCGTAGCTGGATGGCTAAAGCGGCTGCCCGGTGTGCAGTAAGATCGCAGGTTCAAATCCTGCCGGTCCCATATCTTTTTCAACTGTTTCTTAGTATTCGATTCTATAGTTTTAAACGCCATGTTCAAAACTGTCTCGGTGCTTTAGTGGTTAACGTATGCGCCTGTCACCGCCAGGTCCCGAATTCGATTCCCGGGTACAGTGTTCAAATTCAAATCATTTATTTTCATAGGCCCCAGGAGGCGCTTAAACACGTCAAAACATTACAAAAAATGATATAAAAGTAAATAATAAATAATAATAAATTATACTAATTACAATGATTTGAATAACCGGGGCTCAGATTTATTGTTAATATTTATTTATTTTTTTATTTATTATTTGTTAATATCAGGTAATTCTTAATAGCAGCACGGAGTTGGAATTGTGCCGGGATGGTGATAGGCTCTACCCATTTCCCATTGGACCTAAACATAACAGGTGAAGTGTGGGTTTAGTACACCTCTGCCACACCTTTCTAGGTAATATAGGCGTGATGTTATTTTATGTTATGTTTAAATGTGTTTAGGTATTAAAAAAAAGATTGACTACTATGGTAGAGTGGACTAATTAAGCGGCCGTGGCGTAATGGATAAGGCATCGGTCTTACGATCGAGAGGTCGTGGGTTCGGATCCTGGCCATTACACCACAGACGTGAACTTCCTCCTAACACAAGCGAATTAAGCTTAGCTGGAGGGGGTTAACAAGAATACTAGTAATTTGTATTTGCAAATTACTAGTAAGCTTTTAAAAAAAAAAAAAAAATACTCTTAAATTTTTTAGTCTTATTCTCATCATGTGACTTGCGAGACATCGCACCAATTTTTAAGCGTGCCAATCGATTACATATTTGAAAATAACAGCATCGATTTTATATGATGCATTTATATCGACCCGCGAAAACATTAACGATCAGTTCCAACCCTTAAATATACAAAGGCCTGGCATCAATCATTCATAGCCGACGGACCGTGTCCGAGCTAGATCTATCAATACACACGTCGTGACTTCACAGGCCATCCCTGAACGCCGACACGCCGACGTTTCCGCAATATGCACAGAATGACGAATTAATTGCCGTTCATGTGCGGACGGGTGTGCTGCAAATACGAATACTACACGGTTTTGCATAATTGTGAGATATACATTGATAATTACAGCCGTATGGGCTGACCGCATGGTGGGCGTAATCAGGAGATGTACGATGCGCGAATAAAAACTCATTAATTATACTTGGCCAAAAAATAGGTTTCAATTTAAAAACGTTACGTTTGGTGTAACTCAGTTTTTGTCAGAGCAGTTCAGTCAGTATTTTTATACTAACGTAATATGTGATAAACTTTGATACTACTAAGTTTTATCTTTTTTATAGACTAAACATATCTAAATAACTACAATGAATGTTTGTTCGTGGCCATTTTGTGAGAATTGTTTTTATCATTATTTGGGTTACAACGAAAATCAAAAAATATAATAATACTTTTGAAAAATAGACGCTAGTGAACATGCACTTTTGTGTATATGAAATTATTTGTCTTTAAAAGTTGTCAAAAAATTAATAATATTAAGTTCAACTCATACTACTTTTGTTTGGAAAACAGTCAACCAATTGTTTCCTCTTAATAGTTTGACATGCTGTAAAGTTCGTTGTACACTTTTGGATTGCAATATTTGCAATATGAATAAATGATATCAATCATAAATTTAAACTGCCATGTTTACAATTGTTTCAAACATTCAAAGTTATAATAATTGGATTTTTATTTTCCAAAACTGCAATAATTTTCATGCAGTTTATGATTGCTCCCGTTATTGCTGTTAAAATTATTTACCAACAGTTATTTCTGAATGTGTTTTAAATTGAACATTCGTATGATGGACCATATACCAATTGTTACGATGTGAAATTTGCAGCACTACATCACAGCTTCATGATAAGTCTTTGATAAGCCTATTCGGAACTTATTGGCAAATAAAATGTAAAATTTCTACAGAGTTATCAGGCGTTTAACTATTTTAAACTTTAGCGGCCACTGGTGAGATAGTAACTATGCTGGGTCTGTCGGCCATTTAGTTTAATCGGGTTCTTTATTATATTTTATTTTACTATAAAATACATATAGTATAATTTTAGCTGTAAGTTTTCCTAAAAGTCTAACAGCTTAAATTATAATATAAACAGACTGCCAAAGAATGGAACGCCTTGCCCGAGTCTGTGTTTCCGGATAAATACAATTTGGATCTGTTAAAAGCAAGAATTAATAGGTATATCATAGGTAAACGTGCTCCACCGTAGACCGCATCATCACTTACCATCAGGTGAGATCGTGGCCAAACGCGTGCCTATCCACCATAAAAAAAAAGAAAAGAAGAAGACCAATTACAAGTTTTCACAGAAAACATTTTTAATCAATATGAAGTAGAAGTGATAATGGGTGTGCGCATATAAGATCAATTTGCCGATATTTCCTACAGCTTATAATCGGCAGATAGAAACTATAAACTAATGGACGATAATTAAGTTATTCTGTTGTCCTCGCTGAGATCTATCGAGCGTTCTTAGACTTATCTTGAACAAAACACTGCTTTTGTCTTTTGTTACAAATGCAAAGTCCAAGTACATACGCTCTAAATATCTAAGCTTTAGCGTGTTTTGTCTTTCCGGTGTCAATAATTAATTTATTCACGCGACCCTTGTTCAAAATTGGTTTTACGATTGCGGAAGGTTTCTGGTTGAGAATTGTTCAAAGTTGTAGACTATAAAGTTGTACAAAGAGAAATCTTTGAAAGTTAAAACTTATACTGGTTGTTGTACGCTGTGCCAATGTTCAGTATTCTTGCTAAGTACCTCTTAGATTCATAGAAAGATTTGTCAGCTGCGCTAAACTGTTGAATTTGGCATTGGTTTTTTTTATACTAAGCCTGCAGCGAACGAACGTGTTATCAATCCGATGGTAAGTGGAGTACAGCTCATGGATATCAACAAGCCACAATAGCAGATTGTAGATGCGTCGCTGCAGCTAAGGACTACGGTTTTATGCCTCATATGTCAGTAATTTCAGGGCCTGATCTCACCATCAAAACGGGATATAACAATGCAAGCACTACTAATTGGCGGCAGGTTAAAGATGAGGATGGGGCTGCCGCCCGCGAGCTCGTTCACAAAAGCTCTAGAACCAGTGTTTTCTGTTTTTATAAAATTATCATAATATTGATCGGCTGACAATAGTAATATCAGAGTGGCAGTGCAGGTCCACGAAACTCCCCAAAACGTAATGAGATAGCTAAATCCATTTAATAAAAATAGCAATGGTGAGGCGCGAAGTTAACTATTATTAGCTTGTATCTTATATATAAACCAAAAGAGGATAGACTTCATACGTTCCATACATACATAAAGTCACGCCTGTATCCCATGGGAGTAGACGGAGACGATGGAACGCCATGTACTACGATCCTTTGTTTTTGTGTACTACGTACTTGTCTTTTCTGAAGGTCGTCAATTATCAAGTCCCTGAATGTCTTCCGGTGACTAGATGTCTTAATAATCTTGTTACCTACTACCTTGTTATATATCGATATCTAGTCGTTCTCCTGCACTCACCCAACTGCTAACGTTATTCGTTAAATTAATAATATTAATAATGTTTAATAGTCTTTTTTTATGTCAATTAATAATAATAAAAAAAATACACAAATGGGTATGAGTCTTCTGACCCCTGACCTAGTGCTAACTGTATTTCAGGGACCAGCATCTTTGCCTCGTAGATATTAATACAATATTATGTCAACTATGTTAACTCATTATAAAATCATTTAAAACATTACTTTAACATTAATATTAATAAAATCCACTCATGATCATAACTATTATGTAATAATAAAACTTTTGCTTTTGTGTGACTGAGGCGATGAGCGATGACGTTTAAACCACTCTCAAACGCAACCAACGTATTATTGAGCGTATCAAATGTACGGCTATTCGGCTGATCACACACAGCGCGAAAAGCTTTGCGTACGAAACCCCAACAAAATTAATCTTATCTGTGTACGCTTCGCCTGGTCCCAACTTTGTGGTTTTTATTCTGGGTTTTGCTGCTTTTTCTTCGGTTTTCGTGTTACTGACGGTGAAAGGTGGCTTCTAGAGTTCATTAATCACTGGAGTTGGTACAAAGTGTTATATTTCTTTAGTGAATCGATACTACCTATAGTAGAGAATGGAACGGCAACAAGTAAGCACTAATGTGTAGTTTATGTATTTGGGATAGATTAGTAATAAAAAGTGCTGGATGGAATGTTCTCGTAGTTTAATAATTTCCAGGCGGATATATAAGTTTGCTATAGTTTGAATTCTTGACTAAGAAAGTTATATTGACGGCACCGCAAGCGCTTTTACGATACGTATTAAGACACGATAAGTGAAGCCTTCGTCTCGACAAGTGTCTGGATATAGCCGCGGGTTTGTGATTACAAAACACGAGTCATCAAAGTTCAAAAAATATTTAAAAGAAAATGATCCGTCTTCCAAAACTCAAAAGCATTTGAATACCTATAATCAAAATGAATTAGCACCGACATCAAAAACTATTTTTGGCTTTTGAGTATTAAGTCGGTAATTTTTTTTTAATATTTTTGTCTTTTTAGATTTAACCGAATACCGATAGACTACAGAATACCAATACAGACAAAATCTTGCTTTGTTCACGGTTTTATTTTTATTTTATTTTATATATATTACCTATTATATAAAATCTTCTTCTTCGTCGTGTCGATGGCTGAGTCAAATTTGATTTTGACTTGCCATCGTGGTGAAAGGATTAGCCAATTCGCTTTGGAGAACTCGAACTTAGGGAATCGTTGTGTACGTCACTCGGGGAGGCTCCTTTCATGCACCCTATTATATACAGATTATATAAAATGAATTATATAATAATATATGGATTAAAATACCGAAAACCGCACTCAAATCAGAACAGTAGTTGTCGAGAAAATTTAATACAGAACCTCCTCTTTTGAAGTCGGTTAAAAAAAGTCACGTTGGACGCGCGGACGAAATTCCTGGTAAAAATGTCACATTTACGTAGAGACCGTAACTCACTTATCAAGACTTGTGTTTTTAAATGCATGTCTTACAAATCTTCATTATAATAAAGATAGAAAATTTGTCCTTTCATGTTATCTGCTATATAATATCGGATAATAGTAATATCAAGTAGTAGTAGTAGAGCGAATCTGGTATTACGAGGTTCATCTTAACCCTCATTCCTCAATATAATTGTCGAGATTATGTGTTCGTATTAACATAAACCTGTCGGGTTTATGTTAATAGTAAATAGGGTTATTTGAGGAGTATTGTGCAGGTACTGCTTCAATAGTCTAGTACAGAGATAGCGAACCATAGATGGCACGCAGCATTACAAATTGGGGTGCATGAAAGAAGCCTCCCCGAGTGACGTACACACCGATTCCGTACGTCCGGCGCACCCTGGGCAATTCACGAGTTCTCCAAAGCGAATTGGCTAATCCTTTCACCACGATGGCAAGTCAAAATAAAATTTGACTCAGCCATCGACACGATGAAGAAGAAGCATTCCAAATTAGGCACGCAAATCAAGATCTTTGTTTTACAAAAAATATGGCACGTGCACCGATAAAGGTTTGCCATCCCTGGTCTAGTAGTTAGCGTATGCGCCTCTCGCCGCTAGATCTCAGGTTCGATTAACGGGTTGGTCAAAGTATTATTTGTGAATTTTCCGTCTGGAAATTCTCATTAGCTGCACGGAGTTGGAATTATGGCCGGTGGATGGCGATAGGCTAACCCCCTACTATCACAATGGAACCTTAACTTAACAGGTGAAATGTGGGTTTTGTACACCTCTGTCACACCCTTCTGGATAATATAAATAGTGATGTAATGTTATTGTGCAGGAATATAATAAAGCATAATACTGTCTCTTTATATATATTTTTTTTTTAATTTATCATTTAGTACGTAAACTAAAGAGCCTTGCGGGACTATCTGATATTTCAATAGTGGCAAAATGGTCGACCATTGACACCATAATGGTAAATTTCGACAGTTTTGGTAATCCACTAAATCTACGGCGGAACAAGAACTGTCAAAATTACCGATTAGGGTGTATAACAGCAATGCTTAGAAACTTTATTTCAAATATCTAGTACACCCACATTCCGTTCATAATAATTATATTTTAACTCCCCAACTCAGTACATAATTTATACTGTAGTTACACTTTCAACACTTTATTAAACATCCACATTTACAAGCTGGGGTATAGTCTGTAAAATGTCTAATCCTAGTGATTTCATTGTGCTGCGTTTAGATTCACTAGTGGTTTGTGCAAGTAGCTTCCTCGTTTGTAACAAACGTGCTAGGAATGTTTATTTTATAATAGATAGAGTAGAAATAGTATAGTATTCTTTATTGTATAATATATACAAGAACAAATGCTCAAAAGGCGGCCTTATCACTAAAGAGCAATTTCTTCTTTTCTTATATTTATTTGATTATCTTAATTGAAATGAAGCTCTTTAGTCCAAGTTTAACTATACTCCGAGAGTACAAGTATTTTCGCTTACAAATAGTTTTTTTGACATCTGTACCTTCGTAAATTAACCTTTTCTGTAGATTCTCTATAAGAACCTACTTTTGCACCGATTCGCATATTTTTTTTTAAATATTATTTCAGTCATCATTTGAGCCTTCACATTATGTCATTTGCATTGTCTCTATAGTTGACAAAATAAAATTACTTACTTAGCTTTAGATACATATTAGCATGTGGTATTCCCAAAATGCTTAAAAGTCCTTCACATAAGACAAAACTTCTACAAAAGCTCATTTCGGACTAATTTATGTGAGCACTTCAAGTCAAACTCTCCAAAGAGCCATTACTTAATAGTTCGCCACCTAAGACCACTATCGTGCAAGCACTCGACCAGTTCAAACACAGCTTAAAACCCCCGCAAACACATTACGAGATATTTGCGTACCGGCATACTTCACACACAATTTTGAACTCTAAAATTACAGTCATAACTGCTATGAGCTTGCGTGTTGCAGGATGGTTGATGAACGCTTATTCAAGCGTGTGTTTTATTAGACACAATTAATTTGTAGACGAAGGGGTGGAGTATGTAATCAGCTGATCAGTTTGAGTACACCGTGACCTCTATTGCAATGGGTTAAAGTTCAAAGTCGTTGCTAAATAGAGTCTAGTTTTGGAGATGGTGAGAAACTTATTAGACGATGTTGACTGATTTGTGTTCATTTAGATATGCCTGAGAATCTTGTCACTATGCGTAATTAATTTCATTGAATTAAAGTTTACCTGTAAAATAAGATGGTATTAAACTAAATGACGAGTACAGTAGGCACACTGATGTAACAACTTTTGCATGTCGAAGCACTTATTATTATAAGTTAAATTTTGTTCCAGATAAATACATATGTAGTTGTAAAAAACCTGTTTAAAAGACATCACCCACTTTTAAATATTGTTTTTTTAGTTTCTTGGTTATAAATTGAAAATGCTAAAAAGTACAAGTGAAACCGCGGTCGACTAAATAAACCAACATTACGAGAGTAACACCCTTATTTGATAATTTGAATAATGTCATCATTTAACTTTAAAACGGAGCTAAAAAACGCATATTTTATGAACTATTGTTAGCAGTGTGTTGGATTTTCTAAAAATAAATACCAAAATATTTGCTGACAAAGCATAACCCACTACAATGACCCTCGTTACTAGCCGACATTTTTATGTAGCGGTACCGAAATTAATCACTGTCATCTCAATCGGTTAAACACTACGTACAAAGAATAACCGAAGTCATTTTTCATACAAATGTTTATACAATACCTCGTAAATTATACGAATAATTGTTTTTCCTTATCCATGGTATTATTTGCCGAAAATAGTGCGTAAGTGGCTCATTCCATTTGGATCTACTTAGATTAGCGAGGAGGAGATAAGAAATGAAATACGTGGTGGTTGCTGCCAAATGTTTTGAAATATTGTTTGTAAGTGGTCGATGGAGCGTTCAAAAGCTGAACGTCAGTAATAGTGAATATTGACATAAATCTGAGGTTAAATTACTTATTCATTATAACGTAACATTTGGATTAGATTGCGTGCCATGTTACCGGCGGCATCTAAACGTCTTAATCAATATACCTACTGTTATTGAGTCGTCAATGAACAGACGGCTACACGTCAACCTATACATTCCCAGTATAAGATGGTCCCGTGTTGTATAGATTTCTCGTGTAATGCGAAATCAGCTTATATTGGTGATGTATACGTTCTTCTTCTTCGTCGTGTCGATGGCTGAGTAAAATTTATTGGTCCAATAAGTGGCCACTGCTGTTATGGCGCTCTCATCGGTGTTCATGAGCGCCTCTCTTGTGCAGATAGTAAGGCATTTTGAACAGTCAGTAAGGTGGTCAAGGTTTTGACTGGCCATCGTGGTGAAAGGATTAGCCAATTCGCTTATAAGAACTCGCGAATTGCCCAGGGTGCGCCGGACGTAGGGAATTGTTGTGTACGTCACTCGGGGAGGCTCCTTTCATGCACCCCAATGTATACGTTGAAAAGTAGTCGTGTGTAGATTGAATTGCGTGCAATTGCTAAATGGAAATTGAAACTGTCTTGCTGAATAGAAACAGATTTGCGGTGGTTGACATTATTATAGATACTATAGTACTAAGTGATTAGTGTATTTGCTAATAAATAGCTTTGCATGCTACGATTTAAAGGCTAGTAATCTGCCTCATTATTATTATTAGGGACGAGACTTTAGGTGTTCACGTCAACCTCCGTGGGCCCATTGTGATTATAGCCTCATTATTATTTGTGAATTGGCTTCCTTTAAACCAACAGCTTCCATAAATTGTAGCAGTCGACTGATCAGAAGTAACTTGACATCATCCGAATCCAAGATGATGAGCAATGTGAAAATGAGCTTTTCCTTCAAGCTTATTGGTCTAGTGGTTAACGTTCGGCCTTTATAGATATTTAGTTATACTGGCAACACGATTATCATATTGCATAATATGTATCAAGTAAAACAAGACTCTCTACCATCTGCCTCAAGCGTGTCTTAGAGTACTTCGGACACATTGCCAGAAAGGACGGAGACAACCTCGAAAAACTGGTGGTCACTGGCAAAGTGGAAAGAAAAAGAGCGCGGGGCCGTAGCCCGATGCGTTGGTCGGACCAAATACGCACCACTCTCGACTCCACTGTCTACGATGCTCTCCGAGTGGCTGAGGACAGATTGAAATGACGTAAAATCGTTAAAACAAGCCTTATGGATGGAGGAGGTCACGACCCTCAGACATGAGGAATACGACTGACGGAGGAGGAATATGTATCAGTGAGACATGCAATTCAAAAAAAACACATGGCTACCCGTGCAATGCTAGATCAGCTTATCCTACTAGGTACATACAATTCTGTTAATTTAGCTGTAAGTCTTCCATGTATCTTAAATAAATAAATACTGGCAATGCATAGCTTGATATATAGTCGTGTATACTCGCATCTCAATCGTACTTCGTATCCAAAGAGCCCGTGGTTAAGCAATCATATATGGTTAAATTATTTATTAACATCGCTTAACGTTACGCGATTAGATTCCTAAATGGAAATTGAAATCTACTAACTAGAAATAGATTTGATGTCTGTTACATTAGTGCTTATTAATATAATTTAGTATTAGATTAAGGATAAAGAACTAAGGGAGTTTTTACTTATTTACAAAATCTATCGATGTTGATTGATTTCCGAACAGCACAATGGTGCGCTCTCATTGGCTCTTAAAACGTCAAATGCATTGTTTGACGTGGATCGATTTTAATGTAATAACACACTAAGCAGTACTAGAGGCAATTAGTTGTTTTTTTTGGTCTCTTTATGGAACTGAACTACTTAAAAATAAAAAAATAACGAAGGTGAATATGGATGTTGCCGTATGCATTTTCCGTTGTATAAATTACGGAAATACGAGGATTGATTTCATACAGCTAGGTATATTAGACCTGTTTTTCATATTTCTGGTATCCAAGTAAGTATTTGTAACCAATTTAAAAGAAAAGGAGGTGGTCAATTTGATTGTGTTTTTTTATGTTTCTTCGCAGGTTACTCGAAGACGCCTGGACCGACTTGAAAATTAATTGTCATGTAGTCCCATTTTCATCAGGTTACGATCTGATGATGGAATCCTAGAAAAATCGAGGGCATCTCTCAAATTTTAAAATCGTTTTTTTTTGTAAAATTATACGTTAGCCTTTCAATTACTCCGTTGTTTTGTACGTGTACTACAATCATGAATATTTTTGTTGCAAAGTTTTTTTATAAATCAAATATTCCATTTTTACGTTCCCATATCCACAGTTTTGGTATCTAAGCTTGTGGTCTGTACAATGTCCGCGTCGAACAACAACTACGATAAATCCCCCTTTCGGCACAACGCTGCTCCGATAGAGGTATTAATAAGCGGTTTGTTCGCTTAGCCCTTCGATAACTCTGTGGTTTTGTATATGCAATTAAACATCAGTATTTTATGTAGTTTCTTTCGATTAAGAGGTAGTTTTGTTTTGATGGTTTATGAGAGTGAGACTGTGATTAATGCCTTGGTTGTACATTTCGAAAACATATCAAGAAGCTTTCAACTTTTAAACAATTCAAGTGGTAGATTTCCAACCATTTACGACGTTTTGCTTCAATATTCTTAGATTATATTATTACCTAGCATTTTAGGTTAACATAATATTACTTATAAGTCTTGATAGGCTAGATTGTAATTTAAATAAGATATCATAATTTTAATAATTGATTTCTTATAATTAAAAAAAAATGCTATTGAGAAAGAGACGTGAGGGTAGAGAGAATTATGTTTTATATTTAAGCAGTCCTGCGCTTTTTAGATTTAGATTACTCATCAATTTAAAAGTAAATCGTTGACAATATACTTTATAACTACAAGTTCCTGGCGCTAATAGTGTATTTAAAACCAGAAGCACAACGTATGCCAATAAAGTATTGTCTCCAAAGAAATAAAATATGAGCCTGAGCCGTGTTCCTCCCATCGTAAAGCGAGATCTGAACAGTATTAATTGTTAGGCACTCGAAATAAAGCAGTCGTATTTGATACTATGGCACAATAGATAGACTATAATCAGTCTTGTGAACCTAGTCATTCTGAACACTTGTTTCCAGCATCATCCAAGGCGCTTATATACATGGAAATCTCCAGGAGATAGGTACAGGAATCAAATAGACTACATACTTGTCAACACCCGCTGGAGATCCTCTGTAAGTAATGTTAAAACTTTTCCGGGAGCTGAGTGCGGAACAGATCACAACCTTCTTATGGCTAATTTTACATTACGTTTGAAGAATCCTAGGAAGCGTCTTGTCGCAAAACCTAAAAGGCTGGAAGTCACTGAAAGAGCAGCATTTCAGCAGAGCGTAGATGTCAAGCTCAACTCCACTAGTTTTGACTTGGTTGATGCAGACACTGCTTGGTGCCAGTTGAAGGCAATCATAAATGACACCCTAGAAGACGTTAGCAAGCAGGATAACAAAACATCGCGTGAGCCTAAAAAATCTCCGTGGATCTCTGATGAAACTTGGGAACTTACTCGCCGTAGGAAGGATATAAAAGTAAAAGGACTACAACATCAAGCAGTGAGAAAAGAATATGAACAGCTATGTAAGACCATTGACGAATGTTGCAGACGTGACAAAGACAAGTTCATAAATGGAATTTGTCAGGAAATCGAACAGCACTCCATAAAGTACCAAACGTCTGACTTATTCAAGAAAGTCCGCTTACTTACCAGGAACTTCAAGCCAAAAACCTGGGCCATTAACGACTCAAATGGCTTACTCCTACATCAACTGGCAGAAGTAGCTGAAAGATGGCGCGGCTACTGCGAAGAGTTGTACAAATGTAATGTACCCGGAAATGCAGAGGAAACTCTCTTAGCTTGGGATAACCTTGATATGGAACCGGACATACTGCGCTCCGAAGTATTAGCAGCCCTCAGTTCACTCAAACCGAGGAAGGCCCCAGGACCAGACACAATTACAACTGAAGTTTTGAGATCATTGGGTGATATTGGTATAGATGCACTGCACACAATATGCAATAAAGTATGGACAAGTGGAAAATGGCCGAAAGACTGGACCGATTCTATAATACTGCCACTCCATAAAAAAGGTTCGACGAAACAGTGTGACAATTACCGCACCTTAGCCCTCATATCGCACTCAAGCAAAATTCTGCTCCACGTGCTGAATAGGCGTATTCGCCACTACTTAGATTGGCAAATTCCCCAAGAACAGGCGGGTTTTGTGAAGGGCAAGGGAGCGCGTGAGCAAATTTTGAATGTAAGACAAGTGATCGAGAAGGCCTATGAATACAACACGCCCTGCATCATGTGTTTCGTTGATTACAGTAAAGCCTTCGACTGTGTGAATTGGAACTCGTTGTGGAAAGTACTGGCAGAACTTGGAATGCCCAATCATCTCACTGCACTTATTAAAGCTCTGTACTGCAACAGCCAAGGTGTAGTCAGGATTGATGAGATGATATCCCAGCCTTTCAGTTTTGGAAAAGGAGTGCGTCAAGGCTGCATCCTCTCACCAATCTTGTTCAACGCATATGGTGAGTACATCATGAGGCAAACCTGCGACCAATGGAAGGGAGGTGTAAGCATTGGCGGAGTGAAACTAAACAACCTCCGCTATGCTGATGATACGACTCTACTGGCCGCAGATGAAGCGGAAATGTGTACACTGCTGGAAAGAATGGAGCAGATCAGCATTAGTATGGGGTTGTCTATCAACAAGTCAAAGACCAAGATCATGGTGATAGATAGAGCAAATAGCTTACAGCTGACTGGCGCACTCAATCTGCAAATTGTCCAAGACTTTGTTTACCTCGGATCCACCATCTCTAACAATGGCTCCTGTGAAACAGACGTGAGAAGGAGAATTGGGATGGCCAAGAGCGCCATGTCTCAGCTACATAGAACTTGGAGAGACCGTAACATATCGCTCAAGACTAAGACTAAACTGGTGCGGACTCTCGTCTTTTCCATTTTCTTATATGGGGCTGAGACATGGACTTTAAGATCTGCTGACCGTAAACGTATTGACGCTTTTGAGATGTGGTGCTGGAGGAAAATGCTACGAATTAAGTGGACAGCATTCCGAACAAACATATCCATCCTGACCAAGCTCAGCATTAAAACAAGGCTCTCTACCATCTGCCTCAAGCGTGTCTTACAGTACTTCGGACACATTGCCAGAAAGGACGGAGACAACCTCGAAAAACTGGTAGTCACTGGCAAAGTGGAAGGAAAAAGAGCACGGGGCCGTAGCCCGATGCGCTGGTCGGACCAAATACGCACTACTCTAGACTCCACTGTCTACGATGCTCTCCGAGTGGCTGAGGACAGATTAAAATGGCGGAAAATCGTGCAATCAAGCCTTATGGATGGAGGAGGTCACGACCCTCAGACATGAGGATTACGACTGACGGAGGAGGAATCAGTCTTGTACTGAGACACTGCATATGTAACGCTATATATTTCAAAAATAGATACCACTTACAAATATTTCTTCCTTTTTAAAAGTTTCTTATAATATTGTGCTATTATACTAGTTACTATTATACTTTTTTCGGCATAGTCAGCCAACTTTGATTCAAAGCTTCTTTTAAATTCTGACGAAAAATTTAATATCAATCTCAAATCGTATAATATAAGTTATTAGATAAAGTTATTAGACTAATTTAATTTACGATCCTATATGTATATTTTTCTGTAAATAAAGATCTCTAACGAAAGTAAATGAAAATTAAGTACATCTGACATGTGTCACTCAGTCCCATCATAAGAGTTTCCTTAGTAGGAAAGATAAAAAACCCTAAATTGATATATTTTTTGTTACAGTAGTAGTAAACCAGCATAAACGTCACCGCACTTTCAAATTTAAATTATTCTGAACCAATACGCAAATATTACAATACAATTGAGACATAAATATTCACATCATCAAACAGCTCACGTTTAACACCCATCCCGTGCAATACACGTCAACATCAACTGCATTAACAATAACGAAAAACACTGCGATATATTCGGTCGGTAGTTCGATAATAAATTGGATGTGAAGCGAGTGGTTTGCCAAGATCTAATAATAATAGTCTTTGTTGTACGATCGTCTATCGGTTGTAATGAAAGAGGTCGAATGACTCGACCGCAATGGGAGTGCGTGTCGAATTCGATTTTATTATTTGATGAAAGATTTGTAGATAGAGATCTGTGTTGTGCCTAAAGTATTATAGTGTTTATTGCTGCTAAATAAATTAAGACGTGAACCGTGTTGATATTTATTGAGGTTTAGGAACCGATTAAAATATTAGGATATTTTACGTTTATCATTTGACGGTTTTGTTAAAGGTTACCTAAGAAAACCTTTTGTAGCAATTTTGTGGTAAATAGATAGATAGATAGAGTTATATTTATTGTACAACAATATTAACAAAGTTTATTTTGTAAACAAATGCACTTAAAAATTAAGTTGCACAATGGGCGGCCTTATCGCTATAAGCAATTGCTTACAGGCAACCTTAGGATGGACAAGTAAGTAATGAGCAAAGATATGGGCAGTTGTTGGTGCGTTAATTAAAGAAAAAAAGAAAAATAAAGTAAAATGAAACGTCATGATAATGACAATGGAGATTATAAAATATAAATAATACAGAAATGGTATAATAATGTCTGAAGAATAATTAGTAAGAAGAAATGTGGGCGCTATCAAAACTTTACATAAGTTCAATTTTTTTTTTATTTAAACTGACGTGAGTTTGTAACATTATTCAAATTATGAAAAACGGGTGTTACTCACGTAATGTTGGTCTATTTAGTCGACCGCGGTTTCGCCTATACGTCTAGGCATTATCAAGAGAGTGCGATACGTCGCGCCTGAGTCGCAGCCAGTCTTGCACTCAGGCGCAACGTATCGCACTCTCTCAATAAGTTGAAATTCATGGTGTAGTGTAGATTGTGACGTAGGACGTATGTGTTGATGTACTGTTAGCCAGCCTGATGGCACACAATTTCCACAGCAGAACGCAGAAATAATCATTTAGAAGTTGCTTAGCAAAAATCTTTGCAAACGTTTTACGTAGTCTCATTTATCGTCGACCCGACAATTGCATGGACATTTACTCTCTATTTAGAGTTGTTACCAAAATACTGAGGATTGCAACAATTTCATTGCTGCTAATGATTGATTAATATAATTTCTGGGTCTATTAAATATTAACAATCAATTTGTCATCAATCATCAACAACTAAGTCGTTTTGAGGTAGGACAATTTTGGTGTTCGGTTTTTGTGCCTACATAGAGAAATTAAGCTTCTTAAAAATACCATCTGCCCTTTCATGTAAATCTCCGTAAATCCTTTTCTTTAATATAATTACTGACTAATAAATTACAGGGTTGACAGCGCTATTAGTTCTCGAATAGAACGAGGAAGCTACTAGCATGATGCATACGCGCATTCTTTTTGGAGAGATTTATCTCTGTATGATCGCGGCGCGTCTTTTTGGCCATCCATCTTGTCTGTCTGTGATGAAATGAACGTTATTTTAATTAGTTTGATCAAATAACATTAGTTGCATACCAAAAATATAGGTTTTCTATGTATAGGTCTACATTGAAGATTAAGTGTAGAACACTGATTACAATCAGTTAAACTGCTACGTTGGTCTACTGGATCGTACGCGGTCTCACCGTGCATTCCCAGGTGCGATTGCCATGTCAGGTAAAATGGGATTTTTTCGTCAAGTAATCCTCAATAGCAGCGCGGATTTTGACTTCACACGAGAGCTTAACATATCAGTCAAATGTGGGACATAGGTGTAATGTACCTTTCCTACATCCTTCTGGGAAATACAGGCGCGATGTTTCAACATAGGGATACATTTATTAGATTCTAATACAGTATAATATCTACTTTTAATAATACAAATCGCTTACTTAAACTTCACTTACCCAAGTAATTCATAAAATATTTCCAAAAAATGTATTCATTGGCTTTGCTACCATATCAGCTGGACCCATCTACACCCAAAGGGGTTCCTTACGTAACAGATATAAACCAAATCCATATATTTAATATACCCTTGCTGTTATACTCCATTTATTATGTGTTTATTTAAAGTAGTAGTTTTATTTTTCTAATTGATTTCTATAGGTAAAACAGTCGAAAAATTGTTTATACGATAAGTCTATATTATAAAAGTGTGGCAGAAGTGTTCCAACACCCACACTTCACCTGTTATGTTTAGGTCCCATAGAATACCTAGCCGGTGAGCTTATCGCCATCCGGTGGATAACGATAGGCTCACCGCCTATCCTATCCTATGTAATTAGGGCACAATTCTATTTAGTCGACTATCCAAACCAATTTTAATTTTATTTTCACCACCAAATCGTATTTTGTGAGTAATGACAAAAAATCACATTTATTTAAATAGCTTGTGCTGGTAGTAGTGTTGCCAGGTCCAATTTGCCAAGTATCGAGACAGAGAGCATTATTTATCGGGACTTTAGAGCACAAATCGGGACAGCTACCGTTTTGGTGACACCATCGGCACGAAAAAGGTTAGAAAAATCGAGACATTTAGCGTCCCGAAATAGAGTCACTGAACCCCTAAAAATCGGGACGTCCCGCGCAAATCGGGACACCTGGCAACGCTACTTGTTAGTGTTATATCTTCGTGTAAATTATATTATGTCAATACTATTGCCATTCAAGTCCTGAACAAAAATGTCAATATTTTTATTGAAACAGACGTGAGTTTGTTACATTATTCTAATTATAAAATACGGGTATTATTTACTTAATTTTGGTCTTTTAAGTCGACCGCGGTTTCGTCTATACTATTCTTTTAGGCATTTTCAAGAGAGTGCGACACGTCGGTCGACTAAATAGACCAACATTACTTAAGTAACACCAGTATTTCATCATTTGAAAAATGACTATCTACAAATAAACCTCCGTACAATTTCATTGGATGTCTCAATAAAGCAAAGCACCGTCGATATCAAACCAGTGAATATAATTCGTTGCAACGATTACTTGTATCTCAGTGAGCATGCTCTATGCTCATTGAATATCGCGAATTTGTAATACCGGATCTTTTTCCTTTTGAGAGTTTTCATCTCTTTGCGTCGTATTTAATGTAATAAGAAATATTAAAAGTATATTATTTTATATTCAAAATTCTCATTCATTTATTATAAAATTACTTATTATTGCCTTAAATGCCTTCAATCCAGTGTCGCAAAAATGTAATTAGGACACCAAAATGATAACATAACACGTAACAACGTAACATCACACCTATATTTCCCTAAAGGGTGTGTCAGATCTGTATATCATCCACATTTCACCTTTTATGTTCAAGTCCCATGTGATATAGGGAGAGGTGATCGCCATCCACCGGGCACAAATCCAACTCCGTGCTGCTATTGAGAGTTGCCTGACGGAAACTCCCAAGTAACACTTTTGCTTGACCCGGAAATCGAACCCAAGACCTTGGGATGAGAGGCGCATGTGCAACTTAGACAACATTTGAAATAGTTTACAAAAGGAATATTTTTTTTTTACTTAACAAAAATAATTTATTTACAACCAACGAAAACAAAACAAAAAAAACTAAAATAAAGTACTTAAAAACTAGCGATAAAAGACTACCTAACATAATCTAACAAATCGCAGCCAGTGGGCAACGTTCCCAAAATGAAAGGAATAAATTAAATTTATAAATATATAAACAAAGATTAAACAAATAAAAGAAAATAATACAAAGAACATTAATAAAATATTAATTATAAGTAAAAGATTAATATGGTACTGTATGACTATTGTACATATATAGTCTATATGACTATAGTTATATGTACTTCTTTTGAATTTAAAATTGTAATACACTTTCCCACAGACAGTAAGTAGTCTTTGGCACAACGAACGTAATGTTATGTTAAATAGCTTACAATTGACATCTGGAGTGGTATACTATGAGGATCTCGTATCGAACAGAATAAATTTCCGTTCATTTAGCCGTTTCTGCCATACCTATTATAGCAATCAAATTTAGGCCCCATATTTTTGTCACTGTCCGTGGTGTCTATACTTTTTCCACATAGACACTTTGTCTATATTTGGCATTACTCAGTCTCTCTCTCTCTTTGCTTTGGAGGGAAGTAAAGATACATACTTTCCAACTCCAACTATATACTTCTGATTAAATTCGTTGCGGGTTCCAAGACAACAAGAAAGAAAGACAAGAAAGTTGTTTTGTGGAACTCTGTTTAGGAAGTTATACCGTATTTGTTAATAATAAAAAAATAAAAAAACTACTACACCAACATCAGTATAACATCATGTTTCAAGTATAATATACGTGGACACCATTTGGACAATGATCAAAGCAAAAGAGGTGTGAGGTGCGCTCTATAGTTTCTGCTTAACCCCATGTCAAAAGGCGTGATTTTAGGTATGTATGTATATATGAAAAATACACAAAGCATAATTAAATTTTGACTAAAAATTGTATGACTTAATATGCTTCATAGGAGCTTTAAAAGCTTATTACTGTATTTTAGACTACATAAATGATAATTAGTATTTGGAAATAAACTGCCCTTTTTATGTGACTTTCAATATGTATGATAATTGTTATATTTTATTCATTTCATTTGAAAAGATGGTGCACATGAGTTTCTCACCAGCTCTTCTCATAATGCAATACCCATCGGAGCTGGTACTTAGTTTGATTATAATCTGATTCTAAACAGTTGGATTAAAATTAATCTAAGCCCCGGTTATTCAAATCATTGTAATAAGTATAATTTATTTTTATATCATTTGTTTGTAATATTTTGACGTGTTCAAGCGCCTCCTGGGGCTTATGAAAATAAATGATTTGAATTTGAATTTGGAGCAGTTTTAACTCTGATTTAGAACGATCCGTAACCATTGCCTGATCTAATGTGATCTATACAAAACTATTTTAACGAGCTTACGTCATAGACAGTCTACCAGACTAAAACAATTATCTACCTGTAAAGCATTCGAGACAGGAATCAAACCGGTGCCAATCGGTCAGCGTGCCAACTCGGTCGCATAGCGAATCGAATTAAATGACAGGTAAACAAAAGTGATGTATACAGATGTTCAGTTTAGTTATTAAGATATTTGTCAGGAGATTATATGAGCTTGTTAATCTCTTTGTCTTATGATTATTTTCAATATTACTGACAATAAAGCAGCAATAGCCGAGTAGGTAGGTTAGGTACTGTAGGACTGCTAAGTCAAAGGTCTCGGGTTCGAACCCACGGCACACACCTCTGTCAATAATTCGTTAAGATTTGTCTTTTCAAAGATATGTGTGTATTTGTCATATAAATTATCGATCGCTAACGGTGAAGGAAAACATCGTGAGGAAACCTGCATGCCTGAGTGTGCCTAAAAGTGCTCGAGGGTAATGTGAAGTCTACCAATCCGCGCTTGGCTAGTGTGGTAGACTACGGCCTAACCCTTCTCATCATGAGAAGAGGCCTGAGCCCAGCAGTGGGACTTGTATGAGATACAGGGCTGCTATTATTACTGACAATATAATGTGTGTCTGTTGGCTTGCTTCAAGATATCCAATTCTTCCCGACTCAATTCTCTATACCTTATATCCTGTAAACTCCTAATATGTCAACACGGTCTGCCATTAAGGTCTAGTGGTTAGCTTATGTGCCTCTAACCACGAGGACTCGGATTCGATTACCGGGTCGGGAAAAGTGTTATTTTGGACTTTCCGTCAGTTCACAAAGTTCACAATAGCAGCACGGAGTTGAAATTGTACCCGGTGAAAGGCGATAGTCTTACCCCTTATCCAATGGAACCTAAACATAGCAGGTGAAATGTAGGTGTTGTACACCTCTGCCACAACCTTCTGGGTAATAGGGGTGTGATGTTATGACATGTAATAACAGTCAAGCATCCATAAGAAAGACGAAAAATTTGGCCAATCCAAAACGAACACGTGGTATGGTTGTGTTAGTTATCTGCTAAGTTATTGAAAGATGGTGTAGCCTCTGAATCTTTAAATATACAATTCATAAGTCTTTTAAAAACGATTCCTATAACGTCGTAACATATATACATGTAATATATAATACACTTTTGCATTTACCATGAACACTAAAAAAACTATGCATATAAAATAAAACCTCCTGAAGTACCTTCTTAGTGTTCATTAGCACCCTTTCAAAAAGGTTCTGCACAGATCGCATTGGCGATATTAGCGTAATTTCAATAAACGTCTATTGCAATTTGTTAGGCTAAGAACTCGCGACACGGTTTTTGCTTACACCCGCAGCGGCTGCGGGCAAATGTGTATGAAAAACCGTGCAGTCATAAACCGCGTCGTAAAAATTGATTTTGCTTTTACACTAATATCTGCATTCTACGAAGGATGCGGGCCCGTAACCGCCGCGGGTGCGGGAGAAAACCGCGTCGTGAGTTCTTCGCCCTACGTTCCCCTACAATAGATCGTATCGAGATTTAAATCTTATTTTAAACGGGCGAGACGTTTCGGCCCAGTTTTTTTGAGGAATTTTGTACATTGTGTCTGCTTCTGGGTGGGCTGTGGAAAATAGTTTGTAAATGCAGACAATGACCAGTCTATTATGACAATGACCTACGATTTACATCAACACCATACGTATTTTAGTAAGTACTTGAATATTTAATGTTAACTTTGTTTTAATCATCGTAGCGTTAATATTTATACTAATTAATTATTAACGGTTTTCATATTATGCCGCTACAGATTCATGACCTTTCTTATGATGGATAGGCGCGCGTTTGACCACGATCTCATCTGATGGTAAGTGATGATGCGGTCTACGGTGCACCTCGCTTACCTATGTGATAACTATTTACTCTTGCCTTGAAGACACACAGATTTAACTCATACGGAAACACTAATACAAAAAAAAATAATTCACGATGAAGATTTTTGCAAAAATCACATCGATAATTCAATCCATGAAAGTATTGAAATATGTGACTTACTAAAAATACCTTTACCGTTTTATTTTTGATCAGATGTTCATAAAATCGTCTTTTCCTGTTCATAAAAATGCCTTTCAACCTAACCCAACAAATAATATTACTACAAACTTATAGAGAAAGTAATAAAAAGCCTTTTTATTTGCCCTCAAAACAGTGTTTTATGAAGTAAGACAACCTAAAACTTTATCACGTATCCCAAAGTTGTAGAACTCAAAAGTAGAATTAATTTAAATGCTTATCTGGGATCGGTGAGGGCAAAACTTTTTAATTGAGATTATCAAACTAAAATAAAAGCCAAGTTCGGATTACTTTAGCGAGCCCTCGGTGATGTTTTACTAAGTGATAGTTTGACTTTGTTTATGTTTGCTGGTAAGAGGAAAGATGGCGTCAAATGTGTTTCGGATTATTTTGAATATGAAAAACTTTTCGAACATTAATTGTGGTAATTTTCAAGTCTGAAAAAAAGGTTATTTTCATGTTATTAATAAATCATTAAATAATACAAATAAAATACAAAAAGAACAGTCGATTTTTTTTTGACTTGCAGTGGGATTGGAACCTGCGTCTATATGATTCCAGCTTATCACTTTACCATTCAGCCATCCAAGGCTTACTTAAAATCTACGAATCTTTTGACTGTATGAATTGTCTTTCAGGACTCCTCGCGTATAAGATTGCTAAACATGGCTACATGCTAGATACAAATCAATAAAAATAAAACACTTTAAATTAAATAGCATACATTAATAATATAATGTACACAACGTAAAGATCTCAAGCATTATGAATGGAATATCTTGATCTCTTCTGAAAGTTGAAAGTTAAAAAACTAATGCTATCGAGACGGCATTCTTCCAAGTGGTCGAATGTTCGAGAATGCAAAATGAGACGGAAAAAGAAACCAAGTTATTTATTAAGTTTCAAGTCCGTCGTCTCCGTTTTTGAGAATTAATTTTTTATTGATTTACAAGAGGTGGTATTCCAAATCCAGTGTTTGTTACGATGGATAAAAGGTGTCTTGTATTTTCGAATATAACTTATGTAATATTTTGTTGCGGGAAGGAAAATGTTTTGGCAGATTCGTAATGGATATTGATTGATATGATATATTCTTCTTGTTGATACATAAAATATATTTATTGTTTGAGATTCTATTGATCAGTTTTCTTTTGCATTGGATAAGGAGATTAGTCACTCAATTTGACCGCTCAGATATTTATGTTAATATCACGTCTGTGTATCTACGAAAGTTAGCAGTTCCTTAAAAGTTCGATAATTCTGAAATCAGAAAACAAATTATTTATTTCCATAGCGCTTATATACGACAAAACAAACATTAAAATAAAACTTAACTAATTAAATTATAATACTTTTTGCATTTATATGATTTTAATCACCGGAGTTTAGATTGACTTTTATTTAACTTATAAATTTGAATTAAAATCAATCCAAGTACCAGCTCCGATGGGTATTGCATCGTGAAAAGAGCCGGTGAGAAACTCATGTGCACCATCTTTTCCAAAAGTTGAAAATACATAGTGCCAAGTCCATTTCTGCGCTTGCAGGAATTAAATATCTTATTGATTCACAAGGGCATGTACTCCGAGACCGGTATTTATCACTTTTTATAAAGTAAAAAGGTATGTTGTATATTCGAAGATTATTTTTGCTATTTTTTTATTTCGATAAGGGAGTGGGCAAATGTTTTGGCAGATACGTAATGGTAATTGATTAATATGACGCCTACGTGTTCTGTTTGGGTAATTTGTATGTTTTTGAAAGGGATAAGGAGTTTTTATCACTTTGACCTTGTTTGGGCATAAAATAAGTAAGAATTAGATAAAAAGCCGTTTAGGTATTTAAAAAAAATTAGTTACTATTGAGCTTATTTCAGTCGTAAGGCAAATAAATGCGATTTGATGAAATGAAATGAAATGAAATAAGTTTATTTGTCTGAATATGGGTATACAAAGATGATGTTTACATTATGCGTGCGAGCCATATTCTACCATTATTTACAAATACTTATTTTAATTTATAATTTATTTGATGTACACGCTGTGTCATAATTTCTTATCTTCTAAAAAATCCTTAACGCTATAGAAATATTTGTCTAATAACAAAGTAAATAACTTTTGCTTAAAAATATGGATACTCTCCATTTCCTTAAATATTGGGTAACATAATATAAATATGTATCACCATGCAGTATACATTTTACAGAAAAAAATAACCCTCTGCTTAGGAGTTAACAGTTTGTGAGTGTGTCTACCTGATATGTTAAGGACTTCAAGTAAAGTGAATTTAATTTACTTGATTGCTTGTTTTTTCATGAAAACAGTAAATATAACGTCCAAGTTATCGCATTTCATAATATCAAGTTCACGAATGGTCCACAAACACAGGTAATAAAATCAAATATTGAGGGTCCTATCCCAATACCCTTTAAGATGTTGACCTCCATCTCCATTTCACCGAAGTTATAACCTCCTAATGTCAACCCGGAGACATCAACTGTGGAATTTAAGGAGCTGTCAATGTCAGGACAGTTTCAATAATGGCGATTGGAGAGAAGGGACATTTCTCATTAATTTATACCGTCCTAAATACTTGAGAATCGCTTTATTGTTTTAGAAATTTCGATTTATTGGGTTCGATTGTAAGTTTATTACCGTATAAATATGATATTTTCACTCTGTTATTTGTAACAAGAATTTTTTTACATTAAGTGGTTTAAGGAGGTGAACATTGATAATTTGATTTTCTGTTTGACTGCCTAGTTGGTTTAATAGTTAGCGTTTGGGATTTTCTCCGCGAAATCTTGTGACCGACTCAGGCAAAAGAGTGATTTGGACTTTTTTCTGTCGGGTAATTCTCAAATAGCAGCACGGAGTTGTAATTGTGCCTGGTAGATGGCGATGGACTCACCCCCTAACACATGAGCCGCACGCAATTCCGCTCGAAACCAGGATGGCGACATCACGTTCTTCATTCAAGATGAAGATTCTTGCTCTCTTATTTGATGAATTGGCGGAATCATCTCATCATTACTGTATGTATGCATGTATTTGTATATATTATGTATATTTTGTATTTTGTTTATATATTTTTTTTTAATAATAATTATGTAAGTATTAGTATAATATATATTAATGTATTGTATATAGCTATTAATTTATTACCTAAGTGTCTCACACGTGTTTAAAACTGCACCTACAATCTACATCTCTGCATCACCCAAAGGTTGACTGGTAGAGAATACTTTTAGTATTAAGTCCGCCTTTGTACATTTAAGTGCATAAAGTTTAAATAAATAAATAAATAAATGAGCCCTAAAAACGAAAGAGATTAAATTAGGGTGTTATGTCACGAATTTTGTTTGACAAGTGTATTTTGGGCTATCCGCTTCTTCTTAATATAACCCCTAAAGTTGCTAAGACTGTCCCGTAGTGACCCCTATTCCACTTTTCAAACAAAGCTATGCACTCTTCAGAACAGAACATTATCCTCAAAATTAAGTGCTAAATAACATTTAATGTAATCAACTTTACAATAGAAAGTTCGAGAAGAGAGTGCCGGGTCTTGTCCCGACACGTTAAGAACTTTTAGTTTCCTGGTACGCCGTTCCTCTTTGTAAAGAAAGAAAGATACGACTCTGTTAATTAATGTTTTATTTAATGCCTTAACTTAAATTTGCTATAAAAACTTAATGCGAAGAGGAATAAGAGAAAGTTCAGTTTTCTTGTTTTTATTGTTTTAGCAGCTTCTACCCGCCCGAAATGAGAAACAAACATTGTCAAAAACTAATACATTTGTAGTATTCTAAAAATAATATCAAAAATACAAGAAATAATTAGGCATTTTTAGACCACTCTATTATATTACTTCCACTCTATACACTTTATTATAGCATCAAAAAAGTAACAAAACTTAAGTCATAAGTCGGCTGTGGATGGGTGAATAAAAGATAGAAGGAGAATTGAACGTAAGAACAGAGAACACAGAACATAAATTACACGAAATTATAACTAATTGATCGGAGCGCGGAAATGAACGTAGTGAGTTGTCGAGAGTAATATCATGACTAATTAATCTTTATGTAACGAGTTTTCCTCAGTACCTCGGAGAGCACGTTAAGCCGTCGATCATGGTTGCCATTTGAACATCTATGGCAATCGTTACGGGGAGTCAGAGGCCAGAAAGTCCGACAACTTGTCTAACAAAGAGTTTCGTATTATCTGGTTCTGGGTTGTGGAGGTCTTATGGCAGTCGCTCCACGTAAAATACTGATATTCATCTAAATCCGTTAGACTAGAAGCCATTCCTAATGTAATTAGGAAAAGGCTCGGAAAATGATAATACACCTAATGCTATCCTTCAAAAGCTACCTAGTCATAAATAAAACCACAACATTATTACGAGCGCCAGGGAATACGGTTGCAGAATGGTGTATTAGTGCTTATATCCTTACCTAGGTAATCTGTATCAGTGCGTTACGATTCCTCTGGGACGTCTGCAGCTGTGATGCAGCGCTGTAGCGAGGCCATTGACTACATGAACATTATGACTCACTCTAAGGAATACGGTAGAATGGCGTACTGGTTTCTGAATGTCTGAAACCTACTGTTTTGTTTAGATTTTCGAAACCTACTGAGTTGCATGCCTTATGGTGAAATGTGGTGATACTGTCTATCTATTGTAAACAT
The DNA here is from genome assembly GCA_905147285.1 of Hypena proboscidalis. Taxonomy (NCBI): domain Eukaryota; kingdom Metazoa; phylum Arthropoda; class Insecta; order Lepidoptera; family Erebidae; genus Hypena; species Hypena proboscidalis. The sequence goes on from LR990130.1 coordinate 20,215,601, forward strand.
CTTGTAATCTACCCATATTTGCAAATAAATGAATTATTATTATTATATAAATGGTAAAGTACGCTTTCTTTTTCAGGTAATTTGAAATACAATGCAGCGGCTATTATTGAAAACGATGCTGCGCTGAGGATAATCTTGTGTGTAAGTTTTATTTTTTAAATGTTGCAAAAAATAAACAGTCGGCAACGTAAAATATGATGTGTGTGACCCTACACCCATCCACGTATACTTCACTAACAAAGGACTGTCAAATTCAATATCACCTAAAAAATAGAACAATGATGAAAAATAATAAATAACCCACTTTCCACCGCAAAACTTTCATGGCATAATTCACACCGTTCGCTTTGAAAGAGTATAACCACGACGGTGTAATTGTGGTCGTTCATCAATTTTTATTACTCCGTTGCGTGTGGCGATACCATCACGATAACGCTATTTAGGGTGGGCAGAGATGAGTGAATGTAGCCTATGATAGAAGGTTGTTATTAAGTGTTTTAAAGTGTTCGAAGGTTTTATTGCAACCGTTTTAAAATAAACCCATAGAGTGAAAACGTCAAATTCAAAATCTTCCAATTGTGCGTACAATGATCAAAAAATTGTGTCGTAATATTATGTTGTATCTTAGTTATAATAAATACACTTATGCGAATATTTTCTTTGGATACCAGCTGTCTATGAAAATTTTATTGACTTGAATATTAATGGTACAAGAAAGTTATAAATGCTTCACTATACATTCAAATAGTTTTGTAAAAGTAGTTACTAGCACGTAGTTACTATGCCATAACGATTATCAGAGATATTTAAAATTAAATGACGTCAAATGGGACACGAAATTAGGTTTTGGCGCGAATTGGGAGAAGCCTATGTCCAGTAGTTGACTCAGATTGGCTGATTGATTGATTGATACGGAAATAGAAGGAAAAGTCGATATGTTTTTTATACTCGCTCCTTATCGGTAGACATACTATAATAAGCATTGCTTTATCTGACATAAGATCGAGTCATCGAGCAGTTTAAATATATCAACCAAGCATACATCTAAAGTAATTATAAGAAGTAAATATTTTTTTTATTTTGTTTGAAACGAAAAGGAACCCCGATACTCCTGGACCGACCTTGATAAAAATTGGTGTGTTTAAGAGCCCAGAAAGTACATAGGCTTTTTATTAACCTACTACGCGGGCGTTGCGAACGAAAGCTAGTAAGTTATAAAGCAACATTTTAATTACAAACTAGACGCAGTAATAATTTCTCATGTTTGCAGAAACCGCAACAGACCTGTTCTCGCAATTAGTTGAAATACGCAGGTGTATTCACCCCGTTTAATCTCTTAGTCGCCTTTATTATAAATGGGAGGGTTGGTTTCAACCCCACATCACAATAATAAATGCTTTTAAAGAAACTAAAACGTTTATGAGACAAAGTCCTTCAGATGTATTAATTTCTTATGCCTTGTGAGATGGTTTTCATCTAAGATATTAAGTTTAAGAGACTTTTTATTTGAGTTTACTTCAATTATTTTCTTTGTGGCAGCATTATAGTGCTTCTTATTGCATTTTTATCCGTATAGTTTATTCAAGTAATGTAAGTAATAACTTTATGTCTACTTGACTTACCTATATATAGCATTTAGCCATGTTTAACAATCTAATACTCCGGTAGAGAACAGTTGGTTTTTTTTATTTCGATATATCTTTATGGTTATTATTTTCTAGATAAATAGTCCGGCTCTATCCGTGTGGTATGCTGATAAAAGTAGCTTATACTATGTTAACTCAGGTTATATGCAACATCTGTGTGAATTCATCAACATTGTTTGGGCGCTTTTTTCGTAAATCATTCAACATTTTCACAATCTTTTGATTTTTTTATTCCTTTGGTGAAGGTGATCAACAAGCATGACTGCCTGATAGGAAGCAGTTACCGTATATCTATACAAATAAATTGATTTAAAGTGTATGTTTTCTTGTTATTTTTATAAGATTGTAGTTGGAGGCGCGATGGTTTAGTACAGGGCGCGTAACATAAGCTACTTTATATGGATGTATCTACCACGCAGACGAAACCGCGGATGAAAGATAGTCTGTTTGTTTAATAACGTGAATCTCGCGAACTACTGATTCGATTTTAATAATTATTTTTTTGCGTGATACTTTCATCGGAGGACTTGGGGTGGAGATGCCAATGCATTCCACTAGATTTTATGGCAAGTCATTCGTAGTTCAGGCAACACGATTGTGGAATGCTTTGCCCGTATGCATTAGACAAGCTTAATCTTTGCCTATATTTAAAAAAATGGTCAATGAGCATTTCATGTCACTTTAGGAAATTATTGTTGATATTTAGTAATATTGTGTCCTGAATATTAGATAATATTTATATTATTATGTATATATGTAGTATATATTTTATATATTTAGGTATATACATATAAGTAGATAATACATTTAGTATTATATAACATATTTAATAAGGTATGTACATATTCATTATATTAGTATATTATGTATAATTTTAGGTTTAATACACTATACGTAGTTTATTTCTGTATTATTTATATTTTATAATCTCCATTGTCATTATCATGACGTTTCTTTTTACTGTATTTTTCTTTAATTAACGCACCAACAACTGCCCATAACTTTGCTCATTACTTACTTGTCCATCCTAAAGTTGCCTGTAAGAAATTGCTTATAGCGATAAGGCCGCCCATTGTGCAACATAATTTTTAAGTGCATTTGTTTACATCATAAACTTCTTTGTTAATATTGGTGTACAATAAAGATTACTCTATCTATCTATCTATCTACTTTGACGTGCGTGACGTCTAACTTTCAAAATAGGTTTTTAAATACTTTGCATTCAGCTAAACTCCACGGGAGTGGAGCAGTAAAGTTTAACGCAGGTCAAAGCGCGGTAGCAGCTAGTACTTAAAACAACGAAATCCAAAAGCTAGTTTATATAAGTGGGATACCAAAATGCTCTTAACACAAGATTTCCTCTTGGCCGTCCAAACAATAGAATGATTCGCAAAAAATCTATTCCCGTGGAGCATTGCCCATTGATATGCCATTAGTCCCATAAATTCAATTATCGCAGGAGATGGATCGCTTTGTTTCGTTGACTTTCGTCTTTTCAATCCTTGAAACATTCAATAAGAGTGATGGATTGCAAAAAATAAAAGTAAATTGGCGTCTTTTTTTTCTTATAACCAGTTATCACGTGTACCTATGAATCATTGATGTATGTATGATATGACCCATAGACAATGAAAATTGAAAGACCACGAGTCGTCAACTAGTAGACACTGAGTGAAGGAGGTGGTGGTCCTGTCTACGGTGGGTGTGCTGACTGACGGCCTTATCCTCGTACCACCTTTGAGTTTCTTTACATCTTAATATGTGGTCAAAAAAAAATATTAGTTTTGATGATAGTATGATATGGGTCCGGAATAACCAATATATTGAAATATTGCTACATTGACTTTGGTCTATATTCTCATTGATTAGTTGGATAGTTTCTAAAACGAAAATTTATGTTACCAATACTTTTACCCATTCCGAAGTTATATCCAATATCCGAGACAAAGAAAACCACACAAAGAAGTTTAATACATTTCATTTATTGCTTTCACAAAGAAATTATCTAATCCAATCCATTACTGATCTAATAAAGCGTTCAGGGTAAAACTTCAAAATTCCCCTATCGAATAAGAAAAAAAGAAAGAAAGAAAGAAAAATCATTTATTCTGGCAAAATAAAATACATAATAGGGCGTCTAAAACTAAACAATTTAAAATATCCTTACTAATATTATAAAGGCGAAAGTTTGTAGGTATGGATGTATGGATGTATGGATGTATGGATGTATGGATGTTTGTTACTCTTTCACGCCAAAACTACCGGGTCGATTTCGATGAAATTTTGCACACAGCTTATAGTCTGGATTAACATATAGGCTACTTTTAATTGACATACCACGCGGGCGGAGCCGCGGGCGGAAGCTAGTCATTCATAATGCCAGAAATGGTACGCATCTCAGCACAATACTGCAGCGCTAAAAAGCACCGCAGCGCTGATAATTCTGATGCGCCCAGAGAATAAGTAGAAAGCAGTGTGACAGAAAATAAATAAATAAATAATATCTAATAATTACATTCACAATTTTTGTGTCACAATATAACAATATATTTATGGATTAACAACTAAATTATATTAATATAAAACAACTACAACTAAACCCATACAATAATAAAGCATTACATTAACAATACCTACTTATACACGTGGGAAGTAGAGTAGATGATGCATCCATACGCTAATTACTAATCTATTTGCGCGCAACACGACGACGTCCACACGTTGACCACGAGCCGTCCACTTGCGGACCATTTGACGTTCACTGTTTGATTCAGAGCCTTCATCCGTGGACCACAAGTTGTCAAGCAGTGCACACTGAGCGAAGAAGTGATGCTGATCGGATTCCGGGTGGGTGGCTGACCACCTTAAGCTCTAATGTTCTATAAAGCGTCCATGGACAAAACTTTTATTGATTATGGTGATGGTATAGTTATGAACTAACCAAAACATTATACTGATTAGTTTGCTAGTTTCTATTACGAATTTATACAACTAATATTTTGTACAATTCATAAAATCATATTCAATATCCAAGACAAAGAAAACCACATAAAGAAACCAAGTTTAATACAGTTTCTTTCATTTCTTACACAGAGAAATGATTTAATCCAATCCATTACTGAATCACTACTGGTCTTATGAAGCGATCAGGGTAGAACCTCAAATTCACCAATCGAATACTAATACACGTAGGACGTTTACCGCCTTTCGTCACGACTCTCGCCCGCCCTATGGTGATGCCAGTTGACGAGTCACTTCCCTTTTTCAGGGGTAAAATTACCCAAGTAACTTAAGCCACAAGCAGATTACGTTTTAAAGTTTTAATGTTATTGTGGGAGAATTTCTTTTTATGTTGCTATCATAATACTTGTTTTTAATGTTTTTAAGGTCTGTAACAACCTTTTTGCATGAAGTTAATATTACCGTAACAATTACTCAAAGAGAGCTTTTTCTTAACTGGCATGGGTTTAAACGGTTCGCTTCAGGCGTAGAATTGTTTTTGTTGGTTATTCTGTTTTAATATCACTTAATAAATTGTATATTTACTTGTAAAACAAAGTCATGAGTTTGTGTATAATTTACTTATGATATATTCTTAACTTAATTTACCTACTAATTAACGCGTGGGGCTCCATCCGCGTGTTTTTTTTTAATAAAAAGTAGACTACAGTTAATTCAGGGCTTAAGGTGCCTATATACCAAATTTCATCGTTATCGATTTAGAAATTAACTTTACAAATTAATTGCAAGTCTACAATTATACAAAGTTATAATAGAGATCTGAGAAGAGAAAATAATATCCATTTAAGCCCATGCTTTAGACATTTCTTACAATCTGTCTTGTAATTTAGTAGCTTAATCTTGATACGAAAATTAATTAGTTTCTCCTTAGACAAAAGTTATATCCACAGGCTTTCTACTTATTTATATCTACAGATAAGATATTGTTAACAGCAACAATTGAACTATCTAGTACATTGACCTAACATCAAGAAATATTGTAACCGAAGCTCAAATACTCGATATATCAAGATACGTCACAAAAATACTACTAACAAGTCAGTCAGTTTATCAGAAACCTCGTCTTTAAGTTAGAGTTCAATAACACAGCACTCACACCACCAAGCTTCTTCCCCGATCCCTAAACATACAATAATAACATAATTCTCACTTGAACTGGCAACATTGCCGCCCGCCCTAACAGTGCTCGCTACGCCACCGCCCCGGACGCACGTCCGACCTACCAAACCTCCGCGTGTTTGTGACGTGAACGTGCCTGTTTGTGTGTTTGTCCTTGTGTTTCAAGCATAAAATACTGCGATAAGGTTGGTATTTTATGTACTTTTAAATTATTTGAGTATGTAGAGAAAACAGAACGGTTAAGATTTTTGTTTACATTCGTTAGGCTGTCGAAATTTGTATATTTAAAGTTTGTGATAATACAACCTTTAGGACACCGGTCTTTATGTTACTTTCTTAAGCAAATACTGTCTTGATTTTTGAAATAACGTTCGTTTAAAATAACCTTCCATATTGTCGAGATATGACAAACAAAAACTTACCGGTCAACGAAAAGATCATCAATATACACAAATTACGACCGGTACCTGCTAGAAACCGTTCACGAGATCCAGTACTTTGCAAAATGTTTAAACATAAATTCAAAAGGTTATGAATGTTAGTTTAGGGCAAAGTAACGTCGGTGACATTCACAACTGTTTATTACCTCAGGGGGTGAACTTCACGTCAAGTTATTCGCCTTTTATGTTCACTTGGTCTTTTCAAAGTGTATGTAATTGAATGTTTTGTTTGTTAGTAAATTTTTCTTTGTTATAAGTAGTCACGAATCTAATCACTGGTTAATGTAAATTGTATTAATGAAAGCATTGGGGTGAAATCAACGATGCTGGTGGACGAACAAAAATATTAATTTCATTATTATTGGATGGTTCTTATCCGTTTTCTTGTTACTAAATATAGGGTGTAAGAAAATTAATTGCAAAGAATTTACAGTACCCTGTAACTGACAACCATAATTAATACATTGTGTACCCAAATACCTCTGAAACCTTCGAGATTGCAAACTCTATTGTCTAATAATTTTTCATTATAAAATACTTAGTACTTAGTATATAAATGTATAAGTTGAATGGCTCTTTGTTCTTCAAATTACATAAAAAGAACCGAACGTAGCTTAAGTTATGTTGATCCCAACTTTTTTTACGATTACTCAGAAGGAAATACTGATTAAGAGCAAGCCTTAAAACAATAAATAGGCTGCTCTAGGGATTTGTGAATTTCCTTGATTATATACCAGATGGCACTGTTTCATCATTATGAGTTGAGTATTAGCAGTTGTCTCAATATTTTGAAGTTCTAGATTGCGAATTGTAATTGAGTTGATTTTTTTTACAAGACGTGACGTATATACCGAACTGGCGTGTAATCCACCTGATGGTAAATGATAACTTGAATCCACAAAAGCAGGCTACAAATGCGTCACTTTATCTTAGGACTACGATGAGTATGCATATGTGCCAGTTCAAGGCCTGGTCTCATTAAGGCTGTTTAAAGGTGTTATGGTGGTGCTGACACCCTCGAGTTCGATCATAAGAGCTCTACCTCCGTAATAAAAGAAACCCTTACCTGACAAGGTTTAATGTTATATGTTTAGTAACTGTTCTTCAACAAATAAGAATAAATATAAAATTGTCGCTAAATATATATATGTGCTAAAACAATTCTTGTGTTCATATTTTCTATTTACGTCAATAAACTGTTTATATCGATTTAAAAACAATCCGTCTGTCTGTCAGTTTGTAATTACTACTAATTATCTAAACGACTAGACCGATTTCGTTAAATTTTTATATGTAGATAAGTGACTACAAGGCGCGTAACATATGCTATTATTTATTTATAGTAGTACCTACCACGCTGATGAAACCGCGAGAGAAAGTTGGGGGAGAGAAAAATCTTGGAAGCCACTAAGCGGGTTCTAATAATGCTTTTTGCGTTTGATTATCTAAATCTCAACATAGGTTCAGATACTTTGCATCGCAGTAAACTCCACGGGAACGGAGCAGTAATAGCGCGCGATCAGTTATAAGTACAAAGAATTCCATACGAACGAAATCGCAGGCAAAAGCTTGTTATACATATTTATTATCCCAATAGTTTGGTAAACCCAACGTTTGAGGTCGAATCTTTAAACAACAACCACTTTTCGTTGTCTAGACTTGAGAGAAAATTGATTTTCTTTAAGCATCTGTCCGATATTGGCCGATTATTCATGGATATTGAAAACCTTTTGTTTATATTACATCAGCTGCTATGAAAATTTCTTCTTTGTCGTTTAAATATTATAAGTTTCTTTTGCATAGACAGTGAAAGTTTCTTTTCGATATGTGTAAGTATTTCTGCCAAATATAACTATTTTTAAGCTAACAATTCATTTTGAATACTCAGAAACGATGGTGTTTATTTTAATTTTACAATTAAAAATAAAGTAGGAAATAAAATTATTTATCAGTTGTAATCAGCCTGTCAGTAGAATATGGGTCTCTTCAAAGCAAGAGTTAATATGTAGGTATCTCTTCGCGTGCTTTACCGTAGACCGCATTATCACTTACCATCAGGTAAGATCTTGGATAAAAATATGCCTTTCATGATAGCTATACCTTATACATATAGCTCAATCTTGAAATACAGTAGAACAAATACTGATGTACGGTGTCAGAACATAGAATTTTACTGGTGTTAGAGCTCTTGTGAACGAGTTCGAGGGCGGCAGCACCACTCTCTTACCTTTAACCTGCCGTCAAATTACTGTTTTCCGGTTTGTTGGTGAAATCAGGCCCTGAAATTACAGGCGTATGAGGTATAACTCCGAAAATCTTAGCTGTAGCGACGATCTACAATCTGCTTATGTGGATAATTTATGTCTATGGGCTGTACTCCACTTACCGCTAGGTGGACTACACGTTTATTTGCTGCAGGCGTAGTATAAAATAAAAATTAAAAGACAAAGGAAAATAAGTTTTATTATTTTTAGTAAATAAATTTTAATCTGTGAATCATTTAAATAGATATATAGCCCGACATGTTATAAAACACCGAAATTATTCAACTTTATCCAAACATTCAAGCCTCTCCAAATTATTTAAATCTACCCACATAACTTATATTTTGTATTCAAGGCTCCTTTTTACGGACCTCTGAAATCTTGAGTCTGCATTTTCATCAAGCCATCTGCATCTCCCTAACAAAGGACCGCAGAGTTCAAAACACTGGCGTTTTCTTGCCATTCAACAGAATATCAAGTGATTTTTAATTAGTGCTTATTTGTAATGCTTTGTTTATAAGTTGGTAAAATTATATTTAAAGTTATTACTTGAACATTCTTCACTTTAGTAAGTGGCTAAAGTAAACTAATATTTTTATTGACTAATATTTGACGACCGGATGGCGGAATGGGTAGTGTACCTGCCTGCAAAGCCGAGGTCGTGGGTTCGATTCCCCCTTAAGACAAATCTTTGTGTGCATGAACATGTGGGTTTGTCTTAGTCTGGGTGTTTCTATGTATAATATGTATGTATTTACAAAAGAAAAGTATATAATAATATGTATTAGTATCAGTTATTCTAGTACCCATACTACAAGCTCTGCTTAGTTTGGGACTAGATGGCGTTGTATGTGAGTTGTGAAATAATTAATTAAATTATTATTATATCTTGGTTTCTGTTAGCAACTCTGCAAACATATGGTTAATAATCTTAAATTGTAACAAACGTGGTTACACAATCAGGTTTATTGGCTTAGTTGCCTAGAAATAGTTGATGTATTACTATTCCATGTCGTTTTCATGAACTCGATGGCATAGTAGTTAGCGCATGCGTCTCTCACCTAGAGGTCTCGGGTTGATTCCCGGGCCGGGCAAAGTGTTATTTGTGAACTTTCCGTCAGGAAATTTACAATAGCAGCACGGAGTTGGAATTGTGCCCGGTTGACATAACAAGTGAAGTGTGGGTGTTGTATACCTCTGCCACACCCTTCTGGGTAAATAGGCGTGATGTTATGTTTATTTATTAAAATTTTATGCACTAAAATGTACAAAGGTGGACTTAATACTAAAAGTATTCTCTACCAGTCAACCTTTGGGTGATGCAGAGATGTAGATAGTAGATGTAGTCTTAAACACGTGTGAGGACTAGATATTAATCTAAGGTAATAAATTACTAGCTATATAAAAAGCATTATGTTAACATATTATGTTAATACTTACATAATTATTAATACAATATTTATAAAAAGAAAATACATAACATAGATAATATATACAAATATCATACATACATACACTACAGTAAATAATACATAGTTTAAGACATAAACTAATGATGTGATGATTCCACCAATTCATCAAATAGGAGAGCACGAATCTTCATCTTAAATGAATAACGTGATGTTGCCATCCTGGTTTCGAGTGGAAGCGCGTTCCAGAGGAGGACAGATTGAACATAGAAGGAAGAGTTTACAAAACCAGAATTGTGGGAGGGCAGGGAAGTAGTTATGTTATGAGTAGTGTAGATTTAGACAGGCATACACCGTCACAAAACCCTTGAAATACTGCCAATAGTTTCTAAAAACCGAGACTCAATTGATATCAATTTAGATATCTAGCACATTGCCTGCAGGCAGGTCATTTATCAACAGTCCCCTATTAAGATTCCAGTAATACGCGATGATCCTGCTATCTGCCAGGCTTAGTAGTAAACTCTGGAGTAATCCTGAGAATTAGTTATCTATCGCATTGATTAGACCCGAGAATCTTATCTGAGACTAACTCGGTATTAGTTTGCTTAGCATAATGTTTACGTACTGTGGAGCATTTCAGTTCCCATTTAATTAAATTGATAAAACAAACTAGCTCACATATAACAAAAAAATTGAAATTTTACCAGACTTATACTAATGTGGTGGGCTCTAATAGTATACACTGAATTGTATACTACACAGCGTTGCCAGGATCTTACTTTGATATATAACTACTTTTACCCATTTACGAACTACACGCTCCGAAGACTCGTTTTTTTTATCTTGTTGTTGCCGGATACTTTGTTTGCGTTTTTCGAGGTAAAAAGTGAGTTTTTATGTGAATCTAGCTACTAATTTACCTACTAAACTTCATCCAAGTCAGTTCGATCCTTCTTGAGTTATCGCAGCTACAGCCCGCGGCTATTGCCGCGCGTCAATGAAAAGTAGCTTATATGTAAATCCAGGCCAAAATGTAGATGTATACTAAAATTTATCGAAATCGCTGAATCAACTAAAAGCCTTAACTTCCTAAGTATCCTTTCTTAAGAAATTTCTTAGAGGCCAGCTCACGCTCTCTACAAATACGTTTTAAATAAAAAAAAAATGTTGTTAAATCCTTTTTCACACGCAAATCGTCCATAGAAAACAAAACGAATGGCTTTTAAATTCTTAAATTGAAATTTTCGTATTCTCTCCACTAGTCTACAACTATCGAATTCAGTTCGGAGCAGTATCTTTATTCTAAACTGGTTCGACCGATTAATATTTACACGAGGTGACTGTCCCGACCTCTAGTGGCGGACGAGACGAGGTATTTTTGTGACCTGAGGTTAAACAAGACGTCAGAATTCTCCAGTTTCATATCAATATTGAATGAACAAATAACGTTTTCTATCATAAGATGTAAATACAAGTCAAATATTATTATCGTAAAAATGATTTGGTATTAATAATAGCAAATATAGAAAAGGATTTTGTAAATGAGGGAGCTTAGTTATTAGTTTTCGATTCATCTATTCTTAAATTCACTGATATATTGATTGATTCACTGTTCACACTTTAAAAACTATGGTTAAGTATATTATATTATGTATTTTGTGTCGACACTAAATATAACATAATATAACAACACTCCTATATTACCTAGAAGGCCGTGGCCTACGTTTACAACACACACTTTTTTACCTGTTATGTTTAGGTCCCATAGGATGAGGGTTGAGTCTATCGCCATACACCGGGCACAATTCCAACTCCGTGCTGCTATTGAGAATTTCCTGACGGAAAAATCGAAGGAAATTCGAACTTTGCCCGCCCCGAGACCTCGCAATGAGAACCGATACGCTAACAACTGGACCATCAAGGTAGAAAAAATATAGTTTTTGATTAAATTTCATTGATACCAATACTATTCGTACGGCTTGTTGAATTGAATTATTTAAAATAATTATACACGGCTAATATTAATTACCAAATTAACGTAATTTTCTGTTACTTAATTATAACATATTGCTTTTATTCATGTACAGCTTGTTTTATAACCGAATTCCAAAGAGCATTTTATCAAAATTGAGAGTACATGAAAGCAAATATATATGCAAAAAAGTCTGCCAAGACTCGCGGGGGTTTTATTGTGCAGTGCAACTATGATTTGACAACTAGTTTTATATGACATGTATGTCTTATATGATCAGCGGCTTTTCTCCTTCAGCAGCTAGGAGACGCCTAACAATGACCAGGCCATTTGGTTTAATTCTCTAAGCCTGAATACTAAGGCCGTGAAAATTGAGATTTGTTTCTCAACCGTTAACTAACAGTTATTTACCAAATAAATAATTTAACCGATTATAAAGATAAGACTTTTCAAGCGTAAAATCGAACGCTCATCATCAATTTGTTTGTGTCATACGTTATCCTTTGAGTAAAGTTTACTTAGCGTTTGGGCATTAGGCCTTAAGCTTTTATTGCTTCATAAAACAATAAGCTCATCAATAAACCTGTCCTTGCGTTATTAATTCATTCGATTGTCATTTTCTGCCAAAATATCTGGAATAGTCTCTTCAGGGCCATCGCCATAATGATCGTTATTATCGAATACCGGTCATACATTCTTTGGAATCCTTATTATTTTAATATCATATTAATATCTTTACTTTAATACTCATAGAATTTTGCTGGGTATTGATTTTTTTAAGTATACCCACATTTTCGAGGGTTTTGCATTAGAAGCAAATTTTGATTACCTTCCGTTGAATTTTTGTAGCATCTTATTGATTTCTAAAAAGGTTGCTTTACCGTAGGGATTAAATAAAATTGATGGAATGCTTAAATGATGTATGCTATACATCCAAATATTTCAAACTTCGTTATATTTTCACTTTCTTTTCCAATGTGTCCAGTGTGTGTGTTCCAGTGTTCATAGCATCTTATATATAAAATTCTCGTGTCACAATGTTAGTTACCTTACTCCTGCGAAACGACTTTACTGATTTTTACAAAATGTTATATGCATATTCAGTAGGTCTGAGAATCGGCTACATTTTTGGTCATTTTTTTTTCTATAATGTGGCATTAAAAATACATACAACCCTTAATTTTTACCCTTTTATCACCAACCCCTATTTTTTAATGGCCATATTATTAACCTTAGCGCTTTTGACAATATGAACTTTTTGAATGTACCTTTATAGGGTTTGACATAACTTTGACATAATGCGTGCTGAAAACATCGTCACAGAAAATGTATAGCATACTCGTAGTTAAGACAGGACAACGGCTTTCGGGTCAGCTTGTTTTTCATGAATTTCTATCATTTTGTACATAATTAATTATTGACTTAAATTTATACGTTCGTTCCTTACAAACCCTCTAGCACCGTAGCCTACACTGTATACCTTTACTTCCTGCGACGATCACCTACTAATTCACTAGAAACGACCACGCGAATATGTGGTCACACGGTCCCAGTTAAGTGGCAAATAAATTGGCTCGCAGCCTCAATGGCCGTTTAATATCCGAGCCAGGTGGTTAGAGATGTGATATGCGAATTGTATCCGAGTATCCGACTAATGGCAACGGTTTGGATATAGTGCAATGTTACTTTATTGTGTGCAGGTTGATTTTGGGCTTTGGTGCATTATCGGATTTGTAACCAATGAGTCATTCCTCGGATGAAAAAATCAAGTAGATTTGCTCGTATCTTTCAGTTTGAGGAGTATTGTAAGTTTTCTTACGTAATATACCTACTGATATTCAGTTGAATATCAGTTGGTATATAACCGTGATTATCCATCAGTCTAGAAGCCGATCTGGATTCTAGTATAACGGATTTATGTCAATTTACCTGCCTACTTGGGAAAAAACTCGAAGAATGATCTTCGCAGTCTAGGACATGATATTACCTATTTGCCTAGAGGTGATCCTAGACCACGCGAGCATTCGCCTGTAATGTCAAATTTGGGATTCGATTTTGATAATTATGTTAGAAGTTTTTTTTTTAAGTTATACCTTTATCTACAGAAAAATATACATATTGGATCTTAAATTAAAATAGTCTAATAACTTAATCTATCGAAACGACAACGTGGCAGACCCAGAAGAAGATGGCGGGATGAACTGGATTCCTACCAAAATGACTGGGCACTACAAGCAGTAGATAGACTCAAGTGGAAAAAGGGTGGGGAGGCCTTTGCCCTGCAGTGGGACACTATAGGCTCGTAAAAAAAACTTAATCTAAACTTAATAAGTCACTGTCTTAACAAGTTGTAACACAATATTACCTACACATTGTTATGCTTTGTTCGCCTCTTACACCATGTAGAATATTCGAACTTGTACCGTTACATAACTGGCCGTCTTGGAGCACTTTGTATTTAATAAATAAAAGACTTATATACTCGTACATCAAATTTAATACTCTGTCTTCAGTATTAAATACCGTCTTTGATTTTCATCCTAAAGTTAACTAATTGTTTTCCTAGTATTTTTTTTGTCTTCGTTAAATAAATTAAGATTCCTTTATATTTCCTGGTTTGTTTCTTATTTATATTGCCTGCAAAAGATAAACTTTAAACGTCTTTTTCATGAGGAAAGCCTTATCCACAATTCATTGTTTATTAAAAATATATATTTTGGGAAGTTGGAAGAAAAAATGTAATAAAAGCACACTAACGACAACATTTGAGTGCTTATTACAGTCGTTTATCTCCGAGGCTATACCGCTGGGTGGCCTGAGGTACCGAAGTTTGGCATCGTTACGAGTATGCATACGGTGTGGTGACAATGTTTTAATGAGACCACTGTGGGTACGGCTTATAGCAGCTTAAAGTTAGTCTAGTCTAGTTGGTTTAGTGGTGAACGTATGCCCCTGTTGATGGCGATTTCTCGGGTTTGACTTTTGTATTGGGAAAAATTGTGTGTGACTTACTCCAAATTAGGAGTTGTAGGTGCTGGCTGCAAACACGTCACACGGCAGCAACTCGCAACTTCGTGTGACGTGGAGTGCAGCCAGCGTACAACGCCTTAGGTTTTACCGCAAGAAATCTATGCCCAAAAGATGACAATTTCAATTAATGTATTTTTTGTAAAGGGAGAGATAATATACATTTCTGTCTAGTTCTTTTGGCTTAATATAGGCGTGATGATGTAATAAATTAAGTAAAACTTCGGTGTCAGTCTGTCCGCCTGACTATCCATTTTATCAACTAACATAGAACCAATTTGTTCTTTGTGTCAAATTTATCACTAAGCCGCATTTGCTAAGGCCTTTCAGAAATTATGTCGAGGCCTTTCAGACATTATGCTCTGTAGATTAATTCATCAAATTGTAATCGGATTCAGCCAGCAACAGCTCTGTTTGAATTGAAGCTAGCCTAGTTAGTTATCATTTGCAAATCGCAGATGTTCGCCGGACTGAACGTAATCTGTCTCCGTTTTGCTAAGTGTGTATTTAAATAGTACCAATAAATTGTGGGTTAGGATAGATTAGATCGTTTTTTAAATTGTAATTCACAGAGATAATTGTATATTGTACCAATATAAACGAAAATATTCCGATACTCAATTTTACTAAAATATGATAAACTTTTTATTAGCTATTACAAGAAATGTTTGAAGGTTAAGTTATAATATATAACAAAAGAACAACTTATTACTTTGAGCACGGATTTCAACAGTTCCTGATAAAGTTTTAGATTGTTAACCGCGTGATAGGTAACGCTAAACAAAATTAAAATTTAATTTGTCAAATCTATTTTTTTTTAAACAGGCCCTTATTATTCAATCAATCACCATAAGAAGAAGAAGAAGACGAAAGATAGGCCATCTTTCGTCTTCTTCTTCTTCCTACATTAAGATTTATTTCCTGCATCTTTAAATGAACTATATTGTATCATGGACATTAAACCGCTAGAAAATCGAGCTAACCTCGTATGCAGTGCATTGATATCGAGTGAACGAGTACTAGCATTTTACATTGAGACTCTTGGTAGAATGAGTTACGATATTTGCATATAAAAGTAGACAGCCTTTTCGTATTCTAGTTACAAATTTCGTTATAGTCCATCTAGTGGTATGTGATAACTGTAAATTCGTAGGTTCGAATCCTGGCCATTACTCTACGGACGTGAACTTGTTCCTATCAGAAGCGAATTAAGCTTAGCTGGACGGGGTTAACAAAAACACTAGTAATTTGTATTTTCAAATTACTAATAAGCTTAATTAAAAAAAAAACAATATAGCCCAGAAGCATCCATAAAAATAGATTGTAGATACGTCACTACAGTGTTATTCCTCATGTGCCTATAATTCCAGGACCTAATCTCACCAATAAACCGGAACACAATTCTGTCACATAGTAGAATATTGTATTATTAAAATTATGAAATACGGGTGTTACTCACGTAATGTTGGTCTATTTAGTCGACCGCGTACTTCATAATTTTAATAATGTTACAAACTCACGTCAGTTTTAATAAAAATAGAATATTGTAGTGCGAGCTACAGATAAAATCAATCATTTTGGCGGTTTTAAAGTTAGACGCAAATAAAGTGTCACGGATCAGGATTAATCACGCACAAGTACGGTGCCCGTGGATTGGTCGAACAGCCATCTGCACCCAACTTCACTACATATTAGACTATGTTAGATATTTGCTATATTGTTATTTTCTTTTATAAAATGACTTCCACACTAGGAATATCTCCTGTGTTGCGGTTCACTGTTCATAAACATACATTTTACTTACACAAAGCACACCCAGAGTTTAGACAAATCTTTGCGAATCACACAAAGATTTGTCTCGTGTGGAGATCGAACCCACTGCACCAGCGCAGTTGTAAGTGATGAGGCGACCGCATTAACCAGTACGCCAACCGTGCATTCAAGTATATATGTATTATCTATACTATATTTTTGTTTCCATCCTCGAGCACGTTGACGATAGCTCCACCACCATCACTGATTAGGGACCTCATAGTTATGTATTTTTTACCACCAGCTTATCGTGGAGCATATCTCTAGAGCATATCCTTTCGCATAAATAACGGAGAAAGTAGTCGTATTAAAATGCCAAAGTATTATTAACAAACATCTGTTCGTTTTTTGCAAAATAATTAGATGGCTATAAAAGGTCAACTGGCAATTGCGCTTTTTGCTCACTTTCTTCGTTAAACTTGCACCTTTTATCTAGGTATACCTAAATAATATTGATACTACTTTTAGAATAAACCTGCGTAATATAACGTTGTTGGGAATGTTTTGATTTTCAACTTAAGGAGTTTTTTTTTTGTCGCCTACCCCATAGTGTAGGGTATTGTTAGATAGGACTTTTAAAAACGTTCAGGGGTTGCTAAGACAGTTTTTTGATTTAGAGATCCGTTTGCGAGATAATTAACTTTAAAGAGCAAATTTTTGTTCGAGTAGAGCGTCCCCCCCCCTCTAAAAGCTAAACTACTGGATCCAAAATCTGAAAAAAATTGTGTCGGTAGTACATGTAATGAACTTTAAAGGAAAACTATAGCGGATAAGTTCACTTCATTAGTTCAAGAGGAATAGGGGTCGGAAATGTCAGATGCAGTTACTCAGAATATTTCGATCAAAATTCTTGAAACATAAATAAACATACATAATACATATATAAAATCACGCCTTTATCCCACGGGGGTAGGCGGAGACGATGGAACGCCATGTGCTTCGCTCCTTACATACTTCTTTCGCTTCCTCAACATTCATACATCTCGTCATACGTGCTAGCTGGTTTCGTGTACTACAAACATTTCCTTTCTGAAGGACGCCATTTATCTGGTCCCTATATGTCTTTCGAGGATAAAATAAATAATATAATAAATAATTTCGAGGATAACATAAATAAAATAAATTAAAAATAATCAGTACATATCTAGGTCATATATAAGATCACGATTTTTATCTCAAGACGAACTACTAGAACAGGTTGAGTGAAAAATATAAATTATTTTACAAAAGGACTCGATAGATGGCGTTGTACTCGTTTTCTGAATCGCGCTATGGTTTCGTTACGAGCTATGGTATAAAAGGAAAGTTATTTTTAATACTTCTTGTACAACAGTTACTTAGAATAATTCGTGCAAATTACAAAAACCTTTGAAAGTAATGACTTGTATGAAGATGTTACTTGTTTAATACAGATAGTAAATCCCTTTTAAGTCGAAATATGTTGTTACGACTAGTTTTCCTTCTAAAATAGTTTTAAAAAAGTAGTTATTTCTTATCAAGTGTCTGATATTCTTTTTGAATATAGTTATATGTATTCATTAGTATAAAAAGTATATAAAATATTCGAACTTTGGTCCATGAAACAAGGCAAACATTTAACATAAGCCATGAAAAAACAGTAACCATTAACCATTTCTAAGTATTCAAATGTTTTATTTTCGTAATATCCTACTCAAGTTCTTTGTATAGAGAGGAAAATAAACAAACTAAACAAGCATTAAAATATTTCCAAGAAATTACATGCTCCAGATTTTTTTTTGAATGGTGAGTGAGTTTCCTCAATACGTTTTCCTTTTCCCGACGTAGCATTGTAAGTGTATTGTTGAAAATCGTGCGAATAATATTTCCCTGACCCACATATTATGTTTCAAACTATGATTTATATGCTTACTGCCCTTTTGTGAGCCACTGCATCTGGTAAAGTTGTTAGTGGGTTTTTGTATTGCAATCCAATCTGACTTTTGTACGTGTAGAGGAACGGGGTATGATATTCTTCCACTACAAAGTGAGGATTCTCAGACCAAGCTCGGTGGTATTGCCTTGCGGACAGCTGTCCAACGGTAGCGTTAGGAAGTAGTTATTATGTACACTTGCTGTGAACAATTTGCTATCGCGATTCAGCGCTCTTTGACATTTGTGACAAGTGTGTCACTTCTTGTCGTTCAATATCATCAACCGTCATTTATTATGTGCGAATACCGCCACATTCGTTTGTTTTGCAAATGTTATGTTTTTTTATCTATATATATAAAAATGAAACCCGTTTTCCGTTGTCACGGCATCACGCAGGATCGGCTGAACCGATTTCGCTGATTCTTTTTATGTTGTGTTTGTTATAGTCAGGAGATTTTGACATAACATTGACAGAAGGCGTGCTGCAAATATCGTCACAGATAATGTATGCATAGTTAGGACAGGACAACGTCTGTCGGGTCAGCTTGTTCTATATATATTTTTTTGTTTATATACTGATTTGATATTACTTTTATCTGACTATGATAACAGCAAAGCCAAAGCCAAGCCGTTACTTTTTCTCGGGTACCATAAACAAACTAAACATAGGCTACATTTTAACCTTTTTTTTTTTTTTTTTTTACGTGGGGAAATGCATTTACGCATACCACCCCACCCCGGGGAAGGGCAGAGTGGTTATGTGGGACTCGCCCGTGCCAAAGATGGTAAACGGCACGGGAATACCCACTAAAACCCCACGGTGCTCCCGCACTCGCCTTGATGGGAGGGTCATGGGAATCTGGCGCAGCCTTTACGTCCACGACCCTCCCGGCGATGTCCGCCGAAGCGGGCCCCTCATGGCCCCCAAAGAGGGGGCTGGCGCAAGCCACCGACCAGCGCGAGGACCGCGTGCAAAGCCATCGGACATTCCCCATGTCCGACGGCCTGGTCCTCTCGCGGCGAGACAGGTGGTCGGTCCCGCCGCCCACCGAGGCAGGCCCCTCATGGCCCCAAAATGTGGGGGGACCGGCACCGAGGGCCGCGTGCAAAGCCGTCAGACACTTTCGTATCTGACGGCCTGGCCCTCCGCGATGAGACAGATGTTCGTCCCACCGCCCACCACGCCGCAGTACTGACGGCTGCGGCCCCGCCGGGACCGCGGAAGGCAGGGAAAGCGGCAACGGAACACCGACAGTCCTCTCCCGCCGCGGCCCCGCAACTCCTCGGCCGCAGTGCCGACTCACGCCGACACCGCAGGCCCTCCTGTTGCAGAGCCCCCCCATAAGAGCCCTGCATCATGGGCTGCTCCCACATGGACTTCCAGCCAAAGCCCGAAGAGCAGCCCCCCTCTGGGGTCCACTTGGCTTCGCCGTGGCTCGGGGGCGCCACGGGTACTAAGCCCCACCGCGACGACAACGCGGGACCCGTTGGTGGGGGCTACATTTTAACCTACGTCAACAATAAGAGTCATCGGTTTAGTTTTTAAAAGAGGGTTTAAGTTTTAAAACACGAAAAGGCTGTTGCTAATATAAAAAAAAAACAAAGGCAAATCTTTTTTTTGTGTTCAGCCAGATACAATAAACACTTTGCCTAGTTACATATTTTTAATACCTGTATTGAATGATACGCCTAAACCATCGCAAAATATACCCATCTACAATTCAAAGTGTTTATATTCGCTGCCCCTATTTCCGGGGGTAGTTGTCAGTTTTCCTCGCATCTCGCCTGCGGGGATGATCGGAAGGGTTGCTACTAACATACGCTCACTATTTGTATCCAAAGGAGAAGCTCCGTGTTTATTTTGTAGATGTATTCTATGAGTTATTGTGAGGTGTGCCTTGAATTGAATTGAAGCCTTTTTTTTGTTATTCTTAACCGACTTCAAAAGAGGAAGATGATCTTTGCTTAGGTGAAAATGTTTTCGTTTTGACTGTGACAAAAGAAACTGTAAATTAAGTTAAGGCATTTGCTATAGTTTTCCTTGAAAGTTTATTACATATATTTCATCATGATTTTTGCAGAGTTTTTCTAAGCCGGCGCTTTTAAAGGAAGGTAGTGGTAACTACTCGAATAAAAACTTCCTCTTTAAAGTTAATTATTTCGCAAACTGATCTCTAAATTTATAAATTGTCTTAGCAACCTCTTTATGAAATTAAAATACCTATCTAATGACATCCCATTAGTACGGTAGATGAGAGAAAAAGAACATCCCCACTCTACGTATAGGGGAGGTATAAATTTTATATTTTTTACCATCTTGTTGGCCTAGTTAATTTACATATTCATGCAAAATATTAGCTTTCTAGCACTACTGCCGACGCTATGCCTTGGACAGATAGACAGACAGACTGACATGGCAAAACTATAAGGGTTCTTTGTAGTGACGCAACCCTAAAAAGAAAAAGAATATTACGAAGTCTCTCTTTTAACTCGATAAAAATATTAATCTACTCGCATTCACACAAGTTTCAGTCATGCGAATTGAAGACCTAAATTATTACCTATCCAAAAAATTCTTATCCACGTAAATCGACTCTGACAGCGTTTTTCTTCAAATCCAAAGTAACGTATTCCATTGAGTGCCGTCTAAACCAATCGCTGTTACACAAAAGAAATCCATTTTGTGTGCCTTGATGCTAATTCAACTGGAAATAGTTTTAGTGTTTTCTTTGCAACGTGTCTGTTACAGGTGTTTTTATTGGCTTAGAGTAGAAAAATACTGGCATAAAAAAGAATTGAATGAATGTTCTTAACAGGCTTGGAAACTTAATCATTTGTAAAAATGTTTAAAAGTTTTAATTACGGTAAAAGCAATAAAAGCGTACTTAGAGACTGTACTTTACCTGTTGTGTTTTAAATTCCATGTTTTAAATACCATCATTTACCAGACATAATTCCAGAATTCGTACTGCAGCTGAAAATTTAAAAAAGAAATATCCAAAATAACACGTTTCGCTCGATCGAACTCGAGACCTCAGGATGAGCAATGATTACCAGCAGATCAATTAGACAGGAAAGAAAACATAAAGCATTTGGTTGGTCAAATCGAAGCTAATTTTCTCACTAGTTAGGCTTTTAAACATAACATTATCAGTTCCTATTTCCATGTGTGCGAGCCCAATCTAGTTGTGTAGGTTTTATGTACCGGCGCAAGTCTTAGCGTGACCGTCCTGAACGATTTTTTTTTGTCTTTAAATACTAGGAAATTAATCTAGAAACCACTTAAATATCATACAAAAAATTTATAGAAACGAAGATCTTGTAGGATGTTGCATTAACAGTAAAATATACACTAAGGTAAACAAGATACAGAAACCTGTACGAAGTATATTTTCTAAGAAATAATGGATTTTGTAAGTGCGTTTGTAATATTAATATTTTCTCCTGCTGGATATTATTAAGCAATATGGAAGACAAATTTAACGCATAATGTTGACAGTATTTTATCGGATATATTTAATATTCCGCGTGTGTTATACACGCTTGTCTTATTTGTGTAGGCACCTAAACACAAATAATATTGTGATAATTTAACATTCTGCTAGAGTCAATGCAGTCCAGGTTGCCCGACTCTTACGCTGTAATCGTATATCCGTATCAGAATATCGACATACAATAATAACATTTTGTAATTATGGGTAAAAGTAATCAATGGTTTCCAACTTGAATAAAGTGCAAGAAAATAATATTCTGATTAGTTAGTTCATAATTTTTAATATAAAATACCTAAATGGAATGATAAAATATTTAATCAATTTTGCCATAAACAAATCGTTGGCTTAAATATGTTGTGATTCATAAAACCTTATTCATTAGGACTTGTTTCTTTTGTAAATAATTAATATAACAATAGCAAAGCATTCACTAGCTACATTTCCATTTATTACTGCCAATAAAAACGCGCGTAAATACCATTCCACCAATTAAAGGACAGGAAAAGGTCTGCCAAGTTGTATACGACATCTCTGCCCATTAAAGGTTATGCCTTCAATATCGGACACAATATCCCTTAAGTTCCGACTCTAAAATGTTTTACAGGCTGTTATCGTAATGTTAATAAATACACTTTATTATTGTGATAGTCGTGTTTTTCATTTACTTTGCGTTATTGGTTATACGGATATATCGAGATCAATATAAAATTGAGGTTAGAAAAACAGTGATTATCTGATAAAGGGAATATTAATTTAATATACTAGATTTCTAACTAGAATGGCGTATATGTTAGCTGCTGCCCGCGACTTCTTCCGCGTGGAATTCTATACTTCATTAAATATCTTTAATGTAAGGACATGGCAAATTAACAATTTTATTATGTATACATATATAAATATAGCTACAGGACTATTTCGAAATAAGTACCTAATAATTTTCAAATCTATAGACGTGTCGTTCTATATTTTTAATTATTATATTTAAACATAAGTGAAACACTTACAGACACAGTACGTATCTTGAACTACTTAGTAAATAATAAATGTTTGTATTTGTAATGTCGTGATACTACTAAAAAAGAGATTCTCTACAAAATGTTTGAAGCCAGAACTATCTAAGTTGAAAATTGCAAAGTTTTGCGGCAGTTATCGTAAATATGAGTCGCCGTGTGAGGCTGTTCTTAACGTACGAACGCCTCACAACTTACTTACGTAAATAAACATATACATTTGCAAGGTGTATTGTTGTGTTTGCGAAGATGGCTAAAAGGTAGTACCCCTCCCAAGTAGCAATAGTTAGTATTAGTTTACTCTATATGCCCTTACTTTTCAAGCCCTAACTTCACAATCTGTACACCTTAGTCAAAATATATGGCCTGGCCGTTTTGTTATTACAAAAACTACTGTATAACAGAGGAGTAACAAAATTTGTCACTTTAATTATAACCATGTATTGAAACGGCCAGACCACATATTTTGAATAAGATGTAGAGTTTGAGAAGTTAGTGCTTGTAAAGTAAGGGAATGTAGAATTAGTTAGTAAATTTCAGCTTTCTAGGACTTCAGAAAGTACCCTAACCTAACGAAATTCCCTATTAACGTAAGGTGATCAGGGGGTTAAGGGTAATAAAAAATCAAATTTTCGTATTTTTACTGTTGTTTTTGCACTAATTCTAGCTTACATACTAAATGTCAGCTTTCTAGGACTTCAGGAAATACGCTATGAGTTTTGATGATCATCAGTTAGTCTGTGACGTAATCGGTGGTTTTTAGATATTAATAAAATCTAAAGTTTAAAAGCTTTTCAATTGAAACTTTGTATATATATTTAATAAGTCCGTCACAGAAAACGTATTTTGAGAATTTCGTTTATCTTTTATAATCGAAACCCTAATTATAAGTTCTCAAATATTCGATGAAACACTTTAAGAAAAGGTAGGTAGTGCCCTTTGCTTCGCTGGCTCGTCTTGGCGAGGCACTACCGTGGCCCCAGACATCAAAGTATTAAAGCGACCAAAGTATATAAATTTGTCTTTCAAGTACTTTTTCAAGACTCAATATAATATTTTATTCACAAACCTAACGTTGACGTTCGCAAATTAATTCAAAGGTTGATTCTCAGATTCCCTGAAGGGTTTGAAATTTATAAAGTTTTATCTTAAAAGGGACTCGAAGTTTTAGGCCCAACACGTGTAGACTGTATAATTATATTAAAATATTCAACTGAATCAGTTTGTTTTATACAACTTGTGGAATGGAACGAAATATTACTGTATATTTTGACTATTTTCTCTGCTTGAAGACTCATTACTTGATGAAAATGTACGAAATATACCAAGCATAAGTACTAATTTTCCCATTAAGGACTCTTTTATCCGACCCATACAGAACCTCAGGATCTAAAGCTTCATTAGATTGTCAGACTAAACATACCTTGATATTATTGAATCCTATAAAAATATCAAAGTTGAAAAAATAACACGTACACATAGCATTTGGTCCCACGTGGATTTTCAAAATTATATTTTCCTGCATATATAAATCCTTCACAAAATTCATTGGTTGCACACTGTCGTCAACTTTTGTTAACAATTTTACACACAGTGCAAGAATTCATTAAATTGTAAAATGTTTTTAAAAATTTCATTCCAGAACCTTGTTGGTAACCCTGTATGAGTTATTTCGAATAAGTTTTAAAACAATGTGTACTCGAGTCCAAATTCTGCATGACATTGTTAAACAAAACAAGACGTGTCACGTATTGGTAAGCTTACCCAAAGATAATCTTGCGATGCCCGCGGCTGATGTAACAAGTAACTTGTCTTGTAAATAGTTGCTGAAATCAATCATAAGTGTTTTTTGTATGAACACACGCTTTTGCGTAAGTAAGTTAAACTTAAGTACGTAAGTGGGAGCATCGACTTCGGAAGTAAAATTTTTATAGATTTAGTTATATTACTTTTCGCGAACTTATAAATTGATATAAATAATTTGCAGAATAGTAAAGATATTGAAATTTTATAACGTAACCCAAAATTTTACGTTTAGTGATCTCAAGTAGAATCAGAGTTGCAATTGCCTAACAATTTTTATACATTATGTTTGAAGTACTTTTGTGAGGCAAGGCTTACGCCAAATGTTTTGTTGGAAATTAATATCACTGCATTTTTGAGGATTCTTCGTAATCTCGACAACGTGATTGGATTATTTTTGGCGATTCTTTCTTGGTAGTGATTTGATTGGTTTGATTGAATTGGTAGTAGATAAGAGACTATATGGTTTCTAGTAACGATATAGATCCTAATATTCTTACTACACAGTACCTACAAATAACATTCTAAAAATGGTCTTGAATCTACTATTGTGGAGACCATAAAATACGTGTAAAATATTTAAATAACTACAGTTCGAAACCAAATGGTCCTTAAGATTTGAACCAATACAACTAAGTAGGAAGGATTTCCAGGCAATTTTCAACCAAGTCAGATTTACTCTATTTTTTTTTTAAAGACGCCTTAAGAATAATTCCTGTGCCGCGGGGTTGTACACAAACATACATTCCACACACACAGAGTCGGAACAAATCTATGCGGATCACTCAACGATCAGTCCCGTGTGGGGATCGAACCCATAACACCAGCGCAGTGGAGAGCGGCGAGGCGACCGCTTCAGCCACTACGCAAACCTTGCACTCTCTCTAGCCATTGGTAATCTCAAGTGAATGCACTAACATTCTAAGTACGAAGAAAGACAAGTGCTTATTAACAGTGCTTAAAGCATAAGTTTCTGTACGAGTTTTGAGTTACAGCTGCTTCATGTTACACTTTGTATGCTATGCATGTTTTCTGTTGTATGTTCTTTAGAAACTTGTGCTGTCTCTTATTAATTAGTGTTACTTCTTGTTAAGGAGTCTTATTATGTGAGGATAGTTGTCATGTTTTGAAAAAATATTGTGTAGATGTTCTTTTTATAACATTTTTTCTTAATTCATTCTGTTTAAGTTTTGAGTTTGTAGTCTTATGTATTTAACAATGCTAGATCTTTTGAAGAGGGCAATGCCAGTGACTTATTAAGTTTAGATTATGACGTATTTTTTTCTGGAGGATTTTCCTTGAATGTCATTAACTCATTCAGAGACTGTTAATTATCCAGCTTAATATAGAGTTTCGATTTAAATCTTCAGATTTAAAAATAATGCTCTTAAAGCATTGTTGTACCCACTTTCAATACTTGCTTATCCGACAGAAATGTGCCGAAAGTTCTCGAAACAAATTAAAAATAATTCTTACCCCATTTTACTTGGTGAGAGGCCGCTCTGGAGGCTTTAAATGATAACTTTCGGAGTTCTAACTTAACGGAGGGCTTAGAGTAACCACTTAAAAAACAATTTTGGAATATTTTCGTTTTTACTTTGCACTAGGAATCTTAAATGTCAGTGTTAGCGCATTCGACTCACACCGCGTGGTTTCGGGTTTGATTCCCGGTCGGACAAAATGCTATTTAAGCTAATTTCGTCAGGATTTTTTTAATAAAACCACGGAGTTGTAATTTTGCCCGATGGATGGTTAAAGGCTCTTCACTATCACATGGTATCTAAACATAACATGGTGGGTGTTATAGACCTCTGTCACACCATTTTGGATAATTTAGGCATGATGTCATGTCATTTTAGTACCCACGTGTTCACATACAATATCTATAAATGCGATAGAATTCTCATTCAAATTAGGTTCCCTTACGCCTACGCCACTCTATATTCATTCAATTTACACCAGATGTCACCCTACGCAGAACTAAAACCAGTGATATAACACGATTATGTTATATCACTGGTTTTAGTTCTGTATGTGACTGGATTATCGCATGAGACTAACACCCTAGTGTTTTACAGTTCAGTTGCGAATGGCAACAACATTTTGTTGTTAAGGTATTGTGGGTGCAGATATTTTTAACCGACTTCAAAAAAAGGAAGAGGTTTTTATTAAATTGTTATTTTTTATGTTTGATCGCCGATTATTCGAAGACGCCTGGATCGATTTGAGATTTTTTTTTGTCTGAAAGAGTATACTTTGTCATGTGGTCCCATTTTCATCTAGTCACGATCTAATGTAGTGAGTGGCGTAGCGGTTAAAGCGGTCGCCTTGCCGCTTTCAACTACGCTGGTGTTGTGGGTTCGATCCCCACATGGAACAATCTTTGTGTGATCCGCAAAGATTTGTTCTGACTCCGGGTGTGCTTTTGTGTGTGAAATGTATGTTTGTGAACACCCCCGCGACACAGGAGTTATTCCTAGTGTGGGCGTCGTTTTATTAAAAAAAGAAAAGAAAATGATGGGATCCTAGAGAAATAGATCGAATCAAATAGGGCAATCCTCAAATTTTAATATTTATATATTTTTCGTGTATTACCTAAAGCTAGCAGTCAGCACTTCATGTTGCTGAGCTGATGCTGGAAGGTACAACTCCTCAACGGTTAGGAGTAAGGGCAAATTCTTTAAATAAAGGCACCTTAAGGCCGTTCACTGTATTCTTTCAAGTTAAACACAGATGAGACAAGACGTTAGTTCATTTTTTTATAATTGAAGTCGTTTTTTTTTTGGAAAATTATTACGTGTAAAATAAGAATGTGTATGATCATTTGCATTATAAGAACACGAGATGTTGTGTGTTTTGTCACAGGCATATGAGATATAATACCAGAATCCTTATTATATAGCACCACATCTTCAACTTACTAATTAGGATTGCGGATATTTACAGGTTGTAGTTATCACTTAACCATCAGATAAATCCTGTAAAAAAAGCTCATTATTATACCCAAATTTTCAACTTCACAGTGTTCCTACCTAATGAGCTAATGAGTCAACACGAAACGGTTACACACAATAAATATTCAGTTTGTACGTTACTTGTTCCGCAAATTAATTAGACATAAGTGGTCTGCGTCTGACGTTCATACGTTTGAAGTATGTACGTTCATGAATACATTGTGGTTGAGAGGATATTCATTTGTTTTTTATCTTTCAAAGGGCATTTTAATCACTTTGAAGGGTTTATTAATCCTAATAAAGAAATGTATAAGCTCTCATTTTATGATTAGACATATAAATGTCTTTTGATCGCATGAATGCTGGTATTTCTCAGAGCAATAAACCAACCGGAGGTGTCATTGTCAGACGTCTCCCGCTGCCAAATGTGAAAGAACACTGCTCTTACACGCCATACAAAACTAGTTGTGAAATACTTTGATTTGTCACTAGCGCGGAACAATTTACCCACTCCCACGTAAGTTTTGGTAGCATTATTTGCGTTTATTGCGTGTCCATATTGGTTTTTAAGTCTGAGTAGCATTCAAATTATCTCACTGATAACAAATTCAGTTTTGGACTTTTAGTGTATGCGTAACGTCATACTTTACTTTGCTCATGTAACAGTTATGTAGGTAAATGACCTATAATACCAACCATATTTTTGTCGTATCTATATGTTTTGAATTAACTAAAGATTGGTAGCTTACTTTGCAGCCTACGAATGCAAGCTTATCGTACCATCGGAAAACGTACAAAGGTCACGTCTTTATACCGAAATGTTTTATACCATAACATAAGATAACATCACGCATATATTACCCAGAAGGTTGTGGCAGAGGTTTACAACCCCACACTTCACCTGTTATGTTTAGGTCCCATGGGATAGGGGGTGAGCCTATCGCAATCCACCAGGCACAAACCCAACTCCGTTTTGCTATTATGGATTTCACAAATAACTTTGCCCGACCCGGGAAACGAACCCGAGACCTCGCGGTGAGAGGCACATACGCTATCCACCGGACCATCAAACCCTTTTAAAAAATGTCCAAACAAACCCTAGTTACGTAAGAAACAAGTAAACAAACGTACCAAACGATGACCAGCAAGTCTTAATGGACAAAGTTTTTCTCACAAATCCTGCCCCCGGCGGACTTAACTCCTCAAAGTGGACTTATGCGGTACAAGTTGAGGGTTCTTCTTATAATGTTACACAACATACGTAAATAGATTTTGGTTAGTTAAATACTAGATAAGTTTATTTTACTGGTCAAACTGGAGCTGTTTCGTTGATGAATGAACGCTGTTGGTTGCTCTTTTAGCAACCTGTAACTTCTATTGATAAATGCCTTCACCAATTGTGATAAATAAGGTGATATTGTATTTTAATGAATGATGCAAGTGCTAAGGACAATTACAATAAATTTAAAATTTCTTTCCTTTTTTTGCAATAGTTACTTTTGGCTTTTTAATGATTTTTTATAGCATTTAGCAATGGCTAGCAAATTATAATAAGAAACCGGTTAAGGGACCGGCAAGATTTGAACCTACGACCTTCTGCACACCGGGCAGCAGCTTTCAGTTGTTATTTTTCTACATATTAAGTAAATTACATCGATGCATTAGACGTTTAATATATTACTCACTCGCCTTCTATTCAAGATGTAATGTTTATGGTTGCTTCAGCGGCTAATCCTCTCAAATGTGCTGAGGTTTGTCTGTAATTAGAGACCATAGTCTGATACTTCTAATTGATTTATTTTTATTGCATTTAGCTATGCTTAGCAAATTATACTAAGAAACAGTTAAAAAAGATATGGGCATATATGGTTTGTATCCTACTTAAGATAGGAACAAATGGATGAACGTGACGTCAAGAAATGACGTATCATACAGTTGAGAAATTTAGGGTGCTGGTAAGAGGCGACCGTAGCTGGATGGCTAAAGCGGCTGCCCGGTGTGCAGTAAGGTCGCAGGTTCAAATCCTGCCGGTCCCATATCTTTTTCAACTGTTTTTTTACATAGTCTGATAGTCAAATACTAATATTTAAAGCTGAAAACTCGGGTTCTATGATGAAACATAGACCATTCCGTTATCAATCTATCAAAAATAATTCAATTCTTAAATAGTGTTTTTGTCCCACGTTTATAACATTTAAGGTGTTAGTTTTACATCAAGCTATACATTTGGAGTAAAAGTGAGCCTCGCATTGCACGGGAAACCTTAACCACAGTATAAATATGTACAAACAGTACGGAAACTGCCTACAAACGTGCGAAACGGCACGCACACATAAACATGCACACCGACGAGACCCCTAAGCGGCACTCGCTACTGAGAGCACCGCGACAATCGCTTAGGGGTCTCGTTGGTGTGCATGTTTATGTGTGCGTGCTGTTTCGCACGTTTGTAGGCAGTTTCCGTACTGTTTGTACATATTTATACTGTGCCTTAACTAAGCGAGGCCATCTTATATTGGCTATGTATGGCTTGACGTGTAACCGTGTGTACCTGAATTAATGTCCTATTCTAAACCACTATCATCATACTTTTATAGATAGGTATTTATATGCTATGCAAACTGTTATTAACAATGTAATAATTAATACAGAAGTTTAAAATGGATCAATGATTTTATGCTTTCAGACTAAACCCGTATCTTTTTCTTTTTAAACATCGTAACTAAAATGCTTTTGAAATTTTATTCTAGATAGTTTAACGATGCTTGCAAGCATACGTTCAATATAATATATTGAGAATGTTATTGGATTCCAGCATATTATGCTGGAATCCAATAACATTCTCTGACGAGCGTTCGTTTGTCCAACTTTGCCAGCGTTTTACATTCTTTAGCACCTGTATGAGCAATTGTATAAAAAATGTTCATTAGTTTTAAACACATTGTGAATAACTTACCTATTGTATATAAAAATTTTAATGTTGTGTTTATGTGTTTTAAATCTACGCACATAAGTGCGTAGATTTAAAACATATATTTTAATATAATCTTTTAAACTATAATCTTTCGAGTTATATTATTGCCTTATCGTCCTTGCTACCGCACGCACATTTTTCAAACAATTAATAACGTTATTAAAGTTCCGAATTATCCATAATGATCCTGTCAGTGGATTACAATTTAAATATATATACAGCCATATTGTTTGGAAACTTTAATTAAAAACTTAATTTCCCGTTACAAGTTAAACTTGGCATTGGCATGACTTATAGAAGCTTTGAATATTATATTTTAAATTGGTTTTATCGTAGTTTGAAAATTAATCAAATAATTCGCAAAACTAATCAGTATTTTACGGAGAATGATTACTTCTACAACTTAGTTTAGGGCTATACCTGAGTGAGTGCACGGTTGGCGTGGTGGTTAAAGCGGCCGCCTCGCCGCTTTCAACTGCGCTGGTGTTGTGGGTTCGATCCCCACATGGGACAAATCTTTGTGTGATTCGCAAAGATTTGTTCTGACTCTGGGTGTGCTCTGTGTATGTGAAATGTATGTTTGTGAACACCCCCGCGACACAGGAGTTAGTGCGGGCGTCGTTTTAAAAAAAAAAAAAAAACCTAGACCTATGGGTCGCTACACACAGGTGGGTGGGGACGTTCGGCACACTTTATTGCCATTGCAGCGTCCATCTCAGTCAAGTGATCCAAAGCTCCGTGAATTTCTAGAAAATCAAAATACTTAATACACTTTTGAACGACCTGGGGATTGAACTCGAGACATCACGATCAGCAAACGCATACGCTAACCTCTAAACCCACGAGGCAGTCGATGTTTTAGTAATTACCACATCACCATGATATTATTATAGTACTAGGTATGTACGGTTGCCGAAATAAGGCGTTAGTGACGTCTGACATATGACACAGAATGACAGGAAGGCAAAATTGTTTCTTAATTAATTTAAGAAACAATTTTGCCTTCTTGATGACGTAAAATGAGAAATAAATTAAACAAAAATGGTGAACACAATTGGGATTGATTGCTTTGACTGTAAATTTAAATGTCGCATTGCATTCAAATATGAATTGAAGAATTGGTTATTATATTAGAAACCAAATTCAGAACGACGAAAATGATTTTGCAGAGCTTTGTGTCAATTTTAGAAATAAAACAACATAGCGTAGGTATTGTACTAATGGGCATTAATTGAACTTTTGTGAAATATTTTTATTGAAGCTGACGTGAGTTTTTAACCTTATTCAAATTATAAAATATGGGTATTACTCATGCAATTGTTAGTCTATTTGGGAAACCGCGGTTTTACCTATACATTATGTAGGCATTTTCAAGAGAGTGCGACACGTCGCGCCTTAGTCGCAGCTAGTCTTGCACTCAGGCGCGACTCACTCAACAATTATAATACCTACACTTTTCCCAATTGCCAAACAGGCGATAATCTAATTACTTAACTGCCGCCTGTAACAGCAACATGACTAATTATACCTAATGCTTATAACCTTTTAGGTGTGTAAGTACTAATTATATTTACTATGTTTGAACCCAATAAAGGGGAAATATTTCACGGTAATTACATATTACAAAAGACGTTAACACTAAAATTATTAATTAGTATTATAATTTAGACTCGTGTAAGCTTAATTGTTCTGCTTAAGTAGGCCCGTCAGATTTACACGTAAGAGGGTTATTTTAATGGTCGTTTTGATAACAAACATAATAATGCCTCGACTCCACATGTTGAAGGTACACATTAGGGTTATATAAAGATACAATTGATAATTATAAATAAATAAATAAATAAATATCTCACAACTAACAAACAACGCCACCTAGTCCCAAACTAAGCAGAGCTTGTACTAGAATAACTGATACTAATGCATATATACTTTTCTTTTGTAAATATATACTTATTATACATAGAAACACCCAGACTAAGAAAAACCTCCATGTTCATGCACACAAAGATTTTTCTTAAGCGGGAATCGAACCCGCGACCTCGGCGTCGCAGGCAGGTCCACTACCCACTACGCCATCCGGTCGTCAATTTGTAATAATGTTGTTTTTAGTTTAACTTCCCGGTTTGTAGCTTCTCCATTCCCATGGATTGCAGCGTTATTTTTATAGCGTAAAGTCAACCTAAATTATTAAACTTGAAATCAATATTCAGCCAGCCAGTATTTTCTTAGATTAGTTGGTTGAAACCAACAAATAAACAAACTCTTCTACTTTATATGTATTTAGTTGAGATATTGTGATGGAAATAGTTTTTTACGAGGGAGAATTTCTTATATTCTTTTCAATAGGGTTATAACAATATTATCTCATAATCAAATAAAATTTATTTCATTATTCAAATTATTAAATACGAGTGTTACTCACGTAATGTTGGTCTATTTAGTCGACCGCGGTTTCGCCTATACGTCTAGGCATTATCACGAGAGTGCGATACGTCGCGCCTGAGTCGCAGCCAGTCTTGCACAATATTGCTATTTATAGGCGAAACCGCGGTCGACTAAATAGACCAACATTACGTGATTAACACCCGTATTTTATAATTTGAATAATGTTACAAACTCACGTCAGTTTTGATTACCCAGAAGGGTGTGGCAGAGGTGTACAACACCCACATTCCACTTGTTATGTTTAGTTCCTATGAGATAGGGAGTTAACCTATCGCCATCCACCGGGCACAATTCCAACTGCGTGCTGCTATTGTGAATTTCTTGACGGAAAGTTCACTAATAACTCTTTGCCCGACGCGGGTATTGAATCCAAGACCTCGTTAATACATACGCTAACCACTAGACCATCGAGGCAGTGCATCGTGCTGATAAAATAGTTCTCAACTCTAAATAATCTGGGTCAGTTTATACAAAACGTACTTCTATGCACTAGATAAATTGGAGCGACTTATAAAAATATTATTGAGAGAATAAAGTTCAAAAGATTAAAATGCAAGCGAAAAGTAGTTACGGAATGTAAGATGACAAATTGCTTTAGCGAATACGAAATGAAAATATCCAAATAGAAGAGATTTGTTTAAAATATAACTTGTATTTTTTTTAATCCTTTTTTAACCGACTTTAAAAAAAGGTGGGGTTTTCAATTCGATTGTATTTTTTTGCCTATAACTCGAAGATGCTTGGACCGATTTGAGAAATTATTTTTTGTATGAAAGAGTATACTTGTACTTGTTGTACTGTGGTCCCATTATCATCAGGTCACGATCTGATGATGGGATCCTAGAGAAATCGAGAGCAACCCTTACAGTTTAAAGGCTTTTATATTGTTTTTCGTATATTACCTATAGCTCCATCACCTGGTGCTTATCAGGTACTATAAGTCCAACTGATTCATGATCCGTTTTCCCAAAAGGTATGACTAATCGCAAATGTGTTTTGAATTAAAAACACGCGGCATGTATCTTAAACGATTTTAGGACAATCTGACTTAGTTTCACTTTCATGCATAAATTCTCAGTGGCTGCCATTTCTGCTCAACGGTAGCATTAAAGCTGCAACTGTTGGGCCTTCATGAAAAGTACTGGGAAGACGATAAGGTCACCAATTACAAGGGACTTAACATGATTGAGACTGGGTGTGCTTGTGTGAGTGAATAGGTGTGCTTGTGTGAGTGAATGTGTGTGCTTATGTGAGTGAATGTGTGTGCTTGTGTAAGTTAATGTGTGCAAGCAATTGGCCTGGTCGTTGGGACCATTAGATAGTGTAATTGCTTCTGGCGTTCTACCTAAGTTAAAAAATCCAAATTTATTTAAAAGTCGTACGTGTACAAGTATGGCAAATTGTATCTTAAAAAAAATTGAGGCTGATCAATCCGACTTATCATGACGAATCTGATTAATAACAACCTTTTTATTCCCTAAATGATATAAAAAATGTAATATGAATAAAGTTTTTGAATACAATTTAAACATCGCAAGAAGAATACAGAATAATGACAAATGGCATCCGCTACTAGAGACCATTGAATAAAAGATGATAGATAATAGTAGATAAATATTGTTGGTGTTTGTTCAAGAAAGAAATATCAGCGCTATCAAGTTCTTTGGTGCATTTATTTTTAAAACAATTTTTATCTCGAGAAAGTACAGTGAGAATACTTTTACAGTTAAAATGATTTTCAATACGCATTCAGTTTCAGATATAGTCAGTCTAGTAACAAAGAAAAGATTTTTTTGTAATGTTTTAAGAACACAATTTCACATTATAGTTTTTAGTTATCAACGAAATCTTGGTTGAAAAAAAAATCTACCTGATTGTTATTGACTGTGTAGGTAGGAAAATGAGCTTAAGGTGGGTGATTTTAATTGGTCAATAGTACATGTAGTACAAAACTGTACATAATATATATGCTTTTTTAACAATTCTATTCAAAAAGTCTCATCTCTACTAAAGCCCATTTATCTAGTCTAGTCGAGCTTGCGCGATTTAGATTTTGTCGCATTTTTGTCATGTTGCCCTATACAAAAATGCGACAAAATCTATCTTGCGCTCGTTATGCTATCCCCTATAATAGTTTTGAATTTAGTCCATCGGCCAATGCCAAATGTCGACTCGCCAACAGAACTCAAATGCAATTGTCCAACACTTAGCTTTCTACTAAAAACTGTGTATTAGGATTCAATTTTCAGCATCGACGGTTATAATGGTGTATAGTGGACGTTGTTTTAGTAGTAAAACTGTATGAACTAAGCGCACACGTCTGTCATCAAGGTCTCGGGTTTAATTTCCGTGTCGGGCAAAGTGTTATATGGTTTTTTTTCCGCCAGGAAATTCGCAATAGCAGCACGGAGTTGGATTGTTGCCTGGTAGTTGGCGATATGCTCACGCTTAATGACCTGGGACCTACATCTAACAGGTGAAATGTGGGTGTTACAGACCTCTACCAGACCCTTCTGGGTAATATAGGCGAGATGTTATAGGTACTATGTTAAATAATTACACAGTGTTATTTAAAAGCAATTTAATATGTTTGTGCTAAAATAGTATCCTGAGCTATAGTTAGTTAGGCGCCTAGTGTCATGTCTCACCGCCCCCTATTACGCTAGTTGACAGCGCGGACGCAACGCGCAAGATTTATTGTAAACGCGGGCAACACTGTTCAATATGCATTAACGTTGTTTTGTTAGTTCTGCAACAGATTCAAAATATAAAACATGGCTTTTCTATTGCCTTTACGCAAATTTTGAGGACAATAATTAAAAGTACTCAAAATTAATTGACTGTTATACCAACATTGATTGTAAATCAAATCAATTCATTTTTATTGCAGTTATCAAAGGCCCACATAAATACCTTAGACTAACATACTAATTATTATTTTAATGTTTTGCACGTTGATTGAGCGACGCGCGGCGCGGTGTCATGTAGCGTTCCTCGGAAACGCCGGAACACGACACCTCTCGGCCAGAAGTCCTCTTTTGTGTATGTTTCTAGCCGTTCCGTCGGGATTCGCACCACAAACGAAGTAAAATTAACGTTGTGACGCGATTCCAGCTTAACAATTCTCAACGTTAAGTTGGTCTTCACCCGAATGTCACAATATCTTCAGCCTTTGTGGATTACAATAATCTTAAAACATACAACTGCGTCGTTGGGATGGCAGGACGGATTAGCATGTTCGGGCCGGTCGGTGCTGTGCCGCACTCGTTTCGGTACGTGGGCCTCGTAATATACTCGTATTTGAAAATAACTTCATAATTTATGAAATTATCAACCTATGTATTTGTGTGACAACTAATCTGCTTTTATTTCTTTGAATCGTACGCTATAATACTTACCGAGGTTTATTCGTATGTATGTAGGTATTAGGTAAATAACAAAATTTTTCACCAAAATCAGGCTCATAGTTTTTTTTATATACGACGCCTGCAGCAAACAAACTAGTAGTCCACCTAGTTAGTGGAGTGCAGCACATGGACATCGACAATCCACAAAAGCTGATTTTAGATGCATCGTTGCAGCGGAGGACTATGGTGTTATGCCTCACATGCTAATAATTTTAGGGCCTAATCTCACCACCAAACTGGTAATGGAAACGCTGCTATTTGGTGGCAGGTTAAAGGTGAGATGGTAGTGCCGCCGCCCTCGAGCTCATTAATAGGAGCTCCACCAGTAAAAACTACTTCTTAGTTAGTTCTTAGCAAAGCTAAAATTTGCTTGAAAATATTACAAGTATTTGATAAAAATACGTCATCTCTTGACAGTAATAGTGTTGATCTTAATTCAAACTTACTGTATGTGAATAGTGACTTATCACATCACATAGATGGCGCTAAAACCAAATAAGGTTCGTCTAGATAAGGATGGCACAAAAAGAGTTGAGAAATTTCGAGTCCGGCAGTTTACGAATCCATAGCTGAAT
This sequence comes from Hypena proboscidalis, assembly GCA_905147285.1. Lineage (NCBI taxonomy): Eukaryota > Metazoa > Arthropoda > Insecta > Lepidoptera > Erebidae > Hypena > Hypena proboscidalis. The sequence goes on from LR990130.1 coordinate 20,252,869, forward strand.
TGGCAAAGCACTTGGGGCGTATACCCAGGGGGTGCAGGTTCGAGTCCTGCTGGATTCTTAATTTTTCAACGTTAATATTTTATTAAATACTTCTAAGTTCTTGACTCCGAGATTTCAAGCTACCCATACTTCATTTAAAACTCTTCTTGAAGAAGCTTTTGATGTAGTATCTTCACATTGTGCAATAATTACTACAGAATTATCATCATCTTTCGACATAATAACACACATAAAATCTCTTGACATATATCCTTTTATTCCACTTAACATTCAGAATACAACATATTAACGAAATCAGTTTTGGTATGTATGAAAGGGCTTGGATAAGCCAAGGTATTTTTGTTTTACTCTCGACATTAGGATTATAATTAGACGCCGAGCCCCGCATGAATGTTGACACAAGAAATTGAATACGTGAAGAAATTTGCTCAATTTTTTCGCTCTTATGTTTTTGGACGAGCAACTTTCTGTTGCTTTAATATAGTGTCGTAAATTTAGTCAATGCATAGGTTATTACTGAATTCACGAAGAAACGTTATATTGGACACCAAAGGCTTTACTTTTATGGGTGAAGGATGTGTTTGCAGCCTGATTGCTTCTAGATCAAAAGTATTAGATGCTCCCTGCGATAAAACCGGGTATCAATTACTAATCCGCTCCCGTGGGTTTCGTTACAAGGATCAGACTATCAAAGCAAAAAAAAATCGACTGGTCGAGAAGTTGAGTGGAGAGATAAGCCCCTTTAATTAATTGAACGAGCTAATCTCTGGAGCTATATTATTTCAGACTTAAAGCCATACACATTTTCCTGTCCTGAGTTTAAACTGTGAAAGCGCAGCAACATACAGTAATTCTTTATTCTTTAATGTACAAAAGAAAAGAAACACAATACAATAACATTTGGTACCTTTTTAAATTAATGTACAAAGGCGAGCTTAACCGCTATAATGGGTTTTCTTCCAGCAAACTTTTAAGTAGAGAGGAAAGAGATACTTTTGGAGGGTAAATGGAAATGTACAATACAGTGAAAATTGCAAAACAGTTATTTTCATATAATGTATAACTCTCAATGTCAAAACAGTTGCCAATCTATAAACCCTTAAATATATATTCAGAGCAACTACGTATAGAAATTAATCAGTGCGCTTGTTTTGTTTCTGCTTAGAGGAAAATACCTATTTCTTTGAAAGGAAGCGTTCCTAATAGACATATTGTTTGAGTTCCTATTGGGACTAAATGAAATAAATGAATGGGTATTTGGGATTACTAATGTGGATAATAAAGTTGATCTTGTTTATTGAGAAACACTCACACTATTCTTAGTAACATCTACTGGCTTTTAGCCGCGACTTCTTCCGTGTGGAATTCGGTGTATTAAGTAGTAACTGCTCCCTCGCTTCAACCTTACTGCTCCGCTCCGGTGGAGTTTAGCGTAATGTTAAATATGTACAGACTTTAATTGAGAGTTAAACTATCAAACACAAAAAGAATGATTAGAATTCGACCAGGAGTTCTCAAGATTAGCGCTTTCGAACAAACAAACTAACTTTCTGCCGCGGTTTCGTCTACTTGGTGGGTACGTTGATAAAAAATAGCCTATGTTACGCGCCTTGAAGTCAGTTGTCATAGTCACCTGCATCTAAAATTTCATTAAAATCGGTCTAGCGCTTTAGAAAATTAGCCGATACAAACAGACAGGCAGACAAAATATTTAAAACTGTATTTTTGGCAAAGGTGTCGTGCAAACATCTATACCAGCTTGGAATTACATTGTTATTTTGACATTAAAAACAGACACTTCAATTTTATTTATTTGTATTGATAAGGATTTTAATACCTGACTGTCTGTCTGTCTAACTCAAAAACTACTGACCGGGTTTTACGAGGTTTTTCCCATTAGATAGAGTACTTTATAGGGAAGTTTTACGTATATAATTGGCCAAGGCTCGACGTACCACACGGGTGGAAATTAGTATTTTAATAAAACACTAGGTTAAAAGCTAGTGATACATTAGGTTATCCGTGAAAGCGTAAAACTCTGACAAGCAGATAGCCATGTAATTAAAAACTATTTAAAATTATAATTTTACCATAACTTTACGAAAGGCAGACCAATTTGAAGATTGTGACGTCAATTTAGCCCGTTTCATAAAACATTTGAAAAGGGATGTTCCCATTTAATCCCATAGATGTTGAGATACGTAATGATATATGGGATCTTTTAACAGATAATTTAAATTGGGCCACGCTATGCTGCGTATTTAAAGCCGGGTCCACACCTAACCAACAAGGCCAACGAACACCAACGAATCATTTGATGGTTACCGCCACGCTTTGAATTGCCGGCGAACGTCAACGAACGATCGAGGGGTACTTCAAACAGGGACTAACGAACATGTTCGTTGGCCTTCATTTGCTAGGTGTGGACGCGGCATAATACGCTTTTGATTAAGTGTAGTCTTTCATAATTTTAATCTAGCACATACCTACTTGTTCATTGTTAGATGTCTTTGTGTGAAACAATGATGATATTTGAATAGGTATAAAGTGGGAAGATGCTTGCTTTATCGCGGATTTTGGCGTTATTATACTAACTTATAACTGATCTTATTAAGTATATGAGGTGCGGTTATATAATATATAATAACATTGTAAAGTAACTACACTTAGTCACACTCTACGTGATATGTTATATGTACAGTCGGGCAATGAGTTGGGTATGCAGGGCAAAAACTTCTAAGTCATAGTAAAGACTTACGACACCAGTTATGGATAAGTGAGTTATATATCTAAATAGTGGGTATATTACACTTATTAAATATGAAATACAAACTTGCATATCTATTGCAGTCAGTTTTTACTATGGCGTAGAAGTTTTTGCCCTGCATACCCAACTCATTGGCCGACTGTACTACTAAATTATGTAGCCAGTTTGTATTTGAAACACAAGCCGTGTTAAGAGATTCTTATAGATAAATAGATAGACAGTCGTAAATTAAGTTATGAATGCTGGTTCTTTATATATATCATTGCCTATGCTCCCTTGAACAGCCTACTGGAGATCAAGCACCTGGGAGATATTGCGATTTTTACTGCGCATCAAATTTGTACAGAAAACAATTTTAGGTAATTTTATAACGAGCCAATTTGAAAAAAAAAAGGATTTTTTCTTAAAAAAATTAAGTTCTTTAAAAAACGCAACATCTATCATAGTGTGTTCAAGGGAGCAAGGTGAATAACATACTTATATTGAGAGCTAAGATTCATTAAGTAATATATGTCAAACGTGGCTAGCTCCCTAACTGTTAAGTTAAACATTATTTATACAATCTAGGTATAAACTCAAACAAAAATACCGAAATGAGTTTCAGTGGAACACGGCATTATTTTCAACATGACAAGCGGCTTGATATGAAACTAATTATTTGTCAAGCTAAACAACAGTAAACATTACTACAATTTATACGTGTAACCATTGTCTGAACATCTTTAAAATATATCTTATAATATATTAAAAAATATTTCTTTAAAATATGTTGGCGAAATTTTTTAATCAGCATCACATGACAAATTAACACTAAAATGTAATATTTTATTAGATCAAAGATTCAAGTGGCCTAAAGTGCACAGGTGTAGTGGTGGCCGCGCCGCTTGCAACTGCGCTGATATTGTGGGTTCGATCCCCACATGAGACAAATCTTTGTGTGATCCTCAAAGACTTGTTCTGACTTTAGGTGAGCTTTGTCTGTGAAATGTATGTTTGTAAACACTCCCGCGTCACAGATGTTATTCCTAGTGCGGGTTGTTTTTTTTAAATAAAAAAAAAAGAATTACCAGTAGACACTAATCACCAGAATAGCACATCACAAACCCAACAGAAGTGCCTAATTTATACCTCACATTGGGATACCGTAAAAGAATCACGCTATAACAGTGCCATTGAAACGGCCCGCACCGAACGATTGGACGACCTCTCCAATTTTCCCTCATAACTATGCCTGTGGGGCCACTGAAAGAGCTCCAGAAAACTGCAAAGAAAATTCAACCGTATTCAAACATGATAAGGTTAAATTTTCTCAAGGGTTGTGTAGGGTTGAGGGTGTTACAGAGGAACAGAAATATAATCGAGTTAATGAGATAGGGATGTCGAATATCGTCGCAGCTCGTGTTGTGTCAATGGGTAATTTAACAGAGGTGTTCTACTTATGGTTGTGTCGTAGTTTCTGGTTCTGAATGTGTCTGGCATGTTTTTCGGGTTGTTTAGATCAGGTTTTCATTCTTTCGCGATGAATGATGTCTGACGATTGAATGGCGATGAAAGAGACTGTGATTTTGTTTTGATTTTATCGCATTAGCTAAAGACTTGAAGAATCTAGTGGGGATATTTAATTGGATGGTATTGTGCAACTGGTTAGGTGTTTGAATGTATGAATCATTGCAATTTCATTTAGTTTTAGTTGTATAAAAAATAATTGTAAATGTGAACCTAATTTTTATTATGAAATGCACATCTCTAGTGCGTTATGCTTTCTTTGTTATGCTTTTATAAGTTTTAAATTACTTCTAAAATATATAATTTATGTAAAATGACAATGAATAGTTTAAAGCAATGTTAAAAAAAAAAAGATCCTCTACATCTAAAATCATGGCACATCAGGCATGCAGATTGGCAATGAGAAAAGATATGCTGCAGGGTTTTTCAGGATCTGCAAATTATTTGAAGGTAAAACGTTCTGTTCTTTATTTCAGGATTTACGTAAGTTACTCATATATTATCGCGAAGCATTTATTATCATGATAAGTTAGAAACTTTAGGAGGAAATTGATGCTTAGTATGTTGGTAAATTATTGCTTACCGATATAAACTTCAAAGCAAACTTCTCCAACATATTAAACGCCAGTCTTGCCAAGTAAACCCTATTATATGAAAAAATATTGGCTCAAAATTTTAGTACGAGAATTTCCTAGACTACGTCAATTCTAATATTCAAACTAGATAAAATCTATCTTCGAGACACTTATAAGCTGTCAGTGTCGAAACCGCGTTTTATTAAGGAACGGAGAAAATTCTCAATTTCTGACATCGGGAAATGCAATAAATTCAAAGTCTTTCAATTTTAAAACAGTGGAGAAAATATGAAATTTCGCAGAGGAAAGTTTTATGTTAGAATATTCGAAATGATCAGAAAGTCGAATTTCATGTTTTAGTTTCATTAACGACGACTTTTGAGATGGTCACTTTTCTTTTGGCTTTGATTCTTGAAACATGAAATACTTATATACTTTAGTACCTGAGGTGTGTGTGTTAGCGTAAGAGTGGCTTAAAAATAAATCAGCCATTATTATAGCTAAAGATATCAAGGACTCATCATCACGTGTGGTGTAGTGGTTTAAGCGGTCGACTCGCCGTTCTCCACTGCACTGGTGTTGTGGGTCCGATCCCCACATGGGACAAATCTTTGTGCAATTCGCAAATATTTGTTCTGAGACTGGGTGTGCTTGAGTGAGTGAATGTGTGTATTTAGCCTTGTCATTATGACCATTGGATAGTGTAATTGCTTCTGGAGTTCTATCTAATGTAAAAAATCCAAATTTATATTCATTTTATATCAAATCCCAATCATTTACAGCATGAGAAATAAACAAATTGAAATACGTTTTTCTCACATTCTGCGACACAAGAAGATTTACCGTGTACACAAGGCTACACACATCAACCTCTACATTCCAGTATACGATGGTTTTGCGTTGTATAGGCTGCCCGAGCACTGTGAGTCCAGCTTATGCTGGTAATATACAGGTTGATCAGTGTCGTGTGTACAAATAAGTACCAGTGAGTGCGCCCAGATGAGCGTGAAAAGGGCCCAATTGGAAAGGTACAGGTTTTGATGAGGTTCTATTTTACGGTACGATTGGATTGAAACATGATGTATAAAGATTATTATGTTCGAGAAGTGACTGAATAACTTTATTTGTCTGTCGTTTTTGTGAAGCTATGTAGTAGTAGCTTAAGAACAAGCGGCTGCCGCCTTGCATCATTTTATAAAATCTGAAAGTTTCTCTGTTTGTGCCTCTAATAGAGGTTAAAACGATCATAAAATATGTAATTTGAATTGCGATGGCTTTTTAGATATAAAAACCTATGTCAACTGGTTTAGGGGAAGACACTGACACCAGCAACACAGTTTTTATTAGCGTGGGTGTCAGGGATTCTATTAAAAATTGTAAAACTATTATGTCAATAAAGAATATTATATTATATTATTATATTTGAGAGATATTAAAAAAAAAGTTATAAAAGGTTACGTTATGTTATAAAGCGTTATTTTTGGATATGTTGACTATGGTAATCATCACATACCATTTGCAGGCACTTAACTTGGTTCCAACCCCATCACTAAAACTCTTAAAGTTTTAAATTTTAGGGGTGTCTGTCTGAGGTTAAAAGAGGGAACCACACTATCTGCCAATGGTGGGTGAAGATTCCTAACATCGTGTGTACATAAAAATGCAATACCTGATTCCTCGCTGGTCTAGTGGTTAGCGTATGCACCTCTTACCGCGAGGTGTCGAGTTTGATTACCGGATCAGAAAAATTCTTATTTGTAAACTTTCCGTGAAGAAATTCTCTATAGCAACATGGAGTTGCAATTGTGGCCGGTGGATGACATTACGCTCTCGCTGCACTCTCTCTGCCGCACCCTTCTGGGTAATATAGGCGTGATGTTATGTTATGTTACCTGATTAACCGGGCATAACAATTCCAAAGTACCATAGTAGTTTTTCACAACTCATCAAGTTTTACTGCCAAAAAGCCTTTGGCATTCCCTTCACAACTCCGTTTATTCCTCACGACCACAAGCGCACTTCCGCTATATGCCTTTGCAGGCTCTTCCGGGGATCATTTAAAAGGTACCCGTCCTTTTCTCGAAGGCTCACGAAGGCTCGTTTTCGAGGCTTGGGTTAGGAATTGTACGTTATTTGGGTGGCGCCAGCGTCGCCAGCCGACGGCTTTACGCGGGGGTGGTACGGTCAATGGCACTGTACGGCGCACCCGTGTGGGCGGAGGCCTTGTCCGCCGGGAACAGGGCGCGGTTGTGGAGACCGCAGCGCGTCCTGGCGGTCAAGGCCATTCGTGGATACCGCACGGTGTCGACCGACGCAGCGTGTGCGTTGGCCGGAACACCCCCGTGGGATTTGGATGCGGAAGTGCTCGCCGAAGTGTACAGGCGCAGGGCGGCTGCTCGGGCTGAGGGTTCTGTCCCCATGCCCGAGCAGCTGCGTGCGTGGCGGGAGGAGGCCCACCGGACGCTGATGGTCCGGTGGGGGAATCGGCTGGAGGCTCCACGTGCTGGTTTTCGCACCGTGGAGGCGCTCCGGCCGATTCTCGAGGAGTGGGCGGGGCGGCAGCATGGGACTCTCTCCTTCAGGCTGGTGCAGGTGCTGACCGGGCATGGTTGCTTCGGGAAGTACCTGCACAGGCTGAAGAGGGAGGCGAGCCCCATGTGCCACCACTGCGACTGCGGTGAGGACTCGGCGCAGCACACTCTCGAGCAGTGTCCTGCTTGGGAGGTGCAGCGCCGGGATCTCACCGCGGTCATTGGGAACGACCTCTCGCTGCCGGCTGTGGTCGCGGCAATGAGCGGCGCGAGGTCGTGGGATGCGGTCGCATCCTTCTGTGAGGACGTCATCTCGCAGAGGGAGGCGGCGGAGCGGATCAGGGAGGACTCACTCCTGGCTGATCCGCTCCGCCGCCGGCGAGCTGGGCGGCGAAGGCGCGCGTACGCCGCGAGCCTAATGCCGCCCTAAGCGAGGCCGCGGGCGGTGGAGGGGGCTTTCCACCGCCCGCTGATGCCTTCCGCGACGGAGTGACGCCCTGGGTGTGCCCGGGGCGTCGCTACGAGAGTAGGACTGAGTAGAGTCGGGTGCCCGGTCAGAGGTCGAACTGGGCACGGTCGCCGCGGCGAGCCCTGTGGATATAATATCGATCCGGGGCTCGCCGACCACCATCTTTCGGCGACGAGGGCACACCGCGGGGTTTTAGTGGGTATTCTGTGCCGTTTAACATCGTAGGCACGGGAGTCCCACATAGCCACTCTGCCCGTCCCCCTACGGGTGGGGTGGTATGCGTAAAAGCATTTCCCCGCGAAAAAAAAAAAAAAAAAAAAAAAAAAAAAAAAAAAAAAAAAGGAATTGTACGTTATTGGATAAACCGATTATTTGAGGTTTCATTGTTGTGATTCATTTTGGGACAGGAAATATTATTAGATATTTCAGTTATTATATAGATACACATCAACCTTTACATTGCCAGTCTAAGAACGAAGGCTTCCTGTAAAATGCGAGACCAGCTTTATACTGAAAATGTATAGGTTGATCGGTAGCCGTGTGTACACCTTTTTGTACCTTATATATTAATTTAATTTGTACTTCAATATTACATATTACTAAGGATGTTATTACATGAATCGATTAAACGTGTATTGATGGTCAAATAGACGAAAAGTCGACGTCGTTCGATTGAAAACGTCATCTAATAAAATCGATCGTTTTTTGATTTGAAAAAGTAATATTAAGACCACGTTCTTACGGATTTAATAACATTTTTGGACATCATTTTCTTGCCCTTCGTTGCGACAGTAACAATGACATGTTAACATTGAACATACTTCTGTGATTTACTATAAGATTAAAGTTTTCCTTCTTATTAAAGCTATAATATGGCATCTTTAATCTTGCTTAAACTGTGGATAAAAAAACAATGTGTCTGTGTCTACTTTAGTTAATGCCTGATAGTTTGTTATTCTTGAGTTTTGTTAGCAAACAATGCAGTAAACATAGTATTTTTTTTTGTCTTTGTGTTTACTTATTCAGTCCTATACCTAGAGTTAATAATAACTGTATCGCGGCTTCTTTCTTATATATATCGAACACATCAAGTATCTACTGTCTGATTACGGTAAACAAAAATTTTGTGAACCACGTTTATAGAAAACTACTTTCAAATTTAGTTTACATAGGATTTTAACTCTTTTCAATAAACTGATTAAAAAAACATAAAATTAGTGAAAGGTTCGGAACAGTATCTTTATTCACATTTCATAACTGTCTCCATCATACAAAAAAGCTAGTATTTTTCTTCTATTCATAGAAAAATATCCGTCTCAAGAGAATGGAATACCTAAACGGGCAAAAGGTTTCGGACCTAAGGCTTTCTTTTGTCCCTGAATAATAAAACTTTTGGGATCCCAGTGTTGAAATTTAGTACATTGAGCTGAAAAAGTTTATGGGGTCAAACCGTTTATTCAGCCGTGACTTAGATCCGATGTTTTAAAAAAAGGTTGCTTTGCTGAAATTTCATGTTATTTTGGTTCACTTAATATTGACTAAGGTAAAAATATACGACCTTGCTCGTAAGAACTACATCCAGTCTTTTCTTACTTAAAAAAACCGGCCAAGTGCGTGTCGGGCCACGCGCAGTAGGCTTCCGTAGCTAGTCGTAACAACATATTTCGACTTAAAAGGGATTTACTATCTGTATTAAACAAGTAACATCTTCATACAAGTCATTACTTTCAAAGGTTTTTGTAATTTGCACGAATTATTCTAAGTAACTGCATTTTACACTTTGGACCCCAATTACTCTAGAACTAAAGTAACCAGATAAATAGCGTCCTTCATATAGGAAATGTTTGTAGTACACGAAACCAGCTAGCACGTATGACGAGATGTATGAATGTTATGGAAGCGAAAGAAGTATGTAAGGAGCGAAGCACATGGCGTTCCATCGTCTCTGCCTACCCCCGTGGGATAAAGGCGTGATTTTATATATGTATTATGTATGTTTATTTATGTTTCAAGAATTTTGAACGAAATATTCTGAGTAACTGCATCTGACATTTCGGACCCCTATTCCTCTTGAACTAATGAAGTGAACTTATCCGCTATAGTTTTCCTTTAAAGTTCATTACATGTACTACCGACACAATTTTTTTCAGATTTAAGGATCCAGTAGTTTAGCTTTTAGAGGGGGGGGGACGCCCTACTCGAACAAAAATTTGCTCTTTAAAGTTAATTATCTCGCAAACGGATCCCTAAATCAAAAAACTGTCTTAGCAACCCCTAAACGTTTTTAAAAGTCCTATCTAACAATACCCCACACTATGGGGTAGGCGACAAAAAAAAAAAAACATCCCTACTTTACATGTAGGCTAGGAGCTACCTGAAAAAAAAATATTTTTCCAAATTTTACTCTACGACTTTCTTTGTTTAGTTAACATACATGTTTATGCAAAATTCCAGTTTTCTAGCACCAACGGTTTCGTCGCTATGCCGTGGACAGACAGACGGACATGGCGAAACTATAAGGGTTCCTTGTGGGTACTACGGAACCCTAAAAACGACGTTCTCAGACTCCTGTGTCACGTGGATGTTCACAGACATACACTTCACACACACAGCACACCCAGAGTCAGAACAAATCTTTTTGAATCTAATCACACAAAGATTTGTCCCGTGTGGGGATCGAACTCAGAACATAAGTCTAGATAGTATGCCGCCCTTAGAAATTAACGAGAGCAATTCGTCAAAAATATAAACTTGTTTACATTTAAAATACCTAATATAAAAAGTTAAGCATGATTTGAACTGTAAAATAGGTAAATGGGACCAAGATTTTTTTTAATATTGCAGGGCGATTTAGATCTTCTTTTTATCCGACTACGGCGAAGCCAAAAGTAAGGGTACTGATTTTGGTAGCCTATGCATGTATATACCAGTCTAGACCATACGCGTAAATGAGTAAACCGTTCTTTTTAGTTCCTGAAAAAAGAACCTTATAATCTGACGTGACATGACATTTCAACGTGTTTTTGGACACTACAATGAGATCACTTGCTTCAGCCACAGCATCGAGCATATTGCCATCCTCTTCACGAGTATAAAAGCTTTTCTTTCATCAAACAAAGAACAGCTTCAGCCATCAAATCATCAAACTGCCATCTCCCACATTATTGTAAGATTTACGCACAGTTGTGAGTCTCGACACGAAACAAGAACATTGTTCGCTACGACTTAAGCTGACATTTTAAGTAAAGAGTGTCAGAAGAGCGAGCGCTAAGTACTCACGGCTACATATCAAGGTATACATTGCCAGTATAAGCTGGTCTTTAATTACACGTAAAGCGTACACGATGCGAGACCATTTTATACTGGAAATTATAGTTTAATGTGTAGCGTGTGTACTGAAAGCTTTGAACGTGAGCGACTGTCATTTGAAGGGTGCGTGTGTTGGGCCTAATTTGTACACGCCTTTTATGTACGTATGTTTGTAATTATATTTAATTTTAACGTTAACTGCTAAGCCGTGATAATGGATGTAAACGCTCTTGCCGGTGTGTAAAAACTGTGTCTCAAATTATTGAATATACCTACTTTAAATTTCCTCTGCCGTTTGATCCTGATGGACCCTTTTGTCAACCGTAACGGTCTTCATTATAAGCCTCGAATGCCATTTACTTTTAAATTCATATAATTATCATACTTTCCGCTATCGCTAAAGTTTATCTATCGCCTCATCTTTTTCAATTAAATTCTTTGTTGCGTTCCACAAAGTTTTCTTAGGTGGTAAGGTTAAACATAAATATAAATATGAATCATTGTGAACCCTGTCGGGCATAGCAAATATAGAAGAGAGGATAAATATCTTATTATTGCAAGATAGGCTTAGCGATTTAACACCTTTCACACCCTCATGACAATTTTAGCTCGTTCTATAACGTAACTATGTCCCAAATAACTCGCTTTCATCTAAAATATCTTACTCAGTTCACCGAACTGCAAATTTATACTAAAACTGATAAACGTATGACTAATCACTAGTGATTATCTCCGTTTCCTGGGTCCTGTAACACCTACACAACAGGTGAACAGCTGGCGAAACGCCAAGCTGACTGTCAGCTTACCACAGACGACAATCTGTTAGAGAATCAATATTAAACTCTATTTCTATTCAGAATCTAGTTTAAAATTCTCTAACTAGAAACTTTTAGTCTTTAAAAATGCTTTTATTAGATTAGTAATCTTATCCTACAGTGAAAGGGTTGATTTTTGAGTGGATGATTAAACAATTGATAGGGTTGTTGACATTTATATTTTAGTGTTACGTTCCTAATTTGGAGAAACGCTTTGCCTGTTTGGTTGTCTGTCGTATGATTATTTTAGTATTGGAAGATAATAGAATTTTATTGTTTTTGACTCTTTGGACCTAGTTAGTTTTGCAGGCTAAATAATACCTCCATTATGCCTACTTGCTGACTGCCGAAAATAATATCTTAGCCGTGAGAGTCAATATTTATTTTAACGACTATCGCACTCTGAATAACTCCAGTGTCGCTGTGTTCACATTTCGCACACCCGGAGTCAGAAAAAATCTTTGTGGATCACACAAAGATTCGTCCCGTTTGGGGATTGAATCCACAACACCAGCGTAGTTGAAAGCAGGTGACCGCCACTCCGTGCTCTCAAATTCATGCTTTTGATCTCGCTTGTATTAATAAGATCCATGAAAGACTTTAATAATTTGTTTTCGAATCACCAAAATAGGCCCTTGAAGGTAGATGGCCGTCGCCAGTGTAGACTTTTTAACCCAGTTGCTAAATGATTATTTCTAACACTGATTTAAACAAACTTACCGAAGATTTAGGATAAGAGAAGAGCTGTAAGTCATGCACCGGAACACTAAGACCTACAAACCAAACAGTTAATTATTTACGAAATCCAGCAGGTGTCCACAACCTCATTGTTGCCGCAAACACACTATTGTGCAACATTTATCGACACGCTTTGGATGGTCGCCAGCACGTCGTAGCGACATTGGCGACAAAGCGACGTCGCCGACTAATGGGCGTGCCGACGTCGGTGGGCGTCGCTTGTTACACCAATCAATGCTAACTAATTAGCATTTGGTACTTTTTTAAGCGGAGTTTGTGATGACAGTGGTGAAGAGCATGCTTGACAGAATGGGTTTGGTGAAAAACAGGTATGTGGATGGTGGCAGATATCTCTATATCACAACTGCAGCAGCCAGTTCTATTACAGCTACAGCTTTCGCCCGTGTGATATGTCGGTTAACAGTAATCTAAGTCACTTGGAAAGAGTCCATTTCTCCATCAATAAAGAATGTTTAAAACAAGGCCATTAGATCCTGGGATTATCTTCTACAAATAAACAAACATTTATACCTCCACATAATGTTCAATTTAAAAACGATTTTGTAGTTAATTGTCCATTAGCTTACATAGCGACAAAACTGTTGGAAACAGTTGTAAGGGATTACGAAAATCTATACAACAAGATTCACGAGAACGATTTTATAGATCGTATTATAATTAACTAAAATACATTGATGGATATTTTAAAGTAAGTATTATGTTTATTACCTGGCTAATGTGCACTTCACCCATACACATCATTAAGTATTTTTGAATCATCAGATAACATTTTGTTTTTATTTTCAGGTAAGCTTTCCCTACACCTGTCTTGAGTGCTGCGATTGCAGTAAGTTTTTAGTGAATAGTTATTGATCAATGTCTAGCAAACAGACTTATATGTCGAGAATTTTTTTCAGGAAATGATGGTATACCCTATTAAATATTGAACTAACCTGGCCATTTGTCGTCCCATCACACAATAATTTAAACTGTTATACGGAGCATTCCTTACGCAGTACAGTTACAGAACAGTATCCCCCACGTCGCTCGCTCGATTGCTAATCACCGTATAGATAATCTGCTTTACCTTAATTTAGTTCATTTATTTTTGTACGTAATTCGATAGTAATCATTCATAAGAAACACTGTCAGTAAATGAACAAAATTATAAATAAATCCAATACTAGACCACCGTAAGGCTGGCTGCACACACGTCACACGGCAAGCAGCAACACGTGTGTACAGCCAGCGCACCCACACGCCCGACGATCGCGCACGCCTAATGTGTGGGGCGCCTAAAGCTTAATAAAGACCGTTAATTATTACACCGTTGAAATAAGGAACTAACAAATTATTTAATTAACTCGAAAAGTATTTTTTTCTCTTAAAATACTTGGTGAGCGAATATTTGCCAAAGTAAAAAATCTCATTTCTTGGCATAATTAGAAAACTCTGCGGTAATAAGCTTTTAATGCTAACTTTATGTTTTTTCTGGTATATTTATGAAACAATTAAGTTTTAAGGTTATGAGCTTAGACGAGATACTTTTTTTTGTGACTGATTTATTTTTTATACAAACTTAATCTTTTTACATTATTATTTACTTTAGCTTTTAAGGCATTTATTTTTAGGTTAGTAGAAATTTTATTATTTTATTATTTAATTAATAAATATTTATGACGAAAAAAAATTACAATATAAATATGATGTCGAAGATAGAAAAACAAACTATTTATATTTTTTTCTTTGTAAGTACAAAGAAAAATATATAAAATAAGGCGTCGAAAAATTCTGCCGCATTTCGACAGCACTAAATATTATTTTTGGGTATTTTTTTTCCACAACTCACACGCAACGCCATCTAGTCCCAAACTAAGCAGAGCTTGTACTATGGGTACTAGAATAACTGATACTAATATATATATACTTTTCTTATCTAAATACATACCTATTATACATAGAAACACCCAGACTAAGACCCCATGTTCATGCACACAAAGATTTGTCTTAAGTGGGAATCGAACCCACGACCTTGGCGTCGCAGGCAGGTACACTACCCACTCCGCCATCCGGTCGTCTTTAAATTAAAATTAAGTTCAGCTGAAATATTTTTGGGCATTATTATAAGTCAATTCAAATTCTCAAATTTCTAACCGCTTTCGCTCCTACTTAAGACCAAATCAAAATTGCCTAATTTATGAAGGCGTTTTAATCGCCAGCCCTTTTAGCTAACAAAAATTCAGTTTCAATTGTACATAGAAATAGATTAGTCGTAATTAATTAATTCCCAGACATCCAGTCAGCATTGTGTTTAGAATTTATCGCTTTCAGCTGTTGCCCGCTCCATCAAATGTATTCCGATGTTTTAATGGCCACACCGAAGTGACATTTCTTTGTCTCATTCCCTTCTAATGTGTTAGTCTTTTTTTAACTCAGAAACTCGTAAACTCGAAAAAAAATTGATTGACGCGACAATTTTGAGAGTAGCGAGTTTTATTGTAATTTTATTCGACGTATTAATTTTTTTACGTTGTTAAGAAATAGTAAAAAAAGAAAGAGTTAATAAAGTTTTTTTCTATGATTTGGTTCGTATCCGCTTAGTCATTCTTATATCCGCCGGAAACCGGGATGTCTAATAACCACGTTTTTTGGCAAAGAACATCTATCAACGATTGAAGATGATTTTTATATATTTTTTTACGAGATTTTGGCAAACGATACTTTACGTTCGTAGATAAATAAATATGACATCTTCATATATTTATTAATTTAGAAAATTAATAGGATGGAAACATATTCTTGGCAGATATTTTGTTGAGTTCCATAATCATTATAATTTCGTCAAAATTAAATGTAGGTACTCCATTTATATTATTTTTCTTGTAATTTTTAATGATTCTGGTACTAGTAGTAGTCTAGTCAGAGTTCTTACTTAAAAATCAATTTGCAAAAAAAATATTAGCACTAATTTATTTCCTCTATTTCATTAATCAAAAAAAGTAATGCAATAATGTTTGTTTTTTTATATTGAATCCTCCCTAATAATATTTTTCCTGAAAAACAAAAAAAAACAGTTTGCTTGCGACCACGGCCAGTGTAATCTGTCTGCCGAAACGTCAAGCTTAAAAGGTAAATAATGCATGATCGCGTTAATTCTCGTTAGATAATTTTACTTAATCATGCACGTCGTGAGTTCAAAGTTAAAAACAACCATTTTCTAAGTGGTGTATCTTTCTAGACGTAATTTCTCATTGAATAAACTGCTAGCTAGACTGCTAAATTGTTGGTAAAAACTTACCAGCAACTATTAAATTCAGTTATAGGACCCTCAGAGTTCAATTGGCAATCGGGACAGATCGGTCTGAGTCAAGTACGTGACGGAATCTCAATATGCGACAGACAAGCCGCAGACGATGCTGGATTGCGCCGCTGCGGGCAAAGACCTCGCTCAAAGGAATTGCACTGGTTTATACTAGTATTTACTTCGCTAATAGTGTAGTATGAGTATGAGTATAAATATAGTTTGCGTCAAATATTAGGTACTGATATCACATGACAGTAAAACAAAGTATACTTATGAGAAGTGTGCTGGTGGCTTGGGTTCGGTCCCCACACGAGATAAATCTTAGTGTGATCCGCAAAGATTTGTTCTGACTCTGGGTGTGCTTTGTGAAATGTATGTTTTTAAACACCCCCGCGACTCAGGCGTTCTTCCTAATGCGGGCGTCGCTCGTTTCACAATTTTGATTAGACATCTACATCATAGTTTATTTACAATATTATGTTATGTAGTTTCCTTATAATTATAATATCCTATGAAATGATTTATGGAACTCTATAGTTCGTACATAGTTTAATTTTCATCATAAACGTAAAGAACGAGAACTTGTTCTAATTAGTAAAAAAGTGGGAAATTACTTCAATAAAAATGAGTTATCAACGGATTCAATTTTCTATTTATTATTAGCAGGATGTTCAATCGATTCAACTGCCCTAAAGCAACTCTAAATCACAGGAAACTTTATAATTCGCAGCACAAATCAGAGTTCCGACCTAATTACGATAATGAGGCAGTAAAACACTTCCGTATTCAGTTTACGATTGCCGATTCAGTAATTCGAACTCGCCATTACAAGACGAACATGATGATGAAATTATTACCGTTACAGAATCCACGCTGTATACAGGGTGTAAATGACATGATTTTACAAGTAGCCAGAAATTATCGGAAAATTCATGATTTTAACAAAGCATAACATTACCCGGAAGGGTGTGGCAGAGGTGTACCATACCCACATTTCACCTGTTATATTTAGGTTCCATGGGATTGGAGGTGAGCCTATCGCCATCCACTGGGTACAACTAACGCTAACCACTAGACCATTGAGGCAGTACATTATTCGTGATTATGTCGATGTTAGTTTTTTGCGGACAGATTATGGAAGAATAACGTTGTCCTAGACTTATCCTATTAGATTTCTAACTACCCGGTCAATTTTATGATTATCAAAAGATATTTTTTTAATTCCGTTTGCTGAAATGTCGTTTTTCTACGCCCTGTATTTTATTATCCCTTTAATATGAGTCTTTAGTTTCATGAAGGAAGCCAACAATTTGAAAATAGGTCACAATTCAGATCGAAATTTAAATTTGTAAATGTCATCGGATTTTTGTCGGTTGTAAATTTTTCGGCCAATTAAACTCTGGCCCGGGCTCAAAGAACAATAGAAATGTCAAATAAACATCATTAACTATCAAATGCTTGGGTTTTAATGTTTGCTGAATTACCTTTGTCTGCTACGGAAGCGAAGATATGTCCAAGCTATTAATTTGAGAGTTTACTGTCGTTTCTAGATAATTGTTTCCTCATTTGGGTACGCAAAGAGGTTTAAGATATTTTTAATATTATCTAGTGGTAAGCGTATGTGACCTTTGAACGTGAGGTCTCGGGTTCAATTCCAGAATTAGGTAAAATTTTATTTGAGATTTTTCCCTCAGGGCGTTTTCAATAGCAACGCGGAGTCGGTATTGTGCCCGGTAGGCTCACCCGCTATGATTTGGAATTTTATCATATATTAAAGATAATATATCAGGGGAAGTAAATTTGTTTTACACCTCTCACCCTTTTGGGTAATATAGGCGTGATATTTTTATGTTTTCTAAATAAGAGATAAAACTTCAACGTCAATATCTATTGATTTTTTGCAAGCGATTTGTTAAGTTAATAGGCATCTAATTAAAATAGTTTTATATTTATTTAACATTATCGACAATTTAGTACAGAGGCGAACTTAAATTATTACATTTTATAATATTAAAATGAGGCTTTATCGGGTTAAACATTAAACAGTTCTATGCAATTTTATGTTAGCTATGAGAAAAAATAATTGTTGAGCTATTTATGCACGGCAGCGACGCTCTCAGTGTGAATTAACCTTAAGAGTTTAGACCACCGTTTTATCGTCAGTTGACATCATTAATAATAAAGTAATTGACTTGTCGTTAACGCTTGTTATAGTTTAATCATAATAAATAAAACATTCGTAGAAATGTCATATTATCAAGAAAAATACAAGTCACGCTACTGAATTTTTTTTTGGGTTAGCAATAACTAGATTTTGTCTTGAAATCAACTATCATAACAGATTGCATTTCATCATTGCACAACATGCATTTCACACATACAAAGCACACCCAGAGTCCGAACAAATCTTTGCGGGTCACACTAAGATTTGTGCCATGCCATGTTGGGATCGAACGCAACTGCTTTAACCACTACATAACTGTGTACTCATGTGTTTATAGAATATACTTAGGTACCTAAGCTTATACCTTACCTTATAAGTTTGTTACATTATTCAAATTATGAAATACGGGTGTTACTCACGTAATGTTGGTCTATTTAGACGTAAAGCCGTAAAGACGACCAGATGGCGGAGTGGGTAGAGTACCTGCCTGCGACGCCGAGGTCGCTGGTTCAATTCCCGCTTAAGACAAATCTTTGTGTGCATGAACATGGAGGTTTGTCTTAGTCTGGGTGTTTCTATGTATAATAAGTAGATAGATAGATAGATAACTCTTTATTGTACACAAATAAGAAAGTCAGTTTCATAAAGCACATCATTTAGATAGTACAATGGGCGGCCTTATCGCTATAAAAGCAATTTCTTACAGGCAACCTTTGGATGGACAAGAGAGCTTAAGAAATTATAAATAGGTAGTTATTTTTTTTAGTGCACTAGAAATAATTGTGAAACGGATATAAGTATGTATTTACAAAAGAAAAGTATACGGGGTGGATGCGACATAGCGACATTTATTGAAACCACAGCTTCTATACATGGTAAGTATCAATTTCCACCGGATAAAAATTCTCTGGCGAAAAAAAAAAAATCACGTTCTCCGAACAATTTGAACATTGCGATCGTGCAATTTGTTCGGAAGACGTGGATTTTTTTTTTCGCCAGAGAATTTTTTATCCAGTGGAAATGCATACTGGCCATGTATAGAAGCTGTGGTTTCAATAAATGTCGCTATGTCGCATCCACCCTGTATATGACAATGTATTCATATCAGTTATTCTAATACCCAAAATACAAGCTCTGCTTAGTTTGGGACTAGATGGCGTTGTGTGTAAGTTGTGAGATATATTTATGTGAGATATTTATTATTCAAATTATTAAATACGGGTGTTACTCACGTAATGTTTGGTCTATTTAGTCGACGGCGGCTTAGCCTATACGTCTAGGCATTATCAAGAGAGATGCGATACGTCATAGTTATTACTTTAATTCAGCCGAGATACACGTCACAATTAACCAAATCTTAAAGCTTGACCCTATCTTCCCCCACATTGTAACACCTGGTCACACCATTGTTAGCAACTGAATAGGGTTGTCCGTAGTACACAATAATTGCTCACGGTTAGTTGTTACAAATTGCTTTGGTTTAAAGCGTGTCACCGGACACGGAGGAACATACTGACTAGCTGTCGTAGTTTGAGACAAGATGCAGGTTATGTAAATTGGCAACCCTATTGTGGGTCACACAGATTTATGCTACAATGACAGCTACTGCAGTGGTCAGGTATCGAATATCCTAACTTGCGTGCAATATTTTAGATATGCTATGTTTTTGTATATGATTTATAGATTCTGTCTCTCTCTGTCTTTTTGGTATAGTGGTAAGCTGTGCGAGCTCTCACCGCGAGTACTCGGATTGGGTTCTTAATATCAGCAAGGAGTTGGAATTGTGTCCGGTGGATGGCGCAAGGCTTACACATAGCGTGTGTGAGCCTATTGCCTACGTGGGATCTAAACTAAGATGACCGGATGGCGGAGTGGGTAGTGTACCTGCCTGCGACGCGGAGGTCGTGGGTTCGATTCCCACTTAAGACAAATCTTTGTGTGCATGAACATGGGGTTTGTCTTAGTCTGGATGTTTCTATGTATAATAAGTATGTATTTACAAAAAAAAAGTATATATGTACCTATTAGTATCAGTTATTCTAGTACCCACGAGCTCTGCTTAGTTTGGGACTAGATGGTGTTGTGTTAGTTGTGAAAAAAAAAACCTAATCGGTAAAATGTGGCTTTGTCACACCGTTTTGGGTAATATAGCCGCGATAATGTATAAAGTAATGTTATGCTATAGATTTCCATGAGTTCAAGTTCATCTCACACAAATTTATGAACATCACAGACAAAATGAGTAAGGAGAATTCGTCTTTTCTTAGAAAAATAATTTATTGCTTCAGTTCTTCAGCAAAACTTCCTCAACCGTACGACATCAATAAGATATTTATTTTTAGATCACAGTATAAAAAAATCTTCTAAAACGTAGATCTGTAAAGACACGCACAATCACCATAATGTCCACGTCTGGGTGCCAGACTAATGACACGTGCGGGATTCGGTTATGTACACATATTAGGCTATACATATCCAGTATATGACGGTCTGGCATTGTTAAGACTTGCCGTACAATGCGAGACCAGTAGGTATATACTGGAAATGTATGTTGTGTAGCCGAAGAAGCGAAACACGTGTGATCTTTTGTCAGCTGTAGAAAACATAAAATTGGGATTATTTTATCCTGGTACTTACTAAGTTCGGAAATATTAAATACGCAGCACAAACAACTTAAAAAAATATTCGGTGTTCAAATTTTTTCACAAAAATACACACATAATAAAAATGAGTACGATGATAAGTCCCTGCATCAAATGCCGGTGGGTTACTATTTTTTTATTTAATCAAAATTTTTTGTACTTGATATTTAAAAATGTAAAATTTTATAGCTTTATTTTTTAATGTACTTTCCTTTTATAATTTCTACTTAAACATATAAAAAATGAGAGAATAAATAAATTAATATACGAGTACCATGATAATATTATTATGGGCAATTTACTATTTAAGTACCATTTCAGCTCGTCTAAGAAACAAATTATTTTCGGACAAAAAGACCGAACATAACTAGGAAGTTGCAAAGTGATAAAGTAAATCACTTTGTGAAAATCGATGATACATTTACCATTTAACCATCGCGCCATTTGTCCAATGCTGAATCGTTCTTGATCGTTTACCATGCGCAGACGCCGATATTAATCGAGTTTCCTACACACATACATTATACATTTCCAGTATAAAGTGGTCTTGCGTTTTATAGGCTTTCTGTGCAATGCGGATCAGCTTATAATAGACTGTATAGGTTGGCCGGTAGCCGTGTGTGCATGCCACTCACACATGCACATAACACATGTGTTCTCATGTCACATGTAGTGACAATAAAAACTGGAAGATAGACTTTTATACTTTGGAACAGGAATAGAATTGTTTTACAATGTACCTGTTATATTTTACGAGTTTCTGAAGATTTGTGTCATTATAATGTAACATTGATTTTATCTGCTTTTGTTTTGTCGCACCTGTCTTTGTCTATCATTAATAAGATCTCATGACTATTTGACCTACTTTTCTTCGTTAAATTAAGCTAAAATTCTGAGTATTCTGAACAAATAACTATGTTATTTAATTTTGTCATCCTAAAATTAGGGCTTTTAGGGCCATGGCACACACGTTTTTTCTAGCATCGGAGATCTCGCATTTTAACACCTGTTTTATGGAAATCGCCCTAAATGGCTGCTGCCGTAATTTGAATGTGTGCAGTAATATTATGCAATTCTTTTTGAGTTTGTTAGTTTTGACTCATGTCTAAAGCGCAATACTTAATGCAGTCTCTACAGCATCAGGCTTTAAGAAACCAGACTTTTATCGTTGACCAACCTAGCCATGATTAAAATCAATATAGCTATTTTCGGCTTGATTGACATAGAATACGTTTAACGTCACACGTTTTGCCTCCAAATTTCCTGATTGAAACTTACACCAGTCACGGTTATAAGGATTTGTTTTCATTTCTCTCTCAAATTTGGCACCGTGCCAAATGATCGATACGTTTTGGCAACTTGCCAGACCATATGGCAAATGGCGAAAAAAAAAATAAGAAAAAACAACCGTTTACTTGTAGTACATAATTTAACGTTCATATTGTGGACACTGATTAAATATTGAGTTGTTAGGGCTTCGATATTGAACTGTTTGCGGCAAAAATTGGTGGAGTTGCAAAAAAATACGAATGTTGGTTATTGTTCGTAGTTATTTTAATTTTGCGAACGTAGATGATAAGAATTTGAGTAAAAATAACCACAACCACTCTTCAGTAAGACAGTGAGTAATTTTTTTTTTTGGTTAGCTAATGGAATGACAGTCATTGAAATACAGTCAGTATTGAAATTATAATAATATCTAGGAATGTTCTTAAACAAATAAAAATATATATCTACATAAGACAATAGCAAAAAAATAACAGTTCTAACTGTTTCATCAAAAAGTAATAAGTCTAGTTTACTTTAATGTTGCAAGAAAAATAGACTCATAATTTCGCTTCGTAGTTCTAACTAGCTATAAATCTAAGGACTTATATCTTTGAGTGCTCTTTTTTATTGGTCTTCAAAATCACAAGATTCAAAACACAAAAGAACAGAATGTAAAAAAAAATAAAACAGATAAACCGTAGTTTAAAACATTTTCTTGTTTAAATGTGTAGCCTTAAATAATTAGTAAAATGATTTATTTTTTATTTATTTTACTTATTCATTTTGGGATAACAACAGCCGTTATACATCCATTTGCTTATAGCTAACTTAATTAAATCTGAAGGCCAATTACAGTTATCCACATCGTAATGACAAACGTGTTTCTATCTTTGAGAAAGAAATACAGTACAAAGGGCGAACTAATAACCCGAGAGCGGTAGGTACACAGGTGATAGATGTGTTATCAAAAACAGAGTTACTCTTATATTTATCTGGATGGTTAATTTTCCGAGGAGTTTAGTAGTCCATGACCGTATTACTATCTGAGACGAAACAGATACCTACATGTCATAAATGACATCACATTGAATATGAGCCATCACTCTTATTTCACAGAACATCTAATTAATACAAACATTAGCCCTTTTAAATCTGACACATACAAGATCATATTCAATCTCAAAAGTTTGACACTTGTAGCATATATACAGTATCACAGCGAATATAAGCTAACTTGACTAAAACCCTTTATAATTCGATCAATTCAAGATCACTTTCGTGAAAATCAAACATCGTCTGACACTCGACTGATATCCCCTGTGGCCTAACGGGACAGGTGACGTCACTTCACCCGTAGCAAAGAATATCCTGTCAAAACTGTCGTTCACCCAATTGGCAAAGCGCCCGAAGCCGAAGCATTGATCCCACCATTAATATTCGTTTATGTGATGCGATTCAATGGGGTCTGCTTTATGTCTGTTTGTAAATGTATAAATGTTGGGAATGATGTTGGCCAAATAATTCAGCTAACTGGCAAGGATAAGGTGAAGTGTTTGTAAATTGGTGTTGTTTATTTGATTTGTTAAATCTCTAGATAAATAGGTGTTTTTGTGTAATAGGTGTCATTGTGAAGGCTTCCCGTGTATCAGATCAGCAACCCAGTGTACACATACCGCAGTTATCAAATTTTATAGAGCTTTTTGAAGTTAAAGTATTAGATTTTTTATATTGATATAATTTATGAAATTCGAAGTAAATTGTTTACGTATACCATTAATAATTATGCTAATGGTACAAGGAAGTGTATTCACGTGTATTTTACAATGGTTGGTCAGTGCTTTCAGCTACAGTAACCACTAACACTTTAATTGCATTATTTAATTGGACAAAACAAATCTCGTTTTGTCGGTAACTATTACAATTCTGTTCACCTTAAAATTTACATATGTGGGGATACATGAATACGCACTTTATATTGTACCACAAAGTATACCAGCAATTGTGGTCTAAATAATACAAACTGAACCTTATAGAGTGTACACTATTCACTCAAAATCTATGAATATCAATTTGCCTCACTCGCCATTCAATGAATGAGAATCAATTCATGCGAATCTTTCCCAACAGCTGTAGTTCCAATCACATCGCCTTAAAGCATTTCCCTCGCACCCGTGTCACAATTTCTTCGATTCAAAAAATTTCAATTCACACAGATCTTTCATCTCGCCTATCAATGGAGGCTTCAACAAGTGCGAGTAGGAAAAAATACCAGACAATCGTGTTCAACACGTAATACCGGGCATGCGGGGTGAGGGGGTGGGGTTTAACAATGAAGCTCTAATGCAAACAGCGACGTAGCAAAAACGATCAACGATTGTTGAGGACGTTTGAGCAAATACCACGTCGGGGTGGTAGCACGAAACAATGGAGATACCGTGGTAGGGGGCCGTCGATGCTGAATTATCATCTATATAGAACGGAGAGCAAATAGAAATGAATGAAGGCCGAATAACGAGGAGAACAGAGCTCAGATTATGAGAATCGTTGAATTCGAAAGAGATGGTTGACCTCTGTTCAACGATCATCTGGATTTCTTAATATTATTAATATCATTTAAGTTCTTAGTTCGACTGTAGCATGTAACTCAATCTGAAACAGATATTGGATCTTATTATGTTTATTTGAGGTATCAATGAATTTTATTACTTACTAGCTTATACGCGCGGCTTCGCCCGCGTGGTTTTTTATTCCTGGACACTTGAACTATCTCCACATAAATTTTCATGAAGATGGTCTTGTAAATTCAAAGATTTTTGGGTACAAAAAAACAGAAGAACAAAAAAAAATGTACGCTTTATATATTGGTTAAAACAAAAACGATGCCGTAACAGGCGGTCGTCATCGAGCTTTCGATGCTGAATTATCCAGAAATTATTGAAAGCTCAATAAATAGCAGAGCTGACATTATGAAGATCTGAATTTTGGCACCGACGTTTTCACACGTTGTGTGCAACAATCAGCTGAATTTTCCTTCACGTGGGCGGTGCATTAATAGAATTTACGTTCGCAATTGTGTCTTGTTATAGTTGAATTTGAGAGAATTATCGCATGTTGTCTATTTGAGTGTCAATGACATAATAATAATGCATCCATTATTTCGGAATTTGAAATTCAAAATGTCAAACTTTTTATTACGTGGGATAAATTCTATCACACAAAAATGCAACTGGCGAGTTAGTAATTTTTTTAAATTTAATTTGCGGTAAAATAAAATGTACTAATTTCGAAATTCGAAATTCAAAATGATGAAATCAACAGTTTTATTTTGCACAATAAATTCTATTAGACAAAATGCAATGAATGTGTTTTGATATTTTAGAAATATGATTCATAAAAACAAGATATGTAGAGATGAAAATAAATGCTCGTACATTTTAGTTGCCTCACTTCTATTTATTAGGTACACAACAGTTCGAACCCGCCTAAGTTTTAATCGAAATTTAAAAGTTCCATATTTTCAATAACGTTAAACAGAGGATTGAACAGTCAACGATTTTAAATTGAAATTCAAATCCAAACCACACACTAAACTAAAGTAAGAGCATACGCTAACCACTAAACCATCAAGGCAGTTTTGATTGAAAAGTTCCTTAAAATAAACTCCAAAAAATATATATGTAGCGTACGACTGCTGACGCTACAAATGGTACTTAGGCGCAAATGCGCAGTTGCTCGGCTCGGCAGTCGTCTCTCCACATTCACGCCGTTAGGTCATTAGGATTAGTTTATAACATAAGTATATATAACTGGTACCAGTGAATAAAGTATTTAATTAGCACGCAACCTCTATCAATTAATAACATTCAAGACCCCCTACATTGGTGACCCCTGACAATGAATATGTAAGCTTCGCAAAAGATACAGAATATCGTGTTTTCGGAGTGGATCGGAGCGTGCATACCGAAAGAACGGACATCGTGGCACGCGCACATGGTCAGCGATTTGGACAGCGCATGTGCGGCGGCTGAGCAGCTTCCGGATAGAAGATACGGAGTAGTATGGAGGTAACCTGCACATATTTCAATGGGAGACGACTCGCCCTGTTTGCTTGGACCAACAGGGCTACTGACCTCGGCAAACAAAACGTAATAGAAGCATCTGGACAGACACTACCAGCGGTGAATGACTCGAATATTTGTGGCTGCATTGTTAAGCTTACGATGAAGAAGCAACCAAAGCAGTCCACTGCGTAGTTCGGAGTATATGATCGACATGGAGGCAACCAGGGACGGAGGCGTAAGGCGACTGGAGCTGAGTGCGAGGAGACAAACCGCATTAGTCTGAAGGTCGCAGCATACCCTGTGGATCAAGATGGCATGGGACACGGCGGCGGCACTCTGAAAGTACAGTGCGCGCGTCGTATTCGCGTATCACACCAGGGGCGAGGCAGATTCCGCATCGGTGTTGGATGGCGCAACCTGTCATACTTCAATAATGGCCCATTTTTCGTGTGTAGTGTACTGGTAGATTTATGAAACTTGTGATTTTGCGTATAATTGTGTTTTTCGTACGAATAGCTCTATAAATTCGCGTCATACGGAAAGTTAAATGTATAAACTGTTTGTACCCTTTATATTGTATAGCGTGATGATAAAAGTTAAAACCCTCATTATAGTTTGTGCTTATAAATTGCGTCAGGCATGGTGTTAAGTTACGAAGTTGTTATTGTGTAAGTCATTTGATCATTTTGATGTGTAAGCAAAAGTGTAGTAGAATTGTTATCGATAAATACTTGAAGAAACATTAGGTCCGTGACACATTAGAATTTTGTTATAATTATTATTGTAAAATTAGATAGTAATTTTTTTTTTTTGTAATAAAAAATTCGAAAATAAGGGGGGGAGTATTGTAGCGTACGACTGCTGACGCTACAAATGGTACTTAGGCGCAAATGCGCAGTTGCTCGGCTCGGCAGTCGTCTCTCCACATTCACGCCGTTAGGTCATTAGGATTAGTTTATAACATAAGTATATATAACTGGTACCAGTGAATAAAGTATTTAATTAGCACGCAACCTCTATCAATTAATAACATATACATACCTATATTTTTATTAAAACTGACGTGAGTTTGTAACATTATTCAAATTATGAAATACGGGTGTTACTCACGTAATGTTGGCCAGTCTTGCACAAGCTTCAGTGCAAGACTGGCTGTGACTCAGGCGCGACGTATCGTACCTACTCTCTTGATAATGCCTAGACGTATAGGCGAAACCGCGGTCGACTAAATAGACCAACATTACGTGAGTAACACCCGTATTTCATAATTTGAATAATATACATACCTACAAACCCTCTCATATATATGCAAACCGAAGATTTAATAAATATTTCCAAATGACCTAAGTTGTCTGCAACTTAATATACTAGTATGACTCTCACTCAAACACACATTTCGTCATACATTACACAATGCTCAAAAAACATACATTCTCAACCCCACAACACAAAACATACACACACAACTTCCTTTCACACTAAATAATATTAAATTAAACCTAAGTTATAAACTTTTGGCAAAGTAAATGTTTTAAAAAAATTACATTTAACTAGTAAGTATAGCATAGAAGCTCAAGTTAGGTAAATGAAATTCAAATTCAATAGGTAGACAGCCCTGCGTGTATCGCGTGATTGCCTTTTGTTATTTTAAGGAAAAGGACCGGGTCAGAGTACTGGTTGATATTTATACAGTGGTATAAGTCTTTGGTCCGACGGAGTATCATTAATAGTTAGTACACACAGGACCAAGTTAAATTGAGATGCCAACTTCTAGGGCTAGCCAAACCGCTTGGGGATAATAATATTGGTCCAGGATTCAAGTATTTATTTATTTTAAAATAATTACAAAGGAAGGTATTTACTGGTTTGTCTGTTCTTAATAGTTTCATAATAAAGAAAACGCTTTGTTTGAAGTGAAAAGGAATTTATAAAATCACAAGAAGAAAGAATTCTGAAGCCTTTTTATCTATTTATTAGTTACGTGTTGTCATTAATTTTCTTATTGGTACGAGCACTACGATCACTGTTATTTAAAAAAAATACACACATAAACATACAGAAGGGTATACAACACCCACAATTCACCTGTGATGTTTTTATTTTAAAGTGTGCTAAAGATTTCAGCCTCGACAAACAATGATCTTTATCTCAGCCCTATTAACTGTGGCTATAAAACGCTGACAGTTTCAACTACATTCAATTAAATAACTCGTTTCTTTATTAAACAAGAAATATCACAGCTATGAAATTTATTTAGGTGTTTTGTGTTTGTTTTAAAATAAATTTGTATTTATAAGTCAACCTAATCAAGCTAAATATTCAAAAAACATACAGTTGAACTCAATATATATTCAAGACAGCACTTTAGATACATTAAGATTTTTTTGAATGAGTAATTACTAAAAACTTATAGTTAAAATAATAATAATTCCTTAAACTTGTACACTTAATGGCATACGAACATAAAAATCCTGAGGACAATTAAAGCATTTAGAGAAGCATTAAGTTTCATTTAATTTTCATTAACACCCATTTTATTCAGGGCTCAGATTCAGATCAGGCAGGCAAATGTAAAAATAAATAAATAACCGTAGTTAATCTAAAGAATGGGCAGCAAAAATAAGTACCTGTTTTAGCCGGTTAAAAATAGGATCCACAATTACCTTTTGTCTCTTATAAAACTTGAGACTTTGCAACTTTGGCAATAAAAATTCTTCTCGAAACAACAGCAGGAGGTATAACTAAACTAAAGAAACTCGAACAATATAAGTACTCGTAATAACAGAGGGAATAAAGAAAAGATGGAGTACTGTTCATTCTTTTGGAATAATCGTTATATTTGTTAAAGTGCCGAATTCAAGATGTTGAGCCTGTAATGTTAGTCAAAATATTACGAATTTCATATTCGTAAACTATAATAACATACAGCCGTGAATTTGTGCAAGTTTAACTTCATTGTGTATTGTGATTATCTTAAACTAAAGCTAGACTTCCGATCCGCGATCAATTGCGGCCGCACGCGTTTGCCGCGGGCATCTATCATCTGTCATCCGCATCATATATTTCTATACTTTGACGGTCGCGCGGTACAGACGCGCGCGGCTCTCAAGTATGAAAATATGTGACACTGAGTTCGATCACGAGGCACGGAAATGAAGCTTTAGATAGTCGTGCTTGCAATACTGTGCTTAATTGGTCCGTGAGATGAGGCCCTAAAATTACAGAGCACATGAAGCATAATTTCCTAGCCCTCAGATGTAGCGATTGTATTTGTAAACGAATTGTCTGCACGCTTGTTTCGTACACAAACTTAAATTCTACCTAACAATATCACTTGACACACGCTACAAGAGTTAATCTAAACTGCATAGTACTGTAATATCTCAATCTAAGTTGAGATTTACTTTGTCTTAACTAACATTGAGCAGACTAACATTAGCATTTAGGAAATTGTACACAAAGCGCAAAGATTTAGAATGTATAACAACACACTTCTACCTTTAAACGCTAATTAATAACAAGGTCAGAAAAAATCATTTTTCAAATTTGAAACCGACTCGACCGACATCGATATTTTTTTGTTCAAGAAGTTATGGTTGCAAATTGGTCCCATAGGCATCTTATGGAAATCAAGAGGAACTCTAAAATTTTAAAGACTCATACTATATTTTTTGTGTATATTCTGAAGGTATTTGAGATATTGCTGAGCTGATGATGATGATTTACAGAGCCTTAACGGTTAGGAGTAAGGGGTTCATTCTTTAAATATAGGCACTTTTATATCTTTAACTTTTACTGTATTATTTTAAGTCATGTTTAGATCAGGTAATTATTAAAAGTACTTATATGTCAAGAAATTAGAAGCAGATGATAGAACTTCACGCACATTGAAGGGAACACTTGAATTTTATAGGCATCTGTATTATTTTTCATATGCTTTCTGTGGTATTTAAGAATTTGAGTCTGTACGGTACATCTCCTCAACGGTTAGAAGTGCGTGGATAATTCTTTGAATATAGGCACGTTACGATCGTTAGCTGTATTCTTGTAAGTTATACATAAATGAGGCGACGTTTAAAATACATTTTTTTTAACAACCTCCTAATATCTATGTGTTTATCGTATCTATTCTACATACTGCTGGGCTTACAGCCTTAAATGGGACCGTTGAAAGGATGCTACTTAAATAAAATAAAAAATAATAAAAAAGGACTATAAAAAAAACTAAAATCATTAAATAACGCAAATAGTCAGATGGTTCTCGAAGTCGGTGTTTAGCTTTTTATTCTAATTGGCATGAACTAAAAATAACGGTTTTAGGCAGGTTTTCTAAATTTTATTCTTTTTATAACAGAGTTTATTTTAATCTAATCTAGAATTTTTTGGGCGTTGTTTGGTTTTGTTCTAATTTATTTTGCAAATCTTAATTCAATTATTTTCAAGGTATATTATTAGAACCACAGGTGCGCTCAACTTTTTGTAATCACGAGTGCCTGTCTAATTCAGTTAGGGAAGTTCTCAGAAATCTTGTTTAAGATTGTTTAGAGTTTGTTTGAATTACACAGCTTAGGGCCATAGCACACACGTTACTTTAAGCATCGGCAATCGGCGATTTAGTGACTGTATTGACGCTGCATCCCGTTTTGACGACACTGCGTTCGATCGCAGCATTAAAATCGCGTGTTTTAGAGAACTAATCAATTATTTCACTGCTTGATTCTGCGTTCTTTTGGTTTGCGGTATTCGAAAGTGTGTTCCACAGATGCTAAATCACTCGTTTTTAGTGTACGGTCTACGAACGCTGCATTAAGCTTCTAGAAAGCGACAAAATCGGCGGTCACCGATACTAAAAGTAGCATGTGTGCTTTGGCCCTTAGTTCTTAACGCGTCGCCTCCTAACATCGTTAATTGTAACAAAAGTTTAGGTGTCTTAGTATACCTGTAGTTATCTTCGTCCTTCTTAGCTCTTTAGTTGTTACTTCATATTTGAATTTGTTGAAGTGTTCCTGCTTTGAGACCGTTTTAGTATTTAGTGAGGTACAAATTAGTATTATGCTCTGATGCAGGCTTAAACTTTGGACTTGTATCTATCTATTTAATTCGGAATGATTGAGCTTTGGCATAATTGAACGTTTGTGTTTTTTTTTTTCATTACGTAACCTTTTCGTCTGATGGCTTACCTAACCTTATGGTATTGTCAAAATGTTTGTTGCACCGTATACTATAAAAGATAAGCCAATTTTTTTGTTAAATAGTATACCACTGCTCTAGATTGGTTAAAAGTTACTGCTGTACTTCATTTTATTAGACATTTTAAAACCTTGGTCTAGCTTCAATTATACTGACCTCCAAAAGCTATTGTCGGACATAAATCGAGTTTCATGCTCCCAAACAGCAGAATTCTAAACTACTTCTATGACTGCGAAACCTTCAAGGGGATACATTGGCTTCGGAATGCTGACGTACAAAATGCAGTAAGTTTGAATTCTTTTGACTCATTGTATACATTTGACCCCTTTCTTCGGGGTTGCGGCTTTTTGATTTAATACGTTTTATGGTTTCAATTTAAACATTTTATAGAGTCTATATGGATATGAAATTGTTTTCTCGTTGAGAAAATTTGGTTTTCGAGTAAACCGAGATATATTATTTTAATACAAGGCAAACATGAAAAAATAATTACTTTCTCTTTAGCAGTAATGAACATGAAACACCCTTGCAATTGAAATGTTTATTTTTATTACAACATATTATAAACATTTCTCATTTTCATACAAAAAAGTTTAATTATAATATCTGTACTTTACTGAATAAGCGTGTCAGATTCTTGACGCTCAGTATATTCTCATACTTATTAAATTTTAATTAATATTTGATAAATTAAATTAGTCTTAGAGCTACCAAGGATTTTATCGTTCTGAATCGGAATTGAAAATAAATGATAATGATACATTTAAGGCTCTATTACACGATGCAAATACTGCAAGGCAATTCAAATGCTTGCTTTGTTTATTGCGATTAAAAAGACGGGGATGGTGCGATTTAGGTAAATGGGTCTTATTTTTTTAACTAGAATATAAGAAACGCAGATAGTGACGTAGCAAAATGTCGATTAACTTAGATTTATGTAAGAATAAAATGCATTCGACCGTGTATCCTGACAACTGTAGATGTGGCACACAGTAATTATTATAACACTGTATCCGGAGATGGGCTAAATGATCGTTGCACCGATAGCCGTTTCGGTCAATGGATTGATTACTACAAAAACCTTGACTACTACGGCTTAGGTATAGAGGCTTAGACAACTAAGGAC
The DNA here is from genome assembly GCA_905147285.1 of Hypena proboscidalis. Lineage (NCBI taxonomy): Eukaryota > Metazoa > Arthropoda > Insecta > Lepidoptera > Erebidae > Hypena > Hypena proboscidalis. The sequence continues at coordinate 20,285,335 of LR990130.1, forward strand.
TGTATGAATAGGAAGATTAGTTCAGGCTAAAGCGGCGATAGGTGAGGTGCTTTGAATTTTTGCGACCGGCCACACTGCGTACTTGGCGTCTAGCTGGTCTAGCTAATAATGCAAGACACTTGGCTCCAGTCGCTAAGCAAGGTTAGTCCGGCCATAGCCTTGGGCTTTTGTCTTGCAGTGTTAAATCCAAAGCGGTTGTACATAACTCTTTTACAACTAAAGAGGCATAAATATCAAGAAAGCACGGTAAATTTTTGCACCTATGATTGTCAAAAATGCACATATGAAAGTCAAAAATGCAAACATAATGTCTGTATTTATAAGAGTGATTTGACGCTGACGTTTCATATAAAATAGACAACTAAGCTGTTCAGTTTATTTCTACTTGTACTGTTGAAATTTCTCCTCAGCTCCTACTATGCAAAGTAGAGTTTCATAAACAATTCGCCATGTTCTTGTGGCTTACTACACCAAAGTTGTAAAGAACACCATGCAAATACGTAAGCCTATATCTGTATTTTTATGATACAAAATTTGCCAAAAGTAGCAAATATTTCCGTAACATTTCTCTTTGATATCGAGTTTTGCATTCATCGTTGAGTACATTCCTTTAGCACAAACTTGTATGAGACTTATGTGAGTACATAATATTGATGAAACAGCGTGGGGGAGTAATTCAACGCAGGGTTGCTACGAATGTATGGGGATTCAAGAGGTGAACCAAATAGTTTTGTAATAAGTTTGGGTAAAAGGTTATGACTTTTAGCTACATGCAACGTAAATTTATCTGATGCGTTAGTGTAGTAGATAGTGGGCTGGAATAGTTCTTCAATATAGTAACATTCTAAGTGAATATCTGCAGTTTTCACTTGTCCCAGCGGATAACAAATTCAATGATAACAAACCTATCGAATCGAGTAGTTCGACGGGACTCTTAAAAGTGCATTCTTACAAAAATAGATTCTATATAATATAATTATATATAATATAATTCTTATAAAAACCTATAATAGATATTGATGTTATATTATTTAAATTGGTATATTTTACAAAAGTTGCAGTGACAAAAGTTATCGCTAACGCAGATGGTATTAAATTAATTCGCCCGACTCTTCTCCCAAAATAAGTGCTAATTCAACTAAATCAATAACTGAATTACCAATTGGAATCGAGCCAAATACTCCCAATAATTTGAACGTTTGCTGAGAAGTTAATTTTGTGGGCGAGACGGTAATAAATATAACGAGTGCCGAAAATTTACTAGAATTGCTTAACACCCTGCAATGGCAAATGCGCCATTCAATAAGTATTTGAAAACTATTATGTAATATTGAATAAAAAAATACGATATGTAACGATACCAACTGGATTCTACAAATATATGCTTTACTACCTACCTTATTACATAATCTAATTTGTCCAAACCGTGTTTTTGTCATGGTCACACTATCTCCAACCAAACGAAATTATAACAATTGAAATAATCGTCATATTGCCAAAACAGCGGTTTTAAAAATGCCGAATGCAAAATGACGACTGCGTTTGTAAAATGACGACGCTGTATGTAAACGACGGGCTTATACAAATCGCCTGCGACATATATTATCTATAAATTGTCATTCCGTTGGTCAGGAGCTAAAAAGCCTAGGAATGAACTACAAATCTAGTACAACAAACTAATTTATCTTTTCTAAAATTACACAATTTTTTATGCACTAACAAGTTACGTTCGAAAAGTGACAACCTTGACGGATTATTACACTTGAATATGAATAAAATCGATACGCGGCGTTTGCTATAAACCTCGTAAATATATACGGTTACAATCTACCCTAACTATTACTATGTAAACATATAGGTACTATGTACACACGGCTATACATAAAGCTATACATTTGCAGTATAATATGGTCTAATATTACACGGTTAGCTTATACAAAGCCAGACCATCTTATAAAGCTATGTGTACGGGCTTTTCGACGTATGTGACCAAAATGTACTAAGTTTTGTATAAAACAACTGCCTCGATGGTCTAGTGGTTAGCGTATGCGGCTCTCTTGAGGTCTCGGGCTCGATTAAAGGGTCGGGTAAAGTGTTATTTGTGAAATTTGTCAGAAAATTCACAATAGCAGCATTGAGTTGGAATTGTGCCCGGTGGATGGCGGGACCTAAACATAACAGGTGAAATGTGGGTGTTGTACACCTCTGCTACACCCTTTTAGGTAATATAAGCGTGATGTTATGCTATGAAACATGTAGTGTGCAGTGCAAAACCATCTACCTACCGCATTTGGCTACATCATGACAACATCTAGTGAATTTTATTACCTGTGAACCTTATTCAACGTCTATGACGACTATGAAAATGAGGGAAACGAAATTCTTTTATTTACCCAAAATGTTAAATTAAGTAAATAGCTCTTCATCAGGACTCTAGAATTTGTTCAATTAGTCGTCTGTAAACTAATGATTTCTAATTTAAAGTTTTGTGTGCTGTCATGTAAATAAAGAAAATTACTTTTCATACCTATTTATTTAAAAAATTTAATTATTTATTTTATACCCACGCCAGCTTCATTCTTTTGAACAAAATGGTAAAGGAAAATTAAGTACAAACGTAAAATTTTGACAAGAATTTGATATAAAAATTATATTTTAGATGTTGTAATTTTTTATTTCTAGGACAGTTTAAAGTCAACAGCCTCGATGGTCTGCCCAGACGAGACCATTATATAGCCTACAGTGTCAAAAATTATTAGATGTCATGTAAAGCCAAGCTTTTAATTCTTCATGCCCTTACATAAGATCCCTAACTTCACAAACTCTTACCTTAGTTAAAATATATGACTTGCTTTTACATGAAAAGATATATAATATAATAAATATATTCATCTCGTTTCTAATGAAATATTTACATACATACATTAACATAACATCACGCCTATATTATCCAGAAAGGTGTAGCAGAGGTGTACAACTTACACCCACATTTTAATTGTTATGTTCAGCGTCCCATAGGATAGGGGTAAGCCTTTCGCCATCCACGGGGCACAATTCCAACTCCGTGCTGCTATTGTGAAGTTCTTGACGTAAAGTTCACAAATAAAACTTTGTCCGACCCGGGGATTGAACCCGAGATCTCGCGGTGAGAGGCACAAACGCACATTCGTTTCAATCCTTAATAAGACAAAATTAAAGATAAATTTGGATTTTTTACATTATATACAACGCCAGAAGCAATTACACTATTCAATGGTCCCAATGACAAGGCCAAATACACACATTCACTCACTCAAGCACACCCAGTCTCAAAACAAATCTTTGCGAATCACACAAAGATTTGTCCCATGTGGCTGGGGATCGAACCCACAACACCAATGCAGTGGAGAGCGGCAAAGCGACCGCTTAAACCACTACACCACACGTGCAGACAATCTTAATAGTAGTGGTCACCTAACTTCAAATTAACCTATCAGCACAATCCAATATAAAAATCAACGAAATGGTGCGAATTGGTGCACTTTACTTTTATAAAGCGTCATTTGCGTTTCTTGCCTGTAGACATAAATTAGTTTTCGTTTCTAGACTATTTTGTGAAGCCATACCATTTTTATTATAAATAACCACGTCGCAAGTTTGAGTATAAACTTAAAGTTTCCAATGAAATGTAACCGTGCATGAGAATATTGAGATACTTGGTGATGTAAACAAATTCAATAAAGTGTCCAATCTCACAGATGCATGCTCGTCTTTCGAACAATAACTTTAGATATTGTAGTTTATACATTCTTGCATTTTTCGATGTTTTTTATCCGCAAATGTTATGAAATGAATATTGGGGGAGGTAATGTTAGGTATGTAATTGTTATTCGAGTTTAAAATAACAATAAATGTGATAATACTTCAGTTTATTGATTAGGATCGCAATTGACAGGGAGCGGAGCGTATCGAAGTGGAGTCAAGCGTCAAGGCATTTTTTTCATACAAAGAGATGCGTGCGCATCTTTTTTTTAATGAAAATATGTCAACATACGTCGGGCGTTGACGCTGATGCTTGCTTCCAACTGTAAGCTTTAGGCATTCTTCAGATTAACGTTAAAACCGACCTAAAAAAGGATCTACTTAAGCTATGTTTGATTAACCTGGTGGTGTGCTAATATCTGTTCTTTTAAGTTGCATGCCACCATTGTCCTACGACTTTTGGTAGTGGTTCGCGTATGCGCCTCTTATCGCGAGGTATCGTGTTCGATTCCCTTGTCGGGCAAAGTGTTATTTGTGAATTTGCCGTCAGGAAATCACTAAAGTGGTGGCACTTAGTTAGAATTGTGAGACCTAGACATACATACATGTTAAATGTAGGTGTTGTACACCTCTGCCACATCCCTCTGGGTAATATAGGCGTGAAGTTATGAAATAAAGCCATTTTGTTAGTTTTATTACAACATAAGTTGCAATAAAATTGAACCGTACATGCAATATTGGTTATGTTAACGAATTCAATAAAGTGTCCGATCTCACAGATGCATGCTCGTCTTCCGAACAATAACTTAAAATATTGGAGTTTACAAACTTCTACATTTTGCGATGTTTACCCAGATGTTTTCAAATAAACTTTGGCAAAGGCAAGATTGGGTATGTGATTTGTTTTTCTATTGGATTAAACAGAAACACAAATCGTAAAAAAACACATATTCTATTGTATTGTTAAAAAATACAATGATAATGGTTGTGTAACATCCTTTAAATCTATTTTTTTTTTGTCAAATCTCACTACAAAACTAAAGAGCCATTTTTTTTTAAACTACTAATATTCATACACTCCTGATTATTCAAAATCACAGCCAAATACTTAGAAAACTGAAACTTGCTGCTTATCTTGGTTGTATGAATAGGTATTTTTATACATATTGGATGAATATTTGACCTCCACCACCACTTTAAACGTAGCTTATCGTAGTACGATATAACGAGCCTTCCTTGAACATTTTTTTTAAAAAGTTCAAAACTGTGAGTTTAAATTTTTTCTGGCATCAACAAAAATAGAACAAAATTTCATGCAAATTTAATTTTGAAGGCATAACGCGGTCCAAAAAACATGCCCAGTGGGCGACGGTATTCTTAAAAAAGTCATGTGTTTTTTGTCAAGGTCTCCGACATAACGGTCCCGTGGGCACTTTTACTCGACGCCAGCAAACACGTACATTCAGTTTAATTTTACATTGTTAGTAGTATTTCTGGCTTTTTTAAGGCTTAGCTAGTTACTCGAGCTAATACAGTTACACAGTTTTTAACTACGAGTATACATATAGTGTAATTTCTTAATAGAGCACTACTTTATAGAACAGTTTATTTGCATCAGCTTTTTTTATGGACATACGAGAATGGTTAGCAACAATATCTCATAAATGGTTCACTTTTACTTATGAGTTAAAGTTGTTGCAAATAAGTTGTACTATACCCCTTTCAAACAACATTTTCATTTTTCAGAACTTCTTCTTCTTCGTCGTGTCGATGGCTGAGTCAAATTTTATTTTGACTTGCCATCGTGGTGAAAGGATTAGCCAATTCGCTTAGGAGAACTCGCGAAGTGCCCAGGGTGCGCCGGAACGTAGGGAATCGTTGTGCACGTCACTCGGGGAGGCTCCTTTCATGCACCCCAACTTTTCAGAACTTAATTTTTGTTAAGAAATTAACTGGTGGTCTAACTCTCTTTTGAACGAGCTCGAGTGCTTCAGTACCACCGTCTCACCTTAAACCTGCCACCAAATAGTAGTGCTCGCATTAGTGCGTGCCGGTTTTGTGGTGAGATCAGGCCCTAAAATGACTGGCATATGAGGTATAACGCCGTAGTACAATCTGCTTTTGTGGATTGTTGATGTACATGAGCTGTATTTCACTTACCGTCAGTTGGATAACACGTTCGTTCGCTGCAGGCGTAGTACAAAAAAAAACTTTCAAGAGTTTTGTCTTATCAATCTTTTGTTCGCGCAATTTTGTAAGACCTATAGGAAATGGGCGAGTTGTGTCATGATAAGTAGCAAGAACCCAATCATGCTAAATCTGCAAAATATTATAAATATATCTGTGCATCTAACTGAAGGCTGGGAGATTATTCCTCATATGCCTGTAATTTCAGGCATTTTCATCACCAAACTGGTACACAAGTTGTTGGTATGTAAGGCGAAACGTTTGATTTCCTTCCTCGATATTGTTCATGAAAACTCTACCGGCATAATATTCAATCATAAACGTTGTACATTTTTATGTTGTCATGGTACCAAAATGAACGTATTCTATTTTTGGCTGTTGGCTGGGAGCTGACTTTAATACGCGTGAAATTTTGATTCATTAGGAGTAGACTTCCGAACGCCGTGTTTTCATACTAACGTAATATGGGTTTTACTTTTATATTATTCAGTTTTTATCTTTTTTTATAGACAAATCATATCTGAAAGACTCAATGCTACGTGTTTGATCGTGGCCATTTTGTCAAAATTGGTTTGAATCATTATTTAGGTTTCATACAAAGTGTCATTTTCGATAATAGAGACAAAAAGATAGGTTTTAATCGACACATTCTTAGCATAAATTAATTTAGTAGCTTAAGTCAAAATTAAATTCCTCATTAGTCTCTATATCTAGACTAGATTTTAATCTTTATGAAGTATCTAATTGTTTAAAAACAAAAAAAAATATGGTTGCATACATACTAAAAAAACTTCATAATAATTTTGAGAGAATGGGCACCAAACATGCATTTTAGTGTTTTAGAAATGATTTGTCTATAAAAATAAATAAAAACTTAAAAATATTAAAGTTAAACCCATATTACTTTTGTATAGAAAACAGCCAAGCAATTGGTCCCGCTTAAGGCGCCGACGTTTATTCACGTAATGATTTAGGCGGTCCTTTTAGATGTGGTTCAAGTTATAAATTATGGCGAACATCTTGATGTGTTTTGTTTGAAAGTAAAGGAGTATGACCAATTGAAAAAATCACAGTATGGTATTGTGTATCGCTGCTGTGATATCTATTATGTCGTTATGTTGAGATAAATACTGCTGTATTATATGAAGAATTATATTAAAGTTTAGTTGTTAACCGGATATTTAAATAGGTTTTTAGGATGTCATGAAAAAAGTTCGTAAATAAATGTTAAAACACGTGATTATTCTATAAAAATGTTCAGCGGCAGATTTTGTTAACAAAGCCTTCTCATTCTAGAATATTGTACCTTTCAATTGGAATCATTTTTGTTTGATATAGAAAATTGTTTGCATTTTACAGCAATTAAAATAAATCACTTGTAATCACCTCAGGTCCTTAATGCGGCAACTACAAAAACATATCCGTTCTTTCCATCTATCCTTTGACTCCCACATTTAAGGCTGGTCGCCCCCCTCTCTTTCAGACCTCTTGCCAGCCTTAGGAGTCCATTCAATGCGTCAGTCGACGCTTCACTGCCTTCAGTTAACGAGACTCAATTTATTTCTAGAATTTCTACATGCGTTCTACCTACCTAGGCATTTTAAGTTCATTTTTAGGTCTTATAGCTTTGAGTAGACTGGTAATTTGAATTTAATTTGAGATTGCATTTTGGAAACTGAAATTGCAATTATATTATTAGGGTTGAAAGAGTTTTTATTTGACGCGGCGGCAGGAAGTTTTTTAATGGCAAAATTTAAATATTATTTTTATTTCTGGCTCAATTTATAAGACTGAAAATAAAACGCAAAAATGCGAATGTATTTTAAGTTTTAAATATTTTATTTATTTTTAACACCTTTGTATTTTAACAGTGAATGCAATTTTAAAATACTTTTTTTGCAGGTAATGGACGAAGAGATTCGGTGTGCTATTATCCGTCTACATAACAATAAGTTTGTATTGAATTTGTATGAACACGTTGAACTACAATATAAACAAATGAAAATATTGGCTAGAATCTCTATTACTACATTTTAAATAAATACGTGGTATTTAAATTCCTACAACATCAAAAGCAATTTAGTACGAAGCACAACAAAGCTGAATTACTATTCTATAAACAATAAAACACATATTATTACGTAACTGCCTCGATGTCTATTAGTATACGCCTCTCACCGCGAGGTCGCGGGTTTGATTCAACAAAGTGTTATTTGTGAACTTTCCGTAAGGTAATTTACAATAGCAGCACGGAGTTGGAATCGTGCCCGGTAATGTCAATAGGCTCACCCCTTATCCCATGGGACCTAAACATAACAGGTGAAGTGTGGGTTTTATACACCTCTGCCATATCATTCTGTGTAATATAGGCGTGATGTTATGTTATGTTCAAAAACATATTATTACGTAATTTCACCTACACAAATTGATTCAAAAGCGGCAATATTTAAATTTAACTTCACATACATATTAAAAAGTATTTCATTTAATTGCAAAAAAAAATAAAAAGCTAGATGAAACCGCGAAACATTCCGACACAACATTAGAAAATCTAACTCCTGAAGCGTAACATTTTGTTTGCAAAAAAAACGCGACTGGAACGGAGCAAGCGTCCTCATTAACCTGCGCAGGGAGTACTTCAATGAGAGGGGGAACGCGAGAGGCAAGGGAAAAATTTACGCTAAGCAACCCAGTTGTTTTGTTTTTAACCGACAAAAAAAAAAGCAAGAGGTTCTCAAGCCAACGTGTATATTTTTTCATTTTTATATATACATATTTTTTAAGGTATACCCCGCCTAACTTTTTACTGAATGGTCCGATTCTGATAAATATTTTTTTTTTTTATTCGAAAGAGTATACCTTGAGAGTGGTCCCATAGCAAGGATGTCAGGGTCTGATGATAGGATCCTAGGAAAATTGAGGGAAACCCTCGAATGTTATTGGAAATTAGTGTTTTTCATTTATTTTCTGAATTTATCTATATATTTGCGTTTGGCTATCATTGTGTGCACTTTTGCGCAACTTGTCATGTAATGAATTGTTAGAAGTTTAAAGATATGATTTTGGAGATGATAATGTCAATAATTCTCTAGGTACAGTCGGACAATGAGTTGGGTATGCAGGGCAAAAACTTCTACGCCATAGTAAAAACTGTCTGCAATAGATATGCAAGTTTGTTTTTCATATTTAATAAGTGTAATATACCCACTATTTAGATATATAACTCACTTATCTATAACTAGTGTCGTAAGTCTTTACTATGACTTAGAAGTTTTTGCCCTGCATACCCAACTCATTGGCCGACTGTACTTAAATAAAATAAAAAAAAAAATATATATAGTCAAACACATAAAATAGAACCATGAAACAAAAAGCGAAAACAGGCGTACAAAAGAATTCTTTTATTCCTGCATTTTCGTAAGAGGAAGCAAATTTGCTTCTCACGTTGAAACGCCTTGCACATCTTAAATGAGCACAGCGCTACCTGAATATCTCACACGTACATCAGAATGTTCTCGTTTACCATAATCTACATCATTATGCCAACATTTGGCATCTGAGACCAAATTTGGGTCCATTACACCCAAGACAAATTAGTTCTTACATTCAAGAAAACATACTCAACCACCATAACTAGCCCTCTCGTTTTTTTCCAAACCTTAACAAAATATTGAAGAAAACATTAAATATACAGATCTAGCTGAACTGGTGAGGCTAAAATATGTACACTTATTTTGGTTCGAACGTTTTGCTTCGTATAAAGTTATGTTGCCTTGTTGAAGTTTCAGAATCGGTCATTATACCGTTTAACGATGTTTAAATGTTTCATTAAAAGTTGAGCATGTGTTCTGAGCTAAACATTGAGCAGGCCTTTCTACGTAATCGGTCGCTTTACAATTATGGTTTACGAGTTGCGCGGATTGAAGGCGACAAATTAATTACTTAGAACGTTTATCGTAAAGCTGTTTCAGCTAAAGATGTGGAATTACTATTTGCTCTAAATGGACGTTAATATTATTGCGAATGTTGGGTCTTTATATGAAAACCAACCCTTAAACCAAGGTACGGACTGAACGCTCCATCTAGTTTGTGCAAATAAATAAATAAATAAATAAAATAAACATCTCACAACTTATACACAACGCCATCTAGTCCCAAACTAAGCAGAGCTTGTACTATAGGTACTAGAATAACTGATACTAATACATAATTATATACTTTTCTATTGTAAATACATACTTATTATACATAGAAACACCCAGACTAAGACAAACCTCCATGTTCATGCACACAAATATTTGTCTTAAGTACACTACCCACTTCGCTATACGGTCGTCAATTAGTTTTAACGGTCATTCTAATTTGAAAAAAAAAAAAATTCGTACCTTTGAAATTTGCTCACTTTCGAACATGAGATGGAGCGTGTAGCCGGTATCTGACAACACAAATCGACTAAATAAACAAGGAATTTTTCAATCAAGCACTGATGTTTTCAAATCTGATTTCCCACATCCCTCGGACTCATTTCCCATTGTAATTCCCATTACGCTGACTCCACTTGGCACTCAGCCCTTGAATTGCATATGTATGAAGTGACACACCACAGGCGATGGTCATACTGACGCAAATTATCTCCATTAGAGAACAAGCTTGTTGATTTGGCGGGTGCTGGCTTTTTTACCCTCATTGAAATGAATACCGTAGTTTGTACTTTGAATGTGTGTGAGATTTGTTGGTAAAAGCGTGCGTGTTGTTCTGAATACTGATATCATCACTACATACAACTAATTTCAAGTGTTTTTCATGACAAAATATCAATGCTTTTTTAGCTGGTATAGTTATTTGCACGATTCTGACCTGTACTAAAAATACAGACTTTATGAAATGTTTTGTCTGTCGGCCTGTCTGTTTGTATCGGTTAATCTTTTAAATGGCTCAATAGATTTTAATAACATTTTAGAAGCTGGTATCTTATTGCAAGGCTTGTAACATAGGCTACTTTTTATACAGACGAAACCGTGGGAGAAAGTTAGTTTATTTGTTTATTAGCGCTAATCTCGGGATCTACTGATCGGATTTTAATCATTCTTTTTGTGTTTGATAGTATAACTTAGCTTTTAAGATACTTCATACTTCATACTACACGGGAGCGGACCAGTAAGGTTTAGCGGGACAAAGCATGGAAGCAGCCATTACTTTATATATGATTATAAAATATGAAATTAAAATTCAATCTCGATTCAATCTCTTTTGTTCGCTATCATGTTTAATCTCGACAAAAGTGTTGAATCATTTTATTGGCTTAAATAAGATGCCGTGAATTCTTAAATATAATTGGAATTGTGCTCTGGTACGGAAGTCCGAAAAATAACTGACAACAAATTTTCTGGTAAAAATCATTAACGCTTAAATTGTTTTTAGAAAGAAAATATTCATTGTGAATATTGATAAATTACCTTTAAGATCAACTGCTCATTTTAATCATGCTTATGACAATAAATTACAACCTAATATTCCAAACATAAACAAACCAAACAACTCCTGTCCAAACATCATATTTTAACCGCAGACTAAACATTTATAATTAAATTATTAATATTTATTGTAAAGATTTATTTATAATTTATTATAATTCTAATCTGAAACAGTTTGATCGACGCCCACTTACGTTGTTCAAGATATTGATATTTTTTGTACGATCAGTTAAGAAAACATATTTATCAGTTACCTACTTGGTGCTAATTAAACTGACTTCTTTTTAATAGCATTCATTAAAATCTACTTACCTTCTAAGTGACTAATAGAGCATTTTTTTTCTCTCAACTCTAATTAAGTAGATATATATTTATATATTACGTATGGAAATATATCTTAATATGTATGTATATATATTATGTTGAGTATATATTATATAATTTAGTTGTATCGTAAGTATGGTTTATGTATGTTGTGTATATAATTTAGGTTACATTAGGTATATTATTGTTATGTAGAATATGTAAGTACGTAGATAATACATAGCCTATTTCAGTTATTTAATAATAATAATAAATCATTTATTTCAGGCTGCATAGGCCCATAGATAAATACCTTAACCTAAAAATACATAATTATAAGTACTATTTAAGTATCTTATTTATTTTTTGATCTCTCTCTTTTTTCTTTTTTGTACACTTCACTCTCACATTTTACAAGTCTCTTTTTCCTCTGGCCCTCAAAGGTTTGTTGGCAGAAAACTCATTTTTGAGTTAATTTCACCTTTTGTAATCACCACTTTTTTGTAATTCTATTAATGTAATTTATGTGTACAATAAAGTATTAAACTAAACTAAAACTAAGTCTGCTGTCTAATCTTACCCGTGACTGACCTATTAAGAATAACGTAATTTTAATGGTTATTTACAAATTTTGCAGCATTTCTTATTATTCTTTTAATAGCTAAGCATATTATGCCCAATATTGCCTAAATCATTATTTAAAAGAAGTGCAGAGGTAAAAGAATTTTTGAGAACGAACTCGACCTTTTCTTAGCCACCCTTAATTATTAGTTTTACCCCTTTTATGATTTAATTTATTGGTGAGAAAACCCCTTAATTACTAGCACAGGAGGCAACATTTGGCTTTTTTGATGTCTTCAGATATAACAACAATCTACAATGCTTCACATATTCATGGAGTGTAGTATAATAAATATCCGACATATCATTCCAGCTGAAATCACAAGTGAAGTTACAAAATAATTATTCCACCACCATACATTCGTTCTAAATCCTCAATACGCAGTACCCAGTAAATCTTCCCATTTCATTGCACTATTCAATAACGTTCACTGTAACTGCGAACTAGTTACTGCGAATATTGTTACTGTTATAGTTCAGGGAAGTTGGCTGAACAGAACACGGTATGTAGGAAATACGCGTATATAGGGCCCGCAACTCTCTTAGCATTTGTCGGACAAGTACCGATAAAAAAGTAGCTAATATTATTTTGGTACTTACTAGGTTCCAAGCAGCGATAACCGAGGGAATCCGCAGGACTGCGAAGACAAAGGTCTCTGGTTCGAACCCACGGCACACACCTTTCTCAATAAATCGTTAAGATTCGTCTTTTCGAAGATATGTGTGTACTTATCATATAAATTGTCCCTTGCTTACGGTGAAGGAAAACATCGTTAGGGAACCTGCATACCTGAGAGTGCCTTAAAAGTGCTCGAGGTTGTGTCAAGTCTACTAATCCGCACTTGGGTGAGGTCAGCAGTGGTAGAATATGGCTTAACCCTTCTCATCATGAGAAAATACCTGAGCCCAGCACAGACATGTATTAGATACAGGGCTATTATTAGGTTGCGACCGCGGCCTTGCTCATTTAGTAGCTACTTATGGTATCAAAAGTTAGTTTATGAGTTGCTTATCTTATTCTATAGTTTTAACTGCGAAGGTCTATCAAAACACGGTATGTAAGAAAAACGTCTGTATAGGGCCCGCAACTCTCTTAACGTTTGTTGGATAAGTACCGGTAAAGAAGTAGCTAATATTATTTTGGTACTAGCAAGTTCTTCCTCATGTAGTAGGCACTTATGACAAAAGAACTTTGTTTGTGATCTTACCCTAAACATAACATTATTTCACGCTTATATTACCCAGAAGTGTGGCAGAGGTGTACAATACCCACATTTCATCTGGTATGTTATCTGCTATTGTGAATTTCCACAGAAAGTTCACAAATAACACTTTGCCCAACCTGGAAATCAAACCCGAGACCACGCAGTGAGAGGCGCACACGCTAACCACTAGACCATCGAGGCAATTATCTTATCTTACTATAGCTTTATTTGCGAACGTCTATTAGGATGTGAGGGCGTGTGTGGTAGGAATGTTTGTTACTCTTTTTCGCTAGAACTACCGAAACGATGTTTATATTTATATTTATTTTTTATTTTATTGTTGTATTGTATTATTATATTTGTATGTTAATGAAATGTGGCGCATATGTATCTCAAAGTCTGAATTCACATTAAAGTTACTTTATCGACGTAACACGTGGATTGAACCACGGGCGAAAAGGCTAATAAAACTAACAGATATCCGCACTCAGTAGGCTGATCAAGTTTATTGAATAATCTTTTCTTTTCTCTTATAAGAATTGGCTTGTTTTGCCGACCATTCGCTGCAAAATTGAATTTTGCTCTGTTGTGAAACAAATAACTATTTTCTCTATTCAATGAAGTTAATGTAGCTAGTTCGAACATTGTTACTGTTATAGTTTATTGGAAGTTAGCCTACTAGGGCCTCCAGAAGTCTACAGGTTTTCCGGATTTGACTTCGTTTGTAAGTCTGAAAAATTTTGTTGGATTCAATTTAGATATTTTTTAGAAACTTAGAACAGTCGTTTAAAAACCGTTTGTCCCAGTTTTACAATAACTTGATGGTGTCTCTACAATTTTGAAAGTTATGACAACTCAATGTGCGAGTAAAAGGGGCTTATTGTTTCATGTCGAATTTGCATATATTTCAATTTCAACCGTCTCCTGTTTCAAGCATAATCAGATTTTCAGAATGGGTCTTAGTTTAACATAACTTACAAGGAAGGATTTAATTTTCGTTGTAACTAGCTACCCGGATTCGTTACTAATATGAGAAATCTTAACAATTTGCATACATTTCATGAACGATAGAAGACGAAGATATGTGGTTCAAAAAGTAGTAGATAGTTTTTGTTAATAAAATAAAAAAAGGTCGAAATATTCGTCTTATAAATGAATTGTTCAACATTATTATTCACAGCCTTTCATTATTAAGCACACCTTTGTTCTCTCTGCATCACGTTAATGTTGACTGGTAGAAAATGCCTATGGCATTAAGTCCGCCGTTGTACTGATTTTTAAGTGGAAAAAGTTGTAAAATAAAATAAATATTAAATATTTAAAAAAGGAGCTTGTGGCTGAGTCGAAGCCGCGCCGACGCATCGATCTTGCAGGTTAAGCAATGATAACCGCGGTCGACCGTGGATGGGTGACCATTTTAGCATATCGAGGTTTCCTAGGTGCCTCAGCGAGCACGTTAAGCCGTAAGACGACTGATATTGATTTAAAAATCAATATCAGTCGTTAGGGGTAGTTAGAGGCCTAAAGAAAGTCTAACAATGAGTACCGTATTACCTAGTATTTTATACTGACATTCTACGAAAGAGCTCGGGCGATTGATCTTTAAAAATAATGGGATGTCAGAAACAAAAGAAACCCCGTGGTGTGACATGTATCAACCATGTCCGTCTCCTTTGTCAAAGACTTATTTTACCATTGTTGGTCATTCCTAACATGTGTTTGGTATAACTACTGTGTTTCTGAAATTAAAAAAAAAAACTTGTATTTACAACGTATGTTTTTATCCTAGACTCACCTTTTATCTTTCGGTGGCTGTTGCCGGTCGGCATTGTGGATACAAGCCACATCCTTACTATCCTTACTTCCTAATTTATTAATTATAAATGAGTAAGTCTGTTAAGCTTTCATGACTAAACTACTGAACGGATCTTGATGAAAATTGGTATTGAGACAGTCTAAAACCGGATAAAGGACATAAGCCTTTTATCAACATACCTACCACGCGGGTGCTGGAGTCGCGTGTAGAAGCAAGTAGGTACGTAATTAAATCTGCTTCATCTAGTAGACTCCTCGATAAAGGTAGGTACACAACTACCTACAGCAAAAGTAAAATAAATAGTAGATACAAACGCCAGAAATAATTTAAGTGATTGATGTAGAATATCGGGCTTTTAGTCCAGTCGTATAAGTTTCTCCGTTTGATCTTTCTCTCAGGGTATAAATAAACGCCGATGAGCCAATAAAATATGTATTTTATTGCTTTTAAATAAGATTCTGTTTCGGATAATTTAATATCGGTGCTCCACGTGTACGGTTTCCTTAAATTATTCAGTATAGACTAGTGCAAAGATAAACTGTTTAAACGTTTACTTACTGAAATTCTATCTCCGTTTTTCCAGGTACTTCTAGCCAGTTTCCAGTTATTTTCGTATCTATTTAAGTAATTTGATCACTCGTATTTGGTAATGTAGTATAATATTATCAATGAAGTTATCAATGTCAACCGTCATATATTATATGCGGAGACCGCCACATTTACTGTAAACCAAATGATATCTTCATTCTCTCGAAGTGCAAGCAATCCATATTTTACATTTAATATTCTTAGGCGGGATACGTTAAACTGAAGTTACGTTCAAATTTCACGCTTCGTATCGTAATTTGGCATATTAGGGCGGTTATACACGAACGATTTGTCGTTGCGATTCAAATGACCGTTTAAAGGTTTTATGTTACTCGTCGTGGCTGAAATGTTTAATTTTGTTCTTAGTTTTTCCTTGATTAGTTTTTTAATCCTAGAGATTACTAAAAAGTTGTGGGTATTTTTAGGGTTCCGTAGTACCTACAAGGAACCCTTATAGTTTCGCCATGTCCGTCTGTCCGTCTGTCCACGGCATAGCGACGAAACCGTTGGTGCTAGAAAACTGAAATTTTGCATAAACATGTATGTTAACTAAACAAAGAAAGTCGTAGAGTAAAATTTGGAAAAATATTTTTTTTTCAGGTAGCTCCCCTACATGTAAAGTAGGGATGTTTTTTTTTTGTTGCCTACCCCATAGTGTGGGGTATTGTTAGATAGGACTTTTAAAAATGTTTAGTGGTTGCTAAGACAGTTTTTTGATTTAGAGATTCGTTTGCGAGATAATTAACTTTAAAGAGCAAATTTTTGTTCGAGTGGGGCGTCCCCCCCCCCCCTCTAAAAGCTAAACTACTGGATCCTAAAATCTGAAAAAAATTGTGTCGGTAGTACATGTAATGAACTTTAAAGAAAAACTATAGCGGATAAGTTCACTTCATTAGTTCAAGAGGAATAGGGGTCCGAAATGTCAGATGCAGTTACTCAGAATATTTCGTTCAAAATTCTTGAAACATAAATAAACATACATAATACATATATAAAATCACGCCTTTATCCCACGGGGGTAGGCAGAGACGATGGAACGCCATGTGCTTCGCTCCTTACATACTTCTTTCGCTTCCTCAACATTCATACATCTCGTCATACGTGCTAGCTGATTTCGTGTACTACAAACATTTCCTTTCTGAAGGACGCCATTTAGTTAAAAGTAAAATTAAAAATATTTTTCTATGGAACCCTACTGCGCGTGGCCCGACACGCACTTGGCCGGTTTTAATTCTACAATCATGGCTTTGGAATAAGTCAGTTCAATGCCAACGTTAATTAATGTAAGTTAGGGAGTGGATGGGCAGGGCGTGAATTTAAAACAAGTTGGATACTTTTACACCGCACCGTCATTCAGTTAGCGATGTTACGCGTAAAAAGTAGATAAATACTCTACTTTTAAACCAAGAAATTTCAATATCGTACTAACAAGTATTTTAATTCCCGCCGACTTGTACAGTCGGCTCCTAATATATAGTCACAGACAAAATATCCAGATATATAGAAGCGCCTAAAGTGACCAATGATATCAGTACAACCAAAGTCTTCTAATAATTTAAAGCATCCATCATGTTCAAATATATCGGAACATTGAACTGGGAATTAAATATGAACTCTATATCTATGTATTTGAGGAACTCTTTGGAATAATTATACTCTTTTTGTTAAAAATACGCAAGCCAACATCATTTACTTTTGACGCTTTAGGCATTTTAGGTGTATCAAAAATATTTTTCTTGTGAGTAGGTATTATATGCAACTCATGACAGATAACTAACTAATCCTTACTAATATTATAAATGTGAAAGTTTGTGAGTATGGAGATGGACGTATGGCTGTTTGTTACTGTTTCACGCAAAAATTACCGAGTCGATTTTGATGACATTTTGCAAACAGATAACCTGGATTACCATATAGGCAAATTTTTATCAACATAGAACGCGCGCGCGGCGCCGCGGGCAATAGTTAGTATGTTATAATTACTAAATGTAGCTTGACTCCAAGTGTGCTATATTGGTCTAAGACTCTAAGTACATTATTGTGTTACTGTTTTGAATCCCAGCCTTCTTTTTGTCGATTTTATGGCTTTTTTATTTTTTTTTTGAGACCTAAACATAGTCTTCATAACATGACTAATATGCAACTCTGCCTATCTACAATCAACACACTATGTTGCATCAATCACATAATTTCAGGATAAAATAAAAAATCACAAAAAACAAGATTTTATTTTATTAAAATTGTTTATTAATATCTAAAAGAATCAAAAACGTCTCAGCAATAATGACGTCACTAAGCTGCTGACGCATGGATTGCACCGCATTACAACAAAATCTATCTCCTCTTAACGACTCCCATATGTTTTCAACGTGTCTCCTCAAGTTTTCCGTAGTTCTTATTGCAGTATTATCCCATAGTTGTATCATTTAGCCCCATACATTTTCTATGGGATTTAAGTCAGGACTACGTGGGGGAAAAATAATTCGTTCTAATACTCTTGTCTCATTTCAATAATTTGTCACGACCCGAGAATTATGAACAGAACTGTTATCCTGTATGAAGCGGATTGTTTCATTGGGAAAAAATACTCGGGCCGTAGGCAACAAAACGCAACAAAACATCATTAAGGATGTTCCTATAACTTTGGCCACAAATATTATATTTTATCATTGCATTTATTTTTACTTTACCAGAAACTTAAAGCCATTGTACAGAATCAGTTACCAAGTCCATAGTTTTAACGACAAAATACAAAAAAAGACACGTTTTCCAAATAAATTGAGCATTCTAAATAGTGAAACTGTATGAGAAACGATTTTTTTTTGTCTTATATAGTTACCTATTCATAAATAACCGTAATAGTAGTAGTAAAGTTAAGTTAACATAAGTTTGTATAATATGTCGTAGGTTTGTGATAAAATCAGGTTTTTGTATTCACTAATTTGTTATTTGCCCATACATCGCTATTTCTATCTTGACCGGGCTATTGTTCAGCCCAAAATTCAAAATTACATACAATGACATGAACAATAAACAAAACACATGCCAATGACGTCACGCACAAAATGAAAGAGACAGGTAACAGTATTTTTACGGTCAAAATCATCCTATCAGCCTACGGCCATATTAAAAGTATGCTATAATTGTAGCGATAGAGTTCATTTTTATTTATTGCTCCATATTTTTGAATACTTTGGATGCTTAGAAACCATTGGCGATGTGTTTGTTTACTATGATTTTGACACTTTGAATGTACTCATATATTCGACGGTGTCAATGTTCCGATATATTTGAGCATGATGGGTGCTTTAAATTATTAGAAGACTTTGGTTGTACTGATATCATTGGTCACTTTAGGTGCTCCTATATATCTGGATATTTTGTCTGTGACTATATATAGGGAGCCGACTGTACCAGCTCACGACTTCACGCATTAAAAGCTGATAAAGTTCAATATTGTACGAACATATTTTTCAATTCTCGCCGCCATTTACACCAAAGATAGACAGGGCAAGGATGGAAATTTTGCCATAAAAATTTCAATTCACATTCTGCTCTGCCACGCCACGCTTCGCCGGTATAAAACCACCTTAATGCTAATACCACCTACCCTTTTATTAAAATTAATTTACATTTCCTAAATTATC
Source organism: Hypena proboscidalis (assembly GCA_905147285.1). NCBI lineage: Eukaryota > Metazoa > Arthropoda > Insecta > Lepidoptera > Erebidae > Hypena > Hypena proboscidalis. The sequence goes on from LR990130.1 coordinate 20,304,917, forward strand.
CACATACGCCACAACTCGGCAACGTAAAGGTGATCTATTCATAGTCAAAGCCGCATAGGTACCAAATTTCTAACAAATTTCTAACAAACTATTACTACGCAAGTTTTACCCTATTTAGGCTAAGCCACGACAAGTTAGACAAAAGTAAATTACCGTGGTAAATGCGGTAAAGGATTGACGTGTAATAAACTTTGTTAGTCAGTTGTGGCGTCCTCGATATGCTGTTAAGGGGGTTGTGCACAGATGAATTTTGGCGCAATATTGACGCATTTTTTGTGGCATTGCCGGTACTGTTGCCAACTCCAAACTTTTAAAGTCGCTAGATTAGTGCCAGATTCCACCATGCTTCAATAATGACAATGATTTTGTTTTGTTTAATAACATCATTTATTTTACCAATAAAATGGAATAAACAGTTTGTCCTGAAATATGTACATAAAGTTGAAAAATCGCATATTTCAGAAAATAATAACTTTCCATGCACCTCAAATCCTCGCTTGCCTTGTATGCCAAAAAGTTGCCAAATCGCCAACATTGCCAGTTATAGTTATAGACATAGTAAAATACGTAGAATAATATGTTATTAAAATAAAAATAATGTAATTTTGTTTAGATAACTTTTCTTACTTATTATGATCTTGCCATGTATCATATTATTATCAGATCATTATATACAAGTATACGAGTCTTTTTGAATATAAATGTTAAAAAAGGTTAATATTCAAAAAGACTGAATAACTTGAATATAAATGTTAAAAAAGGTTTTTATTCTCACTTATTTTTAAAAGTAAATAAACCGCATTACCGTAACGCAGAGAGTATAATAAAGTGTATATAGGAATAAAAGAGACTGGACTCCACGACATTAGCGTCGATTACGTATTTTATACATAACGACGGTTATCCTAGTGTGGAGCCCAGGGATCAAACACAACTGTACTAATTTTCGAGACAATAAATGATTTTTGATTTGAATATTGTTTAAATAAAGAAAACGTTAACAACAACAAATTTACAATCACTACCAGAATGAAGCCTGTCACAAATGAGCAAGTAATGGCGACATTTCTTACTCGTGTACAAGCCTCCTTAGTGCGACAATCACTCATACTCGCGACATGACCTAATGACATTCTTAGGGCATAGCGTTTTCATGTGTATTAACGTACGGTCTCTTTGTGAAATGAATGTACGATACATTGTTACTCATAATGTAGCGACGTTGTGTGTTACTGAAAGTTATGAATAGTCGGCTGTTTTTTTCTCTGCGGTTAGGTAACTATAGTCACAAGTGGTACGTCTTTAAACTTAATAATGTGCCAATTATAATCATGAAGGCGGGTATTGAATTTTACAAGTGTTAGATAGCTTGCTTCAAATTCAAACTTTGTTGACTACTTATTCATTAATTTTTAAAAGAATAGTTACGGAATACTTGAAGAATTATGTTGTCCTATAAAACTTAATTATTATGTTCTAATGATTTTAATAAAAATTGGTAACGCGACTGAAAAAACTACTTTACATGTAACCGAAAAAAATGTTTATTCAAGAGTTTATTATAGAACTGTCTTGACATTGTCAACGTATAAATAGCCATACATTTTATCTATCTAGCACTAACCGTTTCAACGCTCTGCCTCGGCCAGACGGACACAGCAAAACGATACGGGTTCCTTGTAGATACTCGGTCTCCTAAAAGTCAAGTGTAGTTGCCATACTGCAACATTATAAGGCTGTAAACCCATTTTGACCGTATATAAAATGTTATGCCTACTTTATATCGTTAGTCCAGTAACTCATACGACTTGCCAAATGTAAGAAAATGCGTAATAAACTACAAATGTGTGGATTTGTCCTACTTATCTCAACACAGAAATAAAATGGTCGTAATGAAGCAAGTCTTATTTATTGTAGCCAATTACAGTAATAAGGTTTAGGTTTTAAGCTGCAGGCTTTGTGGATTATTTTTGGACTGTTTTATTAGTAAAATGCCTACAATAATAATTTTGGTAGTCTAGACTAATTTTAGGGTTTCCAAGAATTACAAAAACAATTGATAATATACTAAATATATATATACTAAAAATCTGTTCATTAACTGCTGCAGAATATTAGTCTGAATTTACCAACAAAAAAGAATTTGTTTCATAGAAATTCTGTTTGTTCATTTTATTTAATTTAGAAGTGTTCTTTTTGAATATCACGCCTACATTACTCACATTCGTGAGGCAGAGGAGGGTAACCATATTTCACTCCACGCATCTGCCGGGCACAATTCGAGCACAAATATTTTAACCGACTTCCAAAAAGGAAGAGGTTTTCGATTCGAATGTATTTTTTTTTTCGGAATAACAATTTCAGCTCAGGTCGGGCATCGGACCCGAGACCGGTAAGCAATCCTAAATAGCAACGTATCAAATATCAAGCTGAGCAATATTTTGACAACAAATATTCTACAAAATATAAGCAATAAACGAATCCCATAAATTATTATTATTATACTCGGAGACATTCATCGTAAGTTCAAATACAGTCTGACATTTGTACGGGAGAGTAAATATTTACGTACGGTACCGTCATACTTGTTAGTGTGTACACTACCTACTTATATGTACAATAAGTGTATGCTGTACATGATATGTATATTATTGTATGTATGTATGTGTGGATGATGTGTCGCTATTGTTGTTATTTGGCGAAAGGAAATTTATATCATCGTACTTAGTCATGAGTATGAACTCATTTTTCGACGTTTTGTGTAAAACGTAAATTGTAGAGGCTGTTTGTAACCTGTCTGCTTACTTTTAACTATACATATATTCTAAAATATCTAAGAGAGATAATCTAAAACAAACAATTATTATTGAGAATATGGGTTACTCACGTTATTTCAGCCGGCGAAATGCGTTTCGTTGACGAGATTAATTGCCCAGTTAATAAATCTACGTAATAGATTCGAAACTAGTCAAATTATCTCCGGCTAAAATGATTAACCCGTTTGCTCAATAATAATGCCTTCATCTCACGTCGGTTTTAATAATATTAAAACAAACAAACCTGTGTGTCAGGTTTAAATCCCCAAAATTGACTTTGGTCAAGATTTGAATTTACAATATGGATTATCTTTTCCACAATGAAGATTATCTGTGGGGTCTAACAATTGACGTTGTGATAAAATGACGTAGCCTTTCTCTTTTTTGGTATTAAATTAAAGATCTCAAAAATAGCTGCTTCAAGTTAGTTCGTACTTTACATTTAAATACTGCATTTCTAGTAACCCGACTACATAGGCGTGGCTTGTCAGTAGTTTATACAGTCTCGGACTTCGGGCTAATTTATACGCAGCTTTACCAGGCTTACCAACGAATGATAAAGTGCACTCACAAAAATAATATATGATTTCTGTATTTTCACGCTTAGCTGCCTGCTACACGCTACATCTTTCTTGCATAAACTGAAAATTTCAATTTGCAGATTGAGCATGTAGCCGTTTGAGCAAATAAGATGAGGAGTGTAGCCGGCAAAACGACCGTTTGTGTTTGTGCTAGAAAGTTCTGTCTGTATAATGTACTTTGTGATGGTACTTTACACCCATTTAATTAACTTATTCGTCATTATATTTGAACACATAAAGAAAACCCAATTCATCACATTTATAAGCATCGAAGATATAAAAACGACACATGCATCGCAATATTCCAAGCTAATTTCTGCAACGACTTTCATAGCGCTGCCTCGATGGTTCCGTGGTTAGCGTATGCGCATCTCACCGCGAGGGGTAAGGTAATATAGGCGTGTTTTTATGTTATGTATGACTTTCACAAACATTTGCTAAAAAGATTCTTAAGTACCTCCCCAAAAATCTATTAATATCAACACAAAAAATTGCTCATCCCTTTCGTAAGTCGACCGTCAGCCTTCCGGCGATTACGCGCTCCAACCGCCGCTATTTTGCACAAATCACTTAGCACAATAAGCATTTCGGGTAATGACCGTTTATGAAGTGAGTCGTTAACCGCTTTGTGTAAGCACGTGTACGTGTCATCGTAAATTTGAGTGTCACCGTGTTTAGCGTGAGTGTCTAGAATGCTAAATGTTTATGAAATGGGTTTGATCAGTTATTACGGCTATGTTCAGTTGTGATTCTAGGTTAGAGCCAGCTCTTTGTTTTGTCTTTTCTAGACATCTGTTTCTGATGAGGTTTTTAAATAATAAAATGTTTATAAAAACATTTTTAATGATTTTGAAACATTTAAACCAAGCACCTACGTAAATATCTGAAATAAAATAAATAAGCGCCGCATGCAACAAATATATCAAGCTTATTTCTGCAACGAGTTATACAAACATTTGCTCAAAAGCTTTTCAAGAATATCCTCAAAATTCTGTTAAAATCAACACAAAATATTGCGCATCCCTTCAGCTCCCGCTTGATCGTCGACCTTTCGGCGATTCCGCACCAACCGCCGCCATTTTGCTCAAATCACTTAGCACAATGAGAATTTCGCGTAATGACCGTTTATGAAGTGAGTCGTTAACCGCTTTGTGTAAGCACGTGTACGTGTCATCGTAAATTTGTGTGTCACTGGGTTTAGTGTGAGTGCCTAGATAGGTAGTGTGATGTTGAGTTATAGTTTTTTAGGTTTAGCTATGGTTCTATAGCTATGTAGGTCTGAGCTAACTCTGTTTGTGTAGGTACCTAAATATTGTTTATTCTATCCGAGTATTTTCGGTAATATTCACACGTTTATCACACATGTTTATTGATAAAGATTTGGAAGAATTAACATTCCGCTTCGACCACTTTACTCACAAAAGATACCCTTTAGAATCTGTCCGCAATAAAAAGAGAACATTGGTTAATTTATTCGTATCTCTTTTATTTGGATTTGTGTTTTTGTGATCGACATCCCATTTGATTCAACTATCTAAAATAGATCAACGCTAAATACACTTGTTGCCTTCAATTTAAACTGTGACTTTTTTTATATAAAAACCAATTTCAGATTAATCTATTGATATTGTTACTATAATCTTGCAAACAGTGTATAAATTTGAGTTAAATTTCTGAATCCAGATGATTTCAACACATCATTAACCAATGTGTGACCTCTTTGTCATTCACCGAAGCAAATAACTTCGTTTATTGCAATATTAATACGACAATAAAACTATTTTCGCGGTGTAGGCAGGAAGCCGCAGTTTGTTTGAAGACAAATTAACAAATATTATGTCTTCGTGACCTCACTATGAGTGTGAATTTATTAATGACTGATAAAATGACAGGATGGTGTTTTTATGGTTTCGTACACGAAGGGTAAAACGGAACCCTATTACTAAGACTTCGCTGTCAGTCTGCCCGACTGTCACCAGGCTGTATCTCATGATCCATGATAGCTAGACAGTTCAAATTTTTACAGATGACGTATAAATAAAGTCGCTATAGCAACAAATATTGAAAACTTAATAAATAAATATTGAAGGGAAGGGAGAATACAACAAACGTGATTGTTTTGCTCGTTTCAGCTCGATATTGATAACGGTTACAGGAAGACATATTTACAGAATAGTTATGTATTTACTTTAGAAATAAATAATAAAATAAATATTTAGGGAAGAAATAAAAAATTTTTTTTTAGATATTCTTTACTTATTTTTAAATTATTTTTTAGATATATGTTTTTTTTTTTGCCCCGTTTAACAGATATTATATTTTTACCATTTTATAAATAATGGTACGGAACCCTTCGTCCGCCAGTCCGACTTACACTTAACCGGCTTTTATTGTTGTTGAAAAATTGTCTGGAGACAAATGTATTAGAATACTCAAAGTTGCAAGAACAATCTCTTAAAAATTATGATTATGGTAGCTAAAAAATGTGTGAGTAATTTGGAGGTCTGTACCTCGTTCGTAACATATTTATGGCTAACGTACAGACTACACTACAGAGTGTAAAAAGATTATTCATATTCATATTCATATTCATTTAATTTCATAAAGTCAATTTACACGTCATGTTTTCCAATATATAATTGTATTATTGCATAGTATAATTATGTCAATTTTAATAACATACATCTAAATTAATTAAATTTTTTGATGAAGACTGTTTTTTGCTAAACAGTTATTCGTGTATTACAGCCTGGCATAATAAACTACCGTACGTTCCAAAATATACGAGCTTTTGGACGTGACTTTCTATTCCGTCATCATCCCTACATCTCTTGGAATCGAGTTATAGTGTAACTAATTATAGTATCGAAAATTTCGGCGACGCCATTGAATTCTAATTTACTCGACCTAGTACCGTATTAAATTAAATTACATCTAATATTACATTCATCAATCAATCTATTAACTTATTTTTATTTATCTAAAACAATGCCTGCAGAAGGAATAACTTTTGTGAGTCAGAACAAATCTTTGCGGATCACACAAAAATTTGTCGCGTGTGGGTATCAAACCCAAGGCGACCGCTCTAACCACTTCGCCAATCGTGCACTCAATTAATCAATTACGAAGTTGGGATAAATAGCTCTGATTGTAGGCGCAGCAAAGTACTAGAAACGTGATAGATTTATAAGTGATTTAAGACTTGTGAAGTGTCCGTGGCCAGAAAGCATAAAGCTAGCTCTACACTTGTACCATAGTCCAGATACAAACGTACACTGATTTAAAAACAGCCATGTTCCAATACAATAATGTATGTAATTCTTTCTCATAATCATAAGCCTGTTCCAACTACAATCTTACTTAAAAAAGTCCACTCGAAACATTAGCAATTTTGAATTACAAGATAATACACATTTCTGTTAACATGTACAGCATAAATGCTTCTACATTCCTAAGGACTAAATAGTACAAATAGACGACATCTGTAGCCATCTTTATCCACTAAATCAACTTTGTATACAAAAGCGGGCATGCGCGGTATGATCTGTGGTCACAGATAATAATATGAAAACATAAAAGCTTGAGTTTATGATTCGTCGTACGATTTATGGTAGACTGGCTTTAAGGCCGATGTGCCCAAACCAAATCTATCGTTTTTTTTAAACCCGTATTCGCATCTCTCTCTGTCATTTAATGTTTGTACGGGACTGTGGAATCAAGCTGTTAAGCCTTTAGAGAAGACTCCCTAGCGCTGTGTTTTTATACTTACGTAATATGGGATAACTTTAACATTTTTTTTTTATAATTTTTAAGGACAAATTATATCTAAAACACTAAAATGCATGTTTGTTTGCGGCCATTTTGATTATTAATTGAGTTAGTTACAAACAAAAAAAAATGAAAGTATGGGCGCCAACAAACGTGCATTTAAGTGTCTTTGGTATGATTTGTCAATAAAAAAAATAAAAACCTAAACCAACTGTTCCTTCTTAAACGTTAGTTTAACATGTTGGAGAAATCGGCACTTAGTATTGTAGACCATTACTGGACGTTTTTGATAATGTAGAAAGCTATTGCGCTTGGGATGGTTTCCGTGTCTGATATAAACACCATAACTTTGATATGCTGCTGCTGCTATATTATGAGTGTTTTTTTAAGTGTTCGGATTGATATTACCGATGTAACATATATATACCATAATAATGGCAGTTATCACGAGTAGTCGAAGGACCTGGAAATCTTAGCAACATAACATAGCATCACGCCTATATTACCCAGAAGGGTGTGGCAGAGGTGTGCAACACCTGACTAGACTTCTCTGGCTTGCTTCGATGATCTAGTGGTTAGCTTATGCGCCCCTCACCAAAGGTCTCAGTTTTGATTCCCGGATCGGGCAAGGTGTTATTTGTAAATGTTCCCTGAGGAAATTCTTTATAGCAGTACAGAGTTGGAATAGCGATAGGCTCACCTCCTATCCCATGGGACTTAATAGGTGAAGTGTGGGTGTTGTACACCTCTGCCACATTACATTTATAACTTTTAACCTTTAGTTCAAAAATGTATTGTATTTCAGTACCCTTTCGCCAATACATAGACGTAATAGACGTCCTACGTAGTACTTAACTGAATGTCCAAATTCAATTTGGAATAAATGGAGACGGAAAGGTCAGCTTAAAATAGATACATGCGAGTAATAATATTCCTGATTTCAGTTACTTTGTTGTATCCGTCAACCCTATTGTGGTGAATGAAACTTGAATATCTGAGAAAGTATTGTGATTTGTAACATCTAAATAACCACTGTTAATTGTGCGACAACATAAGATAAACCCTTTAAAACGTCGAAGCCGCGCGGATCAATGACATCGACAACAACAATGACTTCACTAAAATCTGTCACCCGTCAATAAAGTACGACATTACTGTAGGATAGTGTTCCAAAAAAAAACGATAGTTAATAGGCTAGGAGCTGTCAAAAAAGTAATAATCGAATAGATAAGGTATAGAATCTTTAAAAATTACATTTTTAATGTTATAAAATAGTTACTTCTGGGAAAAGTACAAAAAAAATAATTAATTTCCTTTCTTGCATATTTACGTCTAGGGTAAAGAATAAATCCTTTTTTACCAGTGCCTTAACCAGCTACAATTTATGATACCAGCTGCACAAAAGTTTTAAATCCAGCTTTTGAGTGTAAGCAAAGCATTGAATCAAGTTTTAAGACAAGAAGTTAAGGAAAGACTAACAGGCAGGCACTATTATTTAAAACCAAAACACAATGCAAGTGTAAAGTTATTTGCTTTTGGCTGTTTGAATGCGTGAATTTAAGGCACGGGTTGCCGAAATCACGTTGAATAAGCGTTTTATTTACAAATTGGACACGCCAAATTCGGAGTCATGTTATATGTGTGTCATGTTATATGTCATGGACTATACAAACCAGGAGTGATGATGAAAAATTTACTGGATAAAATAAACTCCAAACAAGGGTTTAAGCGCATGCGGATCATAGAAAATGTACCAAAACCAGCCTTCAGCACTGTGACTTTGTGACGTCAAACAGTGAATTATCAAAAATGTATAATTAAATAGTATATTTTTATTTCAGACTATTAATCTATAGTTCAATCCGTATCCATCCGTTGTTATCAAATTTTATGGTGAACGAATTTGAGGATGGCAGCACTACCGTCTCACCGTTAACCTGCCGCTAAATGGTAGTGCTTGCACTACTGTGTTTATAATAACACCATAGTTCTCACGTGGAGCGTCTGCTTTTGTGGATTGTTAATGAGACATACCATCAGGTGGACTGTACGACTATTCGCTACAAACGTCGTATAAAATTAAAAAAAAATACTTGAAAATCCAGTTTACATAAAATTTATAATTTACTTATCTGCGACCAGCGCCTATTTTGTTAACCTTTTTTTTAAGTTTACTATTAATTTGCAAATAAAAATTACTATTATTCCTGTGAACCCCCGACGTTAACGGCAGTTAACGTCGCGCGTCACCCCCGCGGTGTAATGGCCAGGATTCGAACCCAAGATCGTTAGACCATCGCGCCACGGCCGCTTTTATTTATATTTGCTATAAATTTTGTATTGTTCGGCAACCCTTGCCTTAAAATAAATTTTATAATAGTCCTCCTCAGAGGAAAGTTGATGCAACTTATGAAAATTAACGAAATCGTCCTTTGTTTCAGGTAAGAGGATTCCAGTTGGTCTTCCAAAGTTTATTTTGTATTACTTCAACTGGACATTTGCAGGTACAGCTGAATTTAAGTAAACTTTTCAATGTTTTTGATGTTATTAAAAATAACCAATGAATGATGTTAAAATTGAATTGCCATTTTGAATCGTTTAGTTCTGGAATGTTTCATTGATGTTGTGGTTTATTGAGATAATGATGAAACACCATTTTCTTTATAAAAAGTGTTTAAATACAATAGAGTCCTAAACATTTTGTAAACGGGTTCTACCTAATAAAAATACCCTCATTCTTCCAAAATTGTGTCCTCACCAATATACCCTCTTATCAAATTATAACAAAGTTGTAAAATATTATTACAATGCCTATTGATTTCCTATCGCGAAGCCTTCAAGGGTTATGCCCTTGTACCACTCAGAAGTGATCTAATAAGCCAAGATAGAGCCTTTTCAATTTATATCCCGGCACAAAGTCAACAATGTTCCTACTTCTATCTCTTGATCTAGGATCAAAGCGAGCTATGTAATTGACTAAAATATATATATATAGGTTGTGATTCTAAAATGATGGAAAAGTAAAAGTGATTACATATTCTTGTGATTTTGCACCTCGCGAAGAAAAAGTCTGAGTGTGATGTTTAATTAATTTAAAGTGCGACTTATGTGTGTGTGTGTGATTAATAGTTATATAAAAATGTGACTTAATAATAGCAGCCCTTTATCTTATACATGTCCCACTGCTGGGGTCGGACCTCTACTCATGATGGGAAGGGTTCTCATCATGTCTATCACGCTGACCATGTGCGGATTGATAGAGTTCACATTCCCTCCAGTATTTTTTTGGCACTCTCAGGCATACACGTTTCCTCACGATGTTTTCCTTCACCGTTAGCGAGCGATAATTTATATGATAAATACACACTTATCTTCGAAAAAAAGAATCTTTAACGATTTATTGACAGAGGTGTTCGTCGTGGGTTCGAACCTTTGATCCCTTTGGTCACGTATTATTAATAATATTTGACTTACCGCATCATAAAGGTACAATACAATATAGTACCTTATACCTATATCGAAAGCAATATAGTAATGAAATTCTTGTTATCGACCATCGCAAAGGTCTTTTCCAATTTCCTCGAGACACAAAGTCAACAACGTTCCTTCTAGTATATCTTGATCTAGGACCAAAGTGATAAAGACTTGCGACTGTAGATAAAATAAAAAACTACTGAGGTGTCAAGGGACACCCAGATGGAACGAAGTTCCTTACGATTAATTAGTAAAGAAAATTTTATATTTCTAAGTTATAAAAAAATCTTAATGTGGTTCACCGAATACTCACTCTGTGTGTCTGATGATGTAGCACCGTAGCTGTAACGTAGCATGTAATTACTACGCCGCTACGAGAATTGCTACAAAATGTGTCGTTACAACTTTTTGTCCCAATTTTTTCCGTCTAGCCCCCTTTCGCAACGCGCGATAAGGAACTTCGTTCCAAAAAGCAAATAAAGCTTTCTGGTGGTAGAGATTTTCGAAAGACTTTCTCTCACCGCGAGGTCTCAGGTTGAATCCCTTAGTTGGGCAGAAGTGTTGTTTAGGATTTTGCCGTCAATATATTCTCAATAGTAGCACGCAGTTCAAATTGTGTCCGAATGATGGCAAAAGACTCACCCCCTTAAGGGATCTATTTAAATTATTATAGTATGTAAGCATTCTTGTAGCATTATTTTAATATTATTACTTTGTAGTTGTACACTCAACTTTACTCTTGCCTAGTCTTCTCTTTCTTCTTGTCCTCTACGGCTTAAAGGTTTGCTGGTAGAAAATTCAATATTGAATTAAGCTCGCCTTTGTACCTAATATTTTAACTGTTTTGTTCTATTATGTTATTGTAAATTCTGTGCGTGTACAATAAAGTATTTGAAATCTAAAAATAAAAGGTGAAAAGTTTGTGCTATTCACATCTGCCACATCCTTCGCTGTACTTTTGACCACTTCACAATTCGAAACCTATTGTAACCTTCATACCTACTTGAAATTTAACATATGTATTTAAGCCTATTAGCTTACGCCGAATCCAAAATTAAATAATTATATTAATATTAAAATATAAATTAAGGTATCGAAATATTAACGTCAAATGTTCAGCTTGGATTTATTTACATAGAACTTGGCACCCATATAGAAATCAATTCTTTTGTAGGCATAATATTGACCATGGCTCTTATTTCGCATTTATGCTTTGATGGGATATCTTATTCCTTCCATATGGCGACACATATTTTTTTTACTTGCCGAGTTGCCAGATAGACTTGGAATTTTATTACACCTATTGATCGATTTATCGATCAACAGAATGGTTGAAAAGTCAAAAAATGTATCTATTACCGTATCAAAAGAGAAAATATAAACACAAAACTAAAGTAATATTGTAAAGAAATCATTTATAATCTCCTAACGTGTAGGCCTTCAGATGGGACATTTTCTTTTTTCCTTTAACACACAACAGGGCCTTTTCAATTTATTTCGCGCACAAAGTCAACAGTAATATCCTGTACTAAAAGGAACTTCCAGTATCGGGCGATCTAGGATCAAAGCGAGGCGACAATTCAGACTCGAGCCGATACCTTGTAGTCTGAAAACTTCAGACCGCAGACGAATCGACTGGAATATTCTCTTTAGTCTAAGTTTTTAGCAACGACTTTTACTTGCTCAACTTTCGCGTAATGTCAGTTAAGTGTGAAAAATCTGTAAGCGCCAAAATGTTTTAAACGTTTTTTGTTTTTAAGATTTGGCCATTCGACAGGTAAATAAAGTTTCAGCGAATGAAAAATGGAAACAAAGTTAACATTTCTTTTATTGCACCTCTTTTTATGATAATAACATGTAAGCTATTGCACCTCTACGTTGTAGTGACATATAAAAACTATTATCACAAAACTGTCATAATTATTTTTTGATGATGATATTAAACTTGATTGTGCTACATTACATAAAGGACTAGTCGCAATCGAAATGTAGGCATTCATTCCATAGACAGTAAAATCAACAATACACAAACAGACCGCAATTCTGAGAAGCTACAAGTGGCTACGATAAAGGGAACGAGTTGTAGTTGTTTTCATTAATCCTCTGAATACAATACAATGTGATACACCCTTGCTCGTCCTAAGCAAATCAACTGATACAATACAAATATTTGTTCTAGGAATAGACTACGGGGTAAGACTTTGATGTTTAGAACACAGATTTTTGTTATTGGTTTATCTTCGTTAAATCGTGATACCCTTATATTTTGTCCTATTTGCCTATCTATGGAAATAATTGCAAAGTAGACAAAGGTATATAAATAAATAACTTCATTAAAATGTACTAAACCAAAATTACGTAGGAAATTAACGTATTACATACTGCATTTTTGCTTCCTACGCGAGTTGACAAATACAATATTTTTATTTATTCATTCGAACAAGCCAAAAAAGTAAGTAATTAAGAAAATGTATGCTGCATATATATTACGACGCTTTCGACACAATATAAATGTATACGAAAGAAACAATTCACTGACATAATTCATACTATTTTTAAACTTATTTGTTACTTTAATTTTCGACTTCATGACTTACATCGACCTAGATATGATACAGCATCAATCAATAGCCTATTCAGCCAAACAATCCAGGCAGGCAAGTGGCATAACAACCATTCGCTACAAATTCAGGCAGATCAAGGTGCGCCAAACGTCCAGAACATTCCTCACATATCCACGTTAAAATGAGCATCGAAGCATGCACTCCACATGCCTAGTATTCTACTCGCTAAGACAGCTCGGTTTGGGTCGAGCCATCATGATTTATTCCCATCTCGTATACATTCCTACATTCCGATCTGAGCCGAATTTCGTGGCTAAATAAACGAACGTATTGGATGTGATGATGACGTAGGTTGTAGGTTATAAACAGTGGGTAAAGGTTAATATTAGCTGGCAATGAAATTAGATAATACTATTGTAGTACGCTTCAATTTATACATTTTATCATAGCCCTCAGAATTAGATGTAGCGATACAGCTTTTGCGGTGGTTGTGGGCAGATACATAAATCGTGTAAAAAAAACTTGCTTTAGTTTACAAAAAAAAAAATATATAATTGAGGAACGGAGAAAAAATATAATAACTATAATTGAAATTAAATATTACGGTTAATAATAAACTCCGAGTTACAATGTTTAACTTCAAAAACAAATATTACTCACAAAAAGAAAATGTTACTGAACGTTTAAAATAAGTTCCATAAAGCTATATCCTAAACCTTGTTACAGGAAACTACAATCTGACCCAGATTACTAAGCTGAAAATCTCACAATCCAGATGTGTGTGTTATCGAGAAACTAAAATATTATAGTGTTGCAACGAATACTAATATGCGTATTCGCTGAATATCAGCAATTTTACGAATATTTGTAGTCGCCGTATACAAAAATGATATTATTAAAAATACATATTTCTGTACACTAGACCATAAGTGAAAAGTCGAAGTAAAACTATAGGTTACAAATAATATAGGTATTTGCACAAAACTTGATTGCCTCGATGGTCTAGTGGTTAGCGTATAAGAAGCGCACTTATTACCGCGAGGTCTCGGGTTCGATGCCCGGGTCGGGCATAGTGTTATATATGAACTATCCGTCAGGAAATTCACAATAGTAGGACTAAGTTGGAGTTGTGCCCGGTGGATGGTGATAGGATCACCCCCTATCCCATTGAACCTAAACATATCAGGTGAAGTGTGGGTGTTGTACACCTCTGCCACACCCTTCTGTGTAATAGGCGTGATGTTATGTTAGGTGCACAAAAATGTTGGTTTAACGTTATGGAGTTACAGTAGCTTTTGGGAAAAGGCGTCTTTATTTCCTATTTAGAAATGAATCAACAACATATTGACTATGTATTTCTCATTAGTTATGTTAAAAAGTGACAATGATTATTCTTGTGACAATGCTAATAAAAACTTAATTATACCACAGAGTAACGAACAGAGGCTAACCTTTTAAAGAACGTCTAAAATATTTACCTATTTTGTTAGGGTTGGCACTTGGCAGTGTTGGCACAACAGGACAAACCATGTGACTATTACTATTACTACACTGGCGGCATAGTGGTGTTTTAAACGACGCGGCGGTTTTTTTTTATTGTATTACCTGTACCTAATCATAATAAATCAATCGCTAATAATAAGGTTAGATAGGTATTTTTTACATATTTCCACAAGTCAAAAGTAATAAAAGTCTTTAAGTATAATCCTCTCAAATTGGTACCTAATGCGATAAGTAGAACCTTTTACAATTTAATTTTAACGTACCTACCTAACTATTAACGTATTAGGTAGAAGAGCGCATGACATTGCGCTTAAGAACTTGAGAACTGTCATTCTCATACATCTATATAATTATAGGTATAAAAAGATAAGACCCCAGAAATAATATAGGCTACATCGACGTACCACGCGTTTGGAGCCGCGCGTAGAAGCTAGTGACTCATAAGTAGGAATATATTATTAGCTGTGAATTGTGTCAAGGTTCCATCGCATTACAAACACGGCACAGATTTAAATTTGCTTTGATATTGATGTAGGTACACTAGGTACCTACCTATGTAATTATGTATGAAGTATCTATCTACCCCACTAAAATAAATTGAATAGGTATATAATAAAAATAGCTACTCTTTTACTATCAATTTACTACTCACCTAGTAGATTCCTCGAGATAGATAAAAAAAAGATATGTTCTTATTTCGACGATTATTGTTCTAACACACAGTACAGTACATTTTGTATTATTAAATTATAACGCGCGTCGTGCCCTTTAAGACGAGATTTGCGAGTGAGCATACGTGCGTGCGCGCACCGCGGCTGCGCTGGACTGCTGTAGACAGTGTAGACTGCACACTGCACAGGGTACATTTATGTGAGCTGCGGTAGTGTCCGCGAGCCGCGCCGAGAGCGTGCGAGAGCCCTTCGCTAAGGCACTTACGAGCCGGTAGAAACCGGTTTCGCCTCGTACGTGATAGGGCCGCAAGTGCTCACGCTCACAGACGTCTTATGCTTGTGTGAGTGGACTTATCTGAGCGCGGTTGTATGCAGCTTAGTCTCTGTTCGTTACTCTGTGATTATACCGCAAAAAGAACCCCGAGTGACGTACACAACGATTCCCTACGTCCGGCGCACACTGGGAAATTCGCGAGCTCTCCAAAGCGAATTGGCTAATCCTTTCACCACGATGGCAAGTCAAATTAAAATTTGAATCAGCCATCGACACGACGAAGAAGACCGCAAAAAACATTTTTATGCAGTCTCAATGTTTTATAACTAAGTATTCGTATTCACCAACTAGTTGAATGTACTCTGAGTACACGTAAAAGTGGTATTCGTTGCATCACTACTAAAATACATATCCAGATAAAGACGAAGATTATCATGGATCGTTCCAACTGATTGAGATCGAAATTGGTTTAGATATAGACATATTGTTATTTTGCCTGACTCCATTGCTTGATTTTATTGGCTTGGCAAACAAAAGTAGGTCTGGGCAATCCTTTGGGTAAATAATATTGTTTTCTGTTGGCCTCGACAAATATTGGGCGATAGGTGGTAATGTATGATGAAGTAAATATAGCGTCATTATTGCAATGGATTGGCGGTGTGGGACGAAATCTGATAGCCGTGATGGCACCTAATTTGGCGCTAGCTTGGTATACAATTATTTATCAGTACTATTTAATATATTTTGGACGTGTTACCCCGGCACTGAGATATCATTCAACTATTTTATCACGTTTCTTTTATTACAATAATTTTAACTATATTTAATTTTATTATAATTGAGTGCACGGTTGGCGTAGCGGTTAAAGCGGTCGCCTCGCCGCTTTCAACTACGCTAGTGTTGTGGGTTCGATCCCCACATGGGACAAATCTTTGTGTGATTCGCAAAGATTTGTTCTGACTTTGGGTGTGCTTTGTGTGTGTGAACTTAATGTTTGTGAACACCCCCGCGACACAGGAGTTATTCCTAGTGCGGGCGTTGTTTAAAAAAAAATGTTTTTAAGGGTTCCGTATCTAAAGGGTAAAAACTGAACACTTTTGGTGAGACTTTGCTGTCCGTCTGTCACCAGACTGTATCTCATAAACCGCTATAGCTAGATTGTTGAAATTTTCACAGGTGATGTATAACTGTTGCCGCTATAACAACAAATACTAAAAACCGAATAAAATTTATAATCAGATTAAAATAAAATAAAACAACAGTTTTTTTGGCAAAATAATCAAATTAAAATAAAATAAAACAACAGTTTTTTTGGCAATTTTATAGTACTAGCTTCTACTAGCGGCTCCGCGTGCGTGGTATGTCGATAAAAATAAGTCTCAATGTTAATCCAAACTACAAACTACAAGTGTGCAATATTTCATCAAAATCGACCAGTTAGTTTTTGCGTGAATGAGTACACAAAAACTTTCGCATTTATAATATAAGTAAGGATTTTGTTAAAAAGATTTTATGTTTTACTGGGTTTGACGATACATATTATTGAACTAAAATAATGTAGTATTTTATTATTTAAACATTGTTTTTTTAACAGGAAATATTTTAAAACTAGTTTTCAGTTGACCTGATAGTAAAATGCAATTGCGTCACATGGATAATTTATTAGAATTAGAGGCAGACATTGATATATGGTTTGCGACATTTCAGTACGGCTTTGGAGTATAAAACAAAATGGTAGATATAATGGTAAATGATTCTATCTCTTACTACTATTTATATACAAATTAAAATCTACTGGTGGTAGAGCTCTTGTGATTGAGCTAGAGGGCGGCAGCACCACCGTCTCACCTTTAACCTGCCGCCAAATAGTAGTGCTTGCATTACTGTGTTCCGGTTTGGTGGTGAGATCAGGTCCCTGAAATTACAGGCACATGAGGCATAACACCGTAGTTCTCAGCTGCAGCGACGCATCTACAATCTGCTTTTGTGGATTGTTGATGTCCATGGGCTGTACTCCACTTACCCATCAGGTGGACACGATCGTTCTCTGTGGGCGTAGTATAAAAAAAAAATTCAAAATAAAAGCCGACTTCAATTACAATCAATGCACTAAAAAGTAAAAAAATACTTAAGTAATATTCAACGCCTCGCTTCATCTGTGTATAACTTGAAAGGATACAGTAAACGGTCTTAAGCTGCCTAAATTCAAAGAATCATCCCCGTACTTTTAACTGTTGAGGAGTTGTACCTTCCAGCATCAGCTCAGCAACATGAAATGCTGACTGCTAGATGCAAATATCCGAGTAGCTTTAGATTATATACGAAAAACAATATAAGCCTTTAAATTAGACGATTGTCTTCGATTTCTCTAGGATCCCATCATCAGATCGTGACCTGATGAAAATAGGACCACATGACAAGTATACTCTTTCATAATGTGTACAACAATATCTTCTCAAATCGGTCCAGGTGTCTTTGTAAAATAGGCGAACAAACAAATAAAAACAAAGATAAAAAATACAATCGTGTACAATACAAATTATGTCAGTTTTTGATTGAACGTGTGATGGCGAGAAGGGATCAGATCGGAAATTAATTTCTTAAAATATGTTATTCAAGACGTTAAACTACGTAATAATAATATCAACTACTTGGTTAGCATACGCGGCGTCTCACCCCTAGGTCTCGGGTTTGATTCCTTGGACGCGAAAAAGTATCATTTGGGATTTTTCCGTCGATAAATTTTATCAATGATAGAATGATGATAGGCACACCTAATTACACACCCACATAAGACCTAAACATAACAAGTGAAGTGTGAGTGTTATATAACCCACTCCCTGTATTTAGCGTTATGCTAGTTACAATAAATCAACCGTTATTCCAACCGATGCAGCGATGTCGATAATTGTGATTGTAAATGCCAATATCTGATAATAAAGTCCTGAATAAAGTCAACTTTGTTCATATTTGCGTTCCTGAGTTCGAATAATAACGCAAACAAATTAATTCAGTGGTTACATTTCATTATTGATACATATGCTTATTATTCACTGTAATAATAATGAAGTCGTACTACCAGTAAAACATAAAAAAAACAAGTCTTCGTAAACACCCTTATATATTTCACCCCTCGGTACACACGGCTGCTGCAGTATAAACTGGTCTCGCTTCGCAAAAGAAGTATATACAATGCAAAACCATCTTATACTGGCAATGTATAACTTGATATTTTCACGTAAATAAGCATGTTACCAATAAACGATTTAAGAAGTGGTCCCGGATATTGGCCTAATAAAGTCATCCCTGGATTGGAAATGGCGGAAAGCAATAAACGGCCGGAGATTTATTCTTAATACATAGCATTTTGGAGAGAGTGTAGGTATATGTTTTTGTTCAGATAACTTTTTTATGTGTTGGGTTTAAGAGAGGATGTGTACGTGTACATGTATAGTAATTTAATGTCAAAGGAAAAGAGTGCACGGTTGGCGTAGAGGTAAAAGCGATCGGTTCGCCACTTTCAACTGCGCTGGTGTTGTGATCTGCAAAGATTTGTTATGACTAGGGTGTGCTTTGTGTGTGTGAAATGTTGAAATGAAAGGTAGACTGGCAGAGAATGTCTACGGCATTAAGTCCGCCTTAAATACAAATTCTGTATATGAAGTTTAAATTAAAAAAAACTACTGAGGTGTCAAGGGACACCCGGATGGAACGAAGTTCCTTTCGATTAATTAGTAAAGAAGTTTTTATTTTTCTAAGTTATAAAAAAAAACTTTTTTTAAGTTATAATAATATTTTTTTCACCACATCAGCACGAAAAAGATCGTTTGCTTGCCAGAATTCAGTAAGTAAAAACCGTTTTTACTCACTAGTGAGGCAAAGTGATTCAAATTTCGAAACACAAAATCCTTCCAATGAATAGGCGCTGGAAAAAAAACAAACAGCCACCATGTAGGTTAGTAATAAACATTGACATCAATTTTATTAAATAATTACATACGATACGTTTTAATTATTTTAAATTATATAAATACGCGCTTATTTAGTATTTTAATGGTTTTATATTCGTTATTGACCATTAAATTAAATAAAATCAGGTACTTAATATTAGACTCTAAGTAAATGTTACGGAACGAATTTCCGAACGCACGATTTAAAAAAAAAAGTATGTGTCTGTGTCTGTGTCAGTCATCGCGGGCAACTATAAATTCTTTTCAGTTTATGTTTAATTGTTTACTGGAACTTTTTAACAAAAAAGTAGTGAATCCAGTGATAAAGAACTTTGTGGAACTCCAAAAGTGTTGCGACAACTTGCTTCTAACACAGAAGTTTGCTTTTTTACCAGAAAAATCACGTGAAAAGTACACGTGAGTAGTTTTTGGAAACGTACGACATATTTAATTAGTGGCGACTTACAAAAGGCACTAAAAGGCATTCTGAATTGGTATTACTGTCGTATTTCGTGGAATTATTCCAGGTTAAGCAATCGAGTACAAGTTAATTTAAATCTTAATATTTTCTCACTGGAAGAAGTGAAAAGTTTTGTATGCAACGCGTAAGAAAAATTTAATTTCCAGTTCGTGACCTCTTAAAATCTTTCGCTTGCGAAGTAGTCTTTATTAGAATCACTCGCTACGCTCGTGATTCAATTTAAGACTACTTCGCAAGCTCAAGATTTAAAATTGGCACTCACAACAGAAATATAAACTTTTTCTCACTTGTACCATAAATAACTATTTCTTAGTTACTTTATTATTAATAGAGAGACAAAACGAAAATATCTCGCTTGCTTTCTCTATGCGAGAGAGAGATATTTAGTACTGTAACACCAATCAATTTCGAAGCCGCTCAATAGATGGCGTTGGGATCGAGTTAGATCGCGCTATGGTTTCGTTACAAAGTCCTATAGATTAAGGTCCACCGATTTATAGTTTAAGTAAGTTCTGCAGATCCAATTGTGGATTAATGTGCACGATACCGGGCCAATATTAAGTCACTGTTATCTGACTAGAACAGCGATCGTGTACGCCTGCGCGGACCTTTCGCAGCGCGCCAGCGCCCCCTATATTTTTATAAACTCAACTCTAGTCATTTTTCTTCTTTTTAGTTTTTTTTAGTTTTTTTTTTTTTTTTTTTTAAGCGAGAGAGATAGACAGACACAGAAAAATGCGCACGCCGTGGGGCGTGCGCATTTTTCTCTGTGTGTCTGATGATGTAGCACCGTAGCTGTAACGTAGCATGTAATTACTACACCGCTACGAGAATTGCTACGAAATGTGTCGTTACAACTTTTCATCCCAATTTTTTCCGTCTAGCCCCCTTTCGCAACGCGCGATAAGGAACTTCGTTCCAATAAATAAATAAATAAATGTTAATTAGTGACACCCCCGCGACACCCGAGTAATTCGATGTTTTAGAAATAATAAAATAATAAGAAAGCGGGAGGGAAACATTTAACCCATTCTAATAGAACGGGTAGTAAATATTAAATAGTCACTGCACTGTAATGCAGTTAAATAACTAATTTAATGGTAGACTCCCGAGCGCCGTGTTTTCATACTAACGTAGTAATAGTTTAACTTTCATATTATCTATGTTTATTTAAAAAATCATATGTTAAACACTCAAACTCAAAATGTGTGTTCGTAGAAATTTTGTCAAAATTGTTTTCATCATTAATTGAGTTACATAGCTGAATAATTAAAACAATAATTTTGAAAGGCGCTATCAAACTTGCATTTTAATGTTTTAGATATTATTTGTCTGTAAAAATAGATACAAACTTAATTATACTAAAGTACCGTTATTACTTTTGTATGAAAAAGAACCAAGCAATTGTTTCCATTTAACTAAACAAACCAACTGAATAGCAAATAAACAAAATAGCTAATAAACAAATGAAGCCGAACAAACAGAATTCTATTGTAGACTTCATTTGACGGCGCTGTAGTCTTCCAACTTCGCTCGTAGTTCGTAGTTAGTAGACCAACTTTGTCCACGTTGAAAGGTATGAAAATACAACTTTAAAGCCATTATATCACTTGTAATTTGTTCAGTCATTTAGACAACTTTTCTGATGTCAATTAGTTGTATATTTATTTGAATTTGTTTAACATAAACTAAAAAAAAGTGATCTGAGACCAAAACCCATACTTATAAAAAATCTGTACAAGTAAAAATTATGTACATTGAAAAAATCTAAAAAGTAAATGACGGGGGGTGTTACTAGACCGACACCGAACCCAAAAATGTGATAAAAAAAAATTGTCTGTCAGTCTGTTTGTTCAGGCATCACTCAAAAACTACCGGTACGATTACGATAAAACTTGGTATAATTATAAATAAATCTACACTAATATATTAATCCCTGTATCTCGGCATATTTCTTTTTTATTAAGTAGAAAAGAACTATAGTTTCATTGGTAAAAAACTTGTTAAGTGCGTGTCGGGCCACGCGCTAAAGGGTTCCGTAGATAGTCGCTACAACAAATTTATGTTGGAAATGGGACGTTGTCTACTATCTGTATTAAACAGGTAACAGCTTCTTATAACACATAGAGAGAGAAATCAATAAAGAAGCTGTAAAATTAATACATCACCATCAAAATTACTAATACAGCCACGAGTTAGAATGGTTAATTTAGTAATTTAGAAGAAAATGTATATTTTTAGAGTCGAATAATGCTATGAAAGAGAAATTAATGTATTAACAACCTTTAATAATAACACGCGATATATAATTAATTAGGTTCTGTAACGTAAATACTAATATGCTCTACCATTATTAATTAACAGTTACCTAATTGAATACTAAATGATTAAGTAATAATTATTATAAGCGTATTAATTACAATCTTCAGTAACAACACTGTAAGTATATTATGAATGGTAAATTGTGTACATTAAATAATTAATTTGCTGCCTCGTTAGTCTAGTGGTTAGCGTATGCCGCCTTTCACCGCGAGTTCTCCGGTTCGATTCGGGGTCGGGCACAAATGTTATTTGGGCATTTTTCGCCAGTAAATTATCAACAACCGCACGGAGCTGACTTTGTGCACGGTAGATGACGATAGGCTTATCCTGTATTACATGCTAATTCTTTATTGCAAATGTTATTACTTCTTCTTCTTTGCGTGTCAATGGAAAACACATGGAAATGCATGATATTTAAATTTTGTTTGACCAAAACTTTGGTACAAGAACGGCATTATCGGTGGCGCTCCACAGGTCGTCTATGGTACAGGTGGTAGGACATAAGGGGCATGTAAGAAGGTGAGCCATCGTTTGGGGACTGACTCCGCATTCACAACCGGCGAAGTCTGCATAACCCCACCTCGCTAAGTTATCCTGGTAATGTTATTACTTAGAAATAATGTACTGTTATGTTACTTATTTCGTAATTTTTAGCGAAAGTTCTATGATTTATTTAAAAGCAATAGATATAGCTTCTTTATAGTACTATAATACAATAAATATTGAGCAACATTTTTTAATTAATTACCCATTATTCCAAAAATAAATTAAAATTAACCAAAAAGTGACGATTTCGCTCGTGAACTGAGGTCGTGAGCGAAAACTTCAGCCATGCAATAATCAATTATACTACGGAGTAGCAATCAATACCTAAAGAATACATTTCGTTTCCTCTCCTTAAATAAATATTTTTGATCGAAAGTACGCATTCAACTAACTTTGACGTAAAATCGCATATATAAGCAAACTTTACACTCTTGTGGTAACATTACTTTGTACTTGTTTTCTTGTCGTTTACTTAACTGGGTCTTGACGTATGTCATCACGGTGTCACTTCTGTAACAAGTTATGCACGCCCCGTATTTTGAACATCATGTGAATGTTGAACAAGTTATTTTGGAAGTACGTATGATTGAGTTGGTGTTTTGTGTATCGTAACTTCGGCATGCGTGTGCCGTAAATCAAATCACATTAGACTTTTGACCGTATTTGTATAAGAGTAAGGTAAAAATTCACTAAAATTTTGAAATCGTCCGATTCGTTAACAAGATCTCCCCATGGATCTTTTAAGTGAGAGAGTGATAAACAACGGCTGATCATTGCAGTAAAGATAAACATGAGTCTTGCAATTTACGAACAGAAGTACCCAAAACTTCTAATCGATTATTTTCATAGCATTACGCTATGTTTAGTAAATTATACTAAGAAACAGTTGAAAAATTATGCGACCGCAAGATTTGAAGACGGCGACCGTAGCTGGTTCGTTAAATCCGAACTGCCGAGTGTGTAGAAGGTCGCAGGTTCAAATCCTGCTTTTTCAACTGTTTCTTAGTATAAATATCTATAATAACAGGACCAATACAAAAAAAGCATTGTTTTAGGAATTACACTCGAACTACCCGGCCAAAATATGTTCTACAAAATTAATTATTATTGTATGTTTTCTGACATGTTACTTGTGGTGGGGATCCACTGTTAACTGTCAATTATTACCCTTCTTGCCCATACCCACACTCTTCACAAAATATAGTTAGTTATCATGACCCTCTAGCTACTTTATAATACAACTGCAAAGTTTGACATGGGTCCAAAACTATGCAAGATTGTTTTGTCGCTGTTCGTATCACAGTTCGCTATCTTTGGACATTGCGGTCTATTGACATCTACATAACTTATGTAAGCTAGAGAACTTTTCGTTAAGTTAGGAATGAATATTTAACTAAAATGATTTAATTTCTAAAGATAATTTACTCATGAAAATATGATGCAATGTTAGTTTTGTTATGTTGTTGTTTAATGGTTGAAAAACTTGGTGCGGACCGATTCGGACTTACTGGTAAGCAATGCAAACCGCGGTTGGGCGTTGGATGAGTGACCGACCACCTTAACATGACGAGATTTCTTCCGTGCTTTTCAGGGCACGTTAAACACAAAGCAAAAGATATATAGCAGTCGTAAGAGGAAGTCGAAGGCCAGAAAGTCTGACGACTAGTGTAACAAAAAATATTACCTCAAACTGGGTTGTTGATGGCATGGAAGTAAAGCGACTCCACATAAAAAAAACTGATATTTAGCAGAATAGAAGCCAACCCCAATGTAGTTGTTAGAAGGTTTAAAGAATGAGAATGATATTGGAGTTTTTGGTTTCAAGAAAACCCGTAGGTATATCTTTTATTTGTCTATCCAAAAGGATTCACTAAGCTTTGTGCTGAATCATAATAATTGTTTATCAGTTAGTATTGCCGAACAAATGCATCTAAAATTTATTTTCTTATTTTGCACGTGTCTACCAAAATCTGAGAGGCTTTTTTGCAACCTATAAAATAGGAATGTGTAATATTCAAGGAATTTATCAATTTAAATAAACAACCGTAGACCACTTGAATGGGCCTCGGTCCAACAAACGATAGATTCCAGAGATCGCGAGCGATATTGTGGTAAGAAACTTGTGTATTGAGACCATGAGGAGGAATTTATATGGACGGCATATTATATTTTGTATTTTAATATAAATAATTCGATTCAAAAAGGTGGATGGATTGCGTGAAAGAAGATAGAGGTCAAAAAGAGGGAGGGAGTAGATAGCGAGATGAGACATGATGAGATGATAACAGACAATAATTAGGGAAAAGACGTTTAACGCCAATTGCAAAATAAATGAAAAAAGGCAATACAGAATGAAAAAAAGATAATAAAAATAATCCGATTAGGTCCAACGTAAGTCCAGTCGTCCAAGGACTTATAGTCGTTCTAGCAGTATGAAAAGTAAACTATTTGTTTGAAATTACTTAGTAAGTCGGTATTTAACTTAACTATTTATGGGTAGTTCGCTACGTTAGATAACGAAGTTGAGGAACAAAGAAGCGAGTTTCGAAACGTTTTATTTAGGTAACAAAAATGTTAGATATGGAAAAATTAATGGACCATTTTTTGTGTTGTCATGATGTACCTACCAGGTGTGCCTAAAAGGTTATGAAAGTTAATACCTACTTAAGCAGTAAACAAGTAGGCTAGTAACTTTTTTAATATTTCCCATTTTGCAATGTTCCTACTTATCATATCTCTGCACTATCATAGAAGCAATCCTCCGCATACGCCTGACTTTATGCTCAATATTCTTAGAGTTCCAGATGTTTCTAGAGTTCAGTTTTATGACGTCATAAGTTGGTAGCATTAAAGTGGCCGCTTTATTTGACATGGAAGATAGTTTTCGACGTACCTGTAGGCAATTTCAATGGTAGGTAGATTTTATTTCAATTGAGGTGTAGAATTAAAAAACAACCTTTTTATATTAATTCAACTGGAAGCTGTCCGGTAGAAATGTTTTTGGAAATACGTCCACTGGTTTGTGCAAAAAGTAGGGTAAAAGGAAATATTCATGTGATCAAAGGTGTAATAGCAAATACAAATGACATGCGTGATTAGGTATTATTTCCACCGACCGGCAAGTCCTCGCTTCGTTTGATGTCAGTGAGTAGAAAAAATATTGAATTTAAGCATAAAATTCTTCCCTTGGACAATTTGGACATGCTCAGAGATACGTAAAAAGCGTTTGATGTTTACTTTGATACTTGTCAATACTTATATAGTATCTTTATTTAATGATGTGAAAATAAATGCTGGAGGAATATATGTTTGGTTTGAGCTAAACCTTATTAGTATTCGTATCTCAAAAAGCTTATTATAGTATTTTAGACTACATAAATTATTATAGTATTTGGAAATGAACTGCTCTTTTTATGTGACTTTCAATATGTATAACAATTGTTATATTCATTACATTTGAAATGATGGTGCACATGAGTTTCTCACCAGCTCTTCTCATAATGCAATTCCCGAGGGAGCTGGTACTTAGTTTGATTTTAATCTGATTCTAAATAGTTAGATTAAAATTAATCTAAGCCCCGGTTATTCAAATCATTGTAATTAGTATAATTTAGTTTTACTTATAATTTATTTTTATATCATTTGTTAGTAATATTTTGACGTGTTCGAGCGCCTCCTGGGGCCTATGAAAATAAATGATTTGAATTTGAATTTGTTTGTTATATAGGTAAAATTTGGGAGGCGTTCAGTGCGCAGCTTGTTATGTGACACAAAACTGGTCATCTAAGTTATAAGTGGACATATATAAAATCAGAGAGATATAAATCGGGCACCCAAATGTCGAATTCATAAATTTTGATACCAGTAGGAGATTTTACTAAAAGAAGACATTATTTTATTTTTAAAAACAATTTAAACTACATTAATAGATTTTTCAAATATACTTTCTCACCCGGGAATTGAACCATACTCACTCGATTTTTGTTTCTCTGATTTTGGAACAGAGTGAAGGTTTTTCCAACTTACAAGTTAATAAATATAATATCCCTATAAACGCCTAAATTTTGGTCACCACACCTGAACAAATTCAGTCAACAATACCGCTACGGTCGAAACATCTTCAAGAATTCTCAACTACGGCGTATCGTTTGTTTAACTATATTGGCAAATATTTTACCAATATTGTATACTTGAAATATATTTAGAGAAACAGTATAAGTTGAGTTAGTATGCCAAGGATCCTAATGCCAACTTGTGCTAGAATCTGCTAGATAACCTATCGAAACCTTCACGGCTTAACCACTCAATCAATTTTAAGAAGATAGCACAGAGGTAATTGAGATCAAGATACTACGCGGGTGGAACCATTGCCAGTTAGCTCTCAGTAAATAAAATTATAATAAATAAATATCTCACAACTTACACCCAACGCCATCTAGTCCCAAACTAAACAGAGCATGTGCTACGGCTACTAGAATAACTGATAATAATACATATTATTATATAATTTTCTTTTCTAAATACATACTTATTATACATAGATACACCCAGACTAAGACAAACCCTCATGTTCATGCACATAAAGATTTGTCTTAAGCGGGAACCCGCGACCTCGGCGTCGCAGGCAGGTACACTACCCACTCCGCCATCCGGTCGTCAAGTCTCATTTGTCGCAAACATTTTCTCAAAATAAAAATGAAGCCTCAAATAGTATGCCTTCAATAAACAGACACAAGTTGCGATCCCCTAAGTGCGCACGATCTCCGCTCGTAACTTTTTTATTCCACACCACAGTCTGCGTTGTCAACGGCGGCTTTTTATCGCCATACTGAAACGTAAATTAATATAACACGTTTTAGGCTTTATTTTTGTAAATGAATGCGCCTTCTCTTTGTCCCTGAATGGCTTTAGTGTTTATTTTTATTGCGCTCATTTGTTGCCGGCTTTTTTGCGGTGGGAAATGTGAGGATAAAATAAACAGCTGATAAAAAAAATTGTGAAATTCTTGGTTAAAATGCTTTGTTAACCGACTTCAAAAAAAGGAGGAGGTTCTCAATTCGGTTGTATTTTTTTTTTTTTTATGTTTGTTCACCGATTACTCGAAGACGCCTAGACCGATTTGAGAAATTCTTTTTTTGTTTGAAAGGCTATACTTGTCATGTGGTCCCATTTTTTTCCAGTCACGTTCTGATGATGGGATCCTAGAGAAATCGAGGGCAACCCTCAAATTTAAAAGGCTTCTATACTGTTTTTCGTATATTATCTAAAGCTACTTGGATATTTGCATCTAGTAGCCAGCATTTTATGTTGCTGAGCTGATGCTGGAAGGTACAGATCCTCAACGGTTAGGAGTACGGGGATAATTCTTTAAATATAGGCTCCTTGAGGCCGTTTACTGTATTCCTTCAAGTTATACACAGATGAGGCGAGACGTTAAATATTACCTTCATAATATGAGGTCATGATTTGATGATGGGATCCTAGAGAAATCATGGGTAACCCTCAAATTTCAAAGGCTTCTATATTGTTTTTCGTATATTACCTAAAACTATTTTTATATTTGCATTTTAAGTTGCAGAGCTGATGCTGGAAGGTACAACTCCTCAACGGTTAGGAGTGCGGGGATTATTATTAATAAGTTTTCCGTCTCAAGTAACCGTCGTCTCCTTATTCGAGAAACATTCTTGCTCGGTTTACCCATCACTTAAAATCGTAAAATAAAATATTTTTTAACAAAAAAAAAAACCGACTTCAAAAAGTAGGTAAACTTAAAAGCAAAAAATAAATTTACTTCGCACAAAATAATACGTTTTTTCATTTAGTTAAATAGAAATGATTATATAATTATTTTATAATTCTGAAGTCGGTGCCAAGTAAACAATAACTCTGTATAGATAATATCAATCTTTCTAACAACTATTTTCTGACTGAATATTAGTTCTTAATTATCCGATTTACTTGGCACCGACTTCAGAATTATAAAATAATTATATAATCATTTCTATTTAACTAAATGAAAAAACGTATTATTTTGTGCGAAGTAAATTTATTTTTTGCTTTTTAGTTTACCTACTTTTTGAAGTCGGTTTTTTTTTTTTAGTTTAGTGATTGCGCGTTTTTGGCAACTAAATGAATCGTGTGCTTAACCCTAATAAGTTAATCATTTATGTAGGTAATGGAATACACAATACGAATTCTAAACTGAACCTTAATAATAATACGTTTGCTATTCGGCGATCAGTCTTATTAGATAACCAGACATTTATTTTAAGATCTGAAAATAGATTTGGTCCAAATTCAAAGATTAGCATGACAACTGTAAACAGTTAGCACGTCGGTACTAGAATAATGGTTTGCTTTGATTTATCTGTTTACGATTGTCATGCAAATTCAGTATCTACGTATTATCTTAACCCATAAATACTTGTTTACTGCAGATGAAGAAAAATGTTCAATCCTTTTTTTATCTACCGGTAGTGAATGCTACTGCTCACCGTGGGGTATCAAGTTATGTCCCTGAGTCAATCAAAAGTACTATTTGGGATGATTTCGTCTCTCTCTCATAACAGGTGAAGTGTGGGTAAAAGGGAAACTTACAACCTACCTACAAGTTAAAATAAAATAGTGGCTGAGTTGAAGTAACAACTATGACAACTTTCTAATATCTTGTACCCAAACCATATCCATATTTTACGAACCCCCCAGTAAAGGGGAAATTGCCGGTGGCAGAGCTCTTGTGAATGAGCTCGAGGGCAGCAGCACCACCGTCTCACCTTTAACCTGCCGCCAAATAGTAGTGCTTCCATTACTGTGTTCCGGTTTGGTGGTGAGATCAGGCCCTGAAATTACTGGCACATGAGGCATACCACCGTAGTCCTCAGCTGCAGCGACGCATCTATAATCTGCTTTTGTGGATTGTTGATGTCCATGGGCTGTACTCCACTTACCATCAGGTGGACTACACGTTCGTTCGCTGTGGGCGTAGTATAAAAAAAAAATCCGTCTTAACCCATTCACCTAGGAATATTCCATCTGCTGGCAGTCTTATGTTTTTGTCTGTTGCCAGTTTGGCTCTATTCCATCATTTCACTTCGCACTAAAGGGATCGTATAATGCATATGATGGGTCTGTGAAGATTCGTGTTTTGGTTAATTTGTGTTTGACTTTTTTCCGGGTAATCAATTTATATAAAATTTAAGTGTCTGCTTTTAATGTCAAAATAACATTTTTTTAAGCTGGTATTGTTGTTTGCGCGATACTTTTGCCTAAAATACATTTTTTTTTGTATTTCTATCTGTTTGTCTGTTGTATCGGCTAATCTACTAAACGGCTGGGCCGATTCAAATTAAATTTATGACGCAGGTAACTGACCAAGCAGACGAAACCGCGAGAGAAAGTTAGTTTGTTTGTTTGAAAGCGCTAATCGCGAGAACTACTGGTCGAATTGTGATAATTATTTTTGTGCTTGATAGTATAACTTTGATTAGAATTTAAAATTACGCTAAGATTAACTTAATACAACAAATTCCACGCGGATGAAGTCGCGGGCAAATGCTAGTTGTAAATATGTCTTGTTTCCTAGTAGATTGCCGGTTCGGTTAGTGTTTATTGAGCCATGACTCGTTGCTAGGCAAGCGATTTAACGCTAACAGTTCGCTTCCTTGCAGTGTTTCCAATTCTCGTACCTACACTTGTTTTAGCCCCGAGAATTAGTGGTAAAGGAAAGGCATTTCTTTAAGTAGAATTGTATTTTAATCCTTCAATATTTCATTACAAATTTGGGAAAGTCCTTTCTTAGAAATTGCCCTGAATTGACAATTATCTACTCTGACAAACTTTTTGCTTACGTTTGTAAGGGTTCAGTACAAGCGTAAAATTCATCAATGCTTATAACTTTGTTATTGTTATTTTGGTTTTGTTTAGTCTGTATATTTTGATACAAGGGGATGTTGGGGTTTCCGAGGACTTTATTAAAGACGATTTTTGTTTATCTATGATTTAGGGAATACCTCTCTATATCCTCTACAGTACACTGCAATGTTAAACGCCTCGTTAATTTTGCTATTAAATGGTCGAATAGGCATTTTTTTAGAGATAAACGAATAACTGTAATTAACGAGTGAATTTACTTTTGGTAAGCTATAATTTTTTATCCATTTATAATAGATAACGGTAAGGGGATTCTGTTGTATGGGAGCCCCCTTAAATATTTATTGCATTCCGTTTGTAGTATTTGTTGTTATAGCGGCAACAGTTTTATCATCATCTATAAAAAAATAAACTGTCTAGCTGACAGACGGAGAGACGGATAAACGGACTGACGGACAGTGAAGTCTCAGTGTTACGGTTCCGTATTTACCCTAAGGGAACGGAACCCTCAAAACAGTTACTATGTTTTTTAAATGCACAATGTACAGTCGGCCAATGAGTTGGGTATGCAGGGCAAAAACTTCTACGCCATAGTAAAAACTAACTGCAATAGATATGCAAGTTTGTATATCATATTTAATAAGTGTAATATACCCACTATTTAGATATATAACTCACTTACCCATAACTGGTGTAAGTTTTTGCCCTGCATACCCAACTCATTGGCCGACTGTACCTAGTGTACCTAACATGATTATCCTGCTAAAGTCTAAAAATATATCCAGCTTCGCTATTTAACGTTATTTTCCGAACAAAGTTTTCATAAAAATAAACGCCTTGCGCCATTGTCTCAAACTCTAGAATTGTCATAAAAATGAAAAGAAATTGAAATTCAACAAGTTTTATCTGTATTCGAGATCGTTTTGCGAACTTTGAATTGAACAAGGCATTGTCGGGACTCAACTTATAATGGCATTCTCTCTCCCAACTATTGAAATTTATTTTTTCTTGGCCCGCATATTATGCATACTTAATTTAACTTTATAACGATATTTATAAGGGGTATTGTTTCATATTTTCTCTTTGGAATTTTCGGGCTGTTGAATTTTAATTTTCAAGAATTTGTTTAAGTATTTTTCGCATGTTCTGAATATAGTATTTTTATGATTATTCGTCTCATTAATATTTACCAATGGTAAATTATTTTAAGACAAGCTAGGTATAGCTAGTTAAGTAAAAAAGCGGCCATGGTACAATGGATAAGGCATCGGTCTTACGATCGTGGGTTCGAATCCTGGCCATTACACCACTGACGTGAACTGCCCCCTAACACGAGTGCATTAAGCTTAGCTGGAAAGGGCTAGTAAAAATACTAGTAGTTTAAATGCAAATTACTAGTAAGCTATTTAAAAATAAGAAGTGGTAACTCGCGCTTATAACAGACACTAAAATGATTTTGTAATTAATTGATTTTTACTGCAATTTCAATGGAAAAGTTACATACATACTTTTCTATTCAAATGTATGACGTATTACAACGTTTACCTTGTAAATACCTATGCGAATTCCTTTTCATAAAAATAATTTAAGACAAAATGTTAAAAGATTGTTCGTTATATTTAATTTTCGAAAGAAATTCTCTTTTAAAATCCTTTACACTCTTTTATCCTACCATCGGAAAATGAGCTTAAAATTCCAATTTGCTGTAATCGCTTCGTATCACGATAAAAACTTTTACAAAACACCCATTAATTTACCGATACAAAAGAAAGTGATAATGGAGCGAGATAAAAGATAGTAGAGGAGAACTTGCTTCTCTAAATTATGAGTAAAACAGCTATTTTAAGAAGTAATTTTTCTTGTATACAATTGTGTAGTACCTAAGAAATAATTGTACCGTGATATTCTCCAATTGCAAGTCAACATTTATATTTAAGTTTTAATTAAAAAGTTAATTAGAAGAAGACTTTTCTGCTGTATTTTTCAGTAGAATGAAAGAAAAACAGATTGTATATTTTCTTGTATAAGTAGTGGCAAACACGAGGTATAAAACTTCCACAGAAATTGTTAGAAAAACTCTATTCAAAGATTAGATCTAAATGAAAAACGCCGAGTATTCGTATATTTGGTAAGGCAAAGGGTTAATTAGTCCGTAGAATTAACCCTAATTTCAGTGACCCGAAAAAAGGACCTATCTAAATACCGTAGATAATAAAAGATATATTTTTAATTTCGGCTACAAACCTCATTGGTGTCACGGAAAGCAAATAAGATGGATGTTGCATACAAATGAGGCTTCAGAGATTTGTGGGTACATAATACCCGTGCTGTGCATTTAGAGTGTTGAAAGAGAACATTTGTTATAGGAAGGGATGACGTCACATGGGATACAAGCCTTTGAAAATTTGTATAATAGATAAATATTGTACGTAATATATTTTAACATTACATAAAGTATCCCTGTACTATATCACAAAGGAAATTAAAACTACTGTACTACTTTCATAGTTTAAAATATATATTTTTTTATAAAAACATAATATTGATGCATTTTTACTAATTATGTAATGTACTTTTGGTAATCGTCGCCTTTACGAAAGCCCCCTATATATGTGTGTTTACACCTTCAAACTACTGCGTATGAAATACATAACACAAATATAGGTATTCTTATTTAGGCAATAGTATATACGACAAGGTACACGAAATATATTATGTACTGAACGGAAATGTTGTCCACCCGATGGTAAGTCATAATACCAGGCCATGAACATCAACAATCCACGAAGCTGGAGCTATAATCTGGTTTGCATTTTAAAATTGCTGGGGACAGCCCTGCCTTAACAGGGTTGTCAACAAACTGAGAAACTTAACGACTCACTTAAAACCTTTAAATAAAACAGGGGCTGAGTGCGATTTAATTGAAACAGTTAATTGAATTTATCGGTACTTTGAAACGTCCCAGCGAATCGCGTCGTAATGGTTATTTAAACTTCATATTTACTACTGGAAAGTAGGATTGGAGTTGTAATTCTCTTTAGTGGCAATTTTCTCGTTATATTTGCTCACTAATAAGCTTTTACCAACAAATAAGGCTTGTATTGAAGCCAGTGAGGTAAATATTAGTTTCTCGTTTGGTGAGTAAAATAGTTATTTGTACAAAGTTCGTATTTGCTAGTGATAATTTTAAGACCCAAATAAAAATACCTGAAAACCGTTTAATGTATTCTTTCAAGTTGAATATTACTAATTTATGCAAGACGTTGCATAGTACTTCTTACGTTTTAATGCATTTTATTTTTAAAGTCTGTTTTTTTTTAATTATTTTGCAATCGGTTAACTAGATATTTTTTTAAACATACTCGTAGATCATGTCATTTTGGTAAAACAGGTGACTTCACGGACCGTCTAGAAATAGCAAACAAATAACATGACAATGTACGGTCAGCGAGGTACATCAAGATGATCTCCCATCCATCTTCATACAGCAACAGCTGGTGACAGCTAACGCAGAGAAGCACCTAAACACAAGGGATTTAGATTGATCCAGTTTTTTTTACCGGGATTCTCCAGATTCGTCTTGGAACATCACAAAGATATTGACTGATACATTTTAGATCAAGGTGCTGTATTAAAATGGACGTAGATTGGTGGTTAATTTTGTGATGTGGTGAGTTCGCTTTTAGTACTACCTACTACTTAGCGGCCGTAAAGAAAAACGGTTCTATTGCCTTATAACTACAAATACAACAATTAAAAAATAGGGTTACGGTATACAGTGGTGGTTGCAATACACCACGGACGTAAAACTCCTTCCTAACACAGGTGAATTCGGTTTACAGATATTTATTTCTCATAAGATCTTCAGTCCACTTAAAATGAGATACAAAGTTAGTATAAAGTAATAATACAGTACATTATCTCTGGAGTTATAGAACATTAAAAGTTACATTACAGTGTAGGTACATATTTCTTAAGCTTAGATTTGAATGATGAATTAGGTAAACTATGTGGAAGGGGTTGATAAGAATACTAATAACTAATAATTTGTTTAAAAAGAACAATACAAAAAAGAACTGCTAAACTGCCAATTGCATTATTTACATTCTTATAAAATGTAGTCCAGGATCATCACCCCTTATAACTAGAAGAACGTGGTAGAGATGTATTACACAAACATTTTACTTATTATATTATATTGTGAGTAAACCTATCGCCATCTACCGAGTATAATTTCTAACTCACTGCTGTTACTGAGAATATCTTAAAGGAATAATCCCAAATCACAATTTTTGCCGCTCCGGGTAGCGAACCCGAGAACTTTTAATGAGTGATCGGGTATACCACTACTAGCCTAGACCATCGAGACAGGCTATACTGATATTCGTAGCAAAATTCTACAAGAAATTTTCCGTAGCTGTCTTGCTACGCCGTAGATCGAACCTAATTTATAATAAACAAAGTTACAAAGCGAAACTACGTTATATGGAAACGCTTTTGCAAAATTCATGAACTCTAATAGTTGAACATTGTTGTTGCATAGTTTTCGGAAAGTAGGTTTATATAATTTTCTAAGGCTTAACGTTGTTAAATCATGAATCTAAGGCGTCCCCCACCAGTGTTTAAGGTCACATTAGACGAACGCGATCGACGAGCGTGTGGGCGCGCTGGCTAGCGCACAATTATAATGCTGCAATAGGTGACGCCGTGTTACGTGTGTGCAGCTAGCGCGCTCACACGTGCGTCGTTCGCGGACGCCTAATGTGGTTTCAGCCTTATCCCTTGACAATTTTAATGCTCAGGTTGTTTGACTGTATGTGAGACAGACATACAATTTATGGGCTGTATTAATATATATATATATATTGTCTGTTACTTTTCATCAATGTGACAATCTAGTTTAAAAAATAATTATTATAGCTTATAAGCAAACGCAAAAAAAAATCCTTTAGTCGTCGAACATTATTTCTTCAAAATTATATTTTTGTAAAACATGAAATTCTCATTTAATAATAGCTGATGTTTAATTTATATAGCAAAAGCACTACCATATCCAGTTGTGACAAAAACAAAGTGCAAACATTATCCCATCTCGTTCCTTGTCAGGCCATTTATTTGTATCCTTTATTAAGTATATACGGCTACCAATCAACCTATACATGTCCAGTTTAAGCTGGTCTCGCATTACACGGAAAGCTTATACAACGCGATACCATCTTATACTGGAAGCAATCGCCAAATGTATAGGTTGACGTGTAGCCGTGTGTACAAGATGAGCTGATACGTGTCCCTCATTTCCGGCGAGGATGGGATCGCCAAATCTTGCACATAAGACGTCTCAATTGCTTCACGTAAAATTGGGACTAGGGTCCTCTTCCGAATCAATTTCCTACAAAACTAAAAAGATTTTGTACATTATTGGGATTAATGACGTAACTCAACGGCATGTTAAATGAATCATCAATTGCAAAGTGTTTTTTTAATAAAAGAAAAAAAACTTTATTTACAGAGAAATATACATATCGTCGGTTTAAAGGTAAAACTCATTAAGTGACATAATTGATCAAATTCATAAAATACGTGAAACGGTCTCACCAGGGCAATATCTACGCCAAGAAAAAATCATTATGTGTGTATTGTCAGTCATAATGGAGATCCTGTTGAAAAAAAATCCGCAAATGCGACGCAATAAAATATTCGTGGCAGGAAAAACTCAGTCTGTAAATACTGATTTTTACCTGACATGATTAACAAGAACACATGAAACAATTGCTGGCAAGTAATTCTCAGTAAGTGCTTATTCATCGGTTTTTGTGATTATTGTTACGAGAAAATATAGAAAGTTATTACAGGATTTCACGAAAAAATTAGTAAATATAAGTATTCAAGAGGAAAACAGTTAGCAGATTTCACAAAAGCGAATAATAGGGTTCAAGTACTGGTAAGTTTTGAGTTGTTTTAACTATTTTGTTGTAAACTTATTGTATGTCGTGATACAGTTAAGCTATTCTATTATGTGTTTCTACAGAACTCTATTTCTATCCGGGAAGCTCAACTCGACTTGTTTGGTAATGATTTGGAGCCTGTGGTTCATCACTCAAAAGATATTCAGAAAGAGACTAGTGGCGATAGTTCAAAAATATTAACTTCGTGTATTAACAATGTTGACAATGTAAGTACCTCATTCGGGCCCTTAAGCAGACTGCTAAGGACTGAAGCATTTCATTCTTGTTTACCTACAGGCCTGTAGTGTACAATACTAAACAGTTCAATTTGTTACTGATTGAAAACTTAGAACTATATGCAAAGGCTCATGACTATGTTGATTTCTACCAGCAAAATGATGAGAATAAAAGTTATAAGGGACAAGAATGTCCCAAGGATACTGAAAACTTGAATATTCTGGTATGTTTGTATAAATGCTTAAGATTCATGTTAATCGTCAGCTAGGGTGGTTAAATAGTGATCCATAGACAAACCTGTATGCTTAGATCTTTAAAACTACGCACCGGATTTTAATGCGTTTTTTTTAAATAGATAGTGTTTTGAGAGGACGGTTTTTACATATTATAGTTTGCACCCGTGCGAAGCCGGGGCGCTAGTAATATTATATATGTAAAAGTCTGTTTGTTTGTCACACCTTTACGGTCAAATGGCTCAACCGATTCTGATGAAATTTGGTAAAGAGGAGAGCAGGTAGGGTAGGTGAGAGCAGCTAGGGTAAGGGAAGGTAGTTGGGGGTAGGGGAGGGTTTGTGGGGGGGGGTAAGTCTGTCTTGTTTTTTTATACTTTATTATTGTTATTTTTTTACAGATTGGGGAGGTTGAAGTTGACTATGTAGAAACATTGGAAAGTTGCATCCTAAATGAGATTGTTAGTATTTAGTAACAAAGTTAAGTTATCTTGGCATATGGCAGATGGACATAATTGTGGCTAATATTTTGTTAATTTATATTTTTATAGGTTGACAACAAGAGTATTGAGGAGCAGGACAAAAATATTAAAAAAGGTTTAGTAGAATATAGTGCAAGTAGTGAAGATTTTTCATGTGACGACTCAGATAATGACCCAAAATACGCATTTGACTGTCATTGAGCAAAAATTTTTGGAATCCGGTCATTCGCACATGGAGTGTGACTCAATGCACTCCAGCATCGAAATTGCGCGAAAGAATAGGGCCTGTTTTATGATGAACGATTGGCTTAATGTATTCAAAGCTGCGCGTTCAAATCGTGGGCAAAATAAAGATAAACCGCCCTATCAAGTGATGGAGCTTAAATATAAAGACGTGTGGGACATACAGGCGTTGGCCGCAAGTACACTAAAAAATAAAAATACGGACATACGGATAAATTGGCTTAAAATAAAGTGCCTCAAATTTGAAAAAGCCCTCCCAAATGCAATTTTCTATCGGTATGACCACTCTTCAAAATATAAAAAAAAAGATATACAGCAGCGTAGCCGTCGAAACCGCATTACACAGAATGTTGAACTAAAACAGGCGTATAACGCCGTTCTGCCTATCTCTATGCAGAAAAAAAATGACCTTGTAAAACTGTGCCAAAGTGGGCTTATCCCTGACGAGTTACATGACTGGTATAAGAACTTACCGGTCAATGGCAGTTTAAGAGAAAATTATATTTTCGAACTAGAAAATGAAAATGATGACTTTTAAAAATAATTACTGTTACCTTAATGCCCTAATAATTCGTTTTATGTCTAATTCATGGTTTGACCAACATCTAAACTTTCACTCTATGAGAGATTTATGTTTTTTTATTTGTATACAAAGCAAAATTTTATTAAAAGGACTTTTAATTTTCTTACAGATTTTTTATTTATGAATGACAGTTCATTATCTGACTAATATAAGCAGAAATTCAAAAGAGGTAAAACTCATTAAAACATATTTTTTTTTAAATATAAAAATCTACCAACTATAATTCTAAAAAAACAAAGCAGTTACAACAGCAACCTTATAATCTAAAAACAAAATCAAACTTAATAGGATTGCATTTAAGAACTATGAGCAAAATGCAATCTTTTGCAAAAAATAATGAATATCGCTAATAAGTCCATAATAGTTTTTTGCATTTAATGAATTTTACCTCTAAACCGACGATATAGGATCTTAAATTAAATTAGCCTAATAACTTAATCTAAACTTAATAAGTCACTGTCAGAAGGCGTCGTTCCCAAAATGCTGGCAGCATTACCGCGTTGTATTGCGATACTTAGTCGCTGGCCGAAATATAATCCAGCATTTCTAGAACGTGCTGCCTCAGTTAGACGTGCTGACAACTCTTTGTACAGACTATAAGCGGTACGGCGCCAAGGCCCTACTGTTTCGACCGCATCAGGCGCAAACATGTAACAGCTTTCAAGCGTGCTATATTTGCGCCTCTTAAGGCACTCGGCAGAATCAGCCGCTGCACCAGCCCTTACATGAGTACCAGGAAGATGAAACAGAAAAGGTGTCATTTTTTAATTACATTGGGACGGCTTTTAGTCATAATAATTTCTACACAATAACAGTATTTTAGGTTAAACGATTGTCATCAGACCTCCAAATACCAGCACGGGGCAATACAACACTCTTTTTTGGACTAGTTGTAAGACTTTTTGTCCTCTGACTACTCGTAAAAATTGCAATACATGTTCAAACGACAACCGAAACTGACACTTCGCTCACTCGTTCTGAGGCACGAAGGAAAACTCTTTACGTTGTTGTGGTCACCAATCTATCTTAATTTCATAGGCTAATAGATTGGTTCATGTAGTGTTTGTATCTATTTAATAGATATATTTATGCATTGTCTCATGTACACCAGATTGACAGAGGGGGTAGCTGTCAAACGGGCAGTCGTGTAGCGGACGTGTTTCGGTGTTGACGGGCGCCTGCGCTTATACTGTGTGTAGTAGTGAGCCAATGAAATACAGCCTTCAGTGTCCCTGAAGCAGACACCTGAAGGCCAAACGACGGTCACTACACCTCACGTATTTTTAGCCAAAATATACTCGAACATAATTTTCTTAACTCACGATAACCTTATTGGCTACAGAAAATTTAAAAAATAAATACGATTTAAATCCTACTGCCCAATAGTAAATATGAGGTTTAAAGAGCAGTCAGGACTCGATTCGCTGCGACATTTCAAGAAAGTGGCGGTAAATTCAATTAACAGATTTTGTCGGAGGTCGACGTGAACACCCAAAGCCTCGTCCCAACAATAATAATAATACAGATTTTGTTGACAACAAGGGTTGACAATGAAACTTGAAATTAGATCGCTAGTTATGAAAATATATTAATAATGAATGTATTTATTTTTTGTCACAATAAGAGGTTACTGAATTCGGGGCACTAATCATGCTTTCAAAACATGGCAAATATTTTAATAGCACTTTTTTAACAAGTATTGAGTTAATATTTTAATGAAAATAGTACAAAAAATAAATATTTTCGCCAAATACACAAAAAAAATAACTGTCACCTGAATCAATATGATATTTTTTATTGATTTCTTAATTAGTTAAAGTATATTAATTTCACTAAAAACCCAACTTTTTTTTATAGATATTCAAACGCGTGTTTTGACACATGCTTATGCAGCTACGCCACTAACAACACAAATAGTAAACGGTTACTGCAGTTGAAAATTGTACAAAAATGCACATTTTCCGGACAGCATCCACGCCAAACCCGAATGTATATTTTTGATCCCAATTTTTCGTGTCGGAGTGCCGCGAAAGCCTTCAAAATATTTTCAAACGATATTCTAGCTGGATAAAAGAATTTCAAGTCGAAGATATTTCTTTAACTGGAAAAATAGAGATTTTCAAGTACCTATTATAAAAATACGAACCTACTTCAGTTAAAATGTAATATAAGCATCGAAAAAATGGTAAAAAAAGATTTTCTGAACTGAAGCAAGGAAAAAAGTATATTAGAGATACATGAAAAACAAAAATTAAAAACTGGACAGTCAAATACATATGCTCACAAACATTTGGATATCGACATTCTTAATTCTTAATTGTTTTTTAACTTTCGTAGCAACTATTACACGTACACGTACTACAATTTTAAAAATAATCTACCTGCCGCAAATTTTTATATTGATTGAGCGTACACTTTATGCACTTCAAAGTGGTCATTAAAAGTGTATTAAGTGAAGAAGTTCATAAAAATAGCGGCAGTAAAATAGGCTCTGCCGCAAAACGGCAAACGCTATGACGTCATTAGCAAACCAGCAGAATGACCTATGAAATATATAGCCGCTTTTTCATTTGGGACAAAGAACTAATTAATGTCAAAATGCTTGTAAATTTAATTGAATATTTGTGTGAAATTAAAAAAATATCGCCTAATTTCATGGATTTAAGTGAAATTTTAAGAGTATTTATTTATAGTGTTTAAGTAGATACCTAATTATAAATTACATCAACACGTCATTCTTATTTTATGGGGATAAGAGACAATGGAACGCCATGTATTACCTATCTGGCTTTTTCAACATTTCTGCATCTTGTCACATTACTTTGATTTTATGAATAAACGATAATATATAGTCATGTTTTGTACTGAAATTTGAGTGGTTTTTTCAGAAGTAGTAACAAAATACATTTCACGAGTGCAAACGAAAAATTTAAAAAAACCATTGATTACCGAAAAAAAAATTTAAAATAGCCAATTAGTAACAAATTCCTTAAGTTACCAAAACCACTAAAATTTCATAGCGTTTTCCAAGTGCTTTATCGACAACCATTGATATAAAATAATAGATACAACTATATTAACTGATATTACCTTATTTCAAGTCTCTTTAAATTCAAAGCAGACCAAAATATTAGAAAAATAAACACCAAAAAGCCACAAATCCGTCTGATTGGTGGCGTATTTGTCTGGTTGGTACACAAGGCTTCCAATATCCTCTACGAGTGGGCTCAGAGCTCAAACATTGGTGCGTTGTCTTTGTGCCTTTAGCGACGAATCAATGAATTTTTAACAGCAATTCAACTGATTGGGACGGAAAGGCCAGTTTGTATTCGCGTGAATCGCGTGAAACATTGCTCCCGATTTGAAAATCGAATTGTGACTCTAAACTCGGAATGTAAATTGTGCTTTTGGACGAATGTCTGCTGCTTATTTCTTATTTATAGCTGTGGATAAAAAGTTTGATGGTTTTCTTGTAGTATTGTAGATTTTTTGGACTAAAAAACAAAGTTTTTTTGTAAGAAAACTCCAGGTTTGAAACATTGCATCGAATATCTAGTGGGCACAGACTTCAAACATTGGTGAATAAAAATCAATGAATTATTGACAGCAATTCATCATTGTTCTCAATTCGATTTGTAAATCGAATGTTGTGACACTAAAATCGAAATGTAAATTGTGTTTTTGGACAAATTTAGCATATCGCCTGATAGTGAATGTTTTTTTTTTTATGTTTTTAAGCTTAGTTAGTGGTCAGTTTATTCAAATTATTTTAGATATAGTCCGATAATTTTCGGACTAAAATATAAATTGATGTGGATTTTCATTTCAGTGATAAAATCCCAGTTTTGAAACATTGCATCTAATATCTTCTATGATTATTTTTATTTGCTCTGTAAATATAATGTTTGTTGATGAGTTCAAGCGCTCCTTGGTGTTTATGAAAATAATTCAATTCAATTCAATTCAATTTATTTAATTTGTGAAACACAGATGGATACAGATGTTATTACAAATAAATCTATATTATATAAAAGGCTTTGTCCTGACTGACTTAGT
Source organism: Hypena proboscidalis (assembly GCA_905147285.1). Classification (NCBI taxonomy): domain Eukaryota; kingdom Metazoa; phylum Arthropoda; class Insecta; order Lepidoptera; family Erebidae; genus Hypena; species Hypena proboscidalis. The sequence continues at coordinate 20,347,512 of LR990130.1, forward strand.
ATCAACGCACAGCCTAAACCATAGGTCGTAGCGACTTGAAATTTGGAGGGTGTATTCTTTACAAGATTTTATCGTGCAATAAGAAAGGATTTTTGAAAATTCGGCCTCTAACAGGGTGAAAAGTGGGACGAAAGTTTGTATGGAAAAGCGTTTGTAGTAATTATGAGGATCGATCAATTTCAAAAATGGAACTTTGTTGAGCAATCGTGTGACAATGAGGTGTTGACATGAAGTTTCATAAAAAAAGGATTTTATGTCAGTGTAAACTTTTTAATTTTCATTTCGGCCTCTTTAGATATATAAGAAGTAATTGTTTTGTTTAGTAGAAACTGGTAGAAACCAACTTTAATGTAATGGAAGATGTGTGATGTAAATTATAAAAGGTCATATTATTATATAAAAAAAAATAGAATAAATTCAAATCCGTGGTATAAGGGCCTTTCTACACGAGTGACTTTTTGGCACGATCAATTCCAAAACATTTAGACATTCTTACCGACGACATTCCATTTTTAACCCCCTACATAAAAACGACTAGGTGTTATTAGTTAGACGTGTCTGTATGTGTGTGTGAGTCTGTCTGTGGCATCGTAACTCGCGAATGGATGAACCGTCGTGATATTTTTACTTAGAATTTATTCGTTCAGTGATAGATGTTATTGTATTTATTATATTTTAAATGTTCGCTTTAATTTTTAGCAATAGGTTTTTTTTTATTTATTTTTTTATTATTTATGTTCTTTTATGATATTAATGATTTACGTTTTGCATTATTTGATCTTTTTCTGATATTATTTATGTTCTAAATTTTTACGATTTTTATTAGTTGGACATTTTTGTTTTTTTATGCATGTGTTTTATTATGTTAAACATGTTTTTGATTTTATACAGTATTTTTTTTTTAAATTTAATGTTAAATTCAATTTCACGTTTTTATATATTTCTTGAAGATTTTCAAAGTATTTATAATGTGCCGTGTGGTCCGACCCTAAGCATGCCTGATTGTTTTTGAATTGACCGGCGCATTTTTCTGCTCGACCAAAGTTTTAGTAGAAAGTCGAGCGGTAAAAAGGTGAACTAAACACTTTTTGTTAAGAACATGCTTGGCGGAGGACTTTATAACTATGTAAAGATAGTCTGTCATCTGCTTCAGCGCCATCTCGACAGTTCGCAAAACTGTGGTCACGGTGTACAGAATAATTATTTGTTGCCAAGTGGCCAATTATTAATTCGAAATTCAAGTTATAATATTTAAATGAAAAAAAAAATGTAATATTCTAGCTAGACCATTCTCTCATTCTCTCTAGCGATTGCTCGGTTTGGATATTGTGTAATTTGTTCGGCGATCACTGTTGTTCATTGTTGTTATTTTAATTTCTGTTTGATTTTCTTCCGTGTTGTTTGTGTATATGATTTCTTTCGTTGCTTAGGTTGTATTTTGTTATTGAAAAAATAGTAAATAAATAAATAATAACAATTGTAAATATTTTATGAACAATAATAATATTAGTTTTTTTTTGTTTTATTATAATTTCCTCAGAGGAATTACTCAATAATTTCTTTAGTTGGTTAAATTGTTTCGTTTTTGGGCTGAATTTATTTATAGAAATAATTTAATATTGTTCCTAAATTGTAAATATTTTATGGACAATATTATTTGATTTCTGTTTGTTTTTTGTTGATTGTGTTATAATTTGTTTCGATTAAGTGTTTAGTTTCTTGGTTGCATTTATTTATAGAAAAATAATATTGTTAACAAATTGTTATTATTTTATGAACAATATTATTTGTTTTCTAATTGATTTGTTATTGATTGTTTTTGTTTTTTGTGTTCATATCTCAACATGACAACAGAAAATATTAGCATGAACGGAATAGACATGAGTGTTACTATTGTCCCTATAGTAGGCGATGGCGCATAAATCTAGCTGCTATGCAAAGTAAGCTGCTTTGATGCTGCCTTATAGAATATTATAGATAGGTATTATGTGAAATTAATGTTTTTGAAAACATTATTTGGATAATTTGTATAGCGCAGTAGTCATGAATTAAATAATTAATAATGGATTTGTGTCTTTATATATATAGCATGCTTAAATATCATACTTAAAATAATAACTTATTTAAAAAATGTGCAATTAAAAAAAACATTTTAAAATTTCACCTATCCCCTTCTACGAATTACAATTTTCTATGTATTTTGAGAATGTTTAGCACTCTCTCATGTAAAAATTACTTAAAAATTATGATGAAATTTGCATCATAAATAATATATTTTATTTATTTTGTGTAGAACCATTCGTTGTCATAGAGTATTTTATTTAATTAAAACTAGCATGAAATAATTATCATATAACTTCAAGCCTATTTACACCTAATGTCATATTGCATAGATACTGCAGTAACACAACTAAACTAAGTGCAGTTAATTCTAATGCTAAACATTAATTACATGTCAGCCATTTCTAAATCCACTAAATCGTATGGTTTATTTCAACTTTACGGTAAAACATTTCACAATGTATTAGAACCGAGCTTACATCACAAACCTGATTAAAATGGCCACTAAATTAAAAATGCATGTAAAGATAAAAGTACCGCAGTAAAAGTACAGCTTATGCTGGAAATGTATAGGTTGATCGGTACCCGTGTGTGCATGAAAACGTCCAGTCATGTATCGGACGAAAGCCTCTCGGACATAACGAAGAGAAATCGCTCTCATATAATAAATCAAACCATATTACACATGACTTAATACCACTGTTGCTGGCTCAAGTCTTTTATAGCGATTTTTGTTGCTATGTTTTAGAGATTATAAGTAATATAATAACACAAAGTCACGCCTTTATTTTGTAGTAGGATGTAGCCGATGTTTTAGAACAATGTAATGAAGGTCCAATCGCCATCTACCTGGCATAATTTCAGACTACTTACTGCTACTGAGAATTATCTAACGGAAAAATGAAAAATCTCACTCTTGCTCGACCCGAGGATCGAACATGATAACTCACGGTAGCATACTAGAATTTGATAACACACAATTTATCGAGTGCATGAAAACGTTCAGTTATGTATCGGAGGAAATCCTCTGGGACGTCTAATAAATCAAACCATACTAAATTACACGCCACGATGTACCACTGTGCCAGCTATAAAGCGCAAAAATCGCTTTATAAAATCGTGCGCTCAGTTTTCTTAGATCTAGTTTCAATATATCGCTATAACCTCTGCTCACATATAACCTTTTCCTAAACGCATATTAAACAATACAATTATTAATATTATTTATTATTAATTATTTTTATAGCATTAAGCTATCCTTAGCAAATTATACTAAGAAACAGTAGAAAAAGATAAGGGATCGGCAGGATTTTAAGAATAAGAAATGAATGAACGTGACGTCACGAAATAACGTAACATACAGTTATTTAGGGTCCTGGCAAGAGGCGACCGTAGCTGGTTGGTTGAAGCAACTGCCCGGAGTGCAGAAGGTCGCAGGTTCAAATCCTGCCGGTCCTATATCTGTTACCACTAATCTAATACCACTTTGCCCAACCCGGGAATCGAATTTAAGACCTCGCCAATTCACTGACCTGGCAAACTTGTATGCGGTTCGCCACACGATAAGCAATGACCGTAGTCTTTAAAACTTGTATAGTGCCTCGCGTGTTGCTAGCCTTTTATTTAATTCCTGCTTAAAAAACTCACCAACAAATTCAGGCTGCGCATCTATTTGTGTATTTAAATTAGTAATTATCTTATCAGGACAGGAATAACTATCAAGTCGGTAAAATAGGTTAATTTTGTTGGACACGCAGCGTTGCAAGCCTAAAAAACTTTTTATCAACACAAAGGCGGTATATTATTGAGTGGCAGTACTTATCTAACTATGTAAATAGGTATTATGCTGTAATAAATAACAGAAAATGCGCTGATTATTTAATGATCACATAGTTATACCGAGTACATTTTCTTTTGTCAATTTTATGAATTCTTCGAAATATTTGCTTCTCATCAGATAGTTGATAGAATAATTGATACGTACAAGTTTCTATTGAAGCATCTCTTGTCATTTTTTAATGAGTAGAAAAGCTTAAAATAGCTTTTCATTTTAATACCTACGTAGCTTAAAAAAAGCTGTTAAAATTAAATAAAAAGAGCATTTTTAACGATAACATATATTTTTATCGTTTAGTTTTTGGTTTTAAAATACTTTTTTTTGCCTGGGGGACCTGGAGGTCAAGCTAACGAGAGTACGACATAGATTATGCCACGTTCTTGTCATATTTATATATGGGAAAACAGACAAAAACGCGCTATACTCTATCTCGCGTTCGTATACTTGTCCGGCTGATGTAAAACGGCTGATGCATCCCATGATTCTAGTTTCGACAGGCATTAGAACTAGGGTTAGTTGTTAGTTACAGTAACAGTCAGTTAGTTTAGAAAAATAAAACAACAAATCGTTGAAAACAATATATCCGCATTGTAACAAAATGTCAATAAAATATAGGTCGCATTCTCTTAACAGATAGTTCGTTTCGTATTCAAGTGATACGCTATTAATTGTTGAACAGAAGCGATATTTTGTCGCTTTGTACCGACGCAGTGACACAGATTTAAGAACAAAAAGTAAAGCCTTTGAGACAGAAGACCTGGAAAATGGATGGACTTTTAATTTTTCCGAGGCTGGTTAACTGTCATTGCCTGAGCATTTTTCATTGGCTGACAATCTGTTTTTTTTAATTGAAGTAGGCATTTGGGCTTTAAATGAGTAATAATTATATTTTGTGCAACGAAAGAGCAAATTCGACGACCGGATGGCGGAGTGGGTAGTGTACCTGCCTGCGACGCCGAGGTCGTGGGTTCGATTCCCACTTAAGACAAATCTTTGTGTGCATGAACATGGGGGTTTGTCTTAGTCTGGGTGTTTCTATGTATAATATGTATGTATTTACAAAAGAAAAGTATATATGTATTAGTATCAGTTATTCTAGTACCCATATTACAAGCTTTGCTTAGTTTGGGACTAGATGGCGTTGTGTGTAAGTTGTGAGATATTTATTTATTTATATTATTTATTATTAATTTCGTATTTAGTACCGAATGAGTGAAAGTTTCTATAGTATTTCTTTTTTTTTCTTTTTTAGAATCTTGAGCGCAGCGTGGAACTCAAAAGCAAGATGGTAATAACTTTGATCTCTTTGTCGCACATACAACTTTTCACCTCAGCTTGAAATAGTACAAGTTCAGCTTAATGGACTAGATGACGTGGAGTAATGGATGTGTCATTAAAAAGGAGCCAGAAATAAGCAAAGCACGAGTTTGCTTCAAGCGAGATAAAGATAAAGATAAATTTGGATTTTTTACATTAGATAGAACGTCAGAAGCAATTACACTATCCAATGGTCCCAATGACAAGGCCAAATACACTCATTCACTCACACAAGCACACCCAGTCTCAGAACAAATATTTGCGATTTACACAAAGATTTATCTCATGTGGGGATCGAACCCACAACACCAGTGCAGTGGAGATCGGCGAGGCGTACGCTTAAACCACCGAGAGCAAAACTCAAAGCAAAATCGAGTTTTGTTCACTTATTTTATACAACAAAGACCGACTTTTCAAGCTGCCGAGGTGAAAATAACTATTTCTGTTTCAGTTGAAAGACTGAATCAATTGATTGTAAATCCCTTGATTTACGTTTCCATTACATATCTTTATGACAATAAATAAAGAATGCACTGAGACAAAGTGACTGAAATTTCACATACGGCTGTGAAAAGAATTTCGCTGTGCAATTTTGATACGTACTTTATTTGCACGACATATTTTTTAAATCAGTCATATATTACCATTTAATTTAAATGTCTCTGGTTTCTGATATATTGTCATTAACCTTGTGTTAAATTTCATTAATTCCATCTGCTTCGTTGATCTCGCGATTAGCGGGTCCGCCTCTCACCGCAAGGCCTTGGTTTCGATGCCTGGTTTAGGTCAAAGTGTTATTTGGAATTTTTCGTTCAGGAAATTCTCAATAGCATCACGGAGTTGAATTTGTGCTCGGTGGATGGTGATAGGATCCCCTTTCACATGGGCCCTAACAAATATATAACGGCACTCGATAGTGAAGAGATTTCATTTTATGGGATTGTAACATAACATCTGGCCTATTTACTCAGAAGTGTATCGCAGAAATGTATAATACCCACAATTCACCTGTTATGTAAGTTTGAAATCCGAACAAGATTCAGTCGATCGAGATTCCCGATGCGCATGCGCATTTATACATAACAAAGTGATTTATCTAATGAATGGCTCAAACGGAAGCCAAACGCATCTGGCAAATCTGTTTGTTTCTAAGCCATAAACTTATAAATAGAAACCAGTCCATACCCGTATATATTTGAGTTTTGATGATGCCATAAATTGCAGTTTATAACAAATTAATATTGTTTGATACGAGGTTAGTAAGTGGTATTGAACTGTTCGATTCTATTTGCTAAACGCGGCTTTTCTATACTTACCGATATAGCAGTTACAACCTTGGTATTTTTGGTCTATTACATGCCTTCTCTGATATAGAATGGAAATTAATAACAGTTACAGTGCATCTAAAATACAACATCCTACACTTTCTATTTTTTTTAGGGCTAGGCATTTCTTCTTTTTGGGCAATAATAGTATCTATATTTGGGTGGCCCTGCTCAAACGATAATATAATGTTCACCTCCGCAGCTCGAAAAGTCGTTCTTTGTTGTATGAAAACTGTGAGCAAACTCGATTTTGCTACAAGTTTTGCTCTCGCTCGAAGCAAAGTTAAGTTTTGCTTACTGCTTGCTTTTTTTCAGTCACACCACTTTCACACCTCCTTATCTAGTCCTAAGCTAAGTTGAACTTGTACTATGATTACTATTTCGAGCTGCTGAGGTGAAAAATTCCACATGCGACACGAGATCAAAGTTCTCAATCTTTTGTTTATTTGGGACTCAAAAAAAGCTCTCGATAAAAAATACGAACTTTGCTCACTTGCTACACAAATAAATATAAGTTTGTATTAAAGCTGAGGTTTAACTTTGTAATTTTTGGCATACGAATAATATAATGTTAAAATCTCGTTACTTGCTTTTAAAATAACTTATAAGCTGAATAATTAATGATTATTTTAGTGTGTGGTGATAAAATATAAGTAGTAGGTACCTTGTTGTAACGGGTCCGTTGTAGAAATAAAAAGTTTTTATCTCACAGAACATAACATTGTTTAATGTCGTTACACAAACACGGTACACGAAAGTCACACACTTAGAATAGAAGAAGGAGAATAGACTTATCACAGAACATAAATTACATGAAATTATAACTTATTGATCGGAGCGCGGAAATGAACGTAGTGAGTTGTCGAGAGTAATATCATGACTAATTAGGTCAACCGGTCACCGGCCGTTGCATCTTTTCTAATCGTTCTCGGTCAAGGTGACTGCAATGATACGTTCATTCGCGCCCCGTTCCACTGTCACTATATATAATAGAAAATGCGTTGTCCGCGAAACGTACACACAAATTAATTATTATTTATTTATTGACAAATGAAAATTGTTTGTTATATAATTATATACGTGTATATATAATATGAATAAAATATTAACAATACAGTAACGTACACATAACAACAATAACAAACATAAAAGAAAACAATAACAATACAAAAATTAAGACAATAACAATAATAATAATAATGATAATGATGGCTACGCCACAATTATGAGAAACGAGACTTTAATTTACCGTGATTTATCATTTGTTTTTCTCACTGTAATGAGACCGGTATTGACTTGCGTAGCTTTGAAACAGAACTTAATTCTAGTCTGGCAGTAATTTACTTTTGACGTAAACACCTATTTACTGCAGCTTTGAGGTTTTGCTTGCGTTGTGCACTAGTGCTTCTGTACAATGCATCCTTTGTCAGGCTTTACGTTTGAGTTACGTTGAAGTACAAAATACATACGTTTTTGAAGTCGCTTGAACTTTTAAAGAGTTGTAGGAAATATTTATTTATTTATTTAACTTTAGCACAACCAAAAATGTACAAGGTGGACTAAATGCCAAAGGCATTGTCTAACAGTCAACCTAGGGTGATGCAGCGTTAAAAAGTGGTAGGTGCATATTTCGTTTAATTATTAGATTAGGACTTTATCTTTATAAAGGACTATAGGAAGATTTATAATGAATGAATACTTATTTATTATACAAAAATTTTATATTTAGAATTAAATAAATGTAATACATATTAGTATTAAAGACATTTACATATAATATTACAAATACTATAATATTATAATATACATAAACTACTACTACTATATAATAACGTAACTTATAGATGACGACCTAGTATTATATAGAACACTAGTGAATTTAGTTTGATGGTAAGGTAAATAATAAATAAATAAAATAAAATAAATATTTCACAACTCACACACAACGCCATCTAGTCCTTTGGTCCAAAGCAGAGCTTGTATGTACTCTGGGTTCTAGAATAACTGATACTTTTCTTTTGTAAATAGATACTTATTATACATAGAAACACCCAGACTAAGACAAACCCCCAAGTTCATGCACACAAAGATTTGTCTTAAGCGGGAACCTGCGACCCACTCCGCCATCATGTCGTCAATTAAAGAAATTATAAACAAAGGTAGCACTGGCCCTAAATTTCATCACGACGCAAATGTGTTTTTAAGAGCCAATAGAATTGCGTTGCTCACACATTACATCTCCATTTAGTGGAGATGTATCATATCTGTACGGCACTAGGAGGAAATGTAAGCTTTGCCGCAAGCTCTCGACCCTATTTAAAAAATATCTCTCCTCGTCTCCACTTTAAACATTGTGGAGACCGCCCTTAAGACAGGGACTAATTAATGTCAACATTGAACATAACTTAAGAATTCAAAGTACGGTACCATATGCGTAAAACTACGTTACTCACCTCTGCTACGCTGGTATTTATCTCACTAACGTTAAAACCAAACATTCCAGAAATTTTCACTCCACTGCAGCACCAGTTAAAAATGCCTACAAAATACAAAAAAACTCCAGAAACTCACAATTCTAACAATCACCATGATAGTACCGTGGGCTGCCAACAGATGGCGCGGCGGAACGTTTCCAATATCGACGCATTGTATCGTTTTGACGGTCAGCGCGCCGCGTTCATTTGTTAGGACTGTCGAAATATGGGAAAGTCACGCTTTGTGCTAGAAACGATTTTCGGGCAGGAAAAATACCGTATGTGTGTTACCGCTGAGTTGTGGAATTCATTTAGGATTTGGCGAACTGATTCTCTTCATTTTATTTGAATATTTGCAACAGAAGAATATTTTTCTAGATCTTTGCACTTTAATGAATTAGGTATTTGTAAAATTGTTTACGTATAAGTAAACAATTTTAGTTTTAGCGGGAGTATTTAAAATACAGCCCAAAGATTATAATATACACATACATAACTACATGTAATATTAACAACATGTAGTCAACTACCTTGAATCATAGTTACCTATAGCCCTACACTGTGGACACACTATAGATAAAAACTATTTCTTCTGCTTGATAAAACAAGTACTTTAAAGACATGTCTATAAAATGGACGAACTACCAAAGAGATCGTCTGTAGTATCCAAGTTCACTGATATTGTATCAGTACGAGTATCTAGGGACTTGCACATAAAGCAGTATACTTATATATCATAGATATAGCTTTTTCAAACCGAATAATGAAATTTCAAACGTAATGTTCTAAATATATATTAGGAGTTGATTTTGATGTTATATTTATGCGAATCTAAGCTACGGTTAGCTTATTATTTTTTTAATTTAATTCCAAGTTAAGACAAATGGTAATGTTATGGTTATGGTTAGAATTACGTTTAAGGTTAGGATTTTATTCGCATGGTAACCCATTTAAAAAAAAACTGGTTATTTGTATGGAAGGGTTAAATATTGTTGCGTTATGTATTTTATTAATTGATCAAAAATGGCATTATGCATTTCGACATACGAATTTCAAAAATATCTACAGCCAATCTTTTGCTCGTTCAACACTTAAATTACTTTTAATACGACTTTGTTCCCATAGTTTTACTACAATAAACGCACCTGCCGTTTGAAATCTTATTCGAACAGTAGAAATTCGTCCGTCGTCGTCAGTCGGTTCGACTAAAATAAATCATTGACGAGCAAATAGCCCCGGAACGACCCATAAAGTCTCTTTGAGGTCGGCAACGTCTTAATGATCCGAGATATAAATAAATACCTGTTTGCGGTTACAATTTGTATCGTGAATTCGATTTTAAAGTTAAACAAAGAGCCTCAAAACTATTTTTTTTAAATGTTGCCCTCACTAGGAAAATTTCTGTGTCGCAAAGGTACATTAACAAACATACATTTCGTACACAGAAAGTACACCTAGAGTCAGAACAAATCTTGGCGGATCACACAAAGATGTGTCCCGTATGGGGATCGAACCCACAATACCAGCGCAGTTGAAAGGGGCAAGGCGACCGCTTTAACCACTATGCCAACCATGCACTCTCTACTCTCTAAGACGAGTAGCGTTAGCCGAGTGTCCACACTATAGGACCACTAAGTCAAAGATCTTGGGTTGGCATCCACGCCACACACCTCTGGTAATAAATCGTACAGGAACAGTCGTCTTTTCGAAGATATTTGTATATTTATCAAAAATAAAGCGCTTTTAATGTTACAAGTGAATCTTTCCAGTCTAGGAGCATCTTTAACTACCTAGCTTTTAACCCACAGAATGAAAAACGTAGCATTTATAAGGCATAAAATCAGTAGGTACATTCAGGTGATTTAAATTTGCATTAAAATAAAAATAGAAGTGTGAGGTCCGAGCATTGAATATCTTGACAATGTCGAAAGAGCTCTATCAGATTATGCAATTTTATCTCCCATAGAAATTTTCAACAAAACAAATCACAAAGGACAAGAAACTACCGTCACGGCGGACAACAAAAACAAATAAACAAAATATCCGCGACCCCTTGCAACGCCGCAAATTGTGCGTAAACTTCCACCGGGCCTCTGAATTTGAATTTTAAAACCCGCCTTTTTATTTTTAAAAAACGTTTTCAAATTTAAATAAATCCTCAAAGCGGTCGCGTCTGTTTTATTTACACTGATATTGTGAGGACACTTTGTTTGTTTGTCTCGGTAACGGATTTGCAATATTTATTTAACTGGCGGTAGAGTTTCTGTGAACGCACTTGAGGTAGAAAGCACTACTGTCTGACCTTGAGTTTGCTGCCAAATTTATAAGTGTTTGTACTGTGTGCTGGTTTTGTGGTGAAATTAAAGTGCCGTTGTATTAACCTAAAGATTGTAAATCTTCATGGCTGTTTAAAATATATTTAACATAATATAACACGCGCCTCTATATTACCCAGAAGGTTGTGGCAGAGATTTACAACGTGGGGGTGAGCTTATCGCCATCCACCGGGCACAAATCCAACTACCTGCTGCTATTGACAAATTTCCTGACGGCAAGTTCACAAATAACATTTTTCCCGACCCGAAATCGAACCCGAGACTTCGAGGTGGGAGGCGCGTACGCTAAACACTGGACCAACGAGGGTGAGGTGGGACGAGAAAATTTTAGCAAAATGAAGCGAACGTGTAGTAAAACATACGTCGCCGTCGTATGAAATAAATAAATGCTTTTTGGGCACTAAAAGGGCTGATACGTGATAACATGATGAATTATAAGCAGTGACGTGCATAGATATTTTTAGCAGGGTAGACAAAAAAACTTAGCGAAAGCCGCCATTTGAAGTATAAGACTGTTTTCTTGTTTCCATGATGTGTCAGGTGGTCCACCACACATATCCATAAATTAATTGATTTAATGAACATATTAATTTTGGAATACACGAGGTGGTCTTGAAAAGGACCGTTTTCTTAGTATTTATAAACAAAAAGCAAGTGGGAGTAAGTACTAAAAAAAATCATAGATAAATCTGTCAAACGTTGTTACCCTTGCGTATTTCTTAAATACGTGTGAATGCGTTATAAAGATGAAAACGATCTTTCGGTCGAGGCGCTGCGTACCGGTATTGTAACTATCAGTTTGGCAAATCGCAAAACTTAAAATTATGGACATCCACGTACCCGGAATCAGTTTTATATGTTGCAAATAATAAACAGACAAAACAATTAAGCTTTTTGTATGCTTACATCCTGTAAGCCAATTAAAACAGTCGTATTCCTTAATATTAAACTTGCGACTGCGAGTACCTTTGTCGTATAATTGTACAATATTTAAATCCGGTAAGCAGCGGCCAATAGATATTATAATTACACTTGTTATTATATGAAAGTATAGCAAACTCACCGTCCTTTAACTTTTGTAAGCATAAACTACCGCAAAGCTCACAGCCCACACACTCCATGATAAAGTTTAATTAAAATTATCAATTAAATTCCACTCTAGAAATAAACAATAAACAATTACAAATGGAACACTAAACAAAACACTTCCAATTCACCTGTTGTCAACAAACTCGAAAATAAGTAAGTGAAAAGAGTGAGTGAGAGGCAAATAAAACAGAATGCAAAATAAAAACGACAAAAAAAAATGTTTTGGTATTCATTACATAATTTCATCAAATAGTGCATTTTTAAAATGGTCGCATTACATTATTCAAACCGAGAAACCAACCAATAAGAGCGCCTCATACCATTACCCAAATTTAGACGTTGTCTATCCTGTGACGTATTTGGTGATACTTTACGCTTGTGTGTGTCAAAAATTGCGTGTAATACGAAGACGCAGTACAATAGATTATAATTGTGTGCGTAGCTTTCCGTAGACTCGGTATGCAGCAATCTACCCTGATGACGTAACACAGGCGAGTTTGCTCGGTGAATCGCGGAAGGTCACGCCAGCGTCCGGAGTCATTTTAGCGCGGTAATTTCGAAAACATTTACGTTTAACATTTAATTTTGGTTGTGATTTTTATTTTTTACTCAGTACATGTAATTGGATTTTTTAGGGTAGACAACGTCTATTTGTCTCTATGGAATGCACGTCACTGATTATAAGTACATTTTAACAAATACTAGACTATTTAAAAAATGGTTGAGGGAACATCTTGTGCTTAAATGTTATTAATACAATGTAACTGATTACCTTAACAATAAAACATTGTCCTATGATACCTCGCTTATCGTAAAAAAAAAAAAATAACTTTTGTAAAATTTATTTTACAAAAGTTATTTAAAATTAAAATTTATTTTATTGTGCGTGCATTTCTGAGTAATTCTTAGTTTAATTTTTATGTTTAACTTGTATTTTGTTGCAATTTATATATTATTATATGTAAATTTGCACACCTAAAAGGGAGAATGTGACAGACTGCAATTGTAATGTATAACTTTTATAACTCATGTTCATGCAAATAAATGATTGTTATTCTTATTAATATTATTAAAAACGACGTGAGGTGAAGACATTATTGAGAATACGGGTTACTCACGTTACTTTAGCCGGGATATGCCGACTAGTTTCGAATCTAGTACGTAGATTCATCAACTGACGATTCGAAACTAGTCGGCATATCCCGGCTAAAATAACGTGAAAGATAATGAGGGAAGCCAATTAATACGTTAACGCCCCAATTACTTCTTATTGCTTTTAATATTGGAAATGTAAAAAGGAGTTTGTTTAAACTCATTTCTTTTTATGAAAATCGTGTTATTTTAAGTTATACCGTCGTCGTTTTTATCATTGTGGAGCTTAATACCGTACTAAATTTAAACGAACTGCGTAGTCTTTATTTTGAAATAAGTTTCAGTTCTCCATTAATAGTATTGTACCACTCAGTTGCGTGTGAAAGTATTCTGTAAAAGTTTATTTAGGACCTATGGAATTAGTTAACATCACGCCTATATTACCCAGAAGGGCCAGGCAGAGGTATACAACATCCACATTTCACTTGTTATGCTTATGTCCCTTGTGATATTGTGTAGTGATTGTACTATGGGAACTAGAATAACTGATACTTATACATATAATACTTTTCTTTTGGAAATAAATACTTATTATAGAAAGACAAACAAAGATTAACAAAGATTTGTCTTAAGCGGGAATCGAAGCCGAAACCTTGGCGTCGCAGGCAGGTACACTACCCACTCCGCCATCTGGGTATCAATATAGGTATAGCATAGTGGGTATTTTAACCCGTCTGCAATCTACAGGGCAAATGCAAATGCAACTCCGTGCTGTAATTTAGAATTTCCTACCGTAAAATTCTCAAACAACTGTTTGCCCGACCCGGGTATCGAACCCGAGACCTCGGGGAGAGAAACGCTTACGCTAACCACGAGACTAACGAACTAAAATCTTACATGGACTTACGTAATTACAGTAATACGTCTCTTGTTTAATCTTTTTTTAACCGACTTCAAAAAAAGGAGGAGGTTCTCAATTCGGTTTTTATTTTTTTATTTTATGTTTTTTCGCCGATTATTCGAAGACGCCTGCACCGATTTGAGAAATTATTTTTTTGTTTGAATGGATATATACTTGTCATGTGGTCCCATTTTCTTCAAGTCACGATCTGATGATGGTATCCTAGAGAAATCGAGGGCAGGCTTCTATATTGTTTTTTGTATAATTATCTAAAGCTACTCGGATATTTGCTTAGTAGTCAGCATTTTATGTTGCTAGACTTCAGAATTATAAAATAATTTCTATTTAACTAAATGAAAAAACGTATTATTTTGTGCAAAGTAAATTTATTTTTTGCTTTTTAGTTTGCCTACTTTTTGAAGTCGGTTTTTTTTTTGTTATTCTACAGGCAAAAACATAATATAACCAATATTTTTTCTGTTTCAGGTAATGTCATTTTCATTTTCTCAAGTGACTGACAGAATACTATCGGGATATGGCAAGATGTGCACCAGGACGTGATTCGGTATGTTCTATAATTATGAGTATATTGACAGTGTGGCAAATTGATCTCCTGACCGGACGAAGGTCACGACGACCAATCTCAGTGGAGATTAGTCAATTAAGGAGGATGTATCTAAACAAACATATACCTATTTAGATATACTATATTCCTATGAGACATTATATTAAGAATTGGTAATAGTACTGCTTGGCAAAATATTATAGAAACGTAAACTAATTTATGCCTCCTGGCAACATAACGACATTTGACGACCGGATGGCGGAGTGGGTAGTGTACCTGCCTGCGACGCCGAAGTCGTGGGTTCAATTCCCACTTAAGACAAATCTTTGTGTGCATGAACAGCATGAACATGGGGTTTGTCTTAGTCTGGGTGTTTCTATGTATAATAAGTATGTATTTACAAAAAAAAGTAAATATGTATTAGTATCAGTTATTCTAGTCCCCATAGTACAAGCTCTGCTTAGTTTGGGACTGGATGGCGTTGTGTGTGAGTTGTAAAATATTTATAAAAAAATATTTATAACGATACAGTTGTTAAAGTAATGACGTTAAAGTTAAGTTTACAATTGGCTCACAATTTTGGGCCATTTTATATTAACAGTGACGTCACTTAATCTTCAATGCTGAAAAATAGAGACAGGTGCCATGTTTTTTTGACAAGGATTCAAAAGAAATCTCATATTAGTGTTTAAAAACACTAATGTTATAAAGATTGTGAGTGCTTTTGTGACTTCTTCACGCTTGAATACGGATGGGCCAGGTGTTATAAAATTTGGTGCAGATGGAGCTATAGCTTGGAACGTATAGCTAGCCTACTTTTTACTAACACAAGCCGCAACCATCACAGCGTGTAAACACGTTTTATCAATACTAGGACAATCAAAAGCTTTATTTAATCGACACTCGTATCCCAGTGTTCCAATACACACACCACATTCAACCAACAGACAAACAGAATTTCTCGACTCAAAGGACAACAATATATTGACAGTGACGCCACTTGATCCTCAAAGCTGAAAAATAGAGAAAAGGGTTCGGAAGGAAATCTCGGGTTCGTGTTTTAAAAGATGGTGTTTAAATAATGGTAAGGTGTGTTTATTTGTTTTCGCGGTTCTTTATGTTAGGGTTTTATTTTTATGTTTCTAACCAAAGTAAAACAATGCGGTGTTTTTATGATGTTTTAAAAAAAAATACGATAACTACGTTCAAAATGTTTAATTTTCACTATGTTAGACAAAGAAGTTAGTTAAGAACAAAGTAAAAAGTAAATTAGAGGATCTTCGCTTTTTTAGTGACCAGTAACGATAAATAGGTAAACTATATTGCTGATGTCAAATACAAAACCAGCTTAGTATCGATAATTATTA
This sequence comes from Hypena proboscidalis, assembly GCA_905147285.1. Taxonomy (NCBI): domain Eukaryota; kingdom Metazoa; phylum Arthropoda; class Insecta; order Lepidoptera; family Erebidae; genus Hypena; species Hypena proboscidalis. The sequence continues at coordinate 20,363,876 of LR990130.1, forward strand.
TACTTGGTAAAATTTTCTATCGCGTTTTATGAAAATAATAAAAGACGACTTAGTTTCTTATGTTCCTTTTATAAAAATAAACGGATTACAAGAATCCTGCTTTCTCAAAATCCCGAGAATCACATCAAGACCGAATCGTCGATTCCCACCATCTCATTTCACGACAAAAAGAGAATAATCCATCACATTCCGATTCGTTAAACACAATCTGTCACAACACGGCTGTAATGAAAAACCCCGTATCTGTCACAATGCGGGGCAAAAACTGGGCAAATGCGTGCTTAATGTCGTCTACAAAGTGCGTGCGGTTCCGTAGCTTTGCAAAAAAAAATCCGAAAGGTGCATAAAACGGAGATATATTATATATTATAAGAGATTATCTTTAGATATAATAATATCTCCGTTAACATTACTATTACTCACTACATTTTTCTTTGACTTAATCTTTACTATAAGAGTATTGAAGCTTTATTAGAAAAAAAGTGAATTTCATGCAACAGAAATTACAGCTGATATTATTATTTATTATGTGACGTGAAACTTGTCATAGATTAAAATTTAACATTACATTTTATTATAAAAACAAAGATCCCGTATCCTTTAATCATTTATTTACTCATTAGGATGAAATAATACGATTAAAAGTGTGTTGCCAATTCGTAATAATAAAAGTATAACATAATGAAGTCATAAGGTTCTTGATTTTTCCATTTTTACGGAATCCAAAAAACGTTACAAAATGACGATCTGGCAGACAAAGCTCGCGTTGAAGATCTCACATTGTGCGGCGGTTAATACTACTGAAAAGGTTTCACAATTGAAAAGCTAGGAGATTAGCGGGGTTTAAAAAGAGGGATTTAGTTGCTCGGCCCGACCTACATTTGCCAAATGGCGACGTGGCGCGCGACTGTGCGACTTTTTATGTGTTTGCGATGTGATATTTAAATGCCTGTTACTACGTTTTGGCGTTTGTTTAGTTGGTTCTTACGATGTGTTGACTTTGCGGTGAACGGGCTATTTAGATATTCTGTTATTCTCTTTTGCGGTACTTGTTAAGCGGGTGTTTTTCAAACATATAAATAACACTAGTGTACTCAGGCTCAGATCTTATATTCGTGTGGCACACGTACCTACAAGATTATGCAGTTTTTGTATGTCGAATTACTGACTTTTGTAACAGATAGCTGCAACACAAGTGGGCTTTACCTAGTTTGAATGGTTAGGTGATTGAGTTTGGTAAATACCAGCATAGGACATTAGATATTATCTAGAATCTAGTGTCTAGACCAAAGTCTATGATATTTTGGTTTCGATTTCGAGAAATGTGCTATCTTAATATCGACTATAAAACCGTGAAGACTATTGGCTAAGTCGAAATAATAGTTTTACGAGCACTAACTAATGAATCCATAATATTAAAGCATGCACCGCACCAGAAACACATTTCTGCACTAAAGTGATACAAGAAAAAACCGTGAACAAAATACTCTCAATTTATCTACGAAAAAGTGACTTTACTATTGATTCTCGATGATAAACTTGAATTAGTATCCATACATCTATATATAAATAATAGAAGAGAGTTTTAACAGCAGTACCAAAAGATATTTTATTGTTTATTTTTGTGTTTTGTTTTTAAGGTGATACAAAGCTTGTCGGTTCTACTTTTTATTATTATAATAGCATAGCAAAAAAATATCTATCATAATCAAATATCACTATCTCGACCATATAATATTCACGTTTTCATAGTACGTAAGACTGAATGGAAGTTGTGACGTCACGCCAGTGATCTTGATTTATGATATTTAAAAGTTTCATGGATATGTTCCAAGGTTATTCACGTGAGTATCACGCGAGAGTGACGTGAAACGTGGTGACGTAGTGTGCAGTGTAGCAAAGGAATAGGTATGATTGTACTTTGATCTACAGTTAAATTTGGATATTAAGAATTGAATGGGTGGTTTTCCACTGCACGGGACGGCATCGACAGCGATGGTCACAGGATGATAATTTACTGTTATATACATTTACTTTCATTTGTGCTTCCTGACGGCAAATTTTCCGTTCCGTCCCCGTGCCGTACCTAGCGATGGAAAACGCGCAATGGAATATTGGTGTTTACTATTGTTGGCGGAACAACACAGTGTACCCATGATGCTTTAGGTTTTGTGAAATCGTTTGACAAATGTTTTGGTCAGATATCCATTGAGTGAAATGCCAGAGATAGTTGCAGTCATTGTCGTCTTCAAGCCGAGAAACTGAATACACACAAAACAGTTATCCGTGGCTTGCACCACTATATTCTGGTTGCGTAGTGTGATTGGACCTGAAATTATAGACACACGAGGCACAATATCGATGAAGCGCCGCACTTGCTGTTTTTGTGGACCTCAGATATTCATGGCCTTTTGATGTGGAATGATCAAATTTTACGGGAGGGATATAAATTGCCATTCTGCAACATAATCTTGCTTGCTTCAAATATGTTGGTGGAGTTAGGAGCTATTCTCTGGAACCGACACAGATGGTTAACAGTGTATGTTGCGTGATATTACTATATACATTTATTTTAACATCGCGATAAATCCCCCTGGAGTAACGTTTAACGCTATTAAAAATAGTGGCAAGCAGCTTGTAGTTTCATATTATTATGTAACTCACCTCTATATATTTACAGTGACCGTTTTTCTTTTATCGATCCAATAAACATTACAAACATCTGTTTACTTCACACATATTAGCTTGTACCACTTACCATGTGATTACGCTCCATTTAGGAGTAGGCGATAGATTAACAACGCCTTGATCGATCCTCGATAGTTTTCATACAAGCGCTTTGTCTAGTTTGTAGTCAAAAGCAGATTGATGTATGCGTGAAATTTGCACCGCGCCCGCTTGGCCGAAACGCACATTTTCATGCGTGTATTCGGTTTCTAGGTGTAAATCTCTATGAAGTGTTCGTATTGTATCAATTCTGATTGGTTTTTTGATGATAAAGAAGACGTTAAAGTCTCGTTATTCCATTAAGGTATCAATTATTAATGTTACTTTACTGATATTACAATCAGGTCTACAGCTTTTGATTCAATTGAAAAAAACATTTTTTGTGTTAATTATAAACCTTTTCCTGTCATTAACCAATTCCAGATACACATTAGTAATTTGGATGGTCATATTTTACTAGATACTTAATTGGTCACTTACAGTAGTTTAAAGATAATTTTGGTATCTTAATAGCTTGGTGTAACAAAGTTATTCTGTCATTCTATTAGGCAAATAAAACTAAGACTCCTCAGATATTTGTGCCCAAGTTAATTGCGGTTAGACGTTGTCTTCTTAGAACAAATAATTGTCTTCTCAAAGTTTACCACCAAATTTCTATTTTTGACTCCGCCACACATCATGAGAAGTGAAAAAACTAAATGATACAAGCTTTTACGACGTATCTCGCTCGTATCCGCTTTAATAGATTCCGACCCTGATACACTTTTACAAAGAACATAATATTTGTTTTAATAAACCCGAAATGTTCACGCGTTAATAATTAGATACGTGGTTTCAGTTTCAGGCATAAGTCTCATCGCTGGCGATAAGCGGGTAGCGGGTTAAAGGATAAATAAGATTCATAAATTTAATTGATACCTAAGATAATAAAAGGAATGTAACAGGTTAGTAAACTTTTTGCTGATACAAATGTTGTTTCGATTATCGCTCAGAAAGCAAAATAAAACATTTAGTTGACAGTATCACGATTAAATATTATTTAGATTTCACCTTAGAGATAATCAAGCAACAGTTTATCTTTGACATAAGTAATTATGAACTGCAAGTTAAAGTATTTTCTTAAATTGTAGACAGCATAATTTTGGACATAGTACTGGGGGAAAAATAGTATTTTTTTTATAGCTTTCTCATAGATAATGGGACTTGTACCTTATAGCTGGGCGATCTTAATGACGTGTGGCATTGTACTCTGACAGTTGACAAAGAAAATACTATAAAATTTTCCGACACACTAACTTCTTTGCAGACAACGCTTTGATGTTCCAAATAATTGAATATTTTACAAGTTTCTATAGTTTAGTTGCCAAATTTAAGCGCCCTAAATCATCCATAATTTTAGCGTGTGATAAATTTTTTGAAATCTATCTCAGTCTTACAGTTATGTTTATAATTTTAAAATGTTCTAACATATATTAATATTTTGGTGTTTTCCTATGGAAATGAAATTAGATAACCTCTAAAACTGTAGAAGGAGCACTAAAATTCAGAACTCACCTCGGACCGGTAACCGGACAAATGTGGGTTTTAAACATGCTACACCGTTCTGGGTAAAATAGATGTGATGTAGGTAAGTAAAATTCAGAAAATAAACTCAATGAAGGATATCGATGTCTCATATTACATTTTTACACATGATGAGGGATCAATAGCCAATAGCCAGTAATAGATAAAAATATTTTAGTATTAAAATCAAATAAATAAATCTATACTAAGAAACAGTTGAAAAAGATATGGGACCGGCAGGATTTGAACCTGCTTCATCTGTTTCTTAGTATAATTTGCTAAGCATAGCTAAATGCTTTAAACATATTCAATTAGAAGTTTAAATATAATCTATTTTCAACAAAGATATACTGAATTCACATTATACAAATTTAAAAGCGAAACGAGTTTTCTAGTACCGTCTGTGTTTTGATAATCCTCACATCCAACCCTCAAGCGCCGCGTAAAAGAAAAGGATCTTATCTGCCGGAACTAACTATATTTATATATTCCTATACACTTTTCAGCCGCGGGCAAGTGTTAAGCTGGTTTTTACCTGCCGTTTTATTTTGTATTAAACGATACTTTATAAACGATGGTAGAGATTAAATACAAGTTCAAGGAGAAAGTATCGCCGTATTATCTCTATCTGCCACTAAATAGTAGTTTTAACCCAAATATCACCTTCGTGCTAAGCCGACGTTCACCCTACACGAACGTTTTAGATACCTCTGTCTATTAGGTGAACTGCACGTGTAAAATATCTCATGTTAAAATACTAAAAAAGGTTTCAAAGTAAAAATACTTTTGAAGTTATAGTATTGTGCAACGAATCTGGCCATTGTAAGTACATTTAGTCCTGTATCTGATCTCTCCCCTAACCACAATCTTTCAAAATCCTAAACGCAACCAAACCATTTCAAGCCTAGAATGAAAACTAAACAAAGCAATCGCAATTCTAAAGCAGAGGATTTAATACCGGCCGCACAAACGCCGGATTATACCGGCATTTTAATTCCGGTATCATGCGCATGCAGGGTTCAAGAACAGTGCATTAGGTAAAGGAAAAAGCGAGTCAAAATATAAACAAAGACAAAGAGAAGCCACACAAACAGAGTGTAGCCAATCTTCTTAATGCAAATGCTTTTTACAAGAGGTATATGAGCACTGCACTGGTTTACTAAGATACCGGGGCAGAATATCGTGTGCTTTTAATTCTAATTAAAATATTTTTAGGTGCAGCGCCTTGCGGAATAATTAAGTCAAAATGTTCACTTGAAAAACAGTGAAGTAGATGTTCACTTGCTGCTTGTTATATTTTTTGAAAATGCTTTTTTATTCAAAATAAAAAGAAAAGAGATGGTGTTGCCTAGTTAGTACGTTGGTTGTATATTGGCTTTTGTTCATCTAATCGATTTTCTTTTTATGCACAAACGTAATGTAACTAGTATGTTGGCCAAATTAAATGAGTATTTATACAGAAATATCGCTTGTTTAAATCATCTTACACGATATGATGCACATTTAAAACAAATAGCAACGTCTCTAAATATCGATATTCCTTCATTTCGCTCAAGATGCCGCCACCGATATTAAACTTTTGACAGCTAGTTGACACAACACGTCAAGGCAACTAATCATACAGCCAGAGCTGTCAAAGCAGCCATTACGACTGTCAAAATGTTTACAATAGGCAACGTACTCCATTTACAGTGCTTATGGAGGTCGAAACTTTGTGCTTCCGCTTTTCGATTCAGATTGAGGCATTTTGTGCTATTAGTAAATATTAAACCAAAAATTTTAAGTGTAACGTTCATAAGGAACATTTATTTCAGTATTAAAACTAAACAAAAAATCAAAACATAGTACGCAAGAAGCGCGTTATTTATTGAGTCCCTAATTAGAATTAGGCTTGTGGTGTGTTATCTTAATAAATAAAATAGCCTTTAATTATCTCACTTAAAAATTGTGACAAAATAGTAAATAGAAAAAATAGAAGTAATAAAAATGAAAATTACGAACTAAAACTATAAAGAAAATTTTTAATTTAAGGGTAATCAACTTGAGGACAAATGCCTCCTCCATTGCATGCCAGTCGTGTCTATTCTGTAAAATGCGTTTCTAATTTTCATATTGATATGGTCAATAAATCTAAGGTCATTATCCATAAGAGACCGAGGTTTCTCGCATCAGTCACTTGTTCTCCTGTCTGTCCGTCAATAAGTATCTTTGGCTGTTGGTTAAAGACTAGTTTACGTTGATGCTTGTTACCCATTATTAAAAAATTTTATTTTAATGGATTCAAAACTAAATTATTCCGTTTTTTGTAATGTAACACAAGATTTAAACATAGACAGTTAGTACCCCATAACACTAGACATTTGTTGCAAATATTTCTATGCTAGAAATATCTAGAAATAACAGAAACATTTTTTCTCAACGTCAATGTTACGTTTGGTTTACGAGCAAAGTGAGTTACGTCCAAAATTTATGGCTAGGCGCGTTTTAAACATTATGATTTACTATGGACTGAACAACGCTGAATACTAGGGGCTCACTAGAGTCACTAGTAAAGGCAAGGCTAGAAAAAATATAAATAAAAAGTAATCCACTTTAAATTATGATTTACTATGGACTGAACAACGCTGAATACTAGGGGCTCACTAGAGTCACTAGTAAAGGCAAGGCTAGAAAAAATATAAATAAAAAGTAATCCACTTTAAATTATGATTTACTATGGACTGAACAACGCTGAATACTAGGGGCTCACTAGAGTCACTAGTAAAGGCAAGGCTAGAAAAAATATAAATAAAAAGTAATCCACTTTAAATGAATTAATAAAAAGTAATCCACTTTAAATTATGATTTACTATGGACTGAACAACGCTGAATACTAGGGGCTCACTAGAGTCACTAGTAAAGGCAAGGCTAGAAAAAATATAAATAAAAAGTAATCCACACCGAAATTTTAAGCAATCCTACGAATCCTCTTTAACGAAAGATTTCATAACTTATAGCCTGGTGTAGTTCAGCTCTGAAATCATTTTGTGAATAGTATGTATGTACTACTTAGAGGTAGCGATGTATTTTATTGCGATGTATATTATGATTCATTCAATGGACGTAGTTTTTGCATTTGACATAGACATACACATATTTATTGATATTATATTATTACATTTAAAAAAAAAAAAAAATATTCCGCAGCCAATTAAAATTATAAGAATAATTATTATCTATTATAACGAATACTTTCAAATACCAGTTTTTCATCAATGAAATAGGATAAAAATGTTGGTTCACTATTAAAACGTCTAGCAATAACAATATAATCAATAGAACACATGCAGGTCCCAATCAAATTTTCAATCACCATAAAACGAATGCAAACTGATATTTTATAGATTTCGTAAATATTTTATCTATATAGTAGCTGATGGAATAATCAATACCAGTACTCGTACCATGAATCTGAATTTTTTCTATGGTATATAATTGGAGCCAATGAAAAATCGAATGCTATAGAATTTTTATGCTTAAAATGTCCGTTTTTGTTGCACTGAAGAGAAAGACAAATCTTTGTGTGTTTCTATATTAAGTAAGTATGTATTTACAAAAGAAAAGTATATATGTATTAGTATCAGTTATCCTAGTACCCATAGTACCTACAAGGTCTGCTTAGTTTGGGACTAGATGGCGTTGTGTGTGAGTTGTGAAATATTTATTTATTTATGTGCATGGTCGTTCTATACAAAAAATATATAAATGTATAAAGTAACAACATAAGCATTACCAACCCTAGGTTTTCCAGCTTGGCTAGTCTAGAAACATATTTTACGACGCGTCACTTACACATTTTGTATGCATTTTGCTTGAAGCCCTCCAGTTTGTGCTGTTAAAGTAAACACAATATAACTTAGGTAAATAAATATACATTTTCAACTCGGCAATATTTTCTTTGGATTTCGGTGAAACTTTTTTTTACAACTTATACAATTAGTAGGCAAAACAGTCGCCCAATCCTCCTTCAATGTATGTTAAAACTCTCCTGTTTTCTTTCTCGCAAGCAAAAGTACCAACAATAATACCATTCAATTTTATTTTATAATATGTGGATATTTTTCTTATAATTTGCCCGTTTAGTGTTAGTGTATTATTTTTATGCTACGCCACGTTTTCTATGAACGGAAAATAAAACTTGAAAAATGTTTTATTTCATTCGTGTCCTATGTCTAAGTATTTCGTATAATTAAACTTTTTTATTATTAAAAAATATAATCTGAGGTATTATCTGCAACAAAAATTTAAATTAAAATACCTCTGCTTTTCAAGTATTTTTTTTTTATGGCTGAATCTGAGATATTTAGCAAAAACCTTACCATCCCTTTTTTCATCACGTTTGGTCTGTCCCCAAATCACTGTATTAATTACGATATTGTATTCTTTAAATTCTTCTCTTTGCATGTTCCCCTAGCTTCACGAGACGAGAGACAGATGATGTTACAACAAACTTACCAAGTCTGTTTTAACTAAATATTACAAAATAAATATCAAATATGGCACCAAAAATATTTAAGACAAATAAATGTTGCAAACCTATAAGTTGGCTATCCAGTAGTGAAGAGTTCTTCGGATACCTCAAGTAAAGTATGAAGTAGGTATTAAGTACAAACGCTCATACATCCAGCAATATACATCACTAGTATTAAATGGTCTTGTATTGTATAAGTTTCCCGTGCTATGCGAGACCGTCTTATATTGGGAATGTATAGCTTGGTATGTGTACTTACCTTGTTCAAGACTTGTTTGGACAAGATAACAAGTATAATTTTATTAATAAAGTGGTTTAGGAAACGCGAATTAGTAATTTCCCATAACAGAGCTTAAGTTATGAAATATTTCTATATCGTGCAGAAAGCATGCGACTTTATATTTAGTAATACTTCAGCAGTTTTCAACGCCTTACAAAGTTCCTAATAAAACACGTAACCGCCAGAGGTCACGCAATCAGAAAAACTTTCATGCGTAACGGCAAAAAATGCCGTTTTCTCGCAGAATGTTATAAAAATAATTTCCTTTTCAAAACAATAGACGTAACACCGTAAAATCTACGTTGTAAATTGCTTTGATTACCATAACGCTGTAATAAAACCCATGAGAGCTTACATCCCTTTCACTCTCATACGATTTCTCTATAACTTTCTCTTTCTAACGTGTTTATATTTATGATTTTGATAGCGCCACCGTCCCCAGTATATCGTGCAATGATTATGTTTTTCTATCAATGATAGCTGGAATCGTTTTCAGGGGCCCGTTTCAAGATAAAGAAATTATATGGTGTGTCGTTATTTGTGGAATTATTTGTTTTGTTTGTTGTTTGGCTTTGTTTTTAAATTGGTATCGTGTGTGTATAGTCGGAGACCGTAGGACTACTAAGTTGAAAATGTCGGATTTGAACCAACGGCATACACCTCTGTCAATAAATCGTTAAGATTTGCCTTTTTGAAGATATTTGTGTATTATCATAAAAATTATCGATCGCTAACGGTGAAGGAAAACATAGTACGAAAACCTACATACCTGAGAGTGGTTAAAGTACTCGAGGGTGTGTGAAGTCTTCCGTAATCCGCACTTGGACAGCGTAGTAGACTATGGCATTACCCTTCTCCTCAAGAGAAGAGGCCCGTGACCAGTCGGATATGTATTATACAGGGATGCATTATTATTATTATAATATGTGACAACATGACGCTAACATGAGTCTTATACGACGATTGGGTAGTGATAAAAGTTCCACTAAGAAATCTCAAGAAATAAACATTATTAGATACCAATTCAATAATATTTTGATGGATTATCGTGGAATTACCTCTAAATTGGCGCTTATAACACTACAAATAACCACTGAAAATATGCCATTAACCAAACAAACGAATAGTTTATTCATGTAACTTTTAATCAATCTTTTCTACGAACAACACGTCAATTTTCAGGGCATATTTCGCAAAATTCCAATAAGCGAAATTTAATTTTTCATGCCGACACGAAGGCTTGTATATTGCCGCGAATCTGTGACTATGACGTCATTGGAACGTGACGTCATTAATAATGAGCTGGTACGTTTGACGTAAGTGACGTATGATGAGCATCACACAATGGGCGCTAAATGAAGGATTTATTAAACAAAAATTGCTTTACAAAGCTCTGGTACTGACAGAATTGAGAGATTAATTGAAGTGGAATACACAGATTAATATTTTGGAGTTGCTCATTTTGCATAATAATAAATGTTTAATGATATGCCCGCATAATTGTTTACTGTCACTGAAATGTCAGATTGTACTGAACATGCATTAACTTAATGAAAAATAATGTAATTACAAAGTATGCACATACTTAAATGTGCACGGTTGGCGTAGTGGTTAAACTGGTCGCCTCACCGCTTTCAACTGCGCTGGTGTTGTGGATTCGATTCCGACATGGGACAAATCTTTATGTGATTCGCAAACATTTGTTCTGACTCTGGGTGTGCGTTGTGTGTGAGAAATGTATTTTTGTAAACATCTCCGCCATCCAAGAGAGTAATTTCTAGTGCGGGGACCAAAATTAAAAAGAAAAACGGCATAAAAAAAAAATAGTTAGGTCATACTAATAACTTCGGCCCAAACAAACAAATTAAGAATCTTTATATTATATGTAGAAAAAAAATCAATGTTTGCTGTACTTCAATAATAATTTACCATTTGATAGAAAATCATATTTCATTAAGTCTGCAGTATTAATCTCAATTTCACAGTAATCAAAATGAAAGTTGATTAAGAAAGAGAAAAATCTTAAAAATCAAACAAGAACTGTTCGGGGGAGAAGCTGAACTTTTAATTGAAACCGGCTTTCGCGTCTTAGCGCAAACTTCTTTAATAATTACTGTCTGTATTGTGAGAGATGGTGCACGCCTTGAAAGATAGCGATTTATTTATAACCAACGGCAAAGAAGATTAAGGTCTAATTTTAGCATTGCAATAGAAAGTTATAATTTAGTTTTTTTGACTTCTTATTGATTATTTTTATAGCATTTAGCTATGCTTAGCAAATTATACTAAAAAATTATGGGAGTGCAAATCCTCCCATCATTTTTCAACTGTTTCTTAGTATAGTTTTTTTAATCCATTGCTGGATATATAAGCCTTTCACAATGTTCGCCACTACTCTCGGTCCTTCCGCATCTGGTTCTTTCCAATGAGTGACGTCGTCAGTCCACCTGGCTGGAAGTATCTATACATATTCGGACGCCTCCCAACAAAAAAATATTTTCGCACGCACCCGACGTATAATCATGACCAGACTGCCAAAAGTGCCAAATATTTCGCAATATTCTTATGATCCAAAATTGTATTGTTTATTATAAATTCATTATCTTCAAGTGCTTCTGACTGGTAAATTATAATACTAATATTTGGTTTGTCTGTGCTATTTAGATCATTTGCATCATACTCTGGTGATGAGTTATAAACAGTAGAACCCATTTCGTCTGGAAGACATTTACTGGTGTTTTGGTTTCGATGCACTGACTGGAAGTTTGTCTAAACATTATGTCGGAGATAATTTTGGAACTTTATACACAGACTAGCTTCCGCCTGTGGTTCCGCCCGCGTGGGACGTCGATAAAAAGATTTTTTATGTTATTTCAGACTATATTACAACAAATTCAATAAAATCCACTCGGTAGTTTTGAGTGGTTTTGGTTTTATTTTAATATTATTTATTTAATAATTTTAATCATATTAAATTGAACTGCCTCGATTAGCGTTGGCTTCGTTAGCATATGCGCCTCTCACTGCAAGATCTCGGATCCGATTCCCGGGTCGGGCATAGTGTTTCCGTCGTCATGAATAGTGTAAATATGGGTTTAAGTGCCTTAAATAAATGTTAGATATATTTTTTTCTTTATCTTTGCCAGACGTAGACACGAACATCGAAACTTGAACCTCAGAAAATATGTAAAAACTTCGGTACTATGTCATATCTCACTCAGTTTACCATGCCTCTCGAATCTTTGGCAAGATTCCATTGAAGATCAGTTGAGGTAATCAATATTCAATCTAAAGGACGTTTAAGGGCTTAAAACTTTGTTGGATAGATGCATTACTTCTTGTTTATCGTTTCGGATTCATGTTTTTATCGTTTCCTACGATTATTGCATCTTTAAAAGTCCATGAGGCATTTGTTTCGACGGCATGTCGTATTAAAAACCCAGTGGCTGGCCGAAAGAAACTGGGTGATTCAAGAATCTGAAATCACCTGAAATATTATAAAATTTAAGACTAAACATGGTAGTTATTTAAAAAATATTAGATATCACAGGCTATTTACCACGTATTTTACTGTAGCAAGTTTGCCGATATTTTTCGATATTTCGTAGCTTGTGCAAGCCGCTGGTTCACGATAAAACTGATAACTGATCAGCTCGAGCAGCTGGTTCACGAAATTTTTTTCCTTGCGTGTGGCCATAGTACCCATTTACGGTGCAACCGCGCCTTTGTACCTGCTACTAGGCTCTAATTGGTCGAGAAGACTGCAGAGATGTCAATCTCAAATCTTAACCTTTGGTCAAAAATGGAAATGAGCACGTTTGTCTATGCAATCATTTGACAATAATCTCTCCCATTCTATTTTAGCTGCCAACGCTTGAAATGAGTCGATACACATAATCATACGTATTAAACAGATAACACAAGCCGCTTCAAATAAATAAATTATAATTGTTGTCATACTTGGCAAGCAATATAGCAACATTGGCAACACCACTAATACACACATTTTATCGTCTTATTGGCATAACACTAATTTGTTCATCAAATATTACTATTAATAGATAGATAAACATTGTGAGATTAAAGCGAATACATAACAAATTATACTAATGAATCGAAACTATATAATATAATTGTCCTATTTGTCCTGCTGATAAACGAAATCCAAATAAAATCGCCCACCAGGTGTTGCTCAGATGATGAGTCGAAAAAGACGCGTCTGATTGCTCGAAAAGACTTATCAATTTTAGTAGAAGTTATTTCATACCAATATGCTATAAATGTTATCAGAACTTTTTCACGCTTTCGCTTGTGGCAAAGGACACAAATTTTCATCCTGGAGTAAATTGATATCGTATTAGTAGCGTCAATTAAATTCCTTACCTGTTAATGTCCTGTTCTAAGCATCTGTTCAAGTTCATTTTGAGTGCTCGCGATCTTGACTGTTTCATTTATTCATTTCTTTTTGTTGTTCTAGCACTAGGCCTATATAGTGGCCTTGACGTGTAATTTGATGTATATACTAATTTTAAAAGTCATCAGGTTAACTCTTGTACCATAGAACACAAATATACTTCATTGAGTAAAGTGATATCGTATCAGTAGCGTCAATTAAATTCCTTACCTATCAATGTTGTTTTAACAATCTGCTCAAGTTCATTTTGAGTGCTCTCGATGTAAACTGATTCTTTTTTATTCACATCTTTACAAATAAGTGTTAAGCTAGCGATATAAATTTGACTTTGAACCGCCATAACCTTGTACCGAAGTCTCGGGTTCGATTCCCGGGTAGGGTAAAAGTATTATTTTTCGTCAGTTAATTTTTAATAGCATTAGACTCACCCACTATCACATGGGATCTAAACATAAGAGTTACCCTCTTATGTTTAGATGTGTGTGCTATACACCTCTGCTACACCCTCCTGCGTAATATAGGTGTGATGTTATAATAATATTGTGAATTTTATAGATTTAGTCGATTCATTTCTGTTATGGGTTCAGCTAATTCTCTCTTCAGCTAATAACTTCACTTATTAATTTTTAATCCAACGTTAACAGATATATGGCTGCACATGTGTTTCTGTTATATGTAAAATAGTTAATCATGCGTTTTCTTGATTTATTTGTCTGGTATAGATAATTCATATTATGATCTCGTGGCGAGCAATAAACAATCACTACGATAACTCAATAGCCAACGTAGTCAAAAGCAAACACGGCAAGACCTATAAACAGATCATACAAATAACTGACACAAAATGATGTATGATGATTATAAAAAGAATAAGCAATATAACCCCTACGTCCGTCGATGAAAAGTAGCTTATCCATACTTTAAGTTCCCCGAGCAAAATTTTATTAAAACCGATATAGAACCGAGTTATTTCATAAGGGAGCCTCCCCGAGTGACGTACACAACGATTCCTTACGTCCGCCGCACCCTGGGCAATTCGCGAGTTCTGCAAAGCGAATTGGCTAATCCTTTCACCACGATATGGCAAGTAAAAATAAAATTTGACTCAGCCATCGACACGACGAAGAAGATGGGTAAAAAGTTCTTACATACATACGTCCTCACAAACTTCCGCATTTAATAATATTATTAGGTAAATTACAGATACAACAGTAAAGATATAGCGCAGTCAGGTATTATAACCTGCGCTTCGACCAAAGATATGCGACGAATGTATTAAACCCACACAGAAAACTATTTTGTGCTCAAAATCAATTAGCTTTGACTATTTGTATGTAGTAACAAGATTAACTAGCAAACTAACAAAATAAATGCAAGACGGAAGATAAACTTAAATATTTGCGAAACTTTTTAGACTGATATATTAATTTGTACCGTGTTCGTAATTATCCTAGTGATAGACAAGAGTGATATATCGAGTTATAATGGTAGTCTAGTATTATATAATATATTTATGGTGGCACATTTTAAAGAAGTCCTCGGAAGAAGAATTATCACACCTTAAGGAGTAACAATTTATTGCTTGGCTGTTTTCCATACGAAGTAATATGGGTTTAAGTTAGTATTTATTTACTTTAACTACATTATTTTTATTTACTTTAACTTTAATATTATTACATTTTTATTATAGATTAATCATTATCTAAAACACTTAAATGCATGTTTGTATGTAACTTAATTTATGATTAAAATAATTTTGACAAAATGGCCATGAGTTAACGTACATTTTAGTGTTTAAGATATGATTTATCTATAAAACTTGATGAAAACTTAATTATATTAACGCCGTGTTTATTAGTAGATCTTAGACTTGATCTTGTTCTGTTTTGATTTAATGGTCAGATTGTACAAGTATGTGGTCCTATGTCCAGTAAGTCAATTAGGGGAATAGAATATTATGTCATTGTCTTATATCTTAGTCCAATGTAGAGACTTTTTGGATGTTCATGGACTGCTGTTGCCACGGACAACATGCCACGAATTGAATTTCAATAACGTTTACTTCATGCATAGGTAGTGAGATTAGAAAGCGACGTACACAATCAACCCCTACGTCCGGCGCCCCCTGGGCAGTCTGCAAATTCCACCAAGCAGACTGGCGAATCCTTTCACCACGATGGCAAGTCAACACCGTGAGAATATGACTGCAGCCATCGATACGAAAGAAGAAGAAGAAGAAGATTAGGTTGAAAAACAATATATCTGCCGAATTTGGAAAACTATATCTGCCGAATTATTCTATTAAATTTGGCTGTTCCATTCCAATTTATAATAATACCATAAACCTTAATAGTGTGTTAACTTGGTTCAAAGCGCAGCGCAAAATACAGTACCGAATTGAAAAAAAATAGTGTTGGTTAGCCTTTTTGTTCAGGAAGGCTAGCTTTAAAGCTCACGCTTCATGCGACGGGAGTGGAACTGTACCGATTAACGTGGGTAAAGCAGTGGGCATCAGCTAGTAATAATCCAGCTTCCATTAATTCGACATAAATTCGATTGAGTATGCCTTTAATCACTTCATAAAGGAATGGAACGCAAATCGGTAAAGATTTTCGCATTAATGAGGTAAATGGAGCTTGCCGTGTTAACGAAGTACCTACTCGACTACAGCGAACTAAGTACTGTACTTTATTATAAGTATCTTCTGTACTTTAATGTAATAGTTTAAAATATTAGATTAATTTTAGTCTTTTATGATTTTTTTTTTATTTTGTGTGAACTTCTTTTGTATTTAATAAGGTTTTATTAAAAAAGGTAATTTTAGTATTTTTTCTATGCTTCTATGAAACTAGATAGTGGAAGATATAAATCATATTTTGTAAACAATTTTGACAAAATAGCCACCACACAGTATGTGGACGAACAGCGCTTTCGTAGGCGTTTCATTGAGCTTAATTTGTGCTGGAATTGGGATATGTGGGCAAAAACAAAGTTTTTTTTTCACAAAAAACGACATCCCCACTTGTTAGAATTCCTATAGCGCGTGGGTGTTACACAAACATACATTCAACACACCCAAAGATTTGTGGATGGAAAAGTTGCGGATCACACAAAAAATTGTTCTGTGTGGAAATCATAGTGATCTTACTGCTCACACTCTTGAATTAAACGCACTAGCCGTCACTCCTTTATTTCAAGACAAAGAAGCACCAATACATTTTGTGCATTGCAATCATACTGTGTTCTATACGCATATTCAGTTTTATAGTAAACACAATCATTACTTCTATCTTTGTCAGTTTAAATACGGTAATTAACTTTTAGATTCGTTCGCAAATTGCCTTATTCCATAGACCTTTTTTCATCTCGGAGCCATCATGGTGAATAACTGCAGCACTTGTCATAATCTAATCATGTCCCATTCAAACATCTTTATATCTATGCAAATTATTGTAGATTATATGTTTTCAAAGACAAGGTCCAATTTCCTTTGACAATATTGCTCATTACTTCGCTCCAAACAAATTAAAGGGACCCATTTTGCGAGAAAATTTGAGCTAATGATACGTTTCAAGTTTATTTTTTTTCATTCCTTTGTGCGAAATTAGACTTTAATATTGAGGTCAAATAGTATGTTTTGCTTTATTACCAAATTGATAATAGCTTTTTAATTTAATTAAGGCGCATGGATGAATTTTATTGGCTTATTAGTTTTGAAATTTGAGTCTTTATAATAATGGTAGGCTTTATTTTAATTAAGTTTGACCTGTTAATAGAAAACACGCTAGCAAACAAAGGCTTAATATAATACTAGCTATCCCCGCGACTCCGAGCTCGGGGACCCCAATATCGACTGTACTCTTTTCACACCAACGCAGTTAAAAACTCTTCTTGCTAAGATAACTTCTTTTTTGCGTAACGTACAAAGATGAACGAATGAAAGTAACTTCCATTTACCAGTTTTAAAATTAGGTTTACCTGCCGCACGCCTTGCCTCTCTTCTTAATTCTTAATTCTTTATTGTACATAATAAAATTACATTAGAACTTATAATATAAAACTTTTTTCATGTTGAATTAAGCTCGCCTCTTGAACTCTTGTCATTTAGGTTCGATTATGTCGTAGTTATCAACATAGAAACGTCACAAATCGAAATTAATTGCCTTGTTGATACTTACGTCATAGTCCGAATCTAAATGTCAAGAATGGCAAGTAGTGTTAAGGTGGCTGTAGCGACAAAAGTACATAACTAATAACTCCATCCAATTTCATGCCATCTATCTAGCGACGTAAAAGCATCGCAGCTAAGGTTCTAAAGAACTAGCGAGACGCAGAGTGAGTATATTTACACGAACCATTTCGCGGTACTTTTGACCACTTCACAACTCAAAAACTACTTCATCTACTGACTTGAAATTTGTCATATGAAGTCCATTAGCTTACCCAGAAACCAAAATGTAGCTCAAAAAGGAACATAGCGAAATATTAAGCATCAAATAGCAGTTTTTCATGGCTGACCGACTATTAGATCACACACACACACACAATACCCAACCCACATTCAGATAACCTTGAAACTTGATATTTGGCATTAAGGTAACCTATTAAGCGTATACAAAGGAAAAAACCTGAAAACTGAAAATATTAAATATATGTAAAATAATAGATAATGCGTTTGTTAAAATAAAAATAAATGAAAAATGACTAACCCTTACGCACCTCCTCAGATATATACATTACAAGCTTCCGCCCGCGGCTCCGCCCGCGTGGTATGTCAATTAAAAGTAGCCTATATGTTAATCCAGACTATAAGCTACATGTGTGCAAAATTTCATCGAAATCGACCCGGTAGTTTTGGCGTGAAAGAGTAACAAACATCCATCCATACATCCATACTTACAAACTTTCGCCTTTATAATATTAGTAAGGATTATGTGTATTAATAAAATACTTTTCTTCAAATAATAGTCGATGGACGGAGCAGAGTAACGATCTGTTTAATGTTTCGCAGCAAAATGAATCACAACGTACAATGCACGACCTTTTTATAATACTGCTGGCCAGCCGCCGCGCCGGGTAAAAACCCATCAGCCGTTGATTAACAACGTGTTACTTTTTAGCGTATTTACCATAATAATATGTTTTTAAGTACTTATATTCGAATAAATTGTTAAATTATAATTCTGTCATATTCATTTTTGAAATATAGAATGAAACTAGCCGAGTCAAATTTATACACATTTTTATTTCACATTTATGTTTTTGATGGGTTAGTGTTTGCGCGATGCATACAAAACTACTCTACATAGACTGATTGACTAAATTTTTTGGCTTGTACTACTGTTACAAAGGCTTCTAGAATGTTTGTTTTATTCGCTTATTTTTTTATTATTCTAACAACATTTTTATGATGCTTTTATTTGTTTCAGGTAAGGTTCCAGTGTTTTATTTCCGGGTAATTCAACGGCTGAAATAAAATATAATCAAGGTAAACAAGCTATTAGGCACTAAGTTGATAGATGTATCTAATCTCGACTATAATAAAATTATCTTACTATTTATATTATAGTCCTTTGTTTATAATGAAAACATATTTTATTCTTCCATACAAAAATAAAATATTATTTTATTATTTTCTCACAAGCAAAACAAGACAATAGTCGTGACAAAAATCACCATTTAAGCAACATGTTTTTATTTATTTGTCAAATCTTTCCAAGTACAAAAATTAGTAAAATACTTTTTAATTTTTTACCTCTACATTTCCGGCCAAAATAATGTACCGCGGTCACAGAGCCGTCGGGTGGGAAGGCGAGCGTACGAAACGACGCTTTCGGAGAGCGCAGGCGCGAACTTTTCGCGCGTTTTCGAATGCACTCTACATTTTATCAAAATAAATTACCATAAAATATTGTAAAATATATTATCAAAGAATTTTGTCACAGCAAGTACTTCATTTTGTAATGCCGACTTTTTTACATTAGTCTTTTAACATGTTTGTCAGCTTTGAAATGTGAAGTAAAACTAAATAATGCTATTGCACTTTTTCAAGCTGTGAAATAAATGATTGCAGTGGTGTCATATTTCTTGTCGTCTTTTGTGACCCTGTGTCTAATATTGTAATAGTAATGTACTAGTTGCTATATCTATTTACAATGGTCGGAATAAAAAATTCACTTACGTTTTTATATTAAAAAAAATACATTTGTACTGCATTAACTGAAAAGCCATAGTACATTAGACGGTTATATTTCGTTTTATTCGCCCATTGTCTTGTAATTATTAAAAATGTCCGTAATTATTTACACAGGTGTTTTCTTTAGATCTGTCTAAAAAACAATTATTGTGGCGAGACTATTGTGATTAATATTATTCAAGATAGCTTGTATGTGGCACGTGGTAGGAATTTTAAGTGATTTCTAGATATAAGAGACACAAAAATTGAGACCACCAAGCATTACTCTCTGGCACTTTATTTGGATAATTTACCTGCATTTAAACTTTAAGGAAGTACAAGACAGTGGAACAATATATACAAGTGTAACCGCGTGGAGTAGCTAACGTAGAAATACAAATACAAAACAACAGTGCAAAAAAAAAAGAACGTAGTAACTGCGTTTTTATATTTATTTAAAATATAAAAAGTGTATTTCGTTTTTATAGTGATGCAAAGAAATGGGTTATTACAGCACTCGTAGCTGGCAACCTGCCACTTTGCTATTCTTTATTAAAACTCCTGTGCTTCATTGTAATCGTATAATATTATATTCTTCGGTTTTTTGGAGGCTAGAAGATATATTAACTGGATTAAGACGATAACTTTGGAAAAAATATTGTCTCTATATTGATTGAGAATTTTTGAAAAGGCACTTCTTAAGCAAATGGTTAGACTGTTGAATATAAAAATGTGATAGATTTGTATTCTAGAACAATGAATATACTACGATTGCAATGCTAAATAACTAATCAAGTACAGTCATATTGTCAGGCTTAATAATTCCTGGACTAAATGCTAGCATTAAAATAATTGACCAACAGTATCAAAGTAGTTCACAAATAAACGTTTAAAGAAATTGCCTCACTTACAATTCACCTTAAAGCTTGTATATTAATAGCGAAGAATCCAGCTATCTCATTTGTAAGTCATCAAAGAAACCGCCTATTAATATGCATTACACGCAATTCTACTATATTTTCTAACTCACCTTATAGCGAAACTTTGCACATTCAAATTATCCTTACACAAAAGACGAGCGTGCTTAACTCTCATTTGAAAATGGTGATCACGCAGCTAGTTTTCCTATTAATTTTATGTCTAACCTACACAGGTCAAAGGTACGGCAAAAAATATATAGGCCAGTCTTCATTCATAAAAGAACTATTTTTAAATAAAAATTACAACTCGCACGTCACTTTTAAAATTAGAACCCGTCATATTTTTCTTTGATCTGGATTTAAATATCGTTATGACTGATTTTCTTTTTTTGTGACTTGAGTGTAAATTATTGTAAATTACGTTTACCTGAGTTATAAAAATAAAATATTTTGTTCAAATTGTCTTTGTAAATTATTGTACTGTTTTTTTTAAATTGGTCCGCCGTGTAATCCTTTATTTTCAACATGAAATAAATTATGGTCGATATTTGTTTTAAAATATAATATTATTGTTTTGACGATGGACATGTACATACTACATTTAAATCGGCCAAGGTTACGTTTATTGGATTTGGCGGTCTAGACATTGTGTCAATTTGTATTTTTGCAGCAGCCCGCAAACCCTTTGTTATTTAAATGCTACAATAAATTTAGAATTACACTGACATTAACTCTCTTTTTTGTCACAGTTAACCTATTAAATGTGTGATTCGACTTATTAGATATTGAACCAGATAAAAATCGGGACTTAAACTATTAAATACATTTTTCTTAAAGTAATACTTTGTGAGTGCAATATCTCGACTCGCAGTGTAATTCTAATGATAGCTTTTGAATGACACATACTTTGGTGCGATCCATTATACGCTAGCAAATCATTTATCTTAATTAAAAGGGATCCGAGGCCGGCCCTGTCGGAAACTAAAAATGTTTTGACATTGCCCCAAACTTGTATAATTAACGAACTACTGAGTTTGATATTATTTTATAGGATAAGGGTCCTTGGTGATTTTGTTTCTGAGCTTTTAAATAGTTAATGATTTTAAACTTTGATTTGTACACATAAATGAAAATAGTTGTTTATTGTATGTAATTAATTTGTTCACCAAAATATTAGACAGTATTAAATAATGTATATTAACTTCCCGGCCTAGCTTCTTTCGCGTGGTATGTCGATAAAATATAATTACTCGGTGATGATGTAGCTTTCTTATAGTGAAAGAATGTTTTAAACCGGTTTAATAGTTTTTGAGTTAAATCGTAACAAACTGTTAGCGTTTTCCTGGCAGCACTATCATAAAATGTCATTCAATCAACCGGTCGTCGAACGATTTCTGTCAAATATCAAACGTTTGAACACCAGGCGAACGGTAACGGTCGGCAGTCCTTGTTGAACTGTCGAACGGTGTGCGTACGCCCAGCGAAATGTTGTTGAATTTAAAGATTTTAAGTATGCAGATATTTAGTGTATGACGTCGTGTAATTGTGTATGGTAAAAAAAAATTTGTGCATGCAGCCATTGTGGAGAAATTCACCAAAAACTGATTCCGCTGGGCGAACGTTGTCCTGGCGGAACTTTTTTTAATCCATCGACTTTAGAAGAAAAGAGATGTGTCCAAAAATTAGTGTGTATTTGTGTGTAATTGTGTATGTATAAATAAAATTAGTGCATGCATAAACTTCGGAGAAATTCAAGTTTCCGCTGCGCGAACGTTTGGCCATTAGCTAGTTTTCATATAAAGCGCTTACATAGAGAGCTGTAGATTTTTACATACGTTGTTTTGAATTTGTTTATATTTGTTTAAAAAACAGATTTAGAAAAAAAATAATGGTTTTAAAGATAAAAATATAAACGTAAAATACTCTTATTAGGTCTTAGTTCTTAAAGTATGCACTTTGGGGTCTAGATTTTCACGTTTATACAAACTTTGTAAGTGTCTGCAACATGTTGCCAAGTATCAATGATGTTCCGTTAGTAATTAAAGAGTTGTAGGGCAATTTACCATAAATAGTTGTGGTTTTTGTTGTGTTTACAAAGCAGTCAAATATCACGACGTTCTAAAGGAATTGCATGGTAAAATGTATACCAATAATTAGTGTATTTATTCAACTATGCACAAGCAAAATTTCATGTCATAAAATTCAGTAATTAAAGAAAAACAATTAAAATACTGACGAAGCATCGAAAACCTACATAACCCGACCAAGTACGGATGGCTACAAAAAAGCGGCCGTACCATATATATAAGAAACGTTCTTAATCTTCCAATATAGTATTTATTAATATGGTACAGTTGCGTACACAAGCGTTAGGAATCGTATCTATTTTATGTCCATTTTTTCACACTAGAATATTTTTGATCATTTTATAACTACAATACTTAGACTATTTAACCAGAGGACTAACCTTAAGCGTTCAAACAAAATAATTCTGTATATTTTGGTGGGGTGCGGTGGAACACGCTCACATACATAAGTTACTACCAGTACAACGGTAAACATCAATTAAAAATCGAATCTAGAAGTATTTTTTTTTATGTTATTAGATTGTTTGATCCACTAAAGTTGCAAAGGGGAACGCTCGTGCATGCTTAGTCCATTGGTTAAATAGTGTAATAAGCTACAATATGATAAATGTTTACCTAAACAGTAGTACTTACATGTGGTAATTATTTAATTTTCCTATGGGGTCTATAGTTAGAATCCTGATCCGTGAAATCTTCAATAGAAATTAACTGTATGAATTTTATTTGTCTTAAATAATATAATAATATTTAGATTATATCTCAAGTGTCAAGCGCATACTTAAATAAAGTACCTACGTAAATAGTACCTACTTTCTGTCATAGTCAAATAGATTTAGGTGTACACAAATAAATGACCTATAAATTATATCGAAACAATTGTGTTATCACCTATACCGGGTTCAATACCAGTATTATACTATAAATTTTGGGATGTTACCTAAATATACTGCACGGCCGCTTTTTTGTAGCCATTCGAACTTGGTCGGGTTATGTAGGTTTTCGATGCTTCGTCAGTATTTTAATTGTTTTTCTTTAATTACTGAATTTTATGACATGAAATTTTGCTTGTGCATAGTTGAATAAATACACTAATTATTGGTATACATTTTACCATGCAATTCCTTTAGAACGTCGTGATATTTGACTGCTTTGTAAACACAACAAAAACCACAACTATTCATGGTAAATTGCCCTACAACTCTTTAATTACTAACGGAACATCATTGATACTTGGCAACATGTTGCAGACACTTACAAAGTTTGTATAAACGTGAAAATCTAGACCCCAAAGTGCATACTTTAAGAACTAAGACCTAATAAGAGTATTTTACGTTTATATTTTTATCTTTAAAACCATTATTTTTTTTCTAAATCTGTTTTTTAAACAAATATAAACAAATTCAAAACAACGTATGTAAAAATCTACAGCTCTCTATGTAAGCGCTTTATATGAAAACTAGCTAATGGCCAAACGTTCGCGCAGCGGAAACTTGAATTTCTCCGAAGTTTATGCATGCACTAATTTTATTTATACATACACAATTACACACAAATACACACTAATTTTTGGACACATCTCTTTTCTTCTAAAGTCGATGGATTAAAAAAAGTTCCGCCAGGACAACGTTCGCCCAGCGGAATCAGTTTTTGGTGAATTTCTCCACAATGGCTGCATGCACAAATTTTTTTTTACCATACACAATTACACGACGTCATACACTAAATATCTGCATACTTAAAATCTTTAAATTCAACAACATTTCGCTGGGCGTACGCACACTGTCGAACGAGTAAGATCGCTTAAAAGAGAACTGTGGTTAAAGTGTGTGTTATAATTAGGAATATTGATACAAATTGGTATATATTGTGCGTGTTTGTGGAGTGAATTGAATAATAACTGTAAACATGTAAGTACTATTTTAAATATAATGTCAACCGTATAAAATTCAATGTGTGGAAAAGGAAATAAATGTATTTTCGATTAATAGAAGTGTTGAGACATATTTAAAATGCCTATATTCTGAAAGGTGTTCTACAAAACTATGAAACAAAAATCAAACATTTTATCTTTAGGTATATGTATAGAAATGGTACTATATAATTTTTAGCTATCACTTTTAAACTTTTGCAGCTTCAAAATTAATTCTGACAATTTTAAATGCAAACATTTTTTTTAAAGATCGTTAAAATTCAATAATTCGTTATTTTGTATAGTAGGTATCTTTAGTTTATGACTTAATGATGATTCCAAACTCTAATAAAAATCATACTTATTCATATTAAAGTCCAACTCTGTCATTTTAGCCAAAATTAATGGCTTTTTCTTGAGCTATATACTTTACAACTTCCAAAATATTATTAAATATATATATTCTCATACAAAGGTTGTTGATATTTTACGTATATTTTTTAACTTTTAAGTTCTTCATTCCTTTTCAAATTATTCTTCAAATCTAGACACTAATGTGTCTACCATCCAATTTTATTGTTACTTATGCGTTTTGCGAATTGTTTGTGGACAGTGTAAGATAATCACACAAACTGTATAGTTCATATTATTATTAATAGATGGCGCTTTTTATTGCCCATGCACAATGAAACGTTGACGTTAGATAAAATTCGTAATTTTATAATTTTATTTAGGTCTGCACGATACGAAAATCCCTTTGATAAGAAAGATTTACGGTAAGCATGTTTTATCGACTCAGGACACTGTTTAATATAATCATTATCAATTTTACAACAGTCATAAATGATTAAATATAAATGTTCGTACGTTTTTATGATCAAATTTGCTTTGAAGTATGAGCGAACTGGTTGGTTAAGCCGCAATTTCACAACACTTTTAAATCTACGGTTTTATTATTCGCGTATTTGCATCTCTATCTCTCTTTCAATGTTTATACGGGACAGAAAGATCAAAAGCTTTAGCTTAGCGCTTAACGTTAGCTTAACACGTTGGTGGAATCAGCGCTTAGTGTACGCCTTTTTCGTGTATATTATTTTATGGGTTTTGTGTACTTAACTGTATCTTAGTACTGAGAATAAGTTAATATGACTGATATAGCGGTACTAATTTCGCAGAAATCCTCCCTTGGGGCTGGTTTAATCGGTCGGTTATTGATAGTTAATTATTCCAAGTAATTGGAAAATGTAATAGGCAACATATTTTACCTTGTATTTCAGGAAAATATCACCTTATTCTCATAATCATAACTGGCCATAAAGGATTCATCACTAAGTTTAATGAAATAAACATTATTCTGCATATTTTTATTGAAACTGATGTGAGTTTGTAACATTATTCAAATTATGAAATACGGGTGTTACTCACGTAATGTTGGTCTATTTAGTCGACCGCGGTTTCGCCTATACGTCTAGGCATTATCAAGAGAGTGCGATACGTCGCGCCTGAGTCGCAGCCAGTCTCCGCGGTCGACTAAATAGATCAAAATTACGTGAGTAACACCCGTATTTCATAATTTGAATAATTATTCTGCATGCTTAATATAGAGATTTCTTATGAGCTATGCTTTCTGTTTTGGATGTAATAGAGTCGTTCTATGGTATTTCTGTAAGACATTCTAAGCTCTAATGTCAGAGTGTTATTCCACCACCCTTAGCACGGCTTGCTACTTTTAACATCTATTTTTGACTATACTATAGTAATAAACATAGCATGATCAAAAGACAAAATGAGTTGACGTTTCTGTTGATAACTACTTCATAGTCTAATCTAAAAAATGTAGTTAGTGGCAAGCTGTGCTAAGGGACCTGTGAACAGCTTCTTCTTCTTCTTCTTCTTCTTTTCGTGTCAATGGCTTGTTCAATTATACTGTTTTAGACCAGTAGGTGGCGACTTCAACCCCTTCTTTGTTTGCCTGCATTAGATCATCGCGGGTGCAAGTGGCGGGTAGTAAAGAGCAAGACATCAGATGGGCCATACTCTGGCTAGGGGATCCACATTCGCAACTAGTATCGGATGAGTTTAAAAATCCCCACTTGGCCAGATTGTCTTTGCAACGGCCTACCTGAGTCCGAAGTCTGTTAAGGGACTTCCAGGTCGGCCACTGCAGCTTATTCCCAGGTGGCAGGTGTGAACAGCAAACACTAACTACGTACGTTGTAAGTCAAAAGTGTGTTGCTAATGCATCATCTCTAAAGTTCATTAAAACAGCTCTATTACATTATAAATGCTGTTGATTAAGTTATGGTAATAAAGCATGGATGAGCTATGATTAATTTAGTATACCTTAACAAAAGAAAACAATGCGTGCCGTGGAAAACCATTGATTATGTTTTTCCCATTAAAGAAGCCTGTATTTTCCAACGACCTTACCTTGGTTTATTTTTATTACGTTATAATTACTGCTATTCTATAACTGATGCAATGATTCAAAACTATCTGGTTTCACGGGGCGACTTACTTTAGTATACACGTCGCTTGAGAATCACCGTCGCTTCGTACAATTTACTTCTTTGGAGTCCGCACACGTTGCAACGAGTCGACAACGTGTCTGACATCGGTCTCTTACTACTGGCTACTCAGATTACTTGCATTATCTCCATCACTAGAAAATCACTCAATATCTTCTTCTCTTAATGGTGTGAATACGTAGCCCATAGGGGCAAGCATACGAGCACAAGATAGATTTATAGGGGAAACATGACAAAAACGCAAGATAATCCATCTCGCGCACGTTTGGTTGCCCGGCATGTCACTAAGCTATTGGTGTGGTATACACCGTACGGACGCTGAAAGTATGTATTTGTAACGGGCGGCTGTTAGATGAGATGAGATAATTGAAAAAATATGCATCATCATTATTAGGCAGCTGTCAAACTGTTGCACCTTCTTGTAAGAGCAGTGACTTCATATACTTTATGATACTTATAGAGCGTCTGAAATCTGTCACAAAAACATTAGAAATAGATTGCGCCGCAGTGTATGCTGATTAAATTCGATTCGTCTACAAGTCGCCCCGTGTGCGATTGACCTTAGTGTTTCCTCCGGTAAAGACCTTAGGCCGTCCTTGCATTGTTTTAGCAAGATCGTATCTGTGCTCAATAAAAACATCGCCACTGCGAAAGGAAACAATTATTTCAGCAATTAAATTTGCTAGCTCTTATCTAGATGTAGTTATTCTGTTGTATTTTGTCTAGAATTTTTGCTGAGATTTATTGTTTTTAAGTCGGCGGTTGAAAATACGGCATTTACACTTTTTGTTCAATGAGGGTATTTACGAAAATGTATGCGTCTATGATATTATACAGTTGGCGCTACTATGGTAAAAGGTCTCATCACCAATACTTATCAATCAGGAGTGCTATATTATACTGCATTCTTGTCAAATTCGCTAAAATATAGGCAATCTTACACTTTTGTCGGGTATTTTTTTTTTATTGTTTTTAGGAAGGCTTACAGTCTAATAACAAAATGTGAATATTACAGTTCATAAATTAAGAAAAGATGGCTTTTGAAAAGCCTCCACAGATAAAAACATATCTCAGAAGTCTCTCAAAAATTCATTATTATCATCATCATGTCAGAAAATATTATTTAATAAATGTGATAATTTCAATAATAAGGAAATAGTTTAAGTTTATTTAACATTTAATTTAGCTATATTTAGAAGTTTGGAAACACGAGTCACGTACAATCATAAATATGACATAAATACAATGGGTAGTTTAATTTTAGTAGTAGATTCCTCGACACATTCAATGGCTTATAATATTTACAAATGTTTTAATCTGAAAATAATTAAATTTATTTATTTTTAAGCTTACAGAATGTGATAGGAAAACTACCCAAATAATGTATAAAAACAAGATAAATCAATTTGTATAGCAAAAACCTTTCATAGTTATTCAGAACAGGATTTTTATAATACTGTGAAAGTACTCTAGCGACGAAATATATCAACTCTAATTTTATAAGTATTTTTTTCTGTCACTTGCTTAACAAGCATGACAATTCAAAAGTAAACAAGAAAATTGCCACTTGCTTATTCATATTATTTCCCTAATCCAACAGCCCTTGTACAGATGGCTACTCATCAACCTGTGCATTGCCAGTATAAGCTGGTATCCGGTTTTATGGACTTCCCGTGTAATACGAGACCAGCTTATACTACAAATGTATAGGTTGATCGGTACCCGTGTGTAGTGGTTTTGACTCGCGTGCTCACTAAGCAGAGTAAGTAGATACTTAACCACTCAAACAAATTACTTAAGTATATAAAAATTTCCTTTGCACACTACGCACGCTATCCTCGAAAGTACTGAAAATATTTTTCTTCCAATCATTGTTGTTAAAGCTGCCCACACATTTAGATTATTTCTATAGCCCCTAACACATAATTTGAGACAATTTTGCCCAGAAAATTTTTAAAAAATTGTTCATGTGACAATAATTTCAGAGCCGAATCGCACCAAAGAACTAGAACATAGCAAAGCAATCACAAGTTAGAGGTTATCTTGTCATCTCAATAGCTCACAAAAGGATAAGGCGCTTCTTCGCTGATGGTCTTTAATATAACATAACATCACGCCTATATTAATCAGCAGGGTGTTGCAGAGGTGTACAACACCCACATTTCACCTGTTATGTTATGGTCCCATGGGATAAGGGGATGATCCTGTCTCCATTCACCGGCACAAATCCAATTCCGTGCTGCTATTGTGAATTTCCTGATGGAAAGTTCACAAATAACACTTTGCCCGACCCGGTAATCGAACCCGAGGCCTCGCGTTGAGAGGCGCATACGCTAACCTCTAGAACATCGAGGCAGTTGTTCTTTTACAAGAGTACATAACACAATTTTGTGCCTCTACGAAGTAGAATTGAACGCAACACGTTTCGACTCAATAAGGAAAAGTATTGTAACGTTACTATAATATCAGCACGTTTTTGCAATGTTTTTAGTAGACGGTTCCTCGCTGACGTTCGTAAACAAGAGCTATACTAAAATTATGATATTGTTATGAAACCCGTGTTTGCAATGTTTAATTAAATTTATTTTTCTCCCTTAACCATCTTTAGCCATTGTATTTTAGTTGCTGTAACTTACAGATAGAATAAATATTAAAAAAAAACAAATATTGTATGAACTATTGAAAAAGATGGTGGTGCACATGAGTTTCTCACCAGCTCTTCTCATGATGTATAATACCCATCGGAACTGGTACTTGGATTAATTTTAATTCAAATTTCAAAGTTAAATTAAAGTCAATCTAAGCTCCGGTGATTCAAATAATTTTAATGCTATATTAGTATTATAATTTTACTAGTTAAGTTTAATTTAATTTAATATATTTAGTATTTTGATGTTTGTTTTGACTTGTTCAAGCTCTCTTTGGGGCCCATGGAAATAAATGATTTTATTTGATTAATGCATTTCGTATACAATAGAACAGCTACAGTAGCTTAGTCATTTACAATCGTGGCCTACTAGTTGGTTTACTACGCAACTTTCATTAAAAATACGACCTCTTACAAATTTACATCCCTTATTTGTTAATGTAAATCTCTGCAGGCAGCACGCACTTTGCCGGCGTTTTTACCCACGTTTTACTGCGGGCACTTCCGACTTGTCACGGTGGCAACATTTGCATAATGTTACCATTAATATGTTTCGTTTTTACTTTCCCTGTGACGTAAGTTGTAGCCTAAAATAGGATTTGATGGGATTGAATAAAACATTAGTGTGTCAATAGGTGGGTGGTGTAGAGTAGACTAGTGTTGCTTATCGATTAGGTTATCGATAGTCAATCGGTAGTATCGATAGTACTGGTAAATAACAATACTATCTGTAGCGAACAACTGCTGATGCTACAAAGTGTACTTTAAGCTTGTGACGACACGACACGACTTTTTTTATGAAAATATGTTTACATACGTCGAGCGTTGACGCTTCAAACTGCAAGAATAATGCAATGCTATGTGTTTCTCCACACTCACACCGCTTTAGGTCATAAGTAGCAATTGTTTTTGTAATCTATCTACCTATCTATATATATAAAAATGAATCCCTATTTCCCTTGGTGCGTCAGCGACAGCGTCTGTCGGGTCAGCTAGTAATAATATAAATATAAATATGTATTTCTGGCACCAGAGAATAAAAGTATATATCTCACGATAGGTATCTATAATTCACTAACAACAATATCTGACTCCTACATTGGTGACCCCGACGTGATATGAACAAGCAACCTCCTGATCACTTATCAACAACATGAAGAACTATCGATACTAGCCAGTTCTAGATAAAAAAAATATCGATTGTAAGACTATCGATACATAGGCAACGCGCATAGACCACTCTATGGGTGGGTCGTGTCAGGCGCCACCTAAGTAAAGATCCGACAGTTACTTGTTTATCATCTTACCTCTTTGTGTCCCGTTTCTGGAAGACGACTCAATAACATAACATCACGCCTATATTAACCAGAAGGATATTGCAGAGGTCTGATGATCCACATTTCACATATTTAGTTAACATGTGATAGAGCCTATCAACATCTACTAGACACAATACCAACTTCGTGTGGCTATTGAGAATTTTCTGACAAAAAAATTAAAGAACTCTTTTGCCCGATCCGGGAATCGAACTTGTACTGTAATACTATCGATGGCCACTATTGCATAGCACAATCGATACTATCGGTAATATCGCTAGTATATCCCATTTTAAATTAAAGCTATCGATTGTTTTTAATTCATTTCATTGAATATCTACTACAGTTGCAAGGGCGGTGTCAGCGCTGGCTGGGCTTTGGGCATCACCAATAATGTATGTTTAAATTGTACATACCTTTAAATTATAATGTTTATTGTAAAACTATCGATAAAGCGCTAGAGTAGACATCCCTTTGAGTGGGTCGTGTCAGGCGTCTCCTACGTGAAGACGTGACAGTTACATGTATGATCTAACCTCTTCGAAGATATGTGATGTCACCAAATGGAATAAATCAGATGTCTTGTCAGTCTCAACTACCTCATTGGTGTAGTAGTTAGCATATACGGTCTATCACCGTAAGGTCTCGAGTTAGATTCCTGGATCAGAAGAAGGTGGTATTTTGATTTTTTTCGTTAGAAATTTCTTAATAGCAGGAAGGAGTTGATATTGAATCCGGTGGATAGCGATAGGCTCACCCCATTTTCACATGGGACCTTCATATTACAGGTGAAATTTCTGGTTATACCTATAGGCGTGATGTTATGTTATGTTATGTATATCGATCATAACGCAAGTGAAATATTAAAATCAAAAATAAATTGTCGAATAAACAATGTCAAACGTACTTGTAATGTTAATCCAGGGATAATTTGATTATAATGTCACTGATAATACGGCATATTGTTATCAGTTGTGACGCGATCTTAATCTCAACTAATATTATTAAGAGGGAAGTTGGTCTTTTTATAAATAAATAAATAAATATAAATATTCCACAACTCACACACAACGCCATCTAGTCCCAAACTAAGCAGAGCTTTTACTATGGGTACTACAATAACTGATACTAATACATAGATACTTTTCTTTTGTAAATACATACTTATTATACATAGAAACAACCAGACTAAGACAAACCCCATTGTTCATGGACACAAAGATTTGTCTTAAGTGAGACGAACCCACAACCTCGGCGTCGCAGGCAGGTACATTACCCACTCCGCCATCCGGTCGTCAATTTTGTTAATTTTGTTAGTTTGTTATGATTTAACTCGAAAATTTCTTGACGTTCTATAAAAATGTTCTTCGCCTTGAAAGCTAGATTATTCTAGAGTAACGTGGGCTATATCGTACTGAGCTATCTTGGCCCGCGAAGCCGCGCACAGAGGCTATTTCAGAAACAGTGTTTGATGTAAATGCTAAACTTATTGTTTCTTTATATTATCATTAGTGTAGGATTGACTGCCTCGATGGTCTAGTGGTTAGCGTATGCGCCTCTTACCGAGAGGTATTAGGTTCAATTTCCGGGTCAGTCAAAGTTTTATTTGTGAACTTTCCGTCCGAAAATTCACAATAGCAGTACTGAGTTGTAATTTTGCCCACTGGATGGCGATAGGCTCACCCCTGAACATAATAGGGGAAATGTGGGTGTTGTACACCTCTGCCACACCCTTCTAGGTAATATAGGCGTGATGTTATGTTACGTTAGTAGGAAACTGACAGCTAAAACCTATTCTGAAAATGGGATCAATACCTTTGACCCAGTCAAGGTGTATGTGGAAGCCTTTTGTTTATTATCGTGGTAATTTGTTATAATATAATGTCAACCTAACATACATTGTTTTAATTTTATCATATTATCTTCGTTTTTACAGCATTTTTACTACTTAATAAAATGAATTTATGCGTAAGGCCGGGCTTTTTATCATAATTGAACTCGCTTTCGCACCTGGCTCCACCCGCGTATGATGTGATGTCAATAAGCCAGTTTTATTCCAGTTCTTCTATCTGTAAATTTCATCAAAATTAGTTCATTGTTCAAGCGTGAAGAAGTCACAAACATACATACTCACACAAAAACATTCGTCTTTAAATTAGACAAAACACACATTCACTCACTCAAGCACACTCAGTCTCAGAACAAATCCTTGTGAATCACACAAAGATGTCACATGTGGGGATCGAACCCACAACACCCGTGCAGTGGGGGCAGTGAGGCGACAGCATAAACCACTACACCACACAGCGTCTTTATAATATTAGAAGGAAGGATAAGGATATAAACAGCGATATTATTATTAGACTTCACATAGGAATTAAATTTTAGTTTTTATCACAACTTTACAAGCAATTTTTTGTCATCTAACCTTCGACTAAGGTTAAACATGCATTTACAATCGTATGATAACAATGCAGATTTATTATAGGTATTATTATTCGTATAAAAACAGATTTTGAATAGTATATTTAGTAAATAGTTTTTATGAGCACTTAGGTTTATTTTTTGTGACAATGTTGGACATGACCGATGTCCACATGGCATAAACAACAACTTCTGGACATTTAGTTCTCTCGTAGAAGGTTGTTGCAGAGGTGTATAGCACCCATACTTCATCTTTTAGGTCCCATGTGTGTGAGCCTATCGCCATCCACCGGCCAAATTGCAAATCCGTGCTGCTTTTTGAGGTTCTGTTGGCGTGAGAGCGCAAACCACTAGACCAACCTTCCAGGTCAGAGCAAAAGTATATCTGATTATGAAGTTAATTTACTCATAGGTGTTGTTGAGATTGATCCAGTGTTTTCGTATAGCGCTTTCAGCCACAAGATAATAAAACGGTATTAGGTGCAGCTGCTTACCTACTCTTGTTCATTATACTATCATTATAATATCCATGTACTATAATTATGTATATTTAATAAGTTAATTATCATTTTTTTTGGTTTTTCTATTTCGTTCTGTATGGTATTTCTATTTCGTTCTGTATGGTATGTATGGCTTTAAATTATCTCCCATATATTTTGTCTATTCAGGTTGTCTGGAAGAAATTGCAATAACGATAAGACCGCCGATTATTCAATATTTATTTTGTAAATTTTGAAATCTTATTTTTATTAAAACTGACGTGAGTTTGTAACATTATTAAAATTATGAAATACGGGTGTTACTCACGTAATGTTGGTCTATTTAGTCGACCGCGGTTTCGCCTATATGTCTAGGCATTATCAAGAGAGTGCGATACGTCGCGCTTGAGTCGCAGCCAGTCTTGCACAGCCAGTTTTGAAATCTTCTTTTTTTATTATTTATTATTATTATTGTTTCCCATCTTCTTGTGGTGATTGAGTCATAAGCAGCCATCATTATATCATTACTGCATATTATGTCTCAGCGTAGTTAAGACCTAAAGCCATTAGGCTTTTGTCTGGCGACAGAACCAAAGAATACGCAAACGCGCAATCGAAAATCTCAAAACAGCAATATCTTTTGTTATCACTCATTAATCTCGAGAGCCTTGGCTGTCAAATTTAATGGGAAAAAATCACAACACAATGGAAGACCTTGACCTGTTTGAAGCGTATAATTATTTTAACAGCACTGTTATTGTACCGTAAAGACGGTTTATGGAGTACTGGGTGAGGTGTCTTTGCTGTTTGTGTTGTTGGTGTGGCTATTGTGTTGGTTCTCTGTTTGCTTTTTCGTGCTTGAAAATCCGACCACCTGGTAAAGAAATTAATGATGGTCTATGTAAACGCATTATTATTATAACGCATTATATATAAATCTTATTTTTAACTAAAAAATGTTTATTTTAAATTCTAACGTAAATGGAATTTAATTCACCTTCAGAGTGGAGTTGTAGTTGACAACTCCTGGAGTGATTGTCATTGATGGGTTTATTTGTATTCGTAGGACTGAAAGAGGAAAGTTACTGAGCTAAGCAGTTTAAAGTAAAATCGTACGTAAATTCTTTAATGCTTAATCGTACATAAAATAAAACATGATATATTCTGATATACTAGTGACAATGACAATTTTTTCAACAAAAATGAGCTTAATTCAGCACTGAAATTTGTAATTATTAATATTATGTAATAATAATAAAATAGCAGCCCTGTATGTAATGCATGTCCCACTGCTGGGCTCGGTTTTCTTCTCATGATGAGAAGTGTTAGGCCATAGTCCACCACGCTAGCCAAGTCTTAGTGCGGATTGGTAGACTTCACACACCCTCGAATACTTTTTAGGCACTCACAGGCATGCAGGGTTCCTTACGATGTTTTCCTTCACCGTTAGCGAGCGATAATTTATATGATTAAGACACACATATCTTCTGTAATTAATATGATGTATTTTTTTTTTAATAAACTGCAATGGAACTTTATGTTCTCGTCTGTAGAACTTTTACAGTATTATTCACTCTTCAGGGTAGCTTGTCATTAATTATGTCAGTAGCATGAAACCGTGATGTGAATAAGATTGAGACAAGAAAGAACTCTAAAAGAAAGTATACTGGTTAGTAGATTATATTTATCATGTATTTTTCACTCACGTATCGAATTAGCAAGTAGCCTGATAATAGTAGCAGATAACCAAGCAATTATTTCATTCATTAATTCCATCCAATATCCGTGGCAGTAGTGCTAATCCATCATGTTCCTGATATCATCACAACTTGTAAATGCCATGTTTCAACGATCGCTCGCGCTTATGAAAACTATATCTTGCAGATAGCACTCACGTAAATGGAATTCAATTCACTTTCTATTACGGGAGTAGAGTTGTCAAGTGCGTTGACATCAATGCTTTTATTTCTATTGGGATGAAATGACCTTTTGACATTCTGTAATGCGTGAAGCGATTGAAATTAGGAAACATAAAAAAAATCATTCGTGATCACTGATCGCGGTCATAAAAACTCATAAAAAAGTGAATTTAGTACCGTTCCGCAATTTCGAAGCAGTTAGTGTACCTACATGAAAAAATCTAAAAGTGAGGGAGTATGAAAACTTATCTACATCACCGGTGGCGGCAGGGAGTTGCTAATTCAGTATGCTATAGAAAACGGCCGGTATAACCATAATAACTATATATATTCCCGTTCAAAATTCTGTATTTAATAAATTTTAACGGTAGCTTAAAGTTTAATATAATATCACCTAAAAACCCATCAAGATTTATATGAGTAAGTGTTATACTGTAACTTACCATTAATAGTTATGTTTTCGCCAATCAAAATTAATTTAGTAAACATATTTTAAAAACTACAGACCATAGTCATAACTTTATGCATAAAGCGTAATATACACCGGCTTATGCCGATCCGCACAACGTTGTACCGATGAGCGTTTTAATTAGATCCGCGTTCATAGTACAAACATAATTTGACATAACAGAATAAACGGCTATAATTTCTGGCGGGATGAGCAGAATTTGAGGCTTGTTCCGTGTTTATTTTGTATTATATGTATAATTTATTAAATATGTATGCAGTTTTTATCTGAATGTCTGCATGAATATGCAGCACGGAGTTGAAAATTTTGTGGTGGATGGCGATAGGCTGATTCATTTAGGTCCTTTATGATAGGGTGTATCATAAAGGACCTAAATGAATCAGGTGAAGTGTGGGTATTGGAAACCTCTGCCACACCACGTCACGTGATGTCATATAATATTTTGAGCTATTTGGAGTTAACTACTAAAATTATTTTTTGAAAATTATGAGAAAAGTATTAAAAAGTTAACCAACACAGTCCAACCAAAAAATACTTTATAACTGCTATTTTTTTTTGCTTATTTTAGATTTTTTTCTAGTTATATATGCCAGTAATGAAGACATGCCTAAATCTACCAGTACATTAGCAAAACAACTGGTGAAGAGTTACATAATATTGCACAATTCTTAGCCCGAAGACAATTATACAAAATTACGGTTTTTGTTCGCTGTGAATATTTTTTTGTTCTTCTTTGAGTTTCAAGTGTATTGTATTTCAAGGTGGTTAGGAATAAAGGTCCTCGCACATAAGATACGATCAATACTAAGTACTGTTTCGAGGCGGCTGCTTGGCGATGGGGTCTGTGTATTTGTTTATCTATGAATGCGATCTAATACTGCAATAGCTTCTGTACTTTGATTTATTATTGTTCTACATCAAAAGCATCGACCGATAGCCGAGTGGGAGACCGTAGGACTGCTAAGTAGAAGGGCTGGGGTTTGAACCCAAGACTCTGTAGGTAAATCGAATAATCGTCTTATCGAAAATATGTGGATTTTCTAACTATCATGAAAATTATAGATCAATAACGGTGAAGGAAAAAATGCGAGGAAGCCTGCAATTATGTTATATGTACAGATGATTTATTTATAATTAATTGACAACTTGTAGATAGCTTGTGCGATAAATCGTTAACTATGAGCATAACTATGTACATATAAGTTAATTATTAACTTATTTTGAATATCATTATTATTTTAATTAGGTTTGTAATGAATTTAACAAATATCGGTCTAGTAAGTAACAACAACAAGCTAATTTTAAATGCCTGTTTTTTGATTAATTGGCTGTTGTTGAGTTTTAGTCCTTGAAGAAAACACATTTTTCCATATTTTGCACACACAAATGTAGTCTAAACGATAATTATATATGCAAGAATCATTTACCTAACTTTAAGTGACTTTTAACAATATAATGAGCTATATAAGAGTCATAATAACATACCTATGTATCAATAAAAATAATTCTAACTTTATGAATAGAATAATGGGAAAACATATCAATCATTGACCGCATGTAGGTACTAATAATACTTATGCTATATTATATATTATTATAGTGCGCATGAAACAGCATGTTTGGGAATTCCCTAATTAGTCACTATTTTGTTTTGATTCGCGAAAAATAGGTACGAAGTGAACAAAATGTTCACAATATAGGTAACTTGTTGACCGCAAAATATTATTTTTAAAAATTAGACAATATGTCTAAATCGTGTAATTACTATAAAGGTAATCACTGTTATCAGTGAGCTCGTGACCACGAATGATGCAAGTCAATGATATTATATAAAAACAAAAGCAGATATGTTATAAGCGCTCGCGCTGTGAATACTCAAATACGTCCCAATTGGGACGTCTTGTGTTTAGTTTGCGTGTGGCCTGCGTCGAGCGCAGTCACGTGCCAGACGCCATGCGCCATGTTCAAGTTAAGAAAGAGAAAGCGATATTGTTTTGACGTTAGAGCGATAAGGATGCGTGCGCTGCGGACATTTGTCAATGTGTGCAATTTGGAATAGCTCGGAACGGATTTAAATCGTAATTTCTATGAACGTAACATATCTATAGTTCTATAATATCATTGATGCAAGTCATTTCGAAACGCAGAGCATAGGTATTTTATCGCAAAATATTATATCATGGGATGACCGTATTTGTAGAACGATGATAACACTAATCGAGTATTGTAATGGCACTAGCAAAGGATTTGGCACAATATTATTATGTTAATTAAAAAAAATCGTTGGCGTTTTCACTTTGTTAACTTAGAATTTTTGTCGGCTTTAGCTTATAAAGTATTTATTTTGTGATGTTGAATCAACATGAGTTTTTGTCAGTGTTTTTTAAGGTATTAAGTCTTATTTATACCGTACGCGACTTTAGACAAAAAAGAAAGAAAAATGTATCTCTAAACCGAGATTTTTTTTTAAATATTATAAAAGAAAATAAATAAATAAATACATAATTAAAGTCTGACATCTAGTCTCACAAAGAGTATCGTATTACCTCGTACTGGGTTATAGAGGTCTGATGATGGCAGTCGCTCCTCTTAAA
This sequence comes from Hypena proboscidalis, assembly GCA_905147285.1. Taxonomy (NCBI): domain Eukaryota; kingdom Metazoa; phylum Arthropoda; class Insecta; order Lepidoptera; family Erebidae; genus Hypena; species Hypena proboscidalis. Next base: position 20,402,837 of record LR990130.1, read on the forward strand.
ATACTGATATTCAGCTAAATCAGTTAGACTACAAACTGACTCGAATGTAATTGGGAAAAGGCTCTTTTTTATACTACGCCCACAGCGAACGAACGTGTAGTCCACCTGATGGTAAGTGGAAGTACAGCCCATGGACATCAACAATCCACAAAAGCAGATTATAGATACGTCGCTGCAGCTGAGGACTAAGGTGTTATGCCTCATGTGCCAGTAATTTCAGGGCCTGATCTCACCACCAAACCGCAACACAGTAATGGAAGCACTACTATTTGGCGGCAGGTTAAAGGTGAGACGGCGGTGCTGCCGCCCTCGAGCTCGTTCACAAGAGCTCTACCACCAGTGAAGGCTCGGCAGAAGATGATTATTAAAAAAAACATCTTTGAATATACTAATGTAGTAAAAACATGGGAGTCCGTTAGCAAACAGTAGTCAGTACAGAAGGCATCTGTTTTTAACCACAAGGTACTCGTACATATGCTACATTAGGTTAGTCAGCAGCGTACAGTATGCTAATAAACGTGTCATCATTCTTTGAAACCGTTTGTGTAATTAAATTACGTTTTTTATTGACATTGAACTATGTAGTTATACTAGTTATTATCAGGGCTCGGAATTAGGTAGAGCTTTTTTATGTACTTGCATCGAAATGTTGATATTAATGTGGACCTTCCCGGGATTTCTAATGGACAATCCTGTGTGGCCAACAATATTACGAATAAATAATAATAAAACCTCAGAGATAGACAAATAAAACAAAGATAATTAACATAATTTTTTTATTAGTTTACATTAATACACACATAAATTTTTTATTAGTGTACTTTTAGGTCTCACATGATAAGGGATAATTCCATCATCGTTCACTGGACAATAGTGGAAATAGTTCAGACATCCTGTGACTGTTACTGAGAATATACTAGCGTCGTAATCCCATATAAAAGTGTTTGACCGACCCCGGGATCGAACTCGAGACCACGTGAGAAGAGGTCACATTCATGTCCTGCTTAGAGTGTACCATTAAAGAAAATTTGTAAGTGATATATTATGTACGCTTACAGTTAATTTCAATGTTCAATGTCAATAAAAAAACATTAATAATTATTTTACTGTCTCGTTGGTTAGCGTCTGCGCCTCTCACCGCTAAGTCTCGGGTTCCATTCTTTGTGAAATTTACGTAAGGAAATTCTCAATAGCAGCACGGAGTTAGAATCGTGCCTGGTGGATTGCGATAGGCTCCTATCCCATAGGACCTCAACATAACAGGTGAAATATGGGTGTTGTACACCTCTGTCCCACTCTTTTGGGTAAAATATGCGTGATATAATAATAATAATAATAATATTAATAATATTATTAATAATAATAATATTATAATAGCCCTAACCATCGGCAGCTTGGTCCCTGCACCTGATGTCGGTGGGACACTGTTTTTTATATTTTTAAATGTTTTTTGTATTTTTTATTTATAAATCATATTTAGAAATATATTAAATAAGTTAAGTGATAAATAAAGAGGAATAATAATATTAATAATGCATTGGTGTGCTTAACTTCAAATTTTCCGATGATCTCAAGTACCTGTTATGTGTATTATTAATGAAATGGAAACGTTTTTTGAGATAAGTAGGAGAGTTCTGGGATTAAATAAAATATTGTAAAGCAGTGACAGAATATGAGTATTCCGGCGAAGGCGGATTGGTAACCACATGAGCTTTGAACGAAATTCGGAGACTTGGTCATACTTGCGTAAGCCAAATATAAACCTTATGCAGAAGTTTTGAAGACGCTCAAGTTTGTTTAATTGTTCCTCAGTGACTTATGATATTATGTTTATGTTATATATTTGGTACAGTAATGAAAAATAAAACTATTTATTCATGATGTTTCACCACGTGCTACCAATTGGTAGATAAAATAATACCAGCTGCAAAAAACCAAGATAAAAAAAAAGTTAAGAAATTTTAAAAAAAGTATTGCTTTGTTCAACTTGTGACCGTTTTTATTAAATTCAAGCTTTGAATCCTGACCGGAAGATTTGTAGTCTATATCCCTTTTAAATTTGGACCGGTAAAGCAGAACGGAAATATTTGCCTACCGAGTAGGTACCTAATCTGGGTAGGATTTTGTATCGTGTTTTGACAATGCCTTTTAAAAACCTATGATTATGAGAATACTGTTGTTTCTTCCTAATAATATATTACTGATCGATTATACGGTAAATGGATTTATTGAAATACTTTTTTCTTTCATAGGAAGAATACAATAATGAAAAGCTATTACCACAAGCGTTCATCCCCCAATAATATTAAAATCGTTTACTTCATTAAGGTAACGAGACAGTAGCAAAGAAAATGTCACTTTGAGTTTCCTCACGAACAAAAGTTATAATTCAACCTATTGTCCTGGCCTTCATAATGCAAAATACATCCTATTCATTCGCAGCTTTATAACTGACGCGCCCCTTTCCACAAAACCGCTTCACCCCCTCTGTAGGTACGGAAGCACGTGTATCGTGCATCCTGCACTAACATAGACCGTCCGTAATATCCTTCTCTCTTTCTACCGTCAACGATCAGCGCACGCATTGCAGGTGAACTCGCGATTTTTGCTCAGTCGTGTTTTCAACGTAGCGTGAGTAGGACGCTGTCGCGCGCTGTTTGTTTCCCGCGAAAATTTTACGTACGTTTTAAAATCTACATCTTCATAGAAAAGACTTCGGGATTCTATTTTGTAGATGTTATTTGTTTTTGAGTGGCACCCATTGATTGGTTGAATAGTACTGTGGTTTTGAAGAATTTTGTGTGTTTGAGAAGCAGTTTTTCGGATTTTTATTTTTCTTCTTGATTTCTATAAAGTAAGTACAGTTTTGATACGATTATAATTTCTTTAACTGATTCTTGTTAGATTCTAACTAGATATTTTTTTATCGAAAAAATACTTTAAGCTATTCTTTTTATTTTAATCAATATAAAATATCGTAAAAATATAAAAAATCTTGCTGTTATAATTAATTTTGTTAGGTTCACTTAGTAATAAACTTTGCCTTCACCTTCCAGCGGCTCTACAAACGATTACGCGAACCGCAGATGTGTTTTTACAAACCCAAAAACATCAATGTATAATGACATCAATAGAATATTCAACCGTGAACCCAAAAGATTAGTTCATAAAATATTAACGCTATATCTCCGCGGGGTCGGTTCAAATTTGTGCTCCAGACTTAATAAGGATCGTAGAAAATCCCCAGCTAAGGGTTACAACTGCGTCCCAATAAATAATCGAATTAATTGCGATACCAAACTTTAGCGCCGTCTCGTTGCGCGCCAATTCTTATTTGAATAATTCTGATTTCAAACTTAAACATGTCTGTCTGTTCCATTTCAACTGACGGTAATTCAATTTCGTTTTCATTCTATGTTCTGTATTTTATTTTTAAATTGGATTTTAAGCCAGTATTTGAAAACGTAATTTAAAAGACGTATATTCTATTGTTTCACACTCGACGGTCTTCGTCGATGTCATATTATTTTAATTCCGGCCACAGCTAAAGTAATTTTTGTGTCGGCTTAATGCCAAATTGTTTCTATTCTTTTTCCAGAGCACTGAAATTACGATGTTATTGCAGTTGTTAAAATCTGCAATTTTCAATTGAATTCAAAAAAATTAAACAAAAACATTACGAAAATGCAATTTGCACCAATTCATTTAGCGAGTTTTATTGATGAAACAATACAGAATTATGACGGCCCGTATATTTTACAACGCACATTTATTCTCGTTAGAAAATTGTTTTTATGTTGACAAAAAATCGAGTAAATAAAATGCTCGATTACTTCCGACGGGTGAAACTATAAAATTATAGTAAACAGTCCACGAAAGAAAAGAGCAGAGTACTGACTGATGACGACAGGTGTATGCAATCAAATAGTACTATCAAACTAACAATGTACCACGTTTTATGACAAACAAAATTTTACTCCAAATACTTAGTTGTTTAGTCAACGAAATATTTTTGTTTTATTTTATCTATGCTACATCCATTAGAATGAAAAATAATCATACAAACCCAATTACGTCCGTAACCATTGTAAGCAAGGAATGAAGACCATTTACTTCACATTTGCTTCATTTCTATTCTGGTCTGCAATTTATTCACTTACCTATACTTATTATAGCAAGAAAAACGCCATGAATTCACTTTTACATACTCCCCTGGTACTTCCATTCATGTCGAATAGTTTATTTCTTTTATTTCCTTTCCGTTCACACAACTCAAGAATTTCGTCTAATTAAAATATCGTTGATGCAACGTCTTGCGTTTGTTGAAATTACGTAGTCTCCATTGCCTATTCAAGTATTTAAATTGCAAATATACAAATCAATTCTGTACAAAAGTCTGACATCGATTATCTTAGTAGAGTTTAGAACTTTAGATACATCGTTAACTTCTTACGAGTGCGACAAAAAATGAAGGCGGAAGCGTACGAGCGTCGAACAAACCACATGTACAATTGAATTCATTAGGCTATCTATAAATAACAATCATTCCAGGACAAGCAGACGGACAAGAAGACGGTCTAAATAATACTAATGCATACCTAACGATTGTCGCTTTGACTGGTAAAGCCGAACTAGAAACTCGGGCTATTTTAGACGCACATCCGACTAGTCCACGACAGATAGTTGGCCGGCGTCGAACTTTTCGTATTTTATTTTCGTTGAAAAAAAATACATTCTTCTGTCTTCAAACCTTTTGTTACAGCATCGGTCTTTATATTTTTTAAATACGTCGTGTTGCCAAGTACTAGTTAATTCGGAATTGTTCGTGAGATTTATAATGTAATTTGTGAGGGATACAGCTGCTATCTCCATTATTATCTTGAAACACTAATGGCCTGGATTGCTCAATGCTTTTGTTAATGTTGTGATAATTAAACTATTTATAATAGCACGACTATACCGACAGTTAACTGCGCAATATAAGTATGTAGAGGAAAATCTAATTGTTATCCCACTTATATAAAAGAATCTAAAGTTAGTATGTTTGCCTGTCTGACTAAAATACTAATATATGCTATAAAGGGCAAATATGTTTGTCTGTTTCTATTTTCATCGACCAATGAAGCCGCGAGCTAGCAAGATATAAGTTTTAGTTTATCACTGATGCGTTTATCGTATTCATGCACGCGATTCTAAAGAAAGCAAACCAAGTTTTAATTGTTATTACAGTAATCTGTTTTACAAACTTTTAATAACGTTGTAAACATTACCGTCAGCAATAAAGTTATGGATGTTAATATTCAGACAGACACGAAACACTCAGTTTATACATCGACTGTGTACACTGTGCACCACCGAGACACTTGTGTCATTGTGTATCCGAAGCATAAAACGAACTATGAAAATATAAGTCTAATATCTGCTCAATCTAAGATAGACGACATAGTTATATTGGTTCGGGCCCAATATGTTATGGTAACAAAAGTAAAAGTAATATCAATTTCGTCGAAGGACGCCATACAAGGATATCCCTTACCCGCGTGGAATGTTTAAGTAGGTCAGGTGCATAGAACTTCAGGATAGTAAATTCTGTAACCAATTTATTAACTTGAACGTCAGCACGACCGTTTTCCACGTAAAATACTGATATTTAGCTAAAGCCGTTGGACTAGGGGCCGACCGCAATGTAATTGGTAAAAGGCTCGGCAGATTGAGAGTCAGCACGATCGATTTAAAAATGACATGATCCGTAAAAACTGCCAGTATTTGTGGTTCTGCATGCATAATAAATAAATATACAACGACCGAATACAAAATTAAAAAGCTACTATTTTTGTAGCCCTCTATTTCATTCGTCTAATAGCAACTCATACTCTTTAGTCCATTTTTTTAGAATGTTAAATTTAATTGTTATTTTATTAAGCTTGATATTAATGTAGACTATAATCATGAGGTCGATTGCACCGCCCAGAACATCACATTACTGCCATATTATTATACTTCTGGCAGATTTGTCGTCTTTTAAAACTCAGTCAATCCTAGGTGGATTGCGCTGAGTTTAAAATGACAACAAAATGATCTTCCTCACCTCGTCTTCCTACAAGGACTTCGGGACTATTCTATTTGCATCCAGTTTAGACTTTGATGTAGCATTGAAAGCAGTCCAAACGGTTTCGGAAGTCTCTTTAACGACATAAACAAACTGCAAATTCAAACGCAAACGCAAACGAGATTGTTTATCTTTGAAGTCTTAAATTATAATTATTTTAATATGTATGCCGAATGTTATTAGGTTTAGTTCACTCCGGTAATCTTTTAATTTAGGTAAACTTTAACATTTTGTAAATTTCTCAAATATTCATTATAATATGTTAAAAACAAATGTTAAAATTGAAAATAATACAAATTTATCCGCATGCTCGTCAAATTTTGTAGACAAAACTCATTTCTGACGATATAATAATTATTCATTGAAACTGAGAGTACTTCTGTCTTCATGATTATATTTAAATATTCTCATGACACACTGAAAATAAAACATTAAACAAGCATTTGTTTCGATGTCATGTGTCAAAATTCTGAAATTATGTGACATGTTCGCCGGCATTTCGCTCAGGTCAATGATTTTTCATTGAACATTTCGAGTATGCGAAATGCGAGTAAAAATATTGGAATAGCTGTACTAGTTGTTTCTATACTGTCCAGTCCGAAATGAATATCGGGCGCAAAAATATTCGTCGAAGGTATTATAATATTTAAAATATGAATTTAGGTACTGACTTTCATGCCTCGGTATTCTACGTGGCGTTTTACGTGTCATGTTTCAGTTAAATTATTGACTCATCTTAAATTCTATAATATATAATATGTACAAAAATATGTAGTGCAATAAACAATTTGAAATAAAAGAGGATAAAACTACATTTTCCTGATGAATACAAAAACAATTGCGATGGTGATGTTTTTATAACTATTTTTACTTTTATGGTAAAATAATAAAATTATGGTTACAATCAATAAAAGAAAAATAGTCCATATATTTATGTTCTCGCTATAATAACTAATGATGATAAACTGCCAATGTTAATTTTATTTTCATTCAATATTTATATCAATAAACCAGTATTTTGTTATCCTGTTGATTTTTTTAAATAATATCGATAACACGTCCTGTTTGTATTCAATAAATTTATATTGCAAATATTAACATTTATAATAAATTTATTATTTTTGTTGTTTTTGTCAATCTTAATTAATATTTTGTTTCATATAATGGTATTTTTTATTGATTTTAAGGGTTTGTGTAGCATCTATATAGATACTGTCCAATGAATTACTGTTCAAAACAGGTATTCAAGTTACTAGATGTTTAAAAATAAGTGTATTAAGGTGCAGATAGCAGATTCGATTTTGAGCATTACGTTACAAACTACCTCCCAGTTTTAACCGACTTCAAAATAGGTTTTTTTTTTCGTTTTATGCTACCTACTTTCGACTGGGTGAAGCAATTTTAATGTTTTTAATTTGAAAACCGGTGCTTCTCGTGTGATCCCATTTTAATTTGGTCCAGTTCTGACATGGCACCTATGAGAAAACCATAATATAAATCTAAAATGATTGCAATTAAAGTGGGCTTTTTACCCGACTGCGTCAGAAGGAGGGTTATGTTTTTCGAGCGTATGTATGTATGTATGTGTATGTATGTATGTATGTATATATGTATGTATGTATGTATGTATGTATGTATGTCTATTTCTTTGGCACGCCCTACAGCCCAAACGGCTTGACGGATTTTGACAAATGAGGTGTCGTTGAATTCGACAAAACAGTGATAGTGACATAGGCTATATAAATTTTCAAAATGGCGCCGGCAAATGAAAAAAAAAGGGGGGGTGGTATGGATTTTCTTTTCATCATAGTAATATGGGTATCAAATAAAAGGCCATGAAAAGACCATTTCAAAAATATATACTTCTTATCACATTTATATTACTGATTAAACACAATTTACCAATTTATATATCGGCACGCTCGCGCGCCCGAAGTGGGTGGAAGTTAGTTTGTATGTTCGCTCACGCTAATCTTGGAAACTGCCGGTCAAATTTGAATAATTGATTTTGCATTTGATAGTTTAACTCACGATTAAGGCTCATTGATCTCAAAGAGATGTCGATGAAAAAAAACATGTCGGCTAAAAGAACTAAAAAGAGTGAAATAAAAAATAATTATTAAAAAAACAAAAAACCCGACTGCTTAAAAAAAAGAACTGAAAAGATAAAAACAAGTATAGCATTATCTACATTCTTTATGATGTTGCAGGCGGGGACAAACAATACTTTGTTACTACTATTGTCACCGCCTGCAACATCAAAAAGAATTTAGTTTGACATATTTCATTTGTTGTTAATGAATTTAATGTAGATAATGCTATACTTGTTTTTATCTTTTCAGTTCTTTTTTTTAAGCAGTCGGGTTTTTTGTTTTTTTAATAATTATTTTTTTGGAAAATTATTCGAATAAAATTTTTTAATATCGAAATGTTTCATTACAGGTTTCGCACTGTAATGCTTTGCTTACCACATAAGTGTTATATTCGAAGCTGTAAGTGTTACATTATACATTACAAGTGAATGCTCGCGGTCTTTGTGTACCTTTAAGTAAATGTATTCACAATCGATCTAACAACGGATTCTTACATCACTTGAACGTCCAATGTTTATTTTATTGTCTATTAGCTCATACAACACGTTAACATCGTCATACTAATGCTCATCAGTTCTCTATACTGATGTAATGGAGCTGTAGAGAATGTTTGTATGTACGCGATAATCTCTGAAATTACTAAACGGATTTGAATAGTCCTATTTGTATTTGATAGCCCTATTTATGAGCAAGGTTCTAGGCTATTAGTCATCACGATGCAACTCACGGGAGCTGAGCAGTGACGTTTAAACTGCTTGATGTAGCTAGTTTGTTTATAAAATAGTTCCAACTTTTGTTCGATTTTGTTTATAAAATAATGCTCACCTACGATATTGTTTAGTATGTTCGTTTGTTTGTTTAATATAATGTGGAAGTCGGATGTTTTAGTTCCCCTTTAAGTTCAGCTATTCTTTTGATTTGTATTTGTTGTCTTTACAAATTAATTATTGGTATTAGGTAAAATCTTTGGCATTGATACAATTTTCTTATATGTATCGTATAATTTAAAATGTCGCAATTTTAACAAGTCTAATTTTATACAAGGTCTAATACGTTCATAATTTGAGATAGATATATCTAAATTTGGAAAGACAGGTTTAAATTTGGCGTCCACGTGTTTTACTAACTATTAAAGAATTTACGTTAATATAAGTTCAGAGTAGAATTTTTAAATAAAATCATATTTAAAAAGATGATACGCATAATTTTTTTTTTCTTATTGTGTTCACTACCAAGTAAGAACATTTCCTACAATGTTTTATTTGACCTTGAACATGTAAACGTACACTCATCCTCACTTAATCCGACTTATCACAACCTTGAGTGATAATATAGTGATAATCGCATGAAATAAAAAACGTAATTATTTACCATTTTGATTACGTCTCTATATTCTGTCTTGCAAACTGTAGATTTGATATTTATTTGGTCTTGGATTGCCCCTTTTGACATTAATATTGCACAAATTTCATAAAAATACGTATGATTAGATTTTTTTGTGGTCTTCTTCTTCTTCATCGTGTCGATGCCCGAGTCAAATTTTATTTTGACTTGCCATCGTGGTGAAAGGATTAGCCGATTCGCTTTGGAGTACTCTCAAATAGCCCAGGCTGCGCCGGACGTAGGGAATCGTTATGTACGTCACTCGGGGAGTCTCCTTTCATGCACCTTTTTTGTGGTTATTCATAAAATTTGCAATTATGAGTAATTTTCCGTACGATCATAATGTGTCTGCTCTTGTTGAAATTCTTAATATAGAAACACATGAGAAAAACATACCTTTATGATATAGGTAGGTATTATTGGCAGCTGCAACATTTTATAGCGGAAATGCCAATAGAATCATATCCACACATGCATTTTTTGCTGTCGTTAGTAAATTATCTTGTTGGAAACTTTATATGACCATTATAAGACGGAAAAACCTAATTATACTGACATCAATAATAAAATCTACATAAAAACAAGAATAATTCAATAGTAGTTTGAACGGCCGTGGCGCTATAGATAAGGCATCAGTCTTACGATCGAGAGGTTCCTGGCCATTACACCACGGACGTGAACTCCCTCCTAACACAAGCGAATTAAGCTTAGCTGGAGAAGGTTAACAAGAATACTTGTAAGTAGTACTTGCAAATCATTAGTAAACTTAAAGAAAACCACAACAACCACAAAAATCGTACAGCATGTAATTATAAACCACATTTGCGAAGAAATTCAAGCCCTTGCACGCTCTCTCCCTCGCCGTACACCGTGCCCTAAGGGCTTTTAATGTCACCGTGTAGTACCGATAGCATCAGTAGGTCATGCCTTACACCTACGCGACCCATTTTTCTTTGTTACCGCGTAAATGAACAGCGGATATCGGCTTTATTCCTTGAATGCATTAGCCGAAGGGCTGCGGTGACAAATAGTGTGGCATTCTTTTCAAAGGTGAGTTTTCAGCATTATCATCTGCGACAATGCAAGCCATTAACTATATTACTGTTTTTGTTCACTAGGAACAACATTCTGTGTAATAATGAATAATGTAAGCGGAATATTATGCAGTTAATACTTTTCTTTTTTACCTTTGATGAAATTTGGGTCTTGGGTTGATTTGATAAATAGTTAGATACTATTACTTTAAATGTAAAAAAAAATATTTTTTTGATTATCGAATTAATTTAAAATTTACCATGATTAACATTATAATATCCCAACAGTATGTACAGCTTATTAATTGGAATCGAAAGATTTAGATGTTTGGTATATTGTACTCTATTCTAAAACTGAAATACAAAATTTGGTATGTAATATATAAAATAGCAAGCGCAAAATTAAATTCCATTATGTCGATCAAAAAAAAGAACAAGCAATTTTAGCGTACGTTATATTTAGTAACAATAATTTCATGGAAATTTGCAGCAGACGCGTTGGTGTCATGTCAAATAGTATTATATTGTGGCAATTTGCGTACTTGCACGACCTTGCGGTGACACGGAGATGTTTGCTGGTTTACGAATATAATACTAAATATACTATATTATTATATAATACAAAATAAATAAATAAATAAATATTTCTCAACTCACACACAACGCCATCTAGTCCCAAACTAAGCAGATTTTGTACTATGGGTACTGGAATAACTGATACTAATACATATATATATTTTTTAAATACATACTTATTTTACATAGAAACACCCAGACTAAGACAAACCCCCATGTTCATGCACACAAAGATTTGTCTTAAGTGGGAATCGATCCCACGACCTCGGTGTCGCAGGCAGGTACATTACCTACTCCGCCATCCGGTCGTCAAATAAATATATAATACTGACAACCACCAGCGATATTACCTGCTTAGTTTGTCAAATAATAGTGGCCTATGTCCTTTTCCAGATCTTTAAAGTCTTCATACTAAATTTCATAAAAATCGGTTTAGTTATTTTTTTTATGATGGATAGGCACGTGTTTGACCACGATCTCATCTGATAGTAAGTGATGATGCGGTCTACGGTAGAGCACGCTTACCTATGAGATACCTATATATATATATATATCTCTTTTACTTATGAAAGTATAAGAGACATACTAAGTTCTCATTTATAATATTAAAAAGGATTTATATAAATTTGCAATTATCTGATTTAAACCTTACCAATGCAGAACCATTTGCATCACACAAAAGCACTTATGACGAAGTTATTATTGTATGAGAATTATCAATGTACTTGACATGAGTAGTTTATTTAGTTGAGGAAGAACAATAACACTATAAAATATTTAAATTAGCTATTTATATTCAGTGGTTATTGAATAGAATATTATACTAAAATGTTTTTGTGGCCAATTTTTTTTTTTATTTTATTTATCTTTTTGTGTTTGATAATATTTTACTCTTATTTTAATTGCCATATTTCGTTAATATTTATAAATCATCGCTAACAATGATTAATTTACTAACCCATACTGAATTTAATTGCACTTCATACGCGTGTTAAGACCACTATCAAATAGAAACTAATAGAAATTATTAATTATTGCATTTTATTATGACACACGTCAAACACTTGAACAGGACAATATAAAACAAGAGCCAATTACATATTATTTAAAAAACTACGCCGTACAATCGTTGTCCTCCGTCATACATATTGTTAGTTATAAGAAAACATTTATTTAATGTAAGTAGTATCTATCCATTGTTTTATTTAATCACGTTGACAGTCCAACTTGTTATGGTTCTGTGATATAAACTAAGGATGATGTAATAATGAAAATGGCTGATTATTATGTGAAATTATTGAAATTGAAAAAGATATTCTAGAACGAAAGATCGGGACGCAAGACTAGTGGCTATGAATCTTGCCTGCACGTGTGGTGTAGTGGTTTAAGCGGTCGCCTCGCCGCTCTCTACTGCACTGTGTTTTGGTTTCGATTCCCACATCAACAAATCAAAACGTTTGTGTGATTCGCAATGATTTGTTCTGAGAATGGGTGTGCTTGTGTGAGTGAATGTGTGTATTTGGCCTTGTCATTGGCACCATTGGATAGTGTTATGCTTCTGGCGTTCTATCTAATGTATAAAATATAAATTTATTTAATTTTTATATTATTTTTTAAACGTAACAGGGCAGAACACCTTGCTAGTCGAAGTAATGACCGATGGAGTATGAAAGACGAACGACCAAGATATAGGTCGACGATATTATCCGTCTCGCAGGGCAGACCTGGACTAGATTGGCTATAGACCGGGCCAAAGACATAGTTATAAAGAGGTTTATACTCAACAGTGGGATAAAGGAGGTTGCCCATTATGATGATGATGATTTAATAAAAGATTGTCTATGTAAACATGGTGGCTAAAGTTTGATTAGTTAGAGACTTTAAAATTCTTGGATCTGATACGCGATAGTGACAAAGACGAGTAAAATTAAGAAAATGTTTTATAGGATGTATATAGAAGAAAATACTAACTAACTTTTGGTAGTCGAGTATTAACAGATGTATAAACACCGTAGGTCTAGCTAGGTATTTGTCATAACTCTTGAAATATTGTTATCTGATTTAACAACTTTTAAGGGCACTCATATGTACATATCTCGTGTACCGTGTCGATATTATGATTAATATCACTTATTGTGATATATTTATAATAGGTATCTTCTAACAACACTATAAATTAAAATACAGGGTATTATCATAAGATACTACATCGGCATCAATATATAAGTGCAATGTCTTAATATTTTAAATTAAAAATACTTATGTAGGTAGAACCTTGTTTATTTTACATTAATAAATTACATAATGTATAACAAAGTAAACCAAACGCTTTGGCAGAGCAACAAGCAAATTATAAAATAGAAAATATATACCAGACGTTGTAAATATATTATCCAGACTATTTTCTGGCCAATTTGGTGCATCAAAAAAAGAATGAATCAGAAAAATTTATCGGCCAGCTGCATCCTAATAGATTAAAAATAACATTACCAAAGATGCGTTTGTAATACCATAAATAATCTTACAATGGACATAAGCTTTTCTATAAGGCCCTTCTTGTTGTTAAAGGCGAGTATTTTTACTTGGATATGTCAAGTGGCACCCTTGTTTATAGCTCAATTACAGCCATTATCGTATGAACAATGACAACTATTTCTATATAATGCTAAGCATTTGAAATGTAAAGCGTAGTATACACCAGCGAGTTGAGATTTAAACTAAAAATAGTTGGAGTCTGTCCGCTTTGCCGCAGGAAATTATTTTGGCTCAAACTTTTGCCGAACTTTTACCGTTTTACGAACTATTTCGGACTCATTAAGCTTGTTTTTGGCGATGATTAAGCTCAGTTCTGTTTCATTATTTTTAATTTATGTTTGTAAAAGGGTATGACTAACTGCGACTAACTGTGCTATCTATTATGAGGCTATGTCAAGATAAAAACTGATGTCTTTTATTCACAAAATAATATAAGAGTTTGATTGGTAGGCGGATATTTTAAAAATAAGCCTGGTTTCATAGAATAATTAGTAAACAAAGGAAAAACCATGTGATTATTCTATAGGAAAAATTCAGCGACAGTTCATCCTTCTTGTTGTAATTGAAAATCACTTTTGCGTATTAAATCCCGCTTAAGTTATGTCTCAGACCACTAGATAGCCGTAATCGAAATAATTTACTATCTCATATTATTGACACAAGGTTTGTGGCGATACAGTTTTTGGGCATTCTCAAAATAGGTCTTGGCTACTAAATTTCGTCTTTGAACTAATTGAAAAATGTACCTGGTCTACAATCAGTTTTAGTGGCATAATAAATTTGTTAAAAGCCCTCAATGGTGTCTTACTACACATAAGACTTTGTCCTCAGCTGAACGTTATAATATCTAAAATTTGATTAGCCTGAAATTCGTGCCGTAATGGAAAAAGTGTTGAGAACAACGCCAGTATTGGTAGTTTTAGTTTGCAGTGTGCGCAGTTTATGTGATTAAAAAGTTACATGCCTTACTGCGAACACGAACGGTGGGTAATAAAGCAGTTTGGCTAATTTTAAATTTTGTACTGGACCTTTTTAGGGTTCCGTAGTAACGCCATGAAACCCTTACAGTTTCGCCATGTTCGTCTGTCTGCCTGCCTGTCTGTCCAAAGCATATCGTCGAAACCGTTAGTGCTAGAAAGCTGAATTTTTTTCTTGATAAATATTAGTATTAAATAGGTACCTTTAAAAACTGAACCGTTAGCTCTAGAAAATTTAAAAAAAACAAGGACGTGGTTTATGTTATGAACTTTCAAGGAAGACTATAGCAGCCATGTTAACCTAATTAGATCAAGAGTAATTGGGGTCCAATATGTAAAATGCACTTACCTAGAATATCTTGTATGAAATTATTAATGTTCAATATAGATATTAAACCTGTTTTAAGTCCACAATTATGTTGTAACGGCTGACCACGGAACCCTATCGCGCGTGTCCCAACACGCACTTGGCCTGTTTTTAATAATTTTATATGTAAATAAAAGTGATATACACGCGTTCATGTAAACGAATCTGCTATAGAGCATGTTTTTTATTAGTTTCGTACTGGATATTTAGTTTATTGCATGCTCGTATTTGTAATAAAGTAATTAAACTAGTGTCATATGTTTTTCGAGCAGAAATAGAGTTTGAAGGAATACATTTCTTTATACATCACTGGACTCGAAGCAATAACATTCCATTCGCCAAGCTTAGTGATTATAGCACCCGCGAGGCAACTAGTTGTTAATGCAATTAAAATTGAAGAAAAAAACCCTTATGCCGGGATAAAAGGATCTCATCTCCGAGACGAAGTATGTCATCATTCCAACAGCGAAAGTTTTTGAAAACCGGTTCAGCAATTTACGAATACGCCTCCAGACAGCATTTTCTTCAATTCTTATTTTGTTGCCGAAGAGAATTGTTCGATTCAAATATTGTTTGCTGATGAAACTTTAGTTTAATAACAAATTCTTTTTGAAGTTGAACCGTGTGAAATCAGATGGCATGTAAAGACAACATAGAATAAAAAAAATGTTTTCGTGCTGTTGTCTCCAGTACAAATATATGATCACATTATTCCTTATTAAGACTAAAATGACCTGGCAGTAATGCTGATTTTATCATTATTGGTCCCACCTTGAAGCTGTTTAAACTTTTGCCATGTTTTTATAGAGTAAGACGCTTTTTCTTTTGAAGACCACCTGTAGACAATATATTTTCGCCCGTAAGTACAAAATAAATACATGTTCAATTTAATTTCTCTTCAAAATTTCAAAGGATTTCTTAGGAATTCGAGATTCGTGGTGTTTATTTTTTCGAATTTCCATTCAAGAAACGTGAGTGCAGTAGTTTAAAACCGGTTTAGAAATAGAATATAGGCTATTTTTGTACCACATAAATTCTCGGTGGAAAAAAGTTGTCTGCGAAGCCAGTTATGTATGTTACAAGCAAGTGGGCTAAACCGACTGCGTTAGTTAGCGGGCTAGCATTCGCACGCATGCACTAAGCTTAACTTCTATTAATAAAATACCTATAAGGAGTTTAAAAGAACTATACTATATATTATGCGGGAGACATTTTGAAATATTTTATCCAACGTGGTGGAATACCTTAAAGGGCATTTCCTTCGGTTAATTGGTCTTAGTCGCATACCCGTGTTAGTGATGCGCTTTGTCTACGCGATCGCGATTCGACTTTTAATTAAAATTTCTGTTTATTTTATTTGAATGTTTTTATTCACAATCTGCAATTATAATGCCGCATAGGGATGTGATTTGTTCCGTTTTCTTACTATTTCTGGCACAAAAAAGGTGCTGTCCCATGTTGGATGGGTATCTCAAGAGACAGGACAAAATAGAAGATTTTTGGTAAAGACAAAACGCAAAACAGTGGGGCGATAAAAATCTTATTATTAAATCACACGGCTTGTATCGTGTTGTGTTAAACCTGGATTTTTCCGGAGCTAAGAGACGGAAAGCAGGTTGTATAAATAAAATATATGCCAAAGAAACGTCGCAAATATATCCTAGAAAAGTCGCGTAAGCCGCCGATAACATATTCGGCTTACAAGTTCCACAAACCGATACCGTCGCCGATGTTTTAGTTGTATTTTTAGCATAGTTTTTGACTAGAATAAAACTACGTTTGTTGCCAAAGCTGGTTACGGAAATGTGCGCAGGCAAATAATATTTGTCAAAATGAAATATATGATTGTTGAAAAAATATAGGTACAATGGTGCATGCAAAGGTAAATATAATTCAGTGTTTTTGAGTTTTCCGTTGCGTAAAACATTTTTAAGCTATTTAGAAATTCAACTACATTTTTAATTATACTATTTTCGAGGTTTAAAAATTGTCTTCGCATTTTCAGTAGGTATGTCACAAAAGACAGTCTTTTTAATGAAAAATACTATTTAAAATAAAGTGTGGTGTAGGTATTTAAAGACGCATAGTTGGACTATAAAAAATAGCTGTTTTCTATAATAAAACATGCAAACATTAAAGCTGCCGTTCAAAGCTCCGTGTAACCGCTAAACCGTTACCTACGTATAGACCGCACAGTGGAGCACATCACTTAGCGAGCTGAACTAGTGATCGTTTACCGATAAATAAGTGTTACTAGCGGTAATCACCCTAAAAGAGTAAAAATATCGCACGCTGATATTTCTTTGACAGTTTAATAACCATCTTAAATATTATATCTGTACGATTATGCTTCTTTACACCATTATCCTCACTCACTGATGTACCGCTTTCAAATTACACTCTAATTTCATTTCGACTTTTGACAGACGCAAAACGCAGCAGTTAAAATAATTGCACGGTGTATGCGTTTAATGACATTAAGTATGCTCAAGTTTTATGTTTTTAATCGTTAAAGTTTAGCACTTTGAAGCCGTAAAAAGCCGTCACGCAATGCCCATACATAGCCCATCCCTAAACGTGCCGTAGTGCAGTTTACGGACCAATGGCCAGGAATATAACACGGGGTTTTTAATTTTAGGGTTGTTACGCTTCTTCGAAAATAGGATACGAGTAATTAGATACTTATGCGTGCGATCCAGTGAACAAGAAAAAATTGCAAAGAAAAATAAAGATTAAGGTGAAGTTTTTAATAATTTATAGATAGATATAAATTAGAACAACGGTAAGCGCCCATACGATGAAAATACATGTATCCTTTCTGATGCTGATAGCTTAATTAGGGATGATCACATCTTGTGTCTTCTTACTAGTTATACAGGGTGAATCATTTATATCGGTCTGTATGGGGAAGTCTGTTATCATCAGACATACACAAATCTGTTCTTAGATACCATGACATTGATTTTAGTAAAAAAACTGCATACTTTGATTAAAGGAAATACACGTATTTAGCTCGGCCATCGAACGCAATCGATTTGAAAATAAAAAAAAACGTAATTCTATTATGTAGATATCGATTTTGTAGGACGCAGTAAATCTTGTTGTGAAAAATGATATCTAAAATGAATAAAATGAATAAAATGCTGTACAAGTTATTTATTAAATCTAAGTATGTTGTTTTTGTTTTTACTAAAATCGATGTCATGGTTCCTAAAAACAGATTTGTATATGTCTTGTAATTACAGACTTCCGATATAAATGAACCACTCTGTATATTAACTACTTATTGGTTTAAACTTAATATTCAAATGCTTATATTGTTCGAAAAATCAGGGAATCATTTAATTTATGATAGTATTTATCATTCGCCAAGCCTTTTCCCAATTACATTAATAAGTACTCTTAAGGATTAAATAGTAAAAACTACCCGTCACTAGTCCGATAATAGTCTACCAAAGCGCAGTAATAAATAGCCTTTTAAATAAATGCGTCCTTAGATCGACCATTAATTAATTATTGCGTTGATTCAGTGACTAATTACTTAAGCTTATCGGCTTGGGCACGCAAAGGAGGATGCGGCTATCGCAGCTATTTTTGCAAAATGGTAGAATTTTGCGGCGGTATAAATGAAAGAAATCTATGGCGCCTTTCGTCTTATGTTTATTTATTGAAGACAACTAATAAAGGTTTTATTTTTTCATTGATTACATACTCGTATGTACAGTTATTTCCAGAGTAAACTCACCGGTTTAAAGAGCATACAAATGGAGATCCCCTTTAGTAGAGGGGGGTGAGTTTTCTCTGTAGCGTAGAGTAGCTGTCTGGACTTTATAATATAAAAAACGTCTCGAGCGTAGACGAAAATTAATAATAATCTATCATCGTTATACTAAAAAACATACATCATTATAATCTTTTCTAATATTATTAAGTTAAAGAGTTATTTAGTTTTTTTTTATTACAAGTATGACGCCCGCACTATGAATAACTCCTGTGTCACGGGGGTGTTCACAAACATACATTTCACACACACAGAGCACCCAGAGTCAGAACAAATCTTTGCGGATCACACAAAGATTTATCTCGTGTAGGGATCGAACCCCTAACACCAGCGCAGTTAAAAGCGGCGAGGCGACCGTTTTAACAGTGCACTTTGTGAAGCGCTAATCTCAGGAATTACTTGTCTGAATTGAATAATTCTTGTTTATTGGATAGCTTTTTTATTGAGATATACTAGGCTATATAACATTATGTTACTACCAGATACGAGTGAAGTATCAATAACATATGTTATAAAAACAAGGAAAAAATTTACTTAAAATGCCATGCATTGAACAGCTAGCTACAATTAATCGGAATAATAACGTGCTCTAATTACCACGTACAATTACTGAACATCTGTTTCAATAGACGAATGCAATGCGATTGGCTGGTCAATGCATTTCGCGGTATAGTACGGCTAAAACAAAGGTTAAACATGTGTTTCATAAAACAAACATAGAATGCATAATTTGTTTGAGAGGAAAAAAACAGGCTGTTAACTCGTTTTAAGAAAATTACATAAAAACACTATCCGAAGGAGATACTGACTAAAGAAACAGACAAATGAAAAGTCAAAGTCAAAGTCATTCAGAACCACTAGGTAAATGGGCTTCATAACATATCATCACGCCTACATTACCTAGAAGAGTGTGGAGAGTAAAAGATTTCACTCTTTTTTTTTTTTTTAAACGACTCCCGCACTAGGAATAACTCCTGTGTCGCGAGGTGTTCACAAACATACATTTCACACACACACAAAGCACAACCAGTCTCAGAACAAATCTTTGCGAACCACACAAAGATTTGTCCCATGTGGGGTCGAACCCACAACACCAGTGCAGTGGAGAGCGGCGAGGCGACCGCTTAAACCACTAGACCACACGTGCAGACGAATTTGAGTAATTATTTTTTGTCTGAAAGAGTATACTTGTCATGTGGTACCATTCTCATTAAATCACGATCTGATGATGGGATCCTAAAGAAATCGAGGGCAACCTTCAAATTTTAAAGGCTTCTAAGTATATTGTTTTTCGTTTATTACCCAAAGCTACTCGGTTATTTAACCGACTTCATTGCATCTAGCAGTCAGCATTTCATGTTGCTAAGCAGAGGGTGGAAGGTGCAACTCCTTATCAGTTAGGAGTACGGGGATAATGCTTTAAATATAGGCACCTTAAGGCCGTTTACTGTATGTATTCTTTGAAGTAACACACAGATGAGGCGAGCGATTACTTATATTATATATTTCTCACTTTTAAGTGCATTTTTTGTATTTAAAGATGTTTTTTTTGTCAAATTATGTCTTGAAAAAAAATAATTTCAAATCCTCTCATGACATGATTGTGTGTCTAGGAGCATCTTAAAAGTCGCATATTTCGAACACATTATGACGAATTACGAAACCAATTCATAAAATAATGTAAAGCACAGACAATTTGATTTTGTATAAGCAATATTCCTTTTTTGGTTGACACAAATTTGTCCGAAACAAATAAAAATAAACTGTTAGCGTCATAAACTTCGATGGGTATTTTTAAAACCACTTTTCTCGTAACCTAGATTTCATGATATTATACTTCTAGTTCATAAAACTCCTGTACTCCTAAGGGGAATCACAGACAGTGCACTGTATTCCTTACCTACTAATAATATACAGGGTAATTTTAAAAATAATAATAACCTTTTATTATAAAGCATTCTGAACATCTTTTGTTCTACGGCTTTCAAAATACGACTGTATTTTTTTTTTCTAATATTAAAACTATGGTAATTAGATGCTCTTCAATCTGCGTACAAACATGAAAAGCGCGGGACATAGTTTATAGTTCGACAAGATTAAAATTAATCAACAACTAAGTGGTTACGAAAGTTATAGATTTATAAAGTGCGAGATGAAGGATATTTATTTATTTATTTATTATTTATTATACACTTTATTGTACACCTGGAGTTAACAATATTAACTTATTTCTAGTGAAAACAGTACAATGGGCGGCCTTATCACTAATAGTGATTTCTGCCATTGAGGATATTGAGTATTGTAAATTTCATTACGACATTTTAATTAGATATATTGTTTATCTTTGTTATTTGGATAAACTGTACGACTGTTGCATGATAATATATAGTGACAGTCATATTTGACAAACATTGAATATGTAATCAATCATTTTAAAAAGAATGATGAAATATGTATGTTATTGAAAATTTGCACGTCTACTGGACAGAGCATGCTGAGACTATATTGTATCTTTCATATTAAACAACTTAATGTACGCATGTTGTGACAAATACATGATCTTTATCTGTTAAAATTTGTATGACAAGTGTCCGAAAAGTTTTATCAAAATTCACCCTAACACGGCATTAAATAAATTTTTAAAATCGCCCTCCATCCTTATAACTATTAATATAGTCACATACAGTCATGGTCTACCGATTACTATAATAAGGCAGTAATTTAGTGCCAGTGAATTAACCAGGAAATACAATATACTGTGGGAATCGGAGAAATGGTCAGGATTTACGACATCCGTATGCTGCTGGTATTTTTTGCCACGAGTTATGTGTTTAGTTTCGGTAAAATAATTACGTATGTTACATAATGTGTGTGGAAAGACAAGCTATTAATAAAGAAGATTGTAACTCATATCATTCGCCGCGTTTTTTTGCCGATGATATTGAGGCCAGCTTCTAGTCTCACGGATTCGACTGAATATCAGTATTTTAAGAAGCTAAGAAGACTATCATTTCTTCCTGCTTGCATTGCTGCCTCAGAAGTTCAACAGTCTTCTTGCAGCAATGCAAGCAGGAAGAAATCCCATAAAAATATATCCCGTCTTCTTCTTCTTCGTCGTGTCAATGGCTGAGTCAAATTTTATTTTGACTTGCCATCGTGGTGAAAGGATTAGCCAATTCTCTTTGGAAAACTCGCGAATTGCCCGGGTGCGCCGGACGTAGGGAATTGTGGTGTACTTCACTCGGGTAGGCTCTATCCCGTCAATAATGCTTGAACTTTTAACTTAGTAGAGGCAAGCTCCGATCTTATGAGAGACATACATACAATGCTTACATACATTCTATTACGCTTTTATCTCGTGGGGGTAAGCAGAGCCATTAGCACGCCATGTTTTACGATTGTACATACCTTTTTCACTTCCTCAAGATTACAACTTTAGAATCTGATACTACGGTGCCCGGTGAATGGCGATAGGCTCACACCCTATCCCATAGGAGCTAAACAAAATAGGTGAAATGTGGGTGCTGTACACCTCTGCTACACCCTTCACGCTAATATAGGCGTGATGTTATTTTATGATACTACAGTAAAGATTACATCACGGCATGTAATATTTAGTTGCTATTTATGTGTATCATATTGTAGTAAACCACTCATATGTGTAGTTTAGATGACAAAGGGTTTTATACAAAGCATAATCTGTCTAGACTCGACCAAACTGCACGTTAATGTTCACAACTACATAGAATTAGAAATAAGCTTCGAAACTGAACAACAAAGCTTACCTACAGACCGATTTATCCAAAAATTCACCGTCTCCCTTTTAACCTGCCGCAAAATGAGTGAACGGTTGGCGTAGTGGTTAAAGCGGTCGCCTCGCCGCTCTCAACTACGCTGGTTTCGTGGGTTCGATCCCCACATGGGACAAATCTTTGTGTGATTCGCAAAGATTTGTTCTGACTCTGGGTGTGCTTTGTGTGTGTGAAATGTATGTTTGTGAACACCCCCGCGACACAGGAGTTATTCCTAGTAAGGGCGTCGTTTCTTAAAAAAAAATAATAATAATAACAGTGGGACAATACAGGTTAAAAAAAATAAAAAATAAAATAATAATAATTTGCTAAATACGCCGTATAAAAAACCTAGACCTACCGACATCGCAAACAACGTAATCGCAATTAGGCGACTCATCGTCGTAAAAATATTTGCTATAACCTAGACGCCATGGTATTTTTAGAAGCGTAACACACAATGTATGCCACACTAAAAAACACTAAAGAATTCTTGGTCAAATGACCTGTGCCCAGTAGTCCGAATAATTACCTTTCAGAAACAATAGTTAAAGTCACATAATTTCTAATAAAATCATTTTTTCAAATACAATATACAACTAATCGTTGGTTCGCTCACTAAACAATCTCGTAGGCTAAAACCCATTTCAATATGTATAAATAAAATAACTGTCAGTCCGCTTGTAACGAATGTTGCATGGCAAGTGATTTGTTTTATTTATTGGCTTTATATCCAACAACTGTTTCCGATTCGTCTGTCCGTCTTCAAATTTGCCGTCTAAACAAACGCGTCGAGAATTTCGCTTTGATTCGGATTGCAGTTGCAATTTGCAAACATGTGTTGAATTTTAATTGCTAATAGACTACCAGAATTGTCATCTGTTTTAATCTGCTACTTTGTTTCTAGATTTAATCATTTTTTTACTTTCTCGCCTATAACTGCCTCGATGGTCTAGTGGTTAGCGTATGTGCCTCTCACCGAGGTCTCGGGTTCTATTCCCGGTTCGGGCAGAGTGTAATTTGAGACTTTCCGTCAGGAAATTCAAAACTGAAATTCATAACAGGTGAAGTGTGGGTGTTGTACACGTCTGCCACACCCTTCTGGGTAATATAGGCGTGATGTTATGTTATGTTATTATCTTGGCTTATTTTTGTACGTTTTTCTTTAATGATTGGATTTTGGTAAAGACTGTCACAGGTCAAGTCAATAGTCGTAGCCAATTCTGTTTTTTTAAATGTCGCTGAGCCAAAGTTACATTTGTTGGGGTCTTTGTGGACTGTATATTTGAATTAAAGATGTAT
This sequence comes from Hypena proboscidalis, assembly GCA_905147285.1. Taxonomy (NCBI): domain Eukaryota; kingdom Metazoa; phylum Arthropoda; class Insecta; order Lepidoptera; family Erebidae; genus Hypena; species Hypena proboscidalis. The sequence goes on from LR990130.1 coordinate 20,426,785, forward strand.
TCGCAGTAATGGTGTTTATTTATTACTAGCACAGCATCAGGTACACTACACAATACAAAAATGATACAGAGAGGCTACGTTACTTAGATAACCGCCATGACAGAAGTTATAATGGATGTCTTGAAATCTATATTGTCTATACTTAAGGCATAGATAAACAAAGACTAAAATATAAACTTGTGTCTATAGTGATGCCACAGACAACATTGAAAACGTGTTCTATTTCTTTCTTCAGTCTAAAATGATTATTTTACCTTTTTATATCATTATCCCAGTTGTTTATATTTGATATCATCCTTTTCAATAGCGTTAAGAATTATTTATTTATTAACAGTGTATTCTTCTATCTAATAGATTATTTTATTCTTACCAGCAAATACTAATATTTTATTTGTATCAATAGTTGAGTTGAAATTATGACATCTTTAGAGGTATGAATTGAAACAAAATTAAACTGTTATTTTATTTAAAATCCTCATACCTTTTTATTAAAAACTTGCGACTTGTTGAGTGCCTTCTCCGTGTCAGTGCAGTCCTAGAATTAGGGTCATTATTATCACATGTGCGTTCAAAAAGCTCGGTAAATCAATGAAAAAATCTCAATAAACCAGATTATCTTCTCCATCAAACGCCAGGTTATCACCTAGTTTATATTTAGCGCCCATTTTGTTAGATTTATAACCACGATTTGTTTCTTTCTGCGCGGTTGTGAATCTTCAGTGATTTAGTACCACGGACGTAGTTATATACGACGTGTTTTTAATGCCCCTGAGCCTTTTAATTCTGGCTTTTGGGTGAAGAGAAATCGATTGACGGTTTTGTAGAATGTTTTTTACAAAAATGACTGCTTCGTGGCTTTGTGGTATAATTTTGCAGCTGCTTATTGCGAGGTCAAGGGATTCTCGAATCAGTCAAGTTGTGCCTAGTAAATGACGATAGTATCTAATTGGCCTAGTATATGAAATGTAGGTGTAATGTATTTCTGCCATCCTTTTGGGTAATATAGGCGTGAGTTTCAAGTAACAAAGCAACCTAAATAAATGACAGCTGTTAGCCGTAAAAAAGTAAAAAAAAACTATTCCGAGGTATATTTAAAAAAAAAAGATAGCAGGCCATGATCTTACCATTATGATAGTATCCTCGTTTGCTACATTTGCGCCATGATAAATGGTGATACTCAATAAAAAGCAGTTTTAGGATCTTTTAAGAAATATCTATTTAAATGATACGAAAAAAACGCCGTGAAATTCTCACATTCTACTAGGAGTTTTGTAATGCTATATAAAACATATTTGTCCTAGCCCACAGTCACCAAGTCTAGGCGAACAACACTATCTATAATTTGTAACTACTTGTAGTTGTAATTTGTGTCTAGAATAAGGTCTATATTGATATTAATTACTTTAACAACTAGTATCAGGTACCTGAGCAAAGCTACACAACACCTGAGACCTACCTACATATTAATATGTATTGTATCAAATAGGATTAACAATAATGATTTATACGCTAAATAAATAACTTTATATACTATTTCATATTGCCTCTAATAAATCTTCCAACTGTAATATATAATATTAGGTATGTCTTATTGATTTATCCGTACTCTATCATCAGGCTGTCTAATGTTGAGAAAATACTGAAAGCTTGTAAATAATTCTTATAAAATCTCGATTAATATGTCCAAACAAGAAGATTCGAGGTTAAATAAGGAGTCAATCAGTCTTTAGGCAAAGCTATGGTTTTCGCGGTCAGCTCGTTGAAGAGAAACCGAGTACTCGATACTTCACGCATCGAGTACTTGGTCAATCAAGGCATAATTAACTTCTTATTTTTTTTTTAAGCAATGCTTAGCAAATTATACTAAGAAACATTTGCAAAAATATGGGACTGGCAGGAATTGAATCTGGTGTGCAGAAGATCGCAGTTTCATCCTGCCGGTCCCATATTTTTTTCAACTGTTTCTCAGTTTAAGGCAAAATTTGATTGGAAATCTATAGTAAATTATTCCTTTATACAATTAAATTTGCCTTTACTATTAACCTTACTTCAACTACTTCTTTCTTCATTACGAGTGATTGAACATGATTGAACCGCGTCCTACATTGTCTGACACGCGATTAGAACCCGTGACGGATATTTTAATGTATTCGCTCATTATGAACTAATGGTATTATAATACACAAGTAATTAACATAATTGTATTCAAGCAGATTCTTTGTGAAGGTGTTAGTAATTACTTAAAACATAAAATCGTGCTTTACGATGACGTCAAAGTTTATTTTGGTGGACATTGTTTTAAATGTAATACCTCGTACTGGGTTGTGAAGGTCTGCTTGCAGTTGCTCCTCGTAAAATACTGATATCCAGCTTAATCCGTTAGACTAGAACCTCAGTATAATTGGGCTTAAAAGATGAAAATATTTTAAACGCATTAATAGTCAAACGATCAACACAGTAGCTCATAGGTTTGAAATTTATTCTTGGACCTATTATTATACTTGTTATTTTCATTCCCATAAATCTATATACACCGGTAGTATACATAGCTCTATAACATACATACATATATATTGACCAAATCTATGTAAATACGTGTCCCATTATAGACTTCAAAATTATGCCGTCATATCGTAATCCACTAAATAAAAAAAAGCGAAGACGCGTATCCAGCAGTAGCAGTTGCTGCCAAACCTTTATATCAACATTGTACAACAATAAACACACATTATGAAAGTCACATTTATTACCAAAAAGTGTAAATAACGTAAGAAATGAAAGTGATCATACATCAAGATTGGTGTTTGACAAACAACTCTATACGACACGACAAGTCCGACGGGTGGCACGTCGAACCGGTTTATTTGTCGTCTCATGTTGACGTGTGTATGAAAAAACAAACAACTGGTATCCCGTTTGTTTGAGAAATAAGTGCTGCAAAAATCTTTAGTTCTTTTTATTTTTTTACGACGGTCTTGTTTGAAATTGTTACCTTCTCTGTGTGTGCGGTAAGAGTGGCCCAAAATACATGTTAATACTAATACTTTGCTACAAAAGAATGAACTTAGCTTTAAATTATTACAGAATTTTCGATGTATTTAAAAAAAATCTAGTAAACATTTTCCGATATTAATATTCTAGAAAATTTTACACCGAGAAGGATCTAAGTATTGTTGAAGCAGACCATAATCTTGCATCATAACTAGATGAAATGCAATACCTATTCAATAGTTGTAATGTCCTTCCAGTGATATTGCTGTTATGATTGCATCATTAAGTAATTTATTGTTGACACGCAACATCAGAAAAACTTATTTTCCGATGTTCTTTTTTAAACAAAACTCCACCTAATTCCAAGTACTTTTATCCGTAGAAACCCAAATTAAACTTGGTCCAGTCAATAAATTCTAATCTAGAAACAGGGTTAATGCCCAAAAACGTTTTATATAGACATCTATAGAAATAAGTAAATTAAAACCCGCAAGTGAATATAGGTTGTATTCGGTCGTTAAGAAGAAATATGTAAGCCGTAAAAAAATAACCCAATGACATGGTGCTCCCATGCTGCAGGGCCTGAGATAATCATTCTAGAAAAAAATGTAGTAGCAAATCTTCAAGGTATTTTAAGTAAGTAATAAGCAGAATATTCGATATACATCGATGCCTCAGGACTCAAAAAAATAGAACTATGTGAGAGAAAAATTGTTTTTGTGAACTAAAATAAAATAGTACAATTTTGCTAATGATAATCTTCATCAAATAAGTGCCTTGTTGGCCATCCTGCACTTCTAAGAATCATGAGACTGCTGGTACCACTTACCGTCAGGTGAATCCCTTGTTACTAGAATCAATTGAAACAATAATTAAATATACTATACAACCGCAAAAAATGGTTTCAAATGAAAACAGCGATTCTTGCATACATTTTTTACGTAAACCAATTCGTGACTCTAATTAAAATTAATAGATCAAATGAAAAAACCCAAGGCAAAAGCAATATAAACAGAAACCCAATATCAAAGGAAAATAAACACGCGGGATTAGTTATTTGATCGATAGATGGCGTGATTGATTGATGACGTCATGCGCAGACGCCGTTCACGCCAGATGTTGGTTTGTTTGGTACGATTGGTCTCAAAATTGTTATTTTATTTCTTTAAAAAGTGGAATGTTGGAGTAATTAGTTAAGATGTATTGGTGATTTGCGGTGAATTGTGTTTTTTTTTAGATGAAGCTTGTTTCTACCCAAAGCTCTATTTCTTTCTAACCTACTTTTTTAGTGCAAGTGCAATATAATAATCGAAATGTAAGAAGTAATATAAATAAATATCATACATCTTAATGAGAAGAGAGACTTCACTCCAGATTTAATTTTAAACGATGTTTTTCTTTATTAATTTTTTAGTATTAATGTGACTTTTTCTATTTTCCAGGTAAGCAATCCATTATTTCAATATAACCCGGCAATGGTGAGTGTAGTTGTTTTTATAAGTGTGGTAAGGACCCTTACCCACAGGTTCAGTTATTCGCTTATCTTCTTAGAGTTGGCGACTGTTTCTTCGCCGGTATATTTGTTCTCCCGTACAAAATAACTGGAAGCGTCAAATAGATAGATTTATTTTTACATCTCCACTTATAGAATGCAGTTAAGTGGACCTCTTAAAATGTTTGTTGTCAACGGCTACGGTAATAGTAGGGTGTTTACAGTTTACTATAATATTTTACAATACATATTTGTTAAATAATTCTGTATTTTTTTTTAAGCCGTGTTAATATTTTAATTTAAATATTGATAAACATTCATTAACAATCATTATTAAAACATTTTATCGAGGAATCAATTTTATTTAATATTATTAAAAAAAATTGGAAGCGATGAGTTAAGCTGATGGTCCATTGTCGTTGATTCTCGTAGTTTGATAAAAAAGTAATTAATTGAGTAAACGTGGCCGACAAAAAATACGCGCTAAAACCGTCGATATTACAATAACAGTAACGAAAAAAATTGCGTTTTTTCTTCAATTATGATAAAATATCGTAATCATCATTCACGCATGAACACATAAAAAAGCCGTTTCGGCCTTCGCTTATCTTTCAATGACGTCATTATTATAAGGGACAAAGGTCACGGGTTTCAATTCAAAGGCTTGCATTGCGACCTCCGTGGACTTTCATTATGCTTATTCAAGTATGAATTTATTTTACAAGCATTATAGAAGACTTCGTTTATTTTTCGTCTCTTATACCAAGACAAACCAACCCTTAGTCAACTACTAGACTCCTTCTTTTAGAAAAATACTGTACTTAACTACATTTTTTTTTCATTTGTAATGTCATTTTTAACCGACTTCTAAAAAAGGAGGAGGTTCTCAATTCGATTCGTATATATGTTACTTTTTTTTTTTTATGTTTGTTCACGGATATCTCCGTCGTTTATGAACTGATTTTGATGATTCTTTTTTTGTTGGACAGGAAATGATTCCAAGAGGGTCCCATCGTCAGCATGACGTGATCTGATGATGGGATCTCAGAGAAATCGAGGGCAACCCTCGAATTTTATAGGCACATGTAATGTTTTTAGTGTGTTTTTCAAAGCTACATCAGTATTTACGTATTTTTATGTGGATGAGCTGATGATGGAAGGTCAACTCCTCAATGGTTAGGAGTTAAAGGATAATTCTTTCACTAATGTACACATATTCAGACTGCTAGTTATGATGTCAAGTGAGCTGTTGGAACGAAGATATTTCAAAGGTGGTACCATTGTCAGCATGTCATGATCTGATGATGGGACCCCAGAGAAATCGGGGGCAACCCTCATATTTTATTAATCGAGGCCAGGATTTACGCTTGGTCGCAATAATTTTATGTGGTTGAGCTGATGATGGAAGGTCAACTCCTCAATAGTTAGGAGTTAAAGGATATTTCTTTCACTACTGTACGGATATTCCTACTGCTAGTTATTGTGTCAAATGAACTGATGATGGAAGGTCGTGACCCTCAATAGTCAGGAGAAAGGATTTAATTCTTGTTTATTATAATAAGTTTTCCGTCTCAAGTAACCGTCGTCTCCTCATTCGAGAAACATTCTTGCTCGGTCTACCCATCCATCACTTAAAATCGTAAAATAAAATAATTTTTAATAAAAAAAAACCGACTTCAAAAAGTAGGTAAACTAAAAAGCAAAAAATAAATGTACTTCGCACAAAATAATACGTTTTTTCATTTAGTTAAATAGAAATTATAAATAATTATTTTATAATTCTGAAGTCGGTGCCAAGTAAACAATTAATAACTCTGTATATAGATAATATCAATCGTTCTAACAACTTTTTTCTGACTGAATATTAGTTATATTTCTGTGGTAAGTACCAATACTGGGCGACCGCGCACTAGCACAACTACGCGTCCCTTTTTGTGTGAACTGTAATTTGATATTGTAGAAAGGTTGTTTTTACTTGGCACCGACTTCAGAATTATAAAATAATTATTTATAATTTCTATTTAACTAAATGAAAAAACGTATTATTTTGTGCGAAGTACATTTATTTTTTGCTTTTTAGTTTACCTACTTTTTGAAGTCGGTTTTTATTGTTTAAATTTTGTGACCTATTAGCCCAGTCATGACATAATAATATCCTAGCGCTTTATTCCTATCTCATGTTGATGATCATGGCCCTCTATTTATTAAATAAAAAGGCATTTTCTCATAAAACATGCCTTATACTCTCTTGGGAAGAGTATTTATGGTCCGCTCGCCTTGTAATTCGTAAAAATATAATGAATATTTGTCATAAATTTCAAAATAAAAACTCTTTTGAAATTTGTTTTCTTTGCAAACAAATATTTCAAGACTTTTTATCAACAATCCAGTACTAATAAAAAACGTTTTTCTCACTTAAGGGTTAGTACACTATTATTACCTTGAATACTGCGAGCATGACCATATTTGCAGTAGTGTACTTTTATGCATCTCGTATTAGGAGTTTTATATTTCATCTTAGTACTAAGTTATTGCTGCAATAAAACACTTTATTTATAAAATATACATAATTTCTCTATTTGAATACCATTCTGGTGCATTCAGCGACACTTCGTTGTGGCTTTGGTGCTAATTTTATTGCATAAATGCAGATATTATTATGACTCGTCAATGACAAACATCAATAAAATCTTCCTCATCTAGAAAATTAATAAAAAAAGAAAATATTTTATGAAGTTGTTTTTTTAGTTTGAACTTTGCTTGCATAGCACCAAAGTTATTATCTTTTAGGTACCTCCTAAGCTTGGGTTTTTTTTTTGCTGTCGACAATTTTATTTTAATTAATTGAAGGAAGCAGTATTATCGGGTATTAGGAAGCCACGCTTTTTTTTAGTCATTAGCAAAAAAATACTGGTTAAGTGTTATTTGCGAAGTTTCTGTCAGTAGATTCACAAAAGAATTGCGCCTGGTGGATGGCGATAGGTTAACTCCCTATACCTTGAGGCCTAAACGTAACAGGTGAAATGTGGGTGTTGTACACCCCTGTAGAACCCTTCTGGGTAATAAAGGCGTTATGTTATATTATGTTATGTTATAGCACTTTTGACCTACTCTTAGGAAACTTGTTACTAAAATAATATTTTAATAGGTACTCAACTAAAGAATTGTATCCATAAAACCAAATAACTTTATATTAAAAGCAAAAAATACATGTTTGTTATGCATTATTATGGCAATGTTTTTTTTTATGAAGCTGCAAACATACCTGTATTTATTTCTTTTTTTTTTCGTATAAATAGCCTTATGACATGACATTAACATTATCACCTGTAAAAGGTGAGCATTCGAACTTTCTTTGACCTGACTGACCATTAATGGACAATTGAGTGGAACAGGTTTAGACCACTATGTATGTATACAGAGTATAATTGAGTTTTGTATTTCGATGGCAAGAGTAGCAATTTCTAATTGATTATTTTTATAGCATTTAGCTATGCTTTAGCAAATTATACTAAGAAACAGTTGAATTGTATCCTACTTAAGATAGGAACAAATGGATGAACGTGACGTCACGAAATGACGTATCATACAGTTGAGAAATTTAGGGTGCTGGTAAGAGGCGACCGTAGCTGGATGGCTAAAGCGGCTGCCCGGTGTGCAGTAAGGTCGCAGGTTCAAATCCTGCCGGTCCCATATCTTTTTCAACTGTTTCTTAGTATAAGAGTAGCAATGCATGATTTCAGTATGTAGTGGTTTTGTTTTATGTGACTTGACCGCGATTTCTTCCGCATGGAGTTCGTTGTACTAAGTAGTTGCTGCTACCGCGCTTTGATCCGCGTTCAACCGTACTGCGCCGCTCCCGTGGAGTTTAGCGTAATGTTAAATATCTAAAGACCTTTATTGAGAGTTAGACTATCAAAACAAAAAGAATTATTTAAATTTGTTCAGTAGTTCTCGAGATTAGCGCTATCAAACAAATAAACTAACTTTCGTCCGCAGTTTAGTCCGCGTGGTGGACCTACCAATAACCTATCAATAAAAGTAGCCTATTCAAATTCAAATTCAAATAATTTATTTGCATAAAACAGGTTTACATGGTTGGTACACATATTAATAAAATAAGTACACTGATTTATTACCCAAGCAGGTGTGCAAATTTCAATTCAATACAAACAAAAAAGAAATAGTGACATTACATGCAAGATTGTAGCAAATTATAGTGAGATAATATATGTTACGCGCCTTGTAGTCAGCTACTTGCATCTGAAAATTTATTGAAATCAGTTCAGCGGTTTAGAGGATAAGCCGATACAAAAAGCTATCTAGTTATAGCTTTTATATACTAGCTTTAAAAATCATTGTTATTTTGACATTAAAAATAGACACTTTAATTTTATTTATTGGGGACCTAAACATAACAGGTGAAGTGTGGGCGTTGTGTACACCTCTGACACACCCTTCTGGGTAATATAGGCTTGATGTTATGTAAATACCCTGCTTTCAATTACTTTATAACTAAATTGAATCCTTAATACATAAAATCTAATAATGAATACTAACTTTCAATGGCTAATTGTGAATAAACTCTTCCAGTACCGCTAAATCTTCGCTCCGTACATTTTGTTACATTATAATAAAAAGTTATTGTTATGCTTGTAATCTTCTAATGGAGCTTTCAAAAGATATAAATGTATTGTTGTACAGGGCTCATCAAGTAATACTTTGCCTGTATGAGATGGTCTTGCTCCGTATAAGCTTGCCGTGCAATCTGAGATCATCTCATACTGGAAACGTATAACTAGACATGTACAGAGTTCATCAAAGCGTTTAGTTTGTAATTTATTAAGGGCTTAGTACGTTTTGTTCTAAGGTCGTCTTTATAAAGGGTTTTGCGTGTTTCCTTTATGTTTGTCCTAATTTCAAGAAGGCAGATGTCCTTTTTGATATTCTTAATTCAAAAGGGATGAGTTTCTATTTGCAAATTAAAAGCTGGACATCAATGAAGGAAAGTGGGTTCGTTGAGGTATTTCTTCTGTTTAGATTGACCAGATAGTTAGTTTTTGGAACTTTTTAATATTCATTATAATATATAGGTACATTTATCAGTTAACTACTGTAAGGTCTACTTTTAAGGCCATTTTACTTTGAACATTTTTCACATAACTATTTATATCTCAACAGATAGATGCCTACATAAACCGAAACCCAAAAATTAAGACGATTTATATTTCTGTTGGAACAGCGTCAACCTTCGCCCCTTCTATTCACCATACACCTTCACCGTGGCCATTTTGCGACATTATCCCGCCATTTGGGTCAGTAGCGCAGCCCCACACAGGGTGCGCTTTATTGTTCGCTCACCCAATGTGCCACGCTGTATTTTTGTCATTTTTTCGACCGAACTTTAATGGACAAGCGGAGATGTATAGGCCAAGTTTGTAAACATTGCAAGCTTTCAGCGGCGGTGGTGTAAACAGAATAATAGGTAATAAAGTTAAAGAAGGTTAAAGTTATTTGGATCCGTTCTTTTTGTTTTTGACACATTAACGATCCATAAGCATAAATTTCTAACCTGACAATATTAATATACATTAAATTGCTATACTTATTTTACTGAACCATTACTTGCTACCTTTACTTGATTATTGTGCTTTGATGAAGTACAGACATCTTGGTGTGGACATTTTTTTTAAACACCCGCACTAGGAATAACTCCTGTGTCGCGGGGGTGTTCACAAACATACATTTCACACACAAAGCACACCACATTGAAGGTCGTAATTTCAATGAACAGTCTACAATCGTGTTGATGCCATCGGTAACGTCTATTGTTAGTCTATTAACGTTGATGATGTCTTCCCATAGAAGGCATTAGTCTTGGACATAGATATTATATACTTGAAATGATCTGATGTCTTGAAAACGCTTTATTTATTTATTTAGGAAACTAAACAGTATTTTATTAAAACTGACGTGAGTTTGTAACATATCACACTCATCCGTATCGCACTCTCTTGATAATGCCTAGACGTATAGGCGAAACCGCAACATTATGTGAGTAACACCCGTATTTCATAATTTTAATAATGAAACTAAACAGCTTTATTACAAGTTACATGCTTGGTTTATACCTAATAGAATGCAATCATCCTCAGCTGAATACGTTAATAATGTGTGTCTTCAGCCAATTAAAGAGTTCCACGATAGTGCGAAGCTTACTCTTCATTCATACGGTTCCCAATAATATCATAAGAAATATAAAGTAGTTTTTGTGAGGTAGCAAGTAGCTGCGGTTTGTAGTTCACGTTTCAAGTGTTTACTTTAGTAACTTTGCGGTTAAGGTAACAATTTATTATTGCTTTAATGGTAAATGATATTTTTTTAAACAGACAGCTGAGAAACGGGCCTGTGCCTATTAAATGTACTGGTTTCGGACGCAGTTATTGTCAATACGTTTTTTGTTGAAGGTACAAGATTAAAGTTCTTATGATAACTAGCAACTATTAGCCATAAATGTATTTTAATGACTGCTACGTTGTTTACTGAGGACAATTGGCGTGGCATACAGAGTTGATATCTGTCAAGGCATCACGAGCCGTGAAAGTCCAAAGTAAAACTGAAACAGGTGGGCACTATACGTTAACCCATGCATCCTAAGTAATAGAAAAAAAAACGAAGAAAAGATAAAGATGTCATCTCAAGTTAGTCTGAAGTGTGTAAGAGCTAAGTTGGTTGCACTGGAGGAGTATTTTTCTCATTGGTCTGTAATTTCAGGGTCTGGTTGAAGACAATGCAGAGACAGCTCTTAATGTCAAGTTATGAGTGGAGGTGGAGGGAGGGGGGGTACTGGGCTTGCATTAGCAACTCTGTCTCCTCCTATATTATCCTATTCTATGTTTGTAATATTTATTAACGAGGTTTAGGGTTCAATTTCCGGCCAAAAGTGTTATTTGTGAACTATCCGTTAGGAAAAATAACAATAGCTGCACGGAGTTGGAAATGTGCCCGGTGGATGGCGATAGGTTCACCCGCAGATGAAGTGTGGGTATTGTACATCCCTGCCACACCCTGCTGGGTAATATAGGGCTTCTTTTTTTTTCCTGTTCTTAACACAATTTATTTAGGGTCGGCAAAACACATCAGTTTCTTCCATTTTACCAGTTTGTATTGAAATAATAATTTCATAAATAAAGATTTATTTATGTTTAGCTATAATCAAATATATAATCAAGTGTTTTGTGACTGTACTATGACGTAGTGTGTGTGTGTGTGTGTCTATTTCGTGATTTTGCAACCGAAAATAATTATCTTTATGAAACTAATATGATAACCGATTTGTTCAAATAGATTTTAATGAAAGCCTACAATATATCATGGTGCTTTAGTAGATTTGATTAGACTCTACAAATACTGCTTATTAATAAAACGTGTGTTTTCAGTTATGCATACTTTTAACTAAATAAATAAAACTATTTTAGTATTTAATTGCAAATTAAAAAAAAGAGTTGATAAAAAAAGCTGTAGTAACTGTTCTTAAAATTATACTATATTCATGATTAAAAAAGGTACAATACCCTCTCGAGGCCAAAGTTGCTATAGTGATTTTTTGTTATTTTGCACACTATATCGTATAATGTTTTTTGAAACAAGTTTGATTAGTAAACATAAACACATGGGTAATGTAGTAGGTAATTCTATCCGTTGGACAATCAGGTAAAAATGTCAAGTCGTCACGTGCCAGCAAACTGTTTAAAATACAACTTACAAAACGTAGCTTGTAAAACAGATTTGCATTTCAACTAAACAGTGGGTAACATTTTTCTCTCCGTGGCGTTTTAATTAAAAACGTACTGTGTTGTATTTGTTTGAACCCCTGATACGAATTACCTGAGCAAACAATTCTTTGTAAACCTGCAAAAATATTCAGTCAAGGGTTACACACTGTTGGGTAAATATTAACTTACTTTTTTTTTTATTTTTGACAAAAAAGATATACATTTTATTTGTTTGTCGGATAATCAGCAAAGGGTTATACACTGAACTTTATTTTATTAAATAATATTTTTTTATTTGTCTGTCAGTTACAAATATATTGGTGGTTGAAATTTTTAAACTTAATTAGTAGAATAATGAATGTCTTAGGTAAATTATTTTATGATTAAAATATGTACATCAAAGGTACGTATTCTGTTGTATTTGTTCGGACCCCTGAAACGAATTAACCTAAGCAAACAATTCTTTTCAGACCTGCAAACATGTCCAGCCAAGGATAATACACCATGCAAATATTAACTTTGAAATTTTGCGTTTTTGACCAAAAAAATAATATTTTTCTGCTTTGTTTTGGCTAGAAATAGAATGTCAGTTAAATTTTTCGTGTGATATGATATGAGTACAATTAAATAATAAAAAAAATGTCTCGTTTATATATTTTTAAATTATAGCAGCCCTGTATCTAATACATGTCCCACTGCTGGGCTCGGGCCTCTTCTCATGATGGAAAGGGTTAGGCCATAGTCCACCACGCTGGCCAAGTGCGTATTGGTAGACTTCACACACCCTAAAGCACTTATTAGGCACTCTCAGGCATGCAGGTTTCCTCACGATGTTTCCTTCACCGTTAGCAAGCGATAATTTATATGATAAATACACACATATTTTCGAAAAGCCGAGAGGTAAGTGCCGTGGGTTCGAGCCCGAGACCTTTAACTTCGCAGTCCTACGGTCTGCCACTCAGCTATCGCTGCTTTTTAGTTATTTTATTATGTTTCGAAGTTTATAGTCAAATAAAATTTATTTCTTTCGGTAAGAAGGTGCTAAATACAATTTATGTCCGTTATCGTAATCTTTATTGCGCTATTTAGCTCGAACTATTTATCTAATCAATGTTTATTTGTAGGTAACACTTAAATTATTATGACAAATACTACATGTAGGAAGTGCTTCAAAATATCTAGTATTTTGTACCTGGTAATAAAATATTATATTCCTTTACTGTTCCACCTATTTACCATTTAATCCACTTGAAGTACTCGTTACTGCTTCGTTGGTCTAGTGGTTAACGTATGCGGCCTCTTACCCTGAGTTCTTCGGTTCGATTCCTGGTTGAGGAAAAAGTGCTATTTTGTTAAGAAATTCATACTAGTAAGACAGAGTTGAAAGGGGTATGACCAATCGACTATGGTATTGTTTATCGCTGCTCTGCTATCTATTCCTTGGCTTTGTCAAGATAAAAACTGTTGTATTGTATCATGGGGTATCATTAGGAACATTAGATTTTTACTTCTTAAAAATTTCCATAGATGGCGTTATGTATAGCAATGCAAAAATAATAAATTGTTATAAACGCTATTGTTCAACTTTTGACCAAAATATGATTTTTAAAAAATAAAGCACGTATATATAAAACGTTAAAAGCATTCTTCAATTATTTCAAAGTGATTTGAGAGAAAAAAGAAATCTATGTCTTTAACTCCTAAGTCGCCGTCTTGGATACGGCACAAAATGTAAAAATTTCATGCGGTTTGGTAATTTGTGGCTAATAGATGGCGCTTATTTCCATTTTATTTTAACATTGTATGAGTGTGTGAGTGTATATTAAGTTATAAACAAATTGGAGTTCGACGCTTTTGTCACTCAGCATGCTAAATTATTGGACATTCACTTACGATGACGCGTTTAGTTTCTGAGTCTACGATTGCCTTCCAATAGTAGTTAGATATAAAATCATCATCGAACTTTTTAAATTATATATTAAATACATGTTTTTCTAATAATGTAAGTAATCATATATATGTATTTTATTTTTTTATAATCTAAATTAATATAGATATCAATTGTCATGTGATGTACTTCGAACAGAAACAAAACGTTTTTCTGCAATGTTTATTTACAAATAAACGGGCCGCGCGTGTGTCCTTCACTTCGGTAGAAGTTTTCGGATTGTTTGTGTGCTCTTGTGGATATTTTATGTGAGATGTTTTTTAGATCTTTTTACAATTAAATAAATAAATAATTAATATATTTATATTGACATTATGGATATCAATAGAGTAAATAACGTAACACTCAAAATGAAGAAATTAATTAATTAAAAAGAACAAACAAATGTATGAATAAAAATAATTAGGAGTTGAAAAGAATGATCGGTATCATTAAGAAAAACTATAATATAAGAAAATAATAGGATAAAGATGTGAATGAAAAACAATATTATAAATGCCAATGAGTATAAAGAAAAATGTTATTAATAACAAATTCGGAAAATAATTGCGATTTTATGAAGAAATTTTTTTATGAAAAACAAAGCGCACCCCTAGATACACTAGTGGGTATTTTACATACATTGTCATGTTTTTTGTACTGAGTGATATGACTAAAACCTCCCTTGTCTTCTTCCTTCAAAGCAATCTTAGTCTAGATAAGAATTTCGATAATAAGATTGCTACAAAAATACGTTTTTGCGAACGAAGACAGTTGTAAGAACAATGCAGCAAACATGATTGCACGTTTTTATAAACAGATTTTAGATTTTTCGATCAAACTTTACCAGAAATAAATAAAGATTACTTTCTTTAGCAACTCTTTTATTGACTTAAGACGTTTAAATTGTCTTTACATTAATGTTGAAATACTTGAAATTATTATTTGAAGTAGGTACCTAATAGGCAAAATAAGTAACAACGTTAGTAGATATTATATCGTCCTTGGGAACAACAGAAGATTCACTCCCTAACGAGAGTCAAGTTTATGTAAAAATTATACCTACACCTCGCCTGAGGTACCCACTTGCACCACAGATAATAATAATATAATACTAGTCTTGCACGCAAAATTGAAACTTATTACAGCGCGCGAACTGTGAATGTTCTAAGCGCGGCGATCTGTTATGGCTAGGGGTTGGAAGACCGCAGCGCTCCGCCGCGCCGAGCCGCCGCGCCGTCGCCGCGCTCCGCCGCGCCGTAACCGCTTAAGCGCCAGCCCAATGCAGTACTGCTTCGCGGGAGTAGCCCCGGCTATTTATACCTAACCTATGATTTGAAACATCCTTGGCATAGGTAGGCTCCAATTTGTTAGTGGTATACCTACCAAGTTTGACAGGAACTGAGAACCAGTTTAGCGCATAGTACGGCTACGTGCATCATTCAAGCGTGCTAACAAAAGCTCTATCATATTAAAATGAATTTCTTCTTGGGTGAATGATATTGTATTGTATAACCTTAAAAATGAAACAACTAACATAAGTCTAAATCAAAATCAATTGCAATAGAAAGTAATCATTATTTTATTACATTACATTTTAAATCGCAAAACATTAAAAAATCGTTTGATATTTTGAATGAAGCAGTGTTATAGCGCTGTAGAAGGTCAAACGTCATGGTAATGTAGGTACATACTGACACGGACACGCACAAATGCAGATAATAATATTCTAAAACATTGACCAGCTTTGGCACGCACACAGACACATTCTTACGCACACAAGGACGACATGTACCTATGTTACCTTTTGCAATAGCTAGATGGCGTTAGGGTAGCGCGGTTGAGACTACTCACAAGTACGGCCATCTATTGGCATAAAAGTGAATTAAAGTAGCTCACAGAAATAATTTTTTTAAGGTGGCGTCAATTTTTTGTATGAGATTGGGTATCTGTACTAGTATTATATTATCTGTGATTGTATGTAGAATAATATTAAAGTTTAATTTTAAGCCGGATATTTTCATAGTAAGCTGGGTTGCATGAGTGCAAAAAACGTGATAATTCTATCAAAACAAAATTAGATTCTAGTTCATCCTTCATGTTTAAATAGAAAATCTCTTTTGTTTATTAAATCTCGTTCAAGTTATATCTCTTATTACTAGATAATTGTCATATACAAAACTATACATTATTTACTATCTTATATTCGTGACACAAGGGTTTTGGTGATACAGTTTTTGGCCATTGCCTTTTTACCTGGTAGATAGGCTCATCTCCTATCACATGGGCCTAAACATAACAGGGTAAATCTGGGTGTTTTACTCCTCTTCCACTAATTACTAATATCGGCTCATGCCGATATTAGTAATTAGTGGAAGAGGAGTAAAACATATACTTTTGTACTCCAAAACATACATTACATCATTGTAATGTATGTTATGGAGTACAAAAGTATATACAAACAACATTGTATGCGCTTCGTGGCCAACATTCCATCATCGCAATCCTGTCGCAAACATTGGGCGTGAAAATGTATGAAACAAATATTGCTAACGTACATGTAACCTATTGAAAGGCTGAAATATGAGCTTACACAAGACGGTCTAGTTGGGTGATATGCGACCGCTTACTGCGGCGTCTCAGGTACGATCCACGGATAAAACAAAAATATTTTAGGATTTTGGGTCAAGAGCAACCCGCAAAACCCGTAAATGGCGATATTCTTCGCAAGAAACCTAAACATAACAGGTGAAATATAAGTGTTACATACCTTTGCCTCACCTTCTTGGGTAATATAGGCGTGATGTTATGTTATGTTATGTTTTACAGTTGCACAATATCAATTAACATTATGAAAGTATTCAGTGGTTTCACTGCCTAATCGAGTGGAACGCATCTTGTCTTGCCACAGAATTCCAACACACGAATAGATTCAGGAATTAACTATCGGTCGGTGTTTACCGAGCTCTGCGACATGCCCAATTGGTCGAACATTTAAAGATAGCACTACCAGAGTGAAGACATCTACAGCGTATTCTAACTTGGCTCCTTTCCTAGAAAGAACAAAAGACAGTTGCACGGTACGCGATGTTGGGCTGTCCTCCTATTTGAATTTCTGAAATAGATTTTTTAGTTTAAATCATTTTTTGAATTTCTTTCTCACAGTGGTGCAACCCTGTCTGTTGTTGGCGCTCTTATGGCAATATTATCTGCAAGATTTAGCACGTGACACGTTCTGACCGTTTTTATGATGATTGAATACTAGGTATACCTTTACTCTAACACTACTCTTTCCATTCAAAAGGTTGTTTATTGTCATTATCTGTCGCATTAGATCTACTACTTATAAGCATCCAAAAAATCTCTGTGCACTTTTGCTCTACAATGCAATCTACACACGATAGAACCGATGTACACACGGCTACCGACCAACCTAACATTTCCCGTATAAGATGCTCTCGCGTTGTATAGGGTTCCCGTGCAATACGAGACCAGTTTATACTGGCTATAATATAGGTTCAAGAGCTAGCCGTGTGTACTAAATAAAATACGACACGTGATAAAATATAATAAACATGTCATTTCCTCAGATTTTCATTCAAAAGACGCGCGATTTTATTTTATTTGTGTTTAGCTGACCGAAATGTTTCATCTTTTTTTTCACTTATAGAATTACTATTATACTATACATTTATCCTATCTATTGACCAGGCGGGCGCTTCAGAATGTCGTGATTTTGTCATGGTTTTGCCGTACAAAAATATGTCTAAAACGCGACAAAATCGATCGCGCTCTAGCTCCTCTGTTATATATTGTTGTCAACTCCGATGTCTTCTAAAAGCATTGTTTCTCAGTAAACCAAATTCTGTCGGATTTGTAATTCCTTTCGTAAATTTTATTTCCTTGTCACTTTCTCACGTTCCACCATCTAAGCGCCGGTTTCACCAAACTTATTTATCCACGGTTTTATTAAACACATGTTTGCTTCTCTCTCTCGCTCAATGGTTGTACGAGACGGAGAGATCAAAAGCCTAGCGTTAAACGCCGGTTTAAAGCGTCGGTGCATAGCACTAAATCACAAAATATTTAAACAGTTAACTTCGCGAGATCTACAGCTGGGACGGTTTCTTTCATTCCTAAATTAGAATGGAAATGCTGTTCATATTATTAGACTAGAGACTCCGTTCCGTTACTGGCTGCCCGCCAATCGATACGTATTGTGTACAACTAGAGAATTATTTTGAACTGTCCTTCTGTACAAATAATGGTAACAGTGCTGTAATTCTAGTTTCGTTCAGGTTTAACCAAAATACAAGCATGGGGTTCTTCAAAAAGCTTGCAATTAGGTTTTAAAGGGTTGGCAAGGCACGCATGCTTCTAATGTTGCAATTGTCCACAGGTTACGGTAAGTGCTTACCATCAGGCGGAGCGTATGCTTGTTTGCCATCTTTGAGGAATGAAAAAAAATATTACAAGCACAGGCTCATGATATTTCCATTCATAAAGTTAATTGTACTCCACTTAAAACCGCGTTATCACTTACAATCATCGAATGAGATCGCGGTCCAACCTGCTTGATGGGCATGCCTTTCGTTTTGGCATGAGATAAAAAGTATACAAATAATTATCTTCAAATAACATCAATGTAAAGCCCAATTTTCATTGCGAGCTGAATGGGCTCATTAATAATGACTACGCTTGACTTGGAAGATAAATATTCATACTTATTTTCTACCAACAGATTGACAGCGAGCAAAACGACAAAATTTGCTCTCTGTTCTAGGGGGTAAAGTGACACCAAAACCTTCTTATTCGTGGAAATGTAAACTAAATTAAGGAGTTCATTACGTTACCACCATATCTCACTCATTTTATATGGTGGATAGGCTCGCGTTTGACCACGATATCACCTGATGGCAAATGATGATGCAGTCTTAAGAGGATCAAGCTTACCTATGAGGTACCTATTTATGAATAAACATAGACCCAGGCAAGGAGTTCCATTCTTTGGTAGTTCGCGTAAACAAAGCAAACAAATATTGTTTGAATTATTAGAAAAGATGGTGTACATGAGTTTCTCACCAGCTCTTCTCATGACGCAATACCATCGGAGCTGGTACTGGGATTGATTTTAAATTCAAATTAATAAGTTTAATTGAAGTCAATCTAAGCTCCGGTGTCAAATCATTTGATTGCAATAAGTATTATAATTTAATTAGGTAAGTTTTATTAAATTTTTTATTTTTTGTATTTTGATGGTTGTTTTGACGTGTTCAAGCGCCCTTGGGACCATAAAATAAATGATTTGATATCTGATTTCTGATTTCTAAGGCATCATTAACCATTCTCGGTGGAAACCAGACTTAAGACAAGAGACCGTTCGGTTACTGGCAGGACGCCAATCAATACGTATTTTACTAAAGAATTATTTTGAACTGTCCTTCTGTTGTTTGTAAGTGATTACTATCACGCGACGATGGATATTTATTGTGATCCAGTCTACGTAGACTCTGCACGAGTTTTTCTTTTTTTTATACTCAATCTATGTACACTGTACAACCTACATTATCAATGTAAAGTATCTTAAACGGTTGCAATTCATCTTGGGATTAGTTTAGTTTTTGTATAGGTAGCAGGTAAGATTTTATTTTATTTTTTTATTTTATTTTTATTTGACAGGGAAACTTACAGCTAACTTAAGACTAGAAAAACAGACATAACATTATTAAGGCCAATTAAAAGCTTCCGCATATAAACATAGCATATAGCAAAAAAAATATTAATAAAAAAACAACAAACAGTACAGCACAATAAAAGATGAATTATAAAAACGAACAGCAAAAGAACAATTATAAAAGATTAAATGACAAAATTAAATATAACAATGAGATACACGCAAAAAAAACAAAACACAGAAATCACAATGTAAGCAAAAATAAATTAACTTAAATCTCGCCAAAAAATGCATTGCACATAATTTTTTTAAGCACATTTTTACTAGAATCGAAAATATCGATGTCGATTTAGCGATACTAGATTTGGGACGCGTTTTTGGCCTGATAGTAACATTGTAAAACTTTATGTTACTTAGTTCAACAAGTGTTATTACTAATTGAATGTTATTTATGTAAAAAAATTCTAAAACTAACTAAGTTTACTTAAACGACAACATGTACGCCGTAAAGTTCTGTTGATGAAACACGGTGGGTTTTGGTTCGTGTACTTTGCCCAAGTCAGTGGTATGCATCAGGCATTTTGTAGTTTTTTTTTTTTTTTTAAATGCATTAAGAATTAATCCTGTGCCGAATCCAGAATCAGTACAAATCTATGCGGTCCCGTGTTTGAAATGTGCAAAAGGGAACAACACAACCAATAATTTTATTTTATTTAAACTTCATATACAGAATTTGTATACAAGGCGGACTTAATGCCGTAGGCATTCTCTACCAGTCAACCTTTGGGTGATGCAGAGATTAACAAGGCAGGTGAAGTTATAAAATATAGCGTTTTGATAAGAAATGGAATAAAAATCAATACAATTAATAAATACATAATGAAAATAAGTGCGTATATATATATATGCATAATACCTACATAACAAAATACTTAAATATAAGTAAATATTTAATAAATAAAATATATATATATATATATGAACGAATAATATATATTATGGTGGCGATTCATTCTTGTTGAGGAGAAGATTCCGAACCTTGATTTTGAAGGCGTATCGACTGGAGGCGATAATGTGTCACCTGTACCAATAATTTAAAGTCGACACCGATAGCCATCAAAATACAGAGTAGTTTTAAAGATAACAGTAGTCGCTATATGTTATTCTGAGCCACTTTTTTTGTTATGAACGAATTTAAGGCAGTAAACACAGTTTCAGCGCCTTTATAGTTTGTCGCCTAATAATCCATGATATAGATACTTACAGACGTTCTCCCTGTATCATGGATAATTCGGCTAAGGAAAGTGACTGTCTTCAGGCCTCGGTACTCGTTTACATAAATCTTACAACAGTCACGTGACTCAACGATTTCAAATATAAAAAGTTTTCCAATTTGCGGTTTCTGTTAATTATTTGACAATCAAAGAATAATTAGTGTTTCGTAAGTAACGTTTGAGGTAAATATTTCTTTTCATATCAAATTAAGAAATCCAAATGACGGAAAATACATCACGTGTTTTGATTAATCAATGTAAGAACACTTATAGATTCTTTACAAAACAATGATGCATAACATGATATGGTTCAGACAAACTAACGAATAGAGCCACATATCATTTTCAAAGGTGATGATTTTACGTTACATAAAAAATAATCATTACATAATATTAGTACGAAAAGCATGACCAACGGTCACGCACAGAACGTAAGTAATCGAAAGATAACCAGTTATTATCCTCGATGTTCTAACACGTTTTGATACACAAAAACGCCACGTAAACGCCACAAAAACGCTTAACAATAGGACTTGATTATGTTTTAAATGCCCCACAATGGTATATTCAAATCCGCTTTATTTAGTGCCAAATGGATTCCCGGTTTGTTATTTTCGTTGTTACTGAAATAGTTTTTTTTTCATGACTCAGTTTTTGTTGTAAGTGACTGGTTGATAAACCTTTTTTTATGTTAATTGGGAGCCATCAGCTATGTAATCTTCTTGTGATACTAAAATATTACACAATTTTTTTGATAAGCTTCTTTTTACTTCACTGAATCCTGAAATTCGTTTGTTCATAATCAGTAATTAAGAAAATTCTACTAGAATTAGCGGGAAAATACGAAAAGAGAAGACAATAACAATCTGTTCGGTTTTTTTTTTCGTCTTTGTGATATTGTGAAATGGATTCTGTTACTGATTTTGAACTAACTACTTTAAGTATGTTGTATAAATTTGACATGAATAATATATTTTTTTTTCGCAACCTATAATGACGCCCAATGCTGAGCAAAGGTCTCCTGCAGACTTTTCCATTCCTGACGGTCTTGGGTCACAAGCATCCATTTTATCCCGGCTGTCTTGACTAGGTCGTCGGTCCATCTGGTAGGAGGCCGGCCCACACTGCGTCTTCCAGTTCGCGGTCGCCACTCGAGAACCTTTCTTCCCCATCGGTTGGCTTCGAATAATAAATAATAAAATATAATAAAACCAATAAGTGCTATTTAAGTCATAGACGAGATTCTTTGAATTAATGGCTTTGTAGAATTAATATTTAGAAGCTTTTTAAAACACTCTATGCTCACGCTTTCTTTGCTTTTGATATACAAGTCGACTAAGCATGCGAATGAACATGAGCCATCACATATCTAACAGAAATTGCCAAGGAATTAATCAAACGTTTTTATAATATACAAATCTTAAAATATGTAGATGTAAAGTTAATGATCTGAAGTATTTTTACCACGTCGTGTAAACATTGAACCTATAATTCACACCGTAAATACAATGTCAATGTCAAACACGCTCAAGCAACTTTTTATCGCCCGCGGTGGCGAGGCCGTCGCCTGTCTGTACTTACCCCACGGTTTTGACATCCCATACTTTGTTTCCCTTTGTGTTCGCAACACGCCATCTACCTATTAAGTAACGTGTCAATAACTAGAATTATGTTCGCTTTGTTTCACGTCTATTAAAGTTTTTGTGCTTTCAATGTCTTTGTTGTATCATTAATTTTTCGTAATGTTGGTTCGTTTATTATTTAAATTTTCATTGTGATGTTTTTTATTCGGATTGAATGTTAAAATTGCAATAAATAAAGGAGACTCTTCGCTTTGATTACGAATATCAAGAAGGGTGAGTATGGAAAAATATATTTTTAAATTAAATTTAATTTAAAATACGGGGTAGTGTATTATTTTTATTATAATTTTGACGGGAATTAACGCGAAACATGCATATTATTTACCTTTTGGCTATACGTTTCGGCAACGGGTTACACCGGCCGTTTTCTATAGCGTACTGAATCAGCAACTCTCATTTTTGCACAGATATTTATGTATGGAACTGTACAGGGACTGGTAATGGCGTAGTTTTAATGAATAATAAAATTTTATGATATCATACGATTTTTACGGAGTAAAAGTTGAAATTATTTCCTTAGAGACTTTGGTCAATAACTGCGCTTTACCTATACCTACAGTAAATAAACAGAGTTTATTTTTATTGCCGTAAAAATGATTATTTAGTGAAAAACTGACAGCTTTTCACACATTTTTGGTACGTCAATCAAGCAAATAAAAGCTTCACAAATGATTAATTCCATTTGGATCCAGTCAGCAAATCAAATAAACTATTCACTAACGCTATTCGTAGAAACCTAAAACATATTGCGCTGGATTTACAGAGCAATCAAAAAACAGTTTCGGCGATAAAATAATATCCTCCATTATCCAGCTTTTGAAGTTCAAAATAGCTCAAATATAAATCGAATAAAACTGCCCGAAACAATTACTGGCAACCTCGATATTTAAAGTGCATCAAGCGGTAGATCCAACGGTTTACGATGAACAGAAATAGATGTATTCTGGCTAACAAATAGTCCAGACATGAAGAAATAATTGTCAAATCAACAATGTTATGTGATTTAATGGGAACAGGATGCGCCGCAATAATTTTGGAACTGAGACACAGTCGTAAAATGATAATGTTTTTTTGTTCTATTCTTTGACTGTTAGAATTAGATGGGAAATGGCTCATGCGGTCATAATAATGATCGTAAATGTGTAATTTATGGCAGAATTTCCACATTTTAATTTTACTATCAATATGCATAATCCTATTTAAAATATTACATACATATATCTGATATAGATCCAATTATTTTTATTTGTTTTGTTGCTTTTGTACATACTACGTGGATGGAGCAGCGGACGAAAGCTAGTATTATATAATATAAATAATACTAGGCAAAAATACCGCACACCTTTAAAAGATGTTTATCATGAAATAATTGACTGTAATGACACTTGTTACATATGATTCATATCGCAAACATTGATAAAAGGCTTAACTTATCACCAAGTGGTAAATAAACACCTATTGTGATAAGATTTATGTCCAACTGCTGCTCCACTATGTTTCACCCGCCTTAAACTTTACTGATCCGATCCCGTCGGTTGTGGCGTGATGACCTATACCCTATAGCCTGTCTGGATAAAGTTTTTTTAAATATTTGAACAAGCCGCTTTTGATAAAAACACGTTTAGCTAAACAAACTCTTCAGTTTATTAAAGTCAACGTATAGATAATTATCTATATTTTTATATACTAGGACAAAGCGCTGCAATATTTATGGATATGACAAGTCATAATGTTTTAAATGAATGCTTGAATAGAAAATGAATTATTTCAAAATTCACGAGTATATTTTATTAATTTCCTGTTCCACATACGTCATATTGAAACCGTGTAATCAGTTGATATAATATGGTATTTTAGAGGGAAAATGTTGGGTATTTGTATAGAAAAGTAATATGGGTTTACCTTTGATATTATTTAGTTCCTTTCTATTTTTAGACGCAAATTCAGACTGTATATACCTAGGTCAATTATTGATTAACTTAATTTTGACAAAATGGCCACGATCAAACTTGCACTTTACTGTCTCAGATATGATATCTATAAAAATATATTAAAGCTTAATAATATAAAAGTTAAACTTTTTCTATAGAAAACAGGCAACCAATTGTTCTCTCTTTGCAAAATCGAGTTGTCGATATTTAGCGTGTAGCCGGACCAATATACAAGTAAACTGGTATACCTATATTTTGACTGATTGGACAGTAGCTATTCTTTTGAGAGACCTCCTAGAATGACCATTAATCTTGATGTCAACGGTTGATTAATCTTTATATTAACTACATAAAGGCTAGGTCGTGATGACCTGCAGTTAAGGCCAGCTACTATAAATAGGCATACAAAACAGCTAAGTACTGAGGTAGCTACCTTATTGAATACCTACTTAAGCTCGTTTTTTTTTCAATAATACGATGGGTTAAAAATATTCGAGAAGCACTTTTGATTCGATTGTAATTTACAATCGATTGTATTTAAAACATTTAATCTCAGTTAAAATGAAATTATTTAGAGCATAACAAACAAATTTTTAATCAAATTCTTATCGTAGTGAGTCTGGTTTCCGATAAACCTATAAACTCGTATCAAACAGTGTAAAGTGGTGAAACCATAAATTAATTAATGTATATCTGATATTTTTTATGAGCTTTAAATAATAATCCCACATGTAAGGCAAAATGTGTTGGTTAGGTCCGTGTTCACATACGATGGTCGTTAATATGTGGACGATTTAGACTGCTTTACTCGACACTCGAACATTCAGGTTGAAGAAATTTTCATTTCCATCGAGCCTTGCGGGTCCTCATGTTAAGCTAAGTATTTTGCTCGTCTTGGGGAAAACTATCGACTAAAATCGAATGTGAGTACTGAACCTTATATTGCCTAACTCCGAATGCGGTGTGAAAAGGTTTAAAAATGTATTAAACAGTTATATAGCTTCAATTATTTCGAAATATAATTAAGAATTGGTTAATAGTATAACGTTAAATAAATATAATAAATCTATAAGATATATTATAACCATTTAATAGTAGGTAAAGTATTACATAACGTTGAAAAATATAAGTAGATTTGAGTTCGTGTTTGTAAACTATGCAACTATGCTATAATAGCTTAGTTTTTTAAATGTTGGCATTTATGGCATTTTGTAGTAAGCTTCTGTTTTAATTAATCCCTTTCCCGCCCGCAAATGTTCAATTAAGCTTGCAGTTGGAAGCAAGCGTCAGCGAGAACGCTTGACATATGTTTACATATTTTCATAGAAAAAGGATGCGCGCGCATCTTTTTTGTGTTGCTGTAGAAAATTTGCATCAATAACATGTATATAAATAGATTAACAAAAATACGAGTCCAGATATAAAAAATAATACCAAAAAATGAAGGAACAACTTAATAAAGATATCTGTGATTTTATAGCTCTGAGTTAGAAAAAAAATGATTGACTTCTATTGATCAATCAATAATTTATGTTCCAAAATAAACAAAATATTAAGGATTATAAAATAAATTACAACAAAATAAAAAAGTAGTAATCAAAATATAACACGGATACGGACAGAAAATCTTTTTTATCTTATTTTTTCTTTTTCTTTTTATATTTGAGTTGCTTAATTCAGATACGGCAAATACTAGAATAAGTCAAACATCATATGTACCACATTTATTTTAAGAAGATTTTTCTTTTGTTTTTCTTAGGTATACTGCATTTTTTTTTATAATTTAAAAGGTCACTAGTAAATTTGCAAAAACAGGAATTCGAACCCACGATCTTTCCATTGTAAGACCGATACCTTAGCCATTGCGCCACGGCCGCTTAATTAAGAACCTAAAAAGAATCGGAAATAATCTAGCATTAGTTTTAAAAATTTTAACTCTCACATATTTATCAACTGTCATCAAGTTTAAAATCACTTGTCTCAAATTTGAACACTATCAAAAGAAAAAAACGAATTGACGATCACAACACGTAACTCCAAGATTGGAGGTCACTGTTACACCGCCACCGGCGCCGGCACTGTTATGCATACCACCTGTTACCATACATACATAATAAGCTATGAGTCAGACGATTTTGACCTTTAATAAAAGGCATTAAAGTGGTATTTGGAATTGATCATGATTCGGATGAATTGCGCGAAGAGATGTTGATGTTGTTACACTTGACCTGAAATTGCAACTTCTTTT
Source organism: Hypena proboscidalis (assembly GCA_905147285.1). NCBI lineage: Eukaryota > Metazoa > Arthropoda > Insecta > Lepidoptera > Erebidae > Hypena > Hypena proboscidalis. The sequence continues at coordinate 20,453,740 of LR990130.1, forward strand.
TTAGGATTCCGTACCCAAAGAGTAAAAACGGACCGATCCGTCTTTAACCATGTAATTGATGTATCTCATGAATGGACAGTTGAAACTTTCACAGATGATGCGGCTATAACAACACTTAAATACTAATAACCAAATAAAATAAATATTCAAGGAGAATTCAACTGACTTGATTATTTTGCCGTTTTTAATAGATTGGTACATAACCGTACACAAGTCTGACTTGCACTTGGCCAGTTTTCTGACATAAATGTGATACCATGTAATTTTATACAGAGGAAAGATTTTTTGTTCGTTTGCACTTAATAAGATTCAAATCTACTAGACTGATGTTTATGAAAATTCTTCTGGAGATAGTTCAAGGTCCCAGGAATGACATGGGCTACTATTCATCGACATACCAAGCAGGCGGAGCCGCGGATGAAAGCTAGTAATATATATTAAAAAATGAGAAAACTATTTGATAATTCCACATGCGTAAAAAACTAAAAGTAAGATACACAAACCAATCAAATCTTTACCGTCTCATTCGTTATAATTTTAGCATAGTGTTTTAACTTTTACTTAGATTTTAATATGGTTTTATATTCCTTGTCTAAATATATCACTATTATACTAAATCAAAACCTAACACTATCAAACAAAAGAAATCAATAAAAGATGACCAATCGAATTCCGATCGTGATATTGGTAACCCACATAGCGCCAATGTCAGCTGTCACCGATTACGAGCTGTTACGCAAACCTGCGCGTACGCATGTGTAGAGTGTAGTGTTGGAGAGGGAGAGCGACCTCGGGTAACGCTTTCGCTAGACTAAGTTATAGAGTCGCTGGAAGAGACATAATAAATTTAAAATTACAGATTCAAATATAGCACCGGTGTTGGACGTAAACCAAGCATTACAGTGCGCGACGTTTAAAGATACAATACAAAATGTAATAATTTTATTCGATCAAATGTTACATAACGGGCATTCGCTCGTTAGTCATGCAGACAGTTTGTAACGTAATGCTCAAAATCTAATCTGTAACATAACAGGTGAATGCTATTCAAACCACGTCTACCACTCGGCGTGCTGCACCAAACGGATGGTATTGCCAGTAAGGCATTTCTAGTGTCTCTATATCAAGAGATGGACAACTCGTCAAGCAAGTGGCTCAGCATTCAAAGTGCCACCGAACCATCTAGTCTCGGTCGATGGATTCATCTGTGAATGACCAATGACTTGTAAGAGATATCGTGAATGAGTTTGTGAGGGCAACTGCTTTACAATGTATCCGATTGCACTTCTGTTGAAAGTTAGGCTCTTAAATAAATGATACAAGAGGTATACTATCGTATTACCACAATGTAGGTAACAGTTCTTCAAATGCAGTTAAAGTTCTATATGGTATTTAAGAATCCAGTCAGGTTGAACTGTCTGGCGGAAGGCCATATTCAATTAAAATACTGTCAATGAAAAGTCGGATGGAAAGTAATTTGAAATTAACTCTAAATTGAGGGTGGGACAGGTTGAGGGTGGGACAGGTTATTCTACCACACAAATAACGTCAAGTTTGCTGCAACAAGTGAAAAAAAAATATTTTCTGCTTCCAACAAGCCAATTTAGTGGCAACTGGTAATATCTACTCAATATTGTATTTTTTAAATTGCGTCCGACTAGTTATAGTAAACGGGATTCTTGTCACATAGGTAATTATGGGTAAGTAGGTGAAGTGCCTTGGATATCTTGTATTTCAAGTCATAATTAATATAACGAGTACTGCATATTTTTGTCTTACCAGAAAATCGTCCGTTTTAAATAGATAGAAGAAGATAGAAAATACTTTGTTTGTACATAATTTCTTAACATGAAAAACTTAAGAGGTAACAACAAAAAGAAAATAAAAATGTACAAACGGAGGCCTTATCGCTTAAAGCGATTTCTTCCAGGCAACTCTAGAATGGAAATTTGGAAAGAGAAAATAAAGCGGAAGTTTTTGCTTAGGTAATTAGAAATTATTTGCAGTTCATATTTATTAAGCATCAATACAATATTTATTATACTAGAAATATATATAATTATATATTTATATCAATAAATTACATACGTTTTGTTACTTTTTTATCAACGGAAACCTTAAAAAATACACTCTTATAACGCCTTTCTTCAGAACGCATTTCTCGGTCGAAGGGTAATGCGTATTGCTTTGTTTGGCTTATAGCCCGTTTCCATAATCTTACCTAGGAATAACGTCAATATCACGCACATACAATATGAGGTTAAGAATACACTAAGTCTTGTAATCAAGCCATTTGGCACCAAAACTAATCTACTAAAGAATAATATAAATCAGTCCAAATTAACCATAATTCACTAATTAGTAGATTCTTGGCGGGGGGCGAGACCAACAATAAAATATTGTGTCTATTGACAAAATTAAACCAAATTCCTAGACCTGATTGTTTTGTTGGCACACACTAGTCGCCCAAAATATTCAGACAAAAGTAGTTGGAAAGCTGATCTATAAATGTGAGGAAAACGCTTCGCAGATGTCGCTTTGTACGTTTGAGTCACACATAACTGTTATGTCCTAAGCTGTTGTAAAAAAAATTGTAGGTATTGGTCTTTGAGTAGGCAAAAAAATATTGCAGTTCTTACTAGACTTACTCCTTACTAAAATTATAAATGAGAAAGTGATTTGTCTGTCTGTTACGCATTCAAACCTAAAACGCTTTCCAGCTAAAATACATAGGTTTCTTTATATTGACATGCCTACCACGTGGGCGAAGCCGCCGCGTGTAGAAACTAGTGCATTATATTTTTAGGCTCCGTATTCCTTCTCCGCACCTAAATTTGAACCATACCAAATTGAATACTCCTTTATTAACGTATTATACCACAACCAAATAACCGTTATGAAAATGGGACTAAAATAATTGACCTAAAAAAAAACGATGCCTGCACTAGGATTAAATCGTGTGTCGCGGGTGTGTTTACAAACATTCATTTCACAAGCACAAAGAGCACATCCAGAGTCAGAACAAATCTTTCACCGACCCGTCTGTTCTATATTTACTGAAATATCTATCAGTTGCTTCTTAGTATATTTTTCATTAATAAGCCTTTACCTTAGCTCTTTCATACTATAAACTAACTTGTCCATTATCTTGAAGACTACTGACGTTTTGCATAACAGCAATTAACAAACAACCCATATACATAACTAATTAGCAGATATTTCTATAAAATAAAAGTTCAAGGCTTTCATATGAACCTTTATGACCTTTATATTAAATGTATTTGTCTATTAAAGAAGCAGTTTATTTTTATTTAACTACAGTTTTATTAAAATGTACATGTGTAATGTCTTTTTTAATGTTATCGTTTTATTTGTTTAGATTTTCATTTTTTGTTTCTTGACAAATTATGTTGAAATCATAACTAATAGACACGACTTCATACACATCCAAGATTACTTCTAAGGATGTTAATATGAGCACCGATTTTTTTAATTATTGGGGCTTTAATGTTAAATTAAATGTTTAAAATAATTTATGCCAGAAATTAGGTACACATGACATCAATACACTGCCAACATTACCCGCCAACGTTGTGGTAAAAATTAAGAGAGAAGTTATATTTCTTTTCAATTACATAAACTTATCGACGCTATATAACAGCATAGTATTTATTTGCGGTGAAATTAGTACGAACAAACTACTATTTTCGCTTTATTATTACCAATGTAATACCAGATTCTGCTGTACCTTATTCCTTTATCTATCACTGTCTAACCGCATCGAATTGGAAATGAAAAGAATTAGCGCAAGCAGTCCGTATACCAATTTCAACTTCATTAAAAACCAAGCAACCGTGCATATAGCGTGGAGATTTTTTATCAAACACGTGCTTGTTGTAATATTTTTTACTATACCTACTTGTAAACGTCATCTTTGTTTATTTTCAAAGGTGCTCCTAGACCGGCGATCATTTGCCTTAAAAATAACGCTGCGTATTCAATTTTGAGCTTTACATTACAAACTCCTTACCTGACTGACAAACCTGTAATGTAACATTGACATTACCACTATTATAAATTTTGATAAAACATTGAAATTAAATCCGCAAACCTTGCACCAGGGTGAAGGCCTGGTGACCTGAAATACAGCTTGGGCACCAGTCTACCCACAATAACCTGTGAAATATGTATGTAAGTAAACTCAATGACTTACTTGACTTAAGGTCCTGTGTCCCCTAGATGGGGCAGAGGGCATCCACAGTGCGCCGCCATCCCGCTCGGTCTTGAGCTTCGCGCTTGGAAGTAAACTCAATGTATGTAAATAATTATTGTGGTGAGAAATAAATACTTTTTTTATTTTTATTTTTATTTATTTTATGGAATTCGCAGATGTCACTTTGTACGTTTGAGTCATATAACTGACATGTCCTAAGCTGTTGTCAAATTGTTTGTATTGGTCTTTGAGTAGGCAAAACAATATTGCAGTTCTTACTAGACTTACTCCTTACTAAAATTATTAATGAGAAAGTGATTCTGTCTGTCTGTAACGCTTTCAAGCCTAAACTGATCTTGATGAATATTAGTATGGATATAGTTAAAATATATAATATAATATAATAAAATACGAATTTGAATCTGCAACACTCATTTGTAATGTACCGACATTACAAGCGAGTGTTCGCGGTCTGGGAGCACCTCTAAAGTAACCCAACAGTTCAAGGTTGAATATCGCAGTGTAGAATCTTTTTTCAATGTCAATGATGATTAGTCATTGTGACATCGTTGCTACTTTTTATGACTGTCTTTATGTCAACACTAAGTACCTATTGTGCTTATGGAATCGTAAACTTTCAAACATGTACCATTTAGGCCATGTAAATGTTTGAGCTCGAATTTGGTTGGTATCAATCAATGGTTTGTCTATGGTATAATTTTTTTATCACCTTAAAGCTTCTGCTTTTAAGATTTATGTCGAAAGTTTTTTTGGATACCCGGATAAAGCAACTATATTTCTTTATCAAGAATCGCATTTTTAATTTGTATTTGGATATAGAAATAAACTATCGCCGAAAAAGGAATAATATTACAGCACCACCGATCGACTTAACAAAAACATCTGTTGAATACATCGTGTTATTAACGATGCGCGCTGAATGTATTATCCTCGGTCAATGGGCATGTGTTATACTCAAGTAGTTTATTCTTGTTTGTTAGATTCGAAATCAATTCATCATTTTCGTACGATGACGTACTGGACAAAATTGATTAGATTTTCATGCTAGCTGGTTCGGTTTATCCAATTTTTCGAATTAAGATCGATTTCTCGATTAAATTATCTATGTTTGCATTGTATCATTATATTGCGGGGTATCAACTTTCAAACGTCGTCGACTGCTATATTTTGATCTAAGGTGTCCCCCACATTAAGTGTGCGCGATCGTCGGGCGTGTGAGTGAGCTAGCTGGACACACATCACACGGCGTCGCGTGCTGCTGCCGTATGACTTGTGCAGCCAGCTCGCACACACGCTCGACGATCGCGCATCCCTGATGTGGGGTCAGCCTCATATGTACACAAAATGTAAATTCCTTGTCTAAATAATAAAAAATACCTTCGGCATCAGAATCAAAGTAAACACACTCAGCACAAAACTGGCAAACAAAATAACACCAATAACTCGAACCCTTTTAAACAGGCCACCCTCCCAATTACATGCGATCCAAACAAACAATAAACCTAATAAAAATTTCCCACAAGCTACCGAAATAAGGCACTACGGGGGAAAACAAGACGCCTTGGGTCGTAAACTTGATATGAAGGCATTAGACATCAGGCCATCACCAGTAATCGCCATCCGACCTAATATTGCGCACCTGACGGCAGACGTATTCAAATTTGTCCTCATAATGCTACATTGAAATTGGGGAAAACATAGTAAAACTTAAATTGGAACAAACACTGGCTTCACATCATAGATATAACATTTTGGTTGTAAAGAAGAGAATGCAGTTAATTAAGTAAATATTAAAGCTTTCTTAAAAAAATAACGTGGTATATTATATTGGATATAAACTAAAAGAAAAATATTTAATGTTATTACGAAAAATATAAAAGCCTGCCTTGATGGTCTAGCGGTTCGATTCCCGGGTCTGGCAAAGAGTTATTTGTGAACTTGCCGTCAGGAAATTTCTTAAGAGCTGTATGGAGTTGGAATTATGCCCGGTGGATGGCGATAGGCTCACCCCCTATCCCATGGGAACTAAACTTAGTAGGTGAAGTGTGGGTGTTATACGCCTTTGCCTCACCCTTCTAGGTAATATAGACGTGATGTTATGTTATAATATACTCGCGATAAGATTATCGAGACAGAAATTTAATTTAATAAAATTGTCAAAGAAAACATCGCGTGTTTTCTTTTACAATGTAGTTTAAATTTTGCAAGATATAATCGCAAGCGAAAATTATTTCAAAGTAACCTTGACCTATTAAATTTATTGATGTCTGCAATTTTTGTCAATTAGATTATATTTTTGTACTTACCATGAATATTTTTGTACTTACCATGAACTATTTTATCAACATTTGTTATTTCTTTAAGATTTTTGTTATTATCAAAACTGCCGTTTTACTGTTTATTTATACAGTGTATATTTTTATATTCATATTATTATGTATGTGTAGCGAACCATCTCTTTATTGCATAATTTAGTTTCGTAGATTTTCAAGGTTCCGAAATATATACTTTGGACTGAGATGTTATATTGACAATATGATTGATGAATGTATAAATAAAAATATTTTATTCATTTTATCGAATGAATATTCACGATCTTTTCATTTAACTGACAGATACTGACCAAATTTCGTTGATTTAAATCTATGTCGGTTTTTTTTACTTGAAACGGTAGAAAAAGTCATATAATTTTATATAAAAAAATTTACTATACAAAAGTTCTTTTGTCATGTTTGTATATTTCTTAATTATTACTAATTCTATTTGTTGTATCCATTATTTATGGACAGACTATGTACAATTGTATAATGCAATAATCATAATTCGAATAATAGTCTCTATTATTCGAATTATGATTATGTTACTCACATAATGTTGGTCTATTTAGTGGACCGCGGATTCACCAATATTTTTAGGCATTTTCAAGAGAGTACAACACGTCACGCCTGAGTCGGAGCCATTCTTGCTTTTTAATAATAATAATGATGACTCTATTTACAATTGTACATAGTCTGTCCATAAATAATGGATACTTGTAAAAAAATCTTGTCGCATTGTTTTATTTTATTTTTGAAATGAAAGCGATACCTTTCCGCAAGAGATTAGTAACCTTGAACCCTCAGTATCATCATGAATTATTCAATAAAAGTTCTCGTTTTAGGAGGCAAAGGAATCAGGTATACAGGCTAATGCAAATGGAGGTTTTATTTTAAGTATTTGAGGTTTTATTGGCCTAATACGGGGTTTGTGTTTTTGAGATAAGACGCTATTTTTGGTTGGATTTAATTCAAAGCGATGAAGGGCCTGATTCGAGATAAAAGATAATTTGAATCTACTTTTATCTTAATTATAATGTTTGGTGCTGATTTAAGTAGGTATTTTTATTTATATTTAGGTTTGTGATAAGCTATCAGTACAAATATAATTATTTAAACAATGATTTTTTTGCTAGTCAACTGGGTTTTCTCGGTTACTTTGACATTGATGAAGATTAGTATTTATAGGTGAGAATCTTGAGTAGGTAATAGACATCATTTTACCGACATAGACAAGATGGAGGATTGTAGTTCGGAGTAAAATCGCAAACGATAACATAATAAAATGTTGGTTGTACTTATTATATTGTAAAAAAAACAACTATCATAGGATGTTACCGTCATAAAATACCATACCCAAATTCCAAAAAATCGCAAAGTAAACGGGTCAATAAGGTTATACAAATACCTGTTTTGAACTTTAACTTACAAAATATGCATTGCTAATATTACATCATAGAAAAACAAATAGATAGTTAATTCTATTCGTAAAACGAGTCTATTCGACTGCTGCATGATGTCGTTTATCTTGGCATACATTAGCCTTGACAAGTGGTCGGTTGATGCGCAGGAGTGCAGTGTAAGGAAAACTTGAATTTTAATACAGCTTACTGGTTTTTAACGTGCTGTTTAGCTAAATAACGTTTACTCAGCTTGAAGATGCTCTTGTGGTGAAGTTATGTAGTCGCGGCGGACACTCATCATATCGTTTTACCGTAATGATTTATAATAGGTAATATTATCTAGATACTATAAATACTAAGAAACAGTTGAGAAAGATATAGGACCGGTAGGATTTGAACCTGCGACCTACTGCACCTTAGGGTCCTGGCAAGAGGGGACCGTAACTGGTTGGTGATAGCGACTACCCGGTATGCAGAAGTTCGCAGGTTCAAGTCCTGCCAGTCCCATATCGTTTTCAATTGTTTCTTAGTATAATTTGCTAAGCATTGCTAAATGCTATAAAAATAATCAATAAGAAATCTAGATACTAGTTTAAAATAAACTTTATGTTCAGTGGCGCTTTAAAGCTGCAAATTCACTGGAGCTGTGCTATATTGGCTTTTATTTGAAACCCAGCTCTGCGCGCTTTCAACGAACTAAAACATATTAAAACCAGCCTTATATTCGAATCAAAGCACTCGAATTAACTTTTACAAACCTAAGATCTATTTTATTCTCTCTTAGTTTTATATTACGTAATAAAACGTTTAACGGTCTCAAGTTCATCTACAACAAACTATGTGGTATGTACATGGTTAATTGCACTATCAAAACGTATTTATTCAAGTTCTACCTTGTTGGTCTAGTGGTTAATGTATGCGGCTTCTATCCGCGAGCTCTCGGGTTTGATTCCTAGGTTAAGCAAAAGTGTTATTTTTTTTTCGGTCAGGAAAATTTCAATAGCGTTATGGAGTGTCCGGTGAATTACGAAATAGTCTTCCCCATATCACATAAGACCTTAAGATAACAGGTGAAGTGTGGATGTTTAACACCTCTACACACCTTTCTTGGTAATTTAAGCGTGATGTTATATAATAATATGTAATAATAATAGCAGCCCTGTATTTAATACATGTCCCACTGCTGGGCTCGGGCCTTTTCTCATGATGAGAAGGGTTAGGCTCATAGAAATCTTAATAATAAGGCAATAGAAATGTCAAAGACGCGTGACCTTGTCGCCGCGCATCTGTCAAGTCAAACACAAGTGCGAGTTGAGGAATTGTCGTCTTAATGTCATCGCAAAAAGAATAATTTTGTTTGCAGGAATACAAGCGCATTTGTCTAATCGAACAAAAGTGCGAGTTGAGGAATTGTCGTCTTAATGTCATCGCCAAAAAGAATAATTTTGTTTGCAGGAATACAAAAAGTGGTATTTGAAAACCGGCGACATGCGTCCCAGTGTTAAAAGATAGTCGATAGCATTTCTATTGACTAGTTATTAAGATTTCTATGGTTAGGCTATAGTCCACCACGCTGGCCAAGTGGGGTTTGGTAGACTTCACACACCCTCGAGCATTTTTAAGGTACTCTCAGGCGTGCAGGTTTCTGCACGATATTTCCTTCACCGTTAGCAAGCGATAATTTATATGATAAATACACACATATCTTCGAAAAGACGAATCTTAACGATTTATTGACAGAGGTGTGTGCTGAGGGTTCGAACCCGAGACCATTGACTTAGCAGTCGTACGGTCTCCCACTCGGCTATCGCTGCTCATGTTATTTTGTTTGCTTAAGTTTAATAAGCCTTGTAGAGCTTAGGTAAATATAAACAAACTGCTAGTTTCCCTTCACCATAAAACACTTAGATCACTGTCTTAATGTGATGTTAATAGTATACAGCATTATACAGCATGTTGATGTAATCCCTTTAATCGGTGCTTGCGATATTCACAGGGTGATGCGTTATTTGTATAAATTAACAAGACCACACAGAACTAGTCATAATTGCTAATTTTGTGTCTAGAATAACTTGGATTTAAATTTGATTACCTGGGTTTAAAGTGAGCGTTTTCCAATCTTGTGGTCGTAATTCTTAACAAAATTGTAAACAATTTAAAATGTTAATTTGGACTTCGAAAAAAATTACGTTGGTTGCTAATTATCAAACGCTGTAATTTTAATAAAAATATATACTACTTTATACTTTTGTATATATATTCGCCAAAACTGAGGAAATCATTATATCATAGGTAATTATATTTATATCCGTAGTTTTGGCAAATATTAATATTCATTAATTTTAATTAATGAATTAGTCTGACAAAGCCAATAGCAGTCATGTTCTTACTTAAAAACTATTTTAAAATTATGATAATGAAGATAACCTTAAACAATACAACTCAAACACAGACCTTATTTTTAATATAGTAATATAGTAATTAGGTTTTTAATATAGTAATTAGGTTTTTCTTAGAGACTACAGCATGGGCTCTTTAAAAAGAGTGCAAATAGGTTTTTGAAGGGTCGGCAACGCACGCGTGATGCCCCTGGCGTTGCAAGTGTCCATAGGCTACGTAACTGCTTACCATCAGGCGGGCCCTATGCTTGTTTGCCACCTCTGTGGAATAAAAAAAAAATAAGTTTAAATTCGCAATTATACAAACGCTAGGTTTTCTCACTGGTTTTATATTTCGTTGCTTATAATGTACAGAGCCAAGATCTCTTGTTTAACATACGCCTTGCACCTGGAGCGAGCATAATTTAAACATAGTGAAATAATCGCCTCAACTTATAATTGTAAATAACATCTAGAACTAGTTGTATCGGTTGTTTAAGCGCTGTAATCACGATACAATCATCTTTATCATTATGGGTTTATTTCTGCAGCATTTAATCGCCCATTTTCCTTATTATTTCTTAGAAAAATAATATCCTTGGTATGTTTTCCGATTATAATAAGATATGCTACTCTAAGGCTCGAATCACACTTAAATAGGATGGAGCAGGGTGAAAAATTTAGAATTATTTATTTATTAAAAATGTTAAGTGTTTCCTGAACTGTATGCGCTTCTCATCGCGAGGTCTCGGGTTCGATTCCCGGGTCGGGCAAAGTGTTATTTGTAAACTTTTTGGCAGGAATTTCACAATAGCAGCACGGAGTTAGAATTGTGCCCGGTGGATAGCGTAGGTTGCCATGGGATAGGCATGGGACTTAAAAACATAACAGGTGAAGTGTGGGTGTTGTACACCTCTGCCATATAGGATTCTGGATAATATAGGGGTAATAAAGTGTTTATTTTTTTATATCCTTCGCCAAACCTTTATCATTACCGTACATTTGCTCATTTGATCCTCTATGTCTATGGGTACTAGAATAACTGATACTAATACATATAATACTTTTCTTTTTGTAAATACATACTTACTATACATAGAAACACCCAGATCAAGACAAACCAAGTAAGCAAGTAATTGTCAATATAATAGCAAGAACATTTGACGTTAGAAAAGAAATTAATAATACAAACATTCCTTTGTACATTTTTACGTAAAATAGAGCTCTTTTGGTATTAGATTTCTAGGAAAATTTATAGTAATATATCAATCTACAAATTGCCCTAAATACGAAAGTTGTGTAAAATAATGAGTATCTATTGAAATGAAACATTATATGATGAAGCTTGAAGGTAAACACAACTTTGTCAAAGGAAAACGGCTTTATTTATGTAATCAATATTTCTTGGAAAGGAAAATTATTTTTATGGCTTATTGGAAAAGTAGGAATTCCTATTGGTATTATTTTAATATGACTAATTTGCGACTTGCTTTACTGATTTACTTGGCAATTTTATATATATTAAAAATCGTTTATCAATTTGTATTTTATGTAGGATATGGCATTACTTAGAGTCATTAACGGTCGCAGTTGAAAGGTAGCGGAGCACAGCGTCACGACAACTTTTCACACAAAAAAAATGCACGCACAATCGTGACATATTATGCGCGCGCATCTTTTATGTATGAAAATATGTCAACATACGCCGAGCGTTAACGCTTACGCTTGCTTCGAATTGCAAGTTTAAAACGCGCATTCCCGATGCCGCGATCGGACTGTTTCCATCAAAACACGATAGCCGATGCAAAAGAAGCATGTAGGTATCCTTTAAAAAAACCGAACTAACATTTGAAATAGTCAAGGTTTTTGATATGAGAATACCAAACTATGTAACACAAGAAATTTATTGTCAATATTACTAACAGTTTGTTACTCGAAGGCAAATTACTCATCATAAACTTAACAGCCCAAGAATTACTCAAAGGTCCTGAAACTGTTCGAAAACTGCCATAATTCTAACAACCAACACATTAGTTTATGGAATATAGGACCCTATTGGTCAATTATAATTACGACATCAAGTCATGATTATAATAGACCTTATATTATATTGATTTGATATATGTCTGTCTGCACGTGTGGTGCAGTTGTTTAAGCGGTCGCCTCGCTGCTCTCCACCGCACTGGTGTTGTGAGTTCGATCCCCACATGGGACAGATCTTTGTGTGATTCACAAAGATTTGTTCTGAGACTGGGTGCGCTTGTGTGAGTGAATGTGTGTTGGCCTTGTCATTGGGACCATTGGATATAATTGCTAATAATTGCTTCTGGCGTCCTATGTAATGTAAAAAAAAAACAAATTAAAACAAATTACATTCTACTTTATTCGTAAACTCTTGATGACAATTTTTTTTAAATAAAATGCAATGAAAAACAGAAAATACTTAACGTATGGTAAAGAAGCTAATAAGAGATTCACTTTCTGTAAATCCTGTTTAGAATATTGGCTGTCTATTTCCATCCTAGGGTTGGCAACATACTAGCGCCTAGGTTCTCACGGCTGCCATTTTAATTTCCGTTACTACTTAAATAAATGCGAACGTTTAACCAACTTGCATCCAAACATACATGCCAGGCAATCCTGAATAGTTAATAGTAAGGTTTAATCTACCCTGTTTAGTAACATATGCAATATCGTAATGTTACATCCGATCCTTTGGGATGTTTAGTTCGGATGACACGACGCGTCGTATGTGTCGAAATGTCGACGGCTTCCGTGCTCTCCTTGAAACGTGATAAACACATAACAAACGTAACATCACGCCTATATTACCCAAAATGGTGTGGGAGAGGTGTACAATACCACATTTCACCTGTTATGTTTAGGTCCCATGGGATATACATATAAGGGGTACAATTACAACTCCGTGCTGCTATTGTGAATTAACTGACGGCAAATTCACAAATAACACTTTGCCCGACCCAGGAATCAAACCCGTGACCTCGCGGTGAGAGGCGCATACACTAACCACTAGTCCATCGAGGCAGTTACGTGATTAAATAGAATTTTATTTGGATGTCTCTTCTGAAAATATCATAATTAGGTATATGAAAGAATTGTTCATTGTTACTGAAAAAATAATGTGCAGTTATGTTTATGTTACCATCAAATCGGATCACAAAACAACAAAGCTTTATTATTTGAATTATTGTTAAAAAAGAGATAAATCAACGTGTATTTTCTTTAATTTTTCTTTCAAAAGTTTTTCTTTGTAAGAATCCTTAAAGCATTTATTTTCTCAAATATGATTCGGTTTTCAATTCGTATTACAGTATCGTATCTTCTTGTATTGGGTCGACAGCCAAGTCAAATTTAGTGAGGCCAGTGTCGTAATCGTAGGATGTAAATGTCTTTCAGGTTATTTGATACCCAGCCTATGTAAGCGTCGCCGGTAATATCGACTTACAGACCGCATGTATTTATCAGCTACTAGTTTTTAATAGATTTGCCTTACAACCTGTTTTATAGGAATGAAGGTATAATTGGTTTTGAAGTAAGAGAAAGTGCTGCCCTTGAAAATGAGAGTAGGAGAGAAGAAAAGATGTAGCTCTAAAGATCGAGAGTATTTAGAACTGGATTGGCTTCTATGAAAGCAAGAGTAAGTTATGTGTCTTCAATCAAGTTATATACGGTATAGTTTTTCTCTCTTAGTCTTATGATCTCTTTTTAAGAGGTGTTCGCAGCAACTTGCGGTAGGTATTCATATGCCAAATTTCTAGTATGTCGGTTATTAGGTCTAAGTTGTGAAGAGGTCAAAGTTGCTCTAAATGGCTTATATAAACTTACACACTGCTATGTCGCCAGTTCTTATTTTAACTTAGCTGACACGCGGCCGCGTATTGATATGAACAGAAACAGGCTGACATCTAATCAATCTACGCACTGTACCCTCATTGAATAGTGACGCTCTTTAGTCAAAACTATCTTCGTAGCCTTCCAAAGATAAGGGCAGATCGTTTGACAATGAGAGTCAACTAATTTGACATGCCATTGTCATTCACCGGCCCACCGAGATAAAAGAGGTCTGGTTCCGGTCACCTGTATTGTGTCCGTCATTTTACGCAACGTCAGAAATTGCGTTTTCATACGCGGACGAAACCCTTCTTAGATATGTTTTCTATCATTCAGGTAAAAACATATATCCCGCTAGGTATGAAATGCTGTTATACGTGTTTTTTCTACGAAACAATAATTTATCTACATCTAGAATTTATAGAATAATATTGCACATGACAAATAGTTACAATTTGGTTAATGCTATACGAGTTTTTTACGAAAAAACAATATTTTTACCTTATCGAAAAGTATAATACTTGAATTGGATGAAAAGAACAAAATTGTGTGATTACAAAAATCTTGATAAAAAAAAAGCTATAGCGATGCTCATTTAAATATTTTTATCTCTATGAATATTATATGAACATTCGATACCATTGTTTAAATATGAGGCTCAAGATTCATTTTTTTTTTCAATTTAAAATTATAAAACAAATCGAAATACACACCACAAATTCCCACAGCTAAAATTTCGTACATCGTTTTTGTTCATTGAACTCGATTTTATCTTCAAAAACGCTAAGATCGTTTTAAAACGATACTTTATAAATGATTTTGGTCCAAGATTTTTTTGGAGCCTGATTTTTGCTCGTTAATTTTAAGTGGGGAATGATATGAAACTGGATGTATTTGTTTACTTATTTTCTTAAATAATTACATACAAAAGTTTTTTTTATCGCACAAACTGAGCGATGACCGACTGACGCGTTCAGCCTACTTAATAATAACTTGGGAAGATTGTTGACAGACTTGACAGTTAATCAAACGATGAATTGCGTTGCATATTAAAAAATAAAATAAAACAGACATGACGTCATTTGAGGTCTTTAAAAATAGCAAATATAACAATATTAATTTTTATCTATTAATTCTTAACTATCGTGTAGTTAACTTCATCCTGAATAATTTTAAATGTTTATGTTGCTTTGTACTCAAAATCCTAATATTATAAATTTGAAAGAAATTCTGTCTTTCACGCCTAAATGGCTGGATCGATTTTGATGCAGTTTGATATAGAGCTACATGGGACTTTGGGCAGGATAAAAGCTAGTTTTTGACTTACCACGCGGGTGAATCCGCGGTCAGAAGTTTGTACATTAAAGTTGTGGCTAGAAAATACATAATTTTGCGAAGCTTAGATATTTCTCATGACGATATGTCTAACATAGATTATTTTTATAGCATTTAGCTATGCTTAGCAAATTATACTAAGAAACAGTTGAAAAAGATATGGGACCGGCAGGATTTGAACCTGCGACCTTACTGCACACCGGGCAGTCGCTCTTAGCCATCCAGCTACGGTCGCCTCTTACCGGCACCCTAAATTTCTCAACTGTATGATACGTCATTTCGTGACGTCACGTTCATCCGTTTGTTCCTATCTTAGGTGTGCAGTAAGGTCGCAGGTTCAAATCCTGCCGGTCCCATATCTTTTTCAACTGTTTCTTAGTATAATTTGCTAAGCATAGCTAAATGCTATAAAAATAATCTATGTTAAAATATCGTACACGTTTATTCGTTACAACATTTGTGCTGAATGTAACTTCGCCATGTTGGTTTGTATCCTACCTAAGATAGGAACAAATGGATGAACGTGACGTCACGAAATGACGTATCATACAGTTGAGAAATTTAGGGTGCCGGTAAGAGGCGACCGTAGCTGGATGGCTAAGAGCGACTGCCCGGTGTGCAGTAAGGTCACAGGTTCAAATCCTGCCGGTCCCATATCTTTTTCAACTGTTTCTTAGTACGATATGTCTAGTCAATATTAATCAAAGTAAAACATGTGTGTGCATTCTACCGCCAACGGATTTATACCTTTTCTTTTTTTTACTAGATACTAGTTATGCGTACAAGTCTCATCTATCAGTGTTTTTTTTTTAATTTCAGGTAAGTCCAGTACTATCAACCGGCTTGGACGTGTTTTCGTACGAGTGGAGCAGCTGTTCGCGACCAGTATGTTTATGCTAATATGTGCATGCCTCATATTTTATATTCATTAATTCAGTACTGTTGATGGTTCACTTTTTAATTATAGGTGCAATGTTTGATTATTGGGTGGAAGATGCATTATTATCTGATGGGTGGTTGGACCTTTTTGTGTGGGTAGAAAATTTATTCTTTGATAGACTTGTGTTTTAAATAGATTGGAACTGCATGGGACCTCGGATAGATGTTAAATCGGAGGTCTTAAGGATGATTATTTTTTATATGTTGATTACATGGAAAATTGTGCTTTACTTGCTTAAGTTACATAACATACATAACATCACACCTATATTACCCAGAATGAACGAGCAGAGAACTTTTACATCCACATTTTACTGGTTATGTGATTGTCTTTACTGGTTTTGGTGGTTACATGTGATAGGGGTGAGCCTATAGCCATCAACCGTGCACAATTCGAACTCCGTGCTGCTATTAGAAATTTTTTGATGAAAAAATTCTAAAATATCTGTTTGTCCAACCCGGGAATCGAACCCGAGACCTTGTTGTGAGAGGCGCATCCATTAATCACTAGACCAACGAAGAAGTTTCTTATTTTCTTAACAGCCACTATGTGGCAAATTCTGCAGAATAGATAAAAAAAAATTGTTTGACTTTATTTACCTACTCCCGTCATTGACTGAGAACCGGTTATAATTATTAGTCATTAAACGTTTAATTACAGTAGCTGATGGCAAGGTTCTAAACACTTAAGATAATGTTTACGGCATCTTATTCAATTAATATAAACAGACATTTAAAATATTCCTCAGTATTGCCGCATCCAGTCTTAAGATGTTTTTATTGACAACGAGCATAATATATAGTTTTATAGATCTGGGTTCCTGTTTACAATCGGGTAAACTTCAGAACGTGCATGAAAAAAAACTAGAAGGTTCTTTGCATATTTTTTTTCTTTTTTTACTCTTTCAAAAAGGTTACAAACTAAACTGTTAAACTCAAAATTAGGTGTCATTAAATTTAAGTACGTACATTCAAGGCTCAAAGCTTTAGGTCCTGAGTCCTGAGCCATACTTACCTGCGATAAAAAGGCTTTTTATCCCTTCAACATGTTTAGCAATAAAAAAGTATGAACTGATTTAAAAAGCGGGTTTTGTACTCCTTAAAATATCATCACGTGTTACCCTTTAAAGTTTTAGGTTTTTTTTATATTATATAGGATTTGTTTTAATTAGACATACTGTTTGCTGTAGACGGACAAATGACACATCTTTTCCCAGACATTCGTTCGTCACAATGACCAAGGCTTCAATTTTTATGCTATTAAACAGTAGTGTTGCACTACGTTGTTTCGTTTTTATTAGTACAACGGGATTAGCCCCTGTAATTACTGTCACATGAGGCATAATATTATAATTTGATAGTTTAACAAAGAATGTACACATGTTAGAGTATTTTACTTGACATGCTATAACGTTAAACATCGGTCAACTGCAACCTTGAATGTATCGTTTTAGTATAAGAACAATTTTGTGTGTACTATCATACTTAATTAGCAAATAATACGCGCCAAACTTTTTGCTTTCCGTAGCACAGCCTTAAGTTCTCGGCCTTCTTCCAAATTATCCGTAATGACCATGCTTCCATACTTAAGCAACATTAAATTGGTAAGAAGAGGTTGTACTAAGTACTCAGGTAGATTTCACGGACTCATAGTGGTCGACTTGAAATTGTTACAAATTATTAGTTTGGTAGCAAATTGGTTTGCAATTTCTAGCTCCCTGAGGTGGTTGGGGCTTAGACAAATTAATGGCAAGTTAACATCTTGAGTAGTGCAAGTTGCTATGATTTGTGGAATTTTCTATGAATATGTAACTTTAAGTTTAACTTTACTGGCATCGTGTGGCCTTTGGCCAGCATTGGGACAACGCAGGCTAAGGAAAACAAATGTAACTTTATTAATCTAAGTAGCTATAACTCGGCTATCAATATATGCCATTACGACAGAAATCTGTATGCATTTATTAAATCGTTAGTAGTCTAATGACAACTCATATTATAAACATTAAAGATTTTACTTTTTATTTGTTGACAAAAAATCCCTTCATCATTAAGATTCTAGAATATGCCTGAGTAATATATAAATGGTTGAAGTCGGATTTACGGTAATAATAAAGTAGCATTTGCGAATAATTCAGGGCCAAGTTATTCAAAAAGTTTGATTGATGATTAATGTTGTAGTTTGGATCAAACGTCAAAGAAAAACTAATCTTCCTTGACAAAACAGTCTATCCTGTCGACTCATTAATACAGAGTGGTTGCCTGACTTTAGAGGATAGTTTGTAGTGCCAAAGGTGGCAGGTACCACGCGTTTTTCTCACAGGATTACTATTTAAAAGTTTTCAATAAAAGAATTATTCGTGGTAGCGAAAGAAAACCTTTGACATTTGCGGTAAAATCCCTCGGATTTATGTTGCATTCGCTGTAGTTTTTTAATGTGTATTTGTAATGTTTTTTATTAACAAATAAATTTCTTTTATGCATTTTTTTGGTACAATTGTTAGCTTTCTTTGGCTAAAATACATGTCATTGGCTAAAACCATTCATTTGTAGTGGAATAATGGGTCCTTAGTTGCCGAAACATCTTGCTTTTACGCCACCTTTGTTAACTCGCCCGAGTAGTCTCGTAGTGTTTACAAGTTATTAGATTAACTTAAACTTTTACTAAACGCCTAACGTGTTCACTGTCATCATCAAAACATCCTACTTTTAATATAACTTTAAAACGGAAACAAAACCAAGTTCACCATAAAAACAACCTCTACGGCCTTGTTTTTTTGTTTCTAAATTGTCCCATTATAAGTTCTTACGGCGTCCAATTGTATTTAATACCTAATTGGCCATGTACTTAAAGAGGATCATTATACTATAATGTGTACGTGATACCGTCATTTATGTCATCTTGTTGACATCAAGACAAATGATTCTTTGTTATGATACTACATAAAAAAATCGAACTTGGCTCAACCTTAAGTCCATGTTTCATGCAGTATGTTTAAATAATATTACGGCTACAGTAAATTTAAAATGAAATTGCTATGAATAAATAAATTACTTGTCTGCAACCTAATCCATGTGTACGTCGGATTAACATTTTTAACTCGACACAGATGCATAGCCGGAATTATGTTGGCCATTTGCTGAATAACTTTTAATTTTGTTATTCAGCTTTATTTTAATTAATATTGCAGACTTATCAAAGTATGCCTTAAATATTTACATTATAACTTATACAAGAGATTGTCAGAAAATTACATTTCAAAATTAACTTTACTGAGTGCTACTTTCACCAACGTGCTTCGATGGTCTAGTAGTCAGTGTATGCATCTCTCACCGCGAGGTTTTCGGGTTCGTTTCCCGGTTTGGGAAAAGTATTATTTGTCAACTTTCCGTCAGGAAATCCAAGCCTATATTCCCCAGAAGGGTGTGAGAGAGGTGTATACTCTCACACTCCACCAATTCTGTTTAGGTCTCATGTGATAAAGAGTGAGCCTATCGCCATCCACCGGCCACAAATTCAACTCCGTGATGCTATTAAGTCCTTACCAAAAACTTCACTTTCGCCCGATACGGGAATCGAACTCGAGACCTCGCTGTAAAGCCGACCGAAACTAAGCAGTCAACATAATACCAATCTGTACAGTAATAACTATACTGTTCTCAGTGCAGTGAAATGATGTAACTATAATGCTACTGATTGTAATTCCAGGTCACGGGCACTGGATTCGAATTAGCGTCTATTGCATTCAATTTAGTATCATTACAATCAGTTTTTACTGAATACGACTTGTCAGTTGATTTGTAGATGGTTGTCAGTGGCTTGCTCTTTTGTAAGTGTAGATTCAAGGCATTCAAAGCGAATAATGAGCGTATTTTATTTGAAGAATTATTTTTAATGCATCCACGGTCTAGTGGTTCGCGTGTGCCTTTTAGCGCGTGGTCTCGGGTTCGATTCCCGGGTCGGGCAAAAGTGTTACTAGGGCTTTTTTACGTTAGGAATATCTCAGCAGCCGGAGTGATTTGTGCCCTTTGGCGAGGGAACTAATCTAACTCCGTACATGGGACTTAACATAACAGGTGAAGTATGTCACACGGCGCGGCGTCGAGTGTTGCTGCCGTGTGATGTGTGCGCAGTCTTAATTTTACAAAGTCTGAGTAAGATAAACGTCAGATAAATTATAACTTGACCGAATATAAAGGTGACACAATTCAAACGTCAAATCGAACACAGCTGTCACTTCAATTTGGCTGTGTTATATTTTTTATTTGACTAACGTTTAATTTCTAAAACAGGCCCTTGAAATTTAAAATAACGCGTCTTCAAGCATCTTTGTACATAACCTCTTTAAGATTCTTTAACAACGCTTGCTAACTTTTCCTGGCCTCCATCAAAACTTTCTTATTTAACAGTCTTGCTTGCCTTGATTTTAACAACCCGGTTTTAAGAACTATAAAATTAAAACTCCAACTTTATTCTTTTGCATGAGAATTCTAATAAAGCTCGGACGTAAAAATGTTGTGGTTGCGAGTCCGTACTACCACCGGCAGTCCAGCACCTCAGACATGATGCTATTTCAAATAAAAACCGCATGAAAATCTATTCAGTGCTTTTTGAGTTCATCGCAAGCATGTAGACAAAGAAATGTGGCTCGGTGAAAATAAAGGATTATTAATTATTATCTTAAACCATATATTCTAACTCTAAAGCTTAATATTTTACTCAAGAATTCTTATAAATCTTGGATGTAAATATGTTGTGGTTTCGTCCCTAGATTATTTTCTGGTTTCATTTACCTTAGAAGAGCTGTCAGGAATACTAATAACGTATACCTCAAGTTATTTACAGTCTGTTTGCAGCAGGTTCACTATGTCTTATATAAACTACTTTTTCCTTTTTGAAGAGTGTATTTAATTTCGAGCAAAATTAAAATATCACTTGGGCATTGTCCTGGCTAAACAACAAGTGCGAAGCGACGCGAAGCGACACCATTCAAACGCTGCTTTTGCCATAGCAACTGTCGCATATAGATGTGAGTAATGTATGGATCGCGTTGAGTCGAACTTGTCGTCAAGCTAGGACAACGGGTTAGATGCTTCTGCTAATAAAGAAAATAAATATGTATTTAGGATCAAAAAGTATACAAAATCCACATGCAATAAATAGCTACACTAAAATGAAATTAATATTTGTTATATTGACCATATAATAATATATGATTTCAATGATATACTGCCTTTTAATAACAACTACAATACACTTATTTATTTATTACACGTAATGAATAGCAATTACATTTATATATTACTAATAATTATTGTTTTAAATTACTTTTAATTATAGGATATATGGCTTATGAAGGTACTATTAATTACATTTGTTTTGTTCTGTCATGAATCTCGTTTTCGGATGAGATCGTGACTAGACTTTTTTTGTAATTGATACATTATCAGTATTAAAAACCTTGAACTGATACATTGATTTAATTTAAAAAAAAATACTTCACAAACTAAGATCTTAAAATAGTCAGAATGAAACGTACAAAATATCAAGTATCATGTAGTATTTAAAAAAAAATCCTTGGTGTTGCTAACATAAATACTTAGACTATACAAATGGGAGCTAATAAGTTGATGGTCGAGGTGTGTAATACCTACATTTCACCTGACATGTTTGGTTGCCATGTTTCTGTGCTGTTGCAAGTTTTGTACCGCATTGTTTCTATAATAATGTTTAAAGCTGTCATACTAATGCACTCAACTGTACCTTAAATAACGTTCAAATGGTTCAAATTGTTTTCTGAATTCTATTGCATTCTATTAATAAACATAAATCTTCTAGAAATAACCACAAATATTTAACCACCGATATTCAATCAGTTTATATTCATGGAGGTATTCATCCGTGGGGTGCGGGGTGGCGGGGAGGGAATACGTAATCCCTTCAACTGAACGCCGAGTGTGGAGCTCCCATTCATCATGCGACTTCACACCCGATCGGCGTAGACAACCGACAGCCCTGGAAAAGTTATCTGATTTTGTGATTAAAGATTTTATTGGGAACGAACAACCGTTTTGGAACGAACAAAACAATTGAAAACCTGAAATTAGTGACACGAGAGGTGTTTATGTTCAATTCAATTCATTTATTTCGTAAAACGTAAAACAAACGTATGTATACTATTGTAATCTATAGATAGAGTCAAGAACGGTGCATTCTTAGTGATCTTGGCTCTCATTTCACATTTATGTTTTTGATGTGATGTCATTAGTTACCGCTATTCTTTACATTTTTTTTTATAATTCAACTATTTATTCACTAATCATTTTCAAGAAATTTGTGTTTGCTTCAATATTGGTATATATATATATTTAATGCAATGAAGCTAATTTAAAAAACTCCATCGTATTGGAATCAAATCGTTGCGTGAATAGGGACTTTTAGGTTTCACGAAGGTGTTTCTACCAAATAATATATTTTTATGAAAATAACTCTAAAGGTTTACCTCAGTCTTTATCACCGAAATGAAATGAAAAAGTGAGATTGAAATATTTTTCATAACGTTTAATATAATTTTACTAATGAAAAATTAAATTAGGACACGTCTGATAGCTTTTTTATGAGTTATTATCGTAGTCTATGAAAGCATTCATGTATGCAGGCGATGCTGACACATTAAAAACCTATTTACACTCATATTTTTATAATATCTTCTTAAGGATCATAAAATAAAATTAATAAAAATAAAGGACAGCTATTTTGCATCACACTAAAGAACTTATGTCCCATTTTTATAAATTATTTATCATTTAATTAAATTTACCCAGAATGTTTTTACGACTAGCAAAACCGCCAAGTCCACATAAAATGAACCGCCAATTTTTTTTTTTCCTTTTTATTTTTAAACAACTTTACTTTCTCCAACAACAACCTCCGAAAGGTCACTTATCATTGTAACCACTTAACCATTATCATATGAGCATAAACCATGCATACGTATAATTAATTGCAAGATCATGTTAATAGTCGTCGTTATCGAAAGACAGGAACATCCTGTCGAGCAAAAATTTATATTTTTTTTGTTTGGAAGACGTAGACGGGCAACTGTGGGCGATTATTTGTTGCTGCTAAATGAGATGCTTGATTTAATTTGGACGCCTCACGCTTGTGTAAAAGTTTGCTAGCTAATCATATGAACGCATCGTCAAAACTATACAATCTAATACAAATCTTAATTTTTGCTCTTCATTTACAAAATATCTCGAAATTTCATTAGGATCACTGTTTAGAAATGACAGGGATATACTTTATTTAATTATTTCAATACTAATTTCTAAATCACTAAGGTGCCAAATAAATTATATGGTTGACCAGGTTTAATTGTTGCTTTACGTAAATAATAGGTTCATGATGAAAATATCTATGAGAAAAATTTATACACTTCCATCTGAAGAAACAGTATTGTTGTCTCAAAGTGTCCCGACTATACCCCTCACCACAAAACTTGTACCAAGCTCATCGTTATTGTAATTATTAATTTACTATTCAGTTCGTTTGCCCATGAGCTGCGATAAAATATCCATATTTTTTCTATTTCTATTTTAAATAGTACTATTCGGAATGTATTTGATCAAGTTATTTGACATTCATTGCAGGTGTTTGTAGGCTCGTAAGGAACATACTTTCACGAATGCAATCGGTGATTAGAAGCTATTTGAAATCAACACGGTAGGATTTGATGACAACATTTGAAGTTATGGTAGGTCGGTTCGCTTCTCGGTTGGTTTCAAAGAAAATATATTATAAGGCCGCAAACTGGTGAATATATCTTAATACCAGTTTGCGGGGATTATGAAGTGATAGAGTCTTGTAACAATTCACTAGTTTGACGTTTAAAGAGCTAATAAGAGCGCAAGTAACCAAGCGTTGGAACATCCCTGTTTACTGTCATACGATACAAATTAAATGTGCCTAAGTTATATCTCGTTATCAATTTGCTAGGATAATAATATTAAACATAGTGTCCTGCCAACTCTCGTAACATGTTACAATATTGTTAAATTTATTAGATTTGCTATTAGTGCAAATAATTTTTTAAGTATTTATTAAATACGTTATCAAAAAATGCAATATATTTCACACATTGTTTGAATATTGATTGTGTTTCTAGTTTCCTTTCTTACTTTTAATTTGAGTTCTGGTTGATGTATTTAATATAAATAACTTAAAGTAAAGTGAAACTCATACATATGACTATCTGCTGGCCGCGGTTTCGCCTGCATATTACCTGGGTACCATGATAAAAAAAGCATACAACCTATTCTCAGACCTACAAAAATACACAAAACAAACTAAAATTTATTAAAAAAATCGGTCTAGCCGTTTCAGAAGAGTTCTTTAAATAAATAACATTGCAACACGAGATTTTTTTACATTCAGCAAAAAAAATTAACTACTACCTACTAGTGAACTTAAAGAATAAATTATTAATAATATTACGTTTATTATAATAACGTATTATAAAATTACAAGTGATTACTATTTTTTATTTCATTAACTGAACCTTGAACATCGCAATTAATATAACTTTAGATAACTAACACATTGCAATTTTTTTACAACATGTTGAATACAATTTTTACACTTGTTACGAAACAAGGTAGTCGAAATCACGGTCTGGACATTATCCAGTATGAAGCTGATTGGTACTAGTGATGTAACCTATACGAATATTTGTTTTTAACCGAATAGCAAAATGGTTTTCGTCGAGAAGTAATGTGAATATTAGAAAGTAAATATATCAACCTCTGACCGAAGTCCCTAAAAATTTAATTTTAAATAAGTTCTTTTGATAGTTTGAGGCTTGAAATTATATTGTATATTATGTGGTATTTAATTTATTCATATCGCAACGCAACACTGAGTTCTTGTTTATATTTTGAGTAGTTTATTCATCCACAAATATCATTCGTTTAATGCCTTACTTTTTCTTCTTCTTTCGTATCAATAGTATTACAAACTTATATTACTCCCGCCCAGTGCGTGGCCACACCAAGTGCGCAGTGGTAATACCTTACTAAAAAACGCTAACGTAATTAAGTACTTACATGTTTATTTCGAAGAAACTCATTTTTATCCTCTTAAAACTTACATACCCTTCTATCTGATTAATATATTCATAATCGCAAAATATGTTTGATATTCGTACTCATTCAAGAAGTATTGGTCGCATCACTAATCGGTCCATTGAGCAATTGAATACTCGGGACAATCAAAGACTGGTGTCGCTCTGAGGTCATGAGCAATTTATACATGGACCGCGATATTGTTCTTAATAAAAGTTGACTGGTATATTGTTAGTTGCTATGTGATTGAGAAGATTTAACACATGATTTGGGAGGTCGGGATCGGTTCGATATTTGATATGGCACGTCTTGAAATCAGCCAATTGCTTTTCATTTGTGTTTTTAGTTTATCAACTGGCATTTATATACTTAAGGCGATTACTTCTCTTCGTGTCCTACACCTATACTAAAAAAATACTCGAATTGTCTTTGTAGACAAACAACTTATAACAAAGTTATATGAATCCAGGAGAAATATCAAGTTCAATATAAAACTTCAAAGGTTTAGATAACATTTTTGTTGTTCTATTGTAAATGTGTGTGTGAATGTGTTTTTACCCGACTACGGCGAAACCAAAAGGAAGAGTAATGATTTTGGCAGTCTATGTATGTTCTTTTGTATGTTGCACTGTGGCGCCTAAATTACTGAACGAATGAATAAATAGATATTGTATTCGTAAGTATAGGCCGGGTGACATAAGCTATATAAATGTTATTAAAATTTTAACGTCAGATTCTAACATAAAAAAATAAACAAAATACATAATCATGACGTGTTTGGTATCAAATGAAAGGTCTTGGCGAGCACGTTACAAATATGTATACTTATCATATTGCTTTAGTTTAAATACGGTCCTACAGTTCTCGCGGTCCTCTCTGTGTAGCAAACCAACATTCAGTACAATATTAATACGTATACTAAAGCCTACAAAACAAGATAAATTTACGTTATTACAAATCACACGAAAATAAATTCTATTCCTTTGTTTTTTATGTTGATTTTCGTATAATATAAACTGTTAAAAATGTCCTAAACAATCTCAATTGCAATAGAAATTAAACTTTATGGCCTGTGAATTGGGTTTATAATTGTAAATCATGAAAATTATCTCGTTTTGTTGTCTGAAGTATAGTCGAGTTATGGTTTTGAAACCTAATAACTTGTAATAAAATCTTTTAATAAAGAACCCAAAACGCATCAAACGAATGAAAAAATATCAAAAAGAAGAAAATATACTCAAATATTTACTACTGAAAATGGTAGTCGTTTTTATTCAGAGAAACATGACAAAATAAACTACGAAGTCTAGACTTAACTCTAAAAATATTTGCGGCATTTGCATAATTTTACATTTTATGTTTTCCAACGTTCTTTACATCGCAGTGTTATAATGTGGATATGTAGAAACTACAACATTAATTTTTCAAAGAATTTATGTACTAAAATGTAGTTTATGTTACTCAATTTCAAGTGAGTGTGTTTCTGAAGAATTAAGTTATTCTTGTGAAAATAAAGTTGTTTTCACGTACAGCCTTTACGTGGCATATGTAAAACTTAGGGCAAATCTCCTCTTGGGACGTTCCTTTTTGTTGGGATAGAAAAGTGGCGAATATGAGCTAAGATTTTATACGAAGCTTTCGTGAAATATTTATTGGACCATTTTGAAAATTAAGTGAAAATATTGTTAAGGACGCGTTTATAATATTAATGTTTCTTTGGAGTTATTGTTTGAATTTTAGTGACAGTTATTCGATTAAAAATAAACGAAATCACAAAACCTTTTTACACGATTTATTACATAACATCACGCCTATGAAAGTTATGGCTAAGGTGTACAACACCCACACTTCACCTGTTATGTTTAAGTCCCATGGGATAGGGGTAAGCCTATCTCCATCCACCGGGCACAATTCCAACTCCGTGCTGCTATTGTGTATTTTCTAATGGAAATTTCACAAATAACACTTTGCCCGACGGGAATTGAACTAGAGACATCGCGGTGAGAGGCTCACTCGCTTACCCGTAGACCATCGAAATAGTTTATTAATTAATATTTTTTCTTATTGTATTGTATTTTAATAAGTGTTGGGATGAAATAAAGGTATTCTTTTATTTTCATAAAATTTTTGTATCGTATCGTAGTCGTAATTAATGTGATTTAGAAGTGGCTTTAGTAACTGAATTCAAAATGAGGTCAGTCACTCTTGAACAACCAGTCAGACAAGAATTCTAGCACAAATATATGTGCAGAATCTTTAAGTAAACACTTAAAGTCTAACCTAGCCAGTTTGCGAGATGCGACGAGTGACATACAAACAAACGGATGTGACATTAATAGATTGCACTTGCAGCCTTGTACTACAAGTTTATTAAAAGATCTTCACAAAGACCATGAGACTGTGTTACAAGATAATTTAAATTCAAATTTAAATCATTTATTTTCATAGGCCCCAGGAGGCGCTCGAACACGTCAAAACATTACAAAAAAATGATATAAAAATAAATCATAAATAATACTAAATTATACTAATTACAATGATTTGAATACCCGGGGCTTAAGTTAATTCTAATTAAACTGTTTAGAATCGAATTAAAATCAATCCAAGTAAAAAAAAATGCATAAAGGTTAGGTTACTTATATTATTTATAAATGATAATGTGATAATCGCGGGATATCCTTAAGATTATATATCAAGAAAAATACTTGAACTCTTCATAACATAACAACACGCCTATATTACCCAGAAGGGTGTGCCAGAACTGTACAACACCCACACTTCACCTGTTATGTTAAAGTCCTATGGGATAGGAGGTGAGCCTATCGCCATTCACTAGGCACAATTTCAACTCCGTGCTGCTATTGTAAATTTCAACACGGAATGTTCAAGCTCACAAATAACATTTTGATTTTAAATCAAAACCAAGACCTCGCGGTGAAAGACGCGTAAGCTAACCACTAAGCCATCGAGGCAGTTCGGTAAACTAAACTAAGTTAAGCTCTTCATATAACCATATTATTATAATTACTATACAATTAGTATTACACGGTTGCTACACACACATAGGCAGGCTAGCACATTCGGGCCGGCACATTTTATATTCCACTACGGGCTTCAAAAAAATCCTTAAACCAACCGGATTTAAGACAGAAGAGTTTACCCCTTGGATCCAACCTGCAGTGGTCCATGAAAATCCTTGAATCGACTGAGATCCCAGGTTGGCCGCTGCAGACAAAATCTGGAAAAATGGGGTATTATTGGACCAGAACAGACACAGAGCGATTGCGGTGCACCTCAGCAAACAATGACTCACTTACTTGAGTGCCCTAATTGCCTTGATAACTGCTCGTTGGAAGACCTAAACAAGGCTACAGAGAACGCTATTACCGTGGCTACGTACTGGGCTGGGTTATATAAAACTTTGACCATTGAAACGAAAAGAAGAAGAAGACAGGGTTCATTTGAGTCATGTCATGTAGTAATAAACGCTGCAATTTAACATACAATATGCCGGACCGAACATGCTGCCTCGCGTATGTGTGTAGCAACCTTAAGAGGCAAATAAATGCAATTTCCTCTGGCAAGAAAACGTATACTAAGCTAATGTTGAAATTAATAGAACAAGTTTATAAAGCTAACGATTATAGAATTAACCTTTTCTTAGTGATATGGTTAGCATTGAGTAACTTGATAGCTAGAGATTACCATCTTTATTAATGTAAAAATAATTATAGGTAGGGTTTTGATGATTGAGCTTAAGCATACTGGGTTCAGGACCTATCTTTATTCATAGTGTAAATGTTTTTAGTACCATTGACACGAAAGAAGAAGAAGTGTAAATGTGAAAGTTTATTTTATTAGTTATTACCAGGGCTCGGAATTAGGTAGAGTTTTTTATGTATGTAATATTTCGCCTTTTTTATAAATACGAGCAAATACTTTTGCTTCTAGCCTAGACTCGTGAGGTTTTGCTTATTCAAACGGCCGATCAGAATCATTTTCCTTGTCCGATTCATTACCAGTAAGATTTGAAGTGTTCGCTTCCGACATTACTGTATAAATTTTGTGAGAATTAAAATATTTAGTCGCGCGTGCAGTAGTTTAAATTGTGTAAAAAAGTAAATAACTTTTTATTTAAAAAATCATGGGATTATTTTCTGTTCTTTAAAATTAATCTCGGGATTTGAGACATATCCACTTTATTCTTTCGCTGTATGAAATCAGTGTAAGTACATGAAAAACTCTACCTAATGCCGAGCCCTGGTTATTACACACTATAATCAGCAGCGATAGCCGAGTGGGAGACCGTAGGACTGCGAAGTCAAAGGTTTCGGGTTTGAACCTGGCGCACACCTCTCTCAATAAATCGTTAAGATTCGTCGTGAAAATATTGGTTTATTTATCATATAAATTATCGCTAACGGTGAAGAAATACATAGTGAGAAAACCTACATGCCTGAGAGTGCCTTAAAGGTGCTCGAGGGTGATTGAAGTCTACCAATCCGCACTTGGCCACCGTGGTGGACTATGGCCTATCCCTTGTCATCATGAGAAGAGGCTAATCCTTTCACCACGATGGCAAGTCAAAATAAAATTTGACTCAGCTATCGACACGACGAAGAAGAGAAGAAGATGAGAAGAGGCACGAGACCAGGATTGGGACATGTATTAGATAAAAGGCTGGTATTATCACATACCATAACATAACATCACGTCCGTAATACCTAGAAGGTTGTGGCAGAGGTGTACAACACTCTATTTCACCTGTTATGTTTAGGTCCCATGGGATAGGGGGTGAGTCTATCATCGTCGTGCAGGACCTATCCCTATATATTTACTGGTGGTAGAGTTTTTGTGAATGAGCGGCAGCACCACCGTCTCACCTTTAACCTGCTGCCAAATAGTAGTGCTTCCATTACTGTGTTCCGGTTTGGTGGTGAGATCAGGCCCTGAAATTACTGGCACATGAGGCATAACACCGTAGTCCTCAGCTGCAGCGACGCATCTATAATCTGCTTTTGTGGATTGTTGATGTCCATGCGCTGTACTCCACTTACCATCAGGTGGACTCCACGTTCGGGCGTAGTATAAAAAAAAATATTCATATTGTCAATGCGAAAAGTTCATTTTATTTGTTATTACGCTTTATAAAACAAATTGTCGAACCAAGAAATCGAACCGAAACTGTTAGTTCAAAAATACAGTATTTTGACATAGCAACTGTATTTTCACACACACTTGACAACGATATTGCAATGTCAACATTGGCATTGGCCGTCGTAACCGAAAGGCGGTCAGGAGGATATTACATAAAAAATTAAAAGATAATAATAATTCAGTTACTTTTTTGGCGGTAATTTATTCCGAAACACGCGCACTGTTTTTTTTAATTTTATGAAGATGAAGGAAAGTAAAGTAAAGTAACCTGTGTACATCCTTTTCAAGATTCCGCAGAGTCTAAACCAACTTTCATTATTTAATAAACTAGTTAAGCTGTAAAAGCACAGATATATAAAGATATAGAACCAGTAAGTTCGTTTAACTGTATGAAAACCAAGCGTGTAAATTTTTAGTAACAATACAAATGAACAATAAGACGTCTCGCGAATATTTTGTACTAAGAATTTTAAGTCGATTTGGCTATCTGTTGGCACACGGATGACGTTAACTCACCGGATCTAGCTCTATATACTGTGTATCTAGTTCTGTGTGCAAAACTCTAACAGACAGACAGACATACACGTTGACAGTCAGTATCTTTTACATTAAAATAAAGTTAGGTTGGTTTAACAATAATCACAACACAACTTCAAAAAAATACAGTACGATCGATAACTTTAAATTTTATCCCGTAAATTCATTTTTCTTTTGTAAGTATAAATAAACAGCAAAACGATTATGATTTTCTGATAACATATTGAAAAGAGATAACTGAATATTCAATCAATCAAATATACCAAATTCCATCCCGCCAGCGCTTAATTCACAAAGGGCGAAATTTCAGAAAAAAATTGATGGAATCCTTTGATCAAATATTGTAAACGTTTACCAGTATTCAAATTACAGGCACAAATAACAACAATTGAGATAAATTTAGAAGCTTTTGTCAAAGAGCTTTACGAAAGCTGTTCCATCATTGCATATATTCTATATGTACTTTTAAAGATGCTCCCGGACTGGAAAACATTTGCGTATAATGTTATATTTCTTCCAATTCAAGGTCAGTTAATTCCGCCAGGTCTCGGGTTTTAGCAACTTTCCGTCAACACAATCTCAGCAGCACGGAGTTGGAATTGTGCCATGTGGATTGCTACAGCCTTATCCAATGGGACCTAAACAGAACCTCTGCCACAACCTACTGGGTAATATAGGCGTGATGTTATGTATTTTTTTCTATTTGTATAATATCGTTTTAGGTTACGCAGTGTATTGATTTATTTACTTATTTAATGCTTTATTGTACACAAAAGGTTAAAAAGAAATATACATAAAACAGTAATAGTATTTTTTTGTATTTTTTTTGTACATTAGATAGAACGCCAGAAGCAATTACACTATCCAATGGTCCCAATGACAAGACCAAATACACATTTACTCACACAAGCACACCCAGTCTCAGAACAAATCTTTGTGAATCACACAAAGATTTTACTATGTGGGGATCGAACCCACAACACCAGTGCAGTGGAGAGCGGCGAGGCGATCGCTTAAACCACTACACCACACGTGCAGACAAAGTATACATAAGGCGAGCTTAACTTGAGTTATCTTCCAGCAAACCATACTTGTGTAAAATTCGAATCTGTATACATAGCAAGCGAATGCTCGCTGTCCGGGAGCACCTTACTCCTTTATCGTAATGTATCTTAAATTCGTATATCCTACATCCATTGTCCCGTGAAATAACCTGAATAAAACTTTTATCAGTATCAAGAAATGCACGATAAAAAAACAACAAGAGCCATTAATACCACGGTGGCAAAACAATTGAAACTCGAATAAATTACTCACAAACAAAAGTGAAATTTTAAATAATATAAATTGGAATAATTATTCTTAAAATAAGGCGAGGTTTAACATTCGCGGTTTTATCTTATGGAATTATAATTTTAAATGTCTTTGTCCGGTGTGGCATTATGAAAATGAATCGTGGCCTTTTTTTTAATTCACATCTGGGGCATGCATCGGTATGACTTGCTTAGATATGCGATTTCTGTGCGATTATATCATGGTTTTCAGAAAATTTAATCTTTTCAACAATACGTGCTGATCTCCAGTATTAACGAAAGAAAAGATTGAAGGTGCAAAATGTTTGCTGAAGGCACTTTTTTATTATATTCTAATTTTGGATAAAGTTAATAGTATATTTTTGGGTATACGTTTAGCTTATTAGCCAAAATATAGTTGTATTTATATTTGAATTATACAACCAAAAAAAACTTTATTGCTATTAAGGCATTGAACGTGTTCAAATCTCTAAAATCTTTCAGATTTTTTTTACAAAAAAATAAGTCGTGAGCGTATTTGCAACAACTTTATATACATCAATCTTAGAGTCCAACATTCGAATAAAAATACGTCCATTGACAAACAAGTGACATGGTGAGCCAATTTAATTACTACAATACATTAAGCTATACTTTTCTAATATAAGCTGGTCTGGCATTGCACTAAAAGATTTTACATTGCGAGACCATTTTATACTGGAAATGTAAACCTTGATGTGTCGCCACAGTGTACATACTACACACGTCGTAAAAAACGCAGCGACAAGTCGTGTCGTCTGCACACACTCTTACGACACAATACTTAATGTCCTTTGGCGATATGCATCTAAAGCTACAAGTCCAAAGAATGCTAAGCGAGTTATTTATTGGAAGGTGAAGCTCTTGTAAAAATGCAAAAACTTTTTTGCGTGGTTTGAAGTATGTTTAGTAATCTTATTTAATTTAAACTAACAAATGCAAAAAAAAACAGTGAAAATAAGGACCATTCGAAGGTGTTGTACCTTCTAATGGCATATATCTTGAACACAAAATTACTTATACAGTCCAGGCAACCTACATAATGTCGTCCCCTATAATAAGGGTAGCGCGATCTTCGGGCCAAGCTAAGCGTTGCGTGCACGCCGCGCATTAGCTGCACACACGCCGCACGCGGCAAAACGCGACGATAATGCAGGGCGATCGCAGCATGCTCTCGGTGAGTGCGTCGCTCACACGCCCGAGGATCGCGCACGCCTTATGAGGGGTCCGCTTAAAACACATGAAATTTGACAACTGCGCTTCTAATGAAATTGATTAAGTTATGTGCTACTGTGCCAGTAACTTAACCATACACTTAAAAAATATTAAACGCTACAAAAACTTTGTTCGCTTAGCTTATTGATGGAATAAAGTCCTAAACCGAAGTGTTTATATTCATACCGTTTCAAGGATGCCTCTTTTGTATGCATTATATTTTACTTTGTTATGCTTAGCGATGGGTATTGTCTGTTAGTTTGTATGAGCAACTTCGAGATAAAGCCTACAAAAGTTAGGTGTTAGATTACTTTGTGTGTCTAGGTTTCATCTAGTGTTAAAGTTTGCTATATGTGTATTAAGATTGGCCCAACACAGTATGGAGGTGAAACAGTCCTCTTTAAGGTAAAATAATATTTTGCATTTGTCGAAAATAGTATTGTTTGGCTTCAAATACTAGCGTTTTATATGATAGTACATTTAATAGAACTAATATTAGCACTAAAAACTTAATTACTTTACCTTGTCCTTTAATGTCAGTTAATCCGCAAAAAAAGTTTAAAAAAAATCTACTATTTAATTTCAAATAAATAGCGTCTTCGTATTTTAAATGCAGCATAATTTTTTTACAATATTCTTGTATACAGTCTTAAGAGGAAACAACCAATAGCTTACTTTTGATACACACTTAATCGGTAAGTTACTTTAATATTTTTAAGTTTTCATCTATTTTTATAGACATATCATATCCAAAACACTAAATTGTTGGTGCCAATTTCGTCAAAACATACAAACTGATACATTAAAATATTAAATTTGTCAAAATGACCACAAACAAGCATTCATTTTAGTGTTTTAGGTAATGATATGTCTAAAAATATATAAAGACTAAGCCCCAACTTCACATGTGTTAGATAAACCTTATTGGCAGAGTAAGCATATAACACACATAAATGAAAGTAACAGCTGTGTTTTTTTTTAAGTGTAAATTATGTCTCCTTTATATTCGGTCAAGTTATATTTTATGGATCGGATAAGATCTATCCGACACCTCAAAAACAGGCCCTTAATAATATTAAAGTTGCAGCCCGATTACGTTTGTACTAAAAGTACGCTATTGTTTGCTTCCTCTTAACAAGGTTATTGATTCTTTAAATAAATCCGGTTTACTGCACGTATTTGTTTGGGTACCAGTTGAAGGCCAAGTGAAGTTGAACTTCTGAAACTGGTTTATATCAAGTGTAAGGAGCCTATATACTTTGGTTATGTAATTTTAATGTCAATACGATGCACGTGGAATTGTGTTAAGGTCTTGCAACTCTCTTTAGCTTCATTATTGTTGACTTTTAGGTGGATACAGGATAATGGCAGTAATTTAGACAATATTGATAGATTTTATGAGTCAATGAGACAAAAAATCACGTGTTTATCCGATGAGGGTAGGCAAAGACACTATCTTGTACGCTCCTCCAGTGTGAAACACGTACAGTAGGCCAAGCAATTAGGTATGCAGGGCAAAAACTTCTATGCCATAGTGCAAACTGACTGCAATAGATATGTATGTGTGAATTACATATAATAAGTGTAATATACCCACTATTTAGATATGTAACTCACTTATCTATAACTGGTGTAGTAAGTCTTTACTATGACTTAGAAGTTTTGCCCTGCATAGCTAACTCGTTGGCCCACTGTAATACTCTTTCAGACAAAAATATTTCTCAAATTGGTCCAGGCATCTTCGAGTGTTAGTAGAAAAAACATGAAAAAAAACTATAAAAAAGCAAGAACCTCCTCCTTTTTTTTGAAGTCGGTTAAGAACAGAAAATAATACTATAATTATCTTCATCTTTGTCGTGTAGACGGCTGAGTCAAATTTTATTTTGATTTGCCATCGTGGTGAAAGGATTAGCCAATTCGCTTAGTACTATATCAAGTATATGTGACAAAACATTAATTTATATAACGCTGTAACAGTCAATATACCTAAAGCTTTTAACCAGTGATTGACAATAAAATCTAACTAACTAAATCTTTTAACCTCTTTGATTCGAACGCAGTAAAAGGTTATGACTGTATTAATTTATTGCCTTATAATATTGTAAAGCTTTATGTTTAAGTATAAATGAGCTGAGGAATCGCGTCGTCGATAGTCCATTACTTTAGAAGAATATGCAATTGACTGTTTTTATACGACCTAAACGACAAGTAAATCGAATTAAAATCTTAACAAGTTTAAGGAGACTGTCGTATACAAAATATATATGTACATAACATTAAGCCTATATTACCCAGAAGGATGTGGCAGAGGTGTACAACACCCACATTTCACCTATTATGTTTAGGTCCACAACTCCGTGCTGCTATTGTGAACTATACGTCAGTGGATGGCGATAAGCTCACTACCTATCCCATTGGAATCGAACCCAAGACATCGCGGTGAGAGTCGCATACTGTAACGTCTAGACCATCGAGGCAGTTCTTTGTTTCCAAATTATAAATTGAAATGTTGACTATCAATTTTTTATTTTTAGGGAACATGCCACAATTTTTCTAAATACGGCATCGTCATACAAAGCAATTAACTACCTTTATACTCAATAACAAGCGCAACTATTTATACATACACAGAATAAACTAAAAATAAATTACAGGAAGCGACTCAAAGTAACTTCGAATGTTACAAATGAGTGCCATTTTTTACTTAACAATGCTTTAAGTGTATACTAAGTACAAGTTAAAAACTGACCAAATGCGTGTCGCGCCGCGCGCAACAGGGTTCCGTAGTTAATCGCAAGGTAGTCAGGAGGTATACCATTATTATACCACTTTGTCGGCATAGTTTATTCACATAATTTTAGCTTTCTAACACTAACGGTTTCGACACTATGCATCGGACAGACAAACAGATGGACATGGCGAAACTTTAAGGGTTTCTTGTAGGTACTACGGAACCCTAAAAATGAATAACCTTTTTTTCGCTAAGTTCGAACGAAGTATTACGTAAACCGCAAAAACGAAAAGGAATTAAGCTAGTATTATTTATTTTTAATTTGTGTGCATTAAAAATGAAAAACGAATATTTTTATATTTCGGCATTGGTATTTAAAGCCCAAAACTTGTATTTATATTGGTTATAATCAAGTCACAAACCTCATAATATTTTGTGTCAATATCCGTTTTCTTTTTATTTGAAACCCCAAAACAATTTAACATAATGATAGCAAATGGTAATGCTAAATATTTGTTATTTTTTTATTCGATTTTATCGAAATCAAGTAAATCTTATAAACGTAAGGTTAAAAATACAAAAAAAAACAATTTTAATGAAATGAACAACAATTTTGATGATGCTATAAGATTTTAAGCAAATATGCATTTTTTTTATACAAGTAGTATAATAATGACCTTATTAAATTTCAAATTATTTGTATCAACATGTTTTTGCGGATAAATTGTTAGACAAACATGTAAAATCCATTAACGGTCATTCATATCCTTTCCTAATCTGATCACTATTTATAAACATCGGACACGTTACAAATTTAATTAAACATGAAAACAAATATTTTTGACGATAAAATATCTGCAGTAGCCGAATTATAATGAGAATTTGCGATACTTCCCTAAGCTAAGCAGTCGGTGATAACTAGATAAGTAATATTTTTATTAAAACTGACGTAAGTTTGTAACATTATTCAAATTATGAAATACGGGTGTTACTCACGTAATGTTGGTCTATTTAGTCGACCGCGGTTTCGCCTATACGTCTAGGTATTATCAAGAGAGTGCGATACATCGCGCCTGAGTCGCAGCCAGTCTTGCACTGCGGGCAGCGGTCGACTAAATAGACCAATATTACGTGAGTAACACCCGTATTTCATAATATAGATAAGTAATGTTTGTGAGCGAGCTTAATACCACTTTCGGGTTGATGTTAAGATTAGACCCTGAAATTAGAGGCACCTGCAACATAATTTTTTATTGGTATTGTGGCCGTTGGATGGCGATAGGCTCACCTTCTATCACATTGGACCTAAACAGATAATGTGTGGGTAGTATACAACTCTGACACACCCTTTTGGGTGATATAGGCGTCATGTTATATAGAGACTAATGTAAATAGTCTAGTGAGCTGCTTCCATCAGTTCACTACGTTCGTATAAAAATAATTATAATAGGCCACTTAAAGGCGATGAAAACACATTTTGTAAACATAGACAATATTTGTTATAGACAAACCGACCGTGCGGAAGGCTGCATTATTTTTAGCTTTTTCCTTATTGTTCGTTTGATGGTACATTCCTTTGAAACGTTATGTTTACTGACAACCCTCAAATAATTGATATGTTTTGATAGCGATATATTCCTATTAAGATGGAACGTTTTTATTTTTATTGTACCGTAATTTTGACGAAGATGTGTTATTATGTGGCTCATTTATTATTTACATTTGTATGTTAGATAAACCGCAGTACAAAAAAAAATAAGTTGGAGTGTTAATTCATATTATTATTGCTTGACAAGATTAACTATGTTAATTTGATAATACAAAAAAGTTGCGTTAATTATCAAAGACTAACGCTAGGATACGCTTATTGCATAGAAGAACTACAGAATACATTTAGGAGTACCTTACTTACTTACATACCGGACAAAAAATCTGCATATTATAATCTCCAAGTTCCTAAATTAGATCTTATTTCAGTCATGTTAGAGGTCAAAATTCAATGTCTATCAGTAATAATAGATCGTTGGAACAAAATAATGGCATGTGTCGATTCAGAATTAAAAGTAATTTCCTGTAGTAAAAAATATAGGTGGTATGCGTATTTGCGCTCAATAGAACCGCAGCAAAAAATTCTAATTACTTAATTCAATTAGAGTATTTTTTTATTTATAGTGCACTAGCATAGTCAATAGGGAACGCGATGTACCTAATCATTTAGAGTGTGTAAAATTCATTTTATGTTATTATCTCAACAAGTTTATGAGAAAAGTTTGCTGTCCGTCTTGTGGTAAACAAACATGGTAGCATGTTCATAAGGTTCATTATAACTTCTCTCGAATAGAACCATTGACAACTTTTCGTTTTGTCTTTATTTTTCACATTTTTTTAAAATAATAAACTGTTTATTCACTACTAATACGAGTCTACAATAGAGAGACTACAAAACGAGAAGACAATAATTTTAAAAAATAAAATTAAAAAGTAATATAAAACAAGGATCACATTGTATGAATTTTGTCTGGCTTTAAATAATATGAAATACATGATAATTATTTTGTATAACCCTTGAACGTCACTCAAGAACGTTAACACTTAAAAAGGTTAATAAATTTTAGCTTTTCGCACTTATTTTTCACACTATTCTATTCTCTATGCGAACATTATTCTTAGGAAGTGTTATGTTTACGTATAAATTGCCATCTATCGCAAACATTCTAGTACATTTTACAAAAATTAAGACAGAAAAACTCTTTACTGACTCCTTTGATTACCTGAAGAATTTCGTGGAAGGCTTCAATAATCGCCCCTCAAAGCATTTTCATAAACATCCACGCCGCTAATCCCGTTCGACCAACTTCCATCCATCCACATGACTATACTTATATTGATGTAAATTACAAGTTAGATAGGCAAATTGGCATAATTGTGCTAAAATGTGATCGATATAATGATATATCGATTATCGCAACGTGTTATTACAGAGCCGAGAATCGATTTTATGTACATATTACTGGATAGACCGGGACTACTTAATATGGACCGTGTCGTGATAGGTATATTAAAGTCTATAAATGCACTGGGAAAATACTAATTTGTGTTACCTGAAGTAGAATATGGTTAAACGATTTTTAGAAGACTCTCGCTGATAGAAATCAGCGAGTCTTCTAAAATCGTTTCGTCGTTCGTCGTAAATTAATCGTTAAGTTAAACCTCTATAATGTAATGGTATAAATATGTGTTGTTTTAAAATTTTAGCTGTTTATTATTTATTTATACATTATTTGATATTTTATGTAGATTGTTTAATTTTTCAGTTTATAAACTTAGTTAAGTAAAATTGATGATTTTGTTGATACCGTCGTATATCAGCGTTGCAGGGCTTAAAAGCACTGTAACATAATAATATGGCTAAGATGGAGACCATTTCGGGTCAAAGTATCTTATTTTTTATTTTTATATTTATTTATTGATTGTTACCCTGTACACCGTTGTATTAAGTTTTATTTTTGCTCGAATAAATACGTTTCTTTCTTTCTTTGTTCTCTCTGTTGAAGGAAAAACGTTGATCCAAAATCGGATTACAATAGCTTACCGAGGAAGTTGCTAGCGCTACTTATAAATTTTATGGTTGAAAAAAATCTCAAATATTTAATAGGTTTTCACTATCACCTTTTCCAACTGATCGTACTTGACCACCTAATGTGGGGTTGATCCCCTAAAGTGGGGTAAAATGGTAACCTACAAAACTCGGGTTGATCCCTTCAAATGTAATACGATACTGTTGAGTCAGAGTGCAGCCTTATAAGGGCTCTTAACAAAGATTTAGCGGTGATTCGTTAACTAGGGAACTTGTAAAATAAACTATACGTTGATACATCGATAAATACGTAGTATTTAGGACCGTTCAGGAGAACAAGAGGTTCAGCTCATAATTACTCGAACTTTCGTTCATCCAACTTTTGGCTTTATCTACATGATGATGAGAGAAAATATGCCCAACTATAGTATTGCCATTAAATTATTCTAAATACCTGCGCTTTGAAAATCTTTAAAAAACTTTTTAATCACTTTTATAACAGGTTTGAGAAGTCTTGTAAATATTGTCGAAATGTGATCGTTTTCTTTTTTAAATTAATCTTTATTGTTCAATTGTTGAACTAAAGTCTCCCTAATCAAAAATATCGTAATATCACTCCTAAATCCTTTAGCTACCAGCATACAGGTGCGATGTTATGTATCTCATTAACAAAATAATTAATTAAACTAAACCTCACCTTCGTGTATCGCAAGCTCAAATAGGGTGAGCTCACCAGTCATCGTCCTAAAGCTCGATCAATATAATGACGGCATAAGTGTAAACTACAATTCATTATCGCAATATTACAGCGAGAAATGCAATGAAAATTTATTAGCAAAATTTATATTTCACCATAAAAAATTGTGAGAGTCAATTTAGATCAGGTAGGTAGTAGGTAAAAGGCAACATAGATTTTTAGAGGCGTATGATGCTAATAACAATAAGTCAGTTCAATCAGCACCTATTACAACATACTAAGCTAACTGATATAACCTTGAATATATCCGTTAATTGTTTTAAAACATGTGTAAAGAAAATAATAGACTGTTTAAATAAATACAGCACGTATTTATTTTAATTATCATTGCTTGTTGCTTGTTTCATTGGATACAATTTGTGATCTAAAAGACCGCAGGCGGCTTAGTATGCTAATTGTTTGTTGGTTCTCGTTAACATTTACGTTTCTTACTTTAATTTCTGATTAATAGATTATTATATTTATAAATAAGCAAAAGCAACTCGGAGCTTGAGTTTAGATGAAATAAAAGTTTTAGACTTAAAATTAATTTAAAAAAATATTAAATATTTAAATATCGATAAATTTTGATTTATCCATTACTGAGAAGACTATTTAAACTTTAGATACGATACTTACTTTACTAAAATTGGTTTTAAAACAAGCAATTACTAGTGAATGATTTTCTGAATAGTGCAATTTTATGTTGTCTTTTAACATCATCTATTGATGCCAGGTTTATCGTTAAAACCATATTTATTTGTTACAACATTTTCTTATTGCATTACAAACAGAAATAGCAATAATGACATGTTAGATACATGTCATTGTATACTTCCTTTCTTGGCCAACCGGGAGATGGAACAAATTATACACTGGCTGTCCTTGACGACCACAAAATGACACACTTATCAGTGCCAATAATGACACTTAATAACAATATTATACACTTTTGCTTTTAAACATATTTTAGTACCTATGTATTTCCTTATATGAAGAAGTCAAAAGGGAGTAGGTAAATTACAAAATAAGTCATAGACAAAATAAAAAATATAAGTAACTTTATTCGAAAATTCTAAATTCATTGCAATTAAAATTTTGCGCCAGCTTGCCAAATATGTGTTATAATTAATTTATTTAGAACGTTCAGATTTTTAGTGCAATATTTGTTACGCGAATATTGAAAACATTTTTAATTAAAAAAGCAATCTGATTTGTTGTGGTTTCAATGCTGGTTATAAAATCTGAACGCCGGTCGTATACTTTACTCGCCTTTAATATCCCACAAAAATTACACTAAGTCTATTGAAAAAAATGTAAACAAAATATAAATTGGTCGGCGTTATAGTCCATCCGAATTTTATGTGATGGCAAAATTGGCAGTAGGTCCCTTTCAAACTAATAAAAAATGTCTATTTATTTTTCGCCCTTCCGGTAACTGGGGAGCTTACCCTACATAAAAAACGTAACACACTGTATTCCATTTAGAGTGTGAAGTCTTTATGAGGGGTTTTATATAATTTATTTAAATAGGGATATCCTTAATTGAAATGTATTACCTGTATAGGTTACGTTTAAAAATGTATGAAGGGTTGAGCCAAACTTATTGAACACTTAATTCTGTCACCAAGTATTTTTCACTCTTCTTAAGTGCATACATAGATAGTACATTTGTTTACATATTGAAGAAAACTCAATATAAAAGCTATTGCTAAAACTAATCCAATTGGAGTCAAATATAAGGATAAAATCATAGAAGAGGAATAAGAATAAAACGTGCCTATCACAAACATAACATCACGCCTATATTACCCAGAAGGGAGTGGCAGAGGTGTACAACACCCACACTTCACCTATTATGTTTAAGTCCCATGGGATAGTGAGTGAGCCTATCGCCATTCACCGGGCACAATTCCAACTCCTAAATGCTATTGTGAATTTCCTGTCAGAAAGTTCGAACCCGAGACCTCACGATGAGAGGCGAATACGCTAACCACTAGTCCATCGAGGCAGACACATCATAAAGTACTGTAAAATCTAACTTCTAAGTAATATCTTGACTCGCCGATGAGATCATTTTTCCATTTAAACTGATGTAAGAACATTGACGTATAAAGTAAGGACACGGCTAACGCGCGATAAATGAACTGAACCTTTTTGGAGTCAATCAGACTACAAAAAGCGCGTAGTGAAATTGTCTGTGGTTGGCTGCCTCCGTGAGCGGTCAAACACGACAAAATGCCTAATTGTGCACTGAAAAGTTGTACGAACTACCAAATTAAACATAACAAAAAAGATTATGGTATTACATATCACCGGTAAGTCACAAATATCTTATTATATCCACCTCTTTACATTATTTTATCAATTTTGTTTGCTAAAATTTTTCGTTCCCACGCCATATTCCTTAATCGTGAATATCCGCGTGACATGACTTACTGCGCTTAGTTGAACTATGCCGCGGGCGTTCAAGAGAATATTTTTGGTAATTTAAAAAAGTATTTGTTATGAATTGTCACATGGTAGTTCAATGCAGATGGCGTTACTGATCCTGCTATTCATAATGTCAAATTTGAAGGGCAATTTGTTCGGACAAGCCATTTCTATAGTATATATTTCTATGTGTAAGAACGAATTGTCTATTTGCCTAGACTACTGTATTAATAATTACCTAGAATGCAATTCATCACATTATATTAGAATTCTTACCTAGAATGTAATTCTTCCTGTGCGGTCTTGAAGTACGAATAGATTAATAGGGTCCAAATAATAATAACCATTTATTTCAATAAAATACATGGAGCAATACATAGCAAGTTCATATTAGATTAATCCAAATATTACAAAAGGTTGTAACGTTGGCACCTGTACTAGTGAAAACCACTTTATCACAGAAACCAGCGCCTTCCATTTCTATCAACAAGATAATGAACGGGGTACTGTATTATATATAACATAACAAAGTTTACATGAATAAACTATTGTACGTATTTAATAATAATTTGTATAATATAAATTAGCATGTAAAATCATTAATATAGATTTAGATTACTTAGTTTATCTAGTTTTAGCAAACAGTTTAGTTAAAGTTATTTATTACAAAAGGGAAACAAATGTAGTAGCATAACTAGCATAACGTATGGCGTTTATTAATTTATATTTGTGATTTTAAAAGGTTCTCAGTCTGTGTATAATCAAATTTCTTTAACCAGTCTGTCAGGATTGATTTGAAGGCATTCTTAGGTAGTGGCTGAATATAAATTTGCTTGTTGATGCGATTGTACA
Source organism: Hypena proboscidalis (assembly GCA_905147285.1). Classification (NCBI taxonomy): domain Eukaryota; kingdom Metazoa; phylum Arthropoda; class Insecta; order Lepidoptera; family Erebidae; genus Hypena; species Hypena proboscidalis. The sequence goes on from LR990130.1 coordinate 20,497,885, forward strand.
GCCGGGAACTGTGGATGTAAAAACATCTTCCAGCAAGAGATGTTCTGTGAGATGTAATTTCGCAAATACGATCTCTTCTTCGCCTATCATACATTTTGGGTGCACGAAAGGAGAGTGACGTACACAACGATTCCCTACGTCCGGCGCACCCATGATATAGGCAGAGAGCCTATCGCCGTCCGCCGGACACAATTCCAAATCCTTGCTGCTTTTGAGAATAACCTGACGGAAAGTTCACAAATAACACTTTGCCTGATCCGGGAATCGAACCCGAGACCTAGCGGTGACTGGCGCGCACGCTAACCACTAGTTTTATTTATTAATAGATATTTATCACAACCAACTTCGTGCTTCTGATGATTTCATACACTTCCCATTACATCATCATTATTCTGTTATTGCTTTTTATAATAATCTTGCATTATTTATAATTATGTGGAATAAACAAGAAGATTTATTTATTATAATCGTGGCGATTTGCGATAATTGTGAGTATGTTTATGTTGAGTGCATGTGCAAAGGTAATGCTTGCCAGCTATGTACCGAGTCCGACTTTGATCACTTGATTATAACATAACATCCACATTCTGCCTTCTATGCTTAGGTCCCATGGGATAGGGAATGAGCCTATCGCCATCCACCGGAAAAAATCCAACTTCTTGCTTTTAAATTTCCACTAGACCATCGAGTCAGATGATTATTATATCGATTAAACTTACCCATTTAAAGATGACTGTAATATGCATCCCTTTCTAATAAATCATGTATCAGAGTAAAATGTTAAACAGCAAAAGTGACATACGTTTTACTTATTCTACCTTAGAAACTATTTAAAACAGTTAAGTGGTTTAGGAAAACCTTCGCAAACATATTGTTTGACAATACACCATTTAACTTGAGAATGCCCATCTTTTTCATTTCAAAAACTAATGATTTTTTGTTTTTTTTTCAGGTAAGGATCTTTAATCGATGAATCCTGGTCTGTGGTAAGATATAAAGCATATCTCCCTAGTATACCTATTTAAGAGGAGTAGAATCGCAATTTATTTCAATTCTTAGATGGTACGTGCATGTTAGCTAAGTACTTTGACACGTTTTACACTGAAACCTTTTTATAAAATGAAAATTGAATTAGTACTCAAGTAGAGATGGAAGAAGAACTTTGTAAAACAAGTGTTAGAGAGCCAACTTGCCTTTTAAACAAATCGTAAAGTAGTAATTTTTGTACTTCTGATTTCTAGATTAAAAAACCTTTTTTTCTAAAATGAGTCGTCATTTCTGAAAACAATAAGCTGCCACCACCAGTTGCAAGACTGACAACGAGTATGTAATATTCCTAGTGTTGGACCAGACAGTCTTCTTCTTTTGGTGTCAATGACTATAGTAATTCTGTTAAATAATTTATATCTATATAGTTTTAGACCAATAGGATGCCACTAGGACGCCTTTTTGGTTGGCCTGCATAAGGTCTTTTAAGGTACAGAAGGTAGGAAGTAATGGGCAGGACAACAGATGCCAGACGGTAACTGCCTAATTTATATACTAGATATGATTGCATGACTGTGAATTTAAAAGTCATTAAAATTTTGCGTGAGAAACAATTCAACTTTGAATGACAAAAATAATTTCTGTAATCATTATTTAAAAATATTACCAACTTATAATTACAATATTTAATCAACCACTGTGCGGTTGCGGTTGCGGTTGTAATAACAACAATAAAAAAATAGTTATACAAAAAAAAACTCTTTAATTACAAATAAATGCACTAAAAAGTAAGCAATATATAATAATATATTAAACGTCTCGTCTAATCTGTGTATAACTTGAAAGAATACAGTAAACGGCCCAATGCTGTCTATATTTAAAGAATTATCCCTTATACTCCTAACCGTTGAGCAGTTGTACCTTCCAGCATCAGCTCAACAACATGAAATACTGAATGCTAAATGCAATTACCCGAGTAGCTTTAAGTAATATACAAAAAACAATATAGAAGCCTTTAAAATGCGAGGTTGCTCTCGATTTCTCTCGATTTCTCTAGGATCCTATCATCAGATCGTGACCTGATGAAATGGGACCAATAACAAGACTAAAATTCTCAAATCGGTCCAGACATCTTCGAGTAACCATGAAACAAATATAAAAAAAAGAAAAAAAAATCTAATTGAGAACTAACTCCTTTTTTTTAAGTCGGTTAAAAATAATAAACAGTTAATTACAGAAGCACTAGATCGCAATTATAAATTTAAAAGTTTACCCTTTACCTAGTATCTTCGATTATAAAACTTAGCGGCTAGTTAAATGTCATCGATTGGTATTATATAGCGAGGTAGAATTATGTAGCGAATTTACTATAAATTAATGCTTAAATTTTATCGTCCGAGAATTATCAGAATAACAGAACCACTGCAATCGATCGACATCCGTGAAATAACATCCAGAAACCGCTATCATACCGTTGCCGCCTCCGCTCCCGCCCCATCACCGATTTATGCACTCGGCTTTAGGACGATTACAGCATCATACGACCTTCAGATGACTCACAAACAATTACAAGCATCCTTTCGACCTAATACACAGCCTCACGCGAACAAAATACATTACTTATAATGACAGCACATCTTAAACAGACTTACCAAAGTCGTGATCGCTACACACGCTTCTCTATTACCAGTCGGTGATTTATCGTTGGCTCAATGTACCCGGATGGAACTATCAGCTTTGTCAATGAAGTGTGCGGACGTTAATTGGGGCTTTCATCCTAGTTATGAAGTATGGACTATGTGGTAATGATAGTGCTGTCAAAAGAGTATTTTTTTTATATAATTTCATAGACCTCTTGCCTTGAGTTCTCGGTTTCTTTTTCCAGGTCGGACAGAAATGTTATTTAGTATTTTCCCGTAAGACAATGCTCAATAGCAGCGTGCAATTTGATTTTGGCTCGGTGGATGGCGATAATCTCACCCCCAATGGGTTGTTTGGGTTTGCATGAGCTCGAGGGCGGCAGCACCACCGTCTCACCTTTAACCTGCCGCCAAATAGTAGTGCTTCCATTACTGTGTTCCGGTTTGGTGGTGAGATCAGGCCCTGAAATTACTGGCACAGGCATAACACTGTAGTCCTCAGCTGCAGCGACGCATCTATAATCTGCTTTTGTGGATTGTTGATGTCCATGGGCTGTACTCCACTTACCATCAGGTGGACTACACGTTCGTTCGCTGTGGGCGTGGTATAAAAAATATATATATATATACATCTCTTTCACAACCTTCTGGATAATAAAGGCGTTTTGTTATGTTTTTTTTGTAGAATTCAAATGTAAAATTATATCTTACAGATTCGGTTACTAATAATTAAGTTACTTCTCTTCTTCTTACGTATCAATGGCATTATGGTTTCTCATTTTTTATTTATATTGTTTTTGCACAGTAGGTAGCAACTTCTACTCCCTTGCTTGTGGCTTACTTCTCTTAAGCTGGTACAGTACAATTCTACTTAACTTTTTAAATTTTTATTTTTTTTAGTTTTTTCTCTTCCAGCTGTAAATAGTTAGGTTTGATTCTGTTTTTTTTATTATTTAATTTTTAATGCCTGTAAAATATTTTATTAGTTTAATGATTATCTTTTACTATTAATTATTTAGACACTAACATAACATAATATTTTAAAGCTTAAATACTCTTTCACAAAATAAAACTTTTTTCATATAAAATTCTACTTTCGTCTTTACTTCAGGATTCATCTCAGTCTTGCTTGATTTTATATTCTTGCAGAAGTCCTTAGTTCTTGTCATAATAGCAATTTGCATTATACATTTAACTTCTTGTCAATTTAAAGGAAAAAAAAAACTACTGAGGTGTCAAGGGACACCCGGATGGAACGAAGTTCGGTAATTCCAAATAACAACAAATCAGGATTCGCACCCGAGATTGCAGTAAAAGGTATGCGACCTTAACCACTAAACAAATAAAACAGTCTATTAATAAACTAATTATACGGTAGCAAAAATTTAAACCAAATTAAAAAAAAACAAACATTAAGACAATTAAATTATCAAGCGTAGCAAGCGTACACACGATCATTCAGAATCACTTAATCATTCTCTTAAAATAATCGAAGGATACTTTTAAAATCATTGTCGAGATATTTTCACAATACTTCTATAGGCTGAATGGCTACATAACAATATTTCCTGTGCCTTACACACTCAATTTCAAAATAATTCTTATCTTCGAACTTTCGCGCTATTCGAATTTCAAAATATCAAAAGCGAGGTTCATTCAAACACACGCATAGACTTATAATGCCTAGATCAATAAACTGCTTGTATGAATTTAAGTATAAAGTTAGGCTAAAAACAGATTGATTGAAAATTATAATGCGCCGCTTGGCGGACAGACAAACTAAATGAAAATCTGATAAATACCAGAGAGTTACACTGAACTGAAACGGCACAATTAAAGTGGCTTCATATTTCATGCGTGTACTCGGTTTCTAGGAGTAATAGTTCTATGATCACACATAACAAACCTTATCTTTAACATTATTTTTCTGCGATTACCTTGCTTTCTTTTAAATTGTATTCGCAAGTTTACTCGCGATATAATAATATCAGATCTCATTATCAATAATCTCATCACCAATCCCAATGACATAATTAGATGTGTTCTAATCGGATATTTCATGAAATGTACATAACAAAATTAGTAAACATTCTGTGACATGTAAAATTTAGTACTGTGTTAAATATTTCGTTTTATTTAAATTATTTGCTAATTTAACAATATATTAACCGCAAGAAGATTTATAAAAGTGAAGAAATTATATGTGTGGATATAAAATACCTAGCCATTGCACTTACTTTGTATTTTATATTGAGGAGCCGGTGAAACATAACCTATAACCCGGCATTGAATAAAAATTGTTGTTTTGTGTGTTTATTTCATAGACAGGGAAGTATAGTGTATCATTTCCAACTGAAAGTATAAGTATAAGTATATTCCAACACACTTATCATAATTACCTCTGTACATTTTGACACTACGCACACTGCTAATGACATTGATCTCAGTTGGCTAGCTTTTGCAAGTTAACTGGACGGTTACTGTCGTTCGTCGCAGATTGCTACTAGAAACTAGGTACTCTAAGTGTAATCTCCATTCTCAGACACTATTTGAACACACATTGGCCACAGTGTTGTCTCAATCAGCTTTTGTGTAAAGTAAACTTGATGACAGAACTCATGCCAACCACATCAGATTGACACAAAACACTTCAACACCTTTACTCAAACTCTGCATAGTAGATAAAGATTGCTTGTGCTAAATGCTCTCATGATTTAACTAGTAACTAACATAGAACTTAACTTCATTTCCATTCACTTTTCCTTGTTTTATTCTAAATATCCTATTGCATATAACTACCAATCTCTAAACTATAAAATTTAGTTCTTATCTATCATTATTTCAAAAGCATTCTCTCTTGAACTTTATTGAATTAGCTTACCCTACTTTAGATAAATTACTAACCAGTTAGCACTATTAACTCTTTTATTTCATTTCAGTCACATTTGTAAACATATTTTACAACCATGAGCAGCTCAATGATCACCCGCAAAGCACACACTGTTGACTTGGAGCTTAAGTTAAAGGCAGCGCTACATGAACTCAAAGCGACAAAGGAATTAAACAGCAATCTGCTATGTGAACGTGAGGAGGTTGAAGAGGTCATCAAAGAATTAAATAATAAAAATGCAATGTTAAAACATGAACTGTCACAATTATATTGTACATTTAAGGATACGGTAGGTCAACGTGATAAGCTGGAAGAACAAATTTCTTCTTTTAGAGTATGTAATGAGACCCATGAGGAAGCTTTAAATCACATTTGTGATCTGAAAGTTAGTCTTAGAGAGGCAAGGAAGTCTATCTCTATTTTAGAAGAATCCAAAATGATTAATGATCACAGCACAACACAAAGCTTGTTTGAGGAATTAGTCACTTGTGATTCAGAATTACAGCAGAGAAACTCTTGCATAGGGCAGAATACTACACCTATTCCTAACAGTTTTAAGAGCCATAATAAACTTAAGAAATATATTAAGATTAAGAAAATAATTAGGAAGACAAAGAATTTAATGAGAAGGGAGAAAATAACAACTACCTGTACTCAATTTAGGAAAGAAAGATTTAATTTTATTAATACTATAAACAACCTTGAGGAACAATTAATTACAAGTAGTTACACTTATGAAAGGGAAACACAGGAGCTTCAAGTTAATCTGTTAGAGTTAGAAAAGGATTTAGGTAAGATAGCTGATATGTATCAAGACTGCCAGGCATTATTAAAGAAGCAAACTGTAGAAATAGACTCTCTCACTAGGCTTAGTCACTACAATGAGGATAGGCTTGAGTCCCTTACCAGCAAGTGTGAATGTGTGGGATCACAGTCCACCTATAACCCATATTCACAATTACCGGGTGTGCCGGCTGCGGCAATACAGACTAAAAGTCAGTCTGTGGTGTCGCAGCAGGTTCAGCAATCAGTCCAGCCTGGGACTGCTGGAAGGGTACACAATCTTGTTTTATTCTCTGATGCAATAGGGGTAGGCTTAGGTAAAGCATTAAAATGCTACATAGATCAGCCTGTAATTAATATCTGCAGCCCAGGTATTCATTTCAGTAAGTTAGTCAGCAGCATTCAGAATACCAGCCTGGATAGTCACTCTACAGCTATAATTTTATTTGGTGATAGTGCATCAGCTACTAGAAAAGAAGTTATCAACTTAATTGATACTATGAACTCATTACAGGTAAAAGTAGGGTGTAGGTTTATTGTCTGTGCATTGCCTTACTCTCACATGCTAACACAGAAACAAAATACATATATTCACAGCCTTAATTCATTGATATACAACACAACACATAGTCATAGTGACATCTTATTTTTTGACACTAATAAATTTATTAGTAAATTTTATTTAACTAAAGATACATTGTATCTGCCTATTTATTTTAAGAGACAGATTGCTAAATTATTAGCATACAATATACTTCACACAGACACAGGTACTAATACAGTACTCAAGCACATACCGCTAGGTTCCAACACCACTGTACCTATCAACACAGGTACTGATATGGTATCAAACCATAGTTTAGGTGGTAAGGTGATTAGATGTAATGTGGATACATCAAATAATTTAAACTAGGATCTAGGACAAAGGATAGGCATACCAGTAATATTAGGTTGTTCCACCAAAATATACAGGGTGTCTCCGGCAAAGAACTTGAGTTAGATTTATTTTTAGAAAAATATAAGGTACAGGTTTTGTGTGTCACCGAACATTGGTTAAGGAATCATAAGTCATTGATTATTAATGACAACTTTTCAGTTATGAGTGCATTCATAAGAAAAAAGGCCATACATGGTGGATCACTGATAGTTGTAAATAAAACATTGAAATGTAAGGAACGAAAAGACATAGTGAATTTATCTATTGAACGCACTGCTGAACTGTCTTGTATTGAGTTAAAGCAATATATTATAGTATGTGTATATAGACCTCCACAGAGTGATATTAACCTATTTGAGACAGTTATGGAAGATGTTTTAAGGCGTTTGAGTACTGGTAATAGGAATTTAGTTGTATGCGGCGATTTTAATGTGGATCTACTTCAGCAGTCATCTAGTTCCACTAGGCTTTTTAGTTTATTTAGGTCATTTAACTTAGAGCACATATTCTTTGAACCAACTAGAATTACATCACATTCTGCAACATGTCTGGATAATGTATTTAGCAACTGTAGATATCTGAGTAAAGCAATATTCAGTCACTTAAGATCTGACCACTGTGGGCAAATGGTCGTTTATCCCATGGATGAGCTGGTTAAAGCAAAGAAAATCACTTGTAGGCCGATGACTTCTAATCGTCTCAAATGCTTTAACGAGAATATTGCAGCCAAGGTTACCAACTTAGATATCAATGAGGATAATCCGGATGTCCTATACGTGAATTTATTTAACTTAATTAAATTAGAATACGATTTTATTTTTAAAGAGAAAACTTTTACTAAGAATGTGAATAGTAGATTCTGTGACTGGGCAACTCCTGGAATTTACAAAAGTAGAGCTAAGATGTATGATCTATATGGAATGAAACAGTATAATTTTGATCCTATTTTTATACAACATGTTAGAAATTATTCTAAAATATTCAAACAAGTTTGCTTGGTAGCTAAATCAATTTATTTAAGTAACAAAATTAAACAGTCTGATAATAAAATAAAAGCAACTTGGACTGTAATAAATACTGAAACAGGACGGTCCAAACCGCGAGATGATAGTTTTGAATTAGTGGTTAATAACAATATTATTAAAGATAATCTGGGTTTGGCTGAAACATTTAATATTTACTTTGCAAAAATACCAGTTGAGACTACCAGTTTCTTGGATTCATGCTCAGTCACAGCTGAATCCTTGGCTAGGGGCAGCGTGAAAGAGTGTGATGTCATTTTCAAATTCCAATTTATAAGCCCAAGTGAGGTGGTGAAAACCTTCAAGTCGCTCAATTCAAAGAAAACAACCGACTTGTGGGGCATTTCTGTCAAGATATTGCAAAATATAATTATTGAAATAGCACCACAATTAGCTGTAATATTTAATCAATGTGTAGATAAAGGTATATTTCCTAATTTGATGAAACATAGTAAGTTAATACCATTATTCAAGAGTGGGTCTAAGAGTGACCCTAGCAATTTTAGACCCATCTCAATCTTGCCAGCAGTTAGTAAAGTCTTTGAAAAGCTTATTTTGCAGCAGTTAGAAAGCCATTTTAATATTAATAATTTATTTCACAAAGAGCAGTATGGTTTCACAAAGGGTCGCTCAACCATAGATGCAGGTTCTACACTTATAAAACATATATTTAATGCCTGGGAAAACGCGCAAGATGCAATTGGCGTTTTCTGTGACTTATCCAAAGCATTCGACTGCGTTGAACATCAAACGCTTTTGCGAAAACTCAGGCACTATGGAGTCAGGGATATTGCACTTGATCTGGTTGCCTCTTACCTTGGTGACAGAGTTCAACGAGTTGATATAAATGGAATTAGGTCCTCCGGATTACCTGTCTCAATGGGCGTGCCACAGGGCTCAATTCTCGGTCCGTTTCTCTTTTTAGTATACATTAACGATTTACCATTCTATGTGCAAAATTTTTGTGATATAGTACTTTTTGCAGATGATACTTCGCTTATTTTTAAAGTTAATCGTAATCAGGATAGTATTGATGATATTAACAGGTCACTTGCACTAGTCCAAGACTGGTTTACTAGCAACAATTTATTATTGAACTCGAATAAAACTAAATGTATAAAGTTCACTTTGCCTAATGTCAAGAAACAGAACATGAGTATAATACTAAATAACGAAATTATCAGTCTTGTAGAATCAACTATGTTTTTAGGAATAACCTTGGATCATAAGCTTCAGTGGGGCGCCCATATATCGTGTCTAGCAGGGAAACTCAGCTCCGCGGCATTCGCTGTTTGGAAAGTTCGTCAGTTAACTGATATTGAAACTGCGCGACTAGTTTATTTTAGTTATTTTCACAGTGTCATGTCCTACGGTATTCTGCTATGGGGCAAGGCAGCTGATATTCAAAACATTTTTGTAATTCAAAAACGGGCAATTCGTGCGATTTACAAACTCAAAGCTCGAGATTCTCTGAAAGAACGATTTAAGGAAATAGGTATTTTAACAGTAGCATCGCAATATATATTTACTAATATTATGTTTATACGAAAAAACATAGGAACATATACCAAGAAAAGCGATGTTCATTCATTGAACACGAGGAATAAGCATAAATTGGTAGGCCAATATTATCGCTTAAACAAAGTCCACAACTCATTTGAGGGACTTGGAGTGCGTTTTTATAACAAAATTCCTGTCGAAATCTTGAACTTGCCCCTACTAAAGTTTAAGAGTATCGTTAAGAATCGTCTCATGGAAAGGGGCTATTATAAAATAAACGATTTCTTAACCGACACTACGCCTTGGAAATAATATTAATTTATCTAATGTATTTATTACAGTAATGTATTTATTATTTACAATTATTATGGTTATTATATTTCAAATGAATTGCCAAGTTAGACATTGTTTTATCCTATTTATAATTATGATTGATTATGATTATTTTGACATATTATATTCTATATTGAGATTGACATAATTTATTTTTGACATCATATTATCATATTATTGACTTAAGTTTCAACTTTTGACATTATAATGAATATCAATTGATACATTATTTTTTATTATTTAATATGATTAATGAAAATTCACACTCACTAAATTTGATTTGTATAACCTCATTTCATGTTATTTCAAATATTGTTAAGTAAAGGCAATCTGTGTGTACATTTTTTAATTTTTATATTTTTGTAGTATAAATAGTTTTTGTTATTAGTATTATAAATATTTTTTTGTTTGTTCTGAAACCCTTATACAGTAGTATACACACATTGTTTTTACTCCTTTATTTTCTGCTTGAAGTGTAAGATATTGCAACCCTATATACTATTGATTTATTTATAATAATTTAATTGCATTTTCTCTTTATAACCATATTTAGCTATAATGTTGTTTTGGTTGCTATAACTTACACATAGAATTATTGTCAAAAAACAAACAAATATTGTATGAATTATTTGAAAAGATGGTGCACATGAGTTTCTCACCAGCTCTTCTCATGATGCAATACCCATCGGAGCTGGTACTTGAATTGATTTTAATTCAATTCTCTAAGTTGAATTAAAGTCAATCTAAGCTCCGGTGTCAAATCATTTTATTACAATAAGTATTATAATTTAGTTAGCTAAGTTTTATTTTAATATTATATTTTTTGTGTTTTGATGTTTGTTTTGACGTGTTCAAGCGCCCCTTGGGGCCCATGGAAATAAATGATTTGATTTGATTTGATTTGATTTGATTTGTGGTAATATTAAAAAATAATTTGCTTTTGAATTTAATATAGTTATGACGCGTACACTTGCTAAACACACAATAATGAAGAGATTATAACGCGTATGACTTGGTTAGCACAATAGTAAAGAAAGGTTATAATGCGTACTTGCTAAAATACAAAAGCATTTATTATTGTCTGTATAAAATCTCTACATGTAATTACTACGCCGCTACGAAAATTGCTACGAAAAGTGTCGTTACAACTTTCGTTCCATTTTTTTCCGGCTAGCCCCCTTTCGCAACGCGCGATAAGGAACTTCGTTCCAAAAACTGTTCATTCTTAAGCTATCTGTATTATCTCTGTTCATCTTATAACGACAAACTAAATATAAAGGGTATAATCCTCGAATACCCTTACATTACCCGTCCCACGTGACGTCATCAAGACGTTGATTGCACTTCATTACCATCCGTGTCGTACGTAATTGAATACACGGACGACAATATGGACACTCACCCCACTCAAGGTGATTGTAGTGATTAGTTTGATTCTTTATTTGCTGTGTATTTATAGCCATATTTATTAGGCTATTTATATTTTAAGAAGAATGAAGATTAAAGATTTTGAAGACTGGGTAATTTATTTTATTTAATTCTTGTAGACTTGTTGTATTGGCGCTTAATTTATTTATTATGTGTATGGTATCAAAACATCACAAAAAACAGTGGTAGATTTTATTTTAAAGGGTGTATAGGACCTGATCTTAACAACTTAACTATAAGTATTATTTAAATTACTATATTATGGTAATTTAAAATTAAATACTTCTTCTTCTTCGTCGTGTCGATGGATAAGTCTAATTTTATTTAGACTTGCCATCGTGGTGAAAGGATTAGCCAATTCGCTTTGGAGAACTCGCGAATTGCCCAAGGTGCGCCGTACGTAAGGAATCGTTATGTACGTCACTCGGGGAGGCTCCTTTCATGCACTCATGCACAATTAAATACTAATATACAGATATTCAGTTAAAAGACTCTGAAGATTAATTGACTATTATAACAATCATTTAATTTTCTTTAAATATTGTGTCAAATATTTTATTTTATTTAGTAGGTATAATTACCGAAAAAATGCTTTTGTCGTTTAAAAAATGGAAAGGCACCAATGAAAATGAATCATCAGAATATGTATCTATTCCTCTAACAAATTGTTCAATAAATCTCCTAAATTAATGCTAAAGCATACTTGTTATGCGATAATATCAATTATTACATATTAATGTAGACACGGTTACATATCAAGTTATACATTGCCAGTATATGCTGGTCTCCTATTGTCATAGGCTGCCCATGCAATGCGAAACCAGCTTTTACTGGCGATGTATAGCTTGTGTGTAGTGTGTACACATCGTATGGAAACATTTGCTTACATCGGCATTATCACCGCTAATTGCTAGTCAATCCACTTAGGTCGGTAAATAAAGTAAACACTCATTACGTACTGAATTATTTAATGGTTGATTTAGTTGTATTTGATACAGTTATAATTTAAGGCATGTGTATTGTTAGTGCAGTAATAATAATCGGCTGGATTATTTTTTATGACGTGCAATAGATAAATGTATTCGTACATAAATATAAGGCTTTAATGAATGCAATTTAATACTGGTGGTAAAGCTCTTGTGAATGAGCTCGAGGGCGGCAGCACCACCGTCTCACCTTTAACCTGCCGCCAAATAGTAGTGCTACCATTACTGTGTTCCGGTTTGGTGGTGAGATCAGGCCCTGAAATTACTCGCACATGAGGCATACCACCGTAGTCCTCAGCTGCAGCGACGCATCTATAATCTGTTTTTGTGGATTGTTGATGTCCATGGGCTGTACTCCACGTTCGTTCGCTGTGGGCGTAGTATATATATAAAAAAAAAATTCAATGAAAAATACATTTTATAACAAGCTTTTTGGTGTTTGGTGTTATTTACAGACAAGCTATTTTTTTCACATGTCTGGCTAATAACAGTTTTATTTATATATAAATTTTGGGTGGGTTTGTGTAAGTGAATGTGTGTATTTGGCCTTGTCATTGGGACCATTGGATAGTGTAATTGCTTTTGGATCTGATGTAAAAGAAAAAAATGAATTAATATAAAATGATTTTTAAACTCTTTAACTTTATATGTTGAGCCAAAATTCGCACGTGCATAAAAATAATGTTCATTAATAAACCTCGGGCAATATTTCGTGGTCGGCTTTAAAACTTTTTGTAACGCCATCAATATCATCGGCATAGCTTAATAAACTATCGATAACCGATTATTGCCATAAAATACACATTTTAAATAATTTGCTAGTACATAAATATAATTCTGAAGCATTTAAAGTGTTTTCGTAAAATAAATCGGGTCATATTTCACGTACAATATGCAACGGATTATTTTTATGGTTATTTTGCGAATAGCTTTGTTACTAATATTAACTTTTAAACTTTCGCGTTGCATATTTTTAGATATGATTTAAACGCGATTAATTTTATTTACCTTTCGGTGCTTGACGTTTCGACAAGGTTGCTCTTTATCATGGTCGCAAGCAGACTGATGCAGCAGCGCCTAGCTTTGTTACTGTTTAAAAGGAGATTAAGCTTTGAATGACCACTACATATACGGTATCTCGGATCACTGCTCCAGGTGACATAGATCGGGCAATAAAGCACAGAATACACGCAGGGTGCCTCAAATGGCGGCAGTTCACAGGAACCATTTGCGACGCAAGTATTTCTCTTAAATTGAAGGGGAAAATTTATAGGACAATGATTAGAGTAGATTAGTCATGTATAGATCGTCATGTTGGCCCACGTAGGTGACGGATGAAAGACGATTGCATGTAACGGAAATGCGAATGTTGAGGTGAATGTGTGGTGTGACTAGAATGGATAAATAAGGAATCAGTATATTAGGGGAAGCCTGAAAGTAGCACCAGTGACAGAGACATTAAAGAGTGCGAGATTATGGTGATATGAACATGTAATGAGAAGGTATTAAAGGAATGTTATTAATAAAATTCAAAAAAATAATCTTAAGCTATAAGGGAAGAGAAAGACCGAAGTAAAAATGTAGCGATTGTGTGAAATATGACATGACACTGAAAAGGATTTGCGTGCTGAGATGACAACTGATAGAAAAGTATGGAAGCAACATATTGCACCGACCCAAGTAATTGAGATAAGAGCACTAAGGGACCTTAAAACATAATATATTAATAATTGACAATTATTTACTGATTATATTAAAAATAAAAGCCTGTCATGTTTCCTACTAGCTCTACATACTTTATACCTTTTTATCTTTTGTTTTATCTCTTTTCCTAACCTTCAGAAGGACCTTGAGTAACCAGTACTTTACGCTTTTAGGCGAGTTAACAAATTTCTAAGTATCAGAACCGAGTTAGATTAACTAGATACCTATCATTTGATAGAATAGCAGTAGGCAAGAAGTTGGTTCTACAATTTTGTTCTTGCTTCAATTTGAGACGAATATTCAGGATTCCTTTCTTCACATTTAAGCTGATTAATAAAATATATCACTAACCAGAGGCGTCAGGTTATATATTAAACAAGTAAATGGTAACAGTAATTATGTGGTAAACCGCATCACACGCAACCGTTGGGTGTCCCATTTACTAACAGCTGTTGTGTTATTCACATTATCAAAACCACTAACTCACATAGATATTATACGATTTACCGCTGAATGAAAAGCAATATCATTTGTTGAAAAGTGTTAGATTAAAAATAACATAACATCACGCCTATATTACCTAGAAGGGTGTGGCAGAGGTGTACAACACCCACATTTCACCTGTTATGTTTAGGTCCCATGGAATAGGGAGTGAGCCTATCGCGATCAACCGGGTACAGATCCAACTCCGTGAATTTCCTGACGGAAAGTTCACAGATGACACTTTTCACGACCTGGGAAAAGTGTTCTAACCCGAGACCTCGCAGTGAGAGGCGTATATGCTATCCACTAGACCATCAAGACCATTAACTAGACCATCATCTAATCATTACTAAGAAATAAGGTATCACAGATTCCGTAATCTCTATTACTGCCTGTAGATGCTCTACGTAGTTTTTCAAAGCAATTTTTTTTAAATTCGTTAATAAATAAACTTCCACTTCAAAGTCTAAGTCCACCAATTTATGCAACAATAACAAAACCACAAGTCATAACTTTACATTTTTTAATTATCCCAAAGCTGTAACGCTGAACCAGTTTGCAGTCCTGCATATTCATTAAAATTAAATAAAAATCGTATTTACGACTTAACCCTTAAGCCCTAGATACCCTGAATTCCAATTTTAAAATTAAATTAAAAATACAAATAAACATGTAACTTTAAAAACAAGCTTTAGGTAACTTGTTAAGTCTGAGCTTAGTTATCATATTATAGCCTACAATAAAAAAATGCAGTCGAAGAAGATTTTAACAAAACATCGGTTCCTACATTTCGAAACAATTTCAACATACAAGATGACAACCCTCACTTTAAAAAAAAAACAGACAAACATGTTTCGTCAAAGCGAGTTGAAAATTTATGCCAGCCTAATCAGTACCCTTCTTAATGTTGTTTTGAACTTTGCCAGTGTTAAGGAGGCTTTACACGAGTCGCTTATTTCGCAGCGATTTACCTTCGCCGAATTCGCAAAATTGTGTTGTACTTTGCGAAGTTTTATTTTCTAATATTGGTGTTGGTAAGAGTTAATTTTAGGTGAGTTGCGACTTAAAAGTAATGTTGTCATTAACTTAAACGTTCAACTTTGAAGCGTCTATTTTTAACTTGTTATAGATGAAACATTGTTACGAAAGTAATGTAAGTTTTATTTATTGATATTGATCAATGGTGCAAAAATGAAAATAAAATGTGGTTAGTTTGCATGCGTATCCCTGGCTATTAGTCAGTCTACGGGGGGTTAAGATTCAATGTGTTATTCAATATTCAATATGTTGGCATAATGAAAAGGATATGACATATATTACGATGTTTTCACTACAACTTGAAACGTGTTTGGTTGATGTGCATTGCATGTGAACGTGTGCATTGAGTGATAAATTAAAATAAAATAAATAAATAAAACAAATTAATAAAATAATTTATTTTTTTAACTTTGCTTTGTACTAATTTTAAGCACGCTGCTACGTTTTATGTTGCGATATTGCAACTTGCAATGGTCATAATAAAAAAAATTGAAAATTTATAAAGCTACGTAGGTAAACCAAAAAAGTAAAGTTTCATCAAATATTTTAAGGCCATAGCTCAGCCTATATCGTACACTAGCTTCCGTTAGCGGCTCCACGCCCGTGGTAGGTCGATATAAAACGAAACACCAGCCTGCAATAGTTAATGTTGATGCCTTATATTGCACAGAAAATTGTATGTAACAGCGACATTTTTCAATCCTGCAATCTCCTTAACTCCATTAAAAGTAAATGTCAAACCTTAAATATATTTCAAAAAACAACCTTAGCGTAATTTATTGTAAGCAAAATAAATTTGAAGGCAAAAAGTCGGCGGCCGACTCGCAATTTGCAAACATTATGCATCACCCGTCTCGATTTACGACGCCATGTTTTTTCATTTTTTTTAACCATTGTGTTACCTAATAAGCTGGGGAAAGGGATTAATAATATCCATTTGTTGGCACAATAAGGTTTTATACCGCTATTTTTTTTGGGTTGGCGATTCTTAGGTTTAGTTGCTTCTGTATTTTTTAATTTATGTAGAACCACGAACTAGATTAAAGGTAACTTTTTAGAAATTGCCTAAAAAGAGTTTACATAACAACTTACATTTTAATTAAAGCCAGTTTTGTTTGGAAAATCGATACCTTTGCTATGCATTAGCTCAGCAGTATATTTTTCAGACATTGTTCTGTTTTAGTTTTTTCTTACTTTCACACCAAAATAAATACATAAATTACATTATTGAGCATAAATATAAATACAATGCGCGGCGTTATCGCTAAAAAGCAATGTCTTACAGGCAAGCTTTGCATGGATAATAAGATTGTTAGACTGATAAGGTATCTAGGTAGCTAGCCTACCTAGGCTAATATGATATGATACACTTTTACTTAATATGCTGTGTAAATTAAGGCTATTTCTGCAGTTTGTTCTTCGTTTATGTCACAGAGGACTATGATAGACTATGTGAAATAATCAATCTTATTTTTATAAAGATTTCTGGGTTAAAATGATACGACAAACTCTTTCAAACATTTGGCCTTGATAAAAAAAGTGACAAGACTTTTTATGGCCAACGAAAAAAGTGTAACCTCAAAGAGGCAGCGTAATCACGATGCATAAGTAGTATAAGTACGTTGTTGACCTGAGAAATGCTCTACCAAATCGTATGACCTGTCATAAAGAAAATAGGCCAGTACTAAAAGCACGTGTTTTAGGAGACGTATAACTAGCACTTTTCTCGTTTCTGAAGAGATTTCGACGGCAAAATGCCGGGTGTCATATTTTGTGGGGACTGGGGACGGGTTTTATTTGGTATACATAAGTTACTTGAAACTTATTTTGTCGTAAAAATAATGCGGGTTCTGACGATTGTCCTTTTGCTTTAGTGAATTGCATACATTAATTGTGTTTGTGTTTATCACCTTAGGTTTATTATGTGTTTATTTAGCTTAATTTCAAGTAAAATTAAATTAGACTTTCGAATGACCGTGACTTCTTATGAATCTGTAAAGAATTGTTGTGACTTGTCGTGTTTATTTTTCGATATCAAGATTGATTTTTCACTCCTTAAGTATATTACACATGTTTTTGTAGGCTCAACGAGACGTTAACTGCACTTTCTTGTTCAAGGCTCGAGTTTTGAGTAAAATAGTCATGGATGAATTATTTTTTGATGGAGTCGAGTGACAACCTATCCGTTTACAAAAGAAAATGAAGCTGCCTTTGAATCAAATCCAAAAACCATCACTCATTGAATACCAAACTATCCTTATTAGTTTGGTATTCAATGAGTGATGGTTTTTGGATTGGTTTGGACTTAATAAAATTAATGTATGAATACATAACGTTCTACTCGACTGCCCACCCGACTTTGAACCACTCTGAACTGCCCGTATTACACTTATGAATAGTACTGTGTTTTTATACTGTACTTGATGACCCAGCAGCCATTTACTAATCCCCCTTCATTTCAATATGTAACCCTATTCATTAACCTGTTTAATATGACCATTTCCCCCAAAAAAATCCTCTTGGTACATACTTCAGTCCGTATTATTTTGGATGTTTATACGAAGTAAAAAACTGTTAAAATATCTGCACGTCTTTAATTTTCATTGAACAATTAGTGTTTTTTGATGCATATATTCATCTCAATACTAAACTAATATACATTAGATGTAGGTACAGAATATATGAATGCATATCGCATTCATACGTTCTACTTGGCTGCCCACCCGACCCTGAACTGCCCGTATAACCTATACACTTTGTCTTGTGCATTGTACGTTCCGTTCTAAACAACTTTTTAAGGCTTCACGCGTCGTGAATCGGCTCCTTTATTGTTTGACCTTTATTCGTCATTATTTATGGTAGTGTCTATATTTTGTGAGGTAATCCATTGAAGGAAATATATAAGGTTTGGTTAATTGATTGTTAACAAATTACGTAATGTAAGAGGAAGCAATAACAGTTTTGGTGGCTTAATTTGTATGGTAAGGATTAAATATCTTCTCTTTTAATTCGTAGTTATCTATTCTGTTTCGCTAAATATACCAAAATAACTTCCCTGAATTAAAGTATCGTCTACCTTTAAACTTTGACCTTTTTTGAGGCAGGTATTTGTTCTTCTTTAATCGCCGCCAAAATATTTGTGTAGCAGTTTTATTAAAATTTCATCCTCACGAATCTAGATACCTTTTTCGCGGTGATTAATGCAAGGCAAAAATAATAGTATTTGTTTGATACATCGGTGCATTGAACCCAAACAAGTTATTTCAAGGTTGTATTCATATTCACAAATAATAAAAAAAACAATAGCAGAAATACGGGTTTGGTTGGGTAATTAACGATTATCGGTAGAATCGATTAATAAGTAAACGATTGCGTGTTTCGTCAATCCTCATCAGCTTAATAAGAAACAAAACAACAATAAAACAAGTCACAACAACCAATTACTTAGATGTAAATTACCAATAATTATAACATCTTTAACAGCCAATAAAATAGCTACCAAATGACCCTACAATATTTCAAAGAATGATCGTAAAAACATATCGATTCAAAATCGATATAAAACTTTAAACTACGTAATAGGATTCGTTCCCATGGAGTTTAATTATTCTAAAAAGTTACATTGTGTTTCCATGGGAGGGTCAAGCAATAAATTCCAGTTGAATAATCACTGTGCCCCTATTTGTTATCGATTAGTCGAATTTAGAAATAGATGTATGTAATCGATGTTACAAATCGGTGAGGCGTGGCGATCAATTGAGTGCCGAATGAATTCGAGCAATCCCTTTTGATATTTTTATTTTATATGTTGTTGTTTATTAATAGTGCATTTTATTTTGTATATTTTTTTTTTGTAAATAAGACATTTTTTTTATTTTACTTTCCGACAAACCGGCTAATTAGAAAATATCTTAAATTTGTATAGCTTCTTGCACTAGATTTCGGTTTTATTGAGGAATATTTCAATCTTCTGGCGTAGTCCCACGAGATAGGGGGTGAACCTATCGCCATCCACCAGGCACAATATCAACTACATGATGCTATCTATTATTAATTAACACTTTTGCGACCCGTGAACCGAACCCAAGATCTAAAGTAGCATAGAACGAACAACCATAAACAAGAAGTAATAGGTCTGGATGTCGTGGTCCTATTGCACATACAAATCACGCACGCAAACACAGTGGTAACAAATATTTGTAGACTCTACCCAGTTGATGCACTGAATCTGTAATATATCACGAAGTTGAGATATACGTACTTATAAAGTCAATGCCAATTTTATTTGTAAACATAGGTTAAGAAGTTGTTAGAACAATTACAAAATAGCTGGATGGCTAAAGCGATTGCCCGGTGTGCAGTAAGGTCGCAGGTTCAAATCCTGCCGGTCCCATATCTTTTTCAACTGTTTCTTAGTATAATTTGCTAAGCATAGCTAAATGCTATAAAAATAATCAATTAGAAGAACGTCCCTCTGAAGTCTAGTGCCGAGAAATAGTGCTAGAAAGCTGAAATTTTTCAATGAAATGTGTATGTTAACTATGTCTATAAAATTGTAAAATCAACTCTTAAAATATTTTTTTTAGGAATTTTATTTCCGGCAACTCCCTAAAATTAATTTAAAATGTAACATCAAACAATAAACCAGTGTCGAATATGAAATGAAAAGCGTTCCACACGGTTAGAGAGTGAATATCGTAAATAGTTCACAATGTCGGTCATAGCTGAGTTCACCAATCAATGGCTATTAGCGGGTCAAAAGGCGGTTTGTTCGCTCGCTGGACACCACCTCGAAATCTTTAGGGAAGGGCCTGCATTTGTAATCAGTATCGGTATTCGAAACTTTATGATGATAAAAATTTGTACAGGATGTAAATAATATGGTGGCGAAGCCGCTTACCATCTAATTGAGTTCATGATTTTATTTTAATTCTTAATATTACAATCACATTATTGGAGCAAAAATAATTATATACCTATATATGTAAAAAGATAGATTATATTTTGACACGATGAGATTAATCAACTATGTTTAGATATTACCATATCATAATTATCTAAGTTTATGACTGAAAATTTCGTAATTGTACACAAACCTCAGATATAGCTATACATTTCCAATATAAGTTTACTTACAATGCGAGACCATCTAATACTAGAACGTTATAGATTGATGTTGTGGCCGTAACATACAATCGTGGTCACGTAACTTGGACCAACATAATCACAGTTTGCATATACCACACCACACACTCCCTTTACGCGTTGTCTACGCATAATGAAAGCCTGTATCGTTGTTAAACAAGCTAGGCCTAGGTGACCCGATTGTAGAATGTTGTGGATATACAAAGTTAATGGCGAATCAGATACAGCTTGATTTTGCATATGGAAATGAGAATTGCCCTGCTTGTTGCGGGGTAATTCCATTGATACTTTGTATTGCTTTGTTTTAGCGTTAACGATTCTATCATTAGTCTATCTAGGTCATCATTAAAGAAAATTATAGCCTGACAAGGAATAGCAAAATGGCGTACACTGTATAATCAAGAAATTGCAACAAATTGTAGCCGGCGGAAGCATTTTTATTTATTTATGCATTGCAAAGAAAATTTTATATTATTTGCAAAGCAACGGAGACTAAACTTTCGATTAATATAATACCATCTTCAAAGGTACAAAGCTAAAAGGATTGCTTGGAATACTACATCTGATAAACAAGATCAAAACATCTTCCAACAATGCGCTATACAGAGAATCTTTGGTAAAGGAATACTTGCAATATTCTCAAGATGCCTTTGTCCGAAACACATAGCTCAAAAATCACCGAAACTGATACAATCTCTCACAAATTCCGATGCCGAAATGACTGTCGATTTCGAGGAAACAAAAGGATTGACGGAAATCGAAATCAGTTCCAATTACCCGGGATCATATTTCACAACCCTGATTGGGCTTTCATTACGGTATCACGGCTAGGCCGAAAACGGCGAGGTCGGTATTCGATATTCATAATTATCGATTGTTCGGTATCGTATTGTTCCCATCACTATTATTTGGGTTTGTTTTGTCCTATGATATCGGTTTGGTGCAGTTAGTTGTGTATTTGAGTGTATTTTGGGCGTATTTACAATGTTTCAAAGCAATGTGAAATGTATTTATTGTGTGACTTTTATTATTCGTAGTGTGTATAGAAATTTTATGTATGAGTTGACACTGTTTATCTGAAGTTCTGTGTTACACAAACAGTATAAAAATAGAACTTTAAACATAAATCTCTAGTTAATTTGTGCATTTTACTAAATGTATAAAACCTACACGACTAACTTATCTAGTTTTCTTTTTTATAAACGGGAATGATTAGTATTTAAGTATGTTTATTACGAATAAACATAAAAACAAATAAAGTGATTTCACTAATTCCTTCAACGTTAGAATGTTACATTATTCCTGATTTACAAATATTATATTTTATCGACATAACAGAACGTCATCACGCCTATATTACCCAGAAGGGTGTGGCAGAGGTGTAACACCCACACTTCACCTATTAAGTTTAGGTCCCATGGGATAGAGGGTGAGCCTATTGCCATTCACCGGGCACAATTCCAACTCCGTGCTGCTATTATCAATTACCTGAAGGAATGTTAACAAAATACACTTTGCCTGAACCGGAAATTGAACCGGAGACCTCGCCGTGAAAGGCGGATACGCTAACCACTAGACCATCGAGGCAGTTTTATCGAATTTGTATTTTATTGTATCGTCACGTGACGGGTCGCGGGGAACTGCAAGTATTTGATAAAATCATATTTGGTAAAGATTTATTTATTTATTTATTTATTTATCACAACCTTAAAATTATCATTACAGGTCTTAAACCTAATGCGACAGTGCAGCTATTAACTTAACCTAAAATCACTTAATTTTGAAGTCTAACCTATCCTAACTAACAGTAGTACATAATTATGTAGAATTACACAAATTGGAACTTATTAAAATAATTTGTCTTTCTCTCTCTCATTTTCTAATATAACTAACTATATTTAATAATAATATTGCGAATTCACTCAAATTACACGAAAAAATGTCCAGGCGCTCGTGAACTTCGTTCACAACGCGAATGGTTCTGGTGAGGGGTGTTTTCGACAAAAGATTGGTTCTGGCTACGGAAACATACATCAGTTGAAGATGTCTTCTTAAATCTCAAACTTAAATTACATAAGTAAAGGGAACCTTTGTTCTAGCATTAAATTAATTAATCAGTCTAGACAGGTCGATAGGTTAAAACCGAGTTAAAATTAATTAATTAAATAAACTAATCAAAGAAGTGGTTGTTAAAATTATCATATTACTTTGAACAAACTTCCAATGAAGTCGTTGATTAATTCTATACTTAAAATTTATTGAATGCTTTGACAGTTATAGGTTAAATACTCGTATATTTCGTACTGGCCAAGTATTTTTGTAAAGCCGTTATGTCAATTTTACACGATCGTGAGTAATAAGCTGATGACATTCTAAGTACGAATTCAATTATTTTAGTACGCCTTTTTATAGTTTTCTAAAACTATAACATTGACATTGGGCAATTATATCTGTTTACACTATATTAATTCATGCTTTTTTTATGCAAAGGGCGCTCTGCTATCCCGTAGAAAAATGTCTTCGCTACACATTCAAAACGCTGTACCGTAATCTCGCCGGCTCTCAATGTTATTCAAATAGGCACTTGATTCAATTTACGGAAGACTTGCCCGTAAAAACAAGCCAGTAAGGGCGTGTGCTACCATCAACATAGATGGCTGCTTGGCCTTTGATTTTTTTGTTGACTTGCAAAAACGTTGTTTAAAATATGCTTACTGTAGCAGAATTTATTGAAAATTTTGTGATAAATAAGCTATAAAACTTATTATTTTGCTGAGCACAACTTTGCTAATTAAGAGATTTATTAATTTTATGAATACCCTCGTTAGTTGTAGTTGAGAATGGTCTATTAAAGTAACATACTTTTATTTTGAGCATTCGCAATAACTTCAAAAACAATGTTTATTTAAAAAACATTGACGTTCATTGCACCACAAAATTTTAGCATCTGTAAAACTTACACAGCAACTTCTGACAGTTTCACCACAAAAGTCATTCAAAAACGTGTTCCATATTGTTTCTAAACACTATAAACAATAGCCAAAGACTTTTACAGCGTGACAGAGGTTAGCTGTCAAACATTCGCTCACGCAAAACGCGATAAATTATACTTTTCACAGTAACATAACTGAATAACGTAATGTGTAAACTCATAAAATGTTGTACAATGTACACTGTTTATGCAATGCATGCTATGAACCAAGCATAGAATTTAAACCTTCGCGTCTTCGAAATTCGGTATGTTAAGTAAAAATCAACCTATGCCAATTCAAAAACCATTTCGAGATTTCAGGTTCCCGAGTCGTATTTTCGTAATTTTAGCTCCTAAAATTGTAAGATTGCGTTTATTTTAACAAAAATATGTAAAATCAGATGACTTTCATTTGACCTCTAAATGACGTCACAAAGTAGGCTGAATTGACGAATTGTCAGTGCATTACAAAAAATATTCAACTGTCAGTGAACTGTTAACTGTCAATGATTGTTATGTTCGTAGCTTTTCTGGTTTATTTTTCGTTGCTCTAATCGTGTTTGTTCCTATCAGTGGGGACGGTGCCAGTGGTGACGACTGGGAATAACTGCTTTTCTCTTGACCAACCCTGCTCTCTTTTGGACTTTGATATCGCCTACTACATTGACCACTGCTCGATTGAAGGAACTGCTTGCCCACCGTTTGGATTTTGTTTGAAATATGGACCAGTTTGTACGCGCCAACTCTACCAACTTGCCGAAATTGGACAATTTTATGATTCTGGAGTTCATGAATATTATTGATAACCATAACATTGCTGAAATCCGCGGGGCCCAGGCTTTGATGTAAGTAATAATATTGATACACAAATTATCGTAATCAAGTTTCAAATTGCTTATATCACCATTAAAGCGATAATAACCGACTTCTTATAATTATTGTTACAGGTCATTTTGTGAATCTTACGTTGACACCGCTGTCGAGTATGTGTATGTGGAGGTTAAAAGAAACCAAGTCGAATGCATTGTAAGAGCTAAAGTTGTACCAGAGCATCGAGTGTCGGCTAAACTGTAACAATCAATGAAAAAGACGATGTATTACTACATACAACTTGTGATAGCTGTGCTGCTTCTGCTGGTGGTTGCAAGCATTCACTTGTGTTTTTATTTTGGCTCGATAAAAGAAGCTATGAACCTGCATCAACTTCCATAGAATGTTATTGGAAAAAGCCTAAAGCCTAAGCCTATCTGGTATTTGATCGAAAAATTAAAAAAAAGTTAAGTTGGCTCCAAAAGATCCTAGTGTTTTAAGTAAATTTAAGTTAATAAAAAAGAGAGTGAAAATGATGATTATGACAAAAATACATGGCATTCCTAAATAATAAAATTACACCAGAGGTGTAATTTTCCAAACCTCAGCAGTAAAACTAGTATACAAGTGCATTCAAAGCTGTGACATAATTAAAGGCAAGGGAGGATAACAGCTTCTAAGATATTTGACACCAAAAGGTGCAAGACAGATGGTACATTAGTGCAACAAATTTTAGGAGGATACAAAGTGCCAAAAACTTAATTTATAAAGAGAGGAAAAAATAGAACAAAGTATTATTGTAGAAGCAGAAAAGATACTTAAAAAACTAAAAAGAAAATCAGGCTTTATTCTCATTAATGGAATAATGAGTGCTTCACCTGATGGAGTTGCAGAAGATTTTATTAAAGAAGTTAAATGCTCTGCTTCAAATAAAACATTATGTAGCTATGTTAATAATGGTATTGTGCAAGACAGATATTATGTTGCTCAAATGCATGCTGCAAATAAAAGTAAAGCTGTATTTTGCATTGCTGATCCTAAATTTGAAGAAAATAAACAGATAACCTTGCATTGGTTAAATTATGATGCTCAAATACACCAGGGATTTAATAAAACAAGCTGATTTTTTTTGGAAAACTTTATTATAATTTACAGAAAAATTATTGATAGTGCAAAAACATTATAATAAAAAATATTTAAACCACACTTGTTTATTTATTTACATTAATACATTTGCTGCCTCGTTGGTCGAGTGGTCGGCAAAATGTGATTGCATAAAAAGGGATTCTGGTTTCGATTAGTGGGTTTACATGATCTTCACAACAATACAATACAACACAGTAGTGTTTTTACAAGACAGGATGAAGCATTTCGCACTAAGAGTATTTGCTCGATTAATTATAAATGGTTATTATCTTTTTATATCACTTTTAACAGCGAAAATCACGGCAAAACAACTATTTAGCCAAAGTCAAAGCAAGAATGAAGAAAAAATAGTGAGCTTGAGCATCATTCATCTGTGTCATATGTCAAGTGTCACTATCAAATTTGAAGTCCCGGTGAAGTTCCTTATTTTTTTTAAATATACTTGAAATGTGTCAAGCATCTAAATTATTCAGGCTACTTTGTGACGTCATCAGATCAAAAACTTTAAAAAATCATAAAAAATAACCAATGCATAAAAAAATAAAATATATAAATTAGTTGTTTAAAATAACTGTCTCTACAAATTAAAAAAAAAAAAAAACACAAAAAAAAAACTTAACATACCGAATTATGGATCTTCTCTTAGACATAATTTTTTGCACTGTTTGCAATTCTAATTTAGGAAAAGACCGCGAAACATCCATCACCATAACCGCTTTTTACTAATCTTCAAGGCTTCACTGTTGCGGTTTTCACATAATTGTTTTGCGTTGAGTGGCTGCTATCTGAACCAACAGCCCGCTATTAAGGACTGTACCCTGTACAGGGCGATGAGAGACTGATCAGCCCAGTTTCCCAGATTTCGGTAATCTGCACCTACCCATAATGCTATTAATCCTTATGACAAGTGACAATTCACGTATCTTCTGAGACACAAAGATCGATCGATATGTTATAAATTAACACACATCGATATAACGAGACTAATCGATGTGAAGATAATAAAATGTGATCCCAAATAATTCATTTTATTATTGCAACATTTATCGCAATCAAAAGACTAATAAGACTACTATGTTTTTATCGTAATGAGTATGTTTACTATTTTATTTTGTATTTTGTAAGACGCGTAATAATACGAATCTCTTAGTCATTCTTCAGTTTTATTTGCATTGTTAGTTTCTTGGACGCCTCTCAAGCCATAGATCTTGTTGTAAAAATAATTTCTTTTGTAAGCTCATTTAAAAATTCTGGAGTGAACTAGTATTTTAATTACGGCGAAAGAAGGCCAAATACCTTTTGCCCGTCTTTTAAATTATTTGAAGAATTTTACTATCAGGTAAATCCTTTTTATTTCAGTCGATATTTATAACTTCAGCTGCGCTGCGCACCATAGAATTAGTTCACGCAAGTTATTAAAATTGCTTGAACATCGTCTTTTTTTATTAAATATTTTATTATTTAATGTAGCCGTACTCTATACCTATGTAGTTTAGTTGATAAAGGTTATAACGTATTTTTGGTCCTTCGAGCCGGATATAAAAATACTGTTGTTACTTTTTACATACTTGAGCGAGAAGTTTTGTCAACTTTCATAAACAATGAATAATTTGACACAAGTTGTACATACCTTTAACTAGTTCCAGACGAAGCAACTAACAACTTTTCTAAGAAAGTGACTAGGTTCTACGACTACAAGGTTATTTGCCGAACTGGAAATCTACGCACATTTCTAAGCGTAGACGTGAATACAAATACAAAGCTGTTTAACCTCGTCTTAAAATAGCACAAAGACAAATTCACCTATCCAGGGAAAATACACGTAAAATTAAATGTACAAATAAACAGTGACGACTCAACAAAAGAGCACGCCAAACAAATTGAAAAAAAAAATAGTACGAAAGCTTCTATTCTATAAGCTGTTATACACTCAACACAAAAAGCGTATGTCAAACAAATTAAAAAGGTACAGTCAGGCTGCTAATTGGAGTCCCTTTCAATTTCACGGCTCCAAAGCTGGAGAGACATGAATGTGATGACTTCACGGTACAGTTACGTGGAAATAGGTCCACTCTGTGAAAAATTTTAAAGAGAAGAATGAACAAATCTGTTGCACGAAACATTCATTGTTTAGTAGTTATCTTTTATCAAATTATTGTATTCACCGTCGTTTTAGGAAAGAAGTAGCCAGGCAGGATCCTTCTACAGGGTTTTATCTATCTCATAACCAATCTTTATGATGATCAATTCATTGATTGAGATGTGCGTAACTGACTGATATACAGGCAAATATTGCTAGGTATTAACGTGAAAGTAATATATATCCAGAAAAAGTTTTTCGCTTCCTGAATACCTTCTAGCAACCTTTTATTTATTTTTTTATCTACAATGTAGTTGACCAATGGGTCACTCGCGGAAGTCTTTAGTCCTCTTCTACGACTCCCTTGGGAACATATGGAGTGACTTACTGTAACTTTTGTCCACTCAATTATGGAGCTGTTTTTTCATGAAATCTTGGCATAAAGGCACTGTTTTTTATTCTGAGCTGAAGTACAAGAGATCATGAAAATAAATTTCACTGTCTTGACTTGTTATGTTTATTTAATTGACTATATACTAGAACCTTTTAACTATAGTTCTACTGTATTCTGGTTTTTTTTTTTTTTTTTTTTTTTTTTATGGAGGATAGGCACGCGTTTGACCACGACCTCACCTGATGGTAAGTGATGATGCGGTCTACAGGTGGAGAGATCAAAATACAGCGACAGGCGATCGTGATCATTAGATTTAGCGACACATTCTGCATTTTGTGGATGATCATGCTCAGTTTCCACCACACAGTTTGTGTACCACACACCCGCCCGCTACTACGTTGTTTGAAAACAATGTTTTTAAAATTATCCTGATAATTCTCAATTCTGACTGGAACTACTGAAGTTTCACGTGTTGATGCGTTATTTCAAGCATTTTCTTTCAGTTTTACGCGCCAGTAACCGCACGCTCGGACAGTATCCCTTTGATATGGTTGAAACTCTCCAACAAATGGAATAAGCCTGGCTTTTTTTAGAACTTTCGCTCAAATTTGTAAGTAAAGGAGTGTTTCATGTGTGTGTGTGTGTTAGTGAGAGTTATAAATGTGTGTGACTAATAGATATATTAAATGAAATGGCATCTCATTCAAAGAAGAAGGCAATAAGGGGAGAGAAAGACCGAGGGACAGATGGATTGATTGTGTGGAAGATGACATGGCTGGAAAGCGTGCGAGTGACTGCTGAAATGACGTCTGATAGGAAGGTTTGGAAGAATAAAACATATTTCGCCGATCCCAAGTAATTGGAATAAGGGCAGGTGGGATGATGATGCGAACGTATGACGGGTCATCATCTTTCGAGCCTTTTTCGCAATTACATTGGGGTCGCTTCTATTCAAACGGATTTAGCTAAATATAAATATTTAAAATATTTCACAACTCACACACAACGCTATATAGTCCCAAACTAAATAGAGCTTGTAATATGGGTACTAGAATAACTGATACTAATACATATATACTTTTCTTTTGTAAATACATACATATTATACATAGAAACACCCAGACTAAGACAAACCCCCATGTTCATGCACACAAAGATTTGTCTTTAGTGGGAATCGAACCCACGACCTCGGCGTCGCAGGCAGGTACACTACCCACTCCGCCATCCATATCAGTATTTTACGTGGAGCGACTGCCATCAGACGGGTGCGCCAAAGTTCACCTAAAGTTTCAACTCCGATAATTGGAAATCCGAAAATGTTCTTCCTAACATTTTTCATCCTAACAATTACAATTCCTAACTACTCTGTCACTAATGTTCATAATTCGAAGCATTCAACTTCCTAATGTCGGTAGCAATAAACATCTATTGTACTTTTATTAGTTTTCCTATATTTTTTCAGCATAACCATCTTTTACACTATTATTCAAAGTCATAATCTTTACTGTCTTAATCTTTAGCTTTTATTTTGTGTAATCTGATTGTTACACAAAATAAAAGCTATAGTTATAGCATAGGTCAATTATGGGTAAAGTAGTAGGTTAGGTTAGGTTAGAACTGCGACCATAACACAGCACGAGCCGAGCGAGCGAAGCGAGCGTGCCGCGACAGCGGTCGGCGAGTGCTAGAATCAATCTGTTTTTAAAATAGGTGTAGTACTATTTTTACAAATTTGCAACAGTTCTTAAATAGGTGCTCACTATGAAATATGTTAGTGAACATATTTTGGTGCACATTCAGTATATTTGGTAGAACAAAGGCAAAATTAGTTAAATTATATGGGAATAAATTGAAGCACTTTTAAATACCATCCATTATGTTTAGGGATAAAAGCGTTCTGATAAAAAAAAGTAGGAGTTTAAATGTATTTACATTAATGATATTAGTAATAACAATTTTCGGAAACATGAGTGTTATGAACAACACCGGTAGTACTACAAATGGTATGAATAAAAACTTTAGGATGAAAAATTTTAGGAAGAGTGATCATTCGGATTACAAATCGTTAGGAAGAACAATTTCGGGTAAAGAACTTTAGGTGAGCCAATATGGACCCCCATCAGACCTCCACAACCCAGTACGAGGTAATACGATACTCTTTGTTAGACTAGTTGTCAGACATTCTGGCCTCTGGCTACCCGTAACGACTGCCATAGATGTTCAAATGGCAACTGGGACCGACTGCTTAACGTCCGAGGCACGAAAAAAAACTCGTTGTGTTAAAGATGGTCACCCATCCACGGCTTACCGAGGTTTTTTTTTTTTTTTTTTTTTGCTATCACTACTATTGCTTTTTATTATGCAACAACCTTAATCTAATTAGAGTATTCCTATTACTTATTTCCTATTAAAATACTTGGTGTGTTCTCACCACCTACTAAATGCTATACTATACATTACTACTGGCTATTCTACATTACTATTTACAAACATTACATTTCAGTTCCTGCTAATTAATACACTATACACTATTACTGACTATTCTTACTATACTATACTATATACAACATTACATTTAAGTTCCTATTTATATTTACATTACAGCATTACTATTCTACTGTACAAGACGTTAATACTTACATACAATTATTTCCTAATACAGCACTAAGTACATATAATTTCTCTAATTTAAGACACACACAAAGCAAAACATTAATAATACTTACATTATACATATATTTTTATATATTTTTTTTTTATTTTACTTCACAGACTAATTTCAATACTACAACCTTACATTAGAGTACATGCAGTTCACCTGAATACAGCTTATTCAGCAGAATACGGCTTACCGCGGTTAGCATTGCTTAAAAGCGTGTATTCCTTTTCAAAATGTAACTGTCAATTTTTGTAGTGTTTTTGGGAATATTTCGAAAAAACTGAATGAAAGTATGATTTTATTCAACTAACTTTTTAGAATGCAAGTTTTGAAAGGTAAATATAACAATTTCATTCGTAAATACAGCTTAATTTAGTAATTTATCAACTTAACAGTTAATACTCTTTCAACTGATAAAATAGAAAAGTATGCTTTAGTTATTAAATGTAATTGTCATATTTACCTTTTAAAGCCCACATTCTAAAAAGTTAGTTGAATAAAATCATACTTTCATTCAGTTTTTACGAAATATTCCCAAAACACTACAAAAATTGACAGTTACATTTTGAAAAGGAATACACGCTCTTAACCTGCAAGATCGCGCGCGGCGTCGACTTAGCCTCGCACTCCTCGTGTATGTCTCTAAAATGTGGTTAAAATTATATTTTAGAAAGAATTATCTAGACAATTTTTTGTGTGTGTGATTTTAGATCCATGAATTAAAAAAAATACAACACACACAACGCCATCTAGACCCAAACTAAGCAGAGCTTGTATAGTACTAGAATAACTGATACTAATACATGTATACTTTTCTTTTGTAAATACATACATATTATATATAGAAACACTCAGACTATGACAAACCCCATTAAAGTATAATTATTGAAATATTGAAGTATACATTTTCGAACGTGAATTTTTATTTTGTTTAGTAGCGTAACGAATAAATCAAAATAATTTGCTAAAACTAAATTGACGGGTAACACAAGCAAAAATATGTTAGAAATATTTTATTTTACAAATAATTCCAAAACTTTCTAGTTTATTATGAAATTTTACAAAACTTTGTTGTAACATTTTATCAAAGAAAATATTTTATTAGACTAGTAAAATGTGTTTTTAACAAGGTTTCATTTCAAAATTTAAGTAGTTGTTATATGCAAACATAACTTGATCAATTAATATTTGAGGTTGTAAGTAATTAAATTAGTTGGGGTTCGCCGTTAGATATAATTTAAACGAAAAGAAGTTTCAATAATGTATTATAAAAGTAATTGGGTTGTTTTTAACAATAGTAAACGATAACTAGGCAAACATCTATTTATAACTATCTCTAACTAATGAATAACCTATTGGTGCCGTGTACTATATGTAAATCGTTAGGTCCGCTAGCGAAGCCAGTACAATGTTACAAACAATACACGACAGTAAAGGCAGCATCCGATAAGACGGGGCAGTACTTAGACCGACCTAGGTCGATGCAGAGTAGTGCGCTCGTCTGTACCGAACGCGGCCTTCCACGATCTCACGGCTCGGCGGCCTTTATATATGCGCGCGGCGGGCTCGACGCGTCGCACGTTGCAGTGGTGGGGACTTGCTAGGTGACTCGGCGCGCGCGGGAGTAGCAGCGGTGCATTGATGTTGTTGTTTTGGCGTTACAGTCTCTCCCTCTGGTCCCGAAGACGACCCGGCGAGGAGACCAGTAGTTTCTTCTAGGGCTGGTTGCTTTCGGGGTCTGCCGCGTCTGCGTAAAGGTATTTCTGGATTAGGTGGTTGGAGGGCTGAGCCTTTATAAAGGCTCAGTGCGGAAGAATGATAAATACCCAACGGAGTGAGTCGGTCTTCTGGGTGAGCCACTTCATAAGAGCAGGGCCCGTGCTGCCGCCGGATTACATAGGGACCATCGCGGCGTGGAGCTAGCTTCGATGTCTGGTAACGAGCTGCGTTACTCTGGACATGGGCAGCCACCATGACGAGATCACCAGGGAGGTAGGCAGGAGCGGGGCGCCGCCGATCATCCACAATGGTCTTCCGTGTTTCTTCCTTTTGTTCCTGTACTTCTTTGGCTTTCTTGAAAGCGTCTGCTAACAAAACAAGTTTAGGAGTTATTTCGGGAACAAAATTCTCAGACAATACAATTTGACGAAGGTCGTGATTAACATCGTCATACGTCCTCAATTCCCTACCAAATGTGAGATAAGCCGGGGTGAAACCTGTACTGAGACAGTTGCATGAGTTCATTGCGTATCTTATACAGGGTAATCGATCTGCCCAAGAACGGTGATCATCATCTACTAGAATACCCAATTGAGTTTTCAAGTCACGATTCCTCCTTTCCACTGGATTTGTTTCTGGGTGGTATACTGGTGTAAAAGAATGCTTGATATCGAGACAGTAAGTAAGCTTTTGCATGACAAAGCTGACAAATTGTGTTCCGTTGTCACTGATCAATCTTCTTGGGACTCCATAGCGCAGAAAGATTTCATCAAGCAAAACAGATGCACATGCTTCTGCAGTTGCCTTCTCCAATGCAAATAGCTCAACCCACCGTGTTGCAACATCTTCCACTATAAATATCCAAACTTTACCATCTTTTGTTGGAGGTAAAGGACCAAACAAGTCGAAAGATACGATTTCGAACCTTTGAGCCAATACAGTTGTTTGCAGAAGTCCTGCCGGTTTCAGATTACTGGGTTTGTATCGTTGGCATTTGACACAATTCTTCACATATTTTTCGATATCTCTTCGCATTCCTTTCCAATAGTACCGTGTAGCTATTCTGCGAAAAGTTTTGTCTGCGCCATAGTGCCCCGCTGTAGGTTCGTCGTGGTAATGAGCCAGAATGGTAGCTTTCTCATGTTGAGGTATAACTAGTTGAGCTGTCTCTACTTCACTGTCTTGGACGTAGCGGTGAAGTACCCCATTACTCATAAGATATCCTTTATTTGACCAATATACGGCGTCTTCATCGCGAACTGGTTTTTGTAATGCCTCCATGATTCGTTTTATTTCCAGGTCTTTGAGCTGCTCTTGTCGTATATCCGACCCGGAGCGACGAGGTAAATCAACAGTTACTACTGATATCCCACACTGTTTTTCCTGCTCCCTGTGAAATGGTCTTGAGAGGTTATCCGCGACGACATTAGTTTTGCCTGGAATGTACTTGATGGATAAATCATACGGTTGAAGTATTAAGGCCCATCTTGCGAGCCGTCCTGTGGGAGATTTAATTGACATTAGCCATTTAAGAGCTTGATGATCAGTAGCAACTTCCACAGGAGATCCTTCGATATATCCTCTGAACTTTGTTACAGCCCAGACCACGGCTAACGCTTCACGCTCGGTGGTAGAATAGTTACGTTCCGCTTTGATCAGTAGACGGCTTGCGTATTCCACTGGGTGCTCATCTGCGCTCTCTCCCTGCACCAAAACCGCTCCTATTGCGTAGTCACTTGCGTCTGTTCTAATAGTATATGGCTTACTGACATCTGCTTGTTGCAGCACAGGTGCACTAGTAAGGCGATGTTTGAGTTCATAAAAGGCGTGATTTTGATGAGATCCCCATTCCCATATGGCGTTTTTCTTCGTCAGTTTGGTAAGTGGTTCAGTGATTCCAGCAAAACTGGGCACAAAACGACGGTACCACGAACATGTTTGCAAGAATGATTGAAGCTGTTGAATGGTTTTAGGTGGTGGTATATCCAATATTGCTGATATTTTAGCCGGATCCGTCGACAATCCTGATTTGGTTATAATGTGGCCTAAGTATGAGATCTGTTCTTGACAGAAACGACATTTTTCTCGATTGACGACCACATTATTTTCTTTTAGCAGTCTAAACAGCTTGTCCAGGTCTTCCAGGTGGTCCCGAAACGTAGCAGAAAACAATATCAAGTCATCCAAGTATGCCAGCAGTTTCACCCCTTCCAGCTTCAGCTTCAACCGATCAATAAACCTTTGAAAAGTCGCTGGTGCATTCCGTAAACCAAAAGGCATTCTGTTAAATTGATAGAGTCCAAACGGTGTTACAAAAGCGGTTTTCTCTTGGTCCTCGTTACGTAATTTAATTTGC
Source organism: Hypena proboscidalis (assembly GCA_905147285.1). NCBI lineage: Eukaryota > Metazoa > Arthropoda > Insecta > Lepidoptera > Erebidae > Hypena > Hypena proboscidalis. The sequence continues at coordinate 20,532,896 of LR990130.1, forward strand.
CAATATCCTGCTCGTAAATCCAGGGATGACATGTAGGGTGTTGGCTTGGCTTCATGCAACAGGTCATCGATTCTAGGCAAGGGATATGCGTCAGCCACAGTTATAGCATTTAGTTGACGATAATCTATACAGACTCGTACATCACCATTCTTCTTAGGGACCATGACAACCGGTGCTGCCCAGGGAGATTTTGATGGTGTGATAATATTTTCATCCAGCATATTGGTTACCTCCTTTAGTAAAACTTCCCTTTTTAGTGGAGACATTCTATAAGGTGGTACAGCTATTGGTTTTTGACTTCCAGTGTCTATGGCATGTTCCACCAGGCTAGCAGGTAAACCATTACTAGTAAATACATCCGAGTGTTGCTCCAGAATCTGTTTAAGTTGGACAGACTTTTCAGCATCCAGATTGCCGCCTTCTATCCCGACTATTGCGATATCAATGTTCGGTGTGAACAAGGCATTACTACGCGGCGACAGTGTGTTCTCCGCATTGCTGATGCTTGACTGCGCGTCCCGGAATAATGAACCGACGAACCTTGGCGAATAACCCGATAGTGCAGGTGCTACGCCAGTAGGTGACGGAGGTGGAGTGTAAAAGTCGATTAGTGGCGGTGGTCCATAGGAATCTGCCATCGTGCATTCCTCGGATGTGCTGGTTTCTTGCAATGGAGATGGTGTCATCATCATTGGGCTCAGCACTGGGTCGAGTGATGTCATCTTTGCTAGTTTGGCAAATATGGATTCCTCCTTTGATTCTGCCTGCACCGTGGAAACGGATGTATCATCTTCTTCCTCACTAATGAGGTCGTACTTTCGGCTCGGTTCATCCAGGAAGTGGAAAAGAAGTTGTGGCAGATTGACGACCATATTTGCATCCTGAATGAAATCCACTCCTAAGAGGGTTCGGTTGTCGTGTGACTCAGGAAACACGATAAATGTTGTGGGGACAATTCTTCCACATAATGTCACTGGTATTACAGCAGTATGAACTTGTTGCCTCCGCCGGAAACCATCGGCAAGAGTGACCGTGGCATTTTCGGCCCTGAACTGGACGCCCTTCTTTGCAAGGATCCTGTACAGCACCGTTGATGCAACGCTTAGCTTCGCACCTGTGTCAATGTGCGCTGTTCCTCCTACGCCACAGATGGTGATGTTGACTGTTGGCCTTGATCGGGCACCAGACGCAACGGTGGGGCTTAACACGTAAAAACCTACATCTACTGCTCCAACCTTAGGCTTAGTGCATTTTGGGCACTTGCTGCGTACCACTCCAGGTTCTCCGCAGCCATAACATGTGATTTTATGTCCTGGTATTGTACTGGGCACGGGTGTGTCCGCGAGTTTTGTAGGGTTGGTCAATTCTGGTGGAGCTTGAGCTTTTGCTGCTTTCTTCCTTCGACATTCGTTCTCACCGTGCCCAAATGCGCGACAGTAGGTGCATCTCGTTTTCTTGGTTGGTGTTGGTTCTTCCAAACGAGTCGTCGTTTTTTCCGCAACAACCTCTTCAAGCTGCCGTGCCTTTACCAAAAACTCGTCAAAGGTCTTCACGGAGTCCCTGGGTATGCGGTCCCTTACACTTATGTGTAGTGAAGCGTACAGGATGTCCAAACCTTGCGATTGTGATAGAGAAGGAGGAGGTAACTCAGCCAACAGTGCGCGCTTCTTGGCAACGAACAACTCAGTACCAACAGGAGAATTCTGCTTGTTGCTTATGAGCTCATCATACACCTTGTATGCCGGTCTTTTTGGAGCAAACGTCAACCGCAGTAAAGACACTGCCTCTTGCCAGGTTTTAGTACTATCTCTAACTCCGAGCCACCAGGTTGCTGCGTCTTCAGTTAGTAACAGCGTAAGACCTTCGATAGCATTAGTGTCGTCGATCTCTTCGATCTTCTTAAAGGTGCAAATTGTTGACAAAAATGCTTCTACTGTGGTTATGTCGCGGCACCCATTAAAGCGAGCAGTGCAGGAAGCAAAACTGCCCGTTTTTTGAGGACTACCCCTTCTTGCCAAGACTTCCAATAGATCGCGGAATTGATCGTCGCTAAAACTGACGTTCGCCATATCTTTGGTTCGGCGGCTACGTCTAGGCAAAATTTTATAAAAGTCTATTTTGAAATCCCCGATCTGACTAGCTCCTAAACTATAATGTTCAAATAATCTAACGGCTCCTAGACTAGATAAACAAAAATTGGACTATAACTTAAAATTTTGGTATCACTAGCTCTTAGACTTTTAAGTGTTAATTTTGGTCTGGCTAGCTCTTAGACTATCAAAATATAGTTATACAAAACTATTCAACAAAATAAACTAAATGAAAACAAATGAAAAAAAAGTGAGGGTAGTATGAAAAAAAAAATCAATCTAATACTTTAACATTTAACAAATAATAAAAACATGAGATCAAGCCCGACGTTGGGATGCCAACTGTAAGTAATTAAATTAGTTGGGGTTCGCCGTTAGATATAATTTAAACGAAAAGAAGTTTCAATAATGTATTATAAAAGTAATTGGGTTGTTTTTAACAATAGTAAACGATAACTAGGCAAACATCTATTTATAACTATCTCTAACTAATGAATAACCTATTGGTGCCGTGTACTATATGTAAATCGTTAGGTCCGCTAGCGAAGCCAGTACAATGTTACAAACAATACACGACAGTAAAGGCAGCATCCGATAAGACGGGGCAGTACTTAGACCGACCTAGGTCGATGCAGAGTAGTGCGCTCGTCTGTACCGAACGCGGCCTTCCACGATCTCACGGCTCGGCGGCCTTTATATATGCGCGCGGCGGGCTCGACGCGTCGCACGTTGCAGTGGTGGGGACTTGCTAGGTGACTCGGCGCGCGCGGGAGTAGCAGCGGTGCATTGATGTTGTTGTTTTGGCGTTACAAGGTGCATTAAAATAATAAAATCTAATTTAAAAAAAAAATCTTATTTTCTATGTTTAATATTATGTTACATAAAAAAACTGCCCCAAATTATTGATTTTGTTGTCCATTATTTAGCACAAATACTCTATTTGTCAACTCGCTGTGTAGTTTCTCCCACAATACTTACAATTAGAAAATCATACCAACTTGTTTGTTATAAAAACTAGCACAGGATAACATATCAATAACAAATACAAAAACAGAAGGTCTACCACACATCTTTATTTACCATTCAATTATCAGCTCACAGACACTTTTATCCAAAGTTGAGGAAAGTCAAAACAGTTACCCAATTAAAATTAGGCGTGTTAGTAAAGAAGAGAAGTCAAAGAAATGCCTAGTAACTGAAAGTATTACTCAAGTTAGTAAGGCATTTTTACACCATTTATATTTCCTAAGCTAGCACATGACATGCATTCATGTAATTTGTTAACTAGAAAAAATAAATAAAAAAGAGAAAAGCGTGTACTGTACTTTAATGTTGTCACGCGTTCACATGATAAACAATGAGAAATTTATGCTTTGATGTTCAGATTTATTATAACGTTTTTAATCAACACATAAACATTTTATTAATTTTCATAACCACTCTTGCAATATATACTTTCTTTTAATTGCAACTTTCAAGCCTGATTTACACCTAAGAAACAATATACTCCATGTTTTTTGCTACAGAGATTTATGCGATATCTTTGCTTGCCTTTTTTTCTACTGGGAAATGCCTGACGCATACCACTGATTCGGGCAGAGTCAGTGGTTATGTCCGAGTTGCACGGACTAAAACCCAGTGTGTTCCGTCAACAAGACTTTGCCGGGGTGCCGGTATCGCTCGCGCATAGACGCTGACACCTACGAGACTCAACCGCCGTGCTGCATATCTTTGCTTGCCTGGAATCCCATATAACATTACCTTAAGATCTTGTATATTACCAAGCCTTAAAAAATAATCAAGCTGACAAATTTAGCTAGATAATTAATAATACCATATCTTATTAGTACCTGGGCCTTCTGTGCCACATACAGTTGTGTCAAACCTCTAATTCAGTCGCAAACCAGCTTTCTATTTAGGGACATGTAGGTCTGACGTGGCGTGTCGCGGCTCTGATATAAGTAAGCCTTTCACAATGAGAACTGGACTCGCCTGGATTTCTACGAACTGGAAATACTGCCGTATGTCATTAGATTCCGAGAGAGTTTTTTGCGCGTCTGGCATAAAATGTCTCCGACTTTTAATGCTTTAAGCGTTTTATAGGAGCAAAAAGTTGCTTATAGAGTCGCAATCAGTTAATAGTAGACGTCAATTCAATTTTGCAGCAATTACAACGAAATAATTACGAGCCAAACCTCACTGGTCTTTAATATTGATCTATTTATTTTTATAAAATTTGATTTATTTTGTTTGGCATATTGTGTCCGAACTTAAGAAATTATCTTTGTAATGCCATAATAATATTTTGTCACTGTATCGGTTCGCTGATAAGACCCTGGCAGTTGGTATTACAGGGTCAGGTATTAATACCCTTCATAGTAAAAGTCTTATCACTGGGACTGTCCTGGCATCTATGCGGCCTCCATAAAAGACCATACCGACTGAAAAAAAAATCTGAACAATTACTAACAATCTTTTTTCTTTGTCCACAGGTACAAGTGAAGTGCAAAAATTAATGTTAAAAACCTCTCACCGATAAAGTGTAGTGTTCATGTGGGGTGACGGTAGTTGATCGCGCTGGCGTGGTACGGTCCCGGCGGGGGGATGCAGGCGGGAGGGGGCTGGTTCTTGCCCTGGACTATGGGCACGATGGGCATGCAGAAGTTTGCCGTAGCCCTCCCTATGGGGGGTGTCGTGCCGCTGGTGCCGCCCCTTCTAGCCGCTTTACCCCCCCAGCCGCCTCAAATGAGGCTGATTGCGCCACCTCAGCTGCCGCATCAGCAGCCTGGCAGAAAGGTATAGTTATTTAGCTACCGTATATTATATACACACTTACTTAACATCACTCCCATATTAGCCAGAAGGATTATAGCCTACAATTCATCAAATATGTTTTAGTGGGTGAGCCTATCGCCATCTACCGGATACGAACTAGACATCGTCTATTAAAAGAAAGTTTTTTTTATGAATCTCGACATATTCGACATTTGTCAAAAATATGTTTATTTATATTGAGCATTCAATTTGAAAAACTACTATAAACTCCAGCCATTTCCATAAAGACATATAAACTAATAGCTACACTAAAACTGGAGTGAAGAGTAAGTAAGAAATATTGGAATTTCAAAGGTGATTTAGTTTTTCTTTCAGTCGAGAAACTTGTCCTTAAGTGACCTTTTTGTTGGAATCTTTAGGGAGTTGAACATATGTGGGTCTTTACTCTTTTCTGGCAGAAATACGTAAAAAATAAATTCTTACAAATGAATTTTAAAGTTTCTAGTGACAATAATTTTAAATTTTATTAAAGTCTGATGCAAGACTTTTGACTTCTTGGACTGTACCATCTGTATAATAAAAGGCTGTGTTCAGAGTAACTGTTTGACATTACGCCTTCAACCACATTTTATGACCACTCGACTCTCCATTGACATCAGGATCATACTCCACACACCTAAGAACCAATATCTGGTACTACTACAATTAATCCTTATATTTATAAATGAGAAACTAACTCTGTCTGTCTTGACCTATCTGTTTTGCTTTCACGTCTAAACTACTGAACCGATTTTGATGAAAATAGGTATGAAAATAGTTCAAGACCTAAGAAAGAACATAGGCTACTTTTTATCTATATAATTACCACACGGGTGGAATCGCAGGGCAGAAGCTTTTAAGTTAATGTTTCAGAAACAGGATTATCGATATTTGTGATTTCTAGCAACACTTCCAAGCATCTACTGCCCATCTCCGTAAAAATCACATACAAAAACATTTTCTTGTCTACTGAAACACTTTGTTCCAATAAATTACTTAACTAAAGTCGATGGAGTGATGAGCTGATTGATTCAACCCGGTGACTTGCAATTTCTTCAAATTGCTTTGGCAGTTAGCGGGTAAATGATTGCTGTTATTATTCAATGTCAGAGTACCTAGCTTCGAGATTTATAGAGTGAAAGTCCGTAGGTGGCCTTCCTACTTCATTTTATAAAAGCTGAAAGTTTTGCTGTGTGTGACACACACGCAAAGATAAAAACAGTGTTAGTTGAAAGTAGTCTACTTTGTGCCCAATGAGACAGACGCCCTTAAAATTTATACTTAACACATGTGTCTAACAGTTACATGTGTGTTTTTTAAAATAAACTTATACAGTTCCAATCATCTTAACAATTTTTCGACTTAATAATATTAGTAGAATATTCTAAATTGAGTGTTTAAGTGTATTAGAATTTCATAAGGCTACTGTGATAGGCAAATAGCAAACCCCTTATTCATATATGCAGACATTTGAGTTATTACCCGGGGTCCCTTTTCGGTCCCTTCGGGGCACCACGGGCACTTTCATTCCCTTCAGACCCTTTCAAATATATCCTTCTGGATTGTATGGGACTGGGGGATATTGATAACAGACTACAATGTTATCTATAAAATGTTGATTGCTTCAGAACTTTATAAAAATCATAATTAAACAAAAAAAAACCGACTTCTCATCTGTGTACAACTTGAAAGATCTCTACTAAAAACATTACATCAAATTAAATACTACCATCGTAGTAGTTTATGTTTTAATGCTTTTAAGAACAACACCTTTATCCGATAAACGGAAGCCCGTTAAGTGCAAACCGATAACCTGTATTGTTTTTATCGGATCAACTATTTTAGTAAGGGCTAAACCAACTTATTTTCTTTTATTTATCTATAACTTCTACCCGCGGCTTCGCCCGTTAAATACTTCAATAAAAAGCAAATTATGTCTTTCTTGTGGCCTTGAATCCACCATTATATTTTCATAAAGTCAAGATTATTTTAATTAACGTGTGGCGGTATCCGCACACATGATAAATGAAGGTTGACATTGACAACGCCAAGAACTAACACACGTCACAAATGTCAAAGAGCGCTGAATCGCGATAACGAAGTGTTCACAGAGAGTGTACAGTAAACGCTCAGAAGTCCATAGGCACGCTAAGGATTACATTGCTATGAACGGTACGAGCCCGATACAGCCAGTACACACACTAACGAAGTCGCTTGCGTGTTTAGCAGTTTATAAGATAACACACACTAATGAAATGTTGTCGCATTCGCACTAAACGCGTCACAGTGGCGACCGGTTCTTTGGATTCGCATCTATCTATCATGAGCAGGTAGCTATATCGGGTAAACATTAGGATCACTATCAACTAAATCTGAGTTTGAAGCTTAGTTGATTTGTGGTTGTATTTCGTTTTTACGAAATCATAATAACATTGTAACATTTTAAGCACAAACTTGTTAGGTATTCATGTTTAAATTGCAATACAATACATGTATACAATACATAAATAGTTACATATTGATATAACAACTAATAAGTTAAATATGTTATTATTATTTAACTATTTACGTAATGTTTTATTTTTATTTTCATTTTTGTAAGGTAGAAATAAAAAAAGTCACGCTGAATGATGATAACAATGGTTATTCGTTTTATTTATTTATACAATTAATAAACTTTTAAAAGCATTGTGTCGTCACATTCCTACCTAAATTAAAAAAAGTGCCCTTGTAACCGTTTATAAGATTTTTGATTAATATAATAACTCATAAATTAAATATGTTATTATTATTAAACTACTTACGTTTTTTTTATTGTCATTGTTGTAAGGCAGAAATAAAAAAGTTATGTTGAATGATGGTAAAAATGTTTATTCGTTATATTTATTTATACAATTAATACATTTTAAAGAGAATTGTGACGTCACATTCCTACCTAAATCAAAAATTGCCCTTGTAACCGTTTATAAGATTTTTTATTGTAACCCACTTAGTCAATTCATAACATTGATAATACAAATATTACTAAATTGATTCACAATGACAACAAGGACAGGATGTTCTAATAACAAAAATATAATTGTTGATACCCACTTATAATAGGTATTGGTATACAGCAGCGTTTATTGAAGACTAATATTATGATTTACACTTTATGACGATGTTTTTTTTTAATGTAACGTCACAATAAATGTATTGAGGTTACAGCTTGTCTAGACGAAAAGAAGAAGGAAACTAAACCTCCATTGAAGATCATTAATATTTACAGAAGTGCTAATATTCAGTTACAGCGTCTTATTAGTAAAACCAAAACATCTTAAATTAATCTTAAATAATTATAACATTATTAATATTTCGTATAATCCCCATTATTTTCAATGCAGTCAAGTAGACGTTTGCGCATGGACCCTACAATATTAGCACATATATACTGGTTCCTCTTAAGTTTTCCCACACTTCCATGCAATTGCCTTTCATCCCGTGACTCCCACATTTGCACCATCAAACCCCATACATTTTATATATATTTACAAATGTGTGAACAAAGTGAACACGATAAAGAATACTATATCCCATTCCTTCTAATCGAGTAAAAACTTCAAAAAGTATAAAAGTAACCAAGTGAGATTTGAACCTGCGGTGAATTGATATATGCTTCAAACTGCATGCCTTAACCGCTCGGCCATCTTGTCACTTACATTGTGGATGAAATTATGAAATACAATTATTTGTTAACAACATGTGTCTATTTCTTGGAAATAGAAGGTCAAACAACACTTCAAACTATTGCCTTTTGAGATTGCTTATGGACTTTTGGTCGCGACTGTACATATATACCACTTCCAAGACACTACCGTTGGACAGCTGTCCGCCACGCAATACCACCGAGCCTGGTCGGAAGATCCTCTCTTTGAGGTAGAGGAACGTCACGCACCGTTCCTCACGCACCGTTCCTCTACAAACGCATCACCAGCCATGGCAGAAAATAGATAGAAAAAAGAAAGAATTCTGTCTTTTTTCTTGATTGATTGATTGATTGAATTCTTAGCAATGAATTATTTTCAAAGAATCCTTCACATTTTAAATACTTGAAATGCGAACAAAAAGCCCCAAAAGCACTTACCCTCATGTCGTCACATTAAGGTTTTTCTGACGTACTGAAAATTTAACGACTCAGAAAAAGGAAAATTTAGTCTCCGTCTCTCTGTGTTAACAGTCTGTATGTAGTGAGAAAAAGCGTTTGCTGATGTGGGTTTTTTACCGATACTAGAGGTGATTTAAGATTACTCGACATTAGGTGTACTTTTTATATATGTCTTTGGCAGTATAATGTGTAGAGCGAAAACAAAGAAAAGCTTTTAAAACCTTTTTATGTTTCGAGACTCAAAATGGCAATTTTCTTACAAAATGTAAGATATCACGGCACATTTACTTGTATATTTGTTTTATTTAAAACGTATATTGGCGAAGAATTAAATAATTTCAAGATCTATCTTTAGGATCCCTTTTTAATAGCTTTGTCTATACGATAACCATGAAGAAGGCAATCATGTTTTTTTCATTAATCGGATTTAAGAGTCGCTTTGAACACGTGGAAGTAAGCAATTTTATCATTGAAGTCAAGCGATGGACAATACTGCAAGATCTAAGCGCTATTATTTACAGAAATAGGTATGACAATAGCTTTATTGCTTAGATAATTACTTTACTGAACTGATACGAGAGCTACTTGTGGCGGTTCTTAACAGTTTTGCACTTATTTACATAAGAGGCCGACCAAAACATTTTAAGTGTAACGAAAGAAATTTACTGTGGTCTATTTAACTTGTTAACCGAACTTACATCATAACATAACATCACGCCTATATCACACAGAAGGGTGTGGCAGACGTGTATAACACATTTCACCTGTTATGTTTAGGTCCCATGGGATGGGTCTAGCGCCATCTACCGGGCACAATTCCAACTCCCAGTGTTAATTTTTTGACGGAAAGTTAACAAATAACACTTTGCCCGACCCTGGCATCGAACCTACCATCGAACCCAAGACCGCAGCTGAGAGGCGCATACACTAACCACTACACCATCGAGGTAGTTAACTAAACTTATGGTTCATATTAGTAGTAAATAAACTAAATGTAAACCACTTGAAAACAGTTCAACTAACGACATTAAAAAATCCATCTCAGTCTACAGCAGACTAAAACTAACACTGTTGAAAATGCATGAATTTGCTGAAAACATTTAAGTTTTTGTTCGTAATTGAATTAAGAGCGAACAATTGCTTGGCTGTTTTTGATACGAAAGTAATATGGGTTTTTAATATTATTAATTTTATCTATTTTTATTGACAAATCACATCTAAAACACTCAACTCCGTGTTTGTAGGCGCCCATTTTTTCAAAATCATTATTGAAATTTTTCAGTTTGTATCTAACTCAATTAATAATTAAAACAAAAAAAAATGACAAAACGTCCACGGCCAAACATGCATTTAAGTGTTTTAGATATGATTTGTCTATAAAAATAGATAATAATAGCTGTTTACTGGAGCAGGTGCTTGATTAAAGTTTTTGGCCGCAGGTTGTTGTTTTCCGTCACAAAGACATAGTGCAAATGAAGTATAATTATGTATTTTTAGGTTAAGGTTATCTATGGGCCTATGTAACCATAAATAATTTATTATTACAATAATATAAAAGTTAAACCCATATTACGTTAGTATGAAAACACGGCGCTCGGGAGTCTACCCTTAAAGTAGCACATTCATTCATAACTTGGTGTAAGTTTGTTTGCACCGCTTTGTTTTAATGAATGACTTTTAAACTGAAGCTGCTACAGCTGGTTGCTAATTTTCTATGATAAAAGTTAATGTAATGCATTGTTTTGAATGTAACATTACATATCATCACGCTTATATTATCCAGAGATGTGTGGCAGAGGCAGAGTTGGCTTAGTGGTTAAAGCGGTCGCCTCCCCCCTTTAACTGCGCTGGTGTTGAATTCGATCCCCACACGGGACAGATCTTTGTATGATCCGCAAAGATTTGTTGTAACTCTGGCTGTGCTTTGTGCATGTGAAATGTATGATTGTGGACACGCCCGTGATAAAAGAGTTATTCCTAGTGCGGACGATGTTTTTTTAAAGAATAAAAAATAAAAATTGCCTCATCTAGGTGGGATTGTTTCTATTCTGCTCTGAGGTTTAGTTTATCACTAGGTTCAAAGCAATACGCGTACAATGTGTTTGTTAAACTGCATAATACTTTTAGGTGTAGGTCAGATCTTAAAATAAACATATAATTGGTTCCCAATAATTAAATACGCATTTGTAATGACATCAGCCCATAAAAAATATACAACGGCTTATGCCTTGGAAGTTTTTTTATATTGACAAAAAAAAATGTTGAAATCTTTGCACGGAGGATGAGATGATTAAAGATTCGATACAGAGGAATGTAAAACAAATTAAACATTATTGGCTAACTGAAATTAACAATGGTTATTATTAAAAGTATCTTCGTGTTCTATGGGAATTTGTAGTTACAACGGTACCTGTTATCGTGACCATTTTATTAACCGTTTGGATATTATCGTCATTAGATGACTTGTGACGTCGCGGCCTCTCTTGTCTGCGGTCACCAGACAGGTGTCTTACCAAACTTTGTTTCACCAGGACTTCGCCTTACCCGTAAACCACATACATACCTACCTACGCCTTGAGCCTACCATTTAACGTAACTATTGTTAATATTGGAAATTATTTTTTTTTGTCTACCCAAATGGTTATTAGACGACCACGTTACAGACTGATTGCAATGAATGTAGGACGTAAGTCTGTGTCTTTACTCATTACATGCTTGTGTCAATAAATTAGTCACAAAGTATTGTCTGTACAAGACCTAGTGCAGTAGTACAGTTAGTAGTTTAACTGTGAACACGAAATAAACGTACCAGCAGGATTATATTACCATTATTTTAAATATTCAGAAAAAGAAATTGGTTTTAATTTGTAATCAACATTTTTTTTTCGTTAGATAGAACGCCAGAAGCAGTTACACTATCCAATGGTCCTAATGACAAGGCCAACACACATTCACTCACTCAAAGCACACCGAGTCTACAAATCTTTGCGAATCGCACAAAGATTTGTGGGGATCGAATCCACAACACCAGTGCAGTGGAGAGCAAGGCAAGGCAAGCAAGGCGACCACTTAAACCACTACACCACACGTGCAGACATTGATTGAACTAATAATTAAATTTCTTTATAAATAAAAAATGTACACATATAAGTAATCAGACGATAAAAGTTATCCACTTTTCTTTTTTATGTAAAAGCAGGCACATTTTTCTTAACCTACCCTCATCGCAACAAGTTGTACACGTTATCTTCATCAGATCCAGATTTCTGCATAGTGTAATGATGTCCCATGGGATCCCATAGCAGGCGCCGTCTCCCTTTCGTTTTATCATCTGTCCCATCCTCCAATGGTGTCATGTTTGCTATTATTATCTGTGGGACTAGTATAACTTGTACTCAAATTAGTGTGGGAGAAGTTAAAAGCGATTCTTTGGTATATATTTCTTATTTTTATTAAAACTGACGTGAGTTTGTAACATTATTCAAATTATGAAATATGGGTGTTACTCACGTAATGTTGGTCTATTTAGTCGACCGCGGTTTCGCCTATACGTCTAGGCATTATCAAGAGAGTGCGATACGTCGCGCCTAAATCACAGCCGGTCTTGCACTGTGCAAGTAACACCCGTATTTCATAATTTGAATAATATATATTTCTTGACAATTTGTGCTCATACATTAACGCTCATATAATCGGTACTTCGATAGTGCAACTGCCTGCTACGCCGAGGTCGTGGGTTCGATTCCCACTTAAGACAAATCTTTGTGTGCATGAACATGGGGGTTTGTCTTAGTTTGGGTGTTTCTATGTATGATAAGTATGTATTTACCAAAGATAAGTATATATGCATTAGTATCAGTTATTCTAGTACCCATAGTACAAGCTCTGCTTAGTTTGGGACAAGATGGCGATGTGTGTGAATTGTGGAATATTTGTGTGGAATATTTATTTGTTATTCTGGTACTCAAAGTAAAAACTCTGTAGTAAGTCTTAGCTTGGGAGTAGATGGCGCTGTGTGGTATTTTTTTATTTATTTATGATGATGGTATTGCTTGTAGAGCCGCCTCTACGTATAATCTGCCATCAGCGAGCGAGATCTTCTTGCCAATGCAGGCCAAATTGAGCTAAATCACAAAAGCTCTAACATGTTCATGTCTATTAAGACATCCAAATTATAATGAAAACCCGCTTTTTCTTACACCTTACACCAAACACAAGTAATTGGTTCTAGTCCAGCCTATGTAAGGCGTTTAATAGTCCGGGCGTCGTGTCATCGGATTAACTCCGTTCGTACTTCCCCTCCCCTCCAGCTGCTATTGTGAAAGCCTTAATGGGAGTACATTGTTGACACAATAAATTTGGTTCGTCGTTTTGAGAGGAGAGTCGAGAAAATGTCTCTAAATGTAAGACAGGAGGTTGGGTTTGGTATGTATCCATAAACATATCGGTGAGATTGATTTTATTCTAATTTAAATAGTTAACATTAAAATAAACCGACTTCAATAACAAAAATAGCACTGAAAAAGAATAATCTGAATCGTTTGGCGTGATATTGAGTTACTCGTTCATTTGTCGCACACATACTTAATGCTAGTTTTAGACTTATATGGTTTCTCATGGGTGCCATTGTCAGAACTGGACCAAATTTAAATGGTATTGCACCAGCTTTTAAAAAAAAAAAAAAACATTAAAATCGCTTCGCCCAGTCGAAAGTTATGAGGTAACTAATATATAAAAAAAAAGAATACAGACGAGTTGAAAACCTCCTCCATAACCGACTTGGCTAAAAATTGAACGTGCCTAACAAAGACCAGCATGGTTAGTAGAATGCAGAAAGTTAAACTACGTTTGTACCGGGTGAAGCTGTAATAATATCGATGATATTCAAATTTCGTACTTTTCTTTTTGATTTGTTGCATGTAGTAAAACTCTTCTCCAGATGGCTTCGCTGTAGAAGCCTTAATTACAGTACACAGTAGAAAAGCTTAGAAGTATTAAAAAGTATAAAGTGGACCTTCTACAATTTTTTTTTGGGATCTGATTGTTTGGTTGTAACACTTCCGCACACTTAAATGTTTACTAAATTGGATTATTTTGTTATGGTTTGTCTGTTTAGTATCATAGAAGAAATTGTTAAGTTTCTTGTTCTAAACTTAGTTAAAATCAACTGCATCTTGATATTAATATTTTTGATGGTGTGTTTAACCCGGTGGTCTTTAAAAGATTTTATATAAATCTAATATAAGGTTGAGTCAATGCCTTCTTTGAGTCGCTAAAGGCGTGTCTACATTTGTATCACTTGCCCGATCCGATCATCGCATCCGTATCACCGTATCAATTTCGACAAAATTACCACGAAAAAAACATGCATTGTAGTGTTTTAGATATGATTTGTCTATAAAATAGATGAACACTTAATAATATTAAAGGTAAATACCATATTACGTCAGTATGACAACACGGCGCTCGGGAGTCTACCATTAAGTACCAAAACATCCTATCTGACATTTTTATGACAATTCCAAAAAATTAGACAATGGGTCTAAATCGCGTAATTACTATAAAGGTAAATAAATACCTATGCTGGAGTAAAGACGATCAAGTGAGAGTAGTGGACAATATCCGCGCTTCACGGAGATGACGCTGAGCTTCACCAGTCGGCTCGTGACCACGAATGATACAAGTCATTTCGAAACGTCGAGCGTAGGTATTTATTTACCTTAATAATCATTACGCGATTTAGGCACTTTGTTTTATTTTTGAAAAATGTTCTCAAATCGGGAAAATTTAAAAACATAAATCCCGACCTTATCCTTTAAAGCTTCACCGTCGCAAAATCAATGTTTAAAACAGGTTAGATATTGGCACTAGCGATATCTCTGGTTTATTCACAAAAGGAAAAAAGCAACAATGCTACAATTAGAAACCATCTAAAATTAAAACGTTACTGGATCGGTAGGCATCCATAATAACCGTGGAGCGGCCGTAAATCATGGGGTAATTGCCCCATGGGACTCCATACGGTCATTAGTACACTCACTTGCAAATTAATGGCTCCTGCTTTCTTTGCCATGCCATGTATGATCATGGGATAGTTTTTAATTGGGAATTGGAGCAATGTGGGTAATCATGTGTTCTGAATAAGTAGCTTAGGTAATTGTGAGGTCAATGAACTTTATCACCATTTTATGAATACTTACCGGAAAAAAAATCGGTGCTAAGCTATAAAAATATGACTTTTAGTTATAAAGTCATATTTTTATATAAGTAAGTTTTTATTGAGAATATAGATCTTTAAACCTAAACCTACTTAGGCTCATTCATCGCTCTGGCTTCGCATACCTATAGCCCAGGGTAGATCCCTTAAAAAATGATAAAAAGTCAAAAAAATAATAGTTGGATGAAACCCATTAGAAAAGGAGGAGAATATTATAAAAAATTAAGGAAAAATAATTTACGGGCGATCTGAGGTCGGGAAGAAGGGGATATATATATATATGTTATTATAGTAAATCTTCACAGAAAATGCAAAACAAAGATCGAAAAAAACTATTAATATATAATTAATAGATATATATTATTGTTTGTAAAAGATAAAAATAAAAAACCAAAAACTTGGTTTTTTGAATTTTTCACATAAATTTTGAGGTTATATGAAAAAAGTGTAAATACAAAAGTTTTATATCTTTTTATTACCAACAACTTTGCCATTCGACTTTTTTCCATAGGACTTTTAGTTTTGCCGGAAATCGAGAAAATCCGTTTTTTACCCTTAAACCCCCCCCCCCTCCCCCTCTTCCCGACCTCAGATCGCCCGTAAATTATTTTTCCTTAATTTTTTATAATATTCTCCTCCTTTTCTAATGGGTTTCATCCTACTATTAATTTTTTTGGTCTTAAAAATTAACGGCACTGGGCTACTAATATAATGTAGTAAAATAAAAAATACATCGTGCACACGATCAACAACCTGAATATTCATATTCGAGGTAGACACAAATATCCCCTGCATTTAAATGCAGAGTGCTTTTTTTAAAAAAACAATTTTATAGTTAGTTTGCATGCAATAATAAACCTTATCCCGCTGTTTCGATTCTTTATAATTTAAAATTAAATTGCAGCACAGATAAAAGCATGCACTATTAAAGTATAAAGTTGCTTGTATGCACGAAATTTACTAATAAAATTATCGGACCGAAAGGAGAATTCTTTTTAATTTAAAAAGTTTTTTAAATACACTGCTCGATGAGAAAGTTAACCCAACTTTATTTAATAAATACATTTTAAGTGAATTTGACTCTTAATTATACCTTTCATTTAGTCTTAGCTTAAGTTGATGCTAGTACCAATTCAAATTATAACAAATAGCAGAGCTAACGATATTTTAAACTATAAAAGTACTGGCAATTAATTAGCTTAATGAAAATTTTACAAGAAGTTTTATTTTATTTTACTTCTATTTTACTTATGATTCGATTATTAAATTTTGAATGTATTAGGCTCAAAACCACAATGTTAACAGATTAAAACATAAAATAAATAACTATACTTTTAAATTTTATATCCTATAAAAATAATTACTTTTACCACGGTACACTGCCGTGCAAAATAAAGATGCGTCGCTAAAGCTATTAAACGCTCACCCACGGTACTTTAATGTCGCAAAATTAAACGATTTTTCTATAAAACCGCCGCCTATAACAATCACGACGATTAATCCGTTTAATTCGCCCTCTGTTACACATCTATTACATGAGCAATCTTGCCGCAATTACTGTCTTAGTATATATATGCAAAAAAAATGGTTGAACCTGGGGTGGTGTTATGTGAGAGTACGGTATTTACATTTTATATGCGGTTTTTTTTAAATTAAATATTGATACCGAAAGGTTAAAAGTAATACGCTCACGTGTTGAAATATTTATGATAAATAACGTTTTGACAATCTAGTAATTTTATACGGGATTAACGCTGTCATAAAATTACATTATTTATCTTTGAGTCGAAAGGTCAAATGAAGTTTAATTATCCACTTTGGCATAATACCCGTATCAAATATAAATTAATTATGATGAAATCTTAAACTCAAAAGATTTCGTTTGAGTTATCACGCTATCAGACGGCTCCAAATCTAATATAATTAAATCATTAATTAACTATCTTTAGAATCCGAGTAAAAATAATATATTTGGATTTCTCAATCACACTACCCACTGAAAGCTTTAGTAAATTACTGCGCAAAATTTTAAACAGATCAATGTATATTCTTTCTGTCTACTGATGTGTAGTAAGACATTTTACATATCAATGTAATTATCCTATAAGATAGTAATATTTAAATTTTAAACCGAGAAAGATATGCAACATTTTACGATGCCACGACGACAAGTCAAATCGATTTTACTCAACATAAGGCCATCCCTATCATTTGCCGCCATGTCTGTAGTGAAGGCTAAAAATAACACGCATTAATTAGGTCTCCAATGATCGTGAGATGAATTGTCCAGATATCGAGTCCTAATTACGAGAAATATACCTTTTTTAAGCACAAAAAATCGAAATCTTGTTCAGCAATGTAAGTTAATAGGCTGGGTAAAATATTCTGGCTCGACTTGTTAAATCCTATTTTGTAATTGGAAGGTGTCTTTACAGTCAACAAAGAGCTACAAAAAAAAATCAAATTACTGTTCGATTAAAAAGTTTTTCTTTACGTGTTCTACATTCGAATTTAAAATAGAATGTTCTTTTTCAAATAATGGAATGAACGCTGGTGGTCTGATTTATCTTGTTGTTCATCGTTCTTATTTTAATTTGGTAGGTAACGACTGTTTCACATCGATTTTGTATCTAGTAAAACTGTAATCTAATGATGTAATCTCAATCACAGGAGTCACTACTAAATACTTGTAGTATTTAAAATTGTTGTGTGTATAAAAATAGAGATTTTTAACTGCACCAAAAAGGCCAAAAAAATTAAGTCTTTATTACTCAAATATGTCTGGCAATCTTGAGAACACATGACAGCACAAATTTTTCACAATCCACCCAATTTGTCAGCACTACAGACTATTTTTGCAAGAATACAATGTGCAAAGATATCGAAGATGCCAATTATGCTAATGTGAAATATTGCCTACATTACCTGCTTGATAGCAAGCAGAGTGAATCATTGCATGCAATTTTTTATCCCATTAACAACGATAGAAGTACACACGGGTACACATCGTAAGATGGTCTCGCACTGCACGGGAAGCCTTTACAACGCAAGACCATCTTATTGTATAGCTTGATGCGTAGCCGTGTGTACTATAAAGCCTCATGTGGATTTTACATTCATGTGTGTAAAAGTATCTGTAATAAATTAGGGGAATTACTTTGAAAAGGTTTTTATTGAAGACTATCCCTAGATTACCTACATCTCAGCTTTTGTAGTCTATAAGAGAAATAAATTAGCATTGTATTGTAAATGCTAAAGTAACGTAATTTATTAGATGCTTTAAGAAGTAACCGCGTAGGTTGTGCTGGTATGTAATATCACTTTACGAGCAAAAAGGCCGAAAACTGCATCCGAATTCATGCTGTAGCTTTTGCGTGATGCCTCGAACTCGAAACACAAAGACAGACAGATAGACAAAAAATCTAATAAAATATGTTTTGGCTTCTATTGATGATATTTTACTCACACTTTCAGTCATTTCTTTTTAAATACTTGCTGGTGATTCATTCCAATTGTTATCATATAAATTTGTCTTGTCGTAAACCATGATAAAACACTGATATACTTGTTAATGTTTAAGTACTAATATTTTTTTTCCAATAACTCATACAACACAACTATCTCTATTTAGCTATCGATTTCTGTAATGTCAATGTCACCGTACCGAACTTTGACCTTTAAAGCACATTATTATCTACATTCATTTAGATTAGGGCGGGTTCAGACGACACTAATTGACAGACCGTAAAGGTATCGCGCCAGTTGTACACCAAGTAAATATAAAGTAAAGAACATTGTAGGTTAAGTAAAGAGTTTTCACTCTTGTCTCTGGAATTAAGTTTGCTTTGTATTGCGGGTTTTTGTGATCACAGTAGTGTTGGAATAGGATTCTAATTTGCATTTTTTGTGTAATGGAAATTGTACATTTTATTGGATCTGAGGAAAATTGCTAAGTATGCAAATAATAAAAAATAATTTTAATTAACAATTTGCTACTATAGTACAATGATCAGCTCGGGTTTTGAGGTCGGTCTAATGGGAATTTGGGCGCTATATCGCAGTTTTTACATATATTAACTTAGCCAACCTTTTTTTATGTGGAAGATTTAAATAGTAAGTGGAAAAATAGGACTATAAAAGAACTGTTTCAATTTCAGTTCTAATAATAATAGAAATAAAGCTCTAATACTTGTAAGTTCAGATCTTAATATTTATAACACATTTAGCAAAAGTATTGTTTCTGTGTGACTAGCTAAAACTGAATTTTACCTCAGAAGTTATTTATTCTAGTAATAAATAAATAAGTATTTAAACAGTAATTGCACCAGGACAAGTCAATTAAGGCAATCAATTTAATTGATCTTATGACTTTATTTTAACTCTTATTAAACTAATTAAGCGTAATCAATTTATCTTTTCAAATGTCACTCGCATAGTTCCCATCAGATACAACGTAGTGCTTCGTTTACAACTCAATTAAGCTACTCGACTATCGACTTGATCTGTCTGAACCCGACGTTAACGTTTCACATGCAAAGTAAATTATATTCATATGGCAAGTAACAGACTGTTTTAAATAGCGTTAATATTATTAAAAGCTTTTGAAGTGACAGAATTTCGAAGTCGGTTTTTGTTAATTGTGGGTTTGTGAAATACTAAATGAAATTTAATAAATTAAGTATACACCCAGCGATAGCCGAGTGGGAGACCGTAGGACTACGAAGACTAAGGTCTTGGGTTCAAATCCACGGCACACACCTCTGTCAATAAATCGTTAAGATTCGTCTTTTCAAAGATATGTATGTGTTTGCTTGCTAATGGTGAAGGAAAACATCGTGAGGAAACTTGCCTGAGAGTGCCTAAAAAGTACTCGTGGGTGTGTGAAGTCCACCAATCCCCATTTGGCCAGCGTGGTGGACTATAGCCTAACCCTTCTCATCATGAGAAGAGGCCCGAGCCCAGCAGTGGGACATGTATTAGATACAGGGCTGCTATTATTAAATTAAATATAAAGAGGACTTTATTTTATTTAGACGTAATTCATTACGTCTTAATCCTTAGGTTTAATAACAAAGCCGCTGTCAAAGTTGTCGACGTCCCTTGAATCCCGACTGAAAGTCTGTTACCTACTCGGAAATAGACAAGTTTTTGTAATAGAGCGCTATGTTCTAAGGTTAAGCTAGATTAGCTACGAGTTTAGGGTTTTTTTTTTTGGCTTTTTTTACATGAAGGTGGTATAAAACCGTAATTATATCCGAGAGATAAGCTGTGCATCTACAATCTTTATAGTTTTTTAAAGACAAATAGCTAGCACACCACAACAGATAAATGGTGCGTTACTGCTATATTTAAAAATAATCGTTTAAAACCCCACAGTCACAAGAAATACCAGTAAACAGTATAATTTCCTAAATGTCAATATTAACTTAGTATAAAGTTTGTTGTAAATTTTACCCTCGCAACCACCATAAAAATGTAATGCAAATTATTTCCATGCACACCAGTCTTACCATAAACACGAATAGCATATACTTTACATAATTTTCCTATAATAATAAATTTTATACTACATCTGACATTGCAATGAATAAACCGGCGGATTCTCTATTAGAGGGAGCTAGTCCGATTACTGGAACGTATGGCAATTATAAGAATATTCTAATTAGTTCTGAACCAGCTCTTAGATAGCCCAAGAGTTATGGCCACTAAGTTGTTAATTTATTATATTCAGGGAGATTAAGAGTTCCTGTTTTGTAAGTGACATAATTCAAGGACAACATGACATATCTTCTGCGTAATACTTATGCGTTAATATTGCACGGCCTTATATGAGGGTATATTAATATTACGTAAAGCTCTTGGGTCTTGGATGTAAAATAAAAATGACTTCTCCATATAACTTGTTCTATCTTTTGACTGCTCCTAAGACATTTTTTTTTATATCTTGCAACTAACACACCACGCCATCTAGTCCCAAACTAAGCAGAGCTTGTACTATGGGTACTATAATAACTGATACTAATGCATATATTATACATAGAATATGTATTTTGAATTGCAAAATAAATAAATGACACGGTAAAAAAATATATATATTTATTTTATTTATTTATTTTGTTATACTGTCTTGTATAAATTAACCCTTTACTAATTTATAATAATTTGTTTAATTGTTTAGCACCAAATATCTAGCATGATCAAATCCATGCAATCAAAAACAACAACTATAATTACGAAATCTTTTCTACCAAAGCTTCTAATTTGGTAAATAATTACAAAGTAATCGAATTATTCGATTAATTATAAAATTAATGGTTCGTTGTTGTGACAGTCAAGGCTTATTTAATATAGGTATCAATTTTAATTGAGTTATCAAATTTTGATAAAATTTATGATCATTTTCATCAAAGCACGATGAAAATTTTCTCAATATATTTAATTAAAATTTGGTATTTTTAGTGCCGTATTACGTTAGGCTTTTATTTTCGATCGAATGCTGACTGATATACGGTTTTAGTTATAAGCTACATGCCAAGAAACGCTGAAGTATTTCACCTGTGGGTCGATCATCCCGTTGGAGCACCACTACTTGGAAAAGAAAGATTTTTCAGGTTTACATAAAAAATATCTCTGGACACCTCGTTTGTTAAAATTCGGAAGATAAAATTTTTAAATGTATTTGCTGAAGATGTGATTTTTACTACCTCAGAATATTAAATACAAGCTAACCACTTAAGCTTACTGCATAGAAAAATTTTTTTTATTTAATACGTGTTTTTCTTCTTTTACAGGTAATTTCAACAATTAGACAACATCATTGATCAGCGAGTAAGAAAATAGTGCAAAGATTCGAGATCTCTTTCAGTAGACTATTCTTCTATTAAATAGTACTCATAGTAAGGTAGTATAAAAAAATATATGACAGATTTAAAGGTATCTGTATTATAGTCTATTATATAAAACTATATATATAGAGTAAGTATAGTACTAATCTTTGAGAGCTTGTCAACATAATTAGCCTACTCTGATTTTGATAAAAGATGCAAAAAAAAACCTTGTCTACTTACAGGGAATTTTATTATCTAGAAATTAATTCACATTTTAAAATGCTTAATCCTCCTACACATATAAGGCGACATCATTTTAAATTCTCACAGCCACCACTTAAATATTTTTCGTTTTATTATTAAAAACATTAATGTTGTCTCTAGGAATATCCCCCTTAGCATGTAATAAATAAGAGCTATCATCCCTGGTAATAATGAAGCATAATTTTTCGTTTTTCTTTTTCTTATTCACTGAAATATAACCTTTATTTCTGAGTAATAGGAGTAATTATGCCTCGAAGTGTTGATGTATAATTTTAAATATTTTTCTTTATTTTTCTGGAATATCCATGAATGCTAATTATGGTCGGTACTAAATATATCCCGTAAGTTTGCGTGTGTATTATTAATTGCTTCATTGATTTTCATGTTCTTTTTTTGAACGATAACCGTGGTTAATGTGGGAACTGGTTGCTGTCACACTAAAGAGGCTGGATAAAAGAGTCTGTAAGCGATTTTGTACGCCTACATAATAACTTGTTTGTTTTTAATATTTATCATAAATATTCCCGCCAGAAAGTTAAAAATAGGAACAGTGTTCCAAGTTCAATTCTGTACCAATTCAAATACAAAATAAATTTATATCAATATTTTGAATTTCGAACTAAGAGCCCTTTGAAATTTGATTCGCATTCACATCGACAGGTTAACAATCGAACTGAGAATCGAGTGTCGATTCGATTGTTAATCGGAATAGTCGTTAATCGGCCGACACAGTCTAATTAGCGTGTTTAATTAAAGCCGAATATACGATTGGCGGTTTTCGGTTATTTTGCTAGAGCGTTATACCTTCTGGTGATTTTGGTATAATAATAATAATAATATATATTTTTGTAATTATATACGCCAAGGGAAGTTACCTTTGTAAAAAATGTGTTAGTCTTATTAGTTTTCAGATATAATAGGGAAATGTTTTTTTTTTAATTCTGTTATGGGCAGGTAGAATTGCTTACATTAGTACAGTAATCCAAAAAGAGCAAGTGAACGGTAATATGGATTTTGATGACCGAATTGAAATTATTTTTAACATAATTATTGACAGTTCAGACAGAGTTCAGATCTGAGCTTTATTTTTTGTACTGACAGAGGTCTCCAACAAATTCATTTAACTAAAATGTTCAGCAAGGAACGAAAACACTCAATTCATCGCATAACCTACCGGTACCTACCGGTTTTCTATAAACACCCCGAGCGCAAACACGAATCAACCCTCTTTTTTAACTCCGAGTAAATCGTATTACTTCAAACATCAATTGGTGTTGCAAGCTAATATAATTCTATTTCAAAAATAATATTGCACCAAATAACTTGGCATCGTTTCCGTATATTACATGCATGATGGGATTTTCAATAAAACATTAGTAATCTGTCATTATATCTCATTGAAGTGCCTAACCCATCCTGCACCCACCAACTTAAATGACCATTTCGACAATACATTTTTACACAACAATAGTTTTTATGACCATTGTGTTAAAAGTCAATATTGTGTACGGTTTTTTTTCGAAGCGGCTTGTTTATTGTGGTCGATTGATACAAATCGCGGGAACCATTCATGGGAGTCATGTGCTTGGAAACCAATTTCCTGTTCCCTTTCATATTGAAATGTAAGTGGCACCCTTCGATACCGCGATGGGATTTACCGTCCCGACTGGTGGAACAACGGGAAACTTTCTGTGCCCGGTAGCGGAGGGTTGATCAGTTTTGGAAAGAAAGTGGGTTTGTGTTGAGTGTTTCGAGTGTTAACTTTGAAAACTTGGGTTCAATAACTTGCAAAAAAATGGTAAATATTGTGTATCATATTGATCGCTGACTAAAACCTCTTTCAAATATTTACTTATAAAATCAGACCAGTGAATTCTTTACGGCCAGTAATATTCTTATAAATATTATAAATGCGAATGTTTGTTAGTACACTCTAAAAAATCGAGGCCAACTAAGAGCGATTTTCTCTTAGTTGACGTTAAATTAAATAAAACAACCATGATATTACGCAACTCAACGATAGCTGATTAATTAAAGCAACAAGTTCATTTTGATTGAACGAACAATGTACATTTGTTCATTAATTCTAACACGTATATACGTTGTTTGTATCATTATTCACTTCTTTGTATAACTTAATCATTTTTATTTAGTTAACATAAACAAATACGTCAGTTGAATCAATTTAGAATAAACTAATAAAAGCAATCAAAATCAAATGATAGTTTCGATCATTTTTATTTATAAAATTAACAATTTGTCTTGTTAGATTTAACTAAGATCTGATAATAACGTCAACTAAAATTTAATGTTACATTCTACTATAACTAAAACGTTAAATCGACTTTCATATTAGTTGAATTAATCATTCGATTGATCGATTTGATCAAGAGATCGACCCCTCCTAATGCCTCCCTCTACCCGCCTGCATCTATCTTTGGCGGCAGGTGACTGAGCGATGCAAGCAAAGCAAGTCTAAACCAGTTTATTTCGTGCCGTGGAGTGGCCTGCTGTGCTTCTTTTCTGTGCTTAAAGTTATCTTGGTGGACATTTTAGTATCAAGTAATTTAATTCAGTGCGTTTGATATTGTAGAGTATTAGGATTAGGTATAATATAATATGAAACGTTGATTATAAGTACAAGTGCAGTTATCTCGTGTGATCCCGTCTTTTGACTACTGGAAATGGAAGACGTTAGCAAACTGCCCAAGACATGGGATTTAGAGGCTCTAATACCAGTATTCACCCGTAAGTATCTCAGTTGCAAGTTTTTTTTTATGGTGCTTATTGAAAATGTAATAGGTACCTACCTGAACCCAAGGGTTTAGGTAGGTACCTGGGTTTAGGGGTTTAGGTAGGTTTTGGTTTTATTTTATAGCCGTTTTGTAAAATAAAAGTAGCGTAAGTCACCCCTTATAATATCGGCTATCAGCCAATAAAAGGCCCGTTAAAATCGACCAAGCCGTTTCAGAGATTTCTTGGAACAAACAGATAGACAAAAAACTTATAAATTGATTTTTTGATGTAGGTAGGTACCGTAAATATGCATTTAGTGAAAAGCTGGCACTTCAAATTTGTTTACGTAGTAAATAGATTCCAATAAAATTTGTAGCTAACATCTATTTTTTTTTTCAGCACCGAATGAAGATACATCAAATTTAGCCGGATTTTTATTTATACCGTTTTTATTAAACACTGCGGCAGTTAAACAAAAGAAGAAACGCGGTTCAGATGCAGGTCAAAGCTTGAAACCAAGTAAAGTTAAGCCTCGGGAAGGCTTTATAAAGCACGTAAAATCTAGTGCAGAAATCCGAACAAGAACTCCGCCTTTCAACCCTTCTCCAAAAAGGAGCGCCATCCCAACATTATATTATTGTAGTGGGTGAGTCGCTGGACAAAATAAATACTTTTCTAATAGTTGTGAATAGATTAGTCATCTATGAGAGAATGTCTGTTATACACGCAGTTGATACGTGTTATAAAATAATATGGGCCCTAAATGCAGAGTATGGTATCGAAACATACCCTGTGTGGTACTTCATACAAAAAGCGTTTTATAAAATGTCATCCGCATTTGACAAAGGATCAACTGCTGCTGAGTCTCTCCTCGCGGATTGCAATATTTAAATACCTATTGTATTTTTCTTTTTTAATAAACGTTGCCAAAAATGTTAATGACTGATAATAATTAGTAACTTTTGTTTATGACATTGTTTATGTTAAAATTTCTCTTTACTATAATTCTTACTTAAGTATTTAGTTTTATACCTATTTAGGTACATAATAAGCAAAATTTTTACAACAAAGTTTAGTTTGCTTTGGTTGTAATCATTTTAAACCACTGTTAATAATATAATAAACAAATAATATTGTGACTGATGATTATTCATAATTGGTTAAGAAATAAGCTGTGTAAAAATTGTTTTCTCTGTTAAATATTGTTATTAAAACAGTTAGAACGCCGATTCCCTGTAATATAAATATTTTAAGCAATGGCAAAAAATATGTAACCATGCGCTGTACTATCTAAGTAGTCGATGAATATAATATATAACTATTTTTTTAATTATATTTTTGTTTCATTTTGACCAAATTTACGTATGTACCTAACATGTCACCTACTTACAAAAATTTTGTTAGACAAAATAGTTACCAATAGATACAGTTTAAATATGTAAATAGTAGGTAATAGTAGGTACATATTCGTTTTTTGAGACTAGATAAAAAACGATGACGTTTTGATATCATACTTGTATTAATACACTAATACGCTTAACTCAGATAACATTCTGGGTACGATCTTGAGATGCTATCTTTCTTTATCTTTCTTCTTTTCTAGAAGAAGAAGAAAGGTGTTATCTTAATTAATTGGGTTAGGACTTCAAATTGCATATTTAGGAGCAATTTCGGTATTAAGTGCGATTTTTAAATACAACCCTTTTCAAAGCATTTCAAAAACCGGAGGTAAGGGTTGTATTTATAAATCGCAATTAATACTGAAAGTGTTCTTAAATACGCATTTGAAGTGCTGACCCAATTAATAGATCGGTGTTAGTTAATGAGACAAAGTATCTCAGTACATTCGATTAAGAGTAACTTTGTTGGTATAATAATGTTTCATATTTAAAAGAACCATGGTTTTAGTAGAGTCTACAAACATGAATTAGTTATAATGACCACGTTCTTACTTGAGTCTACGAACATGAATTAGTTATAATGACCACGTTCTTAGTTGAGTCTACGAACATGAATTAGTTATAATGACCACGTTCTTAGTTGAGTCTACGTAGATGAATACTTACAATGATCAAGTTCTTAGTTGAGTCTACGAAGATGAATTAGTTATAATGATCAAGTTCTTAGTTGAGTCTACGAATATGAATTAGTTATAATGATCAAGTTCTTAGTCAAATTTATTAATGAGAATTAGTTAGAGTAGTCATTTTCATATTTATATTAACCAAGACCATAGATGAATATATTATGTTGAATTCGTCATATTAGTCATTTTCTTGTTGACTTTGATTATGGTTCTAATTGTTCTGTTTAATGAGCAGATAGTAAGAGCAACAAAAACCACCTTAATTGATTCATATAACGTCTTGTTAGGCTCAAATGGAATCAAGATGCTTGTTTGAAATAATCACAATCTTGTTAGGAGCAACCAATTTTTTTTTAGAGTGTATGGTTGTATGGATGTTTGTTACTCTTTCACGCAAAAACTACTGGGTTGATTTTGATGAAATTATGGATACATATAGCTTACCTGGATTAACGTATAGGCTACCTTTTATCGCCATAATTATGTTGTAGATAGGCAATTTTGTCTCCTCTGATCAGTCAATGCGTTTTGTCCGATGGCTTACCTATTTAAACTGTTGGTGGATTTAATTCAAAGTTATAACTAACTATTTTATGTACGACGTTCTAGATTGGTCTACACTAACACACTGTTATACTGCATTACGGATCACAAACTATTCATTGTCTTTAGAAAATATTTTTATCACGCTTTCAATGGTATAATGAATAAATGATTAGATCAAAATCAAAAAGGTTCGTTACTTCACACTCGCTAAAAAATGAAAAAGAAACAGAAACTTTAAAATAAAAGAAACGCAACATAGACCAGCCATAAGAAATTGCGAAATTTAAATCCATATTAACTAAGCCAGCTGTAAAAGCAAAACAAATAAAATAAAGTTATATTGCCACAAGCGCATGCGACACAACCGCATAAAGTTAAAAAGCAAACAATATTAATGCAAAAACAAAACGAATCACGTTTAAGAATTAAAAAAAAAATACTTTTCTCTTTGAAAGCTGGTCAAAAAACTACCACGACCTACTCACGACAATGAGACGCCTTCGCCGATAAGGGTCAAACGATACGCCCTTTAGTATTTTTTCTTTCAACTTCTTTGTTAACAAAACGTTGGCCCGCGAATTTCTGCGGTCGCCATGTTTTTGCGCGCCTAATGGCCACCGCGGTACCAACTTTCCGCAAAAATATTTTATTTTTAGCTTCCAAATTTGAAAGTCTGGATATACTATAGACAATTAGTTACTCTCAACAAAGGTCATATGATACGTTCCTAAGATTTTTTTGTCGATTTTGATAACTAAAGGTAGAAATTTCTGAAACGCTTGTCTTGTTTTTTTACCAGCCTTAATGGTTGACTGGCAAATTTTATGAGCGATTAGTGTTGTTATATGGTTCAAAAGGTCACAATGAATGCGTCCTCCGACAAAGGAGGCTATATTAACTTTTTTTTTGAGTTTGTTAACAAAATGAAGGAACGCGAGACTCTTTAGAAATGTCCTTCGTGTTTTTGCGAACTTAAAATGGACGCCACAAACATTGCGCGGGAATCAGAATTCAGAAGAGATGTTTGTATTGAATCAAATTAAATTTGTTAGTTTATACGAAATACTTAAAATTATTGGTATTAACTTAAAATAAACTAATAATGAATAACTGAGGCAATTTGTTCTCTATATGCTGGCTTATGTTTCGGCCAGCAATCTAGTAGTAATGCTGCCAGTATTATGGGTACGAGGCCTTCTGAGTTTAGATTAAGTTATTAGACTAATTTAGTTTAATTTAAGATTCAACCTGCATATATTTTGTAAATTAATGGTAATATTTAAAATATCAATAAGTAATATGCATTTACTTTTTTGCACTGTCATGTTTGTCATCATATGGATAACAATGTAATATTATGTACTCTCTCTGATGATCTAGAGCTTAAAACAATCGCTAGTTTCAAAATAAATCCTGGGTTGAATTTCAATATTTGTGGCAGTTTTATAATACCATTAATCTTTTTATGGATCTTTGTGCGTAAGTAACAATTTAGTATTTTTAAAGTTTTTTTAAATCTGTATCTATTTAGTTTGAAATGTAAGTAGGGATTCATTAAAGCTAATTAAACTTTTAAAAAACGAGAAACGAGCTTATGAAGAACCAATTTCTTTTCTAAATGCTAACGATATTTAAGTGCTTCAATCACATTGTTTTCAAATTGATTTAATTAGACTAGAAATCAATGCGTTTATAGTGCTCTGTAAATGTCCTTGAGCTCCAACTCAATAACAACTTACCATCAGTTGGATTGCAGGCACATTTTTTAAATAATACAAAAAATAACTCACCTTTTAAAAATACACAACAAGTCCACTCAATTGAGTTTCTGTTCCATCAACTACTCGTACACTCATAATTCGATTAATTTGTCTGCGAGCAATTAGCCGAGTCTCGTTCGTCCGAATCGATCTTTTTGTCGAATCGTCTCGATTGCGCTGGCTCGCAAATCGATACGTGATTGTATTTGACGTTGCGTTTAGGTGCAATGAAATTAAATTGTTAGGATTGTTTGACACCAAAAGATATGTCTGAGATTTATTTTTAAGACAACACTGTCTCGTTAGTCTAGTGGTTACCGTATGCGCCTCTCATATCGGGTTCGATTCCCGGTTCGGCCAAAAGTGTAACTCGGGCTTTTTCGACAGGAAATTCATAAATGGCAGCACGGAGCAGCCGATGAATAACGATAGGCTCACCCTCAACCATATGTGACCTAAACATAACAGGTGAAATGTACGTGTTATCTATCTCTGTCACTTCTTGGTTATTGAAAGGAATAGTGTGAAGAATGAATGAAAGAATGTTACAACGGTAGCTTAAAGCTCAAAGACACAATATTTAAAAAAATATATGATATCAAAATTAAAATTATTGGCTGTTCCAAAACGTGGTTAATATAACGTAGAAAAATAATCTAGATGATATATAAGTTCTATGTTAAACCTAAGATAAAATCAAACACGATATAACAATAAATAAATCTATTGTCAGGCAACGTCATCGTTCTCCATCACACCAAACACGAAATTTTAATCAGTCATGCCGAACAGAACCAGTATCCCCGTAAACAACACGAATAAAAAGCACATCAACATCATGATTCCCTTTTTCATTACATCCTCAATTCCGATCAATCTTAGATAACGCATCCAACAATTTCAATTTGAAATTCTTCTCTCAATTGTTCATAACTTCGTGATCAAATAAAATCCAATATATCTACAATTCGCTTTGGCGTTTCGATACGCTACACTTCCTATTCAACTGTTCGGCGAATTTGTTTTGTTTTTTATTCTGGTTTTGTTGTTAATGTAAATTGTTTTAAATCTCATGTGCGTTGGAGTTTGTACGTGTATTTTAGACTATAAAAATACTGAATCTGATCGCTTCAGGCATGACTTCTATTTGATTTGTGTTAGTCATTTTTTCGTGCTATTTTACGTAAACTTTGGCTGGGTTATATTACCACAAAAATAAACAATTTCATCTTAATTTCACCAATTGTCTGGCAATCTAATTATTTTCTGGGTTAATTTTTGATAACTCTTCAGCCCGTCATTGAAATTCATAGACAATTTAAAATCTAGAAGTTGTGTGAAATATTTTGATTGCATATTTAAACGTAATAACATAACATAATTGGGAGTTTATTTCATTACAGCATCAGTAAGTTTATATTTAGGTTAAAAATAGATACCAATGACTAAGAGCAACGATATATCAATATCTTGCAAACATCACAAGTAAATTACAATATTACACTGTACTTCATTATTTACACATATATCATCCGTATCGACGCGAATAATTAATTTTATTTTATTGCATAAACATGTTCAACCATCGCCGTGTTAAATGCTTCTCTGATGTTGCAGAAATATAGTTGAAAATCGAATGAAGAACGCATTTCTCATGGGACCAGGGTTACCAACGTCAGATAAATTAAACCATAATGTAAGAAGAAAAGTTGGGTAGCAAAGTTAAACACCCGTGAAACGCGTCTAGGGTCATTACGGCCAAGTGGAGTGGAACTGCCAAAAAGATTGCACCTATCTAGTGAATTATCTTCTAGGGTAAAGAATTTAGTTTTCTGAAGTAGCAACTCTCGTTTTCTGGGTAAAAGAAAAAGGTTCCGTAGGCAATTATCGTAATGTGTTTGTTGAGGTGCGCAAAGTTATAATTAACATGCAATACCAAGTTTGGTTTGCTTTTGTTGTTTGTTCGAGGAAGCGCAAAACAAGAAACAAGATTCCTGTTATATTGTTACGAGTTTGAAACATTATTTGTAGGCTGAGCTTTGCAAGATGTTCATTTTATTATAGTACTTATAACAAATAAGTGATTTAAAAAAAAACAAGTTTCTATACATTTATATGAGTCGTTTTATTAATCATAAAAATGCTTAAATGTAAATTAATGATACATTGTTGATATCTTAATTTAAGTTTTTCTCAAATAATGGCTTATTGAGTTGTTGATTCAAACTATAAAAATAAGTTTCTCTTCTCAAATGTGTAAATTTTGGTTTAAAATTAATATTTCTTCAAAAGGGGCTTTGCGCCTCTCACCTCGAGGTTAGCAGAATAGCAGCACGGAGTTGTAATTGTGCCCGGTGGATGGCAATAGGCTCATGCCCTATCCTATGGGCCCTAACCATAGCAGGTTAAGTACACCTCTGCCACACATAAAATAACATAACGTTACGCCTATATTACCGAAGGTGTAATACTATGATCTTCAAAAGATTTCTATATTTTTCTTGTCACAAGCAACCCTATTTAAATCGCGACTCGCACTAGCAAGGCACGACGTGCCAAGTGCACTCGAAATTCGGCTAATCGAAAATCGCTATCTCGAAAATCGTGTCGCCTATCTCCATCAGGAACACAGTCACAATTTCTCAGAAATAAATTCACACATTTAATTCCACCGCCATCGTCGTCGTCACACTTAGAATTGTTGATTTTTTTTCTGCACCCCCGAAGTCGTTAGCCGAAAATTCGTCTTTTACGTTCTTTTTGTTCGATTCGACGACGCCGGTTCTCGTATCGAATATCCGTGGCGTATTCGATTTTTTCTCGACTCCTTTGTTGGTATGTTTTTTGTTTGGTTTTCGCGGACGTGTGTTGTTTGAAAGTTGCGCTTTAAAAATAAAGAGCTTGTCTGTCGTGTAGGTTTTGGTTTCTGTGTAATGACGGGGTATTGTGAAATGCCAATTAGGGTGAGATGAAAGTAATGAGGATGGAAGAATAAGTTCGGTTTTGGCTCGAGTAAGTAGTGGTTCTGTTTTTTTTATCTCAGCAGGCTTCTAACATAACATCACGTCTATATAGCCTAGATGGGTGTGGCAGAGCTGTATAATACCCACACTTCACCTGTTATGTTGAGTCCTATGTTCCCAAATAACAAATTTGCTCGACCCGGGAATCGAACTCCTCGCGGCAAGCGGTAGATACGCTAACCACTTGACCAACGAGGCAGTCTTTTAACTTTTCAATAAAATAAAAAGGGTCATTATCGAATCAATTAAAATCTAAATAATATACTTTCAATAGCTATAATCACTACTTTTAATTTTGCTCAAATAATCTTTAAGCTAAAATCAAATCTTTCAAGGTCAGGCTGATTCATTGAATCGCTATCCCAACCAATTGGATATGAATATGAGACCGCGGCCATAAAATATTATAGTTTTTGTGACGTCATAACCCTTTCCTGTTAAACGTAAAAACTGATTTCTTGGTTTCTTTAAATTACCGCCTTTTGTCAGTTCAGTCGTACCATCGTGACTCACTCGTGTGTCACTTCAAAACCACAAAAAATTACAAAGTACTATCACAACTTAAAACATATTAATATGTACTAGCCCGTCTGTCACACATAAAAGATTTCATAGGCACTTTCAAACAATCCGCCAATTTTATTGGAACAAAATGTTTCAAAAGTTAATATGCCATGTCTTCGAGTTGCAAGTTTCTCCTTCGATTCATGCTTCCATTCCGATAATATACCTCACAAGTATTCCGAACAAAACACAATTGCACGACAAATTTCGTAGTAATCGCTTTACATTAAAATAAAGAAAAAACACGCTGAAAGTGCAGCAGTCATCGCCAAGATGATATCACTTAAATTTATTTAACAGTCAAGAGCAATCAGATTCCAATAGTAGCGGTGTCCAAAAAGCCATTGTTTGAAACAGGCCGCGGTCACAATAATCATTTTTGTTTAATATCACATTGTTCCTTCTACAGGAGACTTGGGTCTCGTAACTCGTAAAAATGTCTGACGACCCAAGGGATAAAAGGAGGGGCATTCTTTGTTAAATTTTAAAGGCAAAGACAGTCTTCAAATTTGCCTAAACATGCTCCATGTTTAGGCAAGTTTGAAAGACTGTCATGTCACTTGTATCCTGCTGACATAATATTAGGATCACGCTGCATTTTTTAGCATTACTGTTTTATCCAGCGATAGCCAAGTATACCGAGCCAAGTACCACGGTTCTAACTCATGGCACACACCTCTGTCAATAAATCGTTCAGATTCGTCTTTTCGAAGTTATGTGTGTATTTAACATCATCGTGAGGAAACCTGCATGCCTGAGAGTGCCTAGTGCTCAAGGTTGTGTGAAGACTACCAATCTGCACTTGGCCAGCGTGGTGGACTATGGCGTAACCCTTCTCATCATGAGAAGAGATCGGAGCCTAGCAGTGGGACTTGTATTAAATACAGGGCTGCTATTATTATATTGTATTATCCGGCAGAATGGTAACTTGAGTATTATACAAATTGATTTAGGAAGAACACAAATTGGCATCGATTTAGTTTTCAAAATATCGATGAGTTCCACTCGATATCACGTCTTAAGTTTTAAAATAAATGTAAAATACCTTTCAAAGTCAAAATTAAATGGTTCATCTTCAAAACCCCTAGGGGCACTTAATAAGGTCAATAAACATTATAATTACAGAGCAAATAAAAATAATTAAAAAAATTAAATAAATAAAAATATTTACTAAAAACAAAATACTTTAATAACTTAAGTCAAGTTTAGATTAATTTTAATCGAACTGTTTAGGTTCATATTAAAATCAATCTAAGTACTAACAACGATGGGTAAGAAGAGCTGGTGAGAAACTAAAATTTGACAATATTTTAGGTAAGTAAGTGTAAGTTATTGCAACACCAAATCTTTATAAAAAGAAAAATAATATAACATATACATAAATATCGCAAATAATAATAAAAAAAATTGTTAAACCGGTTTTTTCCTATCTCTTCGACCACACACCCTATACTCAACTTGACCTTCCCCGCGTCAAGACCACACATTACTTCCACTTCTACACCTTTCGAGATCCTTCCCGTAATTTTACACTTCGGGCTGAACTTTGTTAAATTGGTTCGTTTGTTCTATTCCTCGAGAGACATCCTTGTTCTTGTGGAGACGCCGTTAGAATTGGGGCTTGCAATACCGGTTTCATGGTTTTCCCTTTGACCGCCAATTTTGGCGAATGGTATAAGATTAATTTTTTTACTTTTATAAACCTTCAGTTACGATGCAGAAAATATTCTTCCCATTTTTTATTTTTATGGATTGTTTAGCTCTTTTTTTGAAATCGGTAAATACTACCCGTAATTTAATACTTCGGTCGGAACTTTGTCAAATTTTAACTATTCCTCGTGAGACATCCTTGTTGATGTGGAGACGCCCTTAGAATTAGGGCTTACAATACCGGTTTTATGGTTTTCATTTTTACTGGTAAGCCGTCGGTGAACGGTATAAGATAAAAAAATATATTTTTATAAACCTTCAGTTACGATGCAGAAAAAAACAGCCCATTTTTTTTGTTTATGGATTGTTAAGCTCTATTTTTGAAATCGGTAAATACTACCCGCAATTTTACACTTCGGACTGAACTTTGCTAAATTGGTTCGTATGTCTTATTCCTACACATTCTGGTTCTTGTAGACACCCTTGGGATGACGGTAGTGGAAATTTTTGCTGTTCACTGTTTCAGGAAACCATGTGGAATAGCATGTTGTCTGTTTCTGCTGTACTATTACGTCTGATATGACAGATTTAGGCCTGTAATATTTGGGGAGTTACAGATATAAAGTACATAAAATTAAAAACATTCTTACATACTTTGTAATTTCTTATTTTACATTTTTTAATTATTAATTCATAATATCTTTTGTGCAGTCGGTTATTACGCCCTGTAATTTCACTCTTCTTTTTTTTAATTAGTTCCTGGTTCATTTGCTCTATTCTCTTTGTAGGCACCCTTGGGATGAGGGTAGTGTAAACTTTTGCAGTTCATTGTTTCAAGAAAACCACACTATAGGAGAGCATCAGATGCGGTTTCTTAGCAATGGTGTAAGTTTATACATAAAAGGCATTATGAAGAAACTACCGTATCACACAATAGACTTAACTTGCCTAATTTGAGGAATTCATATTTTAGATAAAGTCGACATGACAAAAAAGCATTTTGTTAATTAGGTTCCTTTAGGTTATGTCCCTAATACTTTTTCTTATCATTCAAACTGCATCGATGGTCTAGTGGTTAGCGTATGTGCCTCTCATCGCGAGGTCTTGAGTTCGATTCCCGGGTCGGGCAAAGTGTAATTTGTGAAGTTTCCGTCAGGAAATTCTCAATAGCAGCACGGAGTTAGCATTGTGCCCGGTGGACGGCGATAGGCTCAGCCCCCATCCCATGGGACCGAAACCTAAACATAACAGGTGAAATGTGGGTGTTGTACACCTCTGCCACACCCTTCTGGGTAATATAGGCGTGATGTTATGTTATGCTTATCATCCTGAATTTAATAATTACTATTATGCACCTATTTTGAACAACAAAATACAATATTAATTTTAATATTTATCATAGATTCTTCTACTCTATCGTACTAGCAACTATAAATCGACAAAAAAAATACAAAACTGCGCAGTATAAACTACATCGCAGCTATAAAATTCTCAACCCAATTAACACTCTTTCTGTCCAACAAATTGTGCTACAAAAACGAATTTTCATATACGGTTTTTCCGTTCGTAAACCACTAAAAAAATCCCGGTTTGGCAACTAGAAAACGTGTTGCATACGGAATCCGGTTTTTATATCTGAACTGTTTGTTACGTAGTCCAGAATTGAGTTGCGCATGATAAAGTGCCTTTTTCTGAACTGCTGAATACTCGATGTTTATTGCTTTGTGACTTTTTTCTCAGTAATTAAGCTTGAACACAAATCTTTCAACGGATTCTGCGTTCTAAAAATGGGTGACAGAAAATGTCATTGGCATTGTGTCGTGCGGGATGTATTGGCAGTTTGTACATAATTATATCTTTAAACAGTTATTTTCCTTTAACATCACTATTATAAAGTCCACGGTCTGTTTTCTATTTAAAGTAAGCCAATTTAACGGAAAGTCACCTGTCATCTTAACAAACTTTTTATATTTTCTTTCATATAAAAATGTTTTCATATAAGTTCTTTTCAGCGCCTTGTCAGTTGGAAATTATTTTCATGTTTTTTATTCTGTTATAACTTCGAGTATGGAGCATGATAGAGTTTATTTTACGTCCCTCTCTTGTCTTCTATTCATAGACAAAATGCAATTATGAGCTGAGATTCTCAATTCCAATACGGATGTGAATCTACTAGGCAAGTAACATTTCTTTGATTAGACATTGCCAAGATTAAACAAAACGTATTACCAAGATTAAACTCTGGGTCATAAAGATATTTCCACTTTAGTGTTTATTGGTAAAGTGCGGTTTAATAGCCTAAAGGTGCTACTTCACCGAGAGCCGCCTGTAATGTAAAGTTTCACATTCGAATATTACATCAGTGAGCAAGGAGAAACGTGCATTACGGGGCGCAACATGTAATGTACAGTTTTTTTTTTATTGAATCTAAAGTGACAGACGAATGCTCGTCCGTCAGGGAGGTAGTATTGTAACGTAATGCTAAAATCAAATTTGTAATGTTACATGACAGACAAATCCTCGCGGTGAGTGAGCACGTAAGTTCCATCACGGCAGAAAATCATCAGTGTGGAGGGGAAAACGAGCATTACGGAGCGCAACCTGTAATGTGCAATTCAATTTTTTTTTTTTTTTAATTGAATCTAAAGTGACAGTCGAATGCTCGTCCATCAGGGATACATTATTTAGTTAGTATTGTAACGTAATGCTAAAATCGAATATGTAATGTTCCATTACAGGCAAATATTCGCAGTGAGGTAGCACCTTTAAATTCCAACACGGCAGAATAAAAAAGTACTTTAATTATCATTTTGTTCACACGATTATTTATTAATTAAAGTAATTATTAGTTACTTGCATTTGTGAGAAGAAAATCAAGGTGCATTTTCAAGTTAAAACAGTTCTCGCAGTTAATTTCATAGCTCGAGAAAGTTTCCTTAGGGAACAATCAGTAGTTTGTAAAGTACTCCATTATGTTTTTTTAACGTAGGAAAGGATTATTCACAGTGATTGCTTTCTAGTACCTGCAATTTGCTGAGATCTTGATCTGAATTTAAATGAACGTTGATAAAAGACAAAATATATATATATATATATATAATTGTCATTTTTTTATTTTTTATTTTTGATTGATACCTACTTAGTGGGTACGCTCAAAAGTTGAATAACCAGATTGTCTAGTGCTCTTGCTCCAGTACTATATAATATAGACTACTATATCCGCAAACATGTTATTTTTCACGTTTAATACACCTCATCATAGACCTATAAAGCTAAGGACAGGCCAAACTACGCGATAAATATTGCAATACTTTCTGGTGGCACATTGGTGCCACACCAAGCGCGTAGTGATTTGTCCGTGGTTGGCTGCCACCATGAGCGGTCGAACACGTCAAAATGCCACCACACGCAAACTACCAAAAGAAATACAACAAAGGTACAAATCTGCAATCCTTCTGAAGGTGACAAATTCGCTTCTTTATATATAAATTAATGACCATCATAGTGCAATCTCAAAACGCAATAGCTCATAAAATCGCTCGCTTGAAAGACAACATGAATATCAAGTTTAATGCCATAAATACATCGTTTATTTTTTTTAATACTCTCTACCAACAAAGAGTTTAATGATTAAAATGGCTGTCTCGGCGTTAAAACAGCCATTTCCCGGCGGCTACATCTTATAGCCGAGAAAAATAGCCCGTTGAGATAAATGGCCATCAGAATGCATAAAAAACACTCTGATTTACTGCAACTATTTAGTTTTATTTTAGTTTAAACGCTGTTAAGTAATTTGATGTAATCAAGTGAAAATTGTCGACTAAATAGACTCTATTCACGACAAATCTACGTAAAAGCCTAGAGACTTAAAACGTAAAGAGACTTCTAAAAATATACTGCGTAGGTATTTTCTAAGAGTAACTTTTTTATTTCTATTTAGTATTAGAAGAGCGTACTTATTTATATTCTGAATATTTCAGGTATTACTTAAATAGGTTTTCGCTTTCAGTCAAACAAAAAGTTATTCATAGAATTTTGTCTGTGTTTTCTTTCTTGTAGGTACTTTATGTATACATAATAATATTTCAAACAAGATTCTAGGCAAATAAAATTTAGTATTAAATAACTGTTTTTCTTTTATAAAATACCTACCTGTTACATGGATTTAACCCGCACTGCTCCTTGCAGGTGGCGCGTGACTAAAAAAAAATTTTGTATGTCCAGATAGGCAGGTACAAATATGCATAATTTCACTTTGTTGAATGCAGTAGTTCTTGTTTGAAAATGTTACAAACATACTTGTTTACGTAAAAGCAGTATTAATATGATTAATAGTAGGACTTTGTGTTTTAAATAAGATGTTAACAGATCCGACTGAACGACTAAAAGTGGTCCGTGTGTTCCTCCCGTTAATTGGCTCGTCATTACTGCTTATTTTACACGCGCATGCGCTTTGATTCGGTTTATCGTTTCTCGTAACCGCCATCTCACAAAGCATCGTGGGTAGTCTGCTCTTTGCGCACATTTAAAAAAAGAACATTTTATTTTTATTTTGTAACAATTTAACGACGTTCTTTTTCTGTTCTTAATTCAAATATCGCTCTTGTAATGGGCGTGTGAGTGTGTTTCTTTAAAACGTATAATTTTTTATTTCATTTCACATACGGAAAAATAATGCTAAACAATTGGACATGTATAAATCTTTGCTTAATATTTAAATATTTATTTTTTTCAGGTAATTAATAATTCCGGACAATTTTACTGATGGTCAACGAATGAGTAAGATGACTTTCTTTAAAAATTTTGTATCTCTCATTTACTTTTAACAATTTCGTATTACAAATAAGATGTATGTAAATATTGTAGGATTTTTTCCATGTTTTTTTTTGTATTAACAGATTTATGAAACTAAATTTTAAACGCATTCCTTTGCTAGATTATAGTGCAGTGCTGTAAATATGGAGTATCTACTTGATTGGATAATTTATATAATCTACATAGGTACCGCCAACTGTCCGGCCATCCTGGAACCGAACGGTCTGAGCCGTGACGATGGTAAGAGGCCCGACGGAATGACTCTTGTTCCCTGGAGATTGGGGCGGCCCTTAGTGTGGGATGCTACCTGCGTCGACACTTTGGCGCCGTCGCATCTCCCGGGGACCGAGACTAGACCTGGTGCGGCGGCTGAATCTGCGGAGGACCTCAAGAGGCGCAAATATAGTCTCCTTGACAGTGGCTATATGTTTGTGCCTTTTGGGGTAGAGACGCTTGGGACGTGGGGGCCGGGCGCTCACTTTGTAT
The DNA here is from genome assembly GCA_905147285.1 of Hypena proboscidalis. NCBI lineage: Eukaryota > Metazoa > Arthropoda > Insecta > Lepidoptera > Erebidae > Hypena > Hypena proboscidalis. The sequence continues at coordinate 20,572,918 of LR990130.1, forward strand.
ATAAAGAAATAACGTCTCGCATTTTTGAGGCCACACGTTCCCGAAATGCTGGCCTTTATTTTGGACAGCGGATAAGCATTGCCATCCAGCGTGGCAATGCTGCCAGCATTTTGGGTACGTTGCCCACTGGCTGCGGTCTCTTAGAATAGGCTTTTAGTACATAAGTTAGGTTATTATATTTTTGTTTACATAGGTACCATAAATTATAATTTACTATACAGGGTGTATTTTTGAAACGGGGCAGTAAGGGCAAGTACCTTAACCGTTGCAGTTACAGCAAAACGTTCTTAAAAGACCTTCCCTAACTTTTTGGGACATTTTGAACTGCATTCACAGATTTTGTAAAAAACTTACAGTTAGCAAAAAAAATGCAAAAAGTTCAATTTTTTTTTTTTTTATGCCAATCGATTCTATTTCATGTGGGGATCAAAAAACTCTATGGGACCATTTTAGCTTTCAGTACTAGAAAAGACAGAAATCGCCAAAAACGTTTCCCATACATTTCGGCAACAGAAACGAATTTCTACGATGGTCTAACTTTTTGTTATGGCCTGGAAGTGGGTAGAATTGACTGTAAAGTAAATAAAAAGAATTTTTACCCTCAAATTTCGAATTTGATTCGAAAATCTGTGTGTTATACTTAGTTTCAGCTGAGAAACTTCGTATGAGTTATTAATTAAGGATTTTCGCTAAAATGTCTTCTAATCGTGAAAAAATTGACTTATTAGAAGCGTATTTTGTCAATAATCGAAATGCGGGAGCTGCATTAGTGTGGTACCGCAATAAGTATCCGTTGCGGCATGTGCCAACAAGAAAGGTTATTACAAATCTTTTGAAAAACCTGGAATTGCAGGGTTCTTTCAAAATACGCTTCTAATAAGTCAATTTTTTCACGATTAGAAGACATTTTAGCGAAAATCCTTAATTAATAACTCATACGAAGTTTCTCAGCTGAAACTAAGTATAACACACAGATTTTCGAATCAAATTCGAAATTTGAGGGTAAAAATTCTTTTTATTTACTTTACAGTCAATTCTACCCACTTCCAGGCCATAACAAAAAGTTAGACCATCGTAGAAATTCGTTTCTGTTGCCGAAATGTATGGGAAACGTTTTTGGCGATTTCTGTCTTTTCTAGTACTGAAAGCTAAAATGGTCCCATAGAGTTTTTTGATCCCCACATGAAATAGAATCGATTGGCATAAAAAAAAAAATTTTGAACTTTTTGCATTTTTTTTGCTAACTGTAAGTTTTTTACAAAATCTGTGAATGCAGTTCAAAATGTCCCAAAAAGTTAGGGAAGGTCTTTTAAGAACGTTTTGCTGTAACTGCAACGGTTAAGGTACTTGCCCTTACTGCCCCGTTTCAAAAATACACCCTGTATATCTAACAACATGACTCGTGTGGCTTTACCCGCGTCAAAGTTATTCTGCTTGGTGCTAATTAGAAATTATTTACTACGCCATCAATCGAAATTCAGCATCTTGAGAAAAAAAAATGTCCGGGTACAGAAATTAATTCATTTTTAACACGCTTATATTAGCTTCACCTGTATGTTTGTTTGTTTGTTTGTTTGTTTGTATGTAACCGACTCCTTTGGACTCGATTTTGACCCACTTTAAACGGACAGATTTCATTCAAATTTTGCACACCTGTCAAAGATCGATGACAATGCAATAATTCGATAAAAAAAATTAAAAATATATAAAAAAAAAAAATTAAAAAAAAAAACGCTCTTATAAATAAACCAAACTAAAAAGTAGAAAATAAATAATAGTTTAAAAAAACTAAAAAACACGCTTTTAAAGTACTTCTAACTAAAAAGTGAAAAATAATTCCTAATATAAGCTGAAAAAAGCGTGGGGCGCTCTGTGCCATATTTTTCGTCTATCGAGCAACCCACGCTTTTTTCAGCTTATATTAGGAATTATTTTTCACTTTTTAGTTAGAAGTACTTTAAAAGCGTGTTTTTTAGTTTTTTTAAACTATTATTTTTATTTAAAATCCCTTCTTAGTGCGCTTCTACGCCATGTAAGAAACCTTCAAGCAAAATTTCAAGTTTATAGCCCCAGCGGCTTAGGCTCTGCGTTGATGAATCATTCAGCCGGGCGAACAGTATGTGAAATATTCCGATATACTTTTCACGAATCTTTATAAGTCTCCGCCAAACACCACACGCGATTACTATAAGAATGCAAGACATTACGCAGACGTATGTTTGGCACAAATCGCAGATATTTGATGCGTCTATATCGAATCGAACGTATGCCAAAGGCGTGCCATTGCGTGCCACGTGTTTTGCATTTACTATAAGATTCTTCAACATTATATGAGGGCGCTCTCTGTGAGCTCTCGGGTTCGTTTCTTGGTCGGGCAAAATTGTTATTTTGGCCTTTTCTGTTAGAAATTCGTCAACAGCAGCACGGAGTTAGGAAAAGTGCCCGGCAGATGGCGATAGGTTCACCCATATCACATGAGACTTAAACATTACTGGTGCAATGTGGGTGTTGTTCTGCTTCTGGATAAATAAGGCGTGATGTGATGTGTATCATCACACACACAGACGTATTTAATTTAGTAACTTGGTATGTTTGGCACAAATCGCAGATATTTGATGCGTCTGGATCGAATCGAACGTATGCCAGTGGTATGCTATTGCGTGCCACGTGCCTTGCATGTATTACATGATTCTATTACGGACTAGTCTTACTGTACTACATAAATAGTTTATGTGGCAGGTAGTTATTGCAAGGTAACTGTAGAGGAACCACAAAGGGAGGATCCTCCGACCAGGCTCGGTGGTATTTCCTGACGGACTGCAGTCCAACAGTAGCGTATTGGAAGTGGTATATATATATACATTCTCTATGAACACTTCGTTATCGCGATTCAGCGCTCTTTGACATTTGTGACGAGTGTGCCACTTCTTGACACTCTGTACTTTTTTTAGCTGAAACGCGCGATTCTGATGGCGTGAAATCACCGCTCACATGCTCAAAGTACCGTGTGTGCATTGGCCCTAAATATAGGTATTTATTTTCCAACTCCAGCAATGTTGTGAACTCCAAGACAATTTTATCTTACCCTGGGATTGGCCGTGTGTCATGCGCGGTGTCTTAGTTTTGGTTACTGCTGTTCATCCTGAAAATACAGAAATCTCTTGGTGAAGCTCTGCGGAGGATTCTATCTCATGCTCTCAGAGTGTCTTATTAATCAGTTATTTAGTCAGCTTTTTTAGGTGTTACCAAAACTGATGGCTCGTACGGGACAAAAGAACAAGAGATCAAATTGTTATATGTCAAATCCCTCTATATTTTTTCGACTATAAAATGTTGACTGTATGTACCTTGAACCCTATATGCGAGTACCTGTAGCCATAGTTTAGACTGGGCGCTAGAATGTTTAGGTGCAACATTGTAGCCACCTATTATAGGTCGACCGTGACCAGGAACATTGTAGTACCGTCAAAACGGGTCATGGAACTAAGACGTGCCCTTTTGCTATTGACATAGTTATCTCAATACTATTCCCCGAACTTTGTTTTGATCTCCCCTCACCTGGGGAGGGGGGGGGGGAAGATGGGTGTTATAAGTTTGTCTTAAACGCGTAAACTAATTTGGCTCCGTTTTATTGACAGCAGTTTTCTTGGTGATGGTTTTATAAAAATCGGTTCAGCCGTTTACAAGATAGTAGAAAGGAGGGGTGGAATGGACGAGTCAGCATTCGCACACGTTAACCACTAAACGTGAACTAGAGGCAGTCAAGCCAAATAATCTATTAAAAGTGCCCCAACTTGTCACCCACACATTCGGCTTTCTTGTTTACACTTACTGAATATCATTACCCAAGTATGTGTGCCGTTTCTAATTCTAACAAAGACAGACAAACAAACAAGCTGGCTACCTGACCTATCGGCTTGGAGCTTCGCCAGCCGCATGTCTGATTGATAGCTTTGCACTTTATTGAGAAACTGGCTTTTGCTCGCTACTTTGTCCGCGTGGAATTCGTTGTATTAAGTAGTAGCTGCTCCCCTGCGTTTAATCTTACTGATCCGCTCCCGTGAAGTTATTAAATATCTAAAGACCTTTATTGGGAGTTAGACTATCGAACACAAAAAGAATTATCAAGATTCGAAATTTGTTCTGAGACTGGGTGTGCTTGTGTGAGTGAATGAGTGTATTTGGCCTTGTCATTGGGACCATTGGATAGTGTAATTGCTTCTAGCGTTCTATCTAATGTAAAAAATCCAAATTATTATTATTCCTCTTTATTTATTTTTAAACTTATTTTATATATTTTTAAATATGATTTATAAAAAATACAAAAAAACATTTATTTTATTTTATTATTATTCCTCTTTATTTATTTTTAAACTTATTTTATATATTTTTAAATATGATTTATAAAAAATACAAAAAAACATTTAAAAATATAAAAAACAGTGTCCCACCGACATCAGGTGCAGGGACCAAGCTGCCGATGGTTAGGGCTCCATAGAGAGGAACCTCCTCACAATATTATTATTTTTATTACCTATTTTGTTTTTTTACGCTTTTGTATCTCAGCTGATGCTGGGGTTTTTAGACAAACCCGGGCCGAAGCCAAGTGTAAATCAAAATTTCGAGTGTATTGATATGGAATATTCGAGTGTGGTGTGTTTAAGTGTGATGTGTTTAAATGTTGTGTGTTTGCTTGTTGTGTGTGAGTTAACAGCTGTGATCGTCCTAAGGTGACTTGACTGTCCGTTTGCAAAAAAATTCTAACAATTCTACAAGTATATTATTATTTCGACCAGTAGTTCTTGAGATTAGCGCTATCAAACAAACAAACTAATTTTCGCCCGCGGTTTCGTCTGCGTGGTAATCAATAAAAAGTAGCCTATGTTACGCGCCTTGCCGCCAGTAACCTGCATTTAAAATTTTATTTAAATAAGTTGAGCCGTATAGAAGATTGACCGATACAAACTGACAGACAGACAGACAACAAATTTAAAAACTGTATTTTAGGCAAAGGCATCGTACAAACAACTATACCAGCTTGGAGAAACATTGTTATTTAGACCATAAATACAGACACTTCAATTTTATTTATTTGTATTGACTAATGGTAATGCCAAATGCTCGATGGCCGCGGATATTTTACATTAAAATACCTATTGGTTTGATAATGGTATGTTTGATTGTTCCGATTTAAGATGACATGCCGTTTGTCGCATTGGTAGACGCTTGGGAGTCACTTACCTCTGTAAGGCTATCTCGGAACTCTTGCCAAGAGTGTCTGAACAATATATATAATTAGCACATCTATAGAAAAGGATCAATTAAATATCTGCTACACGAATCCGTGTACAGACCGCTCCACATTAAGCTATACATTTCTAGTATCGAATTTCCTGACGGAATGTTCACAAATAAAACTTTGCGCGACCCGGGAATCGAACTCGAGAATAAAAAGCGCATACGCTAATTACTAGACCATCGAGGCACGTTCGTAACCGTGTGCATGTAAAGGACTCTGATCAATGTATTTATCCAATATATATGACCCATAATATACATTAAAGTCTTAATTATACCGCCAGATACCAAAAAACATTAACCTGTTTAAGACTAAGACGTCATAATTCGCCGATGTACATTTTTTGTTTAATTAACAAATAACGTGACTTCAACCAAATAATTTCAACCAAAAAAAAGATAGTGTTATTTTTGTCACTCGGTATGTTAGTCTTCAAGCAGTCTTGCTAATTTGCAAAACAAATATAATAATAATTCTTTAAATCGTTTCATATTTATTTTGCCAATACAATACTATAGACCATGGTCTAATTTTAAAGTTGTTTAATCAATCCCCCCCAAATTCATCAACCCATCAAATTTCGCCAACTTGATTCCAATTTCGTATCACGAATTCAGGACCCCTCATTAAACAAAATCGAAATTCGTGTAAATAACACTTAATTGATGCTCATGGACGTCATGGCTGCTCATGGACGGACATGAACTGGTATTAAATTGCACAGAAGGATGGCTAATTATCTAAATTGGGCGTAAAGTGAAGGTTTTGTGACAACCGCCGGTTTTGGCATCGTTTGCTTTGTTTTGTTGAGAATCATAATTACAAAGGAACTGTTGAAGGCTGTTTTGTTTAGCGATTAAACAATGAATGAACTGACCTGTCTATTAATGAATAGTGTTTTGTTACCGGCAAAGATGGACTTACGGGTTTCAGGCTCTGCAGGACTCGATGCACAGCACTTGGGTTTAAAGTCACAGCCACTACGGGTTGGATCGTTCACAAGCGGAGCTGTCTGCGTTCACGCACGGGTGGTAGCGAGAGAGCGTGATTGGGGTGTGTGAGGGTTGCAGGTGGAAACGGGAAGTAGTAATCGATGCGTTTAAAGACGTCCAATCCAAAAGAGCCGATTCTGTCACCGCGTTCATTACATTTAATTTTTGGCGCTAACAAACAGCATGCTTCTTGTTTCCAAGAAACATCTTCAGTCTACCCTTATCCTAATTACTTGGCGTCGACTTAAACTATGTTTTATTTGTCATATTTTCCTGCAAGGAAAACCTAATATTTATTTATGTTAAGTCGCATCAATATTTGGCAAACGCCAACGGCCGTAGCCAACGAACGGCCTCCGTTGGTACTATTATGGCAGGCGAACGCTATCGAATCCTTTGATGTTACCGCCACGCTTTTGATTGCCGGTAAACGTCAACGAACGATTGAATTCGTCCGCCGTTTAAGCTACTCGAAAGAAGAATCAATCGTTCGTTTGCCAGGTGTGGACCCGGCTATACATACCAACTAAGACAGTTTGTTGTAGCAGATGAAGACATAAATGTAGTCGTATGTCTTTTAGTCATCCAGTAACCGTGTAAAGTCTTCATAGATATAAATTAAAATGAAGAGCTAGATATAAGACTCCGCCCGAGTGGGATACGTTTTAATCAGTTCATGTTTAACATCCCACCGTGCATTCACTTTATGCATTTGCCTGAACAGATGTTAGAGACCATTATAATTTATTGTAAATGAAATTGCGTTTCAATTCAGACTTATAAATAAAAATAAATTGATTTTATGCAATTGCTGCCTCGTTTGTTTAGTGGTAAGTATATGCGACTTCTCACCGTGAGGTTCGGGTTCGATTCCTGTGCAAGAAGGTAATTTAAGATTTTTTCGTCGAAACATTATCAATAACAGCAGGAGTTGAAATTGTGCCCAATAGATGGGAATAGGATCACTACCTTTACGGGATATAATTCTACCCACACGCCCACCAATGTGACTCCTGTGACGCCAGGATACAGCGGTAACCAACTGAAAGGCACCGTGCATGACACACGGGCAATCCCAGGGAGAGATAAAATTGTCTTTGAGCCCGCAACGAATTTAATCAGAAGTATATAGTTGGAGTTGGAAAGTATGTATCTTAACTTCCCTCCAAAGCAAAGCGGAAGACTGAGTAATGCCAAATATAGACAAAGTGTCTATATGGAAAGAGTGTAGACACCACAGACAGTGACAAAACTATGGGGCCTAAATTTGATTGCTATAATAGGTATGGCAGAAACGGCTAAATGCACGGAAATTTATTCTGTTTGATACGAGATCCTCATCCTAGGATCACTACCTATCTCATAGGACCTTAAAATAACGGGTGAAGTGTGGGTTTTATACACTTCTAACACGCCCTTCTGAGTAATATAGGCGTGATGTTATGTTATGTTTATCGTAAATGCTACACTTGTTGATAAAGTAGTCATTGCCAGTGTACAAGTAAAACATGGTAGAACACGTTCGTGCATCCGACGAAAGACACCTGATCACACTAACTCGCGTGACTCCGTGCCTTAAGTAGAGATATCAAGGAATCAGGAGGTGGCCCAAGTTGTAAGAGGTAATGATCAATGATCTAAAATATCACCCAAAATTGTGTCTAGTAAAATGCTACACTTGTCGACAAAGTTGTGATCAAAAGTGTACACATAAAAAATGCCGCTAACAAATACACCGAATAAAGCTGACAACCCGATAAGTTTGTCAGCTTTATTGAATAGGGGCCTAATCACACTACATCGTGCGACTTTGTGCTTTAAGTAGAGAGATATCAAGGAATTGGAGGATGGCCCAAGTTGCAAGTGATCAAATTTTAAAAATAATAAACGAAAAATATATATAATATCAGCACGTAGGTGTTGTGTGTAATTATTTTTTTTTTTTGAAAGTGTCATACATAAGTTATTTTTTATTTGTATTTAAGTAACATGTTTCTATAAATTATTGAAATACCTACCTACTAAAAAGAAAAGAAAATGTAAAAAATACTAATTATAATTTAGGCGTCAAAAATACCTCCGCATCTATGTCAGCCGCGGGTAACGTGCTGGCGGCATTGCCTCGTTAAATGGCAATGCTGATCCTTTGACCAAGGTAGAAGTCAGCCTTTTGGTCACGTGAAGAGTCCACTAATCGTTTGGTTAACTCTGCAAAAAGTGACCGAGTGCGAGGACCTCACGGCCCCAGCGAGCGTCTCGACCCCAAACAGTCAATTTGAAATTTATTTTGAATCAATTTCTAATTAAATTTGACTCTTAACTATTGGCAAATATAATCTACTTAATTTACGTAAGAAACATTGAATTAAGTTAACAAAAGTGGTGTTTTCAGAAATTTATAGCTTTTTAGGCTTCACTCAACTTAAAAAAAAATGTGACGAATGTTGTGTACATTCGGCGCATTTTCTTTTTATCATTACTTTTTCTGAGGCAAATTGATAACGTGACGAATGTAAAACTCATCTGTTAGCAGCACATAATCATAAAGTTGCAAATATTCTTAACACTTTAACACTAACCTAAAACATCACACAACCATTAAAAAAACAGTTCCATATTCTTATTCCTAAATCGTGAACTCTTTTAATTTGGGCTGCATTCTAAATCGGCCATGATGTGCGCTCATTAAATATAGAAACAGGCTATTCCGACATCCGATGCGCGCAATTTTGGACGGGCAAGTATTACAAGCAACAATATTATATCAGTCAATTGGATATGCAAGAAACAGATTTTCATTCAGTCTTTTTGCTACTGTTTTGTATAGAAACTACAGCTGATATTTAGTAGATAACATAACAGAACATCACGCCTTTATTACCCAGAAGGGTGTGGCAGAGGTGTGTAACACCTACATTTCACCTGTTATATTTAGGTCCCATGTGATTGGCGGTAAGTCTATCGCCATCCACCGGGCACAATTCCAACTCCGTGCTTTTATTTGAGGATTCCTGATGAAAATTGTTTGCCCGACCTGGAAATCGAACCCAAAACCTTGCGGTGAGAAGCGCAAACGCTAATCACTAGACTAACGAGGCAGTTTATTAGATAATTGATGTATTATAACTGCCAAACAATAAGTAAGGTAACACTAGTCATTGAACGATACTATAAGTTTTGTGGGTCAAGAACTTATGAGAATGGAAACCTGCCAACTTTATACTTGTTTTAGTTTTAATGCTACATGACTGATAGCTATGGGCAGCTTACATGTGGGAAGAATGTGATACGTGCTTGAAATGGTTGAATATAATGTTGGTATCTCGCAATAAAATACGATACCTTAAGGCTGAGGCCAAACGAGCTTAATTTTGTGAGTTGTGAGTCGCAGAATTTCGGTTGTAGAAATTCTGCCTTCCAGAAATTCTGTTTGACTGCCAGACGAGCGCATTTTATTATTATTAGCGCATTAGATCACTAAACGCCGCCATGGCCGTTGTTCAATTTCAATAATAATTTTATCTGTGTCCACTGTGTCCAGCATTTTGTGAATAAAAAATGCGTGTCGGCTCTTACGCAATATATACCTGACTGACGCTTTGCTTGGCCCGTGTCGCCCCCCTTCGCCCCGCGGACTCAATTCGGTCCGAATAATGCGTGTGAGTCGGCAGACAACTCATTTTGCGTTGCCGTGTAAATCAAATAGGACTTTAGTATGAAACCGAATGTAGCAGATTATCTGCGACCGAAATTCTGCGACTCACGACTCACAAAATTACGCTCGTTTCGCTTCACCCTTATAAGACTAGAATTTAAAAATAAATTTAATCGTGTACGGTTATTAACATGGAGAAACCTATAGCAAATATATTTACAGTTTATAATATCACCTTGCCTTTGAGTCGATTTACAAAAGAACTGTAAAATTTGAATACAATAACACATAATAACATGACGGAGAAAGGTATGGCAGCGGTGTAACACCCACATTATACCAGTTATTCCATTAGACAAGCCTTTAGCCATCTACCGGGCTCACACTCCGTGCTGATTCTGCTACTGAGCTTTTATTGAAGAAAAAACCCAAATTACACGACGAGAATCGAATCCCAGAGCTTATAATCGACAGTCCTTTATAGAAAGACATCACGCCTGTTTTCTACATACATCTATCTATACTAATACTGTCCTTAAGCACGTGGTATCGCCCGCGTAGTATGTCGGTCTTCACCAAGCGGTACAAAACCAGAACTACTACAATTGTTACAATTTATATGACATGATGGTATATTATCGCAGTGTGATTTGCCTACAACACTGCTGACTTTTATTGGCGCCAGTTTCATAAATCGGACCGATCGAAATCGCTAACTCGCTCGTAAATACAATAATACTGTGTGTTTTATCATAATTTTATACAATTTGTATGCTGCGGTCGTTTTATGAGAACTCGGCTATGATTCGCTGGCAAGTGAAATTATGAAGCTGATTTTATGGAGAAATGTATTGTATCTAATGGGGGAATTGTTTTCCGGGTTCGGAAAGAACATTAATTAAATAGGTAATGAACTTTTCTTTGAAAAATAACGCTCTCACGATTTAAAATAACTACATCTTACTAGGATTATTTCCCGGGCAAGTAAATTAAGTTACTCAATTTAATGGTTCAAAGCACTTTTTTGTACAATAATTTAAAATTAGGATATAAGACACCACATTTATCGTTCGTAAATTATTTGTTTTTAAGCAAGCTCACCAAATATTATATAATATCTTTATTACAAACTAAGACACTTAATTGCAGTTCATTTCGTTTAAAATCTGTTTAGATTATCTAGTAGCTTTCAAATGTGTGTGGCCACATTACAAATATCTTACAATAGATTTCTATTTTAGACAAAAAAAAATACTAATTTAAAATTAGTTTCTATGGATGACCTCATGCGTCGACCTCAAAAATCTCATAAAAAAGAAAGATTCACGTTTTACATTAAAATGTAAACAATAGTCATGATTGTTCTGTTTTACACAAAAATGTTGTAGCCAAATATTCCAAGTGGATTTATTTTCTATAATAAATCTACTGCGTGTATACTGGTTTTAAAAACCTCAATTGAAAGAATAAAGATATCTAATAATACAGCTGTTGCTAATGTGTCTGTTGTATTTTTTTATTCTCCACGTGAATTCCAGATAAAAAAGAAGCATTTTATGTAGCCGTGATTGTACTGTTCAAGGCGAAGCGATTTATTTGTCAACCATACAAATACGATATATATGTATTAGATTCATAAATACAAATTAAACACCTTAGTAACACATTATTGAGACCACAGTAGTATAATTCTTCTAGGAACATAATATGTATGGCTGTAAAGAATATTATAATCATTAATTGATCGCATTAAATTAAACAATAAGTTGTTGGATTTAAACCGTGTTATCTCTGCAATAAGGTTCAAAACTGCAAATATAATGATGAGCTCGACTGTTCAAAATCTATACTCTTTATTCGAACGAATTACAACTACGCTGCGATAATAATAATAATAATAAAATCTTTTTATTTCTCTCTTACACAGAATGGTTACAAAATCATATCTTAAAACTAGATGTTACATTAATTAGTGGGTGAATCTGTGTAAGAGACTGGTATCTATACTAGGAGAACCTGTATGACAGATTACCAGCCTCTTCCGTCTCGAGGTATGTCGGATGTTTAGAAAGGTGTTACCATATAGATTGATTTTGAGTAGTGAGAAAGAGACTTATCAAATATAAACAGAGTAATGTATGTGGGTGTGTGTGTTTTGTGTTGTGTGTGTGTGTGTGTGTGTGTGTGTGTGTGTGTGTGTGTGTGAGTGCTTTGGCTTATCCTATAAGCAAGCTTTAGGTAGAAACTACTATTAATTTTTCTGTATCCTGATAATCAAGGGATTGCAACCAAGAAGATATGTTCTTTTTGCAAAGGTGCCTGGGTAGTGAGTGAATGTTTAATCTTTCATTCACTTTATTATACAAAAATCTACCCAAGAACCCAAAAAATTTGCCAGAGAAAGCGGTCGACCATTGGCTGTTATTTGTGGGATCAATTTTGTAATGTAACCGTTTTTTAGGGCGAAGAGGGTTATAAGGAAGCAGCGAATGCTGTCTTAATACCGTGTTTAGTATAAACAATTGGCGTACCGTCAGGACTTCAGCTAAATGGTACGGATCCTTAGTGGGGTATAGAAAAGGCAAAGAATGGCTTACCTTAAGGACCGCCCTTTGTGCTCTTTCCACTTTTAGCAGCTTTGTCTTACAGGCACCCCCCCATACTGAAATACAGTATGACAGAATTGGTTGACAAAGCGATGTATATACCATTTTAGTAACTTTTTTATCAGCTATGTGGCGAAGCGTTTTAAAGATGGAAATAAGTTTCCGTGTTCTAGACGCGAGCAGATCTAGGTGGTAATTGAAGGATAGAGTACTGTCTAAGATAACACCGAGATACTTGATATGAGACGTGCATTCTAGTTGATGACAGCCGCAGGAGCCGCTGGGTTGGCAGGAGTGGGCAGTAATTGAATAATTTTCAAGCTTATTAGGTGGAATTGTTTTAAGTGCAAATGGTATATACTTGGTTTTAGTCACATTAAGTGTCAAACCATTTTTTCGGAGCCATAAGCATACTGTGTCAAAACCCGATTGTGCAAGAGCGTATGTCTCATCCCAAGTATCACCATGGAAAATAAGTGCGGTATCATTTGCAAAAGTTACAATTTTGCCATTATTAAGTTGAAGGTTGCACAAGTCATTAATAAATGCAAGAAACAGTGTAGGGCCGAGTACGCTGCCCTGCGGTACGCCAACAGTTATAGTTAGATCATCACTTACTACTTCACCGACTCTTACTCTTTGGTACCTATCAGCTAGGTAGTCAGCGAATAATTTGTGCTGAGTATCTCGGATGCCCAACCTATCCATCTTTTCCAACAAGAGTGGGACAGAGACTGTATCAAATGCCTTGGCTAAATCGAGGAATATTGCAATAACTTTTTTCTTTGTATCAAGTTTGTGGACTATATGGTCAACTAAATCATGTACAGCATCATTAGTTGATCTGCCAGGTCTGAATCCATATTGGGCATCAGATAATAGTTTTTTAGACTCAAGGTATTTAGTTAAGCGTTTGTTCAGGAGTCTTTCAGCCAATTTAGATATCGTGGGGAGAATAGAAATAGGCCTATAGTTGTTGACACAGGCTCTGTCACCACTCTTGTAGATAAGAACTACTTCGGCAAGTTTGAACTCTTTTGGAAAAACTCCCGTTGTAAACATGAGGTTAAATATGTATGTCAGGGGGGCCGCTAGAATATTGATATAACGTTTTAGGAATACCCCTGAGATATTATCTCTTCCTGTTGTATTAACCTTTTTTAAGCTTAGTATAAGACTACGTACCTCTGCTTCAAAAGTTGGGGTAAGGACAAAAGAAGATGGCTGTGAAACAAGGTCAGGGAGATGTGACACGTTAAAGCTTAGGGCTTTCTCAGCTAGGTTTTTTCCTATAGATGTGAAGAACTTATTTATACTGTTAGTTGAGGAGACAGGATTCGTAGGAGATAATAGATCTGTAGCAGGATTTGTACTTTTGTTATAATGAGTAACATTTTTAATAGTGTTCCACAGAGTCTTACTATTTGAGTTAGCTGCAGTTTTTAATAGGTCGCGTACAATTTTAACTACAGAAACAATATGAATATGTCTAGATTTCTGAAGCTTAAAATTACTCACATATACTCTGACGATAATTTCAATGTCAGTTTCTTGTCAGCAAGAAGTCGCTGAAAAAGCGCACCCACTCGTTTCCTTCCAAAATTCCCAGTCTACAAATGTACCGGCTACCTTTCAACCATTACATTGCAAGTATAAGCTGGTCATTGCACGGTAAGCCTATACATTCGAGATCATCGTATACTGGAGATGTATAGGTAACTGTGTAGCCGTCTCGACAGTAATTTAGAGAAGTGACCTATTTCCAATTCGTGACAATCAACTAATACGAAGCGAAGAATTGAACAACGACTTAGTTCGAACGCCATTATACTAAACATACTAAACAGCTGTTAGAAATCCATCTGTCTGTCACCGTCGCTTCTTTAACCTGCTGCCGAAAGTCGTGTTTTACTACTTTGTTAGTGAGACTCAATACATCATCCACCTGCCCTTATCCCAATTATGCGGATATCTTTTATCCTTCCATACCTTCATATAAGGTATGTGTGTATAAAACGTCATGTCAGCACTCACAACCTTACCGTGTCATCGTTCACACTATCAAAACACGGTTTGCAAATTACTAGGAAGCTAAAAAAGAGTTTTTTTTCTCAGTCCCTTTCATGTAACCTGAAATTACTGGCACATGAAGCATAAAATATTGTAGCCCACATTCGTAAGGACACGTGAGCAATCTTGTTGTTTCTATTTTCATTGATTGTAGTTGATATTTACTATCACACCCAGAGATGAGTACAAGTTGATAGAACGGCTAGAGACACCTAGTCTAAGCTAAGACACCTAGTCTTATTTATATGAAACGTCAACGTTTCTTCACCCACACATATAAATACAGAAATTATGTATGCATTTTTGACATACATAGGTGCAAAAATTTGACGACGCTTCCTTGATATTTATGCCTCTCTAGGTTAAGAGTTATCAACCACCTCTTTGATCACACCCTTTCACTATTTTACGTCATATAAAAATACACAAACGAAATTGTCGCCTACAACAGTGAATTAGTGAGGCGCTCTGTTTCCAATGCGTAACAATCAATTATTGCGAAGTGAAGAATTGAACTGCGACTTACGATCCTTCGTCTGTCGTTCGAAAGCTATTATACTAAACAGCTGATACAAATTCATCTGTTTGACTTAGTTGTCTATTTTATATAAAAACGTTAGCGTGTGACTCATACTTATAAATTTAGAAATTATGTATGCATTTTTTACTTTCATAGGTGCATTTTTGACAGAAATAATTGTATTTTGACATTCATACCTGCAAAATTGACGACGCTTCCTTGATATTTATTCACTATTTTACGTCATATAAAAATACCCAAACGAAATTGTCCGTCCACAACAGTGAATTAGTGAGGCGCCCTGTTTCCAATGCGTAACAATCAATTACTGCGAAGTGAAGAATTGAACTACGACTTACGATCCTTCGTCTGTCGTTCGAAAGCTATTATACTAAACAGCTGTTACAAATCCATCTGTTTGTCTAATAGTCAACTGTTTGATTTATTTATTGGTCTGTACGTTTGTTTAGAACCACAAATTTGAAAGTTTTATTTGACTAAATTGAATATTGGAGGTTTTTTATACCAAGATTTTCAATATCGTGTTTTTGGGTATGCCTTTGGACAATACCAAATAATTTTACTAAATAGATAGCTTTGTATTTTTTTCATTATGTATACTAACATAACATCACGCTTATATTACCCAGAAACGTGTGTCAGAGGTGTACAACACCCACATTTCACCTGTTATGTTTAGGTCTCATGGGATAGAGGGTGAGGAGCCTATCGTCACGCACCGGGCACAACAACAAACTCCGTGCTGCTATTGTGAATTTCCTCGCGGAAGATTCACAAATAACACTATACGCGGGAATTGAACCCATACGCATACGCTAACCACTAGACCAACAATGCAGTTATGAATACTTAAAATATTAAATTAGTAAATAAATTGAATTATATACAATACTTATCATGAATATCCGCTACACAAAAATATATTCAACAAGAAAACTCCACGGTTATGTCACAAAGCTATTTTAGCTCTCCACAATACAGTTACAAATCGTGTTACAACTATTCTGGTCATTCGGCCTGATTAACTAAGCATTGGGAACGTTTCAGCGCTGTCGTTTGTACAATACTGTTGTTATTTTTGGCTTCGGCTCCCATGCACGACTTGTTGATTGTGGGAGGAAAATATTACTGTCGCTTTTTTACCTTTCGTATTATCTCGAAACAAAAAAAAATATAAGTAATATTATTTTTTTTTAGAAAATGGCGTCAGTTTGCAACTTTATTCAAATTCAAATTCAAATTCAAATCATTTATTTTCATAGGCCCCAGGAGGCGCTTGAACACGTCAAAATATTACAAACAAATGATAATAAAAATAAATTATAAGTAAAACTAAATTATACTAATTACAATGATTTGAATGACCGGGACTTAGATTAATTTTAATCCAACTGTTTAAAATCAGATTAAAATCAAACTAAGTACCAGCTCCGATGGGTCTTCGGATTATGAAATACGCACTCTCTTGAAAATGCCTACGTAAATAAATAGGTGAAACCGCGGTCGACTAAATAGATCAACATTACGTGAGTATTACATACTATCTTAGATATTAAGTCATTATTAGTCCTGCTATGTAAATGAGATACTGTATGCACCTAATTTGAAATAAATTGAATTTGAATTGAAAACACGATAATTGAATTTAAATAATATGAATTTTATAATGTTTTCAGTGCATCTAAATTGTAGTCCATGCAATGGTTTACAAACATTAACTGTAAAAAAAAAAGAAAATACTGACTACCGTAGAGGCCTACAGTAGATATTTCGTCTTTTGTGTTGGACTGACTCAAAAGTACAATATTTTGTATTGTTTTTTGTCTTGTATTAATAAATGATTTATATTTGAAACATACAAAGATATAATTTAATATTGACCTATTCACATGAAGATTCGTAAGAAAGGCACTTTATGTAAGTTTCGTGCATGTGTAGTTACTCGTCTACGCCCACTGCTAAATCAAATAAAAAAAACGCAATAAAACTTTGTAAGGTAAATATAAACAGATGGAAAGCAATAAAAAAACAATGAACAAATACAGGCCTATTTTCCTTCATCACTTTTCCTAACCTCAATCTAAACTAAACCTAGAAAAATACACTACAGTAAAATATTTGTACGATACCCGTACGAAGAAATAGTACACAAAGAAACACATCAATGTAACATTCCAGTATTAGACGATCTTGCATTGTGAAGGCTTCCAGTGCAATGCGGGACCAGCTTATAATGGAAATGAATAGCTTGATATGCCGTGTAACCGTGTGTACAAAACCAATTTATTTTTTATGTTATATATTTATTTTCTCAAAGCTTTTTTGTCGAGAATAACTAAAATATTTCCACATCTGTCTTCTGTTACCACGAAAATAAATCTATTGGTTTTATTATTTGTTTTGTCCTTACCCTAATAACAATTTCAGCAAATATTTAATAGTATTAAATTATTAAGAGCACAATAGGCACGTATATATATATTGTTTGTTTGTACGATGGTAAAATTATTATTATATTATAGGCTTATGTGATCGTCCTATCTCAACTGATATATTATATATAATTCTAACATACAAATGTGATTTTCATTTACAACAAATAACAAATTGTACATTTTAAAAAAAAACGTTATACATAACACTTTACCCAACCCGGGAATCGAACCCGGGATCTCACGGTGAGAGGCGCATACAATGACCACTCAGAGCAGACCAGACCAGAGCAGACCATCGAAGCAGTTATTACAGATCATTGAGTAGAAAAATCGTTAGATATATTATGACTTGATTATTTTTCAGAGTATTGTATACATAGTGTTTTAGTTCTAATAATCATAATTAAACAAGATTCCACTTACTACCATCTATTCTATCATTAAAACCCATCAAAACAGAACAAAGCTATAAATGTCAGCGTAATATTGGACTAGTAAATTGATATTTCGACATTATTTATTACTCGCAACATCGTATTTCCTTGAAAGGGATCTATTAGATATCAATGTCACGGCGTCTCTTCTCAATTTATGGCCAGCTTACTTCGACACGAATTGACACTTACAAACCAAGGCTAAAAGGTTCGCAAAATGATGCGTACTACTATTGAAAAAGATGTAACAGTTTTAGCTTAGAGATGGAGTGGAATACTGTAACGTTAAATAATATTTTGGCAGTTTTGAATCTTATCAGAGAACAAATAAGGCCCAAAATCTTCAACATAATTATTAATGAACTTGATTGTCCATACTACTTGTAATAAAATTGTGATAAGCGTATAGGTACGTGATTTTTATCTTATTTCTGTGTTTCGAAAATTTTGACATGGGTAAAGATATTGGATAATCACTTGAAATTCAAAAATCTAAATTAATTGATACCAAAATCTTATAACGTGCTGCCTTGCTTTCTGTTTACACGAAATAAGATTAGAAATGTCGAGTTAATAAACCTTACTGTCAACTAAGAGCTATCTTATATCTAATTGACTAATGATAAATCACAGCAAACATTATTTTCCCTCACATTAACTTAGAAAGCGCCTGCCATCTTAACAATAGCAATACGCCGACCGTCACATCATTATATAGACAGGCGTCTGTCCAAATAAAAAGCCCATTGAAGTTAAAATTAATCAAGTCTAACAAACATTTCGACTTGTAAAGACTCCAACTTGTTTGCCTCGGTACCAATTTGTCAATATCAGAAGGGAGGCAGTGTTTGCCAAAGTTTAACGTTCAAACTCATTTTCGTGAGCCTGTTTTAATATTGCGTTTATTTTTTTACTTACATTGTTTGAAATGTATTTCTGTTTGTAGAATGTTAATAGGAAATTTGAAGATCATGGAGATAGAATATTTATTTTATGTGTCAACAATATTAAATATATACAATGTTTTATGTTGTTACAGGTCGTAATGAAGTTTATGAAACAGTCCTAATTTGTATTTACTTTTATCTTAAATTTATAATTTTGTGAATAGAATATTATGATATGTATAACTAATTAAATATTCGCGTATCTTCTAAATACAATTCGAACAGAAACTATACGCCTATTTTTTATTTGTCCGCGCTGACATTTAAAACTAAGTTTATCATTATTGTCTCTCGTAGTCTACTGCTGGACAAAGGCCTCTTCCAATTGGGTCCCTTCCGAATAGTTCAAAATTAATGGTTTACCTAAAAGTTAGCCCTGATCCATTATTTTTAAACGCCTCACTTTGACACCCGCTGGTCCCATCGATACCTATCAACAGAACCATTATTCGGAGCACAAACTCTTTCAATTAAAACTTTGGAAATTGATGGTGTTTTTTACACCATCAGTCGGTATTTACTGTTGGCAGGCGATGATAGATTTTTTTTCTTTACGAATTATACGGCTTGTATTCTTAAACGTAAGTAGTAACTTAAACCATTTAAAACTATTAAAGTTCGATCACAATAATGATGATTAAAAAAATCAAAATAAAAAAAAACACTAGCGAATTAAGCTTAGCTAAAGGGAGTTAACAAGAATACTAGTTTGTACTTTGAATTTGCAAATTACTAGTATGCTTTAAAAAAAAATTGCATCAAATTGTGGTTGTTATACCTATACCACACCCATCTAGGGTAATATAGCCGAAATGTTATTTATTTATTTATTTAGGTCAGCCAACGATTGCTTACACTAGGTATATTACAAAAAAAATAACAGTTGTATAATGCTTAGCGTAACAATTAAAGGCTAACACCACTTGAAATGTAACAACCACTAATGTTGTAGTTTTCATCATCAAATAAAATCATTATCATCCAAACCTTTCACTAATTACATAGGGTTCGACTTCTAGACTTTTTTGGCTGTATATCAGTATGTCGGTAAGGCCCCATTCAGACATGGCGGATGCCGCGCGGATGCAAATCGCGCGGTTAGACCGCGCGGATCATATTTACACTAGCGCCTATTCATTCGTTCATACCTGTCCGGGCGGCTGGGATTGTCAATCCGCCGCATGTCTGAATGGGGCCAAAAGCCATCAATTATTATTTTGACAAGTATAATACGAGGAAAGACTGCCGAAAGTACGAGGTGATACGAAAATAAATATAAAATTTGCGATAAACAACACCACATTCGAATGAATACAAATAATTTGAGAACCAAAGACCTTTTCAGGATTAATTAGTGTCTTGTCTTTGTCATTATCTCCTTGTTTTCCTTATTTGTTGGCTTTAAGTCTCTGACAGTCCCTGAACGCTATATTGATTTCGTTTTATTTTAGCACTAAACATTGTAAATGTGCTTGTGAGTAATATATTTTTTAGCATTTGTCAGATATAAAAGAGCTTTCAGTAACTTTTTCTTTTTTAAACGATGCTCGCTCCATGATTAATTATTGTGTACGAGGGGTGTTCACAAACATACATTTCACACACGCAGAGTATACCCCGAGTCAGAGCAAGTCTTTGCGGATTACACAAAGATTTGTCCCGTGTGGGGATCGAACCCACAACACAAGCGCAATTGAAATCGGTGAGGCCACCGCACCACTACGCCAACCGTGCACTCAACTTTTTTATTTTGATGATCAATAATAAAATATTTAAAAGCAATGAAAACTCAATACAACAAATATCATTATTTTATTTTATTTATTTCTCTTTACATTCATTTGGAAAACATTATACATTTGTAAGAAAATATTGCCTATATTAGGTATATAAACACCTGCGTTACATGTCACCAGACTCCCAGATAAAGTTGCATACAACAAAAATAAATACAGTAAATTAAAAAAAAAAAGTAAATATATTATTTTTTCTAAAATATTTAACAATAATATTTATTTATTTATATTATAATCGCCCAATAACTAGTATTTCAATTACCCATTTAAATTGAGATGGTTATTTAATAGTATATGGTGGTAGAGCTCTTGTAAAGGAGCTTAAGGGCGGCAGCACCACCGTCTCACCTTTAACCTGCCGCCAAATAGTAGTGCTTTCATTACTGTGTGCCGGTTTGGTGGTGAGATCAGGCCCTGAAATTACTGGCACATGAGGCATAACACCGTAGTCCTCAGCTGCAGCGACGCATCTATAATCTGCTTTTGTGGATTGTTGATGTCCATGGGTTGTACTCCACTTACCATCAGGTGGACTACTCGTTCGTTCGCTGTGGGCGTAGTATAAAAAAAAAGTATATTTTAGCCAGTAGTCATGGGAAAGCTTCAAACCCACGACCAATTCCATCGCAAGTCCAGCGCGTATATCCATTGAGCTTCACCCGCTTTATTTAATTAACAGTTAATTAAATTACACCGTCTCTGTGCTTTCAATCTTGTCCATCCGTCTTTATTAGTTAATTATCGCCTATTAGGAACTGATTATTTGCAATGAACAATTTTGAAATGTAATAATAACATGTATTTACAAAACTGTTTTTAGAATGATAGCATTTATCAACGAAGCAAAAATACTGACTTATGTACGTATCGGGTGGCGCAAAAGTAAAGACCCTATTTGGTTCAGCTATAACATTTTTTCTAAATTAGAAAACTAGATTTAGATTTTTTTAAATGTATATTTGTGCCATTAAATTTCGTACCATTAGGATTTAAAGATGATGTCTTTTAAATGGTGACCTCCAGAGTTGATACACATTTGAGCCCTATTTATGACATTTTGCATAACTTGCCGTAACACTTCCTGCGATATGTTCGTTATTTCTTGACGAATGTTTTCTTTTAGAGCTGCGAGAGTCTGTGGCTTGTTCACATACACCCGAGATTTCAAAAAACCCCAAAGAAAGAAGTCTGGACTGGTCAGATCGGGTGATCTTGCAGGCCAAGGCAAATCGCCAAAACGAGAGATAACTCGGTCTGGAAAAGCGTCCCTCACTAAGTCCATAGTGTCGCGCGCTGTGTGTGCCGTAGCGCCGTCTTGTTGAAACCAGATGTGCTCCAGCCCCAATTCGTCCAAACTGGGTATCAAAAACTCACGTAACATGGTTCTGTAGCGTTCTCCAGTGACAGTTATCGCATTGCCTCCAGCGTCTTCGAAAAAATAGGGTCCGATCACTCTGTCAACACAGATGCCACACCATACAGTAACTTTTAGTGGGTGTAGAGGTGTTTCTTGAATAATGCGCGGATTATCAGTGCCCCAGAACCGAGTATTCTGCTTATTGACATGCCCTGAGAGATGGAAATGCGCTTCGTCACTCATAACCAATTTTGAAGGAAAATCATCCTCTTCAAGGTGTATCAACTCTGGAGGTCACCATTTAAAAGACATCATCTTTAAATCCTAATGGTACGAAATTTAATGGCACAAATATACATTTAAAAAAATCCAAATCTAGTTTTCTAATTTAGAAAAAATGTTATAGCTGAACCAAATAGGGTCTTTACTTTTGCGCCACCCGTTATAATCAACTATTAAATAGCAATTATGTCCTGCTCTAAAGTCTAGATAGAAAAATAATGTTAAACTTATGATATTTACTAGGGCTGGATTACTTATCTGTGAGAACACTTGCTCATTTGCTTTATTCTTAATTAGAAAAAAAAACAATAAAATTGTACCTAAATCAAAATATTACCTAAACGAGAGCAGTCTAAATCACTCGCACCTGAATTATACGAAACAACAGCTGTTTACCGTAGCACTGTCTACGCTCGTAGCTCGTAGGGCGCCTCGTAGCGTATTGATCGTAGCAGCCCCAACACGACCGCGATCAAACTTTTAACGATTATACTGTAAGGCGGATTTCTTTACATTATGATTTTATTTTCTGACTAACTTTCCCCCGCGGTTCCTCCTGCGTGGTAGATTAATCAATCAAAAGTAGCCTCTGTTACGCGCCTTGTAGTTTTAGTTACCTGCATCTCAAATGTTATCAAAATTGGTCCAGCCGTTTAGAAGATTAGCCGATACAAACAGACAGACAAACAGATAAAAAATTTAAAAACTGTATTTTGGTAATATGCATCGTGTAAATAACTATATCAACAGAAACAAAAATTGATATTTTGACATAAAAAAAACAGACACTCATATTTTATTTGTTTGTATTGATTTTCTGAAGCAGTTCAGTGAGTCAGTGATACTCATAAATACTTACAATAGAGTCATCTTGCCCATGTATTATCAAACCACAATACCACATGTCGAATTCTATCGTACTCATTTTTTCATCATCAAAAATCTAAAAAATCTCAACCTCCATAAAATCTCATTATCTTACTCAAATGATTAAAAAATCCGGAGATTACGTGGCTGCCCACAAATACCTTTAATAAACAATTTTTTAAGCTGAGTACACACGGCTACCGATGAACCTATACATTTCCAGTATAATCTGGTTTCGCATTGCATGGAGAACCTGTACATCGCAAGTCCATCTTACACTGGGAATGTATACCTTTATGTGTAGCCGTATGTACAGTGGGCCAAACAATTAGGTATGCAAGGCAAAAACTTTTACGCCATTGTGAAAACTGACTGCAATTTATTTTTTTATTTTTTATTTTAAATCTCAACTCACACACAACGCCATATAGTCCTAAACTAAGCAGAGCTTGTACTATGGGTACTAGAATAACTGATACTAATACATACATACTTTTCTTTTGTAAATACATACTTATTATACATAGAAACACACCCAGACTAAGAAAAACCCCCATGTTCATGCACACAAAGATGCATGTGTGAATTACATATTTAATAATTGTAATATACCCACTATTTAGATAAATAACTCACTTATCCATAACTGGTGAAGTAAGTCTTTAGGTTTAAAGATACTTTATTCTCATAATACGAATTACATCATTTACATGAGAACATTGTTGACTTACATAATATAATTTTTACATTCGTCGTCATTAAACAAAACAAAAGTAATATATCAAAAGTATGTAGGTAGTGCACTAAAACTAAATTAGATTAAAATTTACCAACGATTCTACGAACTGAGCATAAACTCGTCAAAAACGTATTCGCCCGTGGTATTAAGGTACTTTTCTCACTTGATTTATTACAAGCCTTCAGTATAAGTCCGACGTTTATTTATAGAATGGATATAAAGCATCATTCACGTTATAATGCTTTACTATGACATAGAAGTTTTTGTCTTGTATAGCTAACCCGTTGGCCCACTGTACACACCGGGGCTCGTTTGGTTGCCTAGCAACACCCATCGCAAGAATGTTAATGGATTTACAGCTAAACAATATTGCAACACAAAATTGTTTTTTGTAGGCTGAAAAGATCTGTAAATAGCGCTGGCCATTGTAGTAATTTGATGACTTGGATATTTGTAAAGAACTTCGAATTTACAATTTTTTTTTGATGCCGCTCATAATTATTAACTTCAACATCCTTAAATCTTTTTCTTCGTAGGTGGTTTAGTACTTAGCGTACGCGCTTCTGATCGCAAGGTCTCGGGTTCGTTACCCGAGTCGGGAAAAAGTATTATTTGGGATTTTTCTGTCAGGCGATTCTCTATAACAGCACTTAGATGAAATTGTGCCCGGTGGATAGCTTATCCCCTATCACATGGCACCTAAACATAACTTGTAACATATCATCTTTGTGTAATTCGCAAAGATTTGTTCTGAGACTGGGTGTGCTTGTGTGAGTGAATGTGTGTATTTGGCCTTGTCATTGGGACCATTGGATAGTGTAATTGCTTCTGGCGTTCTATCTAATGTAAAAAATCCAAATTTATTTATTTATTTATAACAGATATACACCTCTGTCAAACCCTCCTGAGTGATATAAGAGTGATGTTATGTTATATTTACGTAACCGAGTTATGATAACATCACAACACTTTACATAACTGTAACTTAGCCATGACTTACGTACCATCAGAAAACCTACCACATGCTTACTTTTAAAAATATTCCCGTGAAGCGTATCGGTGAAACAATGAACATTATGAACCGCGGCACAACAGCGGTGCTATGCAATTATCATCTTATGGTGGTACGCGTAAATTTGCCTGATATTACCTTATCTAAATAATTTTGCCGTCAGTCCAAATTGATTCAGGCCGGCCCTCTTTTTTTACGCTTGATTTATTACAAGACTTCAGTGTAAGTCCGACGTTCATTTATAGAATGGATATAAAACATCATTCACGTTATAATGCTTTTATGTAGGTTTGGCGTAGTGGTTTAAGCAGTCGCCTGTGCTGGTGTCACGTTCGGTTCCGACACGGGACAAATATTTGTGTAATCCAAAAATATCACTGTTTTTGACTGATCACTGTATGTGTGAAATTATTGTGAAAATTACCGTGATACATGTATTTTATATAATATTAAAGTTGAGAATTAAGAATCCTTGTTGGAACCTGCACTCCCTGGGCATACGCCCCAAGTGCTTTGCCAATTCAGCTATGGATTTGTATGCTGCTAGACTCGAAATTGCCCAACTCTTTTAGTGTCAGCATAATTTTTTAACTTTAATATTATATAAAATACAAAAAAGCATAGCAAAACTTCCTTTAAAATATTACAAGTGAAACATGTATTTTCCATAGTAGTGTGTTTTAAAATATCATTTTCCTAATTTAGGACACATTTTTCCTTCTTTTTTGCAAGATTCACAATGTCACACGATCAAACACGACCCGACTTGACAAGCTAAAAACGTGATACATTACTCATTCATTATTCAGATGATCCCTTCTCCTTTTATATCATCTAACGGGTATGAATCTATTTTTGGAACATGGAAATAATATTAAAAAATACCCAAAGATTATATTATGCAATGGAATGTGAAAAAGGATATGTGAATGCCCACAAATGGTATTTTACTTTTATTACGAGAAAAACCGTTGTGAGATATAATTATAACGAATAAATGGACCAGTAAGATATAAATAGAATGTAAATAACAATGCACATGAGTTTCTCACCAGCTCTTCTCATGATGCAATGCCCATCGGAGCTGGTACTTGGATTGATTTTAATTCAAATTTCTTAGTTGAATTAAAGTCAATCTAACTTCTGGTGATTAAAATCATTTCAATGCAATAAGTATTATAATTTAATTAGTTAAATTTTATTTTATTTGTATTTGTATTTTGATGATTATTTTGACGTGTTTAAGCGCCCTTTGAGGGCCATTGAAATAAATGAATTGATTTCTAATTCCTTAAAATAATAACTTAACAAATGTTTATTAAAAATAAACTTAAGAGTAATAAATAAGAACTTCTTTTACCAGACTGAAAACCCGAATAAATATCGCAAAATCTTTATAAAATAATTGTTTCCGTCCACTTCTCCGTCTACGTGGTACCTACGTTGATAAAAATATATGCTTTTGCCTAGTCAATATTTTGCCTGAGTTCTTTAACTATCTTCAATCTAACTTTTCTAAGATCGATCCAGTAGATTCGGCAGTTACTGGGTACAAACAAACTAACAAAAAAATATTTCTTCTTTACAATAATAGTATATATGCTTCGTAGTTTATCGAACATGAACAATACTGTAAGTTACTACTAACTAACAATACTGTGTTAAATCAAATCAAATCATCATTTATTTGCTTGAAATATGGTACAAAGATGGCCTTACAGTGTATTTTATAGTTCAAGACATATTTCACCTATAGTACAGGTATGCAAATGTTTCATAACTTATTTTACATTATATTATATGCTAACAATTTATGACTTATTTTATGTATACTATAACTATTATATTATATTATATTTTATATTATTACTATTATAACTAAGACTAAAATTTACAAGAATTTTTCATAATGGCAAAAACGACAGGCGCTTTTCTTAAAAAAGTCTTTAATGCAATAAAAACTTTCCTTAATCAACCAGTCCTGCAAAGCATGACAGAATTTCGTTCGTGGCAGTTCCGTTATATCCTTGGGCAAACTATTAAGAATGAGAGTTAGGTAAACCTTATTGGGAGCATAAGCCAAGAACATATATAAATGAAAATGTAAATAACAGCTGTGTTTTTTATTCAAGTGTTATTTAAATCACTTACATTTTAATAGGTCAGGTTATATTTTATGAGATATCCGAAACCTCTAAAATTTATTCTAAGGACCATTTTCTGAGGTTCCAGATAGTTCTTATCCGACCCTTAAAATATTAGCCGACCGAAAATGCGATACATAAATAAAAAAATAATAAAGCCTTTTATTCCATGCTACTTAATTACATTCAAAATCATAATAAATTCTACATGCAATGACATTTTTATAAATCTTATTTTAAATTATATCTACTAATAAAAAAAATAAAGCTTATTTGAATACATAGTTGCAAGATAAAATAAAAAATGTGATACATAACACTTAAAAAAAAGAACACAGCTGTCACTTTAATTTATGTGTGTTAATCCTGCAGATAAGGTTTACCTAACGCCTGTGAAATTGGGGCTAAATATTGTACATTTAAAACAAATATTTAGATATATTATATTTCTACGTTTTTACACTATTCTTGACCCATTCGTAACTACACGTCATAAGATATGCTTGACGATAAATCATGGCAGTTTTGCTTGACCCTCCTATTGTACCTTTCTTGGTCATGAGTGTGATGGATGGATTCTAGTTTCAGCTCTACCACTGCTTTGTTTGCATGAAATATGATGGCTTTTTGCTATGTCTAAGGAGTTTGAGAAGAATATTTCGGGATTGTGAAACTTTTAGAAAATGGGTGAAACGGCCAAGCCATACATACTTAGAGTTTTAAGCTTGGCTGACATGAGATGTGATAAGTTTTTTTCAGTGTGAGTTATGTAGTTTCTTCAAATACTTTGGTGCGATACATTAAGGCCCCTTTATACTATAAAATTATTGCGAAGCAATTGTAATGCTTGCTTTGTTTATCGCAATTAAAAAGACAGAGATGGCATGTGTAAATGCGCCGTCTTTATAAGGGTCAATTCCAATAGCGATAGGCTTATACCCTACCCCTTGAGACCTAAACAGGTGAAATGTTGGTGTTGTACACCTCTGCCACACATTTCACTCTGTCCAATCTTCACTAAGATCTTGCTGTTTATCGCAGCCAGTAAGCCTAGAAAATTAATAATGTTTATCATAAACTCTACGTTTTCTGTGTTCACATTACATATTTCTTTTTTAATTACCAGCTCATACACGTGTCATAACTAACATAATTTTATTTTTATTTTTATTTTGTTTTATTTGGTTCACCAACAATTGTTTACACAAGCTACATGTTTAAATAAATTAACAACCAATACAGTGCAATAACAGTGTAACAATCACTTAAAGGTAAACTCAGCATGCATAGAATAAAGTAACGTTAAATAGGTATATTAAATAACAAAAACTTAGTCTAGATCACGAAGACACTTCAAAATAGCGGACCTTAACCTACTCAATGAGTCGAAGTGAACATCAATTTGATCACTGCAACTATTAATCACCTTACATAACCTGGCATAAGGAGAGTTAGCACCTAGGACTGTTCTTCTTCTTGGGGCACAGAGAGGAGTGACAGGGTTCCGAGGAATTCTTGAAGGGACACGAAAAGCAAATTGCTTCAGCAATTGAGGGCAATCAATTTTTTGTGTAATAATTTTGAGTGCAAACATCGCGTCAATGATACTTCTTCGTTTATCAAGCGGAACCATTTTAAAGTACCTTAGTCTGCTATTGTATGAACGCATAGTCTTTGCAATTCCATGTGAGTAGGCCAGGTGCCATAGAAAACGCTTTTGGATCCGTTCAAGACGCAATGAATGCACAGCATAATGGGGTCTCCAGACTACACTACAATATTCTAAAGTATTACGAATGTAACTATTGTAAAGAAGTATTTTAACATTATTACCTTTAAAAGCTTTACAGTTTCTTATTACAAACCCTAACATTTTAGATGCTTTTTTTATAATAGTACCTTAGTGGTTTGTAAAAGTGTTTTGTAGTTTGTATAATTACTCACACACGTCAACGATACGTGAACAATAAATTAATTTCAGTAATATGAGCTAGTTAACCTAATTTAAATATCAAATTTATTACAATACTTGCTAATAAATTAAAACATTCATATGATGGTATTATAATACCACTACACAGGTGAAAACGCTCACTTCTGTCTATATGAATAATTATATTATTTTTCAATATTATGGATGAAAAAAAATATGATTTCAGTGAGGCTCGAACCTCTGAGTTCTTACTACCCAGCGCCTTATCCACCTTGTTCATGAAATCGAGTCCCAGTGGAATCGAATTCTTCAACCTTTTGCCAACATGAATATTGGGTCTTGCCTTACTGGAAAAGGAATCTAGTATTACCCGAGCACCGTGTTTTTATACTAACGTAACGTAATAACTTTAATATTATTAAGTTGTTATCTATTTCTAAAGACAAATCATATCTAAAATTGCATGTTTGTTCGTGACATTTTTGTCTAAATGGTTTTAATCAATAATTGAGTAAAACATAATAATATTCACGTAAAACCCGTATTAATTGTTCCCCCTTAAAGGCGAATGTTTGCACGGTCTGGGAAAACCTTAAAATTGAGTTGGTAACCAGTAAATATAATGTATCAACTGCACAAATTTTTGCTTCTGCATAGCTTTTAGAACGATGTGTTTGACTTTCCATGTAAGAAAATGTTTTCCACGAATAAATATTATGTATAAGGATACTGATGTTTCAGAATGAAATATCTTTAAAAATGATATATTACGTCGGAATTGATTGATTTAACTATGGTAGTAGATCTCTTGAATACCAATAATATATCCCGCGACAATAATAGTAGTTCTGGTTCTACTAAAGCAAATATTTTCGATATAATGGCGTATTTGCAATATTATCGATAACAGAAACCGTAGTAACTACTTACCTTGGTACATACCAGTACAACATACGAGTCGTATAAAAAATACGCCACGGTACAATATATAGTTTTAAAACGTAACTGAAACGTTTGAACTTTTCCCTCCTCCCTCCCACTGCCCCTGTGACCGCGGTTGACACGTTTTGCAATCAGCCACTGACTGACTAACAAACCGTTTGTTGGTCATCGCTAATTGTCACACCAGTGTGAATGCTACTTTTGTAAAAGCGTAGGGCTGTGTCTCATCATTGCTAACGGCTTTTTGGGACAATTACGATTCCATTTTGCTCTCGGCAATTCAAAATTTATAAAACCTGGTTTTTGTATGTTTATTGCTTCTTCACGCTTGAACGGATTGACCGGTTTTACTCAAATTTGGCACACATTAACATTTATCAACCTACCATGCGAGTGCAACAATATAAAAAGCTAGCAAAACAACTGATATTTTAGGGCAACTATGGATTCGAAAATAATAATTTAAATAAGATTATTGTAATAATAAGTAGTTTAAGAATAATTTAAAAACCCCAAGTGTCGCTATTTTACACCCGTTATTGTATTTCGACTCACCTTTACCGCATTACAAAACAAAATCCCTGAATTGAATGAACAATTATTTTCAAATATTCTGTAACAAAAACAAACATTCGAATAAAACTAAAAAAAAACAAAATCCCATTCTGTCAACCCTATTACCAAACAATTCACGAATCAGGGAATGTTTTTTCATCGTTTCGTTTTGATTAGTGATCCCGATTCCGGTTTTGACAGACATGCGGGCGTTTTTATACGGATTAAATCGATTTAATTGTTCTTTGATAGAGGTGGCCATTTATCGTGTATTGTTTTGTGTATTGGTTCAATGTTTGTGTTTCAGAGTAATTATTTTGTGTGATGTTTGTTTTCGGCAGTAAATATTGAAATAACGATCGACATGCAGAAGTGTATAATTATTTTGATGGATTGTTTTTGTGGACTGTTTTTTTATGATTGAATTGGCCTTTAATTCTCAACAGATAATAATAAAGGTAATATGACTTTATCAGAGTAAATTTTTAATGTGAAAATTTTGGTTAAAACATAGGTAATGTTAACAAACCTGTTTCATTTACAACCAGGAACCCGCGCTCAGTTCGGGTACCGTGTAGTTCCAAATTGTGCATTAATTTTAAATAAAAATCTTCTTCTTTAATTACTCTACCTATTAAAAAAACCTACCTATTAACAAAACTACATAAAAATCCGTTATGTAGTTTTAAAGATCTAAGTATACAGAGAGACAGACAGCGGAGAGCGACTTAGTTGCAATGCTAAAATATTTTGACTAAAAACAATCACGTATTCTTATATTACCGAAGGCATACGATTTCGACCTTAATTCACAGACCTAGTAAATAAACACTTTGAATTAATTCCGTACGTGAATGCGAAGTAAAAATTTCATTATATGGTCGTAGGGATACTTGCATTAATATAAAATTCCGTTTTGTCCCCCCTGAATGTCGGACCACCTGCATTCCGAGAATTCCACGTCTTTCAGATGTAATTTTACTGTTCTAGTTGCGTGAATGTGTGAGTGTGTACACATTGCACATTGTGTTTGTAGAATTTAACCCTTAATCAAATGGATTTTTTTTTCAATATAATTGAAATTTTGTCACGGTTTTTAGGTAAGAGGGTTTTATATATTTCGAAAAAAAACTCCTTATTTTTATAAAAATCCCCCCTTTTTATAAAAATAAGGAGTTTTTTTTATTGAAATTGGTACTGATTAGAGTTGCCAATAAAGATAATAAAAAAATTAATAAAAATAATTTCCTAATATTTGGATAAGGGTTAACTTTTGGAGTTGTGAGAAATTATTAACTTCACTTTAAATTGCGTCTTTGTCGTGCCTAATAAGCGGTGAACATTAAAATTTTTACTTTGATTTAGTTATGTACTTTTTTTTGTAAATAGTTTTTGTCCACTTTTATTCTGGCGTCATATGTTGATAGAGAGGAGCATATTCTCTTCCTAAGGTTGTATGTAATCTCCACACCAATTAACCAAGATAAGTCGGTGGTTAAGCCGTGGCGGCGTTATAGATAGACCGAGTTTATAAGCTAGCTATATGCTATCAATGTACAGAATACAGCCTGACATTTTGGCAAAAAAAGTATACAAGTCAAAAATATTGAAAGTATGTCACAATAATTTTGTCTGTATATCAAACCTTACCATCTATTATGTAACCATCTACACCCCAAAAGGGAAAATCGCGGTTTATTCAAAAGAACCCAAAATCCCCTAACATCGTCCCTTCTCTTGGGAGCGCTCCCGTTACAATTTTCCCTCGCACAGATGGTAGAAACGTGATCTTTTGCCCAGGAGTTTTGTTACACGTATATATGTGTCTCTTTCGTTTGATTGCAGGGAGAAAAGGACAACGGAAAGAACCTGAGCATACTCTCGTGCGAGAAAAGGAAGGCTGATGACACAGACATCAATAAAGATTTGAAAAAGGTGAGATTATTATTATCTTTTTATTTCATGAGATGCTAAAGTGACAGTCAAACTAACTACCTACATTTGTACAATATCAGTACTGCCAACCAAGCTTTCGCCGTAATACAGTTCGACCGCAAAAAGAATACGTTTGTGGCAGATTGTGTACGCTCTTAACTAACACTAGCCTTTTGCTCCGCCCGCGTGGTTCGTCGATAAAAAGTACTACCACACCAAATTCATAAAGAATGTTACAGTAAATTCGAAAATTTTAGGATACAAACAAAAAAACAAAATAATCTTTCTTCTTTATAAATTGATATAGATAAAGTATATGCACTAATTGCTCTGATTTAACTTCGAATTCGCTAGACTGCCAAAATCTAAAATGAAATGTGTATCTAAAATAATAAAGGTGCTAAGCTGTTTACTAGTCAACTTTAAATATTTTGCTGCATCATTAATCAATAAACCAGCAATGAATTAATAAATCGATGAATTACTTAAATCAAAAGAAAAGTTCAAAGCTGCACACTACACTTGCATCAGGATGGCGATTGACATTATTTCATTAGCCGAATATATAGGGAAACTTGCTACCTGTACATATTCTACATGTACACTTACAGTAACAACAAAAGTAAATGAACACTTAAAAATTTACAACCATACTACTCAAAAATTTTCGCATTAAAAATATCACTAATATAAAAAGTGCACACATAAACG
This sequence comes from Hypena proboscidalis, assembly GCA_905147285.1. Classification (NCBI taxonomy): domain Eukaryota; kingdom Metazoa; phylum Arthropoda; class Insecta; order Lepidoptera; family Erebidae; genus Hypena; species Hypena proboscidalis. Next base: position 20,606,170 of record LR990130.1, read on the forward strand.
ACTACTCAAAAGTTTTAGTTCATTATATCATGAAACAACGACGATTCTGAGAAATAGCTTTGACTTTTTTGTCAAACGACTTATGTTGCTGGCTGTACATATATGAAGGTTGTTCTAACAAATGGACTGCACTAACATCCAAGCCTTGTGTACTCAGTTCTACTCCTATTGCCCTGTGTAAAGGTTTCTGTAATGTTAGAGGTTACATGACTGGGGCACGGAAATTGCACGACAATGTGTACTTGTACACTCAGTGCAGCGCAGTGAGTATGTAGCTAGTTATAAAACTTTGAGTAGTTACGTGCATAGTAAATATTCCACTTTTCATTGAATATTAGTATTCAAATTTGCAATAAAAGAAAGCACAAATACAACAATTTTATGATAATTATTTTAAAATAAATGTTTATTTTTTAGAAATTATTGACTGTACAAATAATTATTTCTTATTATAAAGGTAAATAAATACCTATGCTCGACGTTTCGAATGACTTGCATCATTCTTGGTCACGAGCCGACTGAAGTCATTCGAAACGTCGAGCATAGGTATTTATTGAACTTTATAATCTTCTTCTTCGTCGTGTCGATGGCTGAGTCAAATTTTATTGGTCCAATAATTGGTCACTGTTATGGCGCTCTCGTCGGCGTTCATGAGCGCTTCTCTTGTGCAGGTGGTAGGGCATTTTGAACCGTCAGTAAGGTGGTCAAGGTTTTGACTTGCCATCGTGGTGAAAGGATTAGCCAATTCGCTTTGAAGAACTCGCTAATTGCCCAGGGTGCGCCGGACGTAGGGAATTGTTGTGTACGTCACTCGGGGAGGCTCCTTTCATGCAACTTTATAATAATTACGCGATTTAGACTCGTTGTCTATTTTTTGAAAATGTTCTCAAATCGCGAAAGTTTAAAAACATATATTTCTTAATACTTTTTCATCTATGAATGGCTGCTACGGCACTTTTATAAGATCAACATAGCATAAATATGACATAACATAACGCCTATATTATATCATATTCTATATTACCCGGTGTGGCAGTGGTGTATCCACATTTCACTTGTTATGTGCTATCCCATAGGATATTCGGTGAGCAACGCCGAGCCTCTATGCATAATGCATGCTATAATAACACTTTGCCCAACCCAGGAATCGAACCCGAGACCACGCGGTGAGAGGCGCATACGTTAACCACTAGACCATCGAGGCAGTTTTATAAGATCAACGACAAAAAGGTTCCACGTTTGAGGTCACATAATCTGCTGAAAGAATCCTTAAGCAGGTTTTCTTCAAAAACCACTTTATATTGCTCCTTTGAGACAAATCTGTGTAAGGCATGATTATAAATTACTTGTAGTTTGAAGACCTGGGTCATTTGTAGTCAGGAGCGCGCCCGAAGCGGCTGGAAGCTCGAAAGTGTTTGACAGTTTTAAATGTTGGACCAACGCAAACCCGTACTGAATCCGTAATATGTGCTGTTGTTTTAGTGATGGCAGGTTTTATAGGTACGTAGGTCGTTTTATAGGCCATGTACATCACAGAAAGGTCAAAACCTTTATCTAGACTACTACTTTAACTGGTGGTAGAGCTCTTGTGAATGAGCTCGATGGCGACAGCACCACCGTCTTACCTTTAACCTGCCGCCAAATAGTAGTGCTTCCATTACTGTGTTCCGGTTTGGTGGTGAGATCAGGCTCTGAAATTACTGGCACATGAGGCATAACACCGTTGTCCTCAGCTGCAGCGACGCATCTATAATCTGCTTTTGTAGATTGTTGATGTCCATGGGCTGTACTCCACTTACCATCAGGTGGACTACACGTTCGTTCGCTGTGGGCGAAGTATAAAAAAAAAAGACTCTGTTCAAGCGCCTCCTGGGGCCTATGAAAATAAATGATTTGAATTTGAATTTGAATTTAGACTAGCACTTTTGACGCTATGGTGCCAAATTGGAATGTTCTTCTCATGTCCTGGTATTCAGAAAGATTATCACATCGTCAATACTAAGTTTCCGTCAAATATAATTATTGAACGATAGCTAGAGACAATAGAATATATTTTTAACCGACTGCAAAGAAGGAAGAGGTTCTCAATTCGACTGTATTTTTTTTATGTTTGTTCACCGATTACTCGAAGACGCCTGGACCGAAAATGAGAAATTCTTTTTTTGTCCGAAAGAGTATACTGTAGGTCACGATCCGATGATGGGGTCCTAAAGGAATCGAAGGCAATCCTCAAATTTTAAAGGCTTCTAAATTCTTTTTCGTATATTACCTAAGCTACTCGAATATTTAGCAGTCAGCATTTCATGTTGCTGAGCTGATGCTGGAAGGTAGAACACCTCAACGGATAGGAGTACGGGGATAATTCGTTAAATAACCTTAAGGCCGTTGGCCTTAATTTTTCCTTTCTATTTTGTAGATAGAAATCTAAACTATTGCCTACTTCTTTCATTGTATATGGAATCCTGAAACTTTTCAATAGTCATGCCATCCAAAAATACCACTGAAAATCTCGCCATAAAACAACTTCAGACACGCTGTCGTGTATATAAATAAAGACATTACACTGTCGAGCACATAAAGAAGGCATTACTACACATCGGGACAAAATAACTCCGATCACGCGATCAAATGTGGTAGACGGTATTATGTGGAGTGGGCTATAAAAGATTACCACGATAAGTATGGAGCTCGCCGAATTTGCGACCACAGACCACGTTTATGTTCGCAAATGAATGACCACACTTCGTGGTCTGTTCGTGAACTAAAAGTTTATTTTCCAAACTACTGAAACGTTCCATGTTATATTCGTGGTAGTTGACGGTTAGGCAAGCCGCCCTGTAAAAGACGGCAAGACATCAATGCAATTTTTATTTCGTTTTAGAATTCGCTCGCTCAAAATTGCACTCGATAAAATTTATTTCGTGTTCGTTGCGACTGCCGACTTCTATTTCAAAATAGCATGGCAGTATTTACTTCTGTATACCAAAAATTTTTTTTATTGAGATACGAAGCTACAGTTAGTTATTAATAATGTGACTAATTACAGATAAAGCGTTGGTGTTACCCTCGTTTAATTCGAACACGAGACCTTTTCCTGTATAGTCTACTTATGTAATTCTTGTGGTATTTAAGGCTTTCTTTCAAATCAATCGGAAAAACATTTAAATTCAAACCAAAACAACTCAAAGTTTCCGCAATAAAAAACTTGTAAAATGCCAAACAAAAAAGTTGCCCAACTCGAAACTTTTCGTGCCGACCTTCTTTCCGAGTCGGGGTCATTTTGTTTTCATTATCTCACTAGAAAGGCCGGTAGAGGGCGCCCGGGAGCCGCGAATTTACGACAAGGAGTGCACTCGACCCTAATTTAAATACATTACTCGTTTTGTAGGGCACAGTCGCCGTGGTTGCTGTACAGGATGATAATTGTACTTGTAGCAGACTGAAATTTCCACTTAATTCAGTTGTCTCGTAGCTAGATGAAGATTTGTTGGGCCATTCCAGTTGTAAGTAGGGCGGGTTTTGTTCTTTTTTTTAATAGAATTGAGGGTAAAAAGTCGCTGTAGCTGTTATTTCGGAGACTAGTGCGTCTTTGATTTACTAGACGTGATCATTTTCTTAATTACTTGAGTTTTTGTAGTCTTTATTTAGTTCTGAGTGTTATCAATTTGATGAGTATAAATCAATGGAATTGTGATCGAGTTAACCAATAAAAGTGCGTTTATATTTTACTATTTGATCGAAAACCTAGTCCCAAATCCATTTTAGAGGCAAACAATAATCCAATAATAGTAAAGCAATTCAAACACTTGTACTCTAAAACCAATTGAAAACTTTCTCAAACATTTCCCAGCAATCGTATGCAGAACCCGCGATAAATTGGAACTTTCAATGGCAACACTGAATGCTAATACATATTACCATACAGAGGTAGTACGGTAAATAAATCAAACTTACTTATGTCTGTTAGTACGTACAAATGTTGCTGAACATTTTGAGTTATGTTTGCTTAAAATGTTTTGTGTTTGCACCACACTATGCAGTAATTATTTAAAGTTTATTTTCTCATATTAATGCTAGATAAATTTTATTTTTTATGTTGGATAGCTTTTAACCACGCTCTCACCTGTAGATAAGTGATGATGTGGTCTGCCGTGAAGCACGCTAATCTATTAAATACCTATGTACTCTTGCTTTGAAGACTGCCAGATTGTACTCGTGCGGAAACACAGACTCGGGCAGAGCATTCAATTCTTTGGTGGTACGTTGAAGGAAAGTGAAACGCTTGGTGCGTATTTCAGTAACATGCGAGCAATGCCGGAGTGCCGTTTGTCTGGTAGTCCGATGGTGAAATAGGAACGGAGAAACAAGGTAGTGCAAAAAAGAACGACATTGATCGTAGTCTACGGTTTTGGACTTTAGAACAAAAGGGTTTCAATTCTCCTTTAACTTAACAGCCAGAGTTCTTTAGAATATATTCTACCTTTTTAAATCTACGCCAACATTATATATGTTTCTCACAAAATTTCCTATTTTATGTCGTAGCTGTAATTGAAAAAGGAACAAACTTCAAAACAATTACCTTTGAAGCTAGGCAATCGTTTTCGACACGAATCTACCATTGAACAATAGATAGGAACCATCTACGTACAATCCATCCATTACTTCTCGCACGAAAACCCTTTATATCTAGAATATTTGGAAAACAAAGTCTGAATAGTAAAATGGATTATATTTCCTTAAAACATGGTTTAAATGATGTCATAGGACTTTTTTTTCAAGTTCAGCTTAAAATAGTTGTTATGGATAAATAACACATATTGTCAGCGCATTACCACTTCGAAGTACCACTTGAATTTTGGTATTGTTGAGGTTGTTTGGCATTGTTGTCTCATTCGGATTCGGTCACAATAGCTCTGTAATGTATAGTTTTCAAATATATTCTTTAACTTTTGCTCCATCAAACTACTTCCCCAATCTATGTCTTTCGAAAAGCGATAACAGCCTTCAATACGAACTTTTAACACAAAAGTAATGTTACTTACACAAGAATCAATGAAAGGGCTGTAACTTAGTAGATTGTTTCGGTTTAAAAAAGAAAAACTTTTCTAATTTTCTCGTCGGGCGCTTGTCCCTGCAGACTGAAGTTTCACTGGTACGTGTTGTCCAACCTTGGCACCAACAATATTGGGGTGCCAAGGTTGGTTATCGCTCGATAAACTTTTGACGAAATTGAGTTTCGATACAATACATATTTTTCCCTGACTGAAGTTTCTTGTAGTTTAATTAAGACTCTGATTGTAAACATATTTTATTTTCTAATCGCCTGCTTTGCAATACATTACCAATAAGACCTTTTATAATCTGTCTTTAAATAGTAAAAAATGTACATACGTCGGCGGTTTGACAAGTAAAACTCTTATATGTTTGTCACAGTAAGCGAGATTACCATTTTTTTCTCCATAGATATTATGCTTTGTATACCTAGTAATAATACAAAAACTCTCTTCCCTTTGTGTGACGCATCTGCATTTTTCATGTCTACGGGATGTCGACTTAATGAACTTATTACGAGAAAATTACTTCTTCTTATAGCTTTTTATAATGGCGACACCAACACGGGGTCTCCATTATTATAATTAGTTCCGAGAGTTCCGGTCCTCTCGCTAATCGTCGCCTGTCTTAACGACTCTCGTGACGCATTTTCCTATTAGTAAATGAAGTGGTAGTTTTATTTTTATTTTAATCCCTTAAAATGGTATAGTTATAAAAAAAATTGTCCAAATAACTATTTTTAAATACACACCACACACGCAAGGTCTCACGTTGTATGTAAAGACTGCTCGTGTGTACATTTTACTATTTCAGATTAAACTATGTAATAGGATTATTTATTTGTATCATAATTCAAAAAATAGGTCTAAAACGAATAATAAAATGAGTCGGCTCGTGACCACGAATGATGCAAGTCATTTCGAAACGTCGAGCATAGGTATTTTTTTACCTTTATAATAATTACGCGATTTAGACCCGTTGTCTAATTTTTGAAAAATGTTCTCAAATCGCAAAAGTTTTAAAAAATGTATCATATATATTTATGATATTTGTGAAGCATCGACGGTTACACAGTAAAGTTACCTAGTATATATTATAGTGGAAAAATTGGTTCCGTTCCCTCGCTTTATTACAAACAGGCAAAACTTTTAAATTTTCCCAATTAAAGGAGTTGCTACCCGCAACAACCCATCACGTCCCAGGTGGCAGATTTTAAACGATTTCAAGGAAACTCTTTGGACTTTAAAAATAGCAGTCCAGACTTTTAAGACATTTTTGTATCCTTTGTAGTTAAAACGAGCAATTATTCAACCCCAACAAGAAAATTTTCGATGAAACAAGCTTCCCCACGGTATTTTCTTTACCTTTAAGGTATTGTAATTATTTTAGGCTGACATGACTTTGAGAAGTAATTTGCACGCTCAAAAAGTTTGCCATTTAATTTTGTAATATTTGTACGTAGATAATTTGGGTAGCAACCCCTTAATTTTAGGAAGATACCTACTTATTTAGTGGAATTTTCGACTAAAAAGTTTTGATTTTCTTTTAATTATTTTGTGCTGGTTTAATAAGAACATTATACGATACGGCTGTGAAAACAAAGAAGAAGGACGTACCATAACGTTATTGCCATTAATTCGGGGTCATAATTAACATTTTCGCGTACATAAAACTAAGAAACGTTCCAAATTGTTAGTGGCATTCGCGTGTAAAAATGGTGATGGTGACACTGTTATACCTACATTTGATGGTAAACAAAGCCGTTGGATTATTTAGTTCAAAAATTACCAAAGAATATACCAAAATTCCCTGTACCCACATGTTTCCACTGGTCCTATCTATAACATTTCACACAACTTTATAAAGGCTTTCTATAGACAATGGTTTTATTATTTTGTCCCTTTGTTGCAGGCAAAGCTTGAAACAAAAGCGTTGAAAGCTAAAAGGCCCGGCTTCACAGATGACCGCTACAACGAGACTTCTTATTATATCGAAAATGGTGAGTGATTTTTGTATTGTGTACATTTTTTTTTGGTGACGGCTTTTTTATTTTATTTTTACATAAAAAATGACCTTGAACGTAAACTAAGTAACATGTTAGACGATTGGGCTAATTTATGTAATCTTGGGTTTGAATCCTGCGTCTTGTAAAATTGCCCACAAGTAAACGAATGGTTGCCAAAACTGCTCGAGAGACGATAATAGGTTATTGAATGATTAACTATTTCATAGGCTGATTAATAACGTAGGTACCATCCAACAAAGCAAACATTCACGATGGTAAAACTACACATCACCAAATCTGAAATAAACACACGACCATACAGAGAGCAACAAAAATCAATAAACCGATAATAAAACAAGATATATTTAGTAAGAACAACACAAAATGGCGCTCCAAGAAATATTATTTCTCAGTAATCTCGAACGAAACCACGGCCAACGTTTCAACAGAATGTATATTTTTTATTTCCCCTAAGCACGACGTCTTTACAAACCTCCGATGATATTGGATTACATGAATTCCTATCTTCGATAACGAATCCATTCCTTTAATTTTTTCCTGTCATTGAATCAATTCTTTCTTTATTATTGTAATTTTTTCTCATTCAGGCGATTTGTATCCTATTATGCGATTTCTCGGTATTAAGTTAAATATAATCAATTCTGGTTTTGCTAATATTTTGTTATTATTATGATTTTCAGAAGTATGCTATAATTATGTACAGAATGTGTCATTAATTAATAACTAAATAAAATCAACTGACAAATCATGCAAACTTACGTTAATTGAAAAGCGGTTTTTACCAATACCTATATGCATGTCTTGCTAGTTTTGAAGCACACTATGATTGCCATCAAATTAATTAGCCGTCTGACTATTTTCAGTGTGCCAAAGCCAAAGCACCATTTCCTCCATTCATCCTACTTAACATCAAAGCTCATCTACCCTACTTTTGATAAAAAGCAACCGAGTACCATTATGTAATCTCACACGTTGACATTAAGTGGATGAAACAGCAGGCACGCTAGTTTTCAATATAGCTAATGTCAGAAAAGCCCCATTATGATCTAATGGCCTTAGTCATCTACCGCATTGGCGCTTTCTGCCACGCCAGTTTACGGCTATGCAGATATTTTACCTAACGACTTATGAATGGTACACCTGCCTTTTGGAGCGCTGGTTTGTAAGGCCGTTTCAGTTTCATACCAAGGTTTTTAATTTTTGACAACTTGAGTAATCGTGTAGAATGTTCTTTGCATTTCAAATTTTGCGGCGTAGTTTGTGAAAAATTTACTTATTTTGAATTCTGAAGTAGTATGTTAATACAGATTATTACTGTAATATTTTTGCGTTTTAACGTATTGTTTTTCTGCTTTTTGTTTATCTGTGTCTGTCTACATGAAACGATAAATTAATCAATTTATTTTATTTACCTAAACATGTCCATTAAATATATTTAAAATTGCAGGCCTCCGGAAAGTTTACCCCTACTACTTCACGTTTACAACGTTCACCAAGGGAAGATGGGTTGGAGAAAAAATCCTCGATGTCTTCGCGAGAGAGTTCAGGGCTCACCCTGCAGCGGAGTACGAGCGATGCATCAGAGCCGGCACGCTCACTGTTAACTACGATAGAGTTGACCCTGATTACAGATTGAAGCACAACGATCTTCTAGCAAACGTTGTTCATAGGTACAGCATCTCTTTCAGTCTTGGAGACAACGGAGTAACGTAGACTGCTTAAGATAGTCACAGCACCTTAGTCTCAGTACACAAACCCCCCGATCTCCGTTCAACAAGTACACTCCACAATTTTAATTTTCAGTATTTGTAAATATTAACTTTCTCTTGCCTTATATGTATTTATTTACTAAGTGTTTATACTATCACAGTAACTCTAACTTTAATTATAAATGTGACGTGCGTCGACAAGCTTGTTTGTATTTCAGGTCTAATTTGTATTTAGTCCACTGTAACACAAATATAATCTTCAATAACGATATCTCGAGCACCAAATGAGCATGCGAGTGCATTTGGCCGTTTTCCAACTGAGACACAAGTAGTTGTATATCACTTGTACCTTTTGTGTTAACTGTTAGTAGTCACAATACAGTGTCTCGTTGAGAACGGGGTGCATTTCACATTATACATTCAAATTCGCTCACGCATGTTCATTTGTTGTTTCGTTCTCGTCTTAATCTCTATTTCATACGTCACGAGAACCAAAATTTCAACAGGCTTGGAACAAACATTGTTTGTGTTATTTCGTGCGTTATAACAATAACGTTGCAAAGTTAATGTTGTTGCCACATCTGGGAAGAATTCTGATGGTTGCTTAAAATACTCTGGATAAACTATAACATCATCTAGGTAGCACAATACAAAATGTTGTTCCGAGTCCGTTCCCAAAAGCCGTAAGCCTGACGTGTGTATCGTTGCAGGCACGAAGTACCGGTCACCAGCCAACCCATCACCCTCGTTCATATCGACGAGGACATTGTGGTTGTCAACAAACCGGCCTCTATCCCCGTAAGTGGCCAATGAGACAGCCATGTTATGTGTCGCTTATCATACATCAAACTTGTATGTCATCCTTGTATGCTGCATGTTTTGTGCTAATATAGTATTTAGTGGTGGCGCTAACATTTACACAATATATTTTTTCGTAGCAATTGTATATAAGACCGCATTTTATTTTCTTCTATATTCATGTAAATATCGATAAATCAGTAGGAACTCAATTGTGCCTACGACAAAAGCAAATAAGCCAATCCATAGCATCAAATATTCGAAACGTTAGCATATTTGCTTCGTCCAACGATTTAAGTTCGACTACTATAATATTATATTCCTCTTTGGAATCCGTTTTCCTGCCCCTAAAAGCCAGTATCTCACAAAGTCCTTTGCGTTTACGTAAAGCGGTACCTTTGCAAGAAATACTCTGCTCGCTACAGGATGGAGGACACCTAATATTATGGAGCACTTTCATATCGGCTTTTATGAAATAAAACAGGAATGTATAAGGTAGGTGGAGAAATTTGCATGCAAAGTAGGCACAAAGGTGAGAGCAATCTGGATTTATTTTCGTAGTCGTTTCATAGCTTTTTAATCTTTCCCAAAATTTGTAGACATTCATATTGGATATTTGCATCGTGTTTCATCGCTATTCTGCTGTACCATGGCTTTTGACGACCGAATTTTACAGTTGAAAACTGCCACAAAAATAAAGAACTTTTAAAAAGCCAAAATATTGTGCCGAGCTCAAATACATATCTACTATGTATATTTTTACTTTGATGGTTAATTAATGACTTTTTACCATGAAAATAGTCTGTGTACATTCACTAACTTGACTTTTGGCTTTTAATTTCCTAGTCTTGGTAATAATTTTTAGTTATCCAACATGGAGGTTACTTTTAATCGAGTGCTTTTGGCCACAACACTTATAACATTGTTTAAATGACGTAAACGCTCAGTAACGTTTGAATAATCAATGTAAATTTTAGAACATTGTGAATATAATTGTTGAATACTTTCCTCCATATTCGCCACCCACTTTGTACCTTTGAAACCTGGGCAAATTTATTATAGCACCCTTTGCCTTAAATTCCACAACAATACGTCCCAATTGCTCTGTTATCCCAGAATTCCTATGTAAGTCTCATTAAGCCCTTTGTTGCCAATATAATTCGTACAGGGGCTAGACTTGACACATCCTAATTGTGTTTGAACATCGTGGCAATGTGTTTTTGTTTCCAAATAGTTGTGTGTTTTGTATATATTAGGTAGGTCATAAATTTCAATTTAATACTTGATACTTGATCGATTGATTGCTGATTAACAAGGTTTATGTAGATTATTCTTACTGCCCATTTCACAATCTCACTGTCCCGTACAAACATTGAATGAGAGAGAAGGATGCAAATACTTGTTTGAAGAAGTTTGGCAAAATGTACACTTAATGTCAGTCAGACCATTTAAAATCAACATTTATTCTTCCAAGCAATTTAGCCTAAACCCTTTTTAATCGCTATAAAAAGACAAATGAATCGTCCAATATAAAAGGTTTAAAATTTATCAGACCCAAGACTTAAACGCGAGCAATAAATTTGGAAAGTAAAGAACGAAATAAATCTGTTTTAGATTATTCGAATGTAATTGTTAGTCGGAAACCGTAGAAAAGAAATATTTCTTCAGGCCTGATGTAAAGGGTCCAAATGATTGAGCGTCCCCCATCACTGTGATTGATACTTCGGCTCAATATGCGATCCCGAAACTGAGTGGTACTAAGTAAAATATAGCACTTATTACGATTCGTTTTGACCTTTATTTGCTCCTAAATATGTGTCATATTAAAATAATCAAGGTTGATAAGATTTTAGTCAATTACTAATTCGTTTTTTTTTTTTAAATATGATTTCTATTTTTAATTACACTTGCTTTTAATACTAATGTATTCTCTTCTCTAACAAGAAACTTAACAATAAGTAGTTCAACTACTTTTATTTATTCACGTACTACTTCAGTGGTATTATTCTTACATTATATACCGACATAAAATATGTAGTTCAAAAACGTAAACCTCTCAGATTTACAACATCTTTATATCTGACACAAAAGTTACATCTCAACACGAACCCAAAACACTCTGAAACTTTAGTTTATATGTTAGATATGAGTATCCCGCCATCAAATCTACCGGGATTAGTACCCTTAGAAAGTTGTAAATAACATGACACGCACACAGCAGGCATTGATTCCCGTATAAGGTCCTAGTTTGTTTGATTTTGCATACCTACTTTGTACCTTTTAAACACACATTTCATTTTAATACAGTCTTCAAAACATACATTTTTTATATCAAGGACATTCAAATATACAAAATCAATCTACACCATTATTATGAGCTATATGAAACTAGGACCTTACATTTTATGCGACTGTGCGTCCAGTGTATTAAGTATTTACATTGTCTATGATGTTGTAATGCACTTTGAGTATCTCATTAATTTTAATGCCTCCTCTCTCTCGTGCATATTAAAATAAGCCATTAAAATCATCTTTGTACAGCTGTTTTGTACCCTTACCGCTTTAAATTTGTACCTCCAACGTAGAACAATAGATCGTCAAAATGTTGGCTTTTGGATCTTAAGAATTTCTGCCTAACGTCTTCGTAATTTTTACCGAAATGACAGACATTTTATTATGTGAGTTACGGCTCTCTATCCTTTAGATATCTGGGCTCTGTCGTCCCAAAGATGTTCTACTGTCGCTCCACAATGTATTAGCTTAAGGGCCGTATAAACTCTGTACATCAATAGAGTGGACTTAAAGTTCAAGATCAAAAGATTTATTTACAGAGCGAATTTTTCTACATTATTAAATTCTTCAAAAGACTCGCCATTGTGGAAAATTGAGATAGTAGCGGCCAAGTATTTTGTATAAATATTTTGAATTTGTTTTACGTGATCGCGTTCAAGTGTTGTGTTAGAGTTTTTGTGGGATGGCTTTTGCTCAAAGAGAATTGCAACATCATAAGGCTATAAAAAGTTCGTATTGAAACAATGTTGTGTCCGTGGTGGGCCAGGCACGAGACTCCAGTGCTCGCTAGTCCTTTGCGCCTCATACACGTGGATGAAGAGCTACTCGTGCTAGACAAGCCTTGCTCGCTGCCGGTGAGTCATGCGTTGGGACCGTTTTGCCATCATCAGTGGTCAGATTCTGATGCAAGCTTTGGATTTGGACATCAAAACGTTAATATTGAGAGTAGGCAGCTTATGTTATACCAGTTTAATTGAAAACCCTTGCCAATTTATCTCGAACCACTCCGATGCCTAAAATAAAATTTAGATGTCTGGATATTCGATTCTAATAAAAAAACCTTAAACTTTATACCTCTTCGTGAAGTTATGACTTATCCACGATAGTATTTTGCGGCGAAAAAAGGATGAAATGAAAAAAGAAATCCCTTAGAAGGTACAATAAAGAAGGCAAATAAATCTGTGGCAAGATAGCTCACTGAAATTCAGTGGTTTAATTTTTCTCCTCTGTCCAAACAAAGTGCGCTGTCAGGGTCGGACTAGAGATTGTGATCTGCACAAAAGTTTGAAACATAATACTCCAAACAGTGCTGAAAATGTGCGGTCTCGTCGAAAATCCCACTTGAAAGTGGTCCCCAAACTTGAGGATTGCGAGTCCCGAATACTTCCTATTTTATTCCATCTCTCAAAGGCGAGCACCGTGTTATCCAAAATATTTCAACCTGATCCAATTATTCTTGTTACAAAATAACTTTCCAAATATTTTTTATCTAACATTTTGGTAAATTGAGTTGCAGAAGCTTACGTCGATTAAATTACGAGTTTCTCGTACGTCCTGTTTGTCAATTCTGAAAACTTTTTACTCTTATCATGTTTACTTAGGATTCGGCGTAGTCTGGCGTTTTAAGATAGTAAATAGATGTTTCAGAACGTCTACGTCGTTTGAAATATGTGAAATGTAATTATATAATGATATACTTTTATATGCTTGGATTTTATCATGAAAATCATCTGCTTTGCAGGCATGCTCTCGTGATAATTAGCTGTAATAAAAATGCCATACCAGTGTACAATAATTATCATCAAAATCGATTGGCTGATTTGATGAAATGGATTCAAATGAATCCGTTTCAGTCTTTAAACCAAGCTTAACTGAAATCTTACTGAAATAAGTTAGTAGAGAAGTAGATGCAATTCAATCGCCCAAAACGACCTTTCTATCTAAATTTTACTCGGTTCTCGCTTCACAACTTTTGTAATATATCTTTCTATCCTATCATCTTTTGCATGTTGCTTACAATGTATTCAATTTGCAGTGTTGTAACTCCTTGGTGTACTTTTACCATCTCTGTGTGGGCATAGTAGTGTCACTCATCGAGTGTGTGCAGATCTTACAATTCATCACCATCATTATCATCGCTTGCTTCGTTACTGTTGCTTTAATTGTTTTTAACTTTATTTCTATCACTAGAGATTCCGAGTGAATAATTATAATTAGCTAAATGTTTATCTGAATCAATATTATGAGAGATGTTTTCACGATTGGCACGATTAATGACGAATTGAATTGTGCTATCGAATTTGTTTTTATTGCTTCGTCATTTTTAAATAAAGGTTCGAAATTATATTATGCACTCATTTTTTGTTTCTAGTGTTACCTTCATTTTTAAATTAAAATTGTAATAAAAAATATGTCACTAGGTTCATCCGTGTGGAAGATACCGTCACAACACAGTCGTTTTTATACTCGCGAAAGAGTACAACTTGAAAAACTTGAGGACCATTCACAGACTCGACAGGCTAACGTCAGGTAAGACGCTCTAAACTGTAGAATCTTTCTCACGGCTTTAAAAGAAGCCTCTCCAAAAGTAGCCCAGGTGGAATTTAACAGGAGAAAATATGAATATGAATTTTTAAGACAGTGTTTAATGTAAGCTTTGAGGACAGCTTTTTAATTAGCAGATTTTTTACCATTGCTGTACTATATGTAGAGTACTAGCTTCATAGCCCATTTGACAAATGTTTCTTTTGAAATTGTCACTTTCAATAAGCTATTCATCTGTTTAAACTAGACATTTAACATTATGATATATAAAATTCGAAATTAGTTTGAAGCTAATTGTTACTTTAATGTTTTTGAATGTCTTTGTAAGGCTACTTGATTATATTATTATAAGATCAAAGTAGAAGTACATCTAATACTAACATCTTATTTGATGTGTCGTCTAGGTCTCCTATTATTCGGAAGGAGTCCAAAGAAGGCGAGACAGATGGAACACCAGATCAGGAACAGACAGGTGCTGAAGGAGTACGTCTGCAGGGTAGATGGAGCCTTCCCTGAGTAAGTTGTAGATATAGGCATAATATTCTTATATTATTAAAAAAAATACTTAAAACAAAATCATTTTAGTAAACTTACTTTTACAGTCTAAAACTAAACTAACCATGTTCGGTAAATATTTTTTAGAAATACATGCAACATTGCTTTATTTTAAAAGGTAAAGTAAAAAATAAATGGAGGCACTTGAAAACGTCATGTACAGTCAGAAACAAGAAGCTACACATGAACATACTGTTAAAGTCGCTCATGTCTCTCAATTGCAATTATTTCGTAGTTAAATGAAAGTTAAAATTTTTAAAGTGTTCAGCAACTTTTGTCGCTGCAACAAACAAAAAAAAAGGATTAACTAAAACCGTGAAGCCCAAATCACTTACATTAATAAGAATGTTAGTTTGTGTAGGTTGTATAGCGTTATTTTTTTTTTTGCTATCAAAATAACTTTACTAGTGATATGCAAATACAAATAACCATTTTTCTTGTTAACTCCCTCCATATAAACTTAATTCGCTTGTAGGAGGAAGTTCACATCTGTGGCAATTGAAACAAACAATACTTTAATCTCACTTATTTCGAAACAAAACAAAGATAATAAAACAGACAAATTCTTGTTCCTTTTAGTCTCAACAAACAAGCAATAAAATAAGGAATATGCAAACGATTCAAACATCTGACACCTAACAGTCAGCTCTTGATCGATTGCCCTCGTTATTATTTATAGACTGAATTCAAACAGAACCAAAGTGTTCTAGATTCTTTACAGACCAATAGTTCTGAATAAAATAAAATACGAACCAATAAATCTTTTGAAATAACACACCGCACTGGTGTTGATTTTAAAAACGACAAAATAATATCGCTAGTTTCAAGATGTCATGCAAAAATATTCACTCGATATTCCAATTATTTAGATTTATTGCAATTCGTGCTTTCTCTCCTTGGAATAGGACACATTCTTCTTTGTATTAGGTTCAGTGATAGTCTTCAATTGACAACCAATCAAAATGTTTATTGGTTCAAAGAGCACTTCAGAATGTTGTCTTTAAATTTATTGATGTGTATACGTTCATGGATTTATTTGTAATCTTTTTTCACATTCATTAGTCGGTTCATTGAAATTTGAAATGTTTGATATCATAGGGCTATTTTTCTCTGTTATTCTCTGCTTCCCACGTTCAATCACGTTCTTATCCAACTGATGTTATGTGGGTAGTTACGACATTATTTTTAACTTACTTAGATGTTAAAGATTTTTCTTACTGCCTACAATTATTTATGTCACAGACGGCACGATACAGAAATGTTATCATAAAATATGATTTAAGTAGTAAATAACAATTTGTACCGAAATTATATTTATTATCTTGTTTAGTTTATTTACATATGACTATAGGCTGACCGTTTAACTGAGTCCTCGCCTGCGCGGTACAGGGGCGCGGGGGTATGACGACAAAGGGGACTGAAACAGGTGCGGGCGGTGAGGGCCTTTAATGAAATATACAGGAGATGAAACGCACCAAGATATTTCCTAAGATATGTGACATCATAGGAAAAAAGAAATAGTGATTTATCAAATGAAAAATAGTTAAGAAGATACAAAATTTTAATGAACTTATGTACGTAAATAAAATAATTGGGAATAAACTATTATACTATTTGTTATCTAAACATATAATTAAATCGTAAGAAAGTCAAAAACATTTTTTGGGTCCAGTTTCTTTTTAACCGACTTCTTTATGTTTGTTCACGGATATCTCCGTCGTTTATGAACTGATTTTGATGATTCTTTTTTTGTTGGACAGGAGATAATTCCAAAGGGGTCCCATTGTCAGCATGTCGTGATCTGATGATGGGATCTCAGAGAAATCGAGGGCAACCCTCGAATTTTATAGGCACATGTAATGTTTTTAGTATGTTTTTCAAAGCTACACCAGTATTTACGTATTTTTATGTGGATGAGCTGATGATGGAAGGTCAACTCCTCAATGGTTAGGAGTTAAAGGATAATTCTTTCACTACTGTACACATATTCAGACTGCTAGTTATGATGTCAAGTGAGCTGTTGGAACGGAGATATTTCAAAGGTGGTCCCATTGTCAGCATGTCATGATCTGATGTTGGGATCCCAAAGAAATCGAGGGCAACCATCATATTTTATTAATCGAGGCCAGGATTTACGCTTGGTCGCAATAATTTTATGTGGTTGAGCTGATGATGGAAGGTCAACTCCTCAATAGTTAGGAGTTAAAGGATAATTCTTTCACTACTGTACGCATATTCCTACTGCTAGTTATTGTGTCAAATGAGCTGATGATGGAAGGTCGTGACCCTCAATAGTCAGGAGAAAGGATTTAATTCTTGTTTATCTATACTAATATTATAAAGAGGTAAAGTTTGTGTGTTTGTTAAATTGTCAAGGGTAATCTCGGAATCTACTGCACCGATTTTAAAAATTCTTTCACTAATAGAAAGCCACATTATCGCTGAGTGTCATAGGCTATATAAAAAACCGAAAAATTAAAAGGTTTTTACGTGGTAGTCCGTTTTGTAAAGAGAATCGGAGAAAAACTCATTGTTATACGTGAAGGCCACAGCAGCGCGGCAGCGGCGCGCGATGGTTTCGGCTTATTTCGGTTCGCGTTCGTGCTCACTTCGGAAGAAGGAGGCGTGACCTTCCTTTTACATCTGAGAGGTAGGTACCCGGCTCATTCGCGCGGTCGGCTCTTTACGCAGCGGACGTCCCCAAAATTGAATTTTTCGTAACACACTTTCGACATTCATTAATTTTATTCTCGGTACATTAAAAAAAAAATCTTTTATGTTTATATAGTTTTCATTTAATTTAGGTTATAGATAGGCATTAAGTTTGTTTCATGTACCTAGATATTAAATTAGGTTATAGGTATTAAGTTAGTTTCATGTAGATATTAATTTAGGTTATAGGTAGGTATTAAGTTTGTTTTATGTAGATATTAATTTAGGTTATAGGTAGGTATTAAGTTAGTTTCATGTAGATATTAATTTAGGTTATAGGTAGGTATTAAGTTTGTTTCGTGTAGATATTAATTTAGGTTATAGGTATTAAGTTAGTTTCATGTAGATATTAATTTAGGTTATAGGTATTTAGTTTTTTGCAATTAGGTTAGGTTAGTTGAGAAGTTTTGAACAATTAAAATTATCCTGCGACTTGGTCCTCATGGAATTCGTTAATCGGAAACTCCGAATTCGTTAATTGGAATCTCGGGAATCTTCTTTCACGAATAGAAAGACACATTATTGCTGAGTGTCATAGGTTATACATATAAAAAACCGAAAAATAAAAAGGCTTTTACATGGTAGTCCGGTTTTGCAAAGTGAATCGGCGAAAAAACATTCGAATGAAAACGTTTCTTACGAACGCTGCCTTAACTATGAAAGATATATATTTTTGAACATTATGCCCAACGAAGTGGGCACGGGTCAGCTAGTTATTAATAAGTTTTCCGTCTCAAGTAACCGTCGTCTCCTCATTCGAGAAACATTCTTGCTCGGTCTACCCATCACTTAAAATCGTAAAATAAAATAATTTTTAACAAAAAAAAAACCGACTTCAAAAAGTAGGTAAACTAAAAAGCAAAAAATAAATTTACTTCGCACAAAATAATACGTTTTTTCATTTAGTTAAATAGAAATTATTAAATAATTATTTTATAATTCTGAAGTCGGTGCCAAGTAAACAATTAATAACTCTGTATAGATAATATCAATCGTTCTAACAATTTTTTTCTGACTGAATATTAGTTATATTTCTGTGGTAAGTAATACCAATACTGGGCGACCGCGCACTAGCACAACTACGCCTCCTTTTTTGTGTGAACTGTAATTTGATATTGTAGAAAGGTTGTTTTTACTTGGCACCGACTTCAGAATTATAAAATAATTATTTAATAATTTCTATTTAACTAAATGAAAAAACGTATTATTTTGTGCGAAGTAAATTTATTTTTTGCTTTTTAGTTTACCTACTTTTTGAAGTCGGATTTTTTTTTGTTAATTTCTAAAATATTCGTATACGTTAAAAGCCATTTGCTTGCACTGACTGTTTACTTTATGTCCGAAGATTTTTCGACTCATCTTGAGATAGTTATTACATGTGTACCTCTCACAAGGTGTCTGCAACAGTCAACACATGCGATCGCTACCCATGTAGCGAACGAAATGAACAATTACAAAAATTTGCCCACCGCCCGCACCTGTTTCAGTCCCCTTTGTCGTCATACCCCCGTGCCCCTGTACCGCGCAGGCGAGAACTCAGTTAAACGGTCAGCCTATAATTCTTCATTCTTTTGAAAAAATATCAGACAAACAAAACTAACCTATAAATTCTTTTACAGTGACGAAATCGAATGCCAAGAGCCAATCGAAGTAGTGAGCTACAAGATTGGAGTATGCAAGGTGTCGCCCAAAGGCAAAGACTGTTCAACAGTGTTCAAAAGGCTGGGCTACAACGCGAATAATGATACCAGTGTGGTGCTGTGCAAGCCGAAGACTGGGAGAATGCACCAGATCAGAGTGCATTTACAGTATTTGGGTGAGTTGAACATGATAAAGAAATGAGAACGTTTTTTTTTATTGTGTAAGTGATGATGCTGTCTACGGTGAAGTATGTTTACGTATGAGATACCTTACCCTTGCTTTGAAGAGAAACAAATCTTACTCATGCAGAATACGACTTAATCAACTATTAAAGTTTAACCTTAACCTATGTTGTACAAAATGGCTGTGACGGCATGCCATGCCATGCCATTTTATGTTTTTTTGTATGATTTCCGATTAAGTTTCTTACAGCTACCGCGTCACATGCGTGTTTTTAGGTTACATGGGTATTATATACAAAAATCGGTTTATCCGAACAAAAGATACACCTTAAATGCCAGTAAACATATAAGTTAACAGCGTTTCCCTTAAAACAGATACAATAAATAAAATAGGGTAATAGAAGTTACATTTAATCAAGTTCCTTATCGAGGAGGAAAATACGAATTCATTTCGCCAAACCGTATATATTTGGGTTCTGTATCGACAGGGGAATAAAACAAAATAGAGATTTTATCTATTACTTTAGCCGTCTACGGTAACCGAATGGTACGGTATAGGTATTACCGGTATGTAGGTATGTAATTAGATCAGAGTAGGATTTGTAATAATTTAAAGCAAATTATAGCTTTGCTATGCCTGTTTTTGTATTTTATACATTATTAAGGTTGAAAAATTAAGAATATCCCCCGGGTAAACGGCTCAGGTGCATTGCCAATTCAGCTATGGATTTGTGTGCTGCTAGATTCGAAACCCTGCTGGATTCTTGATTTTTCAACCATAATAGTGAAGGATTTGTATTAATAAAAGTAAGTACTCCTATTTCTATACAATTTAAATATCATGTGATGTAGAAAACTCAACAACTTGCATATCTCAGTTTAAAAACGATATATGTACAATATTAGTGAACACGTACTGTATACAAGCAACTTGAAACATATGTGGTCGGTATAAGAAAGATTTTATAAACCATGATAGCCATTTTTGGTGTATCCGTAGGTTTTTAGGTAAATTATGCGACAGTACATTTTTAAGCAATTTTCTTGAAAAATTAAAAACTCTGATTAGAGTACCTTATACTACTGCTCCATCTGCGTCTTAACGCGCAAATAATCACATTAATTCAGATTTGGGCATAGGTAATGTAGCCAAGGCATAATTTGAATGCCTTTATTAAGTCATTAATATAATTAGGCTAAAGATCACCTTTCTTCCACAGGCTACCCAGTAGTAAACGATCCTCTATACAACCACTCAGTGTTTGGCCCCCTCCGCGGAAAGGGGGGAGACACGGGCGGCAAGTCAGACGAGCAGCTGGTCAGGGACCTCATAGCTATACACAACGCTGAGAACTGGCTGGGTGTGGACGCTGCTGATGATGATTTACTGTTCTCGAAACCAGCATCTGATGATAAAGGTGAGCATTAAGTAGAAGTTTGTACCATAACTTGTGGTAAAGAGACACTGGTAGTGAAATACTGTCTAAGAATAACAAGTTCTAAATAAATGTGATTAAGTCTGTAGTGTGTTTAAAATTCCTTGAGACACTTTAAGCTATAGTTAAGTTTAAAATTGAATTTGATATTGCTTGACTTGTAGGTACCGAATTTAACTCTTTTTTCCCATCATTGATCATGTATTTTGAACTTGCAGCCTAGCCATTGGATATATTTGTGTACGGAGACTTCAAAGATCAAGGTCATTAATTCGTTCAATTTGTGTAGTTGGTGAGGACGACTGCGACACAGGCCCTGCATCAAGGGAATCATCACCCAGACTGGAATCGCCGGCGCCCGGAGTTACTCCCTCTACTGTTATGACCCGTAAGTGTTTAATATCTTCAACATCTACGTTTCTATCATCAGTATTGTTATCCTTATTGTATTTGTGACCCTCTAATAAATATATGTAATTTCTTTTTCCCCAAAATTATTCGTTACCTTTTAAACTATCTTTTGAAAGGTACGAGTATCCTAGATGTTTAGTATTTTCGTCTTCATCAATGCCTAAGGTACGACAAAGTTTTTGTTATTGTATTTAACGTTTGAACGTATTGTTATTAGTTTATTCATTTAATTGTTTTCACTATATCTGTGACGAACGCCTTTCCCTTTTTCAAATTCACCATTTTTCTATACCATATCATCTTTCACCTTCTCTTTTTCCACCAGAAACTCTTCCGAGCCCGTCAAGCGCAGCGGAAGCTCCCGTAGAGGTGAATTCACCAGTGTCATGCACCATGGCGCCCTCGCCGATTGCCTCGCCGGCCCTCAACGAAGACTCTAATGATGCCAAGGTAAGGAAACTTTCATCAGCAACAATCTAAAAAAAATACTTTATTAATTAATTAGTTACGCAAGAGCGGCGCTCTGCCGCATTTGGCAGCGGGGGACGCCTGACTCCTTCAATTGGCTTATTGCTCTGAGGGATTCACTCAGAAATGCAAATTACCCCATTCATCCATTGAGCTCCTGTAAGTGTTGGGTCACTGGTAATACTCTGGTTCACACTTGAAAAATCGCCCTCATTATTGAGAGTTTCGACAATCCCGTTAGGAGCTCATAAGTTGTAAAGATAAAAAAATAATATATGGTTTATTTATGGATAAAATAATTATGTAATAATTTTGATCTTTGTTCTTTAAACTAATAAATAAGCGTAAGCGTATTATTCCCTGTAATCTATTTTTTGGGCCAGGCAATGGAAGTATTAAAAATATCAAAATCACGCTAAAAGCTACGGGAATGTAGCAATAATATAATAATCGTAAATCGGAGAAAGCTAAATAGAATAATATTTAGGTGATACTGGTAGATAAATCAACACAAGTTTATTGGCTTTCAATAAATTACTTAAGACTCTTGTACAATCAATAATGTAAATGAAAAAGTATTTACCTTAGTGCCAGTTTCTTTGCTAAAAATGATTGTGTTTCAAGTAAGCTACTTGCCGGCAAATATCAAAGCCGCCACGAGTCACTCAAGAGACTTGTACAAGAGAGCCCTTTACCTTTCTAAAGACAAAGCGTTTCAGTGGCTCCTTGACTAGCAATAACTGTCGTCACATTTTTGTAATAACCTTTTCAGTAAGCTACTCTTAGATAAGATATTTCAAAAGGTATTTTAATAACACTTGATTTAAAAAAATCTTAATAATCAATAATTTTTTTGTACTTCTTATTGATTTTATAACATATAGCTATGCTTAGCAAATAATACTAAGAAACAGTTGAAGTTGTTTTTGTAACATAAGACATAGTAGTAGTTTACGGTTTTACAGTTCTCAAAATACCGGTTCTCAGTGCTACACTCTCTTAAAATAAAGTGAAACTCTAAGCTCAATTTTAAAAACACACTCTATTCTTACCTATTGTTCTGTTTTTTAGGGGATTTTCTCTCCTTTTTAAGAGACTACAACTTCTTTATCCAAGATATTTGCTCTCTCAGTAATTAGATTTTAAGTTAGAAAGGAAGTGTAAATTAAAAAAAAGGGAAAATATGTTTTCCGTGATTTTTGCGACTGATTGTTTTGGAAGAGTAATGTTATCCTAGTCTCCTAAACTATTCCAATACATTTTGAATTTTCCAATCAATTTTAGAGATTGACCGATGAAAATTTTACATACCTTAGAAATTACCAATCAATAATTTTCACACCTAGAGCTTCAAAATAATGTTCTTAATCACTGAAAAGTGTTTTTAGCAATTTTATTCTCAAACATTACGATTTTCTAATGTCGTTTAATTTTTCCAAGACCGATTTTCCAAAGTAAGAAAGTTTTTGACCGAAACCGATGATCTTTTTTTTGTCTTAGAATTACCTCTATTATAAGTTTTTTTTTCCATTAGTCTGACAAAGTGACAGTGGCGACCCAGACCGGCTGCACGCCCGCCGCGCCCAATCCAGCGGCCGCATCGACGAGCAGCTCCACGGACGCCCTGTCTACTGACCCCCACTGCTATGAGTGCCGCGTCAGGTATCGGGACCCCAGGCCTAGGGATCTCGTCATGTATCTCCATGCTTGGAAGTACAAGGTGAGAAAAAAAGTATTGTTTTACTTTCTATCAGAAAAAAGCCGTAGCGACCACATGCACGACCGTCGCGACCCGTTCAACGGTCGCCTCGATGAGTAGCTCAATAGACAAGCTGTATTTTTTTACTTTTAATAGCTATTGAGGACCGGATGACGGAGTGGGTATTGCACCTGCCTGCGACGTCGAGATCGCGGGTTCGATTACCGCTCAAGACAAATCTTTGTGTGCATGAACATGGAGGTTTGTCTTGGTCTGGGTGTTTCTATGTATAATAAGTATGTATTTACAAAAGAAAAGTATATAATAATATGTATTAGTTATGCCGGTACCCATAGTACAAGCTCTGCTTAGTTTGGGACTAGATGGCGTTTGTGTATGTAGTGAAATATTTATTGTTTTGTTTATTTTTTAAATTGTACATCGAATTAAATCAGATACCCAAACAGGAGATTATACAAAGCATACACAGCATAATATGTATCCACTAACAAGTTGTGTTGTCACCAGGGCCCCGGTTGGGAATACGAGACGGAGCTGCCACAGTGGGCAAGCGTCGAATGGGAAGAGGTGGACAATTCATAGTTACAGGCATTGACACCATTGACGAAGCGCCTCGCCACCACATTGTCTATAGGCCAATAAAAAACAATTATGCGGATTATTTCGGATAATTTTTACTTTTTACTTAACCCGACTTTGCGATCGTAGTGGGACCATAAGCTTCAATGAGAATAGATATTTCAAATCACGAAATAATCCGTAAAATTCAATCTTTTATCACCAATTTCTAGCAAAAGCTTAATATTTTGTAAACTAATTTGACGTGGTTGTTCTTTTATTAAATGCAAGTTTTGTATATATTATCTAAATATATCCAGTGATTTCAAAATGTTATAAGCGACAAATCATAGAAAGACGATTAAAAGCATACATGTATGGCTTGTCTGAATTTTGTGAAAAAGTAGCAAGTTTGATTGAATCCAAATACCAAAAAAAAGACAATCGCGAGGCGCTCAAAACGAAAATAATAACTTGGCTGTTACTATTACAGTGCTCTAAGGTAACTTTTGTAATTAAAGTAAGTGAGAGTTAGAATAAGGTACAATTATTTTACCAGCGTTAAAAATCGCAGTTTTAACAAAATAATTTTTTGAAAGAAAAATTTTAGTCGACTTTAGAGCACTTTTCGATTTTCTCCGTAGTGTTTTTGTATTTGTTTAGATTATGTATATCATTTTGTCAGTTCAGTTCCTATCGGCCTAAAAATGTTTGGTCAGCTTTTTAGTGACGTAGATATTGTAAGGAATATGTAACAATTTGTAATATGTACCATTAAATAGTTATAATGCTTAAACGAGGCAGGGTCAGAACCACAATCATAAATGAATTATATAAAAATGATAATCATTTTTAAAGAGTAAAAAGAAACACGTAATGGGATAGCTCTTCTAATCTTACGACGGAATTTTTGGCAATTTTTACTTAAACTATAACCAAACGACATTTTTTTAATATTGATACATAAAAGCAAAACAGTTCAAAATTTTGAACAATCAATGAAAAAATGACGAAAGCCTAAGTAACTTTTGAAATGTCGTTTGATTTCAATCTAATCTTGGACCACTGCTATATTTTCTTAATATCTTGAGAAATAGGACCACTGTTTAATAGAAAAGCTATCTCTATAAAATTAGACGCGTACTTTTACAATAAAAATGCATAGATAAAGTAACAATTAATTATTATGTCGCATTTGTGGACGGCGCGTTAGCAACGCCGTCACTTTGGCTTCCATAGTTTGAAGTAGAGGTTTCAATATTTGGAGATAAAAAACATAAAATTTTGTACTTTACATACATCAAGAGAATAGTGTATCTTACGTCATCGCTGACTTTAGAGGCAGTTGTGATATGCATTTAAATATCTATTATTATATAACACCATTGTTAAAAGACAGCTTGCAAGGGTTTTACTTTGAGTTATCAGAAAGACAGTGTGGGTAAATTCCGGAGTCAGTTCAAAGCAGCAGATCCTAAAGACATGTAAAAATCGTTTGTTTTTTCTTTCTAAGTTTTCGAGTGTGTAGCTTTAAGTAAAAGGACATATTATACAGATTTTTCTGCTTGATTGACATTAAAATTTAGTTCCTTTTAGCCTGTATATGTCCTTACGATTTCCAGATTTGTTTTTTTTTTCTATAATTGGATTGTTTTGGTACTTAGACGCGGGGTCGTTT
This sequence comes from Hypena proboscidalis, assembly GCA_905147285.1. Lineage (NCBI taxonomy): Eukaryota > Metazoa > Arthropoda > Insecta > Lepidoptera > Erebidae > Hypena > Hypena proboscidalis. The sequence goes on from LR990130.1 coordinate 20,631,952, forward strand.
ATAAACATTTATATCTATTAGAGTACTTGTAGTATTAAAAATGTAAAAGACATTTTTTGTGACACTTAGGTTCTGTGTGGTGCTTTTTGTTGTTTTGCAAATATTCAATTATTATACAACATTATTGTTTTCTTGATCATGTCTATGACAAAATACACGAATAGTAATATTAATTCCCATATCAGGGAAATATAATAAAAAGCATCGCACACAAAATATCTGTTATATACATATATATTCTCACGAGCTTTCATAAAATTAGTTTGATAAATAAATTATATATTTTTCTTACTTCTAGGCGTAGTGTAGCAAGCGATATACATTGTTTTTGTTATTTATGACGTTACGATGATTTAGGAGTAAAAAGCCAAATAAATAAATAAAGTCACATAAAATGTTATTTCTATTTTATGATTTGAATAACATTAAAATTATGTTAGCGATTATTTTAAGTTTTTTCACCTGCATATATATAATATATACTAAGTAACAGTTCAAACAATTGTTTCTTAGTATAATTTGCTAAGCATAGCTAAATGCTTTAAAAATAATCAATTAGAAAAAAAAAATATGTATCTACAAATTCCTTCCGTTTGTTTCCTAAAAATACTATATCATAAAATATAAAATCAATTTAAATCCTCAAGGCTGTTTTATTCCAAAACTATCGAAACGTCACTGTTACATAAATATCGGCTAAACAAACAACACACGCAATACACATCGCTGTTGTTGACATCATGCTGGCATACCATTATCCGTTGTGGGAACAAATCCATCAATTGTATGAGCAAGGATGAAATATACATATATTATTATTACATACATAATATATATAAAAAATTAAGTCGAACAAAATACCTCTGTTTTAGTTCAATAATCCAAATATTCGTGTTTACATTTTTTTATATTATAGAACAATGTAATATACAGTAGTGTGTATAAATAAAATATTGTCTGTGGCATATCACCAGATTTTTTTTGATTTGTTGATTACAGTGAGGACACACATTTTTTTTAAATTCAGACAAAAAATTAACGTAATTACTAATGTTGACAAAAATATACAAATGAGTTTTTATACTATTAAATTGCAATCAGTATAATTTTGTTTATTTTGTCGTTAACGCAATAATTTCGTTGTGTTAAACTAATTTACTTTTTCGAATACATACATTTGTCATAATCCAATGTGTCTAGATCGAAGATTACCAACAACATCAGGGTTTTTTTTATCAAAATCTTAAATCTTTGTTGTACAAATTTTCCTCGAATAATCAACTTGTCAAAGAATTTTATTCCGAAATATATTGTTGTATTTTTACATAGTGTGTAAGGCCCGTTTATATATTTATGTTGACGTTCAGTAAGTACAGAACGGTAATTGAGCTTGAAAAAAGGCTGTTGACGCACTTGCGATTGTTTTAACGTTAACGACTTGCGACTAGTCGCAACCCCAGTCTTAAAACAATTTTACTTCGCTTTTTAGTGAAAACTAAAATGAATTGAGAACTTCAACATTTTTTTGTCGCACTGTCGATTCATTTATTTATAAGAAAATTTTCATGTGCCTTCTCAAAATAATGGTTAAAAATAAAGATAAAATTGTAAAATGTTTTAATTACAGTTACATTATAATTGTTACACTTTTAACTTAAGTAGTGTTACATTTGGCACTGACGAGCTTTAATAATGTTAATATAGGTAGAAGACGGCAAAATTTGCAAAAAAATATGTACATAGAGGTTGTCCTAGTTTAGGATGTCAAGCCGAAATCGGGTGACAGGTTATGACAATTATCAAAAATATATTTAAAAAAATACAAGTTACATATTTGAAAAAGAATGGGCATTTAAAAAAAAAAGAGGAAATTTACAACCTGCGACGGACTTATTGCTCCTATTACTTGAGATATTTATTCTTAATATTTTGGACAAAAAGTGACATTTGCTTCAAAGAATTTAAAAAATTTTACCTTAGTTAAAAAAAATCTTTATTAGAAGGAGCAAAAAGTCTGTCGCAGAGTTTAATTTTTAAGTTTTTTTTTATAAATACCCATTATTTTCTAAATACGCAACTTATTTTTTTTTAATACTGTTTTAATAACTGTCACTATTACCCGATTCTACTTGACGTCCTAAACTGGGACAACCTGTATATAAAAATGGTGCCATTTAATGCCAGGGCCTAATGAGATTTTCATGAATTTAATTAAGAGTCCATTTAATCCAATACCGAACTGCTCATTAAGATATTAATTTGATAACGTTTCGAGATCACTGACATTTTGAGCGCGCTTTCCCTTATCAAACTTTTGGGTGAATGTACTTTGCATAATTGAGTGTTGATGTTAAACTTTTAGGTCCAAATATTCATATTAATGAAACATCTTACGACGCAAGCTTGGAAAAGAATACTGCAAATTAGACAAAAGTTTAAATCTGTTTAGAAAAAAAAAAGGTTCTTTGTTTTTTGTGTTCAGAGATAATTGAACTGATAAAAACAATTTAAACTCTCTTAATGATTAAGAATGATAAACATTTATATAAAATCACACTAAGTATTTTCAATAAAATTAATATCTTTGTTATGAAAAAATAGGAAAATATTGTAACATTTTTTCTATGTTTGTTGAAAAAAGGCCAAAAAATATTATAATATAATATATTATGTAATTGTTGTTTTCTACCTATATTTTCAGAGCTCGTTTTCGGCACAATTTTGCAAAAATCAATGTTTGTGATTATATTTTGCATAATTATATTTTTAATATTTGTTTTCTTTTGTTTTGACTAATTGATTAGAATTGTCATTGGGTACCATAATATCGTGCCATAAAAATGGCTGCCTGTAATAACTTAGTTCTCACAATTATTGTGTTGTAATATTATTAGAACGATGACAAAATGAAAGACAATTTGTTAATTTAATAAGTATTTCGTAATTAAGAATATAATAGTGTTTCCTTCTTTAGATTCGTGTTATAAGAATTCATGTTTCCACTTAAATTTAAATAGAATAAAAGTCATCATTGAATTTGATGTTTTATTTTTTTAAACTTCACCTTTCTAAGGACTTATTGAACCCGAAACTTAATAGGATCGCTGCGGATCGAACGAAGCCCACTTGTTTTATATCAAAAGGAAGGTAAGTATTATATAAGTGTTCACAAAATACTTAAAACTCTTAAAACGTAATTCATTTTCGAATTAATTAAAGTTTAACAAATGAATACGATCCCCGTTGAAAAAATGTACTCGCATCAAAAACATTTTTAGGTATAATGATGGCCAGACAAGGCCATAATTCGACCTGCAGTGTCATAAAAGTTATCCACCATCACAACCCTTTTACTCCGAAACGCGTACAGCTAGCAGTAAAGTTTAAATCGATATTTACGTATTATTATTAATAAATCTCCATAGCATTACTTCACACCTATATTTCCCAGAAGAGTGAAGCAGAAGTGTAGAGCGACCACAATTCCTCACTTAGGTATGTTTACTCTTTTGTGATGTGTGATGTCCCACGTGACAGGGAGTGAGCCTATCGCCATCTGATGGGCAAAATCTGTGTGCTGCTACTGAGGAATACCTTCTATAATGTCAAATAATTAATTTTCCTGGCCTGGGGATCGAACTCGAGACATCACGGTGAGTGGTTAATCTATACTGCTAAACCTCGAGTCAATCTCATAAATATCCAATAGCAATATAATAAAATTGAATCATATTGCACATTTGCCGTATAAATTTGATTTTGACGCCCGGAACCCTTGGTTCGCCCTTACAAAGGTGTTAGGTGTAAGGACCCTTAAAGTTGAGGGGTACAAAGGTTAAGTGAGGACGTAAGTAACGAGATTGCTCTCGAAACTAACCCTAGGAGTGATAACAGCTTCGTATTTGATGTAGAGTTTTTAGATTTCTGATAGGAATGATAAGAAAATGGTTTTGTAGTGACTATTCGACTTCCAGAGTTCCACTCGCGTAGGATCTACCTCAATAAAAACTACATTAGCAAATATGAAAATGAAATTATTATCTATATGTATAATAATTTATTAGTAATCATTAGACGAGTTTGACTGTGTATTGGGGCTCACAGAGAAAAATCTAGTCAGTCAGTGATCTAATTGTTACTTAAAAGTGTAGTGTATGCTCTCATATACAATTTTTTTTTTTTCATTTAATCATATCCTTAAATAAATTTTCCAGGGCCGATGAAAAGCCCAACAATAACAAAAACGGTCAAGTGTCATCACGTTTTTTACGTACAGTCGAGTTCATTAGTATGTTAGCAGGTTTGAATCTTATTACAGAGTATGGTCCAAAACTGCCAAAATCTAAAAGAATTTCACATATTATTTAGGCTCACTCCAGTGATTTTTCTGCGGTCTACGAATAAAAAAGCGTGACACAGAACAATGAATTGTAGCAGAACACAACACCTAATATTCACCAAATGATTACCGGCTGAAGTCAGATTGCGGCTCGTTTTGCCACAATTGGTGCTACGCCGAAAGACCTTCACGATTTCATGGTTCTGCTTCTGTAAGGAAAGAGTAATGCATGTCAAAATATTATTCATCATTTTCAAAACACAGACATTACAAAAAGTAGCATTTCAAGCAGCTATGATATTCCATTCTCATATATTGCCATTTTGTAATACAATTAATGTAACCATAATTTATATTTAATTGACACGGGTCTTAATCGTAATGATACGCGTCCATTAATTTTTTCAAAAATTACGACAAAAGAACAAAAATAAAAATAGCGACGACTAAGTCAGGGTAGTGGCCAAGACCCTCGTTTCGTGGAGACGACCCAGTCAACACGTGACCACCATCGGTGCAATTCAATCGAAACTGAGCAAATTAAATGAGGTATTAATACTTTCGAAAATATTTACGCGATTAAGATCCGTGTCAATTAATTTGTAATAAATAAATTCTGCACCGTCTTACATATAGGTACAATAGACACTTATCTGTGATTTTTCTGCGAAGACGGAAAAAATGCGGGACTCAACAATGAAGACATTGTAGCAGCACACAACACCCAATATTCACCAAATGATTACCGGCCGAAATTAGATTGCGGCCACATTTGGTGCTACGCCGGAATACCTTCACGATTTCATGGGTCCGCATCCGGGACACGATAAAATCTATACAGCCTGTAATTCGGACGAAATTGGGCATGAAACTGTGCTTTATAACACACATCTTAGCATAATATAAGGCCTGTTTAATTTTATCGTACCCTTTTTTTTTAACATGACGAAAGTGGAGTACAAAATGTTCTATGTACTCGTACCTATTTTGTTTAATTTTAGTTATAAGCTTCCCTCCGCGGCTCAACTGCATAGATACATCTACGTCGTATATTATTCCTGGGGTCATGATCTACCCCACACCAATTTGAATCTAGATTAGTCAAATAGTTTCGGAGCTTATTGGGCACAGACAAACAAACTATAAAATCTTTCCTCTATAAACTATTAGCTCAGTTTAATTTTAAACCATAATGTTAAAAAAATAGAAATAGGTATAAGGTATAAGTTTATTTATATTCAACTTTTTATTGATTATTTCAATAGCATTTAGCAAAATATTGAAAGAAACAGTTGCAAACAATATGAGACCGGTAGGATTTGAAACTGCGACCTTTGCACACCGGGCAGCCGCTTAAACCACGGTCGCCTCTTGCCAGAAGTTTAAATTTCTCAACATACCATAGTTAAGTAGTTTTTCTTACAAAACACAGTTGTTTTATGTGTAGACAGCCGGTGTAAAACTACAAACACACAATGTATTAATAATAATAATAATAATAAATTTTATTGACATAAAAATTACATAATTAGGTATGAGTCCAATGGCCGCTGAACTAGTGCTAATTGCCCTGAAATAGGCAATACAGTCCAAGAAATAACTAAAATAATTCATATGCATAGACAAAGCCATGGTTTATTACAGCACATTTTCAGCCGTGGTCCATAGAGACCTCTCGTCACATAGGATTACTGGTAAAGCGAAAAAAAAACAGTATGATTATCCCAATTCACACGAGGTCAGCGGCCAGAGGCGAGTATAATAACACAAATTCCCAACAAATTTAATATAACTTTTCGCAATTTATATTGCTAAAAAATTTTAAAGCAATAGAAGTGTGAAAATAATTTATACGTTGCTGTCTACCCTCATCAGCGGAAAATTTAAAACAAATAAAAATGGTGTCGCTCATGTAATTTATTTAGGAGTTCAAATAAGTAGATTAATGGTAGCTGGTAGCTGGTGGCCGTTAAAATTGGAGGGCTGAAGGGTTAGGGCTGCGTGACTGGAACAACCCCCAAAGGAAGTGTCGTGATGGATGACGGAGCTGTTAGTATGCGCGGTTTCTCCGTAGGGCTGTCAAGGAACAGTTTTTATTTATTTTATTTATTTAACTTAATGCACATAAAAATAGTACATAGGCGGACTTAATGCCTTATGGCATTCTCTAACAGTCAACCTAGGGTGGTGCAGAGATAAGCATAGGTAGGTGCAGATTATACAGAGGAATAATTATTGATATGTAAATAGAAGAAGTTAATTTTATAGAAAATACGTAATAGAGATATATAATATTGAAAATAATAAATATATAATAATTTATAACATAATAAATACATACTTTTATAAATAAAATATAATAATAATATATACATAATTATACAGCCTTACAGGAGAAGTTGATAATTATATAAGATAAATAAGATATATTATGATGATTTTGCCAATTGCTCAGTCAACAGTTTACGCACGTTAAACTTAAAACTGTAACGTGTTGTTGCCATCCTGATTTCCAGAGGTAGCGCATTCCACAGAAGAACAGATTGAACGAAGAAAGAAGAATGGACATAGCCAGTAGTGTGTGAAGGACATAAAAGCAGTCTGTTATTAGATGACCGTAGATCTCTAGCATGATTAGAGCTCAAATACTGGAGGTAAGGTGTTAAGTAGAGGGGTGGAGTTGGAGAGTTAAGGAAGGAGAAAAGAGTGGTGAGGGCACGCAAGCTACGGCGTTGGCGAATAGGTAACCATTTGAGCTCAGAGCGATAAGCAGATACATGATCATACTTGCGAAGATTAAAAACAAATCGAATGCAGTTATTAAGAAGGCGGTCATATTTATCGAGAAGGTCTGCATTCAGGTCGAAATAACATACATCACCATAGTCGATTATGGGGAATATCAAAGTCTGCACAAGCATCGCCTTGGTCCTGGATGAGAGGAAGTTTTTCAGACGGTACAATGAACGTAACGTTAGAGTAACTCTTTGACTGACACTTGAAGCGTGAGTTTGCCAGGAGAGAGTAGCGTCGATATGAAGACCTAGGTCTTTGACCGCAGGACTTAGTGCTATAGACATCCCGTTGTACGTTATTGACGGCAGAGAGGATGATTGCATTCTGTTTATAATGCGCTGACTACCGACAATAAGCGCCTGGCATTTGGTGGGGTTGACACTAATGCCAAACCTGTCAGACCAGTTTTTTATAGCCACTAAGTCCTGATTCACCTTACCGATCGCATCGGACACATCTTCAACGCTAGCCTGTGCATACAACTGCAAGTCATCGGCGTAAAGATGATACGCACACTGAAGATTGAGAGTAATGAAATTGATGAAAGTAGAAAAAAGTAAAGGAGAGAGTATACCGCCTTGGGGAACGCCAGAGAAGAGTTCGCACCAAGTTGACGAAGAGTCATCATGGCGCACCGACTGCTGACGTCCCGAAAGGTAAGAGGAAAACCATTCAAGCGTACCAGAGGAGATCATGAGTTGAGAGAGGATAGAAAGAAGGATCTCGTGGTTGACGGTACCAAAAGCGTTTGAAAAGTCTACCAAAGCCAGCACTGTGACTTTGGTATCCTCCATACCCGCCTTAATATCGCCAATCACTTTGAGAAGGGTAGAGGTAGTACTGTGCCCGGGCCTGAATCCGGATTGGTAAGGACTAAGAAGACTGTGACCATATAAAAACGCAGAAAGCTGCTTATGGACACAGGCCTCGAGCACTTTGGAGAGAAAAGGAAGGATAGATATAGGTCGAAAATGATTTGGTTGAGAAGGATTGAGGATCTTGGGCAGAGGAATGACGAAGGCCTTTCGCCAAAGCGAAGGAAACGTGCTGGACTCTAAGGAGGCGTTAATTATATGGGAGATGGCAGGAAGCAGGCTGTCCAATACAGTGACCACCATGCGGCGACTGATATTGTCACAGCCTGCGGCATTGGATTTAATAGATAGGATGAACTTTTTGACCTCCTCTGGTGCGACTGGAGAGAACAGAAATTGGTCAATATTGGGCCGTGACAAAGCAGCTAAGTAGCTCATAGTGCGATGCTTTATATGAACGTCCAAGGTTTCTGTGGTAGCAAAATGATGGTTAATACTGTCTAATGTAATTGTTTTTGGAAACTCTGATAGTCGTTGTTTGCCAACGCCCAGAGATCCAAGGAATTTCCAGACGTTAGCGGGGGAAAAATTAGATATGTTGTTGAGAATATGGCGGCGTTTAGCATTCCGTATCATCTGGTTACACCGATTCCTTGCAGTCCTATAAGAAGCCCAATTGTCGTCGCATCGGTCCTTTTTTAATTTACGAAACGCTTTATCTCTACGTCTCATTGCCATCCTGATCCCCCTCGTCATCCAAGGAGCAGGGGGGCGCTTCAATTTGACCTTCCTGACAGGCGCGTGCTTATCATACAGGTTGAGGACAAGATCATTGAAAATATCAACCTTCTCATTGATACCTGGAGTTGATATTAAGGGTTCCCATTCAATAAGCGACGCATCCTCCATTAGCTTATTAACGTCCATGCGTCCAAAGCAACGCATGTGCAGAACTTTGGGAGGAAGTTTAGGTGTTTTCAGGAGATAGGAAAGGAAAATCAGGTCGTGGTGAGAGAAACCAGGGGCGATGTGCTGACCATGATAGGATACTAGACTGGGAGTGGATGTAAGGATCAGGTCAAGCCATGTGTCTTCACCTTGAAGGTTATGGTGGGTAGGTTGCAATGGGAGGATGTGAAGGCCGGAGGATTCAATAATTTGGGTAAGTTTCTGGGAACGAGGAGACTGTTGGGCAAGGAGGTTGGTATTGAAATCTGAATCAGTTTTGTATAAAAAAGGCCATTTGGTACGTGCTTTTACTACTTCACATAAAATGAATGAAAAAGTTGAAATGTCTAACAGATTCGAGCAACACTGATAATTATTTATATTGCAAATTGTCAATCTACCATCAGCATACTATCTTTTCTCGGTACAATTAGAACATTATTTAAAAGAAGGTTTAATTTTATTTCATCTAATATTTAAGTGGTCATGGGGCAATAGAAAAAGGCATCGATCTTATGATCGAGATTTGGTGGGTTCGAATCCAGGTCATTAATCCACGGACATGGACTTCCTCTTAACACAAGCGAATTAAGCTTAGCTGAAGTGGGTTAACAAGAATAATATATAAACAAATAAAAAAATAAAAAAACTGGCATGTCATGATAGGTACCTATCATGATTTCATCTTAATACACTAACGGGTTTGAAGTCTATTTGATGGTTCATGGCATACTGGATTGTATGTCGAAACACTGCCTCGGCCACCAGGAAAAAAACGTCAAATTTTAAAAAACACAATTTCGGACATCCCTTTATGATTGTTTTTACGTTTCTTGAGTTTTATATCGCAAGATCTAACTTCATTGTATTACATGACATAACCAAATTTTATTGTTAACTTAATTAATACATAAGGCTTGCGATAACAAACTAGAATTTATCAAATTGGAAACCTCGTGTGTTCTCTCGGCCCTATTTTACTTACGATAATTATTTATTCAAAAGTAGGTAGTATTACGCAAAAAAATGCTAGCATTGCATCATTATCTTAATTCTAAATAAGTTGCACCTTATTTTCTTCCTCTGTACCATCACTAGTATGTCATCACCACTATTTTTTTTTTATTTCTTGCTGTAATATATTATAAATATCTTTATTAAGAAATATAACGTAGCCTCGCGAATACCAATTTAATAAGCCATTACATGCTGTAGTAAAACATCATGTTCAGGATTAATTTGCTTTTAGTACATCTTGACACGGCATACCACCATTGCAAAAGAAAGTATTACCATTAAATGTTGTCTGGCTATAGAATGATGCTATCTAATTCTACACTTTTATAAAATTGATATTGCAAGAAATGGGAAATTATCGGTCGGCCTGGTCCGATAGCGACTTTTCGAAATTTGAATACAATAAAATAACGTTATCTAACCTATAAACTATTCTGATACAATAATTTATGTCTGCAATAATGGCAAACTTGTCAAAGTAAAGACGTTATATGAAAGCATAGTTTATAATTTTGTGCCATTTCGTAGATTTTTTTGTGCTGATTGGTTGTTTCGCTATTGGGTTACCAGTACTTGCCATACGAAGAGCACAGTGGCTGTCCCATTATTTTTTACTCTATTTAAACTGAAAATAGAAAATAATATAAATACAAAAAGGCATAGCAAAGCTATAATTTGCTTTAAAATATTATAAAAAGCTGGCAATTTATTAAGTAATAATATTTACCAACTATATCAAGTTGTTTTTACGACGTATCTACAAACCTTTTATGGAAACGTGGACACTTTATTATTAAATTGTCACTGCACTGGTCAAATATATCTTGGAACGACCATTAATTCCATCCAAAGCCTCAGACGGAGATGAAAGTAAGTGGTTTATGCAGCTCACAAACAAATATATATCTAGATATTTTGCATGTCAATTAACAGATCTGAATAGTCTAGAATTCTAGATAGTTTGATATAAGGTTAATGGTGAGATTAGGAGCTCGTGGCTATGTCAAAGCCACGCGAGCGGTTGGGCGTGGATGGGACCATCTTTAACATTAAAAGTTTTTCTTCGTGCCTCGTGCCTTTGAACATCTATGGCAGTCGTTATGGGTAGTCAGAAAGTCTGAAAACAAGAGAGAGTATAGTATTATCTCGTACTGGGTTGTGAAGGTCTGATGGCACGCTCCACGTAAAATGCAAATATACAGCTAAATCCGTTAGACTGATAAATGAAATGATGGTGAGGAGATTAGCATGAGATCTACAAATGACTTTAGCCCCGCGATGCAGAGACGGTTCTGCCTTTTTTTAAGGAAATACAACTTATCATTAAGTTATACTAAGAAACAGTTGAAAAAGATATGGGACCGGCAGGATTTGAACCTGCGACCTTACTGCACACCGGGCAGCCGCTTTAGCCATCCAGCTACGGTCGCCTCTTAGCAACTCTCTTTTTCAACTGTTTCTTAGTATAATTTGCTAAGCATAGCTAAATGCTATAAAAATAATCAATTAGAAGTTATCATTAAGTTATCATGCCTGATGTCTGTCTTTCCCTTTTTTTTGTCTTTTACAACTAAACCTCTGATTCACATATGATGGGAATTTGAAGGCTGACAGTTGAAAGCCATAAGAAGGACATATGCTACATTATAGAGTAAGTCAATTGAGGGATGAGTGAGGCAATCCGTTTACCAAGACACTCCGTTTATCAAATTGTCACTGCATCTGGTCAAAGATATCTGAAACGTAACTGGTTTGTGCAGCTCACAAACCAACGGCACCGCACAGCTAACGAAATATACATCTCATCAAATGCAAGTGAATTAACAGATTTGAGCGGATTTATGGTGGACTAGATTCGCACTCTTGATTTAAGTTTACACTCTGAATGCGTAAACTGGTAAGCAATTGACACAGCATTCTAGCTTCTACCACATAAACTACGTTACGTAGTGCCTCGTTGGTCTAGTGGTTAGCATATGGGTGATTCCTGAGAGAAGCGTTCCTGGCGTAAGATCCATGGCATTTTTTTTTTTTCAGGTTTTGTGAAAACAAAAAATATGTAGCAAAAGAGAGCTTAAAAACAAACTTTTCTATCCATAAGGCACTCACGTAAACATAATAGTTTCGGAAATAAAAATATGTTTGTTTTGGGTCGCCACGGATCTCACGTAGAAAACCGTGGATCTTAGGTAGCATATGAAATACGAGGCGGCATAGCTTAAAAGTCGTTTATTTTAAAGAATATTAAACGAAATTGTAAATAAAACATCATTTGTCTAGTAATAATATTTTTATTCACTTAATCAGCAAAAACAAAATCAACAAAAGTTAGAATAATTACAAAAACGTGTTTAATTTTAACAAATAATATCCAGTCTTTAATAAAAGTCTTTAAAATCACCCATATTCACTTAAACGTATTGATAAGCAATTATTATAATAATGTTATATGATTCTTATTAAAAAATAAGAACATTGACCTGAAACGATCCAAAATCAAAAAATCTCTTTCATCCTCATAGGTATTTATTTTTAGTTAATTTTATGTAAAGCCTGGAAATGTAAACCAAACTATCGCAAATTTTTGTTTATATATGTTTTAGTATAATACTTAGTATAATAAAAACAATAAAAGCTACATGAAATTTAAATCATATTTTAACAGTCTTTAAGTTTCTAAACAACCATGATTACTTACTAGACAACAATCACAATAATTATACGTAATTCTTATAAAAATAGCAACATCAATGGCGTAAACCTATCCTTAATCAACAAAAACCAATATATAACTCTCTATCAGCCTCATAATTACTCATAATTAATTTTACGTTAAACCTAGTAATCAATTAAACTGGCTCAAACTTTTCTTTGTACCTTTTTGGTATATTAGTAAAATAAAAACAATAAAAGCTACATGAAATTTAAATCATATTTTAACAGTCATTACGTTTGTAAAACAACCATGCTTACTTACTAGACAACAATCACAATAATAATACGTAATTCTTATAAAAATAGCAACATCAATGGCGTAAACCTATCCTAAATCAACAAAAAACGATACATAACTCTCTATCAGTCTCATAATTACTCATAATTAATTTAACGTTAAACCTAGTAATCAAATTAAACTGGCTCAAATTTTTGTTTGTACCTTTTTGGTATAATAGTATAATAAAATAAAAATAAAAGCTACATGAAATTTAAATCATATTTTAACAGTCTTTTAGTTTCTTAAACAACCATGATTACTTAGACAACAATCACAATAATAATACGTAATTCTTATAAAAATAGGAACATCCATGGCGTAAATCTATCCAAAATCAATAAAAAACAATACTTAACCTTTTACCTGCATGCCATACTGCTTGATGCACTTTCATCGTGCCTCTGAAGTTTGGCAGGACACGAGGAATCAAGAGGTCTTTCTCAAATATACTATAACTCTAAAAAACACTTTCATTAATTGACATCATTAGTAAATAGATAAATAGCAAGAACAGTGTCAGTCTACAAGTCTTTGGCAGAACTCGCCAGCGTACACGACAAAGATCCATGGCCGAAAACAAAGATCCGTGGCTTAAAACCCACGGATCTACGCCACGGATCTCACGACAATTTACATTTTAGGATATAACAATGAATCTATTAATAATATTATACCTATTTTTACTTGAAAGTTTACTCAAGGATATAAGTATTCATGATCTTAAAGCATTAAGGTGAAACTATTTTCAACTACGTAGTAAAACAAGCCATGGAATGTATCAACCCTGTAGGACAAAAACGTGTAGTAGTCAAAGAACTCACCTAACTTCTTTTGCGCGAAACTGAGCGACACCACCTTTACGTCTGAGCATTGCCAATAAACTGGCAATGTGTTGAACCAATCGCGAGATGCCTACCACGTTCGAACCGAATTTGGTTGCTATAGTTACGTCGCACGGTTGAAACGACGCCCGCCGCGTGACATGTTTTTGAATGACTATAGCTACTATAAGTTTTATTTTTTTATAACAGTTTGATTATAATAGGATAGCAACACTTTCTAGGTATTCAAAAATATATGAATTAATATAAAGCTATAAGCGTAGACAAAATAAATCGTCATTACAAAGTACAGGTTACGCGTGTGACACGTAAAATTCAAGCTAAATCACCCCGTTTTTCAGTTTCAAATGGATTTTAAACCGATTTTCAGTTTTACATAGTTATTTTAATCAATAGGCCTCATTACTATAATAGTCAAGGAATCGTATGAGTGCTAATTAAGTTATGTATGTCTATTATTATAGATAATATTACGATGTGACCGTCAAAATTTAGCTTCCCAGGAATCACCCATATGTGCCTCACACCTCGAGATCTCGGGTTCGATTCCCGTGTCGGGCAAAGTGTTATTTATTAACTTTCCGTTAGGAAATTCTCAATAGCAGCACGGATTTTGAATTGTGCCCGATGGATGGCGATAAGCTCACCCCCTATCCCATGAGACCTAAACATAACAGATGAATTATGAGTGTTGTACACCTCTGCCACACCCTTCTTGGTAATATAGGCGTGATGTTATGTTATGTCATGTTGTTCTGTAGATAAAGAATATGTATGAGATTTAGATAGTTCTTGCACAATATTTTTTAAAATTTAAACTATGGCGCAAATATTGTCTTTGTATTATAAAAAATGCTTGCAAACGCTTGCTCTACTGAATATATTTCAAAGTGATGAAGCGTAATTTTACCACTGACTCTCGGGTTTGAAACACAATAACTTATTGTTGCGATTTTATAATAAATACGTGGTAATAGTTTTTTTTTTATTTAATCGTTGTTTGTCCCAAACACAAGTACGCCAACGTGTTTATTTTGTAATAATATCTCATTATGGCATGTTATCTTCCCAAATCCGTCACCATCCTAATTAATACATTATACTAAATTAGGTCTATACCACATCAAGGTATTATGATTGATGGTGGTAATATTATCTCCCGATGTATTCTGCTGACCGTCCAAATAGATTGATTGATGATGTGTGCTTTGGTAAGTAAGTCATTCATGAAAACGGTTTATACAATCGTGACGTCATCAATATGGCTGGAGATACAATAGAATGAGAGCCCGTGGGCGACCGAACCTATGTAATTTTATAAAAGCTGAAAATTTTCGTGTATACCTCTAACATAACTAAGTAAAAGCACTTAATATAGTATTTGGATCGTATTGGCTTTATAAATATAAAAAAGTTAAGTCATTGTATAAAGCGTAATTTTTTGATAATACAAATTCAAATTCAAATCATTTATTTCCATGGGCCCCAAGCAGCGCTTGAACACGTCAAAACAAACATCAAAATACATAAAACTACTAAACTAATTAAATTTTTGACACCGGCGCTTAGATTGACTTTAATTCAACTTAGAAATTTGAATTAAAATCAATCCAAGCACCAGCTTCGATGGGTATTGCATCATGAGGAGAGCTGGTAAAAATCTCATGTGCAATGCATGTGCACCATCTTTTTTGATAATTCCTACTATATTTGCTGGTTTTTTGACAATAATTCTATGTGTAAGTTATAGCAACCAAAATACAATGGCCAAAAGTTGGTTATGGAGAGAAAAATAAACTTTAATATTGCTATAGAATTAAATTGATACCTATAAATAAATTAGTCAATTGCATATAAGGTTGGAATATCTTACACATATCATACACTTTAAGCAGAAAATAAAGGATTAAAAACAATGTTAAAAAAAGAAAGATAAGATTTTAGATATATTATCAGACACTTAACATGGTTCCATTCCATACCCAGATAGACCTTAGAACTTTTTACTTTACTTTCAGCTATGTATTAGAGGCCTACACAGCGATACTTTCAGATACATAAAAGGAAGTAAGTTGACCGTCTACTGACTCTTGGTTAATAAGGGTCGTACCATGTCCTCTCTTGATTTAATGGCCATTTCAAATTGGATCCAAAATGGTACGTAGAATCGTAGAAGTGACTGTTATATTCTAAATCGAGGCTCTAATCTAATCGGGCGATCAAGATGTTTATTTCATTATTATTTTACACACGTTTCTTTCTATTTACAAAATATGAATTCTTTTCACCATTCTATGACGCAAAAGACAACCTTTTGCTCAACTTTTTACACCTTTTTACTGGTGGTAGAGCTCTTGTGAATGAGCTCGAGGGCGGCAGCACTACCGTCTCACCTTTAACCTGCCGCCAAATTAGTAGTGCTTCCATTACTGTGTTCCGGTTTGGTAGTGAGATCAGGCCCTGAAATTACTGGCACATGAGGCATAACACCGTAGTCCTGAGCTGCAGCGACGCATCTATAATCTGCTTTTGTGGATTGTTGATGTCAATGGGCTGTACTCAGGTGGCCTACACGTTCGTTCGCTGTGGGCGTAGAATAATAAAAAAAAAAAAAAAAAATTGCGAAATAAAAAAAAAACACTTCGAAATCTTTCGAAAAAAAAATATTTTTTTTACTAGTATGATAGGTTTTGAACTTTTCAACAATATACAAGTATAATAATAATATTGGTTTATTAAAGCATGACGTCATCGATTTCATTAAAATTTTGTTATTTCGGCAAGACTTGTGAAACAAAAAAAAATACAACTGTAGTATACTAGGACAGTTATTTAACACAATTTTTGCAATAATATAACAATATGTGTTGATACAGATAATGTATCTATTGATACGTTATCACCCCTTATCAATATCCGTCACTATCAGCTTGCTTTATCCATATATATTTATTTAACCGACACACATGAACCAGACGTCAGTTTTTATATAAAATTATTTATTATTTTTAATTTCCTGAGTGAAGTGCAAATCAAATAATTATTTAAATATTTTATTTATTGGATTATACTAGTGGTTATAATGGAAGCTATGGCTGATTCTGTTGCTATGGATGAAACGGCTTCGATGGAAGAAAGTTCCCCTGATGTAAAAGGCTTTAACTTTAGACCTTCAAATACGAGGTAATATATGATAACATAGCATAACACTTATATTACTTAGAACGGTGTGGCAGAGGTGTACAACACACTTTACCTGTTATGTTTAGGTCCTATGATAGGGGTGAGCCTTTCGCCATCCCCCACACACCACCACAATTCCAACTTTGTGCTGCTATTGTGAATTTCCTGACAGAAAGATCAGAAATAACACATTGCCCGACCCGGGCATCGAACCCTAAACCTCATACGTGAAAAACGTATACGCTAACCATCGAGGTAGGTTTTTTTATTTAGTTTAAGGTAAAGAGGCGTATTGATACACTACAATGAGTAAGAAACGACTTAGGCATAGATGTTTTGGCGAAGCAGGTCTTAGGTAGGTAAGTTAAATATAGATTACTAGCTTCCGTGTCACGATGATAAAAAGTAGCACATATTTTTCTGGGCTCTTACACAACCTTTACATGAATTTTCATCAAGATGCGTCTTGTAAATTCAGAACTTATTGGGTACAAACAAACATTAAAAAAAATCTTAAAAATATTTTGTACATTTATAGAATTATTTAATCCATGGAAAACTTACAGATCAATATACTTAAATTATTGTTTCTAATATTGTATCTATGAATGGCATTTCCTTTATTTATGATTTACATACATATTTGTTATTGAGTATTTGTACGAGTCATAATAAAAATACTATTGGTACACATAAATTGCAATTGGAAGAAAATTATCGGCACAGACTTTAAGAACTATTTAGGTATTTACCCGCCTTTTTCAGTTATTGAATGCACTTTTAAGGTATTTTGAAGTTTAATTTTTTTTTTTCGAGTTTTTTTTTCGTGGCTAGTGTTTAGATAAGACGATTGTGTACTTTGAGCTTAATCATTAAATATCATCTTTACTTCCATACTAATATTTATAATATAAGACAAAATATTTTTTTGTTTGTTTGTACTACCTAAGAAGCTCCAAATCTACTGGATCGATTTTAATGAAGATTGATGCGGCAGCTTTTTATTGACATACCATCTGGGTGAAGCCGCGAATTAAAGCGAGTAAAATACAAAATTTTAAAGTGTCTATTCACGTTGTATTCAGTAAATAGCTACGGGTTGCAAAATAACTTGTTCAATGTGTATATCTCTACCTAATCCTTCTGGGTTGTACAGGGTAATGTTATGTTATGTTATTATATTTCAGCAAAACCGCGGTTATCCCGAAAGAAGATTATGGTCCTCAATTTAAACGGGATGCGCTATACTACGATATGAGCGGAGATAAACATCTGATAATTTTAAACCATTATTTGTTTAAAAATACACGTTATTTTAAGTAAGTGTTTTACTCTTAATTATTATCTCGATGACTTGATTTATATATGTATATTAAAGGAAATTATTATACTAAATTTTCTGTAAAAAAATTGTTTTTGTGGATTAATGATGTTCATGGGCTGTACTCCATTTATCATCTGGTGGACTACTTGTTCGTTCGCTGCAGCCATATTATAAAAAAATAAATAAATTTACAAATGTAAAGCCAAACGTAGAAAGATTTTTACTGTTACAGTTACCAGCAGCCCAGTACAAGAAAGGGTACAGATAAGGATGTAAAAGCTCTGAAATCATTGTTCAAAAGTTTCGATTTCCAAGTCACTGTGTTTGATGACTTGGAATATGAAGACATTATCAAAAATTTAACTGCAGGTAGGTTTCATGTCTAAAACAGATATGAGTAACTATGAATATTTAAAAAAAATAGTTATAAAATACAAAATTTGTACGCGTCGTGCCTTACTAGTTACTCCACGATACAATAATAAATGACAATGCAACTAATTTTATATTATTTCTATTATTTCATAAAATATAGTCTATGCTTATCAGGAATAATTTAGTATTCTAAAATAAATTATTTTTCGAAATCAGTACGAACGAATCTTTCCTCATTTTAATATTACTTGTGGTACCATTTTACACCTTTGGGACTCAATTCAGATTAAATTTTTCTAGTCGCAACAAGAGACCACAGCAAGACCTCATGCATCTGCATCACGATCCTCACTCATGGAGACAAGGGGGGTGAAGTCCATGCCGCTGATAGACCTTACCTACTGACTGATGTACTGACCATCTTCGAGAAGCAGGCCAGTCTCGTGAACAAGCCTAAGCTATTCTTTGTTCAGGTAAAAACTTGGTTGTGAATGTAAACACAAAGCGATTCGCAGTTCGAACCATACTCTCTCTTTTTGTCGATACCGCTGAAAGACCTTATCTTCTGACTGATGTGCTCACCATCTCCGAGAAGCAGGCCAGTCTCGTGAACGAACCGAAGCTGTCTCTTGTTCAGGTAACTAAAAAGTCGTTTTTATGCGTCAGGTCTATGTAAAGTCATTTTCTCCCATTCTTCTTCTTCGTCGTGTCGATGGCTGAGTCAAATTTTATTTTGACTTGCCATCGTGGTGAAAGGATTAGCCAATTCGCTTTGGAGAACTCGCGAATTGCCTAGGGTGCGCCGGACGTAGGAAATCGTCGTGTACGTCACTTGTGGATGCTCCTTTCATGCACCCCCATTTTTCAATTTCCCCATTGAGTGCGGTGTGATCAAATCCTGACAATAAGTGAAGAAAGGTAAAAAATTGACACCATTTTATAAGTGTCAACGGTTTGTGTAATAATTCTACAAAATGCTTGTTAGTGGCAACTGTTTACTGATGCACTTCTACTTCTTCATTCAATTACTCTACGTGAATTGTGAATTAAAATATCTGGCGCACGTTCTAGTAATCTATTTTCTTCAACAGGCTTGCAGAGGTGCTGAAATGGATGCTGGTAAAACTGTGCAACTGGATAGCGAAGGCGTTTTAACAGTGCCTACACATGCTGACTGCCTTATCTTATGCTCGACAGTTGAAGGTAGTCCTATATATTTTTAAACAATCTAATTAAGTAGAGATGTGCTGACTAGTCGGCCGAAACCATAGTTGGCACACCTCGATTATTTAGGCATTGAAGGCTTTATTTAGGCTTTGAATTACGAGTACATGTTTAAAAAATAGCACATCATCTAAAACTACGACAAAATAGTTCATTACACAGAATTGCGTCGGATATTTTATAACTAAAGTGGAGTCATTTTAATTTGTAACATTTGACAGTTCATTTATGCAAAAAAAAATATACCTTACGCAAAAACTCAAGAAAACAACATCAGTTTTTTTAATACAATTATTTATTTAGAAAATTAGACTCTACTCCTGATGTACATAAGTAGCACTTTGCTTTGCATAAATGAACTGTCAAATGTTACCTATTAAAATGGCCTTACTTTAATGCTCTGTACTTACATTCGGTTTACGCATAGTTTTACTCCAAAACGAGTACAACTCAACGTGTGGACCGTGAACGTCACAACTCGGCTAGCATCAAGCTGACTCGATAGAAAAATAAATGTAAATTTCTCCGCACTGTGTTAAATATAGAAAAAAATATCCTGCTGTGATTTTACTCGACAATTTAGCTCGATCGAGTTAAACCGTATGTGAGCTGAAGCCTAAGTATCGCTAACAAGCTTGTCCTAATACCACAGCATAAAGATATATCTACCCAGTATTCTGACTAGACCCCTATTCTTGAAATAACAAAAGACAATAACACGGTACAAGATAGAGCTACCCATATACTTTATTTAAATAACTAATAGTATACCTGATTTGAATTTCAAACAATTTTTTTTGAATTAGTTTTTGGTGTGCTTATTGCGTTCTTATTTTAAGCGAAGCACGTTTCGTTTTGCGAACGTTTATTTGAAAATAGAGTTCTCTTATATGTACTTTCCTCTTTTCAGACTACCTATCCTTTAGAGACTCGAACGGCTCCTGGATGATCCAAGCTCTATGCAACATCATGTCCAAGTACCGTGATGACCTTGACCTCCTGCACATGATCACCTTGATGAACAGAGATGTAGCATACGAACGAGCGACGTACACACCAAGGAATAAGGATATGATGAATAAGAAACAGATGCCAGAGACTAGATTTACGTTGACTAAGTTGCTAAAGTTTTAATAGAGGACTTAAAAAGGTCGCTAGTTGAAAAGTCGAAGCACGAGCGTTGCGAAACTTGAGCGTAAAGAGCGAGGCGTTCTGTCATGCACAGTTATAAATAAAATTTATATAGCTTATGTCACCCAGCCTATTCTTAATCCAGCGAATCTAAGACACCTCATTCATTAAAATCCGTGCAGTAGTGTAGGCGCTATGGTGGAACATACAAACATACATACATAGACTGTCAAAATCATTACCCTTTCTTTTGGCTTCACCGTAGTCGGGCAAAAAATATTGCAATTATGTCAGTCAAGTACTGCAAATGGCCGCCTCGCATTTTAGGCGCAAAACGGTTTAGCGCACGGCCGCAACGCTGCCGCACCCCTTAGTATTAGTGACACTACTAAGAAAGTGTGTATCTCTTCGTCACATCAACTCAAAGAACCGTGATGACCTTGACCTCCTGCATTTGATCATTTTTATAAACAGAAAATTAGCATACGAACGAGCGACGTTACCACCAAGGAAAAAGGATATTTATTTATTTATTTATTTATTTATGGCACTCCAACTACAATTCACATGTACATTTTAGTAAGATAATCTTATGCATTAATATGCTAGGTGAACTTGTCACTTAAAGGTGTGCACAGCACTTACAGTTTATTCTGCGATAACATTATAATTATATTAACTGTTTTAACTAACTAACATGCAATTTAATTTAATCAAAGTTAATAATAATAAAATATGTTACATTTAAAAAGGTACATGATTTAAAAAAAAGCAATATTACATAAAACATTGATACTTGAACAAAATGCAACATTCGACAATGTGTATATAAAGTAATATTTCAAAGACAAAGTTCTGGTATGGCAATATCATATTAATAAATGCTAATATTAATATTAATATTATATATGTTAAGTAAGATACAGATGCCTGAGACCTGAGTTTCAAAGTTTGTCAAGCTAGCTTTAATAGACCAAGTATTAAAAAAGGAATATATTGAGCCCTAATTTTACAGGTTTTAGATAAACCTTATTGGCAGGAAAAATATAAAATATATATATAACACACATAAATGAAAGTGACAGCTGTGTTATTTTTTAAGTGTAACACACAACACAATACATATTAAGGCCCAGTTTCGGAGGTTCCGATCGATAAAATATAACCTGAAAGAATTTAAAAGTGACACATCACTTTTAAATTCTTTCAGGTTATATTTTATCGATCGGAACCTCCGAAACTGGGCCTTAATATGTATTGTGTTGATAAATCTAAGTCTAAGTGTGGTTATATGTCACTTGATGTGGGCTCTCACTCATTTAAAAACAAAAAAATGTGGTCATCCTTTATAACAGTCTAAGTTAATTATAATGTTAACCTATTTAGTAGAATTTGTATTTTTATTAAAACTGACGTGAGTTTGTTACATAATTCAAATTATAAAATACGGGTGTTACTCACGTAATGTTGGTATATTTAGTCGACCGCGGTTTCGCCTATGCGTCTAGGCATTATCAATGAGTGCGATACGTCGCGCTTGAGTCGCAGTCAGTCTTGTCGACTAAATAGACCAACATTACGTGAGTAACTAAATAATTTGTATTATTGTGTTGCAATAACATTGCTGTATTGCATCATATTTTACTAGCATTTGGGATATACCAAGACCTTGGTAGTTTGCGCTCTATATAAACATAACATAGCATCACGCTTATATTACCCAAAAGGGTGTGGCAGAGGTGTAAAACACCTACATTTTATCTTCTATGTTTAGGTCCCATGGGATAGCTATTTTGAAGCTGGTTTAGTTATTTGCACGATACCAATGTCTAAAATCCAGTTTTTTAAATTTTTGTTTGTCTGTCTGTCTGTTTGTGTCATCATTTAAATGGCTAGCCCGATTTTGATAAAAGTGTGTGACTTTGATTGTAACTTCGGTGACATATGTATCAGCCATTTATCCAAAACACAATGGTGTAAGCACTATTGGCGCCAGCATATTATGAAACAGTGGTGCATTCTTGCACATGCTCGTTAACACAAACGCTACCACCTGTGACTAGCCAAGTTCTTGACAATAAAGCAGGCAATAGTCGACATGACGCAACCATTTGGTTCGATTGTGTGTTGAACATCGCAAGTTTTCATTTCCTTCTATAAGTCCTTATTGACGGAAGGCAAGGCATAAACGTACAGCAATCAAGGCAATTTTTCTTTTATTCATTATTTCAGGACCTTATGTCATTTACCGAACAAAAATAATGAATAGTGGAACTTTAATAGGTGTAATAAAATTGTATTTATTATTCTTGACCATTAAAAATTTCCGCACTAAATTCAATTTCTCAAATAGAAAAATTCACACATTAAACTTTAGTACAAATTAAAGTTAAATAATAGCATATACTACTACTGTAGACATATTTATATAACTACAAAAATGCATGTTGGATCTTAAATTAAACTAGTCTCATGAAATAATCTAAACTAAGGCTCGGCGCAAATGGGCCACCGACCACATCACCGGTGTCTGTCGCGCGCTACCGCCACATTTTTAAAAATGTCAGAAGCGAGCGACAGCTACCGGTGTCTGGAAACCGCTACATTTTATAACCCGCTAGTGCAGATCAGAATTCAAATCCCAAATAGCGGGACGTGAATGGATTTCCGATATGAATGTATCAACATCCATTGAGACGTCGTGCTCCATGATGATACGCGTGCGATACGTATAACGTCGGACGGTTACTGGGCGGGGGGTGGAGCAATGCGAAAGTGGCGTCGGCGTTTTGTGTGGCACGTAGTGACCACTAGTGGCGAGTCGCGGACACTACTGTAGCGAGTGGCCGCCACCGGGTACACGTGTGCGGCGTGTCTATACAAAATATATTTAAAAGTGTGTTAAATTGCCATCTTTGGCCACCGGTGGCTGTGGTCGGTGGCTCATTTGCGCCGAGCCTTAATAAGTCACTGTCAGAAGGTCTCGTACCCAAAATGCTGGCACCATTTATTTTATTTTAATTTAGAAGGTACAGAAACAGATGACAGATTAAAGACTTCATATATAATTGTGTTTTACATGAAATAAATTGTAAATCCGACGCCCAATTATATCTGTAGGTACACAGATTTAATTAAACAGCTTCAACAAGAAAGGTAGTATGTTAATCAAAGAAACAAAAGAAATTTAACAACTAAATAATAAGATTAAATTTAGCAAATTAGGTGCTTAACTTTAATTAATTTTAATTACATAAAGATGATTTAAATTCATTCAGTTCGTCCTGAAAAATATCTATTTGAGAGCAAACTAAATAAAATATGTGAATAAGCAAACTAAAAAGTTGACTATTCTGTGAAACATTATTATTATAAGCAGGCACACTAAATAGCTGTGGAGGACCCAAAGGTCGTGTTGGAAAGTCACAATCTACTGAGCCGTTCACAATTCTATGTAAAATGCTCCGCATTGTATTGTGATACAAAGTCAGTAAGTAAGATGTTGTTATTTAACAGATGCGGCATTTTTTTCGGGCAATTAATTTATTTCTTTTGAAATATACTGTTATTTATATTATGCTACACTAACTCGACAAATTTATTCTTATATTCTTTGCAGCCTTATGTCTTCTCTTTTAACATTAATCTTCCGAGGCTTTAACCAATTACATTGGGGTTTCTAGTCTAACGGTCTATCCGTATAATACGTTGAACGATCTGCCATCAGACCTCCACAACCCAGTACGAGGTAATACGATACTCTTTGTTAGACTAGTTGCCAGACTCTGGTCTCTGACTACCCGTAACGACTGCCATAGATGTCAATCTTCGTTTTTTGACATAATCTAAATTGCATAAATCAGTAATCGCTTCTCCTGTAACTTACACCGCGCGTCCCGGTAATCGACCGCCGATAACTAACTTGATTTCCTCTCCGGATATAACTTTTTCCCAGGGCTGCAGGGCAAGGACAATTGTTTGATTGATGACAATTTGATTAACATCGGTTTCGTTTATAATGGAGCACTTTTCTGATTAGCATTAAGGCTCGATAACGCTTCATTTCCTGTCACTTTGAATCTTAGCTTTTGTTCTGATATTGTCAGATTTTCTTCATTTATCATTTGCAAGCAATTTTGTAGAATTATAATGAGATGAGTTGACAGAGTTTTTTGGGTTTAAGCAATACTTGTGTCGTCTTCATCTTTATCCTTACTAATGTTATAAATTCGATGCTGATGATTCGAATGTTTGTGAGTAATGTTTGTTACTCTTTAACGCAAAAACTGCTGGATCGATTTTGATGAAATGCCGCGGGTGGAAGCTAGTAGTCTATATTATGTCTACTTACTCACGGAACGAGACTTTGTTATTACAAACTCGCAATTTTAACAATGTGGGATGAAAATCTTCCTGAAGATATATGCCACTTATCGACTACGCTGATGTCTGTTTTCTAGATGTAAAGGAGGAACATCTTAACAAACTGGAACGTCTGCAGAATCTGGGTATCCGCTTCATTTTCGGTTTTTCGGAAATATGATCATGTTTCCGAATTCAGGAAAAAGTGGGGTGGTTACCCATTCGGCAACGTCGTGACCTCCATATTCTGTCTTTTCTTTTTTCCGTCCTTCACAATCCTAATTCTCCTTCTTACCTGCGTGAACGCTTTGAGTACTTAGTGCCCAGGGGTAAACCCTGCCGTTCTTCCTCTTCTCTTCTTCTTCGCACTCCATTACACTATTCAAGTTGTTATGACAGATCCTTCTCTATTCAAGCATTGCGGTTATTGAATAGTCTTCCTCATAAAATACGAGATAGTCCATCTATTACGGTATTTAAGAAAAAAGTTAAAGAGCATTTTCATTCTAAGATAAAACTTAAACCAATTTGACATGACAATATATATAATTTTATTTTATATTATAAAAAAAATAAAAATCTCTTTTTAATTTTCTTTCTTCATTTATTGTTATTTAATAAATATATATGTATGTATACTTTTATATATTTTTAATATATATTATGTTTATGTTATTTATATATGTATATATATGTACTAGGATGTAAATATGTATGCGGATTTAGTTATATTTATCTTTGGTACTTTCCTCTTAAGTTGTACACTTATCTTGCCCTCTATGGCATCATCGTCTCCTCTATTGCTCTAGGTTTGCTGGAAGAGAACTCAAGCACTGAGTTAAGCTCGCCTTTTGTATTCAATTACTGTTTTATGTTTATTTCTTTGTAATCTTTTGTGTACAATAAAGTATTAAATAAATAAAATAAATAAATAAATATTCAAATATACCATGGACGTAGGTGGTTCAATCCACTCCCAAAATGACATCTTTGAAAAATACATATTTAATGCAAGGGAAAACGAGAGAAATAGACTAAAATTTATTAAAATTATAAAATTCAAACATAAAAGAGAATAGACTTAAAATAGTGTCCACATCGGGCAAAAGGGTAAGTTACGATAGTTATCAAAAATATATTTAAAACAATCCATACTCCATATTTTTTGCTCCTATTATTAAAGATATTAACTTTTTTAAGTCATTCTTAATACTCCCGATTTTAGTTATTTTTTAAATACGAAACTTGGAATTTTTAATATTATTCTGATAACTGCCATAACTTACCGTATCACCCGACTCTACGTAAAAATGTCATTTCCCCTCCTGCTTTTCAAAAGAACATGAACTTAATCCGAGATAAGGCAAAGGTTTCCTTTGGCAACAAATCCATTTTGACCATCATCAACAATAATTTTTAAAAAAACCATAACTTTGAC
Organism: Hypena proboscidalis; assembly: GCA_905147285.1. Taxonomy (NCBI): domain Eukaryota; kingdom Metazoa; phylum Arthropoda; class Insecta; order Lepidoptera; family Erebidae; genus Hypena; species Hypena proboscidalis. The sequence goes on from LR990130.1 coordinate 20,658,741, forward strand.
CTTATGCAAATCTATCTATGATCCTTCTTGGTAATTTACTGCTATTCCCCTAGGAGTTACAGTACCGGCAGCCACCAGTCTCGCGAAGGAGATTCCTGGCCCACAAACCTGAATAATGAAACCAGTCTCCATTGTTCCCTACATGTTTAATACATCATCACCGCTTTACAATTTATAGAACACATAAATCAAAGCCTTTAAAACGTCCCTATTCTGACACCACGTTAACACGATTGAATAAATAACAAGGTCAATTTAACTTGTGAAATAACTTTCAGAAGTAGAACTCCTGGGACGTTGTAGCGTTTAGCAATCTAAAATAATATTAATGTTGTGCAGTTGTGTGGAATAGGGGTCGGGGGTCAATGGTCGATGTTTGAATTCTCAGGGCCCTTAGTTTTGATAGTTTGCTAGAACTATGAAAGTGGCAGTTTATTTTTGTACCGTATGTTGGTTTATTATAGTCAAAATAATATGGACGAAACTGCTATTTTCTAGAAACGATCAAAACTGGAATAAGGATCACATCATAGGTGTAAGGACTTTCCAACATTAAATTATGTTGCTTCTGAGAAGAGCTCTTGATAGCCCTTGCGGTAATAGGATTAGTCAGCCAGACACTGCGTTACCGTCATCTTACTGTCCAGGGTGCGCCGCGGGGAGTCTCCTATCATGCTCCCCATCGGCTTTTGTGCCCGTTGTCTCCCCCTAAGTGTGCCCGTGAAGACCTTATGCAAGCCACAAGCAATGGAGTAGAAGTCCCTACCTACTGGGCCAAAACAATATACATAAAAATAAGAAAACCATAATGCCATTGACACGTAAGAATAAGAAGAGGAAGACAGTAAATTATTATAAGCGCCCATGATTAGGAGAATACAATTGCAATGAAAATTTGCTTGAATACCGTAATAAAAACCACATTGCCGGCGCAGTTGTTCTGAATAAGCAACGCAACCACGACAAGCAACTTCAATTGTAAAACGGCAAAATACGCATCGAACTAATGCTCTGTACGTCGTATGTATTCCATGGAACAGCAATAAGTTACTCGCTATAAGCCACTCTGTCGCAGCTATAGGCTGGCGCAGTTGCAGGCACTGAATTAATAAGCGACCGCGATTGCGACCAGCGCGTAAATTGGGAGGATTAAAAATGGAAGGCGGTTACACCGAAGTGTAAATGAGTTCTGAGATTGTACACGTGTTTGTTTAAAGTCACACTACTACTTACATCCACCCGTGGCTCCTACCGTGTGATAAGTCGATCTTCACAAATTAAAACTAAATCTATCTCATGAACCACTTTATCTATTGGTGAAAATTGCATAATAATCCGATCAGTAGTTTTTGAGATAAATGCGAACAGTCAGGTGCGGCGGTGGAGTACGATTTATAATATGTAGTATCTAAAGCAAATCAACTTGCAATCACAGCGAACTGCGATCTTAAAAAAACGTTCTTATAAAGATGCGTTTTTATGAAGATACAACAAAATGGTTAATTTATTCTCTTCTTCCTGTAGCAGTAACACCTGTAAAATGATTTGCTGGATCAGTTAATGACGTCTCGACGCTAATTCAATGACGTCTCCATCTTATTTGACGCCTTGAAACTCATAAGTATAAAAGCTACTCTGTCTGTTCCGTCTTCACGGCTAAATCACATAATAAAGACGACCGGATGGTGGAGTGGGTAGTGTACCTGCCTGCGACGCCGAGGTCGTGGGTTCGATTCCCACTTATCTTTGTGTGCATGAACATGGGGGTTTGTCTTAGTCTGGGTGTTTCTATGTATAATAAGTATGTATTTACAAAAGAAAAGTATATATGTATTAGTATCAGTTATTCTAGTACCCTTAGTACTAGCTCTGCTTAGTTTGGGACTAGATGACGTTGTGTGTGAGTTATGAAATATTTATTATTATTGTAATCACTAAACCAATCTGTATTAAAATTAGTATGGAGATAGCTTAAGACCCTAAGAAGGCTATTGGCTTTTTATCGACGGCGACTTCGCAGGCAGCAGCAAGATTTTTATTTTAAATAAGTCACGATTGAATTTCGTTGGCGATAGACTAACCCCTCCTATCACTATCTAAACATAATAGGTAAAACATGGATGTTTTAAATACATATATGTATATATACTTCTTTACACACTCCTAGGTAACATACGTGATGTCATGTTATTTTAAATTTACATTTTCGCACGTGAATTAAAGTATATTTACAAGTCTAGAATATTTATAGTCTTGTACGCTTTTTAATTACATTTAATAGACTACATATTGACATGGCACAGTAGAACTTTGCTATACCTTATACTAGACTGTTCTGCATTTTCTTACAGGAATTCCGTGCGTGGGTAACTGTGACAGCTATTTATTTATTTATGCCCTATGAAAGGTGGGGTGCATAGCATTTTACGGTTGTTGACGTGCAAGAATGAGGAACGACAGTGTATGGGAGATCATTACGTATGTATAGAAAGAAGGTGCCAGGGGAATATATTACAGTAACCAAGGGATTTTTTTTTATTTCATGTATAATCAGCCAACTTGACCGTGGTAGCTTACCATTATAACGCTTATTTATATTTTTTTAAGGTTCTTTACACACATTTATTTTTCTACCTCGATGGTTTATTGGTTAGCGACCCTCACCGCGAGGTCTCGGGTTCGATTCCCGGGTCGAGCAATGTGTTATCTGTGAACTTGCCGTTTGGCAATAAACAATAGCAGCATGAAGTTGTAATTGTGCCCGGTAGTTGGCGATAGGCTCACCTCCTATCCCACGGGACCTAAACATAACAGGAGAAATGTGGGTGTTGTACTTCTGCCACACCCTTCTGTGTAATATAGGCGTGATGTTATAAGCAAACTAACAATACAAAACTAAGCATAACAAAAGAAGAAAATATGTTGATTTTTTAGTGACTCGCTGTTTTAAAATGTCATACTTTTTAAGTATGTATATATAAATAAATAAAATCAGAAATTACAGTACTGTGTAAAAGAAAGCCAAGTATTAAGTATGCGAAGACAAAAAATCTTCACAACGCTGCACGCCTACCCACGTCGTGAAATATTGATGCACTTCAGGAAAAGCCGCTAATTAACCTTATATTTCCAGACATTTCCAGCTTGCGCCTGATTAAACCGGCTTAATCAGGTTCACGCTCGTTTATTGTGTTCTAATATTTATTTGAACAAAGACTGTGGTTTAGGTGATATATTTGGATTGCTATTTTTAATCTATTTTGCTTGTTTGGGGTTACAGTATTTTTGTGCTTTCTGGATTCTTATTTGCAGATTTACGATCCATTCGGTACATTATTTAGGCCTGAGCTAGACTTAAATTATTACTACTATTAACTATCTTGAGATTAACATTGGAAACGCTATTATATATACCAACATGGTGACAAATATTTTTTTTCTTTACAAAACGATGCATGCACTAGGAATGACCTCGGTGTCGCGGGGGTGTTCACATACATATATTTTACACACACGGAACACATTGTACCTAACTAACATATTATTTAGCTAGCTTGTGTCCGCGGTTCAGGGTTGCCCTCGATTACTCTAGGTTCCCACCATCAGATCGTGACCAGATGAGAGTGGTGCGGAGAGTAGTTCTTTCAGACTAAAAAATCATTTCTCAAATCAGTTTAGGCGTCATCAAGTAGTCGGCGAACAAACATTAAAAGTGTTATCGAAATGAGAAGTCGGTTAAAAATAGATAGTTATGTAGTATCCAAGATCAGAAGCTGTGGACTGGGGACAGCCACACATTGTACGTGACATTTTACAAATTATTCGAAAGCTCTACAACTAATTACTTTTAGCTAAGCGACCATTTGTCTTGTCAGACGTACACAAAAACAGCTACATCTTCAAGGGACAATATAATATATGAAATATTATATTGTCCCTTGAAGAGAAAATAATTATGCGTTATACAATGTCACTTTGAAAGGACGCGAAACCTATTTACTTATATGTCCTTCATATGTATTATGGGCGCTTTTTATTGGGTAAATTAAAATGCTCCCTGAAATATCAAAAAATTAATCGTACTAAAACCAGAAAGAGCTCTTTTTTTGCGACAAAACAATATATATTAATAATAAAATGTGTAACTGTAAAATACTTGAACATAAAACAATGAAAAATTCACTTAATATATAAATATTCGTGAATTTGAAAACAAGTTTATTGATCAGTATAGAAGCAGAATTTTAATACTGACGTAGCTGCCACAAATCCCTAGACTATGTCAATTCCTAATTTTCTGGCAAGTTAATATGACTAAATTTGTCTTCCACCAATCTTCATTAGTCTCCGAGCAGTATTCACCCTCAGGGTACGTCATTACAATCACAGAGGTTAATTACCGACTGATTGCAATGCTAGCACAGATTCTACTCGTGGCATCAGCCATGTGATTGTCGATAAGAAGAATAATGTAACTCAGAAGAGTCTAGCTTCCAATGAGTGAAAGATTTTAAAATTTATATTAGTTAATTACCAAATTTGATACAGACATCAGTCTTCCTTATTATAATATACTAGCTCCTGAACGTAACTATCCCCAGGGTCCTAAACTATCTTTACAGCAATTTCAATTAATACTATATTTCTATGTATAATAAGTATGTATTTACAAAAGGAAAGTATATATGTATTAGTATCAGTTAGTCTAGTACCCATAGTACAAACTCTGCTTAGCTTGGGACTAGATGGCGTTGTGTGTGAGTTGTAAAATATTTATTTATTTATTTAATTAAAATCAATCTAGTAATGCAAAGATTTTTTGGGTAAAAATAAACAAAAAAACAAAATTAACTTTTACTTCTATATAATATTAGTATAGATTAGCTATACCGCGCGGATTCGGCTATCTGATACCTTAATAATATATAACCTTTTGGATGAAGATGGATTTTTTTATGGAGGACTTTGGTGCAGTAATTTTTGAGGTAAATCGTAGCAAACAAGCAAAAAATCAAATCTCTCCTCTTTGACCTTTTTTAATGTTCATTCCCCGATTACTCGAAGACTGGACTGATTTAAGAAATTCTTTTTTTGTCTGAAAGAGTATACATGCCATGTGGTCCCATATTCATCCGGTCACAATCTGATGATGGATTTACCGTTTACTGTATTCTTTCAAGTTATACGTAGATGAGGCAAGACGTTGAATATTACTTATGAATTTCTTTCTTTTCAGTGCATTTATTGTAATCAAAGTCGGTTTTTTTTGGTAAATTATTATAGTATTAGTTTAACATTATTTAATATTAGCTTACAGTGGTCCGTTCCATGAATCTTAGTAAAGAACTATGTCACACAGAAGTTGTGTGTGTCTAGAGACACAACTCGTACAATGCGGGTTACTTCTGTGTATTGTGCTTTGTGTATAGTGGAATATTCTAAGATAGTGGACAATGCCGCAACTCAGATACATACTGACATACACGATATACGCAATAAGAGCTATACCTATATATTCCTTTGTCCAATTTACAGTACTAAAGGCAGGTAAATAAATAGACCAAGTGTTTGCATAGTCATCATATGCGACAGATTTTTTAATCGTTCAGTAAAAGTTAAATTTTAATTGATAATTTTTATCCTACGATCGAAAAGTAATCTAAGAGAATTCACAGATGAGGCAGACAAAGACAAAGCCTGTAAAAATATACACGTAGACTAGAGAACCTCCTCTGTTTTTTAGTCGGTTAATAAGTACCATCATATTATCTTATTTCCCTACCAAATAGAATAGGGCCTAAGTAAAATTCGATTATGTGGTAATTATACCCTTAAATTATTGCACTGGCACTAGAAAACCCAAAATAAGAAGTTAATTTGTGTTTAGAACACATAGGTAACCATATTATGATATAACTGTACAACATATGAATAAGTATAAGTTGACGCGCCTCTCGTCGCAAAGTTTCAGGTTCGATTTCCGGGTTGGGCTAAGAGTTATTTCTGAGGTTGCCCAGGCAATTCATAATAGGAGCACGGAGTTGGAATTGTGGCCGGTGGATGGCGATAGGTTTACCCCCTATCCCATGGGACCTAAACGTAACAGGTGAAGTGTGGGTGTTGTACACCTCTGCCACATCCTTCTGGTAATATAGGCGTGATGTATGTTAGTATAAGTCATATTACCACCACAAACTCCGTCACCAAAACTTTCTAGCAAGCTCTCTTGTACCGTCAGCAAACACAACCAAAGTAGAAATCTAGGCACAAAGTTGTGGCCAACAAGATAAGCAGAAACTTTATGTTCAACACACAGTATGTGCTACCTGGAAGGCTTATAAACTTTTTTGCTAACCATACGCGCTTACGGTCGACATTTTTAAACCTTGTAGCTACTTTTTTTGTAGACGGTACTCGTTTATTAAACGTATAACTGCTTTTGCAGATAAATATCAATTTAATGGTTTTAGAATTTTAATTGGATAACGTGAAAAATATTTAAATAGTAAATAATTTGTCTTTAAAAATTAAACTCTAGTGACTTTCAAGTTAAAGTTTGCAAAGTAAGTAAGAGTCGGTTTAAATTGAAATTCAGACTTAAAAATAGAACTTGACTTGCTTCGTTGTGGTTATATAAAGATTGAAAGCTCAGCTAAATTTTTTTAAAATTAGACAACAGGTCAAAATCGCGTAATTATTATAAAGGTAAATAAATTCATAAAAATCAAAATTGTGACGATCAAGTGAGGGTAGTGGACAATACCCGCGCTTCACGGATACGACGCTGAGCTTCACCAGTCGGCTCGTGACCACGAATGATGCAAGTCATTCGAAACGTCGAGCATAGGTATTTATTTCTTCTTCTCAGTCGTTTTCTTCATTGCTGAAGGCCGTGTCTAGCTAGACACTCGATGCACTATACTTCTCCACGCATTCCTGTCCTCGGCGGTCTTAAGAGCCTTGGTTATTGAAAGACCAGTGAGCGATTTAACCAGGTCTGACCAGCCGGTAGGTGAGCGACCACGTGATCTTTTTCCGTCGACCTGGCCAACTACCATCAGCTTCTCTAGGCTGTCAGGGTTTCTGCGAGCGATGAGTCCGAAGTATTTGAGGATGCGCTTAAAACAGATAGCAGACAACCTTGTGGTGATGCCGAGCTCCTCAAGAATGGACACGTTGGTCCGGCGTGCAGTCCATGGAATTCGCAACATTCTCCTCCAGCACCACATCTCGAAAGCGTCGATCTTTGCCCTTTCACTCTGTCTTATCGTCCAGGACTAGGAGGTATTTATTTACCTTTATAATAATTACGCGATTTAGACGCGTTGTGTAATTTTTGAAAAATGTCCTCAAATCGCGAAAGTTTAAAAACTTACTCAGCTAAATTATGAAATATAACATAACATCGCACCTTTATTACCCAGAACGGTGCGGCAGAAGTGTATAATACTCACACTTCACCTATTAAGTATAAAGGGATTATTGAGTCAAATTACGTAAATTTTATTTTTCATAACCACATTAATTTTCGAGTCCGAGACGTCGCGCGGAGGCGACGCCACGCGAATAATAGCCCAGTTGATGAATCTACGTACGAGATTCGAAACTAGTCGCCATATCCCGGCTAAAGTAACGTGAGTAACCTGTATTCTCAATATTAACATTAATTATCATTTTTTCAAAAAAAAATAATCTGCATGTTAAATTAATTTCGAGGCTGAAAAGCCCTGGGTTAAACTTAATTCGCTTAATTTTCTCAAAGATTTATTACGAACATACCGAAACAATTTGCTATTTTCGATAACAATTCACCATTACACATAATAACGGCACATTATAAGCGACCAATATTTGTAAATTAATATTATACGTGGTCGGGGCGAGCGTGAGGCTGCGTTTACACTGAAACGGAATGGAGCGAAGCAGAGTAGGTAATAAGCGGCCGTGACGCAATGGATAAAATAAATAAAAATAAAATAAAATAAAATTTATTAAGTGCCAAGATGTTTACATTTTCTTTACATTTTAAATATATTAGTATAAATGACAGGTCTTTGTAATGTACAAAACTTTGCAATCGACTAAAAAACTCTTGCACTAGGCTTAGCCTGTCCTGCAGGAGGCATTGGTCTTATGATCGAGTGGACGTGGGAGTTTTATTGCATAAGATAGCATTTGAACTGCCAGTGAAGTATGCTATATTCAATGCCTGGGTCGGGCAAAAGCGTTATTCAGGATTTTTCCATTTAGATATTGTTCGGATCCTGGCCATTCCAGCACAGACGTGAACTTCCTTCGAGCTAGTACTAACTATTAGTAATAGGTATTTGCAAATTACTGGTAAGCTTTTTTTAGAAAAGAAAGAAAAAAAACGAGCAGCTTGTTCATATTTGATTTAATGTGCTGCACTCTACTCCACTCTGTCACGCTCGGGGCTACGTGTTCACTTGTTTTATTAAGTCCGCACAGCTAGACCGGGGTTGAGTGAAGCGGAGAGGTACGGAGCGGACTTACACGGTTAAAATCACTGTGATTGGTTCATATGGTCCGGTCCGTCCCTACCGGAGCGGTGCAGAGACGAGTCACATGTTCATATTGTTTTATTTGAAAATCCGTGCCGCCCCACTCAGCTCGATTACAGATGTCGCTCCACAGAAATGAATGTGTTCATTTGTTTTCTTTAAAAGTCAGCGCAGATTGATTGGCCAATACGGTCCGCTCAGTTTCAATGAAAACGCAACCTAATTTTGAGATTACTATCGGATCATAATCTGTAATTTTACGAGTCGGCTACATAATTACAATCGAATTAAACGACTATTAATCAGAGTAACTTCCTTTAGATACGCATAATCGGAAAATTAAAATAAAATATGTGGTTACGTGGTGTAAAATAAGGTTGCGTTAAATAGCTACGGCGTAGGCGTATGTTGTAGAGGGTCTACGTGGCTACGAAAGTACCGTAGCATTAAAGTTAATTTAAAATTAAATATACTTATTATGAGAAAGTAAACTACGGGTAAGTTCTTGTTACCAGGGTCAGCGTTGGGATGGGTGACCATTATAACGTTAGTAATGGGATTTATTTCGTGCTAAGACTATTACAGGCAAAGCCTGTGAAAATTGCTAATATTATTGATAACTTTTGACTACCATTCACTTGAATACATTTTTTTCAAATGTATATATCATAAGAAGAGTGCACGGTTGGCGTAGCGGTTAAAACGGTCGCCTCGCTGCTTTCAACTACGCTGGTGTTGTGGGTTCGATCCTCACATGGGACAAATCTTTGTGTGATTCGCAAAGATTTGTTCTGACTCTGGGTGTGTGAAATGTATGTTTGTGAACACCCCCGCGACATAGGAGTTATTCCTAGTGCGGGCGTCGTTTTTAAAAAAAAAAGAAAAAAAAAGACAAATCTTGATATCTTGGAATCTAATTAAACATAATATTTATTTTCCACAGGTGTCGCTTTATAATACCCACACTTCACCTTGTATGTCATAAATCAATAAAAATTCTAATTAAGATTTTAATTTTAGCCGATTTATCAATATAACTTTTGATATACGCACGCTTAAAGCGAAGGCAAAAGAAAATTAATACATCCAAATGTTGCTTCTGTATTGAATAACTCTTCTCCCTCCATCTTAATAACAGGGATGAATATTTAATCTGACACACGATATATTACAGCGCACAATGTATTTGGCTCGATGTCAACAGCTGTCTGCAGATGGCGCCACTTCCGTCGCTGCCCGGATGTGACGTCAGCAAGTGATTGTGGACCGGTTATTACCGTTTCAATTAAGTGCTTTTTAAATTAATATTTTAATATCTCAGTTTAAATGGCAAACTGTTTTAAATGAATACAGGTACGTTACCACGCATCAGTGACCTATAAAGGGACGTAACGCGACATATAAATAAAATTAAAATTATTTTTTTTACGTAGGGCTAAATGTTATTTGGGTATTTTCCGACAACAATTTTTTATTCCAGTACGGAGTTACATTTGTGCCCGGTGAATGTCGATAGGCCCACCCTGTTTTACATGGGACCTAAATAAATACATAACGGGTGAAATGTATGCGCAAATGTACTTATACCTCATTTTCAGTTATTTACGCAAACCTTACAAGCCATCTATTTGAATTAGTCATTTATATTTGTTTTGAGCGTAAGCTACTATTTAATTCACGAATAAAACAAATTGTGCATTAAAGTATTCAACTTACTACGATGCAAAGTAATCAAGTAATTCTCCAAACCCTTACTACTTAAAGGAATTAACTAAATTAAAAAAAAAACTTGCTCCTACAATTCTTGAAGTAAACAATTTCAGCGACATAACGCATTAGTATACGAATGGTCCATCTGCACCTGAGTTACCATAACAACTATATTTCTACCATTTCACAGCCAACTACCATCGCAATTTGAACCATATGTGTTAAACTATAAGATCGGTATCCAGATCTTTGGGGTGCAAAGTTAAGGTGGGAGTAATGCACACCTCGACAAGGTGAAATCTAGAGTGAGAGGTAAAATTTTCGCAAAAAGACTAGTTTCCTGCCTGGCTAAAGTATGGCTTTTCAGGATAAATATGGTAAGTGGTAAGTAGCTGTTTTAAATTTCAAAGCTGCCGTTGAGCATTCAGATCGTTCCGGCTGTGAATGTTGAGAGAATTTGGCTTGTGGCATAGATGCTTTGTACAAATAATTTTGTATAGACACTTGGCAAGTTATTATAAAACAACTGAATATAACATAACATAACACAAAACACGATTGTCCACTGTCACCCAAAATACAAGCTTTCGCTTAGTTTGGGAGACAGTTAGCAGTACCGCAAGTACAAATACATTTACATGTGTCTTAAATTTAACTTATTTGTGAACCTATATGTATTATTTGTGTTAATAAAGACTTTTTATTTTATTTTTATTTTTATTTTATAACATCCTATATTACCCAGAAGGGTGTGGCAGAGGTGAAGAACACCCACATTTCACCTGTTATGTTTAGGTTCGATGGGATAAGGGATGAGCTTATTGCTATCCACCGGGCACAATTCCAACTCGGTGCTGCTATTGTGAAGTTCCTGACGGAATGTTCATAAATAACACTAAGCCCGACTCAGGAATCGAACCCTTGCGATGAGAGGCACATACGCTAACCACTAGACCATCGAGGCAGTATAATATAATTTGTTAAAAATTAATATTTACTTGGAACTAGGCTCATGCAGCACATAGAAATACAAGCAAAATGCAGCTGTTATTTATATATTTATATTTAGAAATTTTCAGTTCATGAAGTTTAAAAACAAAATAAATATGAAACTCTTTTTACATAAATCATGTTATTATTAAACAAAGCTTCAAAACAGAAACTGAAGAATCAGTTTCAATTTCGTATTAAAAGTGTTTTACAATATCTGTTATAAATATTTTTTATATTTTCCTCAAAGCCACTTAACACAGTCAAATTATAATCCAAAAATATTACGTTAACAATCCTAAACCATTTGCAAGATCTTCTCCAACAATTTTATTTATAAAGAAAACATTTTAGCGAAAAGACAAAATGTACTTGTAACTCACACTACCCAAGGGAATTGTGCTTAACTTTCTGTATATTTTTTGCCTTTTATTTCAGAAATAGGCCTGAAAATTAATGGGCCCAGACTTACAGCCTCTAGGCTTTTTAGGCGACTTCCTTTCCGTAACAAAATGGGACACGTTTCGCTGTCAGTAACAGTGCGTGGGAGAAAAAAAAACATTAATTTTTCATGCCTAACTGTATGATTTTTAGTGTTCCTATAAAATTTTGAATGATAGTAATACTTCGATGTTTATTTAGCACTTTACTGGTAAAATGAGGATATTCTAGGAAACATAGATATGATATTATACTTATTTAATGAGGCTAGCTGGTTACGCCTACAATAGTGACCCACTATAAAGTATATCATATATTATTGCCAGTTCCAAACTATATAAAATACAATGCTAAAACCAGATTAGATATTGTCAGTGTATCATTTTCTCAAATTGAAAATAAAATATTACAAAAATAATTAAATTTCCTTACAAACTGACTGGATTTTAATGTCCAATTAGTTCGGCAAACATAATAATATCTTATTTTGTTTAAATTTAATGCTTCGCTATGTCAAATGTCGTATCCACCATGTATGTGAAGAACATACTTGAAAAATAATGATGTTGTACGGGCAATGTCATCTCGTATACTGAGATAATATTATATAATATGTGAGAATCTCTATATTAATATTATTTTTTAGATCAAATAAAACTTTTTTTTTATGGTGGATAGGCTCACGTTTGACCACGATCTCACCTGATGGTAAGTGATGATTTGGTATACGGTAGAGCACGCTTACCTGTGAGATACAAGTTGTACTCATGCGGAAACACAGACTCGGGCAAGGCGTTCCATTCTTTGTCAGTTCACATAAGAAATGTAGAGGCGAAACGCTTAGTGCGTATTGGTGGAATATCTACCGTGAAGCGAGGCCTGAGTGCCAAAAACTTAATTTTATTAGAAAACAACGTACGCTTTCGAACACTAGTTATTCAAAGTATGATTGAATTTTCGCGGCCACATTATTATTATTATGAAACATTTCGATCAGATTGCGAATAAATGAGGCATGAGGGTAACACACACTTCGCATCGCAGTTACTGTAAGTTAAGGTTACCCCCTACCTTAACTGGCAGATTATATTTTATGTATAATTTTGAGGAAAATAGGAAAACCTATTATGAAAAGATGTGTGTAACGCAACATGCGTCGACACCCTCGCGCCATCACACCTTCCAAGCACATCAGCTTGTGCCGTCGCTGCTGCTGCTTCTGCGGTGACTCTCAAGCGGCGCAAATACAATAATCTAATAGGGAATTAAGTATTTGAGCCGTTTGGGTCCTCGCGCTCATTCTCTCATTTTTAAAGAAATTACAAAAATATTAGTTGACTGTTCAGGTGATCAAAAGGCTGGCTTCTAAATACTTTGGACAAAGGATCAGCATTGCCATACAACATGGTTATACCGCCAGCCTTCTGGGCACATTACCTGCGATCGACATCGATGCGGTCGTATTTTTTGACACCTGAATTTTCTACGAGTTTTAGTTGATTGAATAATTTTATATTATTCTTTTATTTGATGTATATACAGTTAGGTATTTCTTTAATTCGTTTTAACAATTAAATTGTATTTAGGTAAGGAATGAAAATATTTAAGCAAATTTAGAGTTAATTATGAAAAGAATCAAGTCTTTGTTGAGGTTCCAATGGTATCTAGTTAGTGAGTGCCATTGACATTAGATTTAATTCAAAAGTAAAAAATCATAAATGTCCATATTTGGTCGTAGTTAATAGAAAGAGGGCGCTCAAAAGTCATAGATCCACGAATAGAAAGTTTGTTAAGCAATATTTATCCTGCCTGTGTCTAGCCTCTTTTGAGTTAAAATAAATAGAGTCAAGTTATAATCAGGTGAGTAAATACCAAAGACGTGTAACGAATTTACATTTCTGAGATCAGTATGAAACCGATCGGTACATTTCTAAGAGGTGGCTACGAAGCGTAGCAGTGTTACGTGTAATGCTTCGGTTACGCACATTAGGCTTATTGTTACCTAGTTTATGTATTGGTAAAAGCCTGTATCAAATACCTAGTCACTAGTTTGATACTTTTTATTCCACAAATGTACCTGTCAAGCGTTTGATATGACTGAGCAAAGAACAAAGTGATAGCTTACGGTATATATAAAAACTAACATCGTACTTAAAACGCAGTGATATTATGTCTACTGTGCCTGTTATTTCACTTAGGGTTCCTTTTAATTCCCAGCTCACTTTGTGGTATATAAGTAACATGTATATACAACATAGTAAGGTAAGCAATAAAACTAGAACACAATAATCTTAAGAATATTTAAATTTTCAATAAATTGATATATCTTGTCACTTTGTCTATTCTTTCAAATCGAATGAAACCTCATTTATTAAAATCCGTTCAGTAGTTTAGGCGTTACGGTAGAACATACAAACAAACATACATACATTGACTCTGCCCAAATCATTATCCTTTCTTTTGACTTCGCCGTAGTCGGGTAAAAATGGGATAAGGCCAGATAAAAAAGATGGTAAGCTAACGCGATGGTGGTGCTTAAAATCAAGCTCGTTCACAAAAAGTTCCACCATCTTCGAATTTGTCTGTAAAATAATAAAATTGCGTCTGAACCGTATATTATGTACGCGAAGGAGGTTGATGGTTTATAAATTTTTACATGCGTTGACGATATTGGCAGTAAAATTGGCAATTTCATGTTCCAATTTAAAGCACATCGGTGTATTCAACGTTATTTTACTTTTATACAAACAAAGTGATTACAACAACATAACAAACATCACGCCTATATTACCCAGAAGGGTGAGGCAGAGGCGTACAACACCCACACTTCACCTGCTATGATTAGGTCCCATAGGCTAGGTGGTGATCCTATCGCCATTCACCGGGCACAATTCCAACTCCGTGCTGCTAACTGCTGCCTAACGGAAAGTTCATAACAACAAAAGAGAAAAAGAGAAAATTTATTTATTTTATCGAATCGTGTTAAGGTTTATAAATGTTATTGTGATGAATGAGAGTATTTGCGACACGCCACTAGTTGGTGCTACTTTGTCATGGTCTCAAGTTTCAATACTGATCAATAAAGCGCGCTGTATCATGCTGCATGCTTATGAAATGCGCGCATGCGACCATGGGTATGAAAATATAAGCACTAATGACTCTTTTGACAGGTTTCTGGATCTGACTTATCAGTGCTGCTGCTTTGTGGACGCCATATCAGCAAAAAAAATAACTACTGAGGTGTCAAGGGACACCCGGATGGAACGAAGTTCCTTTCGATTAATTAGTAAAGAATTTTTTTATTTTTCTAAGTTTAAAAAAAAATCTTAATGTGGTTCACCGAATACCCACTATGTGTGTCTGATGATGTAGCACCGTAGCTGTAACGTATCATGTAATTACTACGTCGCTACGAGAATTGCTACGAAATGTGTCGTTACAACTTTTCGTCCCATTTTTTTCCGTCTAGCCCCCTTTCACAACGCGCGAAAAGTAGCCGTGGCACAATAGATAAGGCATCGGTCTTACGATAAAGAGGTCGTAGGTTCGAGTCCTAAGCAAAACACTACCAGCGTGAACTTCTTTCTAACACAAGCGAATTAAGCTGAGCTGTGGAAGGTTGACAAGAATACTAGTAATTTGCAAAAAATAAAATAAAAAATATTCACCATAACTATTAACTATTTTAGTATTAAATACCCAACCCAACTATTTAATACCCAAAAAGTAGCAATAAACTACGCCACAGGTGCACCTTAACTGCACGCCCAGTAATGAGCAACAAATTGCTTCCATACATTGTATAGTCACAGAATATAAAGGGTAATTTTAATAGTACTTATCTAACTGACTGCAGCCACTCACCACGAGATCTACTTCGATCCCGCGTCAGGCAAAAGTGTTAAAATTGTGAATGTGCCCGGTCTATACTTATAGGCTCACCTCCTGTGCGCGGTCTATACTCTTATAGGCTCATATTAGACCTAAACATAACAGGTGAAATGAGGATGTCACACACCTCTGCCACACACTTTGGATAATATAGGCGTAATGTTATATTGACACGAAAATATACAAATTAAAAAAAAAACTTATAAAATGGCCCTGTCTACAAGCACAATACATTATAGGAGTTGTGTGACCGGCACGATAATAACCAGTCGACGCGGCGTTGCTGAGAAATTCATACAGAACAAGGGATGCAATATAACGCACACAGATTGAGTTAGGCCGGGGTAGGGTTGCAACTACATTTTTTTAAGGCGCTTCCACACCGCGAGCTATCGCCAGTATTGTTACATCTCAGAATCGATTTAAAGCGTTACCTTACAAATTTCTGCCCTGACTGACGGGCATTTGCTTTTAATGTAACTTTTTTCTTGAATAACTGGCCACCGAAGGCGTTGGTTTACATTTTTAACCGACTTCTAAAAAAGGAGGAGGTTCTCAATTCGATTCGTATATATGTTGCTTTTTTTTTTTTTTTTATGTTTGTTCACGGATATCTCCGTCGTTTATGAACTGATTTTGATGATTCTTTTTTTGTTGGACAGGAGATAATTCCAAAGGGGTCCCATTGTCAGCATGTCGTGATCTGATGATGGGATCTTAGAGAAATCGAGGGCAACCCTCGAATTTTATAGGCACATGTAATGTTTTTAGTGTGTTTTTCAAAGCTACACCAGTATTTACGAATTTTTATGTGCATGAGCTGATGATGGAAGGTCAACTCCTCAATGGTTAGGAGTTAAAGGATAATTCTTTCACTACTGTACACATATTCAGACTGTTAGTTATGATGTCAAGTGAGCTGTTGGAACGGAGATATTTCAAAGGTGGTCCCATTGTCAGCATGTCATGATCTGATGATGGAATCCCAGAGAAATCGGGGGCAACCTTCAAATTTTATTAATCGAGGCCAGGATTTACGCTTGGTCGCAATAATTTTATGTGGTTGAACTGATGATGGAAGGTCAACTCCTCAATAGTTAGGAGTTAAAGGATAATTCTTTCACTTCTGTACGCATATTAATTCCTACTGCTGGTTATTGTGTCAAATGAGCTGATGATGGAAGGTCGTGACTCTCAATAGTCAGGAGAAAGGATTTAATTCTTGTTTATTATTAATAAGTTTTCCGTTTTAAGTAACCGTCTTCTCCTCATTCGAGAAACATTCTCGCTCGGTCTACCCATCACTTAAAATCGTAAAATAAAATAATTTTTAACAAAAAAAAAAAAAAACCGACTTCAAAAAGTAGGTAAACTAAAAAGCAAAACATAAATTTACTTCGCACAAAATAATACGTTTTTTCATTTAGTTAAATAGAAATTATTAAATAATTATTTTATAATTCTGAAGTCGGTGCCAAGTAAACAATTAATAACTCTGTATAGATAATATCAATCGTTCTAACAACTTTTTTCTGACTGAATATTAGTTATATTTCTGTGGTAAGTACCAATACTGGGCGACCGCGCACTAGCACAACTACGCCTCCCTTTTTGTGTGAACTGTAATTTGATATTGTAGAAAGGTTGTTTTTACTTGGCACCGACTTCAGAATTATAAAATAATTATTTAATAATTTCTATTTAACTAAATGAAAAAACGTATTATTTTGTGCGAAGTAAATTTATTTTTTGCTTTTTAGTTTACCTACTTTTTGAAGTCGGTTTTTTTTTTTTTGTTAAAAATTATTTTATTTAGAACTGTTATCGTAAATGTGACGAGTATTTACAAAAATGGTAGAACAACAGTTACTTTCAGCGTAGCATAAACGCATCTCGTAGAAGATTATGAATATTATTAAAATGACCCTGTATACTACGATACAGTAGGAGCAATGTGACCAGCACGATAATAACCATTCAACGCGGTGCTGCTGAGAAATTCATTCAGAACAAGGGATGCGATATAGTGCACACAGATTGAGTTAGGCTGGGATAGGGTTGCCAGTAAAATATTTTTTGTATGTTTGTTTTAAGTGTTACTGGTAAAATCAGCATTTTAAGATACTTTAAGCTATTATTTCTGGCTACACACTGAGTTTTCCATGATTCCCTGAGTCTTCTTTCGAATCTAATAATGTGTGCGTCTAACAAAATAGCAATGATGATCTTTTATATAATATTACAGTTGAAAAATTAAGAATCCAGCAAGACTTGAACCTGCACCCCCTGGGTAACAGTCCCAGGTGCTTTGCTACATAATATGAATATAAATTATTATAGATAAATTATAGCTTTGCACAGCATAGCCAAACTATAATTTGCTTGAAAATATTACAAGTATTTGATAAAAAAAAGCGTCATCTCTCGATGTTGGTCTAAACTCAAACGTGTATGTGACTAAGTAAATTATCACTCATCGCATAGGTGGCGCTAAAACTAAGTAAGGTTCGTTCTAAGGTATATATACATATGACGCTGGCACATAAAGAGTTAGGAAATTTCGAGTCGAGCAGCATACAAACCCACGACTGAATTAGCAAAGCAACTGGTGTGTTTACTCAGGGGATGCAGGCTCGAGTCCTGCTGGATTCTTAATTTTTCAATTTTAATATATAAAAAGGCAATAGCAAAGCTATAATTTGCTTTCAAATATAACAAAATGATGATATTATTTCATGCCAGGAGCATAGTTTATTCCTGTACAAATTATCACCTGAGTTTCTATTCATATCTTCTTAATATAAACTAAATTGAAATGGCAGCACTTCTATTTATTTGAGCAAATATCGCTTATCAGACCTGAAACCACTCCTAATTAGTATTTTTACATATGCATGAATTTCAGGTAACAACTATGTTACTTGAAATTGAACACGTATGTTACGTGGTGACCCTGAATACAACATACAAACACGACAGCCGTCTATTTACTAGTCGCATTCATGAGCTAGTATGCGGTTAGCGCAGTCCTAGTGTTGCCAACTGTCCTGTTGTCGGCTTAACCGGCTTGCGCATTTTTGCGTTACAATTGGTGGCCTTTTTTAGGCCACGCGCGCACTACGATTATTTATGGCGCTTTTTTTTTTACGGGATATAATCCCACCCACACGCCCACCACTGTGACTCCTGTGACGCCAGGATCTACAGCGGTAACCAACTGAAAGGCACCGTGCATGACACACGGGCAATCCCAGGAAGAGTTAAAATTGTCTCGGAACCCGCAACGAATTTAATCAGAAGTATATAGTTGGAGTAGATGCCAATTATTATAAAACAAAAAATTATGGATACATGTATACTACCTTCACTAACATATGCTAGTCAAACATGGAAGCTCACAAGTCGAACTAAATCAAAAATCACATCATGTCAAAGAGGTATGGAGAGAAGTCTACTCAAAATTAGAAAAATACAAAAAATAAATCACAAAACCATTAGGCAAAAAACTAAAGTTACCGATGCTCTATGCTACTGCAAAAAGCTTAAATGGCGGTGGGCTGGACATATAGCCAGACTGACAGACGACCGATGGACCCACAGAATAACAACTTGGACAGGGCCATCAGGCATTAGGAAGAGAGGTAGACCTGCGACCCAATGGGCAGACGACGTCATAAAAGTAGCTGGAAAAAAATGGATAGAGACTGCAAAGGACAGAGAGAAATGGAAAGCTCTAGAGGAGGCCTTCACCTTCGAAACGAGGGGTTCTTTCTAATAATATAAGTGTTATCTTTATTTTAATTTTAAGTATATCTTTTGTACAGTAAGAAATATAAGGCTTTTTTATTTTTATTATTTATTTTATTATATAGTTGGAGTTGGATTGATTTATGGCGCTATGAAATATTGCAAAATATTTTATGTGCGCACTGCGTTAAAAATTAGCTTTGGTAATTTTCTGAGTGAGAGAAAAGCAGTCCTGTATCTAATACATGTCCCACTGCTGGGCTCGGGCCTCTTCTCATGATGTAAGGGTTAGGCCATAATTCACCACGCTGGCCAAGTGCGGATTAGTAGACTTCAGCACTTTTTAGGCACTCTCAGGCATGAAGGTTTCCTCACGATGTTTTCTTTACCGTTAGCGAGCGATAAGTTATAATTATGATAAATACACATGTTTTCAAAAACACGAATCTTAACGATTTATTGTTCGAACCTGAGACCATTAACTTAGCAGTCCCACAGTCTCCCACTAGGCTATTGCTGCTTCTATTTTATAAGTACATAGATTTAATGTGATTATTTATTTATTTTTTATTTATTTAACTTTTCGCACAGATACATGTGTCGAAGGCGGACTTAATGCCAAAGGCATTTTCTACCAGTCAACCTTAAGGTGGTGCAGAGATATGTTCGGGTAGGTGCATAAGTATCGAAAATTAAATGATTTTTAAATAAAACTTATACAAAACTACACTGCTAATACTATTTAAATGATGCTATTAATAGATTGTCGGTAAATATGATTATAAAATAAATAAATTAAATATTTACTCAAATAAAATAAATAAATGTATATTACAATATATACATACAATATATATTAATATCCATATATTATATGCATAAAGATACAATACATATATATATATATATACAAATACAAAACCTAAGGGAGATACATTATTCTGATGATTCCGCCAAATAATTGTTGTATAGCCGCCGTACTCTGGTTCGAAAAGCGTCGCGGCTTGTTGTCATCCTGATATTGAGGGGAAGCGCATTCCATAAAAGAATAGATTTTACACAGAAAGAAGAATGAACAAGAGTGGAAGAATGAGAGGGACAGAGAAGAAGATGATTGTTAGAAGAGCGTAGGGATCTTTCGTGGTTGGAGCAAAGAAATTTAAAATCTGGTGTTAAGTAGGCAGGTGCGTTGGGAGAATATAGAAGAGTAAAAAGGAATGTCAACGCACGTAAGCTACGACGTTGGCGTATAGGCAGCCAATTTAATTGAGTACGGTAATTTGAGACATGATCGTACTTACGGAGATTAAAGACGAACCGAATGCAATTATTGAGAAGTCGGTCAAGTTTGTTGAGTAGATCTGCATTCAGGTCGAGATAGCACACATCAGCATAGTCGATAACAGGGAAGATTAAAGTATACACAAGCATTGTCTTGGTCTTAACAGGGAGAAAGTTACGAAGGCGATAGAGAGACCGCAAAGTCCCTGTTACCCGTTGACTGATATGTCCAACCTGTGTACGCCAGTCGAGATTGCTGTCCAAGTATAAACCGAGATTCTTGACGTTAGAGTTAATAGGGATGACCGTGCCATTAAAGATGATCGGGGGAAGTGCTGAGTAATCAATTTTGATAATCATGCGAGAGCTGCCAATGATGATAGATTGGGACTTGGAAGGATTAACAGATAGCCCAAATCTATCCGACCAGTCTCTAATAGCTTCAAGATCTCGGTTTATACTCTCAATCGCCACGGGAAGATCTTCTACCTTGGCTTGAGCATACAGTTGAAGATCATCGGCATACAAATGATACGCACATCGAAGTTCTTTTGTGAGGAGATTAATGAATAGAGAAAAAAGAAGTGGAGAAAGAATACCGCCTTGAGGGACTCCAGCACCAAGATCACACCAACTAGACATAGCCTCATCGATGCGAACCAATTGCCTTCGGCCCTGAAGATAAGAAGAGAACCAATCTAGAGTATCAGACGAGATCAAGAGATGGGAGAGGATACCCAGGAGAATTTCGTGACTGACGCTGTTGAATGCGTTCGAAAAGTCAACCAAGGCTAAAACTGTAACCTTGGAATCCTCCACGCCCACCCTCACATCGCCAGTCACTTTAAGCAGGGCAGAAATGGTACTGTGACCAGGCCGGAAGCCGGATTGGAATGTGGATAAAATGTTATTGGAAAGGACAAACCTGGAAAGCTGTTGGTGCGCACATGCCTCAAGTATTTTTGAAAGGAAGGGAAGAATTGAGATTGGGCGGAAGTGAGAGGGAAGAGAAGGGTCACTGATTTTAGGAAGAGGTCGGACATAAGCTTGTCGCCACAAGGAAGGAAACTGTCCCGAATAGAGGGAAAAGTTTATGACGTGGGAAATTGCAGGTAGGAGTTGGTCCAGGATGGTGACAATCATGAACCGGCTGATGTTATCGACACCAACAGCTTTTGATTTAATGGAAAGGATCTTTTTCTTGATCTCGTCCGAGCCCACAGGAGAAAATTCGAAAGGAAGATACGAAGGTTTGGACAACCCGGCAATTGAGTCTAATGTTTGACGCCTGGTTGAGAAGTCCAACGATGATGAGGTGGTGAAGTGGGTATTTATAGAGTCAAGACTTATAGTGGCTGGTATACCAATGCCAGGTTGCTTCCCAATGCCTAAAGAACCCAGGAACTTCCAAACCTCCGCAGGCGAAGAAAAAGAAATATTGTCAAGAATATGTCGGCGTTTACTGTTGCGTATCATTTGATTACACCGGTTTCTGGCGATTTTGTACGCAGCCCAATTGTCATCACAGCGTTCGCGTCTGTATTTACGGAAAGCACGATCACGACGCCTCATAGCCATACGAACACCTGCGGTGATCCAGGGGGCCGGAGGCCGCTTCACTTTTATTTTCCGTATGGGTGCATGAGTGTCGTAGAGTGATTTTACAATACTGTTGATAACGGTGACTTTATCGTCAACAGTACTAGCCTCCTCCAAGGGCACCCAGTCAACCGCAGAGGCATCTGAGCGAAGTTTCTCAATATCCATACGACCAAAACAACGCAGGTGTAACACTTTAAGTTTAGGTTTAGGAGGTTTAAGGAGGTAGGATAGGAATATTAGGTCATGATGAGAGAAACCAGGAGCAGGTAGTTGACCGAATGATGACACGAAGGAAGGATTGGATGTAAGCATTAGGTCTAACCATGTGTCACCTCCATTAGTATTGTGGTGAGTGGGTTGAAGTGGTAACACATGTAGACTGGTGAAGTTAACAAGGTGAAGGAATTTAATGGTACGAGGAGAAAGATGAGCAAGGAGGTCAGTGTTAAAATCGCCCATGATGATGTGATGTGCATAATCAGACCCCAAAGATTCTAAAACCAACTCTAAGTCAGTGAAATAATCGACAGAGGGAGGACAATAAACAACACCAATTACGATCTTTGCACCTTTGACACTAACCTCCAGGAACAGGTACTCTGCAGATGCAGTGTAATGTGGAGGGGACGAGGCAATAATTTTGTGACTGAAGTCACTACGGAGATACAAAGCAACCCCACCTCCCCTTTTTTCAAGCCTATCATTACGTATCATGATAAAACCTGGAAGAGGATACGTAGTGGAAAGTAAGTTTGGTTTGAGCCAACTCTCAGATATCAGGACGGCATCAACCTTAGAGTTTGTGAACGCTTCAAGTAGATCACCATAATGACTTGCTATACTTTGGGCATTGATGTGGCATACATTCAATAGACGTTGTGGTTGATTATTGAAGGTCTGTGCCAGAACATCACCCAAAGAATTGGGTAAAGAACAAAAGCTATCATTTGCGGATGTATCAAAAGAATTATTAGCAGAATAAAATGAGCCTTCATCACCTGAAGAAGTAACCATAATTATATCAAAACAAAAATAAGAATAGATATATAAATATAAAAATATAAAATAATTAATAAATAAAGATGTAATACAAATTAATAAGTGACTAAAATAACAATACTTTGCTAAGCTACTGGTGCAGTCTCTGCACCACCTGCCAGCGACATTCACAAATACTCAAATTAGATAAAAAAAAAAACAATTAAAAACACAAACAGCAAAATAAAAACCTATTAATGTGACAAATACACATAAACAAATTGATCCCATAAGTTAACCTCAACCCCACACAGTATCTCCCCAATAATAACACTTTAATAAAATTATATCAAACTAAACAATCGTGGTAAAACATAAAGAGCAAGATTGATCATGTGGACTCATTTATAATGTTAAGAATGTACAAAACAAACACCTGGAACGCGCCCGAGATGTCTATATTTATGGTTAACCAGTTACTAATGTCAAACAAAATGTCAAAAGTGTCACATGAAATTAATTTATAAACAGGTTGTATAAAGTTACAATAATAAAGAATGAATAATAGATTAAAAGTGGGTAAACTCATTATTGAAGAGAGGATACATAGGTATTTACCTGTTGGTTATATGAAGCTGCGATCAATTACCAAATCACATAACACAGTTTGCGCTACAAGCGATGAGAGCAAAATTTGCACAAAAATGACAACAACAAACCGGGACATTAATATTAATTTGCGGCTCCTGTTTTTGAGGCCAGTACAGCTGGGGGATACTTTTCAAGTAGCGGAGCCAACTCTTCCATCGACGAGACTTTGTGCCGGCATCCGTCCGAAGATTTTATAATGACGGTTCCATCTTGACTCCAACAGCCGCGAATACCAAAATGAAGCCTCGCTTTGGTGAACACTGCTTGCCGAGTGCGAGTGAGGAATTCTTTAATCGCGACAGAGGATCCCTTCAGCATTTTCTTCGCCTTCCAGACAGAGGCCCGAACATCATAACTTGTGAACCTAACCAGTATTGGCCGGTGATGGTCTTTGTTACTGCTGCCTAGTCTGTGACAGGCCTTAAATGAACTGGATGTTATGTCTTTAATCCCCAATTTGTTCTGCAGTATGCCAGTGATAACAGCTGGTGCACTCTCACCATCGGACTCCTTAATACCAGTAAAAATAAGGGCCTTCCTCCGCTGCCTGGTCTCTTGGGCATCAATAGATTTGGCACACTCACTTATTTGTTGGCGAAGTAATTGAAGAAGATTGCACACCAACTCCCGGAACGACCGAAACTCCTCTGCCACCCTAGCGACAGTGTCCTTCGCTGCACCTGCAGGCTGGTGAAGCTGTGCCTGAAGTTCATTCATCTTCTTAAAGAAGCGATCTTCCATCTTATCCATAGATGACTGGATGTTTTGAAGTTGTGCCATGTTAAATTTGAACTGTCAAACTGTTGTGTGTGTAGTGATTAGTGATATCCTGGCAGGTGGCGATTATAACTTGTATCTTCACATAAGATGCTACAAACGTGAGTACACACTATTTGCTATGTGTAGCTCTAAATTTCAGCCAAAATTTAATGTAAATAATGATAAAAACTTTATTAATTAAATTCAGTTATCAGAGAACAGTCTTTACTTTTTATGCGCCTACCTCCAAAAAGATTATCATGTTTTTACAAGTTGTTTTATTTGTTTAATAAAAGACTTTCAACACTGGATTTGTCCTTTCACGTAGTTTTAAAATGCCTGTGCGTATGTCACTATAAAACTCAATATGATGCAAATTAATATAAATGTAACAAATCGCAATTTTAAAATCACTGCGATCTTATTATCGCATATGCGAACACTTTACTAAAAACTTTTATATTCCATTTCTGCGATAAAATTATCGCGCGATAAAAAGTCGTGGTGTGTGCCCGACCTCAGGCTGCAGATGCTTTTTGTTATAGCGGGTCAAGGTTGCCTACCGCGGTAAACGGTTTTTTCATTAAAAATACTGTTGGTTATATTCGTTGCTCTACTTGCTTAACCAAAAGAAATGTATACCCAACAAAAACTTAATTAGATTCAGCTAGGTTTTAAAATTTTGTTTACCTAACTAAGTAAACATGTAAACCATGTTGTGGATACACAATACGTCATATATAAGAGGTAAGGGATATGGATCTTTTACTTGCTTTTCTTGTATAATAAATAAACCTTCAATACTGGATTCGTCATTTCACGTATTTTTATAATACCTGTGCGTGCGTCACCATACATCTTTCATACACTGCAAAATGCTTTTGCGACAATCGCGTCGCATCCTGATCGCCACAAAATGTAAATAATCGCAATTTAAAATTCACTGCGATCTTATTATCGCATATGCGAACACTTTACTTAAAATTTTTAATTACATTTCTGCGATAAAATTATCACGCGATAAAAAGTCGTGGTGTGTGCCCGACCTCAGGCTGCAGATGCTCTTTGTTTTAGCGGGTCAAGGTTACTTAACGCGGTAAACGGTTGTTTAATTAAAAATACTGTTGGTTATATTCGTTGCTCTACTTGCTTTAACTAAAATAAATTTATACCCAACAAAAACTTAATTAGATTCAGCTAGGTTTTAATATTTTGTTTACCTAAGTAAACAAGTAAACCATATTGTGGATACACAATACGTCATATTATTAGAGGTCAGGGATATGGATCTTTTACTTACTTTTCTTGTATAATAAATAAACCTTCAATACTTGATTCGTCCTTTCACGTATTTTTTTAATACCTGTGCATGCGTCACCGTACACCTTTCATACACTGCAAAATACTTTTGCGACAATCGCGTCGCATCCTGGTCGCCACAAAATGTACATAATCGCAATTTAAAAATAACTGCGATCTTTTATCGCATATGCGCACACTTTACCTTATACATTACATTTCTGCGATAAAATTATCGCGCGATAAAAAGTCGTGGTGTGTGCCCGACCTCTGGCTGCAGATGCTCTTTGTTTTAGCGGGTCAAGGTTGCTTAACGCGGTAAACGGTTGTTTAATTAAAAATACTGTTGGTTATATTCGTTGCTCTACTTGCTTAACCAAAAGAAATTTATACCCAACAAAAACTTAATTAGATTCAGCTAGGTTTTAAAATTGTGTTTAAGCAAACAAGTGAACCAAGTTGTGGATACACGATACGTCATATTATTAAAGATGAGGGGTCAGTGATCAGGGTTGCCAGCAGTAATACACACAAAGGAATTTCGACTTTATTTAATTGCCAAGCAAAACGAGGTGATCACGCGACCTATTGTTCATTTTTTAATTCCAGAGACTAATTTGACAGCAAGAACAATGCACAGCTGTCAATAATCTATTGATTTTGCTTCTTCTTCGTCGTGTCGAGATGGCTGAGTCAATTTTTATTTTGACTTGCCATCGTGGTGAAAGGATTAGCCAATTCGCTTTGGAGAACTCGCGAATTGCCCAAGGTGCGCCGGACGTAGGGAATCGTTGTGTACGTCACTCGGGGAGGCTCCTTTCAATTTCAAATTTGCAATGTTTTTGCTGTCATATTAGTATTCAGGATAAAAAAAATAACTATAGAACAAAAAGTCATGTCTTTTCTCAGTTATTTGTCTTTCAATTCAAAAGTCTGTCAAATTATAACTGTTTTAAAACATTAGTATAGATATAAATTGCCAATGAAAACTGGATTAAGTATAAAAAATGTGTGATGTGATGTGCCTCACTGGTCTAGTGGTTAGCGTGTTCCCCTCTCACCACGAGGTCTCGGGTTCGATTCCCGGGTCGGGCAAAGTGTTATTTGTGAACTTTACGTCAAGAAATTCACAATAGCAGCACGGAGTTGGAATTGTACCTGGTGGGTGGCGATACACTCACATTAACATAACAGGTGGAATGTGAGTGTTGTAAACCTCTGCCATACCCTTCTGGATAATATAGGCGTGATATTATGTATGTATGTATGTATGTTTATGTGATGTAGACTACAGTTTAAAAAGATTAAACTGTTATTCGACTAAATAATACTTAATTCAATTCCCGCTTAAGACAAATCTTTGTGTGCATGAACATGGGTTCTGTCTTAGTCTGGGTGTTTCTATGTATAATAAAATAAGTACGTATTTACAATAACAAAAAAAAGTATATACAGGGTGGATGCGACATAGCGACATTTATTGAAACCACAGCTTCTATACATGGTAAGTATCAATTTCCACCGGATAAAAATACTCTGGCGAAAAAAAAAAATCACCTTCTCCGAACAATTGGAAGACGTGGATTTTTTTTTTCGCCAGAGAATTTTTTATCCGGTGGAAATGCATATGTCGCATCCACCCCGTGTGTATTAGTATCAGTTATTCTAGTACCCATAGTACAAGCTCTGCTTAGTTTAGAACTACATACACACTATAGATATTTATATTAATGCCGCGTAATTGCCACAAATACCACATTCATTTCACAATTAATTTTACGAAAAACATGAATATTTTTACTCTTGCAACATTTAATAAAGCAACCCATGCATGTTTCGGTAATGTTATCGATGTCGATCCATCTCCTATAATCCGATTAAAATAAATTTTCAGAGACAGAACGATATTTTTGTAGTAAATAAATGTGTGTCGGAATCGTAGTCACATTAAATATTGTCAGGAAACCAGTTCAATATTTTCTCGAATAAAACTGCTTCACACAAAATTGGTGACACAAAATATACAAGTATTTAGCTATCATAAACGTACGCATTTATTCCCAAGAAGGTTATTTTTATATGATATAATCCCACCCACACGCCCACCACTGTGACTCCTGTGACGCCAGGATCTACAGCGGTAACCAACTGAAAGGCACCGTGCATAACACAGAGGCAATCCCAGGGAGAGTTAAAATTGTCTTGGAACCCGCAACGAATTTAATCAGAAGTATACAGGGTGTATTTTTGAAACGGGGCAGTAAGGGCAAGTACCTTAACCGTTGCAGTTACAGCAAAACGTTCTTAAAAGACCTTCCCTAACTTTTTGGGACATTTTGAACTGCATTCACAGATTTTGTAATAAACTTACAGTTAGCAAAAAAAATGCAAAAAGTTCAATTTTTTTTTTTTATGCCAATCGATTCTATTTCATGTGGGGATCAAAAAACTCTATGGGGACCATTTTAGCTTTCAGTACTAGAAAAGACAGAAATCGCCAAAAACGTTTCCCATACATTTCGGCAACAGAAACGAATTTCTACGATGGTCTAACTTTTTGTTATGGCCTGGAAGTGGGTAGAATTGACTGTAAAGTAAATAAAAAGAATTTTTACCCTCAAATTTCGAATTTGATTCGAAAATCTGTGTGTTATACTTAGTTTCAGCTGAGAAACTTCGTATGAGTTATTAATTAAGGATTTTCGCTAAAATGTCTTCTAATCGTGAAAAAATTGACTTATTAGAAGCGTATTTTGAAAGAACCCTGCAATTCCAGGTTTTTCAAAAGATTTGTAATAACCTTTCTTGTTGGCACATGAATAAGAATAGAATAAGAATAAGAATAAGAATCATTTATTTGCATGAACATGAGTTATAAGTTGTTATATACATTACAATTGCAGTCTGTCACATTCTACCTTTAAGGTGTGCAAATTTACACATATAAATATCACCAAATACAAGTTACACAAAAAAAAAAAATATAATATTAAAATACAAAAATAATTATTCAGAAATGCATGCACAAGAGAAAAGAAAAAAAAAAAAACACAATTCACAAAAGTAATTAAATCTAAGGTAGCTCAGGGCAATGTTTTGTCGCTGAAGTAGTCAGTTATATTGTAAAAGCATTTCAATACAAGATGGTCCCTCAACCCCTTTTTAAACAACCTAGTATTTGCTACGTCTTTCAGAGCCTTTGGTAGGTTATTATAAATTCGAGGTGCCAAACAGAAAACACTCTTGTGCATAAGAGCAGTATTGGACGTTCTTATGCACAATCTATTATTATCTCGCCGGTTACGGCTGGTAACATCGGAGAGCTTTTTAAATAGATTAGGGTTAGTCCTTACAAAAACTGCAACCTCATACAAAAATAGACATGGTACAGTGAGTATTTTATATTTTATGAAAAATGGTCGACAAGAATCAGTCGACTTCAGTGCAAACATTGATCGGATACATTTCTTTTGAGACCGAAATATTATATCTCTATTGGTGGAATTTCCCCAAAAGATTATACCATATCTTAAGATTGAGCCGACGACACCATGGTATGCAGATAATTTACCTTCAATTCCTAATATTGGGGCAATTTTATACAGCATATAAGCAGATTTACTAACTTTTTTAGTTAGATCTTCTATGTGTGCTTTCCAATCTAGTTTTTGATCTATTGTTATGCCTAAAAACTTATTCTTCTCTACATGGTTTATAATATTACCATTATAATGTAAGTTTATGTTATTATTATTATTATTTACTCTTTGACCAAAAAATAAAGCATTTGTTTTTTCGAAATTAATTTTAAGATTATTGTTATTAAGCCAGGATATTATTAAGTTTATAGTATTATTTATGTCGTTTTCGAAATCATTTTTATTAGAGCATTTGATGGTTACCGTGCTATCGTCAGCAAAGAGTGATATACTATGATTTGTTACTGTAGGTAGGTCATTTATATATATGATAAATAAAAGTGGGCCTAGGACGCTTCCCTGCGGCACCCCATAAGTCACTGTTCTCTTTTTGGAATGAAACGTTTGAATTAATTTAGATTTAGAGTTAAGTTTAGTGATTTCTACAAATGCAACGGATACTTATTGCGGTAATAATAATAATAATAATAATAATAAAAAACTTTATTGTACACCAAGAAATATTCAGTATAAGACAATAAAATAAGCTAAGTACAAATGGTGGTCTTATCGCAATCAAGGCAATCTCTTACAGACAACCATTGGATGGAAATTAAGACAGAGAGATGAATGGGAAGGTACCACACTAATGCAGCTCCCGCATTTCGATTATTGACAAAATACGCTTCTAATAAGTCAATTTTTTCACGATTGGAAGACATTTTAGCGAAAATCCTTAATTAATAACTCATACGAAGTTTCTCAGCTGAAACTAAGTATAACACACAGATTTTCGAATCAAATTCGAAATTTGAGGATAAAAATTCTTTTTATTTACTTTACAGTCAATTCTACCCACTTCCAGGCCATAACAAAAAGTTAGACCATCGTAGAAATTCGTTTCTGTTGCCGAAATGTATGGGAAACGTTTTTGGCGATTTCTGTCTTTTCTAGTACTGAAAGCTAAAATGGTCCCATAGAGTTTTTTGATCCCCACATGAAATAGAATCGATTGGCATAAAAAAAAAATTTTTGAACTTTTTGCATTTTTTTTGCTAACTGTAAGTTTTTTACAAAATCTGTGAATGCAGTTCAAAATGTCCCAAAAAGTTAGGGAAGGTCTTTTAAGAACGTTTTGCTGTAACTGCAACGGTTAATGTACTTGCCCTTACTGCCCCGTTTCAAAAATACACCCTGTATAGTTGGAGTTGGAAAGTATGTATCTTTACTTCCCCAAGAAGGTTATGGCAGAGTTGTTATGAGATACCCACACTTCTACAGTTAGATCCCATGCCATTGAGGCTGAGGCTAACGTCACCTACCGGAGACAATACTAACTCCGTGCTATAATGAAGAACTTGACAAAAAATCCCAAACATTTATTTGTCATGACATAAGAACCTAACCCGAGACCTTACGATCATCATACGTGAATGGCTAGTTATTTACCAACCAGTGGGGCTAGCATGATAATCGAGATAATTTGTCGCTTTGTTGTCATGTATATATTAAATATGTCGAAAACGCGACAATATCGATCTCACTATATAGATTATTTATATAGACCCAGATTTAATCTATACGGACCCATTTCAGCATGAATCTAAACGGATGGCTACACTTCAACCTATACATTTCCATCATAAGATGGTCTCGGGTTGTATGGGCTTTCCATGCAACGCGAGACCAGCTTGTACTGGCAATGTATAGGTTAATGCGTAGCTGTCGATACCTTCATTTGAATGTTACCTCCAGACCTTCAGTAGAGCCGGACAAAGCCGGGGTACGAGGCAGTTAACAAATGACAACAAGGTTCTACAAATCAACCGATACCCGGGATCAAGAGCTATCCTGCGTCAGCGGATGACGGGTTAAGTATGGCCATGAAAACTGCGATTTCTAGAATAATGTGAACTTGGTATTTAAAAAAAGAATGTGGCGAATAATGTTAATGAATATACACGTTTGTTACACATTCAATGCACTCGAAATAATAAATATCTCCTCACAGTAAGATAGTCATCTTAAAGGTGTGCGCCCACGACCGCTAAAATCTGTAACCGATTTCTTGTACGATTATAATGTTCGCCAATGTATAAGTTAAACGCACACGTTCTACAAAAACTCTGATCAGATATTGTATGAAACGGCGGCCCAGCCCGATATCAGTCCTACAAAAAACTCAAACGTGGGCGGACCCCCTGATTGTCTATGTGGTTTATATTGCTTACATAATAACCTAATAACCTAATAATTTTGTCTATATGACTACAAAAGCTTATTTCAAAGACCCAGATTTAATCTATAGGGACCCATTTCAGCAAACTGTACCTTAATTTGAATTTTACCCCCAAAACTTCAGTAGAGCTGGACAAAGCCAGGGTACGAGGTAGTTAACAAATGACAACAAGGTTCTACAAATCAACCAATACCCGGGATCAAGCGCTAACCTGCGTCACGGTGACGGGTTAAGTGCGGCTATGAAAACAGCAATTTGTGTCTACATTTTAGTACAGACGTATCTATAGGTACACGTCTGTACACCATCCGCAAATTTTTCTATTGCTTTGTCTAGTTATTAAAACCGGTAAAAGCATTATCCATCTTAGCCTCCAATTTGCAATGTTGGAAGGCATTAAGACCTAACCGAAACCGCTTTAATCGATATATATAAATTAATGCGGTTATAATATAGGCCAAGTATATATATTTCCAACTCCAACTATATACTTCTGATTAAATTCGTTGCGGGTTCCAAGACAATTTTAACTCTCCCTGGGATTGCCCGTGTGTCATGCACTGTGCCTTTCAGTTGGTTACCGCTGTAGATTCTGGCGTCACAGGAGTCACAGTGGTGGGTGTGTGGGTGGGATTATATCCCAGGACAAGTATAACCGCCGAAAAGCGTTAACATTCTTAAAAGCGTTGACACTCTTATCTGAAAAGTTACTTAAAATTAGTGAAAAGGAAAAGTAGGCTAGTAAATATATTTATTATTATGCTGCAGAAAACAGATGGACCTAGCAGGTGTAACTGAATTAAGAATAGTCTTAGAAAATACAGCCTGTTAGCAAACATGTTAGCTCATGTTTTTTTTCGGCCAAGTTGATGGATATTTGAATATTAATAATATTGTCTGAAATAAAGAGATTATAAACATAAATCCCGGTACTGAGAAGCTATGCAGAATGTGGCCATAAAAAAGCCAAAATTTCTTAAATTGACGCTTAATTTAAATAATTATAAAAGACCAAAGTAATTAAGGGGGAACAATTGGTAGGCTGTTGCCATATATGGAAAATGGGTTTAATTTTTATATTATTAAGCTTTTATCTATTTTTATATACAAGTCATATCTAAAACACTAAATGCATGTTTGTTGACGTCCACTATTTCAAAATTTAGATTTTGTGCATAAAAATAGATAAAACTTAAATAATATTAAAGTTAAACCTATATTACGTTACTATAAAAACACGGCGCTCGGAAGTCTACCCTTAAAAATACAAATAAAGCGAGAGCAAAGCGACGTGAGTCACAATCCACCGGTCCACAAGACCGGTCTATTATG
Source organism: Hypena proboscidalis (assembly GCA_905147285.1). Classification (NCBI taxonomy): domain Eukaryota; kingdom Metazoa; phylum Arthropoda; class Insecta; order Lepidoptera; family Erebidae; genus Hypena; species Hypena proboscidalis. Next base: position 20,691,821 of record LR990130.1, read on the forward strand.
AAAACTTTCCGGCCATTTTTCACTAGTAGAGCTGAGTAAAAAGTAGTAAAATTTTATGAAAATATGAATTCAAGCGCGCGGAATGCTGGTACTTAGTCATATCCGGACGATTGTGAGGTATTTACCGGCGACTCTCGCTAACTTTCTGCGCAATAAAGCGCAATTTACGCATTATTGTGCTAAACTATAACTTTTGCAATCAGTTGTACACATAACAATATTAAACTAAAGGTGAATGCAATGGTAAATGGACTGCTTGCATTCCGATTTTATAAATTGACAGTGCGATGCAATACTAAAACTATCAGCTATTAACAACACCAAACTGTTGTCTACCTAAAAGTCAGACCTAAAATACAATTGGAGCACACCACGCGACTCAGTTTATTTCTTCGAACCATTTCTACTTTCTATATTTTGCAATTGTATCATAGTATTAATTTATAATTACATAATGATTTTGCATAATATGGTTACGCAACTCTACTCATTATATATAATATATTATTCTATTATTTTTATTTCAAATATAATTTATTTTATCTCAGTCTGGTGGTTTGGATTTCTGCTCTTAGGTTTTATAGCTCGAGTGTTGCCGAAAGAGGTGCAGTTTCCTGGCTGCTAGACCATAACGCCATAAAAAATCAAAATTCAAAATTATTGAAGTTTAGTGACATTGTGTCAAATATTATTATAATTTTTCTCATTCTTCTTTGATTCATCATCCATACGCTTCCGCTATACCATTTATCTTCACCCGCTTTTTTGTGCAATAAAAATTTAAACCCCAAATCGCAAGAATCCAGCTTCGGAGGATCCTGCCCTCGAAAAGGTACTTCGGGCTGTTTTGCTGGTGAGTAGATTTCCTTTACCACCAGACTATAAATAATTATATTTTTATCGTTAATATTATTTTCGTTATTCATTCATCATCTTATTTTCATCGCCCGGTAGGGCAGTTTACAGCGCCCTACCATATTATGGTCCTTCAGTCGAGCAGGATAAATTGTTTCCAGCATTAAATATTAATAATTTCATGTATATTTTTGTTTTTTCGCACCTATTTATGTTTATTGCTCGTATGTTTATGTAATATTTGTTAGGTATTGCTCCTACGAACAATAGGCATTGAACTTACGTACTTTAAATAGGTACTAATATTATTTTTACATTAAATCTATCAAGATGGCTACCTCAGCTGACGAGATTGAAATTGTGCGTCAACTATCCATACTGTATGGAAAAAGAGATGTCATCTTTGAGAGAGTTAATCGCGCGTATAATTTAGCTGTAAATATTTCTTCCTTTGACTTGAGATCGAATGAGCAATTCATGATCGAGTCTGAAACAATAGACGACTTACGTTCTAAGTTCGAGAATATTATCGATCGGATTAATGATTTGGTTTTGACTCAGCGCCCGAATTCAGTCCCTGACTATTCTTCGTTGCTATCATTTGAGGATTTGTATGCCCGTATCAAAAGAAGTCGGAATAGGATCAGTTCAGGGTCTGATAAGGCTGCTTTTTCGCTATCGCATTCGAGTGGAAATTATATTAAATTGCCGCCTATTGAATTACCAAGTTTTGACGGCAGTACAGAAAAATGGCCTATATTTTACGAATCTTTTAAAGCCAATATTCACAATAATGAAAATCTCTCTGACTCGCAACGTGTGCAGTATTTGATAGGTAAATTGACTCATAACGCCTTGAAAATTACCGCTGGTATTGTTCCGACGTCTGAAACTTATTCCATTTTATGGAATAGTCTGGTAAATAAGTATCAGGACAAAAGAGCGTTAGGGATTCATTATTTAAATAATATTTTAGATCTGAAACCTTGTAACAACTCTGCTAGTAGTCTTGGCACTTTTATTGACAAATACTCTGCCTCGATTGCAGCTTTGAAACAACTTGAAATAAAAAATTTAACAGATTTTACCTTACTACATTGTGCATTACGTAAAGTTGATTCACAAACCGCTCAGGCTTTCGAGCTGTCCGTGAGAGATAAAGAAATACCTATTTCTGAAGATTTTATTGCATTTGTACGGGACCAAAGCAAGATCTTGAGTAGATGTAATTCTTCGGGACCGATCTTAAATCCTCGTGCGCAAAGTAGTGCAAATAAACAGACAACCTCGTCGGGGTCATCTTCACGAACAAATTCTACTTATAAAGCGTTCGTGGCCCAGAATGACGATGTGTCGACCGCCGTTCCAAGCACTTGCGCTTACTGTCAAAAATCTGACCATATGCAATTGTACAAATGTGTACAATTTAAAAGTCAATGCGAAGATTCGAATTTATAAAATCAAAACACGGGTGCGTAAATTGCTTAAGCACTTCCCATACCGTTTTGAACTGTAAGTCGGCTTCTCTTTGCGGGCTTTGTAAGAAACGTCACCATACTATTCTGCATTTTGATGAGAAAAATAATAATAATTCTCATACACATGCAGCACAAATTCTTACCGCCGATTCTCAGTGTATCAATTATACCAACGAACATGATGGTGCGCAAGCCTCCGCTCATGTCTCCGCTCCGTTGCCGTTGCGCTCTATGCCGTCAGTCCCCGTACATAATTTTAGTACTAATATGCCGCCTGCTAATGCTTCCGTTTCTTTGAGCGTTAATGTGAGGCCTAATTCTAATATTTTGCTTTCTACTGCTCAAGTTTACGCAGTTGCTAATAATAATAGTAACCGTAAAGTAATAATTCGTTGTTTGATTGACAATGGTTCTCAAAATAATTTAATAACAGTGGAGTGCTGTAAATTACTTAGCCTCACTATAATTCCATTAACCAATTCTTACGTAAAGGGTGTCGGTCTGAGCTCTCGACCAATACATGGTTATGTGAATATTCAAATTCAATCTCGTGTTTATCTAGAAAATAAATATAATATACAGGCACTTGTTGTTGATTGTGTCACTGATCAGATGCCTACGCACTTTATTGAAAAGTCTAATATGGGATACCTGGACAGCATACCTTTAGCTGATCTGACTTGGAATATCCCAGGCAATATTGATTTAGTGTTGGGTGCTCAGCTATTTCCATACATTTATTTGGGAAATAGAGGAGTCGGGTAATCGTGCACCGCCCGCTTTGCTAACCGCCTTTGGTTATGTGTTGATGGGCGATTATCCACGCAAACAGACTTATTCTAGTTCTTTCTCAGCTTTGGCTCTTAATGACTTAGTCCAGAAATTTTGGGAGTTAGAGGAAATACCTTATAAAGAATTTTTAAGTCCAGAAGAAACAGAGTGTGAGAATCTTTATTCTTCATCTGTGATACGCAATGGAGATGGTCGTTATACTGTGACCTTACCTTTCTGTCGAAACCCGAATGAGTTAGGCAATTCTCGTTGTAATGCTCTCCGGCGACTTATGACTTTAGAGAGAAAATTCAATCAGGTGCCTAGTTTAAGGGAAAATTATAATACTGTTATAAAGGACTATATTTCGATTGGTTGTCTTTCTGAAGTTTCGGCATCCGAAGTCACTGATGATGGATATTATATACCTCATCATGCTGTTGTACGCCCGGAAAAGCCTATGCCACGCATTGTACTGGATGCGAGTGCCAAAACTCATACTGGTCTTTCTTTGAATGATCTGTTGTATACAGGGCCTAATTTACAGACCGATTTATTTCTACTCTTACTTGACTTTAGATTATTTCCTGTAGCCATTACCGCTGATATTAAGCAAATGTATTTACAGATTGGTGTTAATAATGATCAACAAAAGTATTTGCGAATAATGTTTCGTTTTAATGAAAATGATTCAGTGAAAACATTTCAGTTCAAACGTCTTCCGTTTGGGTTGAAATCAAGCCCGTTCCTAGCTATGCGCACTGTGCGACAGCTGGCAGTGGACATGTCTCCTCAATTCCCTGAAGCCGCTAAGATTGCTAGAACTAAATTGTATATGGACGATTTGGTTCACTCATTACCTGATTCTGAAACAGCCACCCGTCTGGCTCGAGAATTGATCTCTTTATTCCAGGCTGGTGCCTTTGAATTAGTGAAATGGTCGAGCAATTGTGCGAACTTACTAGAGAGTTTACCCGTTTCACATCGTGGTTCGGTGGATTTTACTCAGGATAGTCCGATTGCATTGAAGATTTTAGGTCTCTCATGGGAACCTAGAGAGGACAATTTCTTTTTTACCGCGTCTCATGTTAATGATAAATGTACTAAGAGAACTATATTGTCTGTGGTGGCTCGTTTATTTGATGTTTTAGGTTTAGTAGCCCCCGTTATTTTGTATGCCAAATTGTTAATCAAAGAACTTTGGTTGGCTAATATTGGCTGGGATGATACTCCACCAGAGAGTGTCATCCGTCGTTTTACCGCTCTTATACAAGAATTGTCTTTGTTAACAACTCTTAAAATTTCGCGTCATATCGGTGTGTCAAGTGACTGCACTGTTAATATCGTAGCCTTTGCAGACGCGAGTATGAATGGTTACGGTTCAGTCGTGTATTTACACATCACTGATGCGACCGGTATAATGGTCCGACTTTTATGTGCGAAGTCTAAAGTTTCTCCAACTAAAGTGACGACGCTAGCGCGACTTGAATTGTGCGCTGCGCTTTTAATGGCTAAATTGATAAAAAATGTACATGAAACGTATCGTGATCGTGCCCATATAGCAGAGATTTATGCTTTCTCTGATTCTACCATAGCTCTTTCTTGGAATCATTCTTCTCCTCATCGATGGTCTGTTTTCGTAAGCAACCGCGTGGCTCAATGTCAAAAAAATTTCGCTTCACGACACTTTTATCATGTTGCTGGAATAGAAAATCCAAGTGATTGCCTTTCTCGAGGTTTGCTCCCATCACAAATAGTCAGCCATAACTTGTGGTGGAATGGCCCTGATTGGATGTGTCAACCTACTTCAGAGTGGCCGGTTAAATCTTTCTCACCTACTGAAGGTTATGAAATGCCTGAACAGAAAGCCAGTACTTTTACCGCTACGACAGAGCATCATGACGCTCCGGTATTGGTACTCTATAAATTATCCCAACGCTTATCTTCTTGGGAAAAGCTTTTGAAAGCTGTCATGTATGTTTTTAAATTTATAAAAAGAATTTCCTCGATTAATGATATATCGGATTTGATCATTGCTGAAAAGGCGATAGTTCATTCCGTGCAAATTGTGCACTTTTCTGAAGATATTGCTCTTCTTCAAAAACATAAATTGCCCTCAAAAAAGTTGCGCAATTTATCAGCTTTTATTGATGAAGAAGGCTTACTTCGAATTGGAGGACGTCTTTCTAAATCGGATTTGCCATTCGAAGTAAAACATCCAGTTCTGCTTCCAAAACATGATCATGTTGTTGAACTAATTATCAGGCATTATCATGTTTTAAATTGTCATACTGGAGCAGGCTTATTAATGTCAATTTTGCGTCAACGTTTCTGGATATTAGATGCTAGAACTGTTGTGCGAGCAAAGGTGAGACAATGTAATTCTTGTTTTCGTGTTAACCCGTCTCATCCTACGCCTAAAATGGCTGATCTTCCTCCTTATCGAATTCATGAAGCCAAAGCCTTTACTCACACCGGAGTAGATTATGCTGGTCCGCTTCGTATTACTTTGGCTCGTAGGAGAGGTCAGCATTCGCAGAAAGCTTATATTTGTCTTTTTGTATGCCTTGTCACTAAGGCCATACATATTGAATTGGTGTCTGATTTAACGTCAGATTCGTATTTAGCTGCGTTCAAACGCTTTATAGCTAGACGTGGTCCAGTATCTTGTCTATATTCAGACAACGGTACAAATTTCGTCGGTGCGAAATCTCAGCTCGACGAATTGAATAAGGTTCTAAGACCTGAACTTATCCACCATCGTATACAGTGGAAAATGATTCCACCTAGAGCTCCTCATTTTGGAGCTATGTGGGAATCAAATATAAAAAGTTTGAAGACCCATCTGTATAGAGTCATTGGAAGTCAACTTTTGACTTATGAAGAGATGCTAACTGTATTGGTGCAGATAGAGTGCGTGATGAATTCGCGACCACTAAATGTCGTATCGTCAGATCCTCACCCTGAGGTTATCACTCCTGCGCATTTCTTAATGTCTTCTCCTTTACAATATTTACCAGCTGCAAATGTAACAGACACTAATCTTGTTCAACGCAAAAAATTACTCGATCATATGGTCCAATCTTTCTGGAAAAAGTGGCGCCTAGAATACTTGCATACATTGCAAGTCAGATTGAAATGGGCTACGCCCGATAATCCGGTTCAAGTGGGTAAGATCGTTCTTGTGGGACAAGATTGTTCTCCACCTTTAAATTAGCCACTAGGAGTCATAACTGACATTTATCCGGGGTCAGATAATATAACTCGTGTCGCGATGGTAAAGACTAGGTTCGGGACGTTCAAACGTCCTGTAGTTAAATTATACCCATTGCCTACACAATGATTTTCTCATTATGTTTTCTAGTTAATTCTTTAATTTTAATGCCATTGCATTACATCTTTAACTTTTTATAAAAATATATATCTAATGCAGAAATAACTTTCTCAAAGGTTTCATTTTAAGTTTCGTTCATGGTAATAAATATTTTATGAATTTATTTTGTTAGCCTGTTAATTGATATTTCCAATATGTTTTCACTCTTGTTTTGTAAGATCTACAATCTTGCAAAGAGGGGAGCATGGTTACGCAACTCTACTCATTATACCTATATAATATATTATTCTATTATTTTTATTTCAAATTTAATTTATTTTATCTGTCTGGTGGTTTGGATTTCTGCTTTTAGGTTTTATAGCTCGAGTGTTGCCGAAAGAGGTGCAGTTTCCTGGCTGCTAGACCATAACGCCATAAAAAATCAAAATTCAAAATTATTGAAGTTTAGTGACATTGTGTCAAATATTATTATAATTTTTCTCATTCTTCTTTGATTCATCATCCATACGCTTCCGCTATACCATTTATCTTCACCCGCTTTTTTGTGCAATAAAAATTTAAACCCCAAATCGCAAGAATCCAGCTTCGGAGGATCCTGCCCTCGAAAAGGTACTTCGGGCTGTTTTGCTGGTGAGTAGATTTCCTTTACCACCAGACTATAAATAATTATATTTTTATCGTTAATATTATTTTCGTTATTCATTCATCATCTTATTTTCATCGCCCGGTAGGGCAGTTTACAGCGCCCTACCATAATATATTGATCAACATGTTTCACAATTAAGAAATTACATTACATGACCAGAAAACATATGTATTCCTTGCGTAACTTATGACAACTACCTACATTTGAGACGATATCCATTATTATAGAACAGAAACCAGCTTGCATTTGTTAAGTACGTGTTATAATTATAAACAACAGTGCTAAATTATGTTTTTTTTTAGCCAGTGTACTTAACTTTGTTTATCTCATTTATTAGATGTAATATTTGCGAGTGCTGAGTTGTCTACGGTCAGCGACCTTAGACCGGTAGAAGCATCAGTAATAACTTTCGCCGTATTTTTACTGCATAGTACCTAATTGAATAGTGCTAGATGTACCTTATAGTGAAAGTGATTAAATTTTGAAATTTTGATTTTGAAATTTTGATTGGATCACTGACCTAAAGACACACGCATACCCTCGTAAGTACCAACCTAGATAATATATTTTAGCTTAAGTAATGGTTGTCCTTTTTAAATAGAAAATATATTTTTATCTTTATCTTTTTTTTTTTTACACGAGTACAATAACGAGGAGAAGATGCATCCCTAAATTATATATAAAATTCTCCCCACGCTGTTTTCGCAGCCACACATTGACCCACGTCTAACAACATTTGACACTTTCCAATCCGACTCCGGCATTCGAGGAACTATTGCTAATTTATAGATGATCAATGTTATAATAATATTATCTACAGTATCGGGGATAACCATGTTTCAAAACACGGAAGCTGTATTATGTACACTATGTAATTTTCAGCAAACTTTTATATTTGCAGCTACGTACAGCCAGTATACATGGTGTAAATGAGATCGTGACAAAGCCGCTTATCACACACACACATAATTCTGAGCCCAGGATACAAAAAAATAACAGCAAAAATTCTATCTTGGAAAAATTACTCATCGTTGGAAAATAAAAATCTATGAGAATAAAATTACAAATACACCTTTTAGTGATTAAACACGTGATTTTGAAGCTGTTGGTGCCTTTTTAAAAAAAATTGACCCGGCGTTAACGTTACTCCTCCGTAATCAATCGAAAAATTGCGAAAAACCAATATTTCTCACCGAAAACCCATAATTTTTTCGATAAACATTTTTAAAACTAAAACTTTAAAACCTAGAGTCCCACAATCGTGTTTTGTATCACTAGTCAGCGACTTTGTCACAATGTCGTTTACACCTATTATAAAGATTTCTCTACAAATTCAGTTGTTGCTAAAACCCTGTTGCAAAAACATATCATTGAATACTCGTCCATTTGCATATTTAATTGACTACAAATGTTATTTTATTTAAATTATTCACGTAGCGGCAAATTGCCGCGCGATCAACTGCGAAATGGAAAATACCCACAAAATATTTTACAGTTCAATGAAAATAAAATGTAGAAAGTTTTATAGCTTTAAACTTGAATATTTAGAGGTATTTTACTGCCCGTAAAGTTCTAGGAAGATAATTTTATTTATGTCTTTACCTTATTCTGCCAGTGGAAGATAAGATGAATAGGAATACAAAATAATATACTACCCTCTGCCTGTACGACAATAAATAGTAGCGTATAAGTTTATGTGTAACGAATTTTATTAAAATATGTTCAGTACTCGTAGTTTTTTGGATAAGAGTAACAAACATCCAAAAATACATTTCTAATTAATATTTTTTATAGCATTTTGCTATACTTAGTATACCTAATAACATTAAAGAAACAGTTGAATTTTTAGTCATGAATAACGTTTAAATGTAAATACCACGTTTAGAATTCTGCATTTCTACTAAGTTGCAAAAAATAGACCGCAAATCAGTTTAGTGTTCGGCGCCGACTCAAAATTACTAAGTATAATATTTTATAGCTTATGTAACTATGTTCAACACCCAAGACTTAAAATGCTTACTTATTTTTCATTTATAAGTTTTTTTACTCGTTTTTTTTTTGTTAAAAATAATTTAGTAATCAACTTCACAACTTTGAAACCCCATCCAATTCCATGCAATAGTTTTTTGCGTAATGCGTGTACTAACACACAGACAGACAGAAACAAATTATATAAAAAATGTTTTGGCTTCTACTGCTGTTATAAAGACCCCTTGTATTATTTTTTATTAAATATTTACGATATACAGACATGGCATATTTACAATTTCATTATAATATATGTAAATAATATTTTTTATATAAAAATATAAATTCCTTATCCTAATCTTAACTTCCCAATTAATATTATAAACCTGAAAGTCTGTCTGTCTGTTACGTAGATGGGACCTAAGGGCAGGACCAGCTTCATTTTATCGCCGTACCGGCGAAACCGCGAGCAGAAGTAAGTAGTATAAATAATGTGTTGACGTTTATTAGCACTAAATTAATCTACATTATTAGTCCTAATGTACCAAGCAAGCTAAGGCTGTAAGCTAACAAGCGATAAACGGTAGCCTATCCCCTATAGTTAAAACAAGAGGCTCTGCCCTCTCACTTAATTAAGTGCTGAACAACGACTTAAGTGGTACATCGTGGAAAATGTTTTCTTCTTTGTGAAAACATGTCAGCAGGTTATAAGCGGGTCCGAAAAATGCAAAATTCTCTTCTTACACTACAAGAGTGTTGAATTATTGTAAGTCGCTTTTGTGGTTGAACTTGAAAAAGGAAACTTTTAACAGTAATATTTTCATTATCACATAGTCTTAACATAATTATAAATGCTAGTAAGCAGCTGAAAGTAATTCAAGGACAGTTGTACTAAATTTTCATATAGTTTCCGATAACCTTTTTAGATATTTTCGACAAAACAAACATAGGTTGTTAACTATTAATACAAATAAGTAAAATGTAAGTGTCTGTTTTTAATGTAAAATTATAAAAATGTTTTACCAAACTTTTTTTTTAAATTTTGGCCGTCTGTCTGTCTGTAGGTATTAGCTAATCTTCTAAACAGCAGAACTGATTTTAATAAAATTTTATTTACATTTTATATTTTCTAATGATTCATTTCAAATTGGGTTCATTCAAAATCTTAAACCTGTAAAATGTTACGGTTGGATCTCAGACTATAAAATCAAACGAACAATTTAATACATTCGCGAACAAATCTGATTTAAAACTAGCGACATAAATCAGCATTCCCACCGTTACCGCACTCAACAAAGTTTCAATTACTTTATGATTTAAAATTCGAACCTCATTCGATTGGCCGAACAATGAAATGTGGCCAGAATCACGACCAATCGCAATTAGCTAATGGAAACTGGGGCCAATTGAGTGCCGGTTTGCGGGTGACGTCGAGGTTTTTAACATTCGAACGTCTTTTGTTCTTTTTGTGAATTTTAAAATGTTTCCGTTGAAAGGATTTTTCGTAGTGGAATTTGGAATATTTACTCGTGAATGGATGCAACAGACGTCGTGTATCGGTCCGTTGGCGCTTATTCTGTCACTGAAAATACATGAAAGCGAGGGTATCTCACCATGTGCTTTTGTTGTAGTGCAACTTCAAATGGTGGCACTTTTGTGACAGAGATTAAGAGACAAATTATTATAATACCTTAGCTACACCAAAATAAGTAGGTAATAGAGTGTAGCTCTGCTAGGTTAAAGATTAAATTGAAATAAATAAACAATGAAAAGATTAAAATTAATTAAGATTTAAGGTAGAAGATTTGGATGATGAGGTTAAGTTAATGTTTATTCCTAACAAAACTTTATGTAGAAAGTGATTTAAAAATAATGTTTGTTTTTTTTGTATTTTATTGCAATGACGGCTGTTCTTTTCTGTCTTATGGAAAGCTACATTATCAGCTAAACATAGATAGGTAAATTAGTAGGAATAAATTCCACATAGATGAGGTCGCAAAAACAGCCAGAAATCAGAAAAACGTTAACCAAGATTTTATTCCCAACCACATCCTAATCAGAACATTTGGAACCAATTAGCAATTAACAGCACTTTAAACCAGCTAACATGAAGGCTCTCAGTGGTCCCCAAGGCCTGATTTTATGAACGTCAGATTTTCTTCCTTCTTTAGAAGCTTATCTAATAGAAACATTCCTAATTAACAGTATTTTAACCAGCCAATAGAATATGCTTTCAGTGGTCTCCAAAGGCAGTAATTGTCTAAGTTCGGAGCTAATGGCGACCGGATGGCGGAGTGGTTAGTGTACCTGCCTGCGACGCTTCCCGCTTAAGACAAATCTTTGTGTGCATGAACATGAAGGTTTGTCTTAGTCTGGGTGTTTCTATGTATAATAAGTATGTATTTACAAAAGAAAAGTATATATGTATTAGTATTAGTTATTCTAGTACACTTAGTACAAGCTCTGCTTAGTTTGGGACTAGATGGCGTTGTGTGTAAGTTGTGAGATATTTATATTTATTTATTTAAATGCAATCGCTACAAATTCCATCGGTGGTGATTAAAGCGAAGGATTGTATAGTAGAATCATGAGCGTGTAGCGAGTGATTCTAGGTTAGAATATTGAGCGTAGTGCGGGATTCAAAAGCACGAAATGTAAATAACTTTGATCGCGTGTCGCACTTACAACTTTTCACCTGAGCAGCTCGAAATAACTCTCTTTGTTTAGTTTGGGATTAGATGAAGTAGTGTGAAAGTTGTGTGATATTAAAGACGAGCAGTGAGTTAAACTTAACTATGCTTGAAATGAGAGCAAAACTGGAAGTAAAATCGAGTTTTGCTCACTAACATGACTCGAAGCAAAATCGTGCCTTGCTCACTGGTTATATACAACAAAGAATGATATTTCGACTTGCTGAGGTGAAATGGCAATTTTAAGTTAAGTTAATCTTTTTTATAATTTGACAATTTCACATAATACCAATATGTTGCTTGAAACCTCAGTTTTTTTTCCTTCTTAATAAACGAACCTAATATAATATAGTCTAAGTGCTCTCCAAAGTCCGGTAATATGTGAAAACTTTTTAAAACCCTAGATTTTCCCTTATTCGGTAGCTAATCTAAAAGAACCAATTGCCAATTAACAGTATTTTAACCAGCCAATATAATATGCTCTCCGTGGTCTTCAAAGCCAGCAATTGTCGAAGTTCAGTGCAAATGCAATCGCTACAAATTCCATCGGTGGTGCAAGCAAACTGCGGACGATTTAACTCGGCCCGCTACTATCAGAGTTTGTGTGCATTTCCTTTATTAGTATATAGTTTGTGTCCCACGTAGGTGTTTGTTCGATATATTTTATTGTATATTGTTTAAAAGCAGGCACTAAGGTGGTAAGTATTTTAACGAAACAATAGCTTTAAATATTGATTGTACGACAACTAGTTAGGTATGAAGGGCAAAAATTTCAAGTCATAGTAAATACTTACTACTCCAGTTATGGATAAGTGAGTTACATATGTAAATAATACCTATATTATACTTATTCAATATGTAATTCAGACATGCATATCTTTTTTTTTTTCGGGATATAATTCCACCCACACGCCCACCACTGTGACTCCTGTGACGCCAGGATCTACAGCGGTAACCAACTGAAAGGCACCGTGCATGACACACGGGCAATCCCAGAGAGAGTTAAAATTGTCTTGGAAACCGCAACGAATTTAATCAGAAGTATATAGTTGGAGTTGGAAAGTATTATTTCTTTATTATTTTAAAAACACTAAAGAAATATAAAGTTACAATTAATAGATTGAAAATATATACATAGTAAAAATAAAAAGGCAAATATTTACATTAAGTTAGGCGTCATAGTATTCCTAGTTATTATTATTTTGTTATTAGTTATTCTTAGTTGGAAAGTATGTTTCTTTACTTCTTGCATATCTGTGGCAGTCAGTTTTTACTATGGCGTTGAAGTTTTTGCACTGCATACCTAACTCGTTGGCCCACTGTTTCATCAGAAAAGTTACCGCATGCTTCTTAAAATATTCTCGTGAAGCGTATCTATGCAACAAGGAACATTATACACTGCGCCATGAGAGCGGTGCTACGCAATTATCACCTTAAGAAGGGCATGCGTATACTTGTCTGATTGCACATGTTACCATTTGTTGCAGTCGTCGTACAAAAATATACTTCATTCCCACTCTCTCTTCCTGGCCATTATTAATCCCATCTGGGGGTGGGATGAGCCTTCCTAGTTTTCTCTCTCCACTTAGCTCTATCTTCGACTTTGTGTCGGTAACCTTACATGCCAACTTGTCTCTTTCTATTAACTGAGACCATCTTCATACTTCATACTCCGTTTCCATTTTGCGATCTAAACTTATATTTGGCCGTAAACGATTCGCAAAGTTTTATAAATTTTAGCCTATTTGGGCTTTCCTGTCTATCCATACTGTCTTGTCGTCGATTTAAATTATTTAGAAAACAATTTTATTAAGAAAGCACATTATTTTTCTCTCGCTACGACCATCAGCCACAATAATAAAACGGGAGAACTTAAAGATGCACATTAAGAATTCAGTACAAGTCCAGCCACCCGTCACAAAAACTTATAGCAGTCTACTGCAGTTGTTTACAAACTAGTCCTACTTCATACTTGTAATAATTTGAAACAAACAGACACAAACAAATAGAAGATGTGCATATCTTTGTATGAGCAAGAAATTGGCCCAAACTACAAAAGGAAATATATATATTTTTTTTTTAAAACGACGTCCGCTCTATGAATAACTCTTGTGTCTCGGGGGTGTTCACAAATAAACATTTCACACACACAGAGCTCTCCCAGAGTCAGATCAAATCCTTGCGGATCACACAAAGATTTGTCCTGCGTGGGGTTAAAACCAGCGCAGTTAAAAGCGACGAGGTGACCACTTTAACCACTACGCCAACCGTGCACTCTCGTGCTCACTCTATAACTTTGTAGGCGCCATAAATACATTCGAAACATTTAATTTAAATGCACAAACCCTATCAACAGAACGGCTACAGAAATCGCATTCAAATTCTGTGCATAAATTAACCCTTCTTCCCATCTTAACCCGTTGCTTTTAGACACAATGAGTCGGATAATCCCTACATTTGACCCATTAAATCCCTTAATCGAAGGACAAACGTACTGCCCTTGAGGAATTTAAAGGTTCGTAACATCAAAAGACAAAATAAACATTACAAATAAAAATAAAACAATATTATAGTGTCTGTCTGTAATGTCAAAATAATATTTTTTAGGTTGGTACAGTTATTTTCACAAAACGTATGTCTAAAATCCAGTTTTTTGTCGGTCTTACTCAATTTCAAAACGGTTGGACCGATTTGGTAAATTTTGTAGCAGCTACAAAGCGTAATTTAAGCTAATTTTATTGATTTAAATGAAGTTAATGAGCCAGCCAATTTGACGCCTAGGCCGATTATTAAACGCCGGCATCCATTAAATCACTAGGCCGATAGATAATTTAATTTAAATCACTCAACGTTTAACGACTTGACGTATTGAAAGTTACCCTTTTGAAAATGACTAACCAAGACTTAGACAAGAAAGTCGAACTTTGTTCTTTTTTTCTACTGTAGTCATCATCTCATGAAAACTCATTTATTTAATAATAAATATTTGAATATATTACAAAAAAAATATGAAGGTATTGTATTGTTGTTTTTAACTTTTAATTTGTGAGCTAATCATCCTAACCAAACATCGTAAAATCAATAAAATCTACTATATCTAAATGCCAACACGACGTTCAGTCATCTAGCCAAACTTTACGCTCGCTCGCTACGCTCAATAAATTGGCTGGCATTTCGCTAACGGCCTAGGCTGGTAACTAAATTCCTGATTAAGCTAGATGGCTCCGACATATATACCACGCAGGCGGATTCGCAGGCAGAAGCTAGTACTAAATAAAAACAAGGACATTTTCGCCACGTATAAACCATGAAAGTGTGACACCATTTGTGAAATTAAAGCTCAGCTTAGGGCTTTTTAATGAGGGAAAAATGGGTCAGGGCAACCGAAAGAATCGAATTTTTCTCCTTGCTTGCCTTGTAAACAACTGTGGGGTGAGTATGAGATATGGGTATGAACCAGACATGTGACGTATGTGGTATCTTTCATCACCATTCGTGGAAATTATTTGATGCGGCTTATTGTTGTGTTTCATTTTACGTTTGTGTGACTTTGAATTTAAAGAAGAAAAAAAAATTGTTTCGGTAAAATAACAAGATACATTTTATGAATAGTATGCAGTTTATAACTGTATATTAATTATAGTATCGTTTGGTAGTAGATTGAAAGTACTTGATCTGCACCTTAACAATATGTAGATTTTCAATTTCTTCTCAACTCAACTCATAGTAGGTGGCGACTACAGCCTGTAATAATAGCAGCCCTGCATCTAATACATGTCTCACTGCTGGGCTCGGACTTTTTCTCATGATGTGAAGGGATAAGCCATTGCCCACCACGCAGGCTAAGTGCGGATTGGTAGATTTAACACGACCTCGGGTACTTTTAGGGACTCTTAGGCATGCATGTTTTCCTCACGATGTTTTCCTTCACCGTTAGCGAGCGATAAATACACACATATCTTCTAAAAAATGAATCTTATGAGGTTTGTGCCGTGGGTTCGAACCCGAGACCTTTGTATCTGCCTAGTAGTAGGATAAAGGCGTAATTTTATGTATGTATTAAGATTCATTATCGTTTTTTAGACGCATTTTCTGTGTACGTGTCAAGCGTTATTATGGTAAATTAAGGTTTTATTACAAATTACGGCCATTTATAATGTAGGCTAAAGTAATTAGCATTCATTAAGTATGTACATCCTGAGGATCGTTAAGTTTAATTTCGGCATCGCCTCATAATGGTTACAACTTTTGTGGAGGAAATGTTTTTCTTAATGATTATTTCTTACCACAATTAGATGAATCTTTATACAGATACATACATCTAAATAAAATGACCATCTTGCATTTTAACATTTTTAGTTTAGTCTTATAGAATTGGAATAGTACGCATTTTGTGGCAATTACATTTTGAAGAAATTCAAGTGGTATTTGAATTTTACCGATTATAATTGACACTAAACTAATTAAAAAAGTACTATGCCTCATCATATTTTTGGTACTCTTATCCTACCATTATTTATGTTTTAATTATAATACACATAAAGCTTTTATAATAAATTTCAAAATACTATTTGTAACAATGTTCACAATACCACAATACTTCAATACACCGCACTGAAAATAAAAATTTTCAAATAATTGTCAACAAAGTATAAACAAACAATTAATCAACAAATACTTAAACAAACAAACGGCTCCGCTTATCAAACAAAACAGGCAGTAATTATCAGACATGAAAACAAAGTATTGGATCATTACGCGTTTAAACTTAGCACATTAACCGGTTATTGTGCGAAATAATCATGTGCATCTCTACCATTAATGATTTTGGTTTAACAAAATTTTACAAAAAAAATCCGTCTTTAATTACAAAAATGCACTAAAAAGAAAGAAATACTTAAGTAATATTCAATGTCTTGCCTCATCTTTGATAACTTGAAATAATACAGTACGGCCTTAAGACGCGTATATTAAAATTATTATTTCGTACTACTAACCGTTGAGGACTTGTACCTTCCAGCATCAGCTCACCAACATAAAATACTGACTACTAGATGTAAATATCCGAGTAACTTTAGGTAATATACGGCAATCAATATAAAAGCCTATAAAATTTGAAAGTTGCCTTCGATTTCTATAATATATCTATCGGCGAACAGACATTAAAGAATGAAAAAAAAATACAATCTTTATTTAACAATAAAATTTTGAAATCGGTTAGAAACCGTAATCATTACAGTATTTTGATACATGATCAAAATACTATAATGATTATAAAAAAATATTGTATGATATACAATATTTTTTTATGATTTCTTAGTCTGATCCCTAGGGTTTAATTGCATCACCACACCGAAACATTGAAGTATTTAATCTGTTTGTTGGCATGATAAAGGTGAGACGGTAGGGTTACCTCTCTCAAGCGCAATGGCAACAGCTTTATCACTAGTTAAACAAAATTTCAAAATACTATTTGTAACAATGTTCACAATACCACAATACTTCAATACACCGCACTGAAAATAAAAATTCAATCAACGAAATCCAATCGAAGTTTCATGTCAAACGAACTAAATGAAAAACAATTTCCCAATTTAGGCGAAAATTTTCTCGAATTTCCCACAACAATGCTGAAACATGTCGAAAATGTCCAACAGTTTTTGTATACCCACTATCTATAAGTCAATTAGGGAGACTATATTTTACCAAAATAGGACTAAATATCTCAAGATGTCCGCGCTTCCGGCGCCTGCTCCGTCTAAACCGGAAACAGTAAACACAGCTCCTACCTGTTGCATAATTCATGAACACCCTATATATCTTGCAGAGTTCCGTCATAGATTATAATTTTAAATATCATAGACGCGCCAGTTGTTATGCTAATGTTTAAATGAAAATATTATAGCTTTAGTAAGCTTGGAGATAAGTCTTGCTTGGTTTTCTTCTGTAGAATTATTTTCGTGAATTTAATAAGCCTTGAAGAATATTGCATGTACATGCAAAATTTGTTTTAAAATATTTTGATACTACTTTTTGCGGTATGCAAGAAAAATAAATAAAATGATGTCACGTACATGTGATGGAGAGGCTAAATAATATAGTTGACTATCACAGACGTAAATATTATATGAATACATAATCTATAATTCTGTCACGCTCGAACGGATAGATCAAATTTGATGAAATTTGGTATGTATATATGTAGCCTATAGCCTGAATTAACATATAAATTATAATAAGATATAGTTATAAATATATTTTCATGGACTTGAGTGGCGCCGCATGTGAAACTTAATTACGTAGATATAATAATGTTATGACACTCTGAAAATTACGATACGGGAACTGGATATAAACCTAGTTTAAATCCATTAATCTAACCCGCTAGAATATCAGTAAAACTGTATTAACAACCAATTAACACCCACAAAACCACAACTAATACCGTAAACCCCAAACACAATATATACTAAAAACAATACCAAAGCCACAGAACAAAACAAAATAAATGACAATACCTAATAATATTTGCGTAAACTCGAAATTCAACTCTTTTATTACACAATAGAGCTCAGAATGTATTTGGCAAGAATTTTCAATTTCGCACCTGTTGGTGACTATCCTCTTTTATTAGTGAAACAAGCGCTACAGTGCATGCCAAGAGCTGTGCTGAAGTGCAGCCTTGAGGTTACAACAGACGATTATGCAAAAATGGCTCCTCGGAAACCCTCCCCTAGTACCTGCCGTCTACCTGCCTGGTTCTTAAACTCATGGTATAACATTACGCCTGTGTTTACCTTGGGTTTGGCAGAGGTGCACAGTATCTTTATTTTAGCCGATATAGATAGATAGATAGATAAAACTTAATTTGCATACCATTTTCAATCCAAACTAATGACAACTGTTGAAAGAGAACAGCAATATGCAAAGGGCGGCCTTATCGCTTGACGCAATTTCTGCCAGGCAACCTTTGGATGGACAGATTTAAAAAAGAAAGGTTGGTTGTTTCAGGGTGTGTGGACCATTGAAACATTTTCATAGTTTTAATTTCAAAGTATAGATAGGTACAGAATATACTTATATGTTGAGGTATCACATGATCAGATCACACCGATCCTACACTGCTGAGCCGCTACTGACTTGGCCAGAGCCGGCAATCGAACCCAAGGCCAAGGTGACCATATGAGAAATAAGGCAGTCTCTTTAACACGAGAGAAAAAAAATAGAAATGATATTCTGTTAAGATGGTCATACAATATGCTTACTTACATGGTACAGTTGGTACAATGTCGGCCAAAATTACTGAGAAGAAGTTTCACCACATTTCTTTTAACTTCAGACGTTTAAAGTACACTAGATAGATTCAATTGGAAGATACCTGAAGCAAATAAAAGTATCTTGTACATTATTTTTATAGCATTTAGCTATGCTCAGCAGATTATACTAAGAAACAGTTGAAAAGTGATGGCACCGGCAGGATTTGCTGCACACCGGGCAGCTTAACCAACCAGCTACGGTCGCCTCTTGCCAGGACCCTAAATTTCTCAACTTTTCGTTACGTTATTTCGTGACGTCACGTTTACCCAATTAATCCTATCTTAAGTAGGATACAAACCAACGGTGTGCAGAAGCTCGCAGGTTCAAATCCTGCCGGTTCCATAACTATTTCAATTGTTTCTTATTATGAATAAAAGTATGCTTAGAACTAGATTATCATATAAATTCTATGTATAATATCAATGATTTATGTCGGTAATCGAGTGGAGCTGCTGCGGGTAAAAACTAGTTACTAACTGCAAGTATAAGTTAAGAGTTCAGAGTGTAAAATTTACAAATGCTATTCGTGATTGAAACGACAATTTAATGACATATCAGTCAAGTGTAGACGGCATGTCCCACTCATCTATACGACCAATAACTGAGCACTCATAAAACACATCATCTTATAAATAAAATAGGTGTTCCGCAATAAACTTAAGTGAATACTTTACTCGATATCGAGTATTTATTGTTAAGGGTGGTGTACACACTCGTTGACGATTTAAGTTCGAATACAATGCACTTTTCAAAGTCGAGAAAGACATTTACGTTAATTACGTAACACAAGCAGCGATAGCCGAGTGGGACTGCGAAGTTAAAAGGCCCGGGTTCGAACCCACGGCACTCATCTCTTTTCGAAGATAAGTGTGTATCATCACAGATAATATAATACTAGTAGTATCATAAAAATTATCGCTCGCTAACGGTGAAGGAAAACATCGTGAGGAAATCTACATGCCTGAGAGTGCCAATGAGTGTTCAAGGGTGTGTGAAGTCTACCAATCCGCATTTGGCCAGCGTGGTGGACTATGGCCTAACCCTTCTCATCATGAGTAGAGGCCCGAGCCAAGCAGTGGGACATGTATTAAATACAGGTCTGCTATTATTACATAACACAACATAACACCACGCCTATGTTACTAAGATGGGTGTGACAGACAGAGGCGATTATCCGTGATTGAGTTAAGTAACCATTTTTGTTGATATTTCTCTCTATCTTAAATGTATGACGATCGACAATCGGGCTTTCATTAAATCGAAAGTCTCACACACAACAATTTTTAAACATAGATGATTTTGCTTCGCCCCATACATTAATTCCATATTTTTAACATCAGTTTCAAAAACTAGAAGGAAGTTCTCAATTCACTCATTCAGTATACTTATCATGTGGTCCCATGCTCATCAGGTCAATATCTGATGATGGAATCTTAGAGAAATCGAGTTCAAACCTCAAAATTTAAAGGCTTCTATATTGATATTTGCGTCAGTATTTTAACTCCTCAACGGTTACAGTACGAAGATAATTATTAAAATAGAAGCACCTTCAGGCCGTTAACTGTATTATTTCATGTTATACACAGATGAGGCGAGACGTTGTATAATACTTAGGTATTTCTTTCTTTTAGTGCATTTCTTGTAATTTTTTTTGGAAAATTATTTAAAGTTCGTAAACAATAGGTCTGTATAATACTCAATTTGCGTCATTATTCTTGTCCTCTTGTCACATTCTCAACACTTCATTATTAGGCAATCGAGGCTAATAGACAGCCAGTATACACTAATCCTAACTTCCACCAATGCAAAGCAATAATATTCTATTCTATTAGGGTTGCCATAAATAGCTCGTTCGGGACTAAGTGAGGTGACGCGTGAAGATAAGTCGAGTTTAGGTTCTCAGGTCTCTAAAGGTCCCTAAGTCCTTTTCAGACCCATCTTAGGTTAACAGTTAGGGATTAAAATATGACCATATTCGGTAGAATAATGTTATGCTAGCAGTTTGTAGAACCAAAACTAGAAGGCCGTAAATTGTTAGTTGTAAGATAAAGGGTAACTTTGATGGATATGTTTTTCGATATAACTGTATTACAACAATGGTGCCTAAAGAAAGAATTAATGTTTATGCAGATTTTTAACCAATTTTCAATACGGCAGATGTTCTCAAATCAATTCTTTTTTTTGTAATGTTTGTTCAGCGATTACTCAAAGACACTTGGACCGTTTGAGAAATTCTTCTTAGTACCAAAGGGTATCGTGACCAGATGAACGTGTGGTGCCATAGTCATCTGGTCACGATTTGATGATGGGCTCCTACAGAAATCGAGGGAAACTCAAAAAAATTATAGACAGTTATATTTTTTTTCGTATATTACCTAAAGCTATTCGGATATTTGCATCTAGCAGTCAGCATCTCATGTTGCTGAGCTGATTCTAAAAGTTACAACTCCTCAACGGTTGGAGTACGGGTTTCTAAATATAAGCAGCTTTTGACAGTTTACTGTCTTCTTTCAAGTTATACACAGGTGAGGCAAGACGTTGAATATTACTTAAGTATATTCATATTTCGTACCCGTTTTTCGTACCCATCCTTCTCATTGCTGGACAAGCAGTCTTACATAAGAATAATTTATGGTAAAGGTATTCACCAAAAACAGGGTAAATAAATAAATAAGTATTCTTTTAAAATACCTTGCAAAAGCATTAAATAGTGCAAAAAGGTGTAAAATAATGAAAATGGTTCTTGAAGTCGGTGCTCATAAATTGTTATTGTAAGAAAATGATCAGCACAGACTGCAAAAACTATTTGACCGATTTTGTACGTTATTTAATGCTTTTTCAGCTTTTTTTTTGGGATTTAACTACTTATAGATACAATTTAAACAAGTCTTTGTGATGGGGTTTGCTTTAATTTCAGTGTACTAAACTGTCAATTTGTAATAATGTTTGCATCAACACCATCATTATTTAGTTCAATTTTACATAAGATGAAAACAGTTTTTCGTTAGCTGACCCAAACACGGACTTAGCATTTTAGAAAAAAACAGATATCTATTATAAAACTATTAAACTGGCTTCTTTAGTGGTTAGTGGATGTGACCTCTCACTGTGAGGTTAGATTCTTTCGTCTGGAAATTTTCAAAAGCAACATGGAGTTGGACCTGCACCTAAATATAACAGGTGGATGTGTGGGTGTTAAACACCTATGCCACACCCTTCTGGTAATATAGGCGTGATATTATGCAATGTGTTCTATTGTAAAAAGGTACATAACATGACACCCGTAGATTGATGGTCCACCTTAATACCATTTTGGAAAGAGATTTCAAAACACTAAAGTCTAAATTCGCTTGTCCGATCATTAAATTGCAACCTTATCGACGATTTCAAACGAATTTGTCAAATGGGTCATGAATCAATTTTACCGATAGTACAATAAACATGGGTCTAAACTGAAATCATGTACTCTTTTGACGTCAACAAACAACAGTGCCACCATGATTGAGTGGAGTGTTGTCAGAGTAAATAAATCGAGTGAGTGAGAGAGAGCGACGTGCACCAAATATTGGTGTTGCCATCAATTCATGCGGGCATTCCCAATCGTTTGTTTACCAACAGCGATATGTGAGTTATTGAAAATGTTTACTGTTTTACATTAGGTACCAATAGACTAGAATCCTATATATATCAACTCTTCTTTCCTACATCCGTCGACTATTTATCTTAATAAACTCTTTTGTTTGTTTTTAATTAAGTACATAGATAAATACTTTTTTCATCACATCAGCACGAAAAAGATCGTTTGCCAGAATTCAGTGAGTAAAAACCGTTTTTACTCACTTGTGAGGCAAAGTGATTCAAATTTCGAAACACAAAATTTTTGCAATGAATAGGCGCTGAAAAAAAAACAAAGTAGCCACCATGTAGGTTAATAATAAACATTGACATCAATTTTATTAAATAACTACAAACGATACGTTTTAATTATTTTAAATTATATAAATACACGCTTATTAGTATTTTAATGTTATTATATTCGTAATCGACCATTAAATTAATTAAAATCAGGTACTCAATATTAGACTCTATAAATAAATGTTACGGAACGAAATGCCGAACGCATTCTTAAAAATAAAAGTCTGTATCTGTAATAATAATAACTATTATTGTACTAAATAACTTTTCTCGCTAAAGCCTATATACCTTGTCAGATCATATATTTTAAACTTTCGGTTACATAAGTAGACTCTTGCGACCATGACAAAGTGCTACCTTGTCGAAACGTCAAACAAAAGGTAAATAAAATTAATCGCGTTAATGCCCGTTAATTCATATCAAAACCTTGGCAGATTTTATAAACTCTAACAACAGCACAGCAAAAACATTTAAAGTTGCTATAATATTTTTTCTTTGCTTAGCTACAGCATCGCTCAGCGAACCTTGAGGCTGCGTTTGTTAAACATTTTACATCAAACTTAAAAAAAAAATGAATTATGCTAGCAGCATACTTTTTAATTGTAAAATTTCCAACAAATTCTTATTGCCTGGCAAAGTTTGTATTTTTACAAACTGAATCAGATGTTTTAAAAGATAAGCAATCCAGGATCGGACTTAAGAATTATACTTCTGCAATTTAAATAGAAATAGAAACGTTTCTTTGCCAAAAACATGGTAACAAAAGGATAGTACAATTCAATAAGAGGACACGACATGTCTCACCGGATAATCGGTATACAAAATATATATATCTATTAACTAACATTATATTAAAGTTATAACACTGCACTTCTTCTTCTTTGCGTGTCAATAGAAAACACATGGAAATGTGAGTTGGTTTTCCATTGCGTTGAAAGGATTAGTCATGCTGCTGCATTACCGGGTCTAGATATCCAGTGTGCGCCTTACGTTTGGGATACTATACTTTGCATTACGAGCTACATATTAAAAAAACTAGTCAGGTGCGTGTCGGGCCACGTGCAATAGGGTTCTGTAGTTAGTGGTAAAAATATGTTTGGACTTAAAAGAGATTTACTGTAAACAAGTAACATCTTCATACACGTACTTATTTTAAATGTAATATGTACAAACCACTCCAAGTAACAGAATTTATAATTTGGGCCTCTATTACTCTTGAACTAACAAAATAATTTTAATGTTTTAACAACATGTTTTCTTTTAATGTTCATTACTTATACTACCACCTTGATTTCTTGATTCTTCAAGCCAACGGTATAGCTTTTACAGACCCCTCTCTAAAAGTTGAAAAATTTGCTCTTCGAAATTAAGTTTCTAAAAAAATGTGTTTTAAAATACCTATCTACTAACGACATACGCATCTACCGCACTGTGACGTAGGCGACTGAAAAAATCATACCTTACTTTAAATGTAAAGATATACCAAATACAGCGTAAAATATTTGTTTGTTGCCTAAGATTCACATTAGAATACCGATCAAAGATATTATATTTTTCGTTTGGTTAATAATGGTAAATAAACATACAGTCAAAATATTTTTAATCAGTTTTAACATTTGAAACACTGACGACAATGTTCAAAATATTTGCTTATATATTAAATACATTGTATTAGCTGACTAAGAAACAAGCACGCTATTTTTCATCGACCAACACTGAACTGGAAAAAAGCATCATCTCATCTCAAATACATCAAGTCGCGGCACGCTGCCGGATAGTAATTGATTCGACGCTCTCATTCACAAAACACTTTTCATACTTGTCTGCTTAAAAGCTTAATTCCAAACTGAAATTGTTACAAAACCGGCTTTCACGCTGGCGTAACTTTTAGTGTTACTGTTGTGTTACAATATTCTGGCGTAACATAATAATTACGCCATAATTTCCTGTATAGATTTTTTCTTGGATCTTTGTTTTACACTGATACATTTAACACTAACACTGACACAAGATACATTTAACAGCCAAAAATGTCTCTAAAATTATAAATAACATGCAGAGAGGCAAATCGCCTGGTCATGACGGCCTGAGCATTGAGCATTTTAAGTATGCTGGAGTTCATTTACCGCGAGTACTTGTAATGCTGTACATGTCTATGTCACTCGTATCTGCCTGAGCCACTGATGCGCACGATTGTTGTACCTGTTATAAAAAACAAGACCGGAGATGCATCTGACAAGACTAATTATCGACCTATCTCACTTGCTACAACAGTAGCAAAGATACTTGACAGCATGCTTAATAGTAATCTAACAACACACCTAAATATACATGACAGCCAATTTGGATTCCGCGCTAATCTGTCTACGGAAAGCGCTATATTGAGCTTAAAGCATGCTGTCAGGTATTACACAGAGAGAGACACGCCGGTGTACGCGTGCTTCCTGGATCTGTCAAAAGCCTTTGACCTTGTCTCCTATGACCTTCTCTGGGACAAGCTAGGTTGTACGACGGTGCCGGTGGAATGTATCTCCCTTTTAAAGTACTGGTATTCTAATCAAAAAAATCAGGTGAGATGGGCCGGTATCTTGTCAGATGAATATATACTTGAATGTGGTGTGAGACAGGGTGGACTAAGTTCGCCACTGCTGTTTAATTTTTATATTAACCTATTAATTGAAAAACTTAGTAGCACCCACGTAGGCTGTCATATTGATGGACAGTGTTTTAACAACATCAATTATGCCGATGACCAAGTATTACTGTCACCATCAATAAAAGGACTTAGGACATTGTTATCCTTATGTGAGGATTATGCGGTGGCACATGGATTAATATATAACACCAAAAAAAGTGAGCTACTAGTTTTTAAGGCGAGCAAATATAAGCTCAGTCATGTGCCACCCGTAATGCTAAATGGTACGGCTCTTAAAGTGGTTCAAAGGTTTAAATACCTCGGTCATGTAGTGACGAGTGACCTCAGGGATAACGAGGATATAGAAAGGGAGCGTAGGGCTCTTGCGGTGAGAGGCAATATGTTAACCCGCAGGTTCGCGCGTTGCACGAATGCAGTAAAAATAACGCTATTTAAATCGTATTGCCAATCATTTTACTCAAGCGGCCTGTGGGTGAACTACACTCAAAGTGCCTACAGAGCTCTGCGCACCCAATATAATAATGTATTTAGGATGCTGTTGAGGCTGCCGTGGCGTTGCAGTGCCTCAGGTATGTTCGCGGAATCACATACCGACGGGTTCCCCGCAGTAATGCGTAAGAAAGCAGCATCGCTACTGCAACGGCTACGTAGTGGCAACAACAGCATGCTACAAGCAATTGCAGGCCGACTTGACTGTCCCTATCAAAAACAATGGGTGGAGACAGCAATAGGCATAGTCAAAACTTAAGTTCCTCTTGTTTATTGATTTAAATTTTAAATTCTGATTTTTGTTTTGAATATAATATGTTTTAATTACAATTTAATTTATTTTTTATTATTATTGATATTTTAAATCTTATTATTAATTGATTATCTTTTGAAATAGTATTCTGTAATTCAATGATTTTATTTTAATGCCTGCCTAATGTTTTTTATTAATTTAATTATGTATGTTTTGTGTGTTATTATTACCATATGGGTTTTACCTGAAATAAATGATTATTATTATTATTATTATATATTTACACTTATTTGTACTCATTAAATTTTAGTGTTGTCTTTGCTAAAATCCCAAAAAAAAACGATGTTCTATGAGCTCAGTTTAATAATAGACTTAGAAACAACAGCGCTATTTTTCTTCGATCAATATCGAACTGGAAACAAGCAGGTCGCAAATACATCAAGTCCCGTCACGCTACTGGATAGTGATTGATTCGCTACTTTCACTCACCAAACTTTGCATAGTTGTGTTGAAAGCCTTATTTCAAACTGAAATTGTTACGAAAAGGGCTTTTACACTGGAGTAACTTTTAGTTTCGCCACTGTTGTATTGTGTAATTTTTTTTATATCATTACAAATACGCTTTAAATTCCTCAAAGGTTTTCTCTTCAGATCTAATTTTTCACTTATTGCTAGTTTTTGTTGCTTGAACCGTAAAAAAGACTGATGTTTTTATGAGGTAAGTTCAATTATTGATTTAGAAAGTCGCGCTATTTGTCGTCAATCGATATTGAACTGGCAATAAGCAGGTCGATACATCAAGTTCCGTCACGTCCTTGATATTGATTAATTTAACGCATTCACTCACATAACAATTTGCATACTTATTTGTTTAAAGCCTTATTTCACTTGGGAGGATCTAAAACATTATTCTCGTGCAGTAACTATAGCAGGGTGCATAAAAGGAGCCTCCCCGAGTGACGTACACAACGATTCCCTTCGTCCGGCGCACCCTGGGCAATTTGCGAGTTCTCCAAAGCGAATTGGCTAATCCTTTCACCACGATGGCAAGTCAAAATAAAATTTGACTCAGCCATCGACACGACGAAGAAGAAGAAGTAACTATAGCTAGGTCCTTACTCAACATGAGTTTAGATAATGAAGAGAGATAAATAAAATGTCTGTTTATATCAGGTAATCGTAAACACATTAATATTTTTCTAATAGAAAACTTTAGTTTTATGGTAATGCACTCAAAGGTGTACCATAACGTTACGTATATTCTGTCACCAAATACGTTTAGTACAAATACAGGAATATTTTAAACATACAAGAAAAGTTATCAGCATGTTATGTCACTGTCAATATGTAAAAAAATATAAGCACACGATAACACGCAATCTCTTACTTATAAATTATACTTCACATAACATCACGCCTATATTACCCAGAAGGGTTATGGCAGAGGTGTACAACACCCACATTTCACCTGTTATTTTTAGGTCCCATAGGATAGGGGGTGAGCCTATCGCCATCCATCGGACACAGTTCCAACTCCGTTCTTGTGAATTTCCTGACAAATAGATCACAATTAACACTTCGCCCGACCTAGAAATCAAACCCGAGACCTCATGGTTAGAGGCGCATATGCTAACCACTAGATCAGTAAATAAGAGTTATGACCCTAAAAATAAGATATTTTTTAAGTGTATAAACCCTGTATTAAAATAAATAGAATCTAAGTAGATATAAGGAAACAAAAAAAGAAAAACTGCATTAAAAATTTATTTACCCTGTGTGTCTTAGTTGTAAGAAAAATATAAATAATAAAAAAATAGATAGGTTTTCCACAGAAGGGATAGATGGAAACCCACCCATAGAAAAGAAAGAAAGAATGATGAATAAAAAAAAACTAATAAAAAAAAAGAATATTCTTAACTCGAGCGTATTCTAAATATTATAATATGTACTAATTTTTTTCAAAGAAAAAGGAACCGCCTTCAAAAACTCAAAAGTAAAAAATAAAATATTCGCTAAACTTTGCTTACCTTTATATTAATTTGTTTAAAACAATAAACCCAAATAATTATGTAATACCAATTAATTATATATTTTTGAAGTCGGCGCCAAATCACATAATTGCTGATAAGTTTACGAATGCATTCGATAGATGGCGTTGTACATCTTTTCTGAATCGCGATATGGTTTCGTTACGAGCTTAAATATAAATACCGTGCTCTTGCTTCCACTTTTAACGTAATATGCAGCGCCCTCTAGAGCATTACAAATATTCAGTAGCATATTATTGTCCTACAAAGCTAGTAATAAAGTTTCTTATTGGACGAGTTGGATGTGCTGACCAGACTAGACGATAGTCATTCATTCATTACTCTTACGTGAAAGTTTACTGAACGCAGATTTGATTGGATGAGTTTTACCTCGTTATTTAATTATCTTTAGATCCTGTCAGGATCTAAAGATCGGTCAGGAACTCAGGATCATCCTGAGTTTCCATTAATTTTTGCAATTAGGTAAAGAAGGTTTGATAAATTACCTAATTGTCAGCATATTTTTTAGTTTTAATTAGTATTTGTTTTGTGAGTTTTCAATCACTAGTTAAATAAGGCTTTGATAAATTACTTCCAGCATTTATAATTTTAATTGGTATTTGATTTTGTGATTTTTCAACAATTATTTCGGTAAATACGGTTTTAATTGGTATTTGATTTTGTGATTTTTTTCAACAATTATTTCGGTAAATACGGTTTTAATTGGTATTTGATTTTGTAATTTGGCGCCGACTTCAAAAAAATATAATTAATTGGTATTACATAATTATTTGGGTTTATTGTTTTAAACAAATTAATATAAAGGTAAGCAAAGTTTAGCGAATATTTTATTTTTTACTTTTGAGTTTTTGAAGGCGGTTCCTTTTTCTTTGAAAAAAATTAGTACATATTATAATATTTAGAATACGCTCGAGTTAAGAATATTCTTTTTTTTTAATTAGTTTTTTTATTAGTTTTTTTTATTTTTTTATTTCAAGCTTTTTAGTGTCTTAGTTTTTTAGATTTAACGATGGAGTTAGGAAGAAATACTAAGGCATCATTACGCATGAAACACAATAGAAACAATCAAAATATAGCCCAAAGAATACGACGGCGCCTCCAATGCTTAAAAGAAAATGCCCGTACAGTTCATACCCGTAAAAATTCTGAAGAACGTGAACAACGTTTGATTACTCAACGCGAGCTAGTTTGTAATTTAATTGAGGCACAAACCCACGAAAGAAGGCGCTCAGGTTCGCTGACGCTGCCTTCGGAGGGCCACCTTAAAGATATTTTATCAAATCCTTATATATTATCAAAAAATTCTTTCTGAGATCTTCATGATCATAAGTTATCACTACGATAATAACAAATATGCTGAAACGTAAGCCCCGTCCAAACCTAAGCAGAGCTTTCGGTACTTTAAGGGTAGGTAAGTAGGCTGTCTCTGCTTACCCTTCAAAGCATACACAGGCATGATGTTATGTTATGTAGTGGTGAAAACAATACATAGATACACGATTGCACAAAACGTGGTTCATTAGCTATTCGTTTTTGAAGAGTTCCGTTGCCTGTCTCCAAAGATCTTCATCAGATTCTGATAAATTATATACTAAAACCTTCCTTGAAACACAAGGATTAAAATACCGAAAACCGCATTCAAATCGGATCAGTAGTTTCCCAGAAAATCGCGAATATAAAAAGGTGACATACATACATACATACATACATACATACGGATCGAATACAGAACCTCTTTTTTTTTGAAGTCGGTTAATAAAAGAAAGACAAAGTATGCGGCATAAAAGTACGAGAGGCATAGATGATAGAACTGGAATGAATGAGAATGAATTAGTTAGACATACAGTGGCCATGCTTATGGCATGGGTTGCGAAAAATAAATACCCCACTAGATCATCGAGACAGTCTTATATGTACAGTTATATATTATACTTCATCTCAAGCAATTTTCAGAATCTTATTCCACCTCAAATCCGTCCCTGTAAAACATTGATAATAAAAGCCACAGATTTAATAAAACGCTCTCATGTAAAAGTTGGCGAACACCATTTTCCTTTTATGGCGATTCTGTTTTGATTTATTTAAATAACAATAAAAATACTAAGAAGAAAGTTTGTTCAGGCGCTGAATAAATGAGGTACG
The DNA here is from genome assembly GCA_905147285.1 of Hypena proboscidalis. Taxonomy (NCBI): domain Eukaryota; kingdom Metazoa; phylum Arthropoda; class Insecta; order Lepidoptera; family Erebidae; genus Hypena; species Hypena proboscidalis. The sequence goes on from LR990130.1 coordinate 20,722,383, forward strand.
ATTAGAGGAAAAGGGACGATCACGACACGATATAAAAAGTGTTGCTAACATAAAAATATCGTGATATAAGTATTATAGTATTTTTGCATACAACGTGTGTTTGGTTTTTTAGGAAATTTAAGACTAAAAATCTTTTATGTTAAGATAATGTTTAATGCAATTTATACGTACATAACTTTAATAACCGATACAAAAATACATGCCCTTAAACATAAATAATAATACAATAAGCTACGCTCACCATCATGGTGATGAAACAGTATTGTTTTTTTTTTAAATTATATTTTTTTAATTATTTTTTATTTTTTTTACCAGAATTCAAACAAAAAGTTATAAAACTTCGATGTTACAGAAAAATAAAGTCAACGATTTTGTAACAATCCTTCTTTAATAGGGTGGCAGGCCATATAGAATAACCTATGATCAGAGAATAGCTAACGAATAATTTTATTACTACTACTTTTACTGCGTGCAGATGATTACTGAATGCTAGTAACATTAAAGAGCGATGTTTATTGACTCACCGCTTGTTCCCGGGTTCGATGCCCAGGTCGGACCAAGTGTTATTTGTCAACTTTCCGTCAGGAAATTCAGAATAGCAGCACGGAGATGGAATTGTGCCCGGTGGATCTATCCCATGAGATCTAAACATAACACGTGAAGTGTGGGTGTTATACACCTCTGCCACACCCTTCTGGCTAATATAGGCGTGATGTTATGTTATGGTAAATAACTATGAACCTTTCCTAAAAAATAAACTATCAAATGCAAAAAATTGTTATTCCTATCTGACGTGTAGTTCCAGAGATTAGCGCGTACAAACAAACAAACTGTTTCAATATCTACTATATAAAAATAAGTCGGGTTTTCCTTCCTGACGCTATAACTCCAGAACGCACGAACCGATTTCCACGGTTTTGCATTCGTTGGAAAGGTCTCGGGCTCCGTGAGGTTTATAGCAAAGAAAATTTAGGAAAACAATAAAAATTTCAACAGAAAAGCGGGAAAATCTTTTTTTACATACAGCGCCATCTCTGATACATAGCATGCACTACAAACCGCAGATATAGATCTACATAGATAACGCAGATGCATGTACTTCGCGTGTCTCAACCCCGACCAAGCGTCGAGGTTGGTCGCCTCTAAATTCAGTCCACGCGCGTCTTTTGTCAGAGAAAATCATAGCGGACGGCTCCAGTTGAACGTACTGGGCGGATTGGCATCGGCGGCATCGGTGTCTTTGAATCGGTTTGGATTTCCCGTCACTAAATTTCGGCTGTGACGTCACAAAAGGTATGAAAAAGTCGGCACGCTTGGTTTCAATACAAATCGTGAAACGTACTTGCGTTATCTATGTAGATCTATATCTGTGCTACAAACCAATATTATAAGTAGATGGCGCCGGTGCGTGATACATTGTTTGACAGCCACTCATTGTTTTCTGCTCAGTTAAATTCATGTGACAAACCGGTATTATGTTTACTGTGAAATTGTGAAAAAAAAAGTAAGAAAAATAAGTTATTCGTTTCCTAAGATTACAATTGGAAACCCGATTGAGACAACGCGTGAGCACACGAAGATCATTGGCATCATACAATCGCTTGGCATTCCAATATGATCCCACTGCGAACTACAGTGATGATGAAAATTTTGATATTGGACCAATGATGACTATATGCCGATATTGCAATGCGTTAAATTAATTCGTGCTTTTCAAACACAAGAGCAAAGAGAGACAGCCCGTGAAACAGCTAGGTTAGAAACGAGAAATCGTCGAGCTTATCGTACAGATGAACAGAGGAATAATCTTCGAAGTGCAAGAAGAAATGATTCCAGTATTGATTTGAATCGAGCAGCGTTTCTATATCATTGCACCATCGACTACAGCTTGCATCGTTTAGTTTGCATTGGTCCAATAGACGTTGTTTGCCAGCACTGTGGAGCATTGAAGTTTGCTGGTGAAACGCCTGGTTTGTGCTGCCTTAGTGGTAAAGTGAAATTGCCATTGCCATAATGACTTATTTTTTTTTGATGCCCCTGGTGGAACTGGGCAGACATTCCTCATGTCATTGATTTTGGCCACTGTACGTGCGAGATCCGAAATTGCGGTAGCAATTGCTTCTTCTGCAATAGCGGCCACATTGTTAGACGGATGCCGTACGGCTCACTAAGCGTTAAAATTGCCATTAAACCTTCAAACTACTGAACAACCGACATGTAGCATTTCGAAACACTCCGCAAGGGCCAAAGTTTTAGTAGCATAAAAAATCATCATATGGGACGAATGGACAATGCCGCACAATGACACACAAACGCGCATTGGAAGCACTAGACCTCGAGATGTTTTGGTGGTGCAATGATTTTATTATCTGGCGATTTCCGACAAACACTACCAGTCATTGCAAGATCTACTGCTGCCGACGAAAAAAACGCTTGCCTCAAAGCATCAAATCTGTGGCGATATGTAAAGAAACTTCAACTGTCTGTAAATATGAGAGTTGCATTGTTGAACGATCTATCTGCTTATGATTTCTCGAAGCAATTGCTGACTATCGGTAATGGCCGTGTTCCTGTTGACAAATCGAGCGGTTTGATTTCCTTTTCTCCAAATGTTTTCAATTTCGTATCATCAAAAGACGAGCTTATCAACAAAGTATTCCCAGATATCATTGCTAACCACAAAAATACTAAATGGTTAAGTGAGCGAGCAATTTTGGCCGCTAAAAATTTTCTCGAAGCAATTGCTGACTATCGGTAATGGCCGTGTTTCTGTTGACAAATCGAGCGGTTTGATTTCCTTTTCTCCAAATGTTTTCAATTTCGTATCATCAAAAGACGAGCTTATCAACAAAGTATTCCCAGATATCATTGCTAACCACAAAAATACTAAATGGTTAAGTGAGCGAGCAATTTTGGCCGCTAAAAATAAAGATGTAGATGTCCTCAATTTTATAGTACAAAATCAAATCGTAGGTACTCTGTATTCATTCCAATCTATCGACTGTGTAACAAACGAAGAAGAAGCCACTAATTATCCAAGTGAATTTTAAAACTCCTTGGATGTGCCTGGTTTACCACCGCACAATTTAAAACTTAAGGTTGGCTCGGTAGTGCATTGCACAGTTTTGGTTGGTTTAAATTTCTAAGCATGATGCTTAGAAATGGAACGCGTTTAGTTTCCGATGATCCTAACGGATATGCCTTTTGAGTTTAAACGAATTCAATTCCCGTTTCGTCTTGCCTTCGCCATGACGATCAACAAATCACAGGGCCAATCCTTGACTATTTGTGGCCTCAATCTAGAAAATGCATGTTTTTCTCATGGTCAATTGTACGTGGCATGCTCACGTGTCGGCAAACCATCCGCTCTATTTGTTCTTGCGCCTGACCAAAAAACAAAGAATGTCGTTTACCACAAGGTGCTTGAATGAAAATCCCATTAATGAATTAATCCGAGTGTATGCCAATCTGCACAACATAGTTTTCAATATTTTTTTTCTGACATGAGTTTGAAGTACTTAATTATTATTATTTTTTTAATTTTTATTCTCATTCTGTATGTTTTCATCATCATTCATCATAATAAAATACATTTATGTTTCTATCTATATTAATATTATTGTGTATCATTGTATTACGTTCATCAAAGCCTAATGCAGCTAAAAGGTAACACGACATTCATTGACTGTTAGGCGGTACGAAGTTCGCCGGGTCAGCTAGTTAGCTTATAATATTACAATTTGATTTGATACGCTCGTCGATTTTCAATGTATTATTATTAATATATTGGATAAACTAGATAACCGACTATTGTTGGACTAATCCTTTCTGTCCAATAAAATAGCTGATATCGTCCGACAACATTGATTATCATAAATTTAATTATGTAAAGTATTTAATTTTATTTTGTTTATGAATTTTGATGCAATCTTATTAAATTATTTAAAAGTATCTACGTGTAAAACTCTCTTCTGTCGATATTTAAATACTTCTACGAAATTAAATACGTAAAATTTATATTGCCATGTTACAAAATATGAAGACTCTTTTACAATTATGCTGCGAGAAGTAAATTTATTTGATGAAATTTATGACCAAAAGATCAATGTACGACTGTTTTGTACGTTTGTACGACTGTTTCGTACGTTTGTACGACAGCCGACTGTTTCTTAGAATTAGATTGCTAAGCATGGCTAAATGCTATATAAAAATAATTAAATGAAAATCAATGTATTTCGAAGAGCATTTTGTTAAATGTTTAAACGTTATTTTGATAAATTCATAAACAAACTGCAGCATAATAATAGTATTTAACTATTATAATGCTGCAGTTTCAGGAGACATTTCTCTTTATTTCAATGAATATAATTGGGGTGCATGAAAGGAGCCTCCCCGAGTGACGTACACAACGATTCCCTACGTCCGGCGCACCCTGGGCTGTTCGCGAATTCTTCAAAGCGAATTGGCTAATCCTTTCACCACGATGGCAAGTCAAAACCTTGACCAAGGCGCTCATGACCGCCGATGAGAGCGCCATAATAGTGACCACTTATTGGGCCAATTAAATTTGACTCAGCCATCGACACGACGAAGAAGAAGAATGAATATAATTCTCTAATAAACAGTTATGTTCGTGGCCTAAACTTTTCACCTAAAAACGTTTATTTTCATTGGCAAATAAGCAAATTAAAAACCCCATATCGCCACATCATTGTAAATAGTATTTTAAAAGTAAAAAAAATGTATTTTTTTAATTAAAGGAGTACAGTAAAGTGAATAATTTTGTATAACTGTAATTAAATAGTAGTATAGTGTAGTTAGTTTGGTAATTAAAATAATTTTGAAGCTTCAAGCAAGCCTCTATATATTTATAGCGCTATTTTATATTACGACTCAGCGAATACAAAAGTTATAAAACAAGATACGAACAGGTACAGCAATTTTCAAGTTAAATAAGTAATAAATAGCTAGCCGGCAAACTGTTCTGGCAATTAAGATTTTATTATCTTTCCTTTTTATTGTTTGTAAACGTGTAAATGGGAAAAGTTATAAAATAAGGCACTTTCAAGTCGTTTAAATTCAGCAACAAAATTATAATTATGATTAGCTAAATAAGTCAACAAGTGAAGTATGGGTAAGTTGTGTTTGTATGAACTTTGTTATCTACGTTTTTGTATGTTTATGTATTCCAAGCAGCCATGAAAGGGTTCATTTAAATTATCATAATATCTGAAATTGCGAATTAAAGCTAATTTACATTAAATCTTAGCCCTTTAAAAGAACTATTTTTTGCGAGTGAAGTCGTAAAAGACACGCAATCTTGCCCTCAAATATGAATATTTTCACTGACGTGGGCTAAAATAAAGAATTATATTGTTACTGTAATATTGGACTGCAATTGTAATCTATCAAATCAAATCAAATCATTTATTTCCATGGGCCCCAAGGGGCGCTTGAACTCGTCAAAACAAACATCAAAACACAAGAAATATAAAATTAAAATAAAACTTCGCTAACTAAATTATAATACTTATTGTAATAAAATGATTTGACACCGCAGCTTAGATTGACTTTAATTCAACTTAGAGATTTGAATTAAAATCAATCCAAGTACCAGCTCCGATGGGTATTGCATCATGAGAAGAGCTGGTGAGAAACTCATGTGCACCATCTTTTCAAATAATTCATACAATTTGTATGTTTTTGGACAATAATTCTATTTGTAAGTTATAGCAACCAAAACAACATTATATAGCTAAAGATGGTTATAAAGAGAAAATAACCTTAAATATAGAAATGGAATTAAATTAATACTTATTAATAAATCTATAGTATATAAGGTTGCAATATCTATCACAACTTATATAAGTCATGTTTAAGCAAATATCATTATTTCGTATATAATTCGCTCGGATCGATTTCAGTTTTTATTGACATAACGTTTGTTACTCCGACCGGTGCCCATAGCTTTCATTAGAAATCTTTAGAGTTCCGAAACTCAAAAAATAAAGAGGCTTGTCCATCTGAAAGTCTGTCTGTTAGTCAAGATTAGACTTAGACTAAAAACCAAAATGGACACGCAATGAACGCAAATATTTATGCAAATAATCCTGCTAAAATACGCGGGAAAGTAGGAGGGTAAATTGTACCACGTTAGTGTGAAATCATTGGATTTGATAACTAGTTTTATATAAAGTGTAAGATCGGCGGTATGAATTTGGCAGCGGGGGCAGATATACAATGACACCTCCGGTTGGCTTATTTCTCTCAGAGATTAGACTGTTAGAAAGTTATAAATTATAAATTAATATCAACCTGGAAGAAATCGCTTTTAGCGATAAGGCCGCCTTTTGTACATTTTTCCTGTTATTTTTCTTTTTGTTACCTTTTAAGTTTTTCATGTGAAATTATGTACAAATAAAGTATTTTCTATCTATCTATCAACGGTCCCTTTAAGCTGTAAAAAGGAGCAACTAAATTAACATTTATATATTATTTTTCTATACGATAACAAGATACAACATGATAACAAGTAAATAAGCATTCAGTGTGGCAGTGTACCATTGGCACTGCTACACGTAGTGATTATGTTGGAGAGGCACGCCTTGTCGATATTCAAAGCGATGGAAAGTGCTGAATACCTCGTTACTGGGACCTTCTTCGTACACAGAGTAGCTTAGATCAGAGAAAGAATCAGAAACTTGGTCTATTTGTATTGTTAGAACAGTAAAAACCGTAACTTTAAAAAATATTTTCGTGTCTTTTTCTCTGGGTGTTCTTGCCTTTAATTTACAAAATTCAAAATGCTCAGTCAAATATATTACCCAGGAGAGTGTGATAGAAGTGTACTACACTCACATGCCACACTCCACGAATCGAGTCCAAACCCCGCTTCAAGGCCACACACTTTTTCGACTGTTTCTAAGTATTAAATTGCCAAGCATAGCTAAATGCTATATAAAAATCGTAGCTATATAAAAGTAGTAGCTCGTTAAGGTAAGCATACATTCGACTATCCGATCTTTAACAATAATATCATTATATTCCAATTACACCTAATTGAACTATTAACCCATAAGGCTGGCTTTTACTTGGCTCAAAGAATCAGCATTGCCATCCAACGTGGCAATGCCGTCAGCCTTTTGAACACGTTCCCTGCAGTCGAGGTCGATGCGGAGGAATTTTATAACACCTTACCTGTAAATTTGTAAATAGTTATTTGATATTTTTTATTAAATTGTATATATTACATTTCTTTTTCATATATTGTATGGTATAATAATATTAATAACATTCTCTTAAGTAAATATTATAAAGTATTAACAAATAGAACCAACAAGAATTTATAAAACCCACCTGTAGCTTCAATTTATTCAATCTTAAATATTCAAGCCACAATTTCTTATTCCATGAACTCTCTACATCCTTTCCTTACTCTACAATCGTAGAGACGCGATGCAAACTACATACATATATGAAGACTAGTCTGTACACAGCACCCTTTATGTATGGGTAGCGGCAACGCTCTATATTTTTAACCGACTTCTAAAAAAGGAGGAGGTTCTCAATTCGATTCGTATATATACTCTACGCTGAACCTGGTACTGATATAAACTTGGAATATATAAAAAGGCTTACCACCATCTTAGCACTGAATTTTTGCAAAGTCAGTGAGGCTCTACACAAGGAAAAGGCATTTTTTTTACCAAAGCGGAGTGTGAAAAATAGAGGTGCGCGTCTTGGTCTGGAAGTTTCAATGTATAATAATAATAATATTTATTTAGTACCATTTAACATTTTGTTTACAATTATGCTTATTACCTAATAAATTTTATAATATTAATTACAGTAATATCTATAAGATAATGCAAAGAAATTAAAAATGTACTAGGCTTGGCCTATCCTGCAGGAGGTTTTTAAAGTCTATATACCAAGTTTGAATAGGCGTTGATTTTATTTAAATTAATATGTATTTGGTAAATCTTATCGGGTATAATACTAACTTAACAATGAGATCACAATTATTCAAAAAAACTTGAACTTAAAACTAAAATCATACTTTCAATTTAGCCGTTTAAGGAATTCTTCTGTTCGATCATAGTGACTAAGTAATAATAGATTCTGAACTTCTTCTTCTGATCAGTATGATAAGAATGTATTTACAAAGGAGAGTACCTATACATTTATGTATTAGCGTTAATAAACAGAGCATAATACAACTTTACCATACTCTTAGACAATTAAACCAATGGACTAGTCATTGCCAGGCAATCATCGCTACCACATGTGAAATAATGCCGATCTTGCACGTTATATAAAACTGAATAGTTGTCAAATCATAGATGCACAGCACTATCAAATTCAAATTCAAATTCAAATTCAAATCATTTATTTTCATAGGCCCCAGGAGGCGCTTGAACACGTCAATACATTACAAAAAATGATATAAAAATAAATCATAAATAATACTAAATTATACTAATTTCAATGATTTGAATAACCGGGGCTCAGATTAATTTTAATCAAACTGTTTAGAATCGAATTAAAATCAATCCAAGTACCAGCTCCGATGGGTATTGCATTATGAAAAGAGCTGGTGAGAAACTCATTTGCACCATCTTCTAAAATGAAAAATATAACAATATAAAAGTACATAAAAAAATCACATAAGAAGAGCAACGACCCCCGCTCACCCGCAGGCTCATTTGCATAGATTTTTTTATTATTTGCTTTCGTTTCTTCTCCATATTGATTAAGTGTTCTTTGACCAAACTGAAAACAGTATTGAAAACAATATAACTTGGGTCGTTGGTGACGCAATGGTAGTTCATACCTCGAACTGTACAAAAGTCCTGAAATGTTAAACGTAAAGTTATGAAGTAAGTAAAAGATAATGTATATATAGATAGTTTTCTTAAAATCATTTAAGAATTTATCTTTTCCTTTGCTTTAGAAAGAAAAGATAACGGCAAATTTAAAAAAATGAAAAGCCATAATGATTGAACTAGTGGACTAATAAAAATAACAAGGCCATTTAAAATACACATAATAATATGCGGCTATAAATATTATCCTTCGATTTAGAAACTATTTTACAATTTTATTCCGTGACCTCATTGTTTATGTACTATCGTCGCGATAGAGCCATTCTTTGTTAGTAGAGTCGCCGGTAGAGGTGCTTCGTGTGTGATTTGTTTATTTATTAGTAAATTATACTGTGCGATACTCGGCAATGCATTTATATGACCTTTTCTTAGTTCGTGTTACTTTTGTTTTTATACCGATTTCAAAATACTAAATACATTTGTCGTACTGATTACTTAACGTAATACATAATAGTGTATTTTTTTTACTCATAATCTGCCTCGTTGATTTAGCGGTATAATTTATGTATAGCAAAAGTGTTAATTGGAGATTTTTACGTCAGAATACTCTCAATTGCAGCTCGGTGTTAGATTTGGGACCGATGGATTGCGATAGGTTCGACCCCTATCCCATGGAACCGAAACATAATAGGTAAAATCAGGGAGTTGTACCCCTCCCATTCCCTTCTGGGCAATATAGGCGTGATGTTATGTTATGTGTCATTAAAGTACCAACCAGCAGGAACAGCCTTCAAAGTTATGTACAAACTATTCACTCTAAGAATTAATCCATCGATATAGAGCATGTGCGCATTGAAACGATGTCAAATATCTTGTAGAGTTCTCAAATACTCTGCCAGGGATCATAAGCGAATATTACTACACGGCTCCAGGTAGAGTCTCTATCTATATGTAGAGATTTGGATGTATCGATGTTTTTAAAACTAGGAGATTTTGTAAATACATATGTAAAATCCTCTTTAGTGTGATTATTTTGCATACAATAATAGGAGGATCGAATTAATATGTATGATAATTTTTTTTAAATTATGTTTCAATTGATTTTAAAATCTAAATAAAGTTTTCTCCCGTTAAGTATTCGATCTACCTATATTATGTTAGATATTTCAACGTGGGAGGCTATTTAGTTTTAAATAGTAAGGCATTGTTCAATAGATTTTTATGGACTCAGACGTATGTTATTGTGTAGGTTGTTAGTTTAAAATCATTCGGTCAATATTTTAGAAAGCGACTACTAAAACTTTAAATACCAGATTGGATACGGACCGACCACATGTGGTTCCCATTTCAAAATTTCACAGTTTTCAAAATGGCTGACCGTCCCCACTCCAGGGGATTCGGAAGAAATAAAAAAAATACTGTGGATTTGACGTCAACTGCATGTATTTCTTTAAAATCATAACATTGGCAGCCTAGTAACTAATAAGCCGCAGAATATCGACAATATCACCAATACTGTACGAACTCTACACCTGCACATAGAGCCGGCGATATTACCGAGTTGTAGTCAAATATGTAGTGCAGCACGGAGCATACGTAAAGGTGCTAGAATTTACCAAAGCATGCAGTTGCAGAGCGTAGAGCTTTGCAGCCAGGGATATTGAAATGTTATTTTTGTCAAACGTCTTTCTGTCGTAATTTCAGTGCATGTTTAATCAATTTAATTTATAAAAAAGTGGCCGGGGCGCAATGGGTAAGGCACCAGTCTTACGATCGAAAGGTCTTGGGTTCAAATCCTGGACATTAAACCACGGACGTAAACTTCCTCCTAACATAAGCAATATAACTTTTCTGAAAGAAATTACTAGTATACTAAACTTGTCAAGTTTAATAGACTAGTAATTTGTTTTTGCCTAAATGACTGGTAAAGTTTTTAAAAAAAAATAATAATTATATAAATGCTACGATTAAAAATGTACTTTTAAACTTACGTTGCATGATTAAGTAAAATCAAACGGGAATGAACGCGATCATGCAATATTTGCCTTTTAGGCTTGACGTTTCGGCAGACAGATTACATTGGCCGTGGTCGCAATCCGTCTACAATTTTACTACGATTAAAACTTCAACCAACTGCAATAAAAATAGGGTCTGAAATTATTAACACCATTACATCTGAATTGAGCATACAAATATATGTTTTTATTAATTTATAAAAAAAATAAATCCAAAGTAATGTATATGTAATGTGTCCGTACATATACATTTATAAAACAATTGTAAAACATAATTTGCTACTATCTTTCACCACGGAATAAATGATTTTGTAGCCATTGAGTTAAAATAATATAATTGAGAGAAGTTTATTTTATAAAATCACATATAGACACGTATTTATCTGAAAATAAACACCTGTTTACAACCAAACCCCCAAGCTACCAAATGCAAATAGAATATCAAACGAAATCTCCATAGGGGCATACAAATTGTTCTCAAATTGGCCGAATCCTGAAGTTTATATTAATAGGGGAAGGACCCCAATTGTTGGCATTCCAGTAGATTAGCCGTGCCGACCGCGGGTGAAGTTTGGGGCTCATACCCTAGTAATCGTTCGGTGTATGGAGCCATGGGCAAGGGTACCTTTCTTTAGTTGATGGAGGTAACGACATGGCCGCTTACCGACTAGAACTAATCGCGTCGTGGTGAGTTTGAGCTTAATAAGGGGTTATGAGATATATCTAAGGGATAATCGTAGCCCTGTATCTAATACATGTCCCACTGCTGGGCTCGGGCTCTTGTCAGAAGGGTTAGGCTATAGTCTACCACGCAGGTCACGTGCGGATTGGTAGACTTTACACATCCTCGAGCACTTTTTAGGCTCGTTCAGGCATGCAGGTTTCCTCACGATGTTTCTTTCACCATTAGCGAGTGATCATTTATATGACAAATACACACATATCTTCGAAAAGACGAATCTTAACGATTTATTGACAGAGGTGTGTGCCTTGAGTTCGAACCCGAAACCTTTGATTTAGCAGTCCTACGTCTTCCACTCGGCTATCGCTACTTTACGGGACATTTTCTATTCTACATTATTTATGCGCGTTCTGTGAGTTTTACATAAGGTAAAACTGAAAGTAAGTTAGATTAGCTAAAGATACTTTGAGTGGTGATTTAAATTTGGAATGTTAAGTAAAGAATTATGTACAGAGTAACAATGCTGAGAGTATGTAGACTTTTGAAAGTTTGTGGAAGGTAGCTAAGCAATCTAAACTAAACACAAAATATTAAAACCAGCTCGTTGCTCTAGTTGTTAATGTATGCGCCTCTCACCGCGAGGTCGGGCAAAGCGTTATTTGTGAACTTTCCGTCATAAAATTCACAATAGCTGCACGGAGATGGCATTGTGTCCAGTGGATGGCGATAGGCTAACCTCGTATCCCATGCGACCTAAAAATAACAGGTAAAATTGATATGATTTTAACGGGTATTAACGCGATTAATTTTTATTTATCTTTCGGTGCTTGACGCTTGCGACCATGGCAAAAACCAAAAGTTTAGCACGCAGACAGAATTAACGCGATTATTTTTGATTTACCTTTCGTAAATCAAAAATAATCGCGTTAATTTTTGTTAAAATCATATCATTAAATATGCAACGCGAAAAAAAAAGTAAAACCCTTCAGGTAATGGTTTAGTAGTAGTATATTATTATTATTATTTTAACACGTCTTCGTACATGTTTGTTTTTACCTAAGTATTACTTTTATCACATAAGCAAATTTTGTTCCCACTGGGTGTCGCGTCATCCATATTTAAGATTTTTTCAATTAAAAAGCTCCATTTTAAATTGTTTACCACGCGAATGTGAGGGCGTCCTGTATTAGATACATTTTCTTATAGTATCATAGTCGTAATCTTGTTTACCGAGTCACTATTTCTAGCTATTTAACACAGAGTGAGCTATCGAAGAACCGTTTACGGTAACAGTCCCAACTCTCGCCTGTAAGTAATGTACTGAATGATCCAATTTTACGCACCATTGCCGCGATTCTACGCGCTTTTTACCACTGAATTAAATAGTTGTCCTTTTGACTTAAAAAAGAGTTTTCGTATTGTGCTACCTCATTGGTCCAGTTGTTAGCGTAAGCACCTCTCAGGTCGCGGGTTTGATTCACGGGAATAAGTTTTATAATAATAATAATAAGGGGTGCATGAAAGGAGCCTCTCCGAGTGACGTACACAACTATTCCCTACGTCCGGCGCACCCTGGGCAATTCGCGAGTTCTCCAAAGCGAATTGGCTAATCCTTTCACCACAATGGCAAGTCAAAATAAAATTTGACTCACACGACGAAGAAGAAGAAGTGTTATTAGACATTTTCTGTCAGGAAATTTTCAATGGCAACACGGAGTGGAACTTGTGCCTTGTGGAGGCTCACCTTATCACATGGGATCTAAGCATAGCAGATGAAATGTGGATTTTATACACATCTGCCATACCCTTTCGGGTAATGTAGGCGTGATGTAATATTATGTGAGTTTACGAATCACTATTTCTAGCAGAGTGAGCTAATTGAAGAACCGATTAGGGTAACAGTGGGATTGTTACCCTAATCGGCTATAACTCTCGGTTGTAAGTGAAATTGAAATAATATAATAACAATTTACTATCCATATCATTTGACATAATGTACATACAAGAAATATCTAATAAAATATTTTTTTCGTAAGATCACTAAGAACTAGTGGAGTATATTTTATTACTGATTCTGAACAAACCCTGAGGATAAGTTTCCAAAACCACATAAATTTCAGCGTATTGAGATAATTATTTCAAGTCTAAAATACTTAGATGTATACTTGCTCGTGCCCATCTTAAGTCCACCAACTCCTAACTAGTAGCGCTGAAATCGCCGCCCTTAATTATAAGCTCCCTAAAATACCAATAGCACTGATATCCCAAGGGAATATTAAACAGAATTAATTGGTCAGTAACGTGGCTCTTAATAATTCCTTTGACGTCACAGCTAAAGATTAAACGCCTCATTAAAGTTTAATCGATAGATCCCAATTAGAGCGCGTGTACTGACGGCTACACGTCAACCTTCACATTTCCAGTATCAGATGGTTTCGCATTGTATAGGCTTTTCGTATAATGCAGAACCACATACTTTCCAACTCCAACTATATACTTCTGATTAAATTCGTTGCGGGTTCCAAGACAATTTTAACTCTGCCTGGGATTGCCTGTGTGTCATGCACGGTGCCTTTCAGTTGGTTACCGCCGTAGATCCTGGCGTCACAGGAGTCACAGTGGTGGGTGTGTGGGTGGGATTATATCCCGCTTAACATAATGCAGAACCAGCTTACTGGAAATGAATAGGTTGATCGGTAGCCGTGTGTATGTTACGGTAAATGTGATATATTGAAAATTTTTAATAGATTACCGGTGATTATTAATAATTACCAACAGTATAGTCCGGTCAATTTAGACATTCGAAGTTACCTAAATTCCCACCAAGTTGAAAATCGGTAAGATTGTTTAAAATATCATTAAAAACAAAATTTGAAAGTTCCCCATCTTTCCCCTGTAAGGAAAAAAAAATTCAAGGTCAAAGGTAAAAAAATGAGTTTTTCGTGATTTTCAGCAAAACGGTAAGTTTTATCATAAAAATATCTAACAAAAATTGTAGATCATAAAATTATCTACAAAAAATTAATTAATCCTTTTTTTCTACGAGCCACCGTTTTTGAGATATAACGATTCAAAAAGTTGTAAAAGTTGTAACCGTAGTGGTGAAAGTAATAAGTGAATCACATTTATCAGTGATTATTCAAAATTTCAACACAGTACAAAAATAACGTAAGCTAAGCGTCTTTCTGATCAATCGAGCAATAGAGGCAAGGTTGGTCAGGTTAGGTTTGATTGTTAAAAATATAAAATTATAAAATTCTACATTTTTAAATATAAAGTACAAAAAATATTTAAAAATATAAAAAATAGTACCCCATCGGCATCGGATACAGGGACCAAGCTACCGATGATATTACACTTACATAATGATAATAATAAAAACGTTTATTTTTTTCTTCACAATAGGTTTTGCTTTACAATTGATAAGTAGATACTTATCATATAAGAAGTAGGCAGACAATAATATTGTTACAATTTGCTGAAACAGTATTGTTTATTTTTATGGCATTTAGCTATGCTTAGCAAATTATATTAAGAAACAGTTGAAAAATTATTCGACCGGCTGGATTTGAACCTGCGCCCTTTAGTCTATTTAAGATAATTATGTAGTCCACCTAGTTCACATGATACAGCGTGTTACTAAACGCCTACATACCTACTAAATCAGTCTCGGCTTGCTGTCTTACTAGCTATCTACAAAAATCGATAATACCCATTAGCACAGTCAATTAGCCGATTAGTTCAACGCCAGAACTAGTGAGACTTTCTCGATTAGTTTAGCAGTGCACATATTTTAAAGTATTTCTATAAAATATCCTTTTTACACGACAAATAATAAATTAAGGAACATTATAACTCTCACAACTATACTCATATTGCGAAGTGATGAAGGTTGTATTAATGTTAATCATCATAACTACTGATCCGATTTTGATCATTCTTTTACTACCAGATAGGTTAATATTTCGCCTGTAGGTACATGTATATGCAATCTGAAGAAACGTAACGCTTCAACCCATAGGGGCGGAGTAGTAACGCAGTCATATTATATTGCCCTAAATTTATTTACGTATCAATACAAATAAATACAATTGAATTATCTCTTTTTAATGTCAAAATAACAATGTTTTTCAAGCTGGTATAGTTGTCTAAACGATGCCTTTGCCTAAAATATGTTTTAAATTTTTTTGTCAGTCTGTTTGTATCGGCTAATCTTCTAAACGGATGGCCCAACTTTTATGAAATTTTAGTTGTAGGTGACTGACTACAAGGCGCGTAACAGAGGCTACTTTTTATCGATGTACTTACCACGCAGACGAAACCGCAGGAGATAGTTAGTTTAATTGTTTAATAGCGCTAATCTCAAGAACTACTTGTCGACTTTGATAATTCATTATGTGTTTGATAGTCTAATTCTCAATAAAGGCTTTTAGATATTAATCATTACGCGGGTCAAAGCGCTACTACTTAATACAACGAATGCCAAGCAGACAAAGTCGTGGGCAAAAGCTAGTAGATAATAATATTATTATACCTACCTAAGTAAGCCGATTCTCTTTCTTTAGGCAGGTATTTATCTTTTTACAATAAGGATACTCTTTGTTAAAATTAATTAATTTAATCCTCTTAACTTATTACAATGTACAATAACAATAAAGAAAACTGGAAGCTGTAAGCAGATCGCAAAATAAAAAGATTTGCCCGCGGGTTATTGACAGTTAAAGAGATTCTCAACCTTTATTTAAAAAAAGGCTTGTATAAAACTTTTAACACACGAAAAAAATAATAGGAGTAGAATTTTAAGTATTTATAAGACTTCTCTATTGTGATTAACATGTTGTGCGCAGTAGCTTATCCATCAAAAATCCATCATATAAATTATAGTATTGATTTAACAAAATGTTTTTATTTACGGAAAAATTCAAGGTCTAACTTTAATAAATTGAGTTCTAAATTATGTACAGGGGCCAGTAATTTGCTACTAGTATTTTTTTATTGGCCCTTTATTAAAATATACCATAATCCTAGGCTTTACAGTTATAGTAATCCAGGCTGTTAACAAAGAATACATCCTCGAGACAGCCTTAAAAGCCTGGCTGGTCCCCAAAGCCTACGTTATTAATGTTTTAAAAGAGCGAGATGCAAATTTGCCCACAAATAGAAATGCTCTCATTAACTCGGCTCTAATGATGCCTTTTTACTAACACCCAAAGAAATGCGTAGCTTTTGCTAAAAGACGGCGTTTAGAATAAACTGTAGGGGCACCATAGTTACTGCTTTCCAATTCCCCTATAAAAAATATTAAAAAAAAAAAAGCAAAAAAAAAATTGGCCTCCGGAAATATGGTCTACTCCTCTTCATTGTAAAAAGACGGGTAACGACGTAACATTTTTAGTGATAGGACTGAAATGAAAATATCTTACTTCCTTAGACTTTACAAAGCACTTAAAATCGTCATACAAAAATAATTCTGCTATAAATTTGCGGAGACAATGATTAAAATCAATACCATTGTTCGGGCGAATTCGACCGCTGTCGGCTGCTATCGTCATCGCGGGGGACACTGCGGCGAGCAGGCGCCGGGGGCCCGCGGACATCCACTTCCGAACAGAACACCGTGACGTGCGCTTGCGTATTTACTTCCGTATTACCTTTTGTTACTCTCCAAATTTATAATTATACAGTCCATTATATCAAGTATCAGTTTTATTTATTGACCTCAGTTAGGTCAGCAACAACCATCTTACTGTCATCCTTTTAACTTGCACTTATATTTACTTTAACATTCAAGATATTGTGATTATTTATGAAAGTGAGTTTAACTTTAATAAATAATCACAATATCTTGAATGTTAAAGTAAATTTAAGTGCAAGTTAAAAGGATGACATTAAGATGGTATTGATTTTAATCATTGTTTTAACAATAATTTCATTTATAACGTTTATTTATAAATTAGAAGAATGCTGTATCTGCAAGTTTCTCGGCAATCATTTGGATATGTAATTATATCATTTGAACTGGCTTCTTTCTTGAGGTGGTGTTAAGAAATAAATTCTTAATAAAACTTTTTGTTCTAAATTCACGATACCACAACAAAAGGCACCACACAAAATCAGGCACCCATTTCGTGAGCCATCCATGCGAAATAATAACTTAATTCTGCCGACACCTATGGGGTTGGTCTCACACCTAATGTTAACCGTCCCGTTAAACAACACAGCCTTTGTTCCTGTAATATTTACAAGTTACATTTTACCTTAAATTTTCGATTTGTGAAAATTTTCATTGTTCTGCGTCGACTATGCAATAATATGGAAAACAGAAAACAAATGCGTTGATACTCTTTTCCTTCTCAAATATTGATACGGAAGTAATTTTTATTCAACAGGAAAATCGAACTAGCTTACCCAGAAAGAAAGAAAGAAAGAAACGTTTATTTGCCTTAAACATGGTGACAAAAAGATGGTACAATTTAATAATAAGTACACATGTTTCACCGGATAATCGGTATGCAAAATATACAATGTTATACCTAAGTACTTATATTATATTAAAGTTATAGTAAACACTAACTTAATTGAATAATAAAAATAAAAAAAAGAAATGTAGGTATATGTTAAAATATAAAGTACTAACAAATAGTTTCACTCTTTACATTATTCATTAGAATGATAATGATATTATCAAACATAAAGCAATTCATATAATCTACAACAAACTGCCTACATTCAACGTTGTTTGGACTACTCATAATATTATCTTGTAGTATATCTACACTGATTTTTTATTATAATAAGATATATAATATTAAGAAAAAGTTGAAAAAAATATAGGACTGGCAGCCGCTTTAATCAACCAGCTACGATCGCCTCTTGCCAGGACCCTAAATTTCTCAAGTTATGTTACGTTATTTCGCGACGTCACGTTCATGCATTTGTTCCTATCTTAAGTATACAAGCTGCCCAGTATGCAGAAGGTCCCAGGTTCAAATCATGCCAGTCCCATATTTTTTTCAACTGTTTCTTAGTATAACTTGTTAAGTATAGCTAATGCTAAAAAACGCTAAAAATGCTAAAAAACTAATCAATAAAAAGATATGTAATATCCTATTAGCTTGTGAAGTTGTGATTCTCGTAACGAAGAACACGTAATGTCAAACAGCTAATAATTAGATATACAGTAATTGGTAAAATTTGGGTATAACACCAACATTTCACCCATCACCATCCACCGGGTACAATTCCAACTCCGAGCTTTAAATTTTAATTATAAATATCTCGAATCGATTTTTATTATAAATATCTCGTTCCAGTCATTCCAGGGTCTCGTCACTAAACCGGCGCAATTTCACCACAAGGGGGCGACGATGGCCTCCTTCCAGTTTATTCACAAAGGCTCTACCACATTCGAAAACAAAAGCTCTACGTTGGATTTCCATGAATAAATTAATACCAAAATACAGGGTGGAATATAAACAGTCCTCAGGTAACAAAATCCCTTGCCAAAAACATGGTCACCGTAATTAGAGGTGAATATTTATATTTAAGTTAATGCCAACTAATGTATACGTTTTATGTTGTAAATAATTATGTTGTAGAGTTTTAGACAGTTTGTTTTAACAATTTATTGTGTAGGAAACAGATTAATTGGTATTTAGATTACAATGGTTTTCATGGTTTTCTGTAACAATATAATAATCTTCTAATTGATTATTTTTATAGCATTTAGCTATGCTTAGCAAATTATACTAAGAAACAGTTGAAAAAGATATGGGACCGGCAGGATTTGAACCTGCGACCTTACTGCACACCGGGCAGCCGCTTTAGCCATCCAGCTACGGTCGGCTCTTACCAGAACCATAAATTTCTCAACTGTATGATACGTCATTTCGTGATGTCACGTTCATTCATTTGTTACTATCTTAAATTAAAGATTCTGGTAAGAGGCAACCGTAGCTGGATGGCTAAAACGGCTGCCCGGTGTGCAGTAATAATCTGTCCACCACGATGGATGTTATGTATGTCCGCGTGGAATTCGTTGTATCAAACAGTAGCTGCTCCCGCGATGTGGCCCGCGTTCAACCTTATTGATACGCTCCCGTTAAGTTTAGCAAGCAAAAGACGGCGTTTAAAATGTAGGGGCACCATAGGCCATGCTCGGTGTTTCTTTGAAGGATAACATTCGTAATGAGGTCATCCGACAAAGAACTAAAGTAACCGACATAGCTCGCATAATAAACTCGCTGAAGTGGCAGTGGGCTGGTCACGTCTGCCGAAGGACCGACAGCCGTTGGAGCAAACGAGTCCTGAAGTGGAGACCGCGACTCGGCAATCGTAAGGTAGGACGCCCCCCTGCCAGGTGGACTGACGACCTGAAGAAGGTCGCTGGAGGGGACTGGATGCGGAAGGCGCAGGACCGGATGTTGTGGCGCAAATTTGGAGAGGCCTATGTCCAGCAGTGGACCACGAGTGGCTAAATGTATGTATGCATGTATGTAAAGTTTAGCGTCATATTAAATATCTTAAGACTTTTGCTGAGAGTTAGCCTATGAAACACAAAAAGAATTATGAAAATTCGACCAGTTCTCTAGATTAACGATATCAAACAAAGCAACTAACTTTGTTTGTCTTCGTGTAAGTGTAAGAAGCCTATGTTACGCGCCTTGTAGTCAATTCCTGCATCTAAAATTTTATTCAAATCGGTCAAGCCGTTTACGCCGATGCAACCAGACAGACAGACAGACAAAAAAAATAAAAACTGTATTTTAGACAAAGGTATTGTGCAAACAACTATACCAGCTTGGAAAAACATTGCTATTTTGACATTATATACAGAAAATTTAATTGTTCTTGTTTGTATTGATGACATATATTATGTAGATTATAAGGATTAAATGCTACATTAGAGGCTCAACTGTATATTCTTAAGCTATAAATGTTGACTTATTTTGAAATAAGTAAAGGCTGCAGTAGTTTGACGAGTAAAATTTTTGATAAAAGTTACAAAAAGTTGTAAACCTTAAGAGCGTTTATTCCTTTTCAAAATGTAACTGTCAATTTTTGTAGTGTTTTGGGAATATTTCGTAAAAACTGAATGAAAGTATGATTTTATTCAACTAACTTTTTAGAATGCAAGTTTTGAAAGGTAAATATAACAATTTCATTCGTAAATACAGCATAATTTTGTAATTAAACAACTTAACAGTTAATACTCTTTCAACTAATAAAATAGAAAAGTATGCTTTAGTTATTAAATGTAATTGTCCTATTTACCTTTTAAAGCCCACATTCTAAAAAGTTAGTTGAATAAAATCATACTTTTATTCAGTTTTTACGAAATATGCCCAAAACAGTACAAAAATTGACAGTTACATTTTGAAAAGGAATACACGCTCTTAACATGAAACTCGTAGCATTTCGGAGCAATGGAGCTACGAGCTTTCGTAGCCTGCCGAACAAAAATGCCATATAAAAACCACATTGAACATGAGCTCTCAAGCTTCAATTTTCAGGTCAAAAAGCCTTTTAGAAAACCTCGTTCTAATTTGGGGGGAAGGAAACGAAAAAAGTATCGCAGTTACGTACAGAAAATCGCTGCAAAGTGCCGTTTTCAGTAAAAAGCTCTCGGCTAAATAAAAAGTGGCGAAGGCTTCATTATTGACCACCTTAATGCGGGAAACGGTGGAGCTGCTATTTATTTATATGCTGTTGAAAAATGTGTTTAGAAAAGTAGCCAAATTTCATTCATCTCTACGTCTGCGTCTGAATAAAACCAGTTTACTGCCGGGGTTTTATAACAAGAACAATGGCTAAATGTACGATAACTTTTTTGTTTTGTAACATTTTTTACAAAGATCATGTCATATTCGACCGCCACTCAAATTAGATTTTTAATTATCTGCTGTCGTTCGCGTGTTCATATATATTTTGTTTATTTCTTCTTTCTTCTAGCCTCAACAGACTCGAAGGAATACTCACGTTTCAAGCATGTACATTGTTACACATACGCTATTTCATATATATTTATGTAGTATAATATCGTGTACACACAGCTACCTTTTAACCTATTCATTTCCGGTATAAGTTGATCTTGCATTGTATGATCTTGAATTCAATATTTTCGTGCAATTTCCTACAAAATTAAAAAGCTTCCCTCTAACACTTTTAACCCCAAATTTATTCCCTTAGTATTTATTCCTTTATTCATGTATTGTAGAGCACCTATATCCAGAATTTCATACATTTTTCTTTTAAATTGACAAACCGCCCATATAGACATACACCCCCTAATTTACCTCCTTTGGGATTTAATACAAAAAAATAACAGATACTAGTTTTTAAGTTAACCTCCAGCTACACAACTGTGAAAACCGCATCCTATTCCATGCAGTGGTTTTTGCGTTATGCGTGTACGAACATACAGACAGACAGACAGACATAAACTTCTACTACTGTTATAAAGACCCCTCGTATTATTTTTGACAAAAGTAGTAAGTATCAAGGGAGTGACTAAGCCTCAAGTTCATTACATAGAATCAACTATAATTTTCACGAAATCCATAAACATTTCGTCTTCCAACATCCGCGTGTCGTAGGCAGCGACTTTTTAATCTCCGGGGATCCTTCGCTATAAAATTTAATATTAATATTAATCTAAAGACACGCGACGCCGAGGTACAAGCTGTGTACTGTCACTGTAGATTAGTCTGCTTGTTTTTTGTAAAGAAAATAGCAAGCGAGATAGCAGTCAATCGTAGTAATTACTTTAAATATTGCTGGTTACTGCTTCTATTAACGTCTAGATTGGTTTTATATACAACATTTGTAGCGAACAGGTATGTCCAACCTGAAGATAAAAAGTATATATAGAATATTTAAAAAATACTACATATATGTCGCTTCATTTGGGAACTACGACGTTATGCCATAAGTGCATCAATAATATAAAATATATTGAATTTACAGCTAAGTTTTACAAAATATCCTTGATCTCTTAATGCCTCTTGGCATAGGCCTCCTCTAATATTTGCCACTGCTTCCTGTCTCGTGTGACGCGCCACCAGTTTTGATCCGCTGTTAGCTTAATTTCAACCTCCCATCTAGTAAACTGCCTTCCTCGGTTTCGCTTTCCATATCTTGGATACTCATAAAGAAAGTGCATCAACATGTGAAACCTAAAACCCTGAAATTACTGGCACATGAGGCATAACACCGTAGTCCTCAGCTGTAGCGACGCATCTATAATCTGCTTTTGTGGATTGTTGATGTCCATGGGCTGTACTCCACTTACCATCAGGTGGACTACACGTTCGTTCGCTGTGGGCGTAGTATAAAAAAAAAAAAAAAAAACCTACTTTGTCTGATAACCAGACGTCAGTGCAATGGTTCAAGCATTACTATTTGGCGCCATGTTAAAGGTGAAGAAGTAAAACTTCCTACTTTCTGCTCGTTAAAAAACTTCTAACCAAAGAGAGATTGGTAAAACTATAGATTTAACCATCAAACCTTGGTAACCTCTCCAAGGTTATTCAACTTCATTCCCTTGTTTTCGAAACTATCGTTCCCAAAATAAATTTAATAAACTTTAGACGTTATTACTAAGCGTATACAGTAATAAATACACCTAATATCTTGAAGCGGTCATAAAAAATGCTATATTCGGAATGTAAGGCTGGTATCCCCGGGGAAATTTACCAGCTTTTACTTATTTCACCAAATCATATTAAATAACTGTGTTATGATGCTATAAATACGGACCTTGTTTACAAAAACGATGATAGTGTTTTCAGGGATTTTCGAATAATAAGCCTGTTGATTAGGACGCCAAAAGAAAATTCAGATAACGTTGTATGCATTCTTATTTATACTATTATTTATGATACGCGGATTGGCCTTTTATAAAAGAGAAAATGGCTGTTTAATATAATACCTTAAGCAAACAGTGTCATCAAAAGGACTGCAAACTCTCCTTACACCAACCCGTAGTTAGCCAACTAGTGAAAGTGTCCGGTTCTAGAGCTAGTACGTATAAAAAAAACTCAAATTAGGATAGGCACATATATACATACAGAACAAAGTATAACTTAGGTAATCTACCAAAGAGATAAGACATACGTTTTGTAATCTATCCAACGTTTCTGTTACTAAACAAATATTCAGTCTATTTAAAACTTACAAAAGCTGGCTTTAAAACCCTGTTTGAAAATAGTAAGAGAGGCATTTTCAACATACATTATGTCTGTATTATCTTCTGTAATAGAAAATGACAATACATAAGCAGATACTATTTACAACGACACGAAAGCCCGGATTGACATTATTGGCAATATTACCCGCCGGCCGCTGGGCTGATACAAAACTTAATACCTTTATTTTCTTAGCTTCAGTTTAGCTGGTTGTAGGGTGACCATTTGGTTGGGTTTTAGAGATATTCTATAATCTCTAATTGTGTTTTAGTTACCAAGACTTCCCAATTAGAGTTTTGGCTCCACGGAATGAAATGAGTAATTGCCAGAAATTTTACAGTTCTTTGCAAAACATTGTTGTCACGAACAATTAGGTTGACTCCATGCATAGAAATCTTAATAATAAGGCAATAGAAATGTCAAAGACGCGTGACCTTGTCGCCGCGCATCTGTCAAGTCAAACACAAGTTGCGAGTTGAGGAATTGTCGTCTTAATGTCATCGCAAAAAGAATAATTTTGTTTGCAGGAATACAAGCGCATCTGTCTAATCGAACACAAGTGCGAGTTGAGGAATTGTCGTCTTAATGTCATCGCCAAAAAGAATAATTTTGTTTGCAGGAATACAAAAAGTGGTATTTGAAAAACGGCGACATGCGTCCCAGTGTTAAAAGATAGTCGATAGCATTTCTATTGACTAGTTATTAAGATTTCTATGACTCCATGCCTATTTGGCGCATTTTTTTTCTGGTATTTTTTTATAAAAAGCTATTCTCATATTCTATTCGATGAAGATCTTGTAAAAGATACTATCTGAAGAATGAAAGAAACAACAGAAAACGAACATGTAAGTTTAATATTACGAAATACTAAGAATTGCCGATTTTTTTTTAATATTTGTTTAGAAAACAAATACTAAAAAAAAAAGAAGATGTTGGGGTTGTTGCCCAAAAAATGTGTAACAAGGTAAATTATTTATTTATTTATTTAATTCGTCAACGTAACTAAAACACTCTTGTATCTGTGAAGAATTTACGTTAAATCACAAGTCAACTTTTGGTAAACACTATTGTTTTATATCTTAACCTGTTGCACGTCCTACTTTCAACTTTAATCCTACAATACTGTCTCCCAAAATGTGGTCACCCTGAAACATCGTGCTACCCAATGATGCACCCGGCTTAGCGTACCGTGGGAGCTCCAGATAAACCCAATGTTGCCACACGACCATCAAATACACCCGCAAATTACTTTGTGGAACTTAGATATGGACAAGAGAATATAGGTAAATAAATACGAGGTAAATATAGAAGGCGATATCTTTTTGTTTGTAATGATATTGGAAGTTTTTAGCTTGTTTATTTTTGATTATAATATGGTTATCGAAGTTTCTGTCGTGTCATTGGAGTTAATGTTTTAGACCTTTGCTATATCACGAAAAAAGGCTATATTTAACATCTTTAATCAGGACACTACTGTTAAGCAACGATCTAGATTTTATTACTTTTCACCTCAGCAGCTCGAAAACATGTTCTTTGGTGTGTAATAACAGTGAGCAAAACTCCTCTTTGCTCTGTGTCATTTTTCCTCATACTCGAAGCAAAATCGAGTTTTGCTCCCTGTTTTAACCTTATTATATTATGCTGAGGTGAAAAGTTGAGCGTGCGACACGAGATCAAAGTTATTTACATCGCATGCTTTAGCGTCCTCAAGATTCTTAACTTGAATTACTCGCTACGCTCGTGATTCTACTGTAGAATCTTTTCCTTATTCGGGATAACTTTGGTATCTTGTTGCATAAATAACTATTTCATTTTATTTATAGCAAATAAACATAAAAAGATATTTAAATTTTATAAGATTTACTTTAATATGAAGGAGAAGCAACTTTAACTTTAACTAACTTTAAAGATTATGTATATATGATTCATGAAGATATATTTTAAACTTAAAATAATAATAACAAAAAGAATATGAATAAGAATAAGTTTAATTTATTCCGGAAAATCTTTAAATTTTATTCAGAATTTTAAAACTAATTATTTATATTAAAAATAAGTACATGAACATACCGATGCGCCAGCAATAAATAAAAAAATCTGTGATTTTAAAAATAGGGTTAGTTACACAATTGTTTTAAATTCAGATGCATTATTATAGCAACTTGCCTAAAATATTAATTGATAAAAGCAATTTGAACTATATTTAGTAATCTTATCTCATTTGAAGATGTTTTTTTTCACACTACAAACATGACTACAACGTAATGAAAACATAATATCGGTAAAATATCAATTTGGGTATAGATAGCGAATAACATTGTATGTCATTGTGTAACTACATAAATATTATTTTTAAAGCTATTTTAAGTATGAGTTCTGTTCTGTCTCTATGTTCGCAGTTAACTCAAAAACGACTAAACGGATTTGCATGCCGTTTTCACCATCTGATACAATTATTCATAAGGCTAGAATGTAGGTTTGTTTATCTTTGGCTACAAGGCTATGTCAAGAGTTTCTGATCTAAGGCGTACTTCTTACTAGACTAGCTTTAAATAACTGTAGCATAACATAGTAACTATGAGAAATCAAGACGGTTCAATCGCGAGTCACTCACACACACATTACATTGATAAAAAAGGGGCCATGCTCTCATCATTTAGGTCTGTGTCCACAGCACACATACATATAACCTACAACAATATCAAATAATAGAAGTCAAAGGACACTGTTACAAATACAATAATTCCCACTGCAAAAATATTTAGATCATCAACCCAAAAATAATAACGTAAGCAATCCTTTTAATTCATACTCAAAACTCCCTCAATATTTCGGACCATTTCCTCAAACTCTCATTACATTTCTAAAGAAAATACTACGCAATTTTCTTTACATTACGCACCTTTTCTTGCTCCCCTACAACTTGACCTCACGTCACCCTCGTCTTTAGAAAACGAACTCATACCTCCCTCCTCTCCCCCTCTCTAATCTTTGGGCCTTACACCCAACAAGCCTGTGAAAGGATCAGTCGTTGAAGAAAACAACCAAATGAGTCCAAAGGGAGTAATGTACTGTATTTCTAATGCCAGCACAAATTCTTGTCATAACTTACAACTAGTGTACTTTATGGCAGACTTGCCTAGATTTGAGTGCATGGTTGGCGTAGTTAAAGCGGTCGCCTCGCCTCTTTCAACTACGCTGGTGTTGTGGGTTCGATCCTCACATGGGACAAATCTTTGCGTGATTCGCAAAGATTTGTTTTGACTCTGGGTGTGCTCTGTGTGTGTGAAATGTATGTTTGTAACACCCCCGCGACACAAGAGTTACTGCGGGCGTCGTTTTAAAAAAATATAAGAGAAATTTTCCGCCAATCATAAATATCACCTGACCAGCGACGATGAGATAACAAAATACAGAGAGAGCTTATCATCTTCACTATCTAACTGGACCAATTTTACTAGCGGAGAAGGAGTACAGTCTTACTACAACAGCATATTAGATATCATTAATCGAAGCCTACAACATTCCCACGCCATTAATCAAGACCTGAGCCATCACAAGATTTTATCAGCCCGAACACTAGCACTGTTACAGAGAAGAAGAGAAATACAAAAAACTAGAATTAAAACCAGATCTACAAAAAACGAACTATCAGCTCTTTACAAACTGGTCAATAAATACATCAGAAAAGATTACTCAAAATATCGACTATCTACCTTAGAAAAACACTTAGCGCAGTCGGGCAGCACAAAAAAAGGTTATAAAGAACTCAAAAATAACAAACCCTGGATAGAAAGTCTGAAAAGACCACAAAAAATTCTGTATGATAGAAAAGACTTAATCACGACTGCAACTGAATTTTACACAAAGTTGTACTCCTGTAGCGATACAAAACATAGTCCATATAAAAATAACAAAAATACAGAGACAAGAAACGTTGAACCAATTAGTGAGGCAGAGACTTTTGAAGCGATCAAGAAGCTAAAAGCAGAAAAGAGCCCGGGATCAGACAACCTCCCCAATGAAAGCCTAAAAACAGCTGCTTCAATCTTAGCTACACCCCTAGCAAGCTTGTTCAATAATATTTTGGAAAATGGTGAAACGCCGAGTCAATGGTCGGAATCAAACATCATCCTTATTTGAGCATCTACAAACTGTTTTCTTCGATCATTAATCAAAGACTAAACTCTACACTGGAGGCAAAACAACCAGTTGAACAAGCGGGCTTCAGGAAAAGTTTTTCAACAATCGATCACATACACACGCTAGAGCTTATAATAGAAAAATATCGAGAAAGAAGGAAGTCACTCTACATTGCATATATCGATTACGAAATAAGTTTAAGAAATGTTAATATTTTTCTATGTTATTATTACTGCAAAAGGAAATAAAAGGCTTTTTTATTTTTTTATTTTATTTAAGAGAAATAACTTATAATTTGGTAATTTTAGCTACACAAATTTAATTCAATGGACTTTATTATGACCCTACTTAAAATAATATCAGCTTGGTGGCTTCACCCACTGTCTGCCTTTAATAGCTAATTTTCCTTTTTTCTCTTTGAACCCGATGAAAATGGGAATATCGCTCGGAAATGGTTAATATAAAATATCGCATAGACTTTTGAACGGGTAGACTTCCGAGCGCCGTGTTTTCATACTAACGTAATATGGGTTTAACTTCAATATTATTCAGTATTTATCTATTTTAAGATAGATAAATCAATTCTAAAACAATAAAATGCATGTTTGTTCGTAATCAATTTATCAAATTGTTTTAATCATTAATTGAGTAAAAAACATACATCTTAGTTATGAAAGTTCCCTCTTAAAGCACAATATAATCCTCTACGCCTTTAAAATTTTTACCATCTGCGTGCAGAAATACAGGGTTCTAGAGCTGACACGTTGTCTCAATAATTGCTTCATAACTCCATATTCTTCTTCTATCGTGTCGATGGCTGCAGTCAAATTCTCATGGTGTTGACTTGCCATATTAAAAAGTAATCTACGTTCACTATTTATATTATTTATATATTTTATCTCGGCCTGTATGTATTTATTTAAGTATGTTTTATACATGTATGTCTACACATTATTTTCAGTTAAAGTAAGTTCTTTCTTAATTTATTACACTACACCACTGACCATGTCTATTTACCCTTTCCTGTCCATCCAAAGGTTGCCTGGAAGAGATCACTTTATAGTGATAAGGTCTCCCATTGTGCATGTTTCAATTAGACTCTGTATCACAATTATGTACTTCTTCTTTGTGTACAATAAAGAATTCTCTATCTATCTTTCTATCTATTTAGTTAAAATAGTTTTTGAAATTTATTTAGACATATTCAAATAATTATTTTATTTACAACCAACAAAATTAAAACACAAAAAAAAACTAAATAAACTAACCTACCTAAAATACTTATAAACTAGCGTTAAAAGACTACCTAACCTAATCTAACAAATCGCAGCCAGTGGGCAACGTTCCCGAAATGCTGGCAGCATTGCCACGCTGGATGGCAATGCTAATTCGCTGTCCAAAATAGAAACCAGCATTTCGGCAACGTATTGTATCAACCAATCGCTTAGATATTTCTTTAAATAAAGAATGGGCCCCTGGTCCCCACGGCCCAAGCGTCTCAACCCCAAAAGGCACAAACCACTATCGAGGAGACTATATTTGCGCCTCTTGTAGTTTTATCTTTTTGAAATGTATTGAAGAACGTAGAATCCAGCAGGGTTTGAACCTGCACCCTCCGGGTAACGCCCCAAATAGTGTTGTTCATAGTTCCCAAACATCCGCCTGCGGTATCTCATTACAATAATCGGTGTTACGAGCGTTATCGGTGACAGTTGAACTTTTCGTCCCACAACCGGAGGTGCACTCCTTATCTAAATGTAGTAATACATGGTGATATAGTTTTTAATATTTTAATTTAAATTAAAGCAAATAATTAAACCACTAAAGTAGTACTAGCGTATACGACGTGTCACTGCGAGGTCTCGAGTTAGGGCGAAATAAAGTGTTATTTGGGATTTTGCCGTCAGGATTTTTTTTTCATTTTTTTTAATCCTTATTTTTAAGGACTTTTATACATTTATGTGCATGTCAGTCCGATTAAATCTAACTATAATAATAGTAACATTACAAAACTTGAACAAAAGTACTGAACAGCATAACTGCTTCTTCACTGCTAGGATTGGAAATAATATTAAGGAAATACTTAATAGCAGCACTGAGTTGAAATTGTGCCTTAAATGAATGACAAGATGAAAAGTAAAGTTTGAGTGTTATATTATACCCTTTTGGGTACTTTTTTGATTACTTACTTTCCTAGCTTAATTGTATATATTTACCGTCCAAGTTCAAACAGACAAACAGGCATAGTGCTACAAGTACTATTATACCACGTGACCAAATAAAAAGTGACTCTTTTTAAAAATGAAATCGTACACTACTGTCACTTCAACTTGTTGTGTTTTAAGTTATCCTCTAAGTAAAAGTTCTTGACGATTGTGAAAACAGGCTCAAAGGCAGTCTCTTACAATAAACTGTCCAATTTTAACACCCAACACCCTGTATATTTCAATACCCACACCGGCTCGGTAAAGTGACCCATCAATGCGCATACATAATTCTTTAAAAAGGAATTTAAACGTTAATTACTTAATAAACATTATTATTTTAAACAAACGCCACGCCTATATTATCTTGAAAGGTGTGGCAGGCAGAAGAGTATAACATCTACATTTCACTTACTATGTTTAGGTCCCATGTGTTAGAAGGTGAGCCTATCGCCATCCACCAGGCACAATTATTTGACACGATTTTTTTTTGACACGAAAATTCGAATCGAACGGGGAGTCGAGCCCGCTATATCACGGTGAAAGGTCGCATACGCTTATAATTATAAATGAGAAAGTTACTATCTGTCTGTCGGTCTGTTACGCTTTTACGACTAAACTATTAAACAGAATTGAGTGCACGGTTGGCGTGGTGGTTAAAGCGGTCGCCTCGCCGCTTTCAACTGCGCTGTTGTGGGTTCGATCCTCACATGGGACAAATCTTGGACTCTGGGTGTGCTTTGTGTGTGTGAAATGTATGTTTGTGAACACCCCGCGACTCAAGAGTTATTCATAGAGCGGGCGAAGTTAAAAAAAAAAGGTCTTCATGAAAACGGGTATGGAGATAGAACAAGACTAACGAAGGAAATAGGCTACTGTTTGTCAAAAAAAGCGCTCTGCACACGTACAGTTCGGACCGCGGGAAACAGCACGCGCCGTTCCATCCCTCGGTCCGAACTGTACGTGTAGATGCGCGGCTCTAACAGTCCGATCTGTCATATTGGCGCGCGCGCCAATATGACAGTTTTACGCGCGCATTACGTTTTAACGTAAATTACAAGAATGGCGGTTTGGAGCGTCGAAGCTATTACAGAGTTTATTCGTTTGTTCGTAATTCAATTAAGTAAATTTATAATAATTTAATTATAATTTAATTTAATTTATAATTGTAATGTTATAATTCAATTATGTAATTTAATTAATTAATTAATTTAATTAATTAATTCAATTAATTCGTTTGTTTGTCGTAATTCCCTTGACATCGGTAAATGTTCATATCTTTGTCTGTATTCCTTTACCCACACTCGTCGTTTTTTTCGGCTCTTTAAACTGACTACAAATCCAGCTAACGCGATGACCAAACGATCGTCCTTTTTTCTTACTACTGCGTACAAAACTTTTAAAAGTTATAACGTTCCACGCGCCACTCCAAACTGCAGTCCAAACTCTTGAAAATCAATTTACACGCACAGTTCGGAACGTTTGTCTAGATTATGTGAGTTTCATCCGCAGTCCAAACCGTGCAAGCATTTTAATCGTAATTAGCACAACAGTTTGATCCGCAGTCTAAACTGTACAGATCTAACCGCGGTTTGGAACGCAGTCCAAGATGCGCGGTCCGAACTGTACGTGTACAGAGCGCTAATATATCTACCACGCGGTAGTAGACTACTGGTGGTAGAGCTCTTGTGAATGAGCTCGAGGGCGGCAGCACCACCGTCTCACCTTTAACCTGCCGCCAAATAGTAGTGCTTCCATTACTGTGTTCCGGTTTGGTGGTGAGATCAGGCCCTGAAATTACTGGCACATGAGGTATAACACCGTAGTCCTACGCTGCAGCGACGCATCTGTAATCTGCTTTTGTGGATTGTTGATGTCCATGGGCTGTACTCCACTTACCATCAGGTGGACTACACGTTCGTTCGCTGTGAAAAAACGCGGGCGGATTCGCGCGCAGAAGCCAGTCCCGTATTGTCTCTCCTGGTAGTATAATTAATAAGTCTAGACTAGGACTTATTATAATTAAGTATCTATTTCTATTCATTAGTTCCGTGCGCGAACAAGTCATTTGTTTGCTTATCGCTTGGAACGGGTTTTACTACCTGCGCTAATTGCAACTACCTGAATCCTTATGTCAATGTATTTAAAGTCACTTTTAACTCAAACCTATGGCAGATTACTTTGTTACTTTGCTATTTTGAAATAATTTTATTTGATGCCATTTATACATTCTTTTACTTATCGCTCTAGTCAGCTGTTTATGCTAGTTACCTGCTTTGCGTATCAGTAAATGAAGTGGAACGTTTATTATTTAACTTAAACTTAAATTGTATTCCTCACTTGAAAAACGCCGTTTTTATTTTAACTTTACCCTCATTATATTTTTATTATTTTTTAATGCTAATTTGCTTTACTTTGCCTATCTTCAAAAATGTCTATTAGTGTGTATTTTCAAAACGTTCGTAGCTTGCGGACAAAAACGTCTAAGAAATGTATGCTTAAATAAGTATCATATTATGTGCCTGGCAGAGACTTGGCTGAATCCTGATTTTAACGATAGCGAACTTTTTGATGAAAATTATCTTGTGTGGAGGCGTGATAGGCCATACTCAGATACAAATCAGACATTAGGGGGCGGTGTCCTTATTGCCGTTCGACGCGATCTTGCCGCGGAGCAACGAAAGGACTGGTTTTCGGCCGCTGAGGATAATATATGGATTTCTTTGACGCTCACGCGTTCGAAGCCCAAAATATCCTATAAATTACATATCTGCACGGTCTATTTGTAAACAAAATTTGGGATCGTCTCTTTATAAGCACTTGGAATGTTTTTACACTAAAATGTCGGATATTATCATAAACAATATCACAGATACGTTTATTATACTGGGACTTCAATCTACCCAATTTGTCGTGGCATCCGTCAAATGATGGTTTTTCTTTTTATCCAGAAAACATCCAAGGTCCGACTCAAACTGACTTTATTGATATAATCAATACATGTAACCTACTGCAGTACAACCATCATGAAAACATAAACGATAGAGTACTAGACTTGATATTCTGTAACAATAATATTACTATTGAGAGATGCTCTGACCCACTAGTTCCTGAAGACCCACATCATGTTGCTCTGACTGCCTCCGTGAACTTTGTCGAGTATCATATCAATTTTTGTATTGATATTAAAATTATATTTTAATCTGTTATGCCATACTCTGTACCGACCTGTATGTATCTATTTTCTTTACTTCTATCTGTGGAAACTTGTAAATGGCCTTCATTGTGTTTATTTTTCTTTTAATTTGTAAGTTTATAGGCGTAAGTTCTCCAAATAAAATAAAATAGAATAAAATAAAATAAGTAGGCAATAATGTCTGACCTTAGTTAACATTCATTTTAACAAGCTTAGATAAGTTATCGCTAAGTTAAAGGGCTCCGTTTACATGTCAACCGGATCTGGCTGGAATCTTAACATAACATAACATAACATCACGCCTTAATTACCCAGATGAGTCTGGCAGAGTATCGAGGCAGTAGTAGATAAATATAATAAAAATATATTTATAAATGATTTATACAAACATGATTTATAAGTTATTACTAACATAATGGATGTATGTCTGATCTTATATAATAAATAATCTATACTTATAATAAATCTGTAGAAGTAAAATTTCTGTACATTGAAAAAATCAAAAAAATAAATGGTCTGATAAATCAAAGCAACTAAGCCTTCATTTTTATATCCAAAGCGTCTATTATAATTAAAATAACAATAACTTTAGTCAATGATAACAGTTCACAATCTACAATATTAACGTACTCTACTCTCAGTATAGTTTCGGCTGTCAAGTAGTGGAAACGCGTAACTTAAAAACGTATTTATTTTAAGTTATTAACCGTCGGAACAAAAGGAGGTTTTGTAAAGATGTTGGTATTGTTTCACTCAGCAGTGGTTGCGCTGAATGTGTACGCGATATGGTACGATCAGAAGTATGTGGATCTACCCTTCCCTTCAGAACACTTTAGTGCAATGCCGTTCAAGGCAAGAGGGATTTTTTTGACGATTTGGTGTCTTGTAAGTATCTACTGTTTTAAATGTTTGCCTTAAAAAATAATAATTTTATAAGTGCCTGCTGATAATATGAGTTTTATTGATCTTTTTACAATTCATTAAGTAAATTAAAATAACATTTTCTTAAACTAAATTAGAGAAATACCTAACTACGAGTATGTGTAAAAAAGAAAAGCAAAAATATACTTACACTTATTATTATATTACTTATAATTTATTTTTTATATCATTTGTTTGTAATATTTTGACGTGTTCAAGTGCCTCCTGGGGCCTATGAAAATAAATGATTTGTATTTGAATGTGAATTTATAAAAATAATAATTATAATTGAGGTGACAAAAAATAATGCTGATAATTGTATTTTAACTTATTTAGGATAGTGTTTTTAATATCTATTAAAAACACTATCTAATTAATAAGATTGCCTCGTTGGTCTAGTGGTTAGGGCATGCGGCCTCTCACCGCGAAGTCTCAGATTTGATTCTCGGGTTGGGCAAAAGTTTTACTAAAAATTTTATGTCGGCATATTCTTGAGAGCAGCACGGAGCTGGTACTGTGCCCAATGGATGGCGATTAGCGCATCCCTATCACATAACAGGTGAAATGTGGGTGTTTTAACCTTTTATATATTAAGGTGCGATTTATGTTATGTTGTTTTTATTTAGTGCCAGATTGGGGAAAATCTAATTTTAACTTTGGAAAATAAATAGAAGTATTCCTATTTATTAACAACTTAACTGAAACAGAGTAGATAACTTCAATTTTTGAAAACAAGTAAAGGCTTATAGTACATTTTGTACATTTTGGATTTTTTACATTAGATAGAACGCCAGAAGCAATTACACTATCCAATGGTCCCATTGACAAGGCCAAATACACACATTCACTCACACAAGCACACCCAGTCTCAGAACAAACCTTTGCGAATCACACAAAGATTTGTCCCATGTGGGGGTCGAACCGACAACACCAGTGCAGTAGAGAGCGGCGAGGCGACCCCTTAAACCACTACACCACACGTGCAGCGTGCAGACATTATTATGCTTACATCTCTTTCTTACGCACGCACTATTACAAAAACGCTACAGCTCTTCTGAAGAGATGATATTTGAAAAATAAATTAATGAATTCCCATTGATACAGATTTTTTTATTATTTATTGAGTTAAGTCTTTGAGACATAATTTTTTTTTTTTGGTAAAAAATCTATCATGCATTTAACTTTTAAGTCTCTCACTCTTCCTTTATTTACATCTCTCCAATAGAAAATATTCTCTTTCCAAATTATTCTATACGTCGAATACGAAAATTATAACGAGGAATGACATCCGTTCCTTTTAACGAAAATATGAAATAATCTTTTTATTGTATCGGCTTTATGTCACGACACTGACCTCCGAATGGTTGATTGGTCGTACGATCTGACGTCGATGTCATGGTCCAATAAATACAATAGACATTATAATCTATTCCAGATACGATATAACATCCATATAACACCCACACTTACTCTGTTATGTTTATAAATACAAATATAATATAAATATCCAACAACTTACGCACAACGCCATCGAGTCCCAAACTAAGCAGAGCTTGTATTATGGGTACTAGAATAACTGATACTAATACATATGTACTTTCCTTTTGTAAATACATACTTATTATACATAGAAACACCCAGACTAAGACAAATCCCCATGTTTATGCACACAAAGATTTGTCATAAGCGCGAATCGAACCCGCGACCTCGGCGTTGCAGGCAGGTACACTACCCACTCCGCCATCCGGTCGTGTTTTGTTTTCATGTGATCATAGATAGCGATAACCTTGCTGCCACTGAATTTCCTGATAGAAATATACCAATTACACTTTTACATGACCCGGAGATCAAACCCTTAACCTCACAATCTGTAGTCACATACGGTACCACTGGGCCCACAAGGCAATCATTATACTAGTTCGGTTTTTTACATTCTAGATAACTTTAATGTTTTGTATTGAATAAATAATAACATAGTCTACTGAACTCAAATGTAAGAAACAGGAACCTTGGTTTTAAGGTTACTTGTCTGGTGTAGGTTAACGCGAAGACCTCGACAAAAAAAGTAATGCAGCATATTATTATTATGTAAATGAAACACTCCTTTTTTTTACGTTGGGAAATGCTTTACGCATACCTCTCAGCGTAGGGGCACTGAAGAGGTTATGTCGGACTCTCCGGCAAGCCGGCCTACCGACTAAAACCACCACGACGTCCTCCTCTCGCATGATGGCAGGAACGTGGGAACGCTTTCGCATACGTCCACGAACCCGCTGCGGACGATTACTATTTGTGACCCCTCCCAGTTAACGGCTCATTGGGACACACAATGAGACGTGACCAACGCGAGGACCGCGTGCAATGGCCATCAGACAAAATGAAACACCCCTGCGTTTCCCAAAACTTTAGGAGAATCATACACACAGGTGCACATTCACAACACCCACACTTCACTTGTAGTACTTAGGGCAAAAACACTGTTGTCTCATTATGGGCCATTAGAAGCGATAATGAAAATACTCAATTAGTGGTTCAACTTCCATTAAAACGTATAATCATCAACAAAAAGTTGAAGACCAGCTAACTTTGAGACAGGTATTATTATACCTCCTGTAGCAAGTGTGTGTAGTGTCTGTGTGTCTGTTTGTATCTAGTAATCACACACTTGCTTCAAAGTACTCAACTCGTATGTCACCCTTAAAATCCTATAATTTTCAGGCTGCATGTCGATAAACAACAAAAGGCAGCAAACGATATGTCCTATCTAAATAGAATACCTTACCTGCCTATCAACGCGGCTCCCTGCGGCTATCATTAAGCAAGATCTAATCTCTAACTAATTAATTGATTGGATAGTAACACTAGCACACTTACGTTTCGATCTTACTACTGTCTAGGACTAAGTCCAGGAATGTAGCGAACGTGATGATGGTTCTGCTGAAAATAATTATCTAATAAACCTTTTAATTTGTTACAGGTACTTCAAACAATATACTTCACAATCGCCCTCCTCAACGACCTCATCGGAACCAACGCCACCTCACCAAAAAAGCCACCATTAATCCGGAAAATAAAAGACACACTGTTCAGTCTGGCTTTCACCTCGGCAATATATGTAGCAGTTGCTTTTTGGGGGCTATACATGATTGACAAAGAATTTATCCTACCTGAAAACATCACTATAAACTTCCCCCACTGGTTAAACCATACCATGCACACTTTAATCTTACCCTTCATATTAATCGAGTTATTTTTATCATCAAGAAATTATCCGTCCAGAAAGCTAGGCATTTCTATAGCGCTACTATTTGAATTGTCTTATATTTGCTGTATTCATGTAATTTATTTCAAAACTGGCCTTTGGGTGTATCCGTTCTTAAATGTATTCAGTTGGCCTTTGAAATTTTTGTTTATTGTATTAAGTTCTATTGTAGGTCTTTTGGTTTATGTATTAGGAGAGAAATTAGATGGTTTATCGAATTTAAATATAACTGTGAAGTATTCAAGTGGTAAAACGAAGATAAATTGATTAAATAATATTTTATATTTTATTGTTTTATTCTCATACCTCAGTTCCTAAACGTAAAGAAAGAAAAAAATCGACCAAGTGCGTGTCGGACATCACATTCCTTACCAAATGTACTTGAAAGCTTTTAAACCCATAATTCTTTGTCAAAAGACGAACCTTACTTGGTTTCAGCGCCACCTGTATGATAAGTGATAATTCACTTAGTCACACACACAGTACGTTTGGGTTATAAATATTTGTTAGAAATGCGTTCTCTCGACAGCGTCGGTCCAACCAAACGCAGTGTGTGACTAAGTGACTTACCAATCATCACACAGGTGGCGCTAAAGCCAAGTAAGGTTCGTATAGCTAAGTATGTATATCGTCATCAATAGAGCCGTCGAGAGCGATCCATACCACCCCCAAATCATCGCACACCCGGTGCAACAACGTCATAAGTAACAAATTACGTTTTTTTCAGGAGATCGATTTAAAAGTTGTTGTTTTGATAAAATGAAATGCATTTACAATACTTTTATATATCGATTACCAAAATATTGTTTGTTCTCCATATTTTAAAATTAAGGTTGTTTCAGAAAAAAAAATGTATATAAGTGGTACATCTTTAATATTTTTTAAAACTATACCTACATTTATGACATTATTGTGCAGAAAATTAAATTAAACGTAAAATTTTCTGTGCAATAACGTCATAAAGGCAGAACTAAACAAAAAATCTAAACTCTAAATGTCTTATAAAGGGACTTTCAAATAGAGCGGGTCGATGTTAATAATCTGCGGCGGCCATTTTGTTTTGGCGGCATCTGCCCAATATGTTTTTTCTTATTCAGTCGTAGTCAGTGCGTATTAGAGGAATGTCTACCGTGAAGCGGTGCCTCAGTGCCGTTTGTCTGGTAGTCCGATGGTGAAACGGGGACGGAGGGATAAGGTTGTGTAGATCCTCGGCACATTCGCCGAAATGTATCCTATAAAAAACCGATAGGCTGGCAACCTTGCGACGGTGCTCCAGACTTTGTTGTCGAGTATCCGTCAGATCGATATCGCAGATGATTCTCTTGGCCCTTCTCTCGACTGACTCGAGCGCCTCAAGCTGCTATTTGGCTGAACCGTCCCACAGATGAGAACAGTACTCCACACCTGGACCGGACTTGCGCTTGATAGAGGTCAAGTAACTGCCCCGGTGTAAAATACTGTCTCACCTTGTTGAGGATGCCCAGCTTTTTGGTGGCTAGTTGAGCTTTCGACTCAATGTGAAAGCCGAAATTAAATTTCGAAGTCAGCGAGATACTAGTAGCTCAAGACGATCGGTTATTGGAAGGGATACATCTCGGAAGGTAGGAGTCAGGATAAATAGACTCCGTTTTGTGGAGATAAGACACGCCGTCTTACTAGTATTGAAGTGACTAGTGACTAAGTTGTCTTCACCCCAATTGGAGACTGCCTTCAGAGACACGTTCATACGTTCGACCATTGCCTCTCTGAGCGACTGTATTTGTACACGACTAGCTCGTGAGTTGAGTATATAGCTTTCAACAACCGTTGTGTTGTCTGCGTATCCAAACGTACCTGTTATCAGTAGGTCGTTTATGTGAAGCAGGAAAAGCGTTGCTGCGAGCACGGATCCCTGAGGGACTCCGGCATTGATTGCCATTTGATCGGACGAGCTGCCATTAACGACAACCCGAATCGATCGGTCCCTCAAGAAGTCTTATACCCAATCACAGAGACTATAGTGGGTAGACCGAAGGACGGTAGCCTGCTAATAAGGACCTCGTGCCAAACCCTGTCAAAAGCCTTCGAGATATCGAGCGAGACTGCCAAAGCCTCTCCATTCTTCTCGATGGCTTCACTTCAGATGTGCGTGGCATACGTTAGAAGGTCTCCAGTAGAGCGGCCTCGGCGTAACCCGTATTGCTGGTCACTGAGGAGGTCGTTCGCTTCTAGGTATGCCAGGAGTCTGTACACGTTCCATACTCTGTAAGAGTACTTAAAAGTGACCGAAATCGGTCTATAGTTGGCAGGGTCGGCACGGCTACCCTTTTTCGGCACTGGTTGCACATTAGCAAGCTGCCAGGATTTTGGGACTTGTCCAGAAGCCATGGAGAGAGGCGCGTCAATATGGAAGACAGTTCAGGTGCGCAGGTTTTTAGAACCATGGCTGGAATACCGTCGGGACCACTTGCTTTGTTCACGTCTCAATTCCGCAATATCCTACGAACCTCTGTCTGACGTATGCGTATGTCTGACATAGAAGTCACGCAAACTAGTGGACGAGGGGGGGTATAGTGCCAGTCGTATCTAGCCGCGAAGATTCTGCGAAGATAGAAGCGAATAAGTTCGCTTTCTCCTCGGCAGTGTGGGCAAGTGACCCATCAGGTTTTAGCAGTGAAGGTAGTAAGGGGTGGCAGAAGTTCGATTCGACTGATTTCGCGAGTTTGTTCCCAATGCGGCGAATATGGTCAAATCGAGCCTTCCGTAGAGCGTTTTAATTGTAATTAAATTAAATTGTTAATTGTAATAAATGACAGAACTACTTACTGCTTTTAAAATAAATAGGACTACAAAGTCAGAAGTGTGAACTTATGACATTCATACCCCAAAATTGTATGAAAATTTGTCATAATTCCCTTTATGACGTTGTTGCTCCTACTCACAAACATTTTCTGCGAGAGGCCGCGCGCAATCGTCCAATTAGGACGTTCTCGCACTAGAGTTCTCAAAAATCCGCCAAAACCACAACGACAGTTAGGCCCTCAGAGGGTCATTTTTGGAGTTACATTTATGATATTTTTGCACCGGATGTAGACGCATGTTTAACAGCATTTGTGATCAAAATCTCATTTTTGCAATTTTAGCACTTATGACGTTATTGCACCCGGTGTGCGTCATACCTAAAACGTAACAGGAGTTTGAAAGTTTGAACTCATGTTAGAAAGGTTGGTTAAAAAAGGTTTTATTCAATATTATTTTGATTAATCGTAGGGCACAGTGTAATTTGTAAACTTTACGTCAGGAAATTCATCAAAACTTGTAGTTCTTTTAATTCTCTATCTAATCTACAATTTTGCCATTAAACGATTTTGCATAGGATTTGTATTTTGGGGCCGTTCAAATATTACGTAAGCAGATTTATTACAATTATTTACCCCCCCATCCTCCTTGTCAGCAAAAGTAAGCAAAGCTTTTACCCCCTCCCCTTAAACATTTTTCGGATTTCGAATCAACGGTAACACAAATGTTAAGTTGCTTTGCTATGCTTACAACACGTAGATACGTCTACTTGCTATAGTATCCAAACAAAACAATACACTGACGAGAAGAAATTTAGACAAGTGAACAGCGCGCGGTAATTCCTCGAATCGGTTCTAAAGCGAGTGCCTAAACGTATGCGTGCGGGAATCCCCAAAAATGCGTTTCGTTTTCAAGCATAGACAATGTGAGGGTTGCCATTCGTGTAAAAAAAGTAAATAACTACCGATGACGTAATCATCATCTAGACTCCCCTACCCCCCATGTCATCCAAAATAAGCAAAACAAAGACCCCTCCACTCCCCCATAGTGCTTACGTAATACTTGAACCGCCCCTTTGGCGACAAATTTTTTTCCTTTTCTAATGGGTTTCATCCTAAACAATTTTTTTTTTACTTTTTACCATTTTCAAAAGGATCTGCTCTATTCTAGTACGTAGTAGTAGCTTTACGCGTTTCGGATTAAAAGGTTGTGACAGACAGACAAACAAGTGATCTTATGAGGTACAAAACCTTAAACATTATTACAGCACTAAAGTAAGTTATATATTGTGCATTTTTTCTCATGTTTCATCTTTCAAAAAGGGTAGTGTAAGAAGAACTAAAACTTAGGTAAATATAAAAATATTTATTTAAATCACAACTTCTGATTCAAATCCTTTGACAATAAAATTTATTTCTTCATCCACATGATTTTTCTTTCTCTTCTTCTTCTTGCCCATCCATGTGGAAGTAGTTAAACCCATTTGTTCTGCACATTTCTCATAAATACTGCATATACTCTGATAAAACATTAACACAGTTGTCGCACCTTTAATATATTGCTTCATAAAATTCTTAGGATCAACTTGATTCTCTAATTTTACTGCCATATTATACACAAAGCTACCGTTAAAACATTTAGAATATTTTGTTGGTTCAAACGGTTTCCAACACAAGGTGTTCAAATCATTAAATTGCATCAGACAGCATTGAAATTGAGCAAATGAATGCATCTTTCTTTTATCATATGTTTTAGGCTTCTTTTTAATTTTATCATCTAATTCAAAATGATTTAAAAGAACACTGGCCGCTATTAAACTATCTTCATATTGCACTTTGTTCTTATTTAGGAATAATTCATCCTTATCATAGATCAGAGGAATAGGATTCACTTTCAACTCCTCAATCTTTTTAGAATATTTATTGTTGAACTGCCGCTGGCCTCTAAAAGTGCCAGTGTTCTCATCTACAGCTTCTAACATAGTGTAAGAGATGAGAAGGCTGTGAACATTGCTTAAGGGCACCTCGCATTTAGCAACCCACCATAATAAAGCAATGAAAAATACTTGAAAATTTGAGGGTAGTACTTCAATTACAGTCAAATCTAGCAGGGGTAGGGTTTCCTTCAAACAGTGGTGAAAGCAAAAGTTCATTTGTTCTAATGATAGCTCACTAAATGGTTGCTCATAAGGTCTTTTTATACTCAGCTCCTTATCAACATAAATCCTTTTATAACTGTTGCTGTTTTCTCTACTAACATACACACAATACTCTTCTGAAAAGTCTGTTAGTAGATCAAAGGCATATCTCATAATTGGCAAGGAGCATAAAAAGGAATCTTCATCTGTATAGTCCTCGGCTTGTGGTGAACAGAAGGATAGGTGATGAGTATAAAGATTTATGTAAGCCTTGGGAATATAATTGAGGCGTATGCCCTCACTGAACCATTTTGGTAAGCCTAGAACCTGCTGCTCAGTTTCTGGATCACTTTCTGTAACTCCAATTTCTTCCTCATTTTCTGATGAATTTTGTTCCTCTTCTGATGAT
Source organism: Hypena proboscidalis (assembly GCA_905147285.1). NCBI lineage: Eukaryota > Metazoa > Arthropoda > Insecta > Lepidoptera > Erebidae > Hypena > Hypena proboscidalis. The sequence continues at coordinate 20,765,140 of LR990130.1, forward strand.
GATAGATCGTTTTCATCTTCTTCAGCGGCCACAGAGTTTATCTGGTCTTCTATGTCTTCTGGTGGCTGCCAGTTGGACTGTGGTTTCTCCTCTTCATTTCTCGTTATGTTAAAGTATTTTAGAGATTTGCAATGCTTGTTATTGTATCCATCAATGCTTTTCTTGATGATGTATAGAACTTTGTCTTTTTGTTTCTTTTTCAATCTTCCTAATATTTTAGCGATAGCTGAATCCAAGCTCTCATTTTGCAACCACTTCAATAAACCATGGATGCATTTCTGTTGGTCATTTGACTTCTTTTTTGTCTTTGGAAGCTTTAGTTGTGAAAAGAATTTATTAAAAACCCTCTTCTTAACAAAGTCATTTCCAAGTAACGTAGCTAATAGGGGAAGTAACTCTTCTTTCAAATCTCCAAAGTTTTTGAGCATGTATTCTACTCTATATATTTTACATTCCAACACTAATGTTCTGACACCTTCAATGTCTACAGGGCGGGGTTTGAAATCCAATGTGTTAAATGGAATATAAAGGACATTATAAATAAAGAAATCTGAGTCATAACTCAATACAGGGCAGTTGAGGTGTCTCGCCATAGCCGCGATCTCATCGTCAGCTTCGAATTCACACACTGTTGAGAGAATATTCATATCAGCAAGAGCTTCCATAAAGACATCACGAAGTAGCAACGGAAATATCTGCAAACTGGACTGTGTTACTGGGTCCAGTTTAGAAGCTCCATATATCTTAGACCTAAGACGGGAATAGGCCGTCTTTAACTTCCTTCGTTCATAGCTCCCATCGAACAAAACATACGGTGTTATATTGCATTTCTTTAAACTCTTGAAAAAATTACGAACGTAGTTGGCGAATTTGTCGTAATCTCCTCCGAAGGCTGAGAAACAGTTCAGCAGCCGATACAATTGAGCGCATAGGCTATTGCCATCGATGACCAAGCAGCAATCGTGAAGTAAAAAGTCTTGCAGAAACGCGTGTTGATTATAATTTATGTAAGTGGTCAAACCTCGTACACCCATTTTTACAAATCTGAAACCTCTTGCACTTTTTGCTATATTTATTACTGATTTTGAGCAACAAAAAAAGGTATTTTAGATCAAGTAGTTTTTTTACGTTACTAAGTACTTTTATTTGTATAGTAGGTTATGTTTTGATGAATCATTTGACATTTCAGTAAACAAACTAAACGACAGTGTTGTAAACTCGAAATTTTTCATGTCGTCAGATTCAGTGACAAAAGTCTTTATTTTTACTATTAACATGACCCCGAAAAGTTGCTAGATTTTTTTTGATACTTAATCGAATTTTTGCCGCTAGGACATGCCCAAAAGTCGCCAGGTCTGGCGACTAAGTCACTAAATTGGCAACACTGGTAAGCGATGCGATTGCCTGCTGCGCGATAATGCTCTCAAAGTACTGAGATAAAAAGGAAATACGAAAATACAGAGAACATAGATGTCAAGAAGAAATTTAATATAAAGGCAATTTAAAAGTTACACATTTGCAAAAATTTTATTGTCACTGCTATAGTGATGGCCTTCATTGTCGATGTGCCCATCGATATCGAAAGATTGCATTGCATACTATGTCAATATAATATATTTTAATATTCAAGGAATTCGTCTTCCTAAAGAAGATTGTGAAGACGCTGTTGCATTAAAAAAAAACAAGAAATAGATAACATGAAATACATTTATTTATTACACAAGAAATTAGAAAATACAATAAAACAATTTTTGCATTGAACAGTTTATCGATACTTTCACAACACTACTTAGTTCTAGTAAACTGAATATTTGTAGTTTTTAGCATAATAATATAACTACATTAAGCGAGGTGTTAGACCCTATGTAGACTTGGCTAAACATCCAATAATCGTCATAGAATTGTATTATTAGTAGAGATTCACGGATGGAAACTGAATAATATTAAAATCGACTTACCGATGGAATGAAACTTTAACGTTTTGCTTTCGCAGCCGGGTACTGTACACCATCCCATTGTATCCTACAGGGTATTTTACTTTTTTGAAGAGATTTTGTTTGTTTAATTTTAAAAAACACCAAGCGAAATAAGACCCGCGCCGGGTCTTTGACGTTTAAGACGTCAAATTATCTGGCACGCGCAGCTTTTTACGCGCAGTAGGAATTGGTAGGACTAAAAAGTTTATGTTACGTCTAGTCAACGAGCGGAGCGAGTGATGCTTTGTCTATGCGGAAATACGAAGGGAAAATAAAATGATGTGTATGATGGGACAGTGTAAAATTAATTAATGTCAATAAAATGAAATGTCGCGTTGACATGATGCAACGTGATATTTTTTTTTTGTTGTATTAATAAGTATTAATAAAACAATATATTATGACATCTAATTTTTTTCCACAAACGATATTTAGATTAGGTTAATAATTTGATGATTATAGCAAATTTGTAATTTGCACAAGAAAAAATGTTTTTCCTTAAACATCTTACAATCAATATAATTCATCGCACTTAATTAAAATTAAATACTATGTTTACTTTACTACCTACTACCCTATCTGTACAGTAGCTGTATTGTATGTATAAGTTATTTTTTTCTTAAAATGTTCATTTTATCTTTAAAAATACAGATACTACAATTATATTTTTTACTTTGCCTACAATGTCTATCTCGAGATAAATCTTTGGATCAATGATTCCGTGTGTAGCCGTAGTAGTCCGTTACCTACCCCCGCTCACTTCTTACGTCGCAGGCGATACGCGCGTTAAACGGTCGGTCTATAGTACTCTACATTTTTACATAATATAATATATATTTCTTTTTTTAATTAAATTAGTGTTATAATTTTAATACAATGTTAGTACATAGATATATACGGCGGCATAGATATATATGAGTTATAACTTAGCGGCCTACGCTCGTCTCGTGTGCACGCTCGCGCGAAATATTTCTTGCATCTACTCGAAGTAAAATAGTGCTTAAAAAAATCGATATAAGTGTTATCGATAAAAAATGCTGGACGACGATAACCATTGGCCGTAATGGAAAAGTACCTTCACCGATCCGACTCAAGTGGAAGTCTCAGTTCTAAGAGACCAGCAACTGAGTATGTCGATGGCAATTGGCGAACACCAAAACGAACAGCTGTCGCCAAAAATACAAGGTACGACAGTACCAGAGACATTCCAACTCATAACGACTTCCAAGACCTCCCAGTCGATGAAAGTGTCAAAACTACAGGCAATGAATTTTACCTCCAAGCCACCGCCAAAGTCAAGAAAACTGGCCATATTCCACCCATAATCCTGGACGTTGAGACGAAATGGACGCACGAAGATATCAAGGGTAAAATCGACAGTTTTACCAACCGTTACCACCTGCAGTATAGAATTGGAGGTAATGTTGCAATTATTTGCCACACCTCTGATGGTCACCAAGCTGTTAAAGATGGTCTACGAACTCAGAAGGCTTCCTTCGTAACCTACACTCGTAAGGATGAAAAGGTACCCAAAACTGTTATTCGAGGACTGCCCGCATACATTGAGAAAGAACTTCCTATGGAATTGGAAAAGATAGGGTTTCCTGGAGTAACAGTGAAAGCCCTAAAACGTCGCAACGGTAAAGAAAATCCATGCCCTCCATTCTTGGCACAATTGCCTACGGGTGCAGATGTCACCAAGTTTCGGCAGATTAGGTACCTATGTAGCTGTGTCGTGTCAATAACAAAATTTAAACCAAATAGATCTAATGGTACCCAATGCTTTCGCTGTCAGGACTTTGGCCATGCATCTAGCAATTGCAATAAGCCACCACGCTGTGTGAAATGTGTCAATCCGCATCCCACTGCTGCATGCACAAAAAAGGATCGCAATGAACCAGCCTACTGCTGTAATTGCAGCGAGGCTCATCCATCCAATTACAGTAAGTGCAAAGTAAGATTGGCCTACCTGGATAGAATTGAGATAAAGAAAGCCGCAGAACGCAAACCAGCACCACAATCTGTTGCCCCTCCGAGAAGTGTTGCTTCAACTTTTCTACCCCAATCATCGAATTCAAGGTTCCCGCTGGCATCAAACAAAAATATAGGAGGAGTTTGGCCATCTTTGAAACCTAGCATAATACCTGCCCGGAAGAATCAAGATCCTACTGATAATTTACCGACCGATGAAACTTCAAAAGAAATGTTTGAGATTTTACACATGTTGCAAAACATAAAATCTCAGTTTGCTGCTTGCACGTCCTGGTTGGATAAGGTCGTGCTAATATTATCTCATGTTGGCAATTACATCTAATTGTACTGAATTACGCCTGTTATCCTGGAACTCCGATGGAGTACGTTTAAAAATCCACGAGTTGCTTGACCTAGCGGTAAGCGTCTTATCTGTCGATGTTATTGGTATTTGTGAAACTAGACTTTCTTCAAATTTCGTATTAGATACAAATGGCTTTGTTTGTTATCGCCAAGATAAACACCATACAGGTCGTGGGCAAGGAGTCGCTATCCTAGTCAAAACTGATCTAGATCATTCCATCGTCAAAATTCCCAAGACGAAACATATAGAGGCTATTGGCATATCTATTAAAATATCTGGACAAACTAACATTATACTGTCTATATATCAGTCACCTAATCTACCATTGCTCCGCAATGACCTAGAGTTGCTGTTTGGCTTGGGCACCCATGTTGTTATCATGGGTGACTTTAATGCCAATCATGCGCATTGGCTCAGTAGTTATACTAATACTAGGGGCAGAATTCTTTTTAATCAAATGCTCGACTCAGACTTCATCATACACAAACCGAGTTTACCAACTCAAGTTAATTACTGTCCAAACCGGAAGCCAACTAGCCCAGATCTCGTCTTGTCACTGGGAGTAAACCGCATTAGTGAAGTTCAGACGCTGATCGCACTATCCTCAAATCACTATCCTATATATTTCAGTCTCGGGGGAACTCTGTGTCGCCAGGCAAACACACCATTCTTTCAATTTAACCGTGCTAACTGGCATGAGTATCGGTCTCACCTTAACAAAAATATTACACTAAGTTCAAATTGTTTCAAAACTGAAATCGAAATAGACACTGCTATATACCACTTGCAACAGACCATCATTGATGCTAGGGACTCCTCTATTCCATCCAAAGTCTTGCAATACGTCTACAAAACTGCCACACTATACTGGGTGGCGCAAAAGTAAAGACCCTATTTGGTTCAGCTATAACTTTTTTTCTAAATTAGAAAACTAGATTTAGATTTTTTTAAATGTATATTTGTGCCATTAAATTTCGTACCATTAGGATTTAAAGATGATGTCTTTTAAATGGTGACCTCCAGAGTTGATACACATTTGAGCCCTATTTATGACATTTTGCATAACTTGCCGTAACACTTCCTGCGATATGTTCGTTATTTCTTGACGAATGTTTTCTTTTAGAGCTGCGAGAGTCTGTGGCTTGTTCACATACACCCGAGATTTCAAAAAACCCCAAAGAAAGAAGTCTGGACTGGTCAGATCGGGTGATCTTGCAGGCCAAGGCAAATCGCCAAAACGAGAGATAACTCGGTCTGGAAAAGCGTCCCTCACTAAGTCCATAGTGTCGCGCGCTGTGTGTGCCGTAGCGCCGTCTTGTTGAAACCAGATGTGCTCCAGCCCCAATTCGTCCAAACTGGGTATCAAAAACTCACGTAACATGGTTCTGTAGCGTTCTCCAGTGACAGTTATCGCATTGCCTCCAGCGTCTTCGAAAAAATAGGGTCCGATCACTCTGTCAACACAGATGCCACACCATACAGTAACTTTTAGTGGGTGTAGAGGTGTTTCTTGAATAATGCGCGGATTATCAGTGCCCCAGAACCGAGTATTCTGCTTATTGACATGCCCTGAGAGATGGAAATGCGCTTCGTCACTCATAACCAATTTTGAAGGAAAATCATCCTCTTCAAGGTTGAGGTTTATGACGCGCTGGCAGTAATCTAGACGAGCTCGGTGGTCAGCAGGCAGCAGCTGATGAGTCATTTGAGTTTTATACGGGAACATCTTTAAGTCTTTCACCAAAATACGCTGCAGGGTCCGTCTGGAAATGCCCAATTGCGTGGCACGTCGCCTCGTTGATGTTTCTGGACACTCTTCCACATCTTCGCGCACAGCATCGATATTTTCAGCTGAACGGCCTGTTCTTGGTCTCCCAGACTTAGGTCTATCCAATGTTGAGCCAGTTGCTTCAAGGCGTGTGGCAAAGCGTCGAATTGTGCGACCAATCGGTGCCGGACGGTGGGGAAATCGTCGACGAAATTCACGTTGTGTTCTTATCACTGATGAATTATTCCGTAAGAACATTGACACAATTATTCCACGTTCTTGGGGAGTAAAACGGTCCATGTTTATTTTCAGTGTATTTTACATTTGTTCACTACACAATTTTCAACAACAGAATGACAGAAAATGTCATATAAAAAAAAAAAAGTATTTTCTTTAGTGCCAGTACTTTTGCGCCACCCAGTATAGAAAGAAAAAGAAGAAGAAAGAAAATTTATTTTTATTTTCTTACATAACTAACATATATATACAGCAAAAAAACAGGTAAACAATAAACAAATATGTAAGAAAACAGTGGCGGTTGCTCAGCTTTAATGCTGTGGAGTCTTGCATTTCTGCAAAACTTTCACAGCGCTGATTTTCAGCAACCACCACGGTTGACGGCACGAACAGAAAACAGGTACAGTAACATATAAAGAGACAGTGACGTAAAATTAAATTAAGCTAAGTTCGAGAAAACACAAAAATATACACTTAAAAGAATAGGTACATTATACGAGAGAATAATATATAATAAATAATAAAACATAAATTAGGTTATAAATACATGCTTAGAAAATTATAATTTTATAATATATGGTTACAAAGTAGTTACACAGACGGCAAGAAAAAAAAAAAGAAAACAAAACAAATAAAAATAGTAAATTTAAAACAATTATTATCTAGATATTATTATCTGATCTAACTAAACTAATAATAATATAATAAACATAAAAAATATACGGATGGCGCTAGTATCGCCTTGCGCTGGCGACGCGACGACAGTTGGTACATTGTTTATGGCCTGCCTGACCAATCACAGTGAATGTCAGTTCAACGCTTAATTGTCTTTTCCGGTTAAAATACTTCGCATTCTTTGCAGTGTTGAAATAATATCAAAGAATTTGTAAACAAGAGAAAAAAAAAATGTGATTGTATTTTGTGTATTGAGTTTTGTGCTGTAAGTAAAGAGTTGTGATGTTGTAAAATATACTATTGTGGTGTGATCGTCGTGTGAAGATGTGTTATTTAATTTTTCAAGCGGAGCGTCCTTTTTGTGGAGATGGAACATTTTTTGTTGTACGAATAGAGGTAAGAAATTCAAATTGTGTATTGTAGAATATTAGAATTGTATAATAAATTAGCTGAAACTCTTTTATCCTGGGGATAAAATGCCAACGTTATTTCTATATAGCATTATTTGTTTGTACCTTTTCTGTAACACAACGCCATCTTTGGTGTGTTTATTCGCGTTTATTCATAAAAATAAACTGAAAACACATCCATAATCATGAGTGACGAAGAGTTACTATTAGGTCAGTTTGATTGTATCATTTAAAATTATAGGTATTGAAAAATTAATAATTGTATCAAATTAGCTAAGTACTAAAAATATATGAGAACAGAAATAAAAAATATTATATTATTATGAAATAATAATATATGGACTGTATGTGCAATTATATTATAATGGAATATATTTAAAAAATGGATAATATTATTATTGATTAATTAATTATTAAATGTATATATATAATAATATTATACTAACAAATTACTAAAGTCATGCTTTCATTATCCTATGATGCTTTTCAGGTTGGTGAGCAGAAATGAAAAATAAAACTGAGTCTGTCTGTGCAGATAGCAGCAGAAAAAACAAACTAGTATAAAAAACTTAATCCGCTACAAAAACTCCTTACGTCGTATGGAACGCAATCTACCTAACGGTTACCTTAAACGAGTCAATCGTACCAAAATTAATAGTCTACAAAACTATATTAGCACTATCATTAGAAATCACCTTGATATTGTCTGGAATACTAAACTTGCAAAAGTTGACAACCCCAGTCAGGATTTGTGGCGCCTCACTAAATCACTGAAGCCTAGAACTACCAACATTCCTCCCCTAAAACTTCCTAACGGGGTCACGACGTCTAGTACGGTTGAGCAGGGCAACGCTTTAGCTGCCACTTTTTGTAACAATATGAGCCTAACCACAAGTTGGCCATGCGACCCTGCACTTCAAACTAAGATTTCAAACTCCATTTCCATCATAAATGAATACACCGCCACTGAAACTCTAAATTTGGTAAGACCGTTCGAGGTTCGAAAAATATTGTTTAAACTCAAGTCCCGCAAGTCCCCTAGTCATTATGGGATCCATAATCTTCTACTGAAAAACTTGTCACAAAAAGCAGTAATCTATATTACAAAAATTTTCAATGGTTGTCTCAGATTAGGTTACTTTCCGAACATTTGGAAAAGAGCCAAAATTATAGCCCTCAAAAAGCCCGGTAAAGACACCACCGTACCTATAAATTACCGTCCTATAAGTCTGCTGCCCGCTGTTGGCAAGCTTTTTGAGTCGGTGATTTATACTAAACTTCTTCAGGCGACCGGGCATATACTGATCCATGAACAGTTTGGATTTCGATCTGCTCATTCTACCACTCAGCAACTAGTCAGGGTATCCGAACATATTTCCCATCACCTCAATCTCAAGGAGTCCACAGGCATGTTCCTGTTAGACATAGAAAAGGCCTTTGATACCGTTTGGCACGAAGGCCTTTTACACAAACTGCTGACTTTAAGCATGCCCATGCCTCTGCTTAAACTCATAAAATCCTATCTTGCTGATCGTAGTTTTGTGGTCCACATTGGTCAAACCACTTCTTATCCACAGAAGATTCCAGCCGGGGTACCACAAGGCTCAATAATTGGCCCTTATTTATTTTTCTTATTTGTAAACGACATCCCCATTCAACCTCGCACCAAACTAGCATGTTTTGCTGACGATACTGCCTCTTTTACGTCTTCAAATGATACCGATCTAATCATAGGTCGCCTCCAATATTCCATCGACCTACTATTGTCATATTTTAAGACATGGAAGCTAAAAATAAACGAGGGCAAGACAGAAGCCATATTTTTTTTCACGTGCTAGACAACCTCCAGTCCGGTCCCTGATGGTTGCGGGCCATGCTGTGCCTTGGAAGACCAGCGTGCGCTACCTGGGGGTCAATTTTGATACTCGCTTGAACTGGTCCAAACACATAGCGGACCTACGCATCAAGGGTGCCCAAGCGCTTGGTGCTCTAAGTCCAATCCTTAATCGCAAAAGTAAATTAAGTAGCGACACCAAATTGAGAATTTACACCACGCTAGTACGCCCGTGTATAACATACGCTTGTCCAGTCTGGAGCAATACATGTCTCACTAACTATCAGCTTCTACAGGTTGTTCAAAATAAAGCCATTAAAATATGTTTTAACACTAAATTCAAAACAAACCTCACTCAATTGCATAATAATCTAAACTTTCCCTTATTATTCGATTTCATTATTAAAATCATTGTTAAGTTTCACAAAAACAACAAAATGAATTTAAATAATCAACTTATTTCGAATTTATGTTCATCGTCAATAGACACATTACCATACATCGATACATACGGCACTTATCGCTTGCCGCATCACTATCTTTTGTTCCCACCAACTCAGGTACGGGCGACCAGCAAACTGACCTTTGGACGGCGCGATGTCGCCCCGTCTCTGGCCGCGTATGCGCAGGAGCGCGGGCGGCAGGGGAGCTCTGCTCACTGATCTTAAACTAGTCGCTCGGGCGATATAACAAGTTATGTCTAACGAATAATTTTGCTACCTGCTACCGTGCGAATAGTTAAAAATCACATAATTTCTCAAATTAATAAGTAAATTTCACAACTAAGGAATTTGCATTAATAAACTTAATATTGTGATGTGTTATATTTATCTGTTTACATTGTTAATAATTATTATGTGACCTATTTATAAGCTTTGAAAGGCGATTTGTTAGTCTAATAAAGTGTTAAGTACCTACCTGCCACAAATTGTAACTTTGGTAAGTGCATTTGTTTTATGTATTACTTATTAAATAAAGATATTTGAAAATGAAAATGAGTACATAGATATAACATTATATATTTTGCATACCGTTTTTCCTATTGAATTGTATCATCTTTTTTGTTACAATATTTTTAGCAAATAAACGTTTCTATTTCTATTTCATTTCAAAACATTTTCATTTCTAAACTATACAAAAACTGTCATGATGACAGGTCGCTTCCCCCCTCAGCCTCTTCCACTTACCGGCCGCGTGTGGTAAAATCGAAACACGTGTTTTCTTTTAAAATAAATGTATTTTAGTTAATTTAAACTTTATTCATCCAATATTATTGCCAGACAAGTGCAGTTTATTGTATATTAAGTCCAAATAATTTATCAGGTAAGTGATTTCATCCGCTGGCGATAAAAAAACGTCCCTGGCGTGATCTTAAACAAATGGCATTATTTTGCAGTCTTAACATGACTGAAGCTAAAGAAGTGGTTGCTGAGAGTAATGGAGAAAATACAAACAATGGAGACAGCGGGGAAGAGCCAACTAAGCTGCATAGCGCCATTATACGTCAAGTGGAATACTATTTCGGTAAGTCCTAAAGATTGCATTAGCCACGGAGTTATCCGTGGCTAATGCAATCTGACGTAAATTGTATATAAAGCAATCTTGTTTGAGATGATATTGAGGTCGTATACATAATTTTATTTGTATGTAAGATTCTAAGTGTTTTTAGTAGTTTCATTCTGTTAAACAACAAACTGTACCAAACAGACATGCGTCTGATAGAAAATCGTGACATTTGTTTCATTGCCTCACTAGGAATCACAGAGTACTTTATTATATACGAAACTAGGAATGATGCCAACAAGCCTGTCATCACTTGTTTTAATGTCATATGGAATAGACTATTATTAACAGACTTGTATTGGGCTAAAGTTTAGTATATGGACCGTCGAGTTGGGCAACCAAAATTTTTTTGCAGAAAGGCCTAGGCCTATGGAGTCTTTCTGCAAAGTTTCAGGCTGCGGAGATTCTTAGTTTTTTTTTTTAAAATAATCAAATATCCGAAATTTTCACTACTAAAATGTCATTCGCGGTGACGTTTGACTTTCCTACGTTTAGTTTCATAACTTTCATACTAAGAACAATAAATTTATTTAATAATGTTTATTTTTATTGTATATTCCTGTTTAATAAATACACAAAGTGGTGTTAATATGAAATAATGCGAGTTTATAACAATAAAAAGTATATTCATGTGTTTTAAATAAATAAAAAAGTGAAATTGTGAAGTAACGAAACGCGCAAATCGCGACGCCATATTGTTTTGTCAGTATTGTCAAATGTCAACTTCAGTCATCGTTTCGTTTGTGAATCGACTTTTATTAATTTAAGCATCATTTAATTTTATCAAAAATTCATTTTTTAAATTAGTAGGTTAGGTTAGGTTAGAACTGCGACCATAACAAAGCACGAGCCGAGCGAGCGAAGCGAGCGTGCCGCGGCAGCGGTCGGCGAGTGCTAGAATCAATCTGTGTGATACTCTGACCCCTTTCTGAATCGACTTTAATTCATTTGAGCATCATTTAATTTTATAAAAAAATACATACTATAGTTTTAGCATGAAAAATGATATTATGGTTAAAGTTTAGTATAAGGACTGTCATATATTTTAAGTTAGCCTAACCTCCAAACATATTTTTTCATTTTTCTCAAAAATGGGGGGGCTCCGCACCCCCCCCTTTTGGGGGGAGATTACCTACCCCTCCCCTCCCCCCTCCACCCCTCCGCACCCTCCAATTCAACGGTCCATATACTAAACTTTAACCCTTGTATTACTATCTATACATAAACACAATGACTTTTATACATTACATTGACAGAGAGGCGAAAACATCCACAAAAATGATGTAGAAAGGAATAAGGTGGTCCTAAAACAACCAACTTAATACTTAAAAAATATGAATAGCTGTCATGTGAACATAAGAGTAATAGTATAAAGCCATTATGCCTCAATAAGAAATTAGAACAAAATAATTAAAATCAAACATTTAAGTTTTGTATTTATTTATACTAACCTCACATCACAAGGTACTTTTTACGACATTTAGCGAATTTTGTGATGAACATTATTATTTCACAAGCTGTTTTTGAATTTTAGTGTTAACATTTGATAATTAGAAACAGCTTACCAGACAATCTGATACCCTATTGGCACTTTAGTAAAATCTCATAAATGACTCTTTGCTTGCAAATAACATGTCTGTAGTACCTACACACCACATTGAGTTTGATTTAGGGCAACTACTTCCTTACAGAGAAGTTTACATGACCCAAAGTGGAGATTACAAGAAAAACTTAAAATCTTTGGGCTGCTATATATGGGCCACCCTGTATAAAACGCCCGACTGACTTATTCATCTACCTACAAAGATTGTTTGTGACCCATTAAGTAAGGTTATTTGAAAATCCCAACCGTAAGGCAATAAGGGTTGAATGGACATATTGAGCTCTATCATTTTTTAATTTTGAAGCATGAAATTTTGTATTCTTGATCTTGAATAAAAATAAATGAACTCCTCAAGTAAGGTTTTCTCATAATTTATTCCCAAGAGTATAATTTAGGGTTTTTTAAGTTAGTAGGAAATTTACATCGAATGTTCAAATACTTTCGGCCTGTTAATATGTCAATTCTGTCATCAAAAACATTTTTCTGGCACCTAGAGAAATATTTATTTAAGGCTAAAAGCATAAGTTTAATGAAAATATTGTTTTTATGCCATTTTCAAATTAATTACTTGTAACACAAAATATTCTTAATTTTATTTCAGGTGACCTCAACATTGGCCGCGATAAGTTCCTGCGCGAGCAAGTGCAGCTAGACGAGGGATGGGTGCCCCTAGAGATCCTTACCAGGTTCAACCGCCTTGCCAAGCTGTCCAAGGATCATGATGTTATTGTTACTGCACTCAGCAAGTCTACCAGTGGACTTATGGAGGTATGTAGTGTCATAACAAAACACTTTTACATATAGTACGAGAGCCCACGACCAACATTTTTGTCTCATAGCAATACGGCCAAAACCGCATCAAATCGATAGATACGATTATCCTGAACTCGAAAATACCAATATCAGACATTTTCCGCGTAGCGTTTGATCTGACCGAATTTTCAAAATTGTCAAAGAATTTTACCGAACTGCATCATAGCAATATGTCTGATTTGCAGACTGTAGTTGAATGATAGTTCTGAGATACCGGAAACATATTTTTCAGACGTTAGTGGTGTAGCGCAAACCCGTAAAATCACTTAAAAAAATTAAAAATGAGACAAAAAAAATGTCTCATAGCAATACGTCTGAAAATCTTTTTTATTAGTAAATTTTGGTTATTTGATGCGAACAAAACAATTTTCAGACGGAAATGTGAACGCATTAAATTTTGAGACCGTTTTGAAAATGTTAACAAATTTTACCGATCGGTATCATAGCAATATGTCTGAAAATTGTTAGACATGATAAAATAAGTTGTCCACATGTGCAAAAAATTTATATCAGACAAATTAAGTGTAGCACCTTCTCTATCAGACAACTTTTCGATACTCAGATATCATTTAAAAATCGTATTGAGGCATCTTGAATTTTCTGTTACAAACCAATGAATACGTTGCGACCCTGAATTTATTAGATGATAATTAACAAAGAATTTACCCGAAACCGTAACATTGAAGTTGAAGGACTGAAATAAATCGCACAAAAGGAAGCTGGCGAGTGAGCTGTATAATAGTAAGAAAGGGGCAGGAGCGTAACAAGCGCTGAGGCTGTTGAAATTAAATACTGATTGATTTGATAGTTTTGGTTTTATTTAAAGCACACTTGAGTAACTTTTACAAAATAAATAAGTAATGACATCTGTCATCTGTCAAAGTACATATAATAGACAAGGGAGATTCTTGAATATCTACGAAGGCTGTAAATTTAAAAAAACATTTAACAGAGGCGTCGGCCAGGCGACTCCGAAACGTTATTTTCGTTTTTGGGAGTATATGCTACACTTAAAGTGTCTGAAAACAGGTTTTTGGTAATCATGGCAGCAATACGAAAAGTTGAAAAAAAAATTATCCGTATTGCTATGATACAGGTCGGCTAAATTTGTTGACATTTTCAAAAATGCGCTCAGGCTATATGCTACGCGCAAAATGTCTGAAAACAAACTTTTTCGTAATACAATTATAAAATCTATGTACATTTTCACTATCAGACGTATTGCTATAATACCGACTGTCTTTTTTTTTTGACACAGCAGAAATGGCCTCCCACGCAGTTGCTACACTTTCGACCGTTACTACACACCTAGTCGGGTACAGAATCATACAATCTAACGATTTTATAGGGTTTTTGCCGTATTGCTATGAGACATGGTTTTGGTCGTGGGCTCTCGTACTAATACTTTTATTTTTCTATTTTGATAATAATGTTATACCACTAATGTACCTCAGCCATGTTTGCAATGAATATAATTATGAAGTTTGAAGTTTATTCAACTAAAGTAAAGTAGTAGTAGTAAAGATATATGCAACTTGCTTAGTCTTAGCATGTTTACTAATTATATATAATTCCCTTTTATAATTCTAGAACTTAGCCATGGCATATTAGAGTAGATCTTTGCTTAATTAAATAAAAGTCATTAATTAACAACATTTATGCACAGATATCTGATGACCACAAAAAAGTGAGGCGTAACCCCGAAATGGCAGTTCCAGAAATGAATGAAGAACGCAGGAAGGAGCTTAGCAGCCGCACCATATATGCAAAGGGATTCCCCAAAGACTCAATTCTTGATGACTTGTTAAAATACTTTTCACAGTTTGAAGAAGTGGAGAATCTAATCATGAGAAAATATTTGGATAGAAATTCGAAGAAAATGCTGTTCAAGGGTTCAGTTTTTGCCACATTCAAAACCAAAGCACAGGTAATTTTTTATTTCATGTATCAACAGTAAAAAATGTATTCAACATTATTGGCATCCGTCTGTGGCTCTTCTTGTGTGGTATGATAGCAAGTAGCCAGTATATTTTAATTTACCCAGTAATTGTTGCATGAAAGAGAAATTATTAGGATAAATCTTTTCCCTACAATTTTATCCAGGTTTCAAATCATTTATTTTCATAGGCCCAGGAGGCGCTAGAGCACGTCAAAACATTACAAACAATAATATAAAAATAAATTATAAGTAAAACTAAATTATACTAATTACATTTAATCAAACTGTTTAGAATCTGATTAAAATCAATCTAAGTACCAGCCCCGATGAGTATTGTATTATGAGTAGAGCTGGTGAGAAGAGGTAGGTTTGATCATAAGAACAATCCTTGAAGAACCCAGTAAGATTTGTTTGATTGCAATGATCAAATAAAATTGTGTAAAATTTATAATTTCAGGCCGAAAAATTCATGGAATCCAAAGGACTAAAATACCAGGACACTGAACTGTTATTACACTGGCAAGAAAATTATATACAGCAAAAACAAGAAGAATATGCCACCAAGAAAGAATCAAAGGACAAAAAACACAAGGAAAAAGAGAATCAAGTAAGTCAATGGCATTTTTGTATTTGATGTTTCTGTTATGTGAAA
This sequence comes from Hypena proboscidalis, assembly GCA_905147285.1. NCBI lineage: Eukaryota > Metazoa > Arthropoda > Insecta > Lepidoptera > Erebidae > Hypena > Hypena proboscidalis. Next base: position 20,780,945 of record LR990130.1, read on the forward strand.
GTCAGTATACCCATTTGGGTATACTGACTTTACATTACAACGTCGATAGATTTAGGTCCCTTATGCATGTGCATAAGGGACCTAAATTGATCGACATTGTAATAATGCACTCTTACAAAATTCAAAATAGTTTACTTGTATAACGTAGGTAATATGTATGTCATGGTGGTTATTTAGGAAAGTAAACATTGTTTCACTATGTTTTGCCTTGGTAGACATACAAATAGTTTTTGTTAGTTGGTTAATTTTAACTTATTACTAACATTCTGAAATATATATAATATGTTGTGTCAGTTAGATAATAAAAAAAGAGAAATAATAAGTTTAGCTGCAAAATTTGTACATCACCATCAAAATTACTAAGTCAGCCACTGGTTAGGTTAGGTTAGGTTAGCACGCATGTCACGAGGTGGCATGCGTGCTCGCCGGATCGCTCCCGTGGGACCTTGAGGCCGAAGTACTAGCCTCGGTCTACTGGCGCAGAGCGCAGGCACGGGAGCGAGACGAGCGACCAACGCCGCAGGAGGTGGCGCACTGGCGTGACCGGGCCAAGGCGTCAGCCATCACCACGTGGGGAGAACGGCTCCTCACTGGGAATGTGCAGAGGGGGCAAGGCGCAATACGACTCCTCGAGGCGATCAAACCGGTACTCGGGGAGTGGTTCCGCAGGAGGCATGGGGGTCTTTCCTTCCGAATGACGCAGGTTCTCTCGGGACATGGCTGTTTCGGGAGGTACCTGCATCGAGTAGCCCGGAGGGAGGACTCTCCGGTGTGTCACCAATGCGGACACGTGGAGGACACGGCCCAGCATGCGCTGGAGGCATGCCCGGGAGGAGCTAGACCGCGGCAATCACTGGTTGCGGTCGTGGGGACTGACCTCTCTCTTCCGGCCGTCATATATAAGATGGTCGGTGAGCAGAGGTCATGGGAGGCGATGGCTTCCTTCTGCGAGGCGATCATATCGCAGAGGGAGGATGAAGAGCGGGAGAGGGAGAGAGATCCCCTCGCTTTACCGCTCCGGAGGGCGCGGACGCGGGGGCGGGCAAATCGAGCCCGCACCCCGTCTCCGCTTCGTGGACCTAGGGTGTTGGGTGCGGGGGCACCCGGCAGCTCCTAAAATGGTTCTCGAGAGGTGAAGATGCCCCTTCTGTGTTCCGGGGCATCACACGTGGTAGGGAGGTCATGTAAAGGCCTCCCATGAGGTGAGCCAACCACAAGGCGGGCAGCAACACCGATGGGGGCGTCGGAGTATGCGCAAGTGGTCCCGTGCCCCCCGTCTCTAGTTGGTGGTGAGGAACACTCTGGGTTTTTAGTGGGTAGGCCGCCCCTCAGCGGAGAGCCCCACATAACCACCGCTCCCCCCGGACCGGTGGTATCCATAAGGCTGGATTCTCCCAGAATAAAAAAAAAAAAAAAAAAAGGTGGCTGACTTAGTAATTTAGAAGGCAACATACATTTTTGGGGGCGAATAATGGTATTAAAAAGAAGCCTGTTTAAATAGCACCCATAAAAAAATGTAAATTGATATGTTAGGTAAGTAATTATTAGTATTAAATTTTGTAAATAAATAAATTAAATATAGGTCATTTATAACACCTAAATTAGTTAAATGTGCCAATAAGAATAAATATGTGAATAAATGAATGAATGTCTCTCAGTGGCAGGATTGATAATAATTAATAAGTCTTGTCTTAGATCCAATTATTTTATCTTAGCCATATTGATTGACATGATACCTCAATTGAATTGGTTACGATTGTTAATTATATTATAACACCCTTAAGCTTGGGTTTCCTAAGAATGTGTTGTGAAATATTGTGGCTGTACTATTATGGCTGTAACATGATTAGTATGTAATAACTTATCGCGATCACCACTCTCTAGGAAACTACTACATTTATTTATACTTAACATAGGCAATGTTCTAGTGTCCGGTGGGGGAATCGGCTGGGGGCTCCACGGGCTGGTTTTCGGACCGTGGAGGCGCTCCGGCCGATTCTCGAGGAGTGGGCAGGGCGGCAGCATGGGACTCTCTCCTTCAGGCTAGTGCAGGTATTGACCGGGCATGGTTGCTTCGGGAAGTACCTGCACAGGCTGAAGAGTGAGGCGAGCCCCATGTGCCACCACTGCGACTGCGATGAGGACTCGGCGCAGCACACTCTCGAGCAGTGTCCTGCTTGGGAGGTGCAGCGCCGGGAACTCACCGCGGTCATAGGAAACGACCTCTCGCTGCCGGCTGTGGTTGCGGCCATGGGCAGCGCGAGGTCGTGGGATGCGGTCGCATCCTTCTGTGAGTGCGTCATCTCGCAGAAGGAGGCGGCGGAGCGGATCAGGGAGGACTCACTCCTGGCTGATCCGCTCCGCCGCAGGCGAGCTGGGCGGCGAAGGCGCGCGTACGCCGCGAGCCTAATGCCGCCCTAAGCGAGGCCGCGGGCGGTGGAGGGGGTTTTCCGCCGCCCGCTGATGCCTTCCGCGACGGAGTGACGCCCTGGGTGTGCCCGGGGCGTCGCTACGAGAGTAGGACTGAGAAGAGTCGGGTGCCCGGTCAGAGGTCGAACTGGGCACGGTCGCCGCGGCGAGCCCTGTGGATATAATATCGATCCGGGGCTCGCCGACCACCATCTTTCGGCGACGAGGGCACACCGCGGGGTTTTAGTGGGTATTCTGTGCCGTTTAACATCGTAGGCACGGGAGTCCCACATAGCCACTCTGCCCGTCCCCCCCACGGGTGGGGTGGTATGCGTAAAAGCATTTCCCCGCGAAAAAAAAAAAAAAAAAAAAAAAAAAAAGGCAATGTTCTAGTGATGTCTTTCAGCTGTTATTTTTACGGCCGCATTATTCCATTCTACTTTCTTAGGAATACGAAGCTTAAGGCTTTCAACTATCTCCAAACCAATTTTTTTTACAATGGGTTCAGTTTTTTATCTGTGAAAACTGTCAAATTTCAAAATAAATAAGAGGTGAACGGTTACGTGAGACTCATCACCACTCCTGCAACACAAAATCATACAAACATTTTTCACAACCTATCAAGCTGATCACACAAGACAAACTTGTGTTGCATTAATTACCTAAGCTCAGGACTGTCCAGCAAGTTGTAACAAATCAAAATATTACTTTTCAGGTAGCAGAAAAGGAGGAGTTCAAATTGCCCACTGGCACGGTACTGCACTTCACTGAAGGCTCAGAAAACATGAAAAGAGAAGACATTAAAGATGCTCTTGCAGCTATAGGTAAGTAAAGAGAAATCAACCTTAACATGCTCGCTCAACGAATGTGAATATTAGATCACCAAGTATATTTATTGTTGAAGCTTTTCTATAATTTTTGTCCACAATTGAATATCAATAATCAGCATTCATTTTCGTTACCAGTTTGCAGATAATGTGCGTATTTTATTGGCTTATCTATGTCTCAGTGAACAAAAAACCAAGCTAGTTTGACTTTGATTGACTATGTAACTTAGTATTTGCATTACAATATTTTATTTTATCATCAGGTGCCGAAGTAGCATACATAGACTTCAAAGTGGGCGACAAAGAGGGTTGGGTGCGTCTCGTCAAAGAAAATACAGCGAAGGACCTCGCGGAAAAAATGACAGACAACAAAGTGAAGATTGGAGACGCTGACGTCATATTCAGGGTCCTAGAAGAGGAAGAAGAAAAGACTTTCTTAGACAAAACGATTGAGGAAATGTCCAAAAGACGAAAGCAAATGAAGACCTTCCAAAAGAACAAGGGAAGGAGAGGTGGCCACAAATTCCACGGCAGAAAGAGGAGGCAGGATCACGATGACAATGGTCCACCTAGGAAAGTCAAAGCTACCGAAAGCTAGTGTAGTCATTTATTAAACGACTGCACTTTCACATAGATTTTCGCTTATCATAAGCATTACTAAAGTTAATGTTATTAACGAGTATTTACTATTTTGTTAATAAATAGACGTAAGAATATTACATTTCTGTGTTATTACTTAATCCAGAGTATTAAATTTCATAAAACAAGAATTTACTTTATTTACCTGATAAGATTCATTTCGCCATCCAAGTAAAGTGCTGGCATTGTGTAGTGATTTGTTCCTAAAAGTAGGCAGCAAACAACGGTAAGCGAGGCGACGCACGAACCATGCTTACCATACAAGACATCGACACCCGCCGCAGTGCTACCAGGTGTGTTGTGTGCAGGCATGAATATTCAATGATCTGACGAGATCACTTTAAATTACTATTTGGATGTAATGGTCCTTTTTAAATGCTACGAGTTTTAAACTACTAGGATATAAACGGTAAGTTACTATGTGTCACTCACTCAACCGTCTATAACGGAATGGTATTTAGCATTATATTTATTTCTTTGAGCTGACGCTTACGGGCGGTAGTTTCCACAAGCATGGATGTTCCCAGCTTTTGGTCCAGAGGGGACAAACGAAAATTATTATTTTGTTAACTTACGTCGACTGCAGTACGTAAGTTCTAAGACATACGACTTCTGCAAAGGCGTCCCATGCAGAAGCAGAAATTATTATCTATCTACCGTCTCCTTGGAAAGTTTTGATTTTATTACAAATTTTAAGTTATCTTTGGTTCACTTGAAACGGCGTACAAATACAAAGTATAGATACATTAGATCGATACTGACAACTTTCATCGTAAATTTATTGAAAATTTATTTATAATGCAATATTTTTTAAAGGATATTTTAATTCTTTCCCACACACGATTAAGTTGCCGACTGAGCTCCCTTATCCCTGCTAAGGTTTTTCCAAGGAACTACAGCATGGGGTTCTTCAAAAAGAGCAAATGCATGCAAATTTTATAGGTTTTTAAAGAGTCTGCATCGCACGAGCAAGGGTGACCCCCTGGCGTGTACTCTATAAGCGTCTCGCGTAACTCCTTGCCATCAGGTGAGGCCAAAGGTGAGGCGTATGCTTGTTTGTTGTTTGCCAACTTGTTTGGAATCACAGATTAAATAATTGTCTATTTAAAAGTCATGATAACTGTCTTCGTAAACACTGTAGTTGACATTGACATGTCACAGTTGACATTTCTGGCAAATGTTACTCACAGTGTCAATTGTCATCCATCCATCCATCATCATCCATCGTATTACATTTTATTAAAATCTTTGTTTTTGTCGATTCTAACCTTCAGTATCTGCAGTTTAAGATTACTTTAAGTTTTAAATCAAAAGTAAAATGAAACCTGAAAAAGAGAACACAGATGCGACCGTTGAAGACCCGCCTCCAGTAGCTGGCGATGTAATCGGCGATACAGCATACAGCGAGCGCTTTGTTCTCAAAATTCTATTAAAACTCGCTAATTTAGACACTCTCAAAGATGAAATCAAGGAAAAAGCCTTCGAAGATGACCTCTGCGTACTGTGGGACATGACTGCAGAGAGAGATGTAGTGTTATTCCTACAGAAACACGACGTCTTGAAATTATTCCTTTTCGCTTTACCGGTGATTGAAGTGCCGAGAATTGTAGAAATAATTGTTGGAATTATTGCTAATATGTGTTGTCAGAAGGAAGTGGTGAATAATTTGATGAGAATGGATAATCTCTTGGCCATTTTAATTGATTACATTAACACGGATGACAGCTTAGTGCTTGTTCAGTTGTTGCGGCTGGTCAGTGCTTGTTTGTTCCTTGCAAATGATGAAGAAATAACAATTTGGATAGATATGCTTGTAAATGTAGAATACTCAAAGGCTTTATACTTCATATTGAAGAATTCCTCACACAAAGAACTTTTGGTAACAGCTTTAGACAACTTAAACACAATTTGTTCTTACTGTAATGTAGAGAAGTTTCGACAAAAGTTTTTTACTCATTTTGTTACATCAGATTCATTAGAATCATTGATCATAGCATTCAGTGAAGTTGCAGTCAATCAAAAAGACTTGTGTGTGAAAGAAGAATTGGAAAGAAATCTAGTTGTAAGTCTTCAAATAACATTAAATTTGGTTGGCTTTGACAAATCAGCCGAGTTCTTTGAAAGTAGTACAGAAAGTGCTCTTAGTATGATAAGTATTATATTAAGTTATTATGAAAATAAGTTGATCAGCAATAAGGAGATGGACATTGATTTGATTGATGTTGTGGAGTCATCAACAGCTATTGTGAATCATTTAAAAATCAATGATACTTGTGAGCCATCAAAATACTTAGAGCCAACATACAGTATGTGGAAAACAATAAATTCCATAGCCAAATCTGATGAAAACGGGTCTTCATTTGAAGATAATGACAAGGAAGTATTGGAAGAGTTCTCAGAAAAAATGAAACCACTTCTGAGTGCCTTAATGTTCAATTATTTATCAAAGTGTTCAAATGATAATTTACTGAAGGTGTTGGACACTATTGGCAGCGATTATGAAGATATTATGAGATTCATTAAGGATAAAGAGCTGAAGAAAATTGTTTGTGATAGAACAAGCAGTTACAGAACTAGGCTGAAAGATACTATTGATTCTTAATAAAAGTATGTGCCTTTTTACTATGTTGGTTTAATTTGCGTGCCCTAGTAAAGAAAATTGGTTTAAGGCTCAGTGGCAAAAGAAATTATTATACTTTTTATTTAGTATATCATACGAATCATGTGAAACCATGCTGATCTAAATTGGTTTAAACAAGTGGCATCGTTTTGCTCACAGCCATAGTTTAATTGAACAGCTATGCAACACAATTGTAGTTTTAAAATGTGGCTTCAAGTCCAAAAAAATTCGACTGTTCTTAGTATTCAATTTGTTAACCTGTTTGTTTTTCATTCTATCCTATTTAGTTAATTGATTAGGAAAAGGGTAACAAAGAAAACTACAATATGTATATAGGATTATATATTTTTTACACATTATGAAGCAACATTTACATTACCATAAACAAGTTTGCGCCGTCGCCGCAGCGGCGGACAAAACTATTCGAATGTAACAGTACAGTAACAAAAACTCTCTACAGCCACGCATCTCGCTCACGCAACACTTAATATGATATGCTTCTCACATTAAAAAATATACGACACAATACTGAAAAGGAAAAAGGAGATTAATAAATTTACATATATTAAATGTACTTACAACTAACTAACCACGAGCCTACATACCCACTGTCGGGGCAAAAACGCACGAAATTTAATTTTAAATATCAATTTGTATATAGTTCACATATAATTATATCGTTAGAGATAATAAAAACAGGATAAAGACTAGACTTTACACTGATCAACGACAAATTGGCTAACAGCAAAATATCGCTAGGCGATTCCTGCGGACGCGAACCTAACATTGCTTCGTCACCGCCGGAGGAGTCAGCCATGCCGGCACTCTTTGCTGTGCTCATCTATAACGACTACCAACTATCAACTGTCTTCATGCCTTGTTCATCACCAAGTGCCAGCCACAGGACTCACTCCCCAGACAACTTAATATTAAAACAAAAAACATGTGACCAAATCTATCGCCCGCAAAGAAACGCTCATAACATACATATAAATCGTTACATGTTACCTACTCAATAAGTTATATAAATAATTTGAATTTAAAACGAGTCTTAGGCTTCTGAATAACATAATTATAGTTTGTAGTACCATGACAAACCTTAACTTCGCTACGAACAATCGTCTAAGTAGCGACCATGTTAGGATAGACCGTTTTTTACAATTGAACCAAAGCCGTACCAACTATATAATGGTGTTACTCCTTCAACCTTGTATAAAAGCTCGAGGCAACAAAATTTTATTCGAACAAATCATGAAAGTACACAACTCATGACCATTCTTATCTCTTAACTGTATCTTAATCTAACGTCCTCCGAAAATCAAATACCTTATAAATATTTAAAAGTTAGAATGTCAAAATATATAAACCAAACGGTATATAATATGTGTATGGGCTACAATACTTAACGACATTCACAACTTTACATAATATATAAACACATTACTCAGGTACATGTGAACATTTTTACATAACTTTCCGTTTCTGGCTTCTGAAGTGTCAATTTACAGCTTTAGATTGAATTGTAAAAGAGGGTAGTCGCATAAAATGGTCCGATAGTTAGTCGACTGCATAAAAATAATATTTACAAAAAAACCGTAGCGGTAAAAAGCCGCGGGTGATTCGAACGCAGGTGGAACCCTTTGTACCAACATTACAGGGATGTATTACTGAGTGACGTCACACACTGTACCTACCCTACACGTTGCGGTCTTTGCTCGTCTGCTTACGAACGGACGCATCCATGTGGATTTCGCAATGTATACCTTTCCAACTAGGATATAAATGTATACCTCAACAATATGTATAGTGAAATCACGCACTACGTTCTTTTCTCTGTCCACATTCTAAAACTAATTTTATTCCCTAATTTAATATCAATTACGCTTCATAAAGCAACATTCAACAAATTTAGGAACGGATGACATACATAACGCTTCACACCATGCGTCCGTTAGATAGTCAAACGCTAACTTAAATAATTTCGACACAATCCAACTTCGAATAACTCTAATTCACTTACGTTTCGTCGATACACAATACAATTGTAAAATACTTTACATAAATTTTATGTAGAAAACAAATAAAGCCGGTGGTCCGGCGTTCAGGTAGCCAATTCGTATATGGTCCGATTTTGGCACATACTTCGAAATACGTAATAAATAATACTATTTTGACTGCGAACAATGGCAGTGGTGCGTTGAACGTTTTCTCCTAAACAAGAGCGAAAATCGTGTGGTAAACTATCTTCTGAATCGATGATGCAATGTTTTTCGTTAGCCAGCTAAGATTATAGAATTAAAGAGATATGTTGTAATTTATGTAAAATTCAAGACGGAGTGCAACATATGACATTTCTATAATCGTAGCATGGGGCTATAGAATAGCTATAGAAAACAATCTACGATAAAATCTTTGGTACACGTTTGTGAGCAATGACAAAAACTGTGAGTAATCCTAACATGACAATGATGAAATACTGCTGCTCGGACCGAGGACCCTGGGGCTGGAGCATCACTGGAATGTCCGCTGAGTGCGACCACCACACGGCTGAGCTCGAATACATATTGCTTCCATAATAAGCGTATTTAATCCATCGAGAGTAGGTACGATACATTCAAATTTTTTGTACTTACACAATCTAACACGAGTAAACATTAAACAACCTACATTCCCCGTCTTCGTTGTCTTGAACGGACAGCTCGAATCGTAAAGGATATCTACGGGGCCACACAGAGATTATTGTACAATAAATATTAGGAATACGTCTACACAGTCTGTTACACGGCAAAGGGTGATCAATACATCTCATGGAGGGATTTCACTGAAATAAAGGGGGGTTGGGAGGGGTGAGATTGGAGTGGAGCATCGCTGTAACAAAAAGGCGATAATGTGTGAGGATGGGTGAGATTTGGGCGGATGTGAAGTCCCTGGCGGGGATGCATTGTCACGGGCGGCACGACGCAAGCGGTAAGGCAGCAGCGCGCACGAGCTGAGCGGAGATGCCTACGCGCCGGAGAAGCCGTACACCTCGAGCACGCGGATCTCGAAGTCTCCGCTGGGGCAGAGCGGCGGGTTGTTGAACGTGGAGCAGCGGTCCGTCTTGCCGAAGCGAATGTTCTCGTCCATCCAGATCGCTTGGCCTTCACTGGAAATGTGGAAATCACATATTATGACAAAGGTAAATAAAATTGTTAGACTTGAAACCATTCGAAACTACACTCGGGTTCATACAGATCTTACGCTCATGCAAACTCCAATGTGATGTAAGTAAAATATGATCGCATTAGTAAAATTTTGCTGTCAATGCTTTTATTGCCGAATTAATTTTTTAACAAAACTCCAAAAACAATGGTTCTGTGGTTTTGTAGAATGATCTTTTCTGCACAGAATGCAAGTATATTTTGTATGATCCTACATGAGACCATAGAGAACACTGCAATATTGCTTGGTTAAAAAATCTGTGACAGGAAATACATCAAACAATCAAACAAAATCATTACATGCTGGATGAATAATTTTACAGGTGAATAAACAATCAAACAGAAACACAATCATTAAAAACCCATGGTCATAATGTGATTACAAACTAAAAATTTAATCTTCAGGATCTAAATAGCATCACGGGAGAAAAAAAGGTTTTCTGACATCAATTTTGGTATCTTTCATTTTATTATTCCCGCCGTATCCCATGCAACCGCTTCAATCAAACCACCAAACAACAGGTTCTCACGACAAACGTGTATCATTCCACACAGAACATACCCTCCACCGATAGTGACCATGGTACTATCGGCCGCCATGAACAAGGAATTCGCATGAGGAGTCCTGGCATCTACCTCGCCCTCCTTCCCATCTTCCAGGCACCCTACCCACGGGTACTTGGCCCGGTGGGGATGTAAGCTGTAATATAGAAGAGTATGTAATATATTATACTAACCCTCCTCCGATGGTAATCATCTTGGAATCAGCGGCCATAAATAGTTCGGAGCCGTGCGCGACTCTTTCCTCTCCTTTCCCGTCGTTTCCCGTGGTACATCCCACCCAGGGGTATTTGGCGCGCTCTGGGTAAAGGCTGTGGTAAAACATGCTATGATAATATACATGGTATGGGTTATGAAGGGACGTATACCTTTGGGATGGTTGTTATTCGGATTGTGGTGGAATGGAGAACCAGTGATCACAACACAACACATGTTAGGTACGTTTCTTAGGGCTATAGCACACAGGCTAGTTTTAGCATCGAATATCGGAGATTTCATCGCGTTTTGGCGACACTCTGCGTTCAGACAGGGTATCGAAAAAGCGTGTTTTAGCGACTATAAGTGTCGTTTGTGCTTTAGCCCTTAAAACTTCAGACGACAAACTCATTAAGTTAATAAAATAGACGCGCTGATAATACCATATTAATTTTCATCTTGGTATAACAGCCTAGTAAATACCACACAATTACATATTAGTCCTGTACAATATTTCAACTATGATTTCTTGTAAGTTCTTAACAAAAGAATTAAAATAATTATAATTCGTTCAACGTTCAACTAGTGAATCCATGCTGTCCTATTTAATATTCACTATTGAAAAAAATAACTATGGTAAGTTAGTATTAAAAACAGAGTGAATTGCCTGTCATATTAAGAGTGCAAATAATTATAAAATAATGTTCAAACCAAAAAAATGTTAGTACAGCAATTACCCGAGGAGCTCTAGCATTTTAAAATAAAAAAATTAAAAAACTTATATAGAAAAGAGTATTACATATTCTGAAGAAACTTTCACCTATACTAAATAAACATTACATTACACATTTCTGTATTTAGGTAAATATAATAAAGAGCTGCAACAAAAATATATACATACCTAAATAAAAAATACATAGTAATATACTTATTATTAAAACCGACGTGAGGTGAAGACATTATATTGAAAATACGGGTTACTCACGTTACTAGTTAGCCCAGTTGATGAATCTACGTACTAGATTCGAAACTAGTCGGCATATCCCGGCTAAAGTAACGTGAGTAACCCGTATTCTCAATAATAATATACATATTTTAAATGTAAATGTTATGGGTATAAATACAGTATACTACTAAACAATAAAACTAAGTTAAATATCGTTATAATAAGCAGCAGATAACATTTTAAAAAGAGGTAAGAGGACAAAGTTTTAACTAATTACTACCATTTATAACTTTACTATAAGCTAAACAATTATTTTCTTTCTTATGTTTACAAAAGCATTCAAAATGGTATAGCTAGGATAATAGTAATTATTCTTGTTATTAAAAATACCACTTGTAAAATGTACATTATCATGAAGAAATAAATGATAGAAAAATATTTTAATCAAAAAATTGTTCATGACGTGTTGCCAATTAATATTAAAAATTCTAGCAGAATTTTAAAAGCAGAAAGTTTTATTTTTTATTTACAAAAATTTAACGTGTTTTTATATTTATTTAAAAGGGGTACGGTTAAGTTTAAATGTTACAATACTGTTACCTAAAGAGGAATGTCTCTCCGGTGCCAAAGTAAGCCTGGCGGTTGCCGCGCTCGTCTTTCTGGTTACGTTCGAACCATCGCGTCGAACAGTACGCACCGAACACCTGGAATTGCGATTTTAAACACATTTTAGTACGCTGCAATCCGCTGCATAGAAAAAATTGTGAAAACATTTATATTAAAGAAAAACTTGTTATTTAGCTTACAATTTTAATCACGGAAATTGGATGTTGACCATGAGATCTGATTAGTCTAACTCTAAGCAATTTATTTGGTATTGAATGATTCCAATTAAAGTTAGTTTTCATTGAACGACGGTCCTACATTTAGACTAGCGGTTTGATAAGAAGGCTCGGAGAGCTCGAAGTTGAAAGCTCAGCTACTCTTAGCTCTCATGGCATTTTTTTTTAAACCTAGTAGTAGCAGCGCCGCCGAGCGGATCGCGGCTACATTTTACGTAGCTGGGGGAGGGGTTGAAGCATATAAAATGAACTCACCTCATTGTTACAAGTCTTGATCATAAGTAAAGTCGGTTCATGATGCTCCACCCTAACATAGAAGGTGGTGAGCGAGCAGCCATGCTCCTCCGTGGTATACAACAACACTGGCTGGTACATCGTGATCCTCACTGGTAGCCACGACCATAGCGTAAACAGCTGCAACACGGAGTACGTATTAAAAAAACAGTCTAGATATTTTTTTCATGATTATCTAAAATGAATATGGTTGATACTAATTACGATTCTACTAAATGAGTTTGCTTAACAGTTACGATAAATAAAGTCTACGATTTTTAATAGTAAAAAGTAACGCCTAATGCGTTTTGATCGACACATAATCGAACCATGCTAAGGATCAGAAATAACTAAAATTATTTTGGGGGAAATTTGTTTAATGACAGTAAAATTATATAATTATGTTTCATTTTATATTTGGGAAATAATTTTGGATTATTTTCTTTTGTTGGTAGTATTTATAGCTGGCAACACATAGACGTCACAGTTAGTGGTGTAAATTAGTAGACGTGGACAAGTGAGAGTGCGCAGTGCGTACGAATATACAGACGTATACGTACAGTTTCTACTTATTAGTTGAAGTAATGATGTAATATTAGGAAACATAAATATAATCTTTACTAGTAAGGAAATATTGACTATTTTTACAAGTATTGTAATTCAGCAAACAAATTTTTTCAGCGTTGCTTCACACACAGGCAGAATGGCACGTTTAGACCGGCACATTTAATGTTCCGTTGCATTGTCCATCTGAGTCAAAAGACAGTTGATTCAGATAGACGCTTCAATTATATATAAAATATGCTGGTTCTAACGCGCCAGCCTGCCTATGTGTGAAGCGACCGTCAAAGTCATTGAGATTAAAAATATGCGACTTATTTTTTGTTCTTGAGTTGAATAAATAAAATAATAACTACTGTCTACAATTACACTCGTGTATGTAGAAAACAAACTTTACCTACGTGTATCGATTCATATAATTAATTTGCAAATAGCATGAACCAATATTGCGGTGCAAAACAGCTTCTTCATAACTTGAACCCTATCTACTTGTAATAAGGAATATTTCATCACCACTTTATACGTAAATACATAATGTAACGACATGGCATGCAACATTAAATATTTGAACAGCTCTGGTTAGAGCCAATTTCACAACATCTATAAGAAATGAAGCAACATATTGTACAATATTAACAATAAGTACAATTTTATCTTGGGGTTTTTATTTAGGTTTAACATTCCAATCCATCGAATATGATTTCAATCACCTAAAGCTAAATTGACCTTATTGTGAATATATAAATAAATTGAAATACAGGCCTCATTGTAGATCAGATCAGAAGTCTACATTTTTTTAAGTTTTTTTTGAAATTTTCCCATTTTATTACCATTATAATATTATTATGATTGCTTACGCTACAACATATCTGATGACCAGGAACTAGACCATTTCCTCGCCAACGCCTACCCACGTAGTATTATTATTATTGGGGATGAGGCTTTGGGTGTTTACGTCGACCTCCGTGGGTCTGTTGTGATTTTAGCTAGCCAGCTAGTAGCTACGGACCTTGCTTTTAAAATTGTCGATGGAGATGCGATCGAGAGAATCTCTTGTTTAATATATAATTTAATATTGTCCTATCAAACCTAACACAAAAAATGTGGTTACTGGTGCCTGTTTAGAAGATATCGAACAAGCGTTATAATGGACCTGGTTCCTATATTTCTACAGAAACATTTAGTAAAATTTACAAAGATTAATGTGTTACCAATTATTGAAGCTAATATTTTTTGTAATTACCTGTCTTCTTGGACACGGTTTTAGTGCAAATAGATTACAGTGGGGTTTTAATACATGCAGGGGTTCCGTAAGTTCCTGCTTCTCAATATAATAAAACTGCTATTTTATAGATACTTTTTTACAGATTTGACTGAAATTATTGTCTCCTATCTGAGTAAACGTATAATCTAACTATTAAATAACCATGAGAAATATTGTCTTATGATTTTTTAATCTTATTTATATATTTTCAGTTCTAATATTACTTTTAACATACAGGATAGACAATAGTTCTAAAATACAATGTAGAATAAAATGGCATTACTGTCTATGGCAATATCATTACAAAACTTGTTTAATTAAAAACCAAAGAATCACCTACGGAACCCATTAAAGGTACATAATGTTCTACCTACAGGAAATGTGCTTGTATTAAAGAAAAAAAGAATTCTACACCTTTGGTCGTACGTACACATGCAATACAAGTCGATAATAACAATATATTTTTGGTCATAAATATCATAAATCAGAGAGTTAAATTTGTGCATACCATTGTGAAAAAATAATGAAATAAACTGATAAATTGACTTGAAGCAAGTCAACTGAATTTTAAACGCCTCGAATATGACATTGGTTTCGTTAACTGTGTAAAATAAAAATTGTGCCTACCCACATAACGCGTTCCAAAAACAAGCAAAAACCCCAGATTAGAGGAAATGTAACGACTAACGATTGTCAGGCCAAAAATTGAATTAAGTTTGATTTTTTTAAAGTAAAAAACAATTTGATGTATTCTTGTATTGCGTATGTGCACGTACGGTATTTAAATACAAGTGCCACCACGACAACTATCCCCGGTTAATGTGAAGAACAAACAGACGATCTGTCCAACCTTCTGTCTCAGGTCTGAAGCATGATGACTCTGGTCCCGGAATACTGCGTTAGGGAATGGGAACCAGATGGCCAGGTGGGAGGAACGTGGGCTCTGCGAATCACGGGTTGGTGATCAGAATGAGTCATGAATCTGATCAGTGGTGATCAAAACGAGCAATCGTTCTGATCAGAGTGAACAGAATGATTGATCAGAATGATAAAGTGATAATTCTGAAGATAATTATTTGGCGATGGCTTTATGTTGTCATGAAAATGTAACACAATTATATTTCCTATTTAAATCATAATATAACCGAATGGCGCGTTAGGGAATAGGAACCAGATAGCTAGGTGGGACGAACAGGGGCTATACAGATGTTCAGAACGATCGATGGCTCTGATCAGAATGATTGGGTACTATTTCTATGTTCAGAGTGGTGGCTCTGATGTGTTAGAGATGAATATGATCAGAATGACTTAGTGATGGCTTTGAAAAAATATGTAAAAATGAAAACACATTTTTTATTAATCCCCATTTGCTCGTAGTCGTTGTTTTTTTTGTTAAATGCAATTGAGATGTATCAAACATCAAATCATCATTTTATGTGAATACTTGGAGTCGAGCGTGAGTATGTATATGATACGGTAGAGAAAACCATAGTCAGTTGCCAGCAGCCGCTATTTCTCGCACAAAGGTATAACGAAGTTATTGTATTGGCACTGTACAAATTAACATAGAACAACATCAACAAACAGACGCACTATTTAGCCGTCATGCATTCTAGCTTACACGTACTTACCATAAAAACGCAAAATAAAATTGTAAAATAACAAGCTGGATTTAACTGGAGACTCTTCCAAAGCATCTATTGCTTCAAAAGAACGAAATAAATAAAACACCTAGTGACAAGCGGTGCATCTAAACATCGATATAATGTCGCAAGCTCTCAATAGGGCGACACTTATATTGGTGACTGAATACTTGTATCTTACTTCGTTCTGGTCTAGAATCTGCGACCTGAGCGCTTGGATTGGGTACACGCCCATCGATAGGGCGCGCGGGCCCGGCGAATGTGAGCCCTAACGGAAAATCGACACACAGTTAGCACTCACACAAAACAATCGATTACATGCGATCTTAACATCACTATTATCGATGTTCTTTCAACATGTGTTAATTTCTTAAGCTATGTTCACTTGTTATGCCAATTATACGTCTGTACGACTCCTAGAGTCTACAAACACATGCCAAGACGCATTGACATGATATTCAGTATAGTAAAGTAAGAAAAATATATTGTACAAAAAAGAGAGACACACTTAAAACAATGAGAGTAACATGAATAAATCAGACATTCAAAGCGAATGATATGAAAGTTCAATATCGATCATTCGTATCGTCAAATATCTAACTAATGAGAATTAAGTCGAGTCGTATGATCACACCGAGACACAACAACGTAAGTCATTCACAGACTGTCGCTACACAGACCGAACATAACATAACGGTGGATTCGACAAACGAAAGATGTATCTTACATAAAATCATATTAGACTGGATACTATCGAAATTGTATAACAATTCGATTGTTAGTTAGTCGTGTTAAGGGTTGCAATCGAATGAATTTAATGAGAAAATAAAAGCCAAAGCCACGCCTAATGTCGTCGAGTACGATACCATCTGTTTGCACGTTTCTTCAGACATTCTCTGCGAAACAAGTAAAACAAACCGATATTCAAATATATCCTTTATATATTTGTGATTGTGCAGTGTGTAGTTAGAATATAATAATCAATGTGACTGTTAGCATATCAGCTACCCTTTAGCTTGTACATAGAACATATACCTAATCGTGGCTAATTAGTTAATCCAATTATTCATCGCCATCAAAATTTTGTTGACAACAGCTGCAAAGCGATAAAAATAAATTATACTGAATTAGTTCATTAAAATAAACGTAATATGAATTGTTCTAAGTACTCGTGAAACAAAATAATCACTTTTTGTGATTAACAGAAATGATTAATCATTTTGATCAATCAATATAAAGTTACACAATTTAACTACAATGAATTTGTCCTACCCCTACAACAGAAACAGATTTGTAGAGTGTGATCAATCACGTTAATGATCACTGATTAATGAGAGTGATTAACTCACCTCGCGTATGGTGAGGGTGTGCGACATCATCTGGATGTTGACTTGCGACTGGCTGGTGGGCAGGTTGTCGGACGACCGCGATCGCACGAGGCGGTTGCCTGTGATCACGGCTTTTGACTTGAGCGTCATCTCTGTCTTGATGAATACCCGCGAAATGTACTGTGAACTGTAAGATGAAAGAATTAATACAAACGAATCTCAAATAACAATAATGTTAGGCAAATTATACATTTTCTTTTTAATCTTTAAAATTGCTTGTTCAGAACATCATCAACATATTTGCCCCCGATTTACTATATAATGAAAATATTAACCCCTGCCAGTCGAACATAAGCGAAAAATATAATCGTCGATTCGAGTCGATTGTGATTGATATAATCACAATCGACTCGAATCGACTTAACTTGTACCATAATTGACAAAAAAGGGGTTAGTTGAGTGATTCTAAATATCAATCTGTACTACTACTTTTACCTAAAAAAAAAAAATACAAAATATATAAATCAGAAAATCAACATAAATATTCCGAACTCGATTTAAAAGTAATTTGCATATAAAATCTAATCCGTGTATATACAGATTATTAATTTGCATGTTGAAAATCAGAGGAATTAATTATGTATTCCATTCCAGCACCGAATGAGCGTTAACGAACCAAGTTTTGTGCGGGAATAACTTTGTGAACACTGCAAATTGCTGTTCATAATCAACCAAA
Source organism: Hypena proboscidalis (assembly GCA_905147285.1). Taxonomy (NCBI): domain Eukaryota; kingdom Metazoa; phylum Arthropoda; class Insecta; order Lepidoptera; family Erebidae; genus Hypena; species Hypena proboscidalis. The sequence goes on from LR990130.1 coordinate 20,798,989, forward strand.
CATAAATAAAGAATCTAAATAATTTTACTGAAATGTCAAAACTATAATTTTATCAAATTAAAAAACAGTATTTGTATTTGATTGGTTTACGATCTAGATTGTCAATTAATAGAAAAGCTACCGAAAATTAAGAACAAAAACTAGAAAATGATATTGATAGTAGCCGGGTAGCCGTCACTATTATGGACTGGATGGATTAAAGAAAAGTATGTTTTTTTTTATACTACGCTTACAGCGAACGAGCGTGTAGTCCACCTGATGGTAAGTGGAGTTCAGCCCATGGACATCAACAATCCACAAAAGCAGATTATAGATGCGTCGCTGCAGCTGAGGACTACGTTGTTATACCTCATGTGCCAGTAATTTCAGAGCCTGATCTCACCACCAAACCGGAACACAGTAATGGAAGCACTACTATTTGGCGGTAGGTTAAAGGTGAGACGGTGGTGCTGCCACCCTCGAGCTCATTCACAAGAGCTTTACCACCAGTAATGTAGTCAAACATAGGTCACGGTATATAGTATAGTATATAGCGTCGATTGTAATATGAGTTGCTGTAACCGCCAAATGACGATTTTACAGGGGAAGCGAAAAACTGTTTTACAAATCAGAAAAAGTGTAATAACTTTTAATTTATTTGTCCAATTTCGGTGTGTTTTTCACCATTATCCTATTTTTGTGAGATCTTATAGATGAACTGGTTCAAAATAAGATAGCTATTATAGTTTGGAAAATAGCCTGGCGGTTACATCATTTTTTTTGCAAAAATATGTAGTTACGCTAGTTGATTTACGGATATAATTTAAAAACAGTTGGCAGTTTAATGTATGTCACAAAATATCTAAGAAATATAAAGTAAGGCGCACAGTTTTAGAAAAGTGGACTTACGTTTTAATCAATTTGCTAATGCATTTTCACACTTATTCACTTTTATTAAGGTTAAATATTAAATTAACCCATTGATTTAAGATAAACAGCGGCAAGGTAGTGAGTAATTAAAAAAACAGATTAAAAGGTACAACATGTTTTAATTATAATCAGAAACACGTTTAATTATAAAAAAAGTTTGTTCTTTTTAGAAAACACTAAATTTACTCAAAAATTTAATCATAATTACTTTAATTACCTATTTTAGATAACACTTATCATCAAGTATCAAAGTGTAATAATAAATCACAATTATTTAATAAACATAAACTCCTTATTTTTACTTCTGTTTCTTACTTTTAAACACAAAGTATAGTTTAATTACTAAAACAATCACTTTTTGATTAAGTTGGAACATAAAATTATAACATTTTACGAAATTAACATCAGAAAACATGTAGTTTATTCTTCTTTTTCGTATTTTTCTTCACTCTTATTCCTAATTTTTCTTCTTCTTGTTTCTTTTTGGCTTTTCTACTGTCTTTTCTACAGCTTTTCCTGTCTTTCTGCTGGCTTTCACTGCTTTTTCGTGTTTCTTTTCATCTTTTTGTATCATCATCTTTATTACACTTTTTTTGTTTTCTTGATGTTATTCTTTGAATTTTCTACCGCTGCAGATTTTCTGTTTTCGTCATGTGTTTGTTCCTTTTGTTTAGTTTCCGGCATATTTTCTTGATGTTTTTCTTTAATTCCGTCAATTTCTATCCGGTAGTCGCTGATTATACAGTTTTTGCAGAGAATAATTTGGGTAATAAATGAGACTTACATCAATGATATTTTTCAACGTTGCTCATTACATTAATGCGCAATTACAATTTGATCGTTACGTTAACCTAATAACATGAGATTTTACAAAAACGGCTCATAACTTAATAAAAGTCATGTGAATTGAAAAAAACGGTTAAGTTGCGGTTAACGTACTCGACATTTTTTTTAAGATATCAACATTTTAACAACACCAATCGATCCGGATTGAAATTTGCAGTCGAACTACATATATAACTCATTTTCGACATTTTGGCGGTTACATCCATTCATATTACAACCGACGATAGTAAGAAGCCTTTGAAGTTCCCAGGAAAGTTGTGATCTTCAGAGGCTATGTGAACCAGCACTCTTTATACACAACGGACCAAATGAGATTCTGTGTGTATGTGTCTCGAAAATTTGTTCATATTTACGTAGGCCTCGTTGGTTTAGCGGTATAATTTGTGAATTGCTCACTGCGAAGTCTCAGTTTCGATTCCCGGGTCGGACAAGTGTTATTTGTGAACTTTCAGGCAATTTTCAATAGCAGCACGGAGTTGGAATTATGCTCGGTGGATGACGATAAGCTCACCCCCTATCCCATGGAACCGAAACATAGCAGGTGAAGTGTGGGTGTTGCACACCTCTGCCGCACCCTGCCTAAAAAAAAATATAGCCGTGATGTGATGTTAAGTTATTTACATAGAATCACTTGCCCGCCTTAGCTCTTCCATTTCCTACGTCCTACCTTCGTCCATGGTAAAAGCGAGGTTATATGATAAATATATCTCTTACCTTAAAGCCCTTATACTGAAGGCGGTCCTGAGCAGCTTGGTGGGCGACGCGGGCATGTTTCTACAGAACTTGTCAATCGCGTGGTCCACCCCGTTCTTGGTCGCCTCGGCGTACCATTCAGAGTTTTGGTTCGATGCGTGCTTGTTGAATAGGATGAGGATCGCTAATGCCACCCTGTAGAACACCTGGAAACGCAAGGAACAATGTATTTTGAAATTCCTAGATTTCAGAAGCACACAAGCTGGATAGGCCAAAAGATTATAAGGTAGGTATCGCCTTGAAAACTATAGTTAAAGTCAATCAGTCAGAACAGGTGTCACTTTTAAGGCATGATAAAAATGAAAAAAAGTGTAGTGCTTCAAACATCCATACATTTTAATATAAAATTAGCAATTTTATAGTTGAAATTTAATTCTCCAAGAGCTACTTAACTTTTCTTAATAATACCATACTATGATAATACATCCGTATAAATTCAAAAAGTATAACCATTAAATAAAGTTAGTCTTTCTTAAATAACTCAAGTAATATACAAATATCCATTATATTATGTCCATCCTAAGGTTGCCTGGAAGAGATCGCGTCAAGCGATAAAGCCACCCATAGTACGTTATAGTTTTAAGTACCTATTTCTTTGTATGTTTGTTACAAATTTGATGTGCAAAAAAAGTTTTCTCTATCTATCTATCTACTATAGGTAACTTTATTTGACTATTTTGAATACTTGATGAAGTTGTATACCTCTTGGCGAAGTAAAGAGCGCTTCCTAGAAGGAATATTAATATTCTATTATTCTACTTATCCAAGTATTGATCTTGATTTACATAATCTAGTGGAAGGGGTGTTTGATCAAAGTTTTAGCATTAATCGGTTGATCGGTTTTCTTCACTAATTCTAATTGGATACAAAACTTTTCTCTTTGTTCTAAGTTTTACAGTTATTTGAACAAACTACCCATCGTATCTAATATATTTAAATATATACGAGTTCAAAGTAAAACTAAACATTATTAAAATAAAATGTTACCATTCATACAATTCGGTTGCGTTAATTAATATTTTGCGGAATTTATCGATGGTCATCAATCATTACTATCATATTCCATTTGATTATCAAATCACAATTTTGTGATTTGATCAAAATTAATCAAATTTACCATTAATTGAGTTATCTCCGGGACTCCACCTACCATTTAACAGTTTAGTTATCCGATTGGTTTAATCAAAATTATGGCAGAAATTAATATTTGTGTGGTTACTATAATCCCCTCCCACGAGCAGTCGAGCATCCTGTGAATCCCTGAGTACTCCCAGTACAAGCCGATCCTGTCCGTCTTTTGTCAGAACGTTGCTCTAGACCATGAATGGTGTTAGTTTTCAGTCCTTACCTTGATACCCTCATGGAAGAAGCAGTCGAGCACCCTGACGAGGTGCGGGAAAGGCAGGGCCGCCAGGATCCACCACTGCCAGTCCGCGTAGATCCTCTCCGGCCCGATGGCGCCCGATAGCCGCGACAGATGCTGGGCTGCCGACTTCTGCAACACATGGTGACACAGTGTACGGAAACTGGATATAAAAGGTTTAATACTTAATATAGACAAAACCGACTTTTACCGAATCGGTTTCAAAATCCAGACAGAGCTGACTATTGGGTAAGTTCCGCATTTAAAAACTCTAAAGCTTTGGTTGCCTTGAAAACCGGTGTGGAATAATACGGCCGTAAACTAATCTTGGGGGAATCTCGGGGGTCGGCCGCAGCCTTCAAGTACACCGAGCGCTTGCTCGCATCACATTTTATAATTCATTTTAAAGTGACAACGACGCATAAACGAGTGTAGGCTAACTCGCAGCGCGGGTCTAACTAAGACCCGCGCTGCGAGTTAGCCGAAATTAATTAAATTAGCCGAATAATAGGCTAACTAAGCCTATTATTCTTTAATATGGTAAAGATAACGAAAGAATGACGTCACGAGAACGTTGTCTATGTGAAGTAAATATAGTGGTTTCCTAGAGAGCGGTAATCGACATAACGTATTTACGTATTAATCGTGTTACGGCCATTATATTACGGCCGGATTATTCTATGCCGAAGCTTAAACCGAAGCTTAAGAATAGCGTCGTCTTATGAATAACGCAGTCGCAGAGACTTAGGTAAAATACTTGTTTCAAGACAAAGAACTGATTTTTAATTACAATTACAAAATCAAAAAATCAATGCAAAATTAAGCTAGATCAATCTGGAAACAATTGGATTTTGGCCGACAGTGATTTTAGCCCCTATGTGTTAGCAACATCTATTTATTACAACTTTTCGGAGTAAGGTTCTGCATTAATAAATTAACACTTCAATTTGTACCAATTAAATTCAATATTCGTTTCAGTGAATGCTAAAATGGAAAGCAGATTGTTCTCTGTTCGTAATTTATATTGAACATACAACATTTAAAAGTTAATACTGATAATACTTTTATTACTTTATAAATGGCTGTATAAACATTCTGAGTCACTGGGTTATAAATATTTTGCACCACTGATGTAACAAATGACACAGAACTTTGGTTTTAAAACTTCGATACTTTAGCCGATAACGACCTAAGAATTGTAAGTAAAATAAATCGCCGTAGTTAAGAAAGTTCACAAAACTTCAATCGCGGTACAAAAGTGCTTCGTGATATAAATCTAGTAGCGTCTCTAATAATGATTTATTTATATGTAGTGTAGGTAGACTGCCGCGGTGGTCTAGTGGTTATCATATGCGCCTCTGGATACCTCGAGGGTTCGATTCCCGGCTCGAGCAAAGTGTTATTTGTGAACTTTCCGTCAGGAAATTCACGATAGCAGTTTGGAGATGAAATTGTGCCCGGTGGATGGCGATAGGCTCACCCCACATCCCATGGGACCTAATGATAACAGGTGAAGTGTGGGTGTTGTTCACCTCTGACACACCCTTCGGGTTAGTATAGCCGTGATGTTATTTTATGTAGTATAAGAGAAGAGTTATGTACCTAAATATATTTTTTTTACAAACTACTTTTTTTTAAATATATCATTTAGATATGTTTTATACCTCTGTATCGCGGGAAATTTAATAGCAGCACATCTTTCTAAAACAGGTAGGTATTCAAATGTGTAACTTAGACACATTGTCAAACTAAACAAATGTCAAATAACCTTACCCATTTAAATCTACAGGCCGTTGACCGTCGTTTTATTATTTAAATCGATAATGGTGCAACCTCGGCCCTTACATCGATATCATTGATATATCACGCTTACGGCCACCGTCGTGTGAAGTACGAGATAATTGTTACTTACATAATACATTTACACTCGTTTAGATAAGTTTATGGTCCGTTAAAACGTTGCTGTTATTTCTTCTATTAGTTTTACTGTCTGACAGGTTATTTTTTTTTTTAAAGGAGTTTCTAATCGAACTATTGGGCAATCCTTTTATTGCATGTTTCGGTTTATAGACAGGAAGGACAGAAGTGACATAAATATCATTTATTTCTAAATATGGGTCACCGCACTAAAGTCGGCTATCTGTTTTTCCTATCCGTTGCATTGTCATCGTGATTTTTACAAAGGAGACAATAACAATATTATTATGTTTAATCCACAATCGATTTATACGTTATTTGTGTTCAAAAGTTAAAAGGAAGAAAAATATACGTAAAATAGGAGGTTTGAAATGTCTGCTATCAGAATACGATTCGGATGTCTTTGATGTGTAGGCCGTCGAGTACCCAAGGGAGCTAGTGGAAATTCGCCCGCCTACGTCTACAGATACTTCAATGTTTCATTCTGTTTTATAAAACGCATAAGCTGACAAATAACTACGTCATGCATGAAAGGAGCCTCCCCGAGTGACGTACACAACGATTCCCTACGTACGGCGCACCCTGGGCAATTCACGAGTTCTTCAAAGCGAATTGGCTAATCCTTTCACCACGATGGCAAGTCGAAATAAAATTTGGCTCAGCCATCGACACGACGAAGAAGAGTGAGTCTGAGTGGATCTGTGAAATATGATGACGTAGTCTTCGTCATCATGCTTTACAGATCCACTCAGAACTGAAAGCCACGTCACCACCACCACCTGAATCTACGTCATAGCAGCCTCTACGTTTTTTACCCTGTATACGAGTGAAATATAAATATATAAAATCTGTATCTTTCAGACTCTGACTAAAGCTCTTTAAGAATAAAAAAGAATAACTTTATTTACTGAACAAATGTACTATTATGGTGTTAACACAATAATTTCGCTACTCACTGCCTCGATGATCTAGTGGTAAGTGTATGCGCCTCTCACCACGAAGTCTTGGGTTCGATTGCCGAAGTCGAAGTGTCATTTGTAAACTTTCCGTCAAAAAATTTACAATAGCAGCATGGAGTTGGAATTGTGTTCGGTGAATGGCGATAGACTGACCCGCTATCCCATAACATAATAGCTAAACATAACAGCAAGACTTAAACATGTGCTGATGTGTGGGTGTTGTACACCTCTGCCACACCCTTCTGGGTAATATAGGCGTGATGTTATGTTATGTCTTTGTTCTACCTAATAGGCATATGTAATCTTAAGTATAAACATGTACCAGTTACCTAGCTCATACACTAATTTTGTCAATCTCCTTAAGTACTTCGAAAAACTTGACCTAACCTTAATATTGTTTCCTTAACGTTTCTTAACCCATTGTTCAGTACGTAAACTCGGTAATATCACTAATAGCTGTGAAGGGTTACACAATATGAAACAAAAGGAATAATAAGTAAGGTCGCGTGCCGTACAGGTATAGAAGCTAATGTGTATGATACAGTCACTTGTGGCATGGCACGCGATGGTGAATAGGACACGGGTTGTCAAACTGTAGGGAATACGTGACCTCTTTAAGAAAGAACGGTAAACATTTTCTTAGCACAGCGTAATTGTCTTGATAAGTTTTTCTAACATTTGGCAGAAGCAAATCTTTGTGTGATCCGCAAAGATATGTTGCGACTCTGGGCGTGCTTTGTAAGTGTGAAATGTATGTTTCTGAACACCCCCGCGATACAAGAATTATACAAAGTGAGGAAAAAAAAAGGCCCAAAAAGCAAATTATCTCCTTTTTACAACTTACTAGTCTTGACTGACTTCATTGTTGATAAAATATACTGCAAAACAGCGATTAAAAAAAATGCAGAATCCCGTCTAGACTAGTATTGCTTACTTCTTGCAGCTAATTTATGCAAGCTATTACATTCTTCAATGTATCGCAACCAGATTTTGTAATAATGTTAACAATTTTAACAATACTCTGGAATAACAGCCCCTATGTTGAGACACAGTGCTATAAAGGCCTACACAGAACCTAGTATCGATCATGGAACTTTTATTATTAGTGCGGTACTGAGGGGGTGTAATCAGTTCCAGGAATATCGTGGGGTTTGCCAGGTACTTGACCATGCAGGGTGCTAGTTCGATGGACTTCCTCGACATTGCCTGTGTGTTTGATTACTGTGATGCAAGACAAAAGGATAGTCTTTTGAAAAGCCGTTACTATTATCATCAAAAAGTTGAATTTTATCAAATTAAGATACAAGACTACAAGGATGGTTGTGTTTATGTTATGCTTAGTTTAGTTATAGACAGTTTAATGTTTTAATAATAACTATGTTAACAAAACGTTTAGTAATATTGTATAACAAGCCTCTTAGACGTTTTTCGATTCACATAAAAATATTTGTCCAGCTAAGCGATAAAATACAGTCCATCCGTAAGTTTATTTGCTATAGTAGGCACGCAAAGTACGTAAGAGGCTTAAGGGTAGACTCTGCACACATATAAAGGTATTGCTGTCTCTATCGGTCTTATATATAAATGTGTGAGTGAAAATACATGTTGATGTTCAGTTGTTACTCAACGGTTCAATACCTAGGATTTGTTGTTTGATAAGTCTGTCGATTTTCAACAAAATTTTGTTGCTATGGTAACAATAGCGAGATTTGTATGTGGAACAGGGATGTTTATTGTTCCACAGTCAGTTGCATTATGCACTAGTCGACCAACTAGTCGACTAAAAATCTACTAAATATAGATATTCTATACCTTTAGGCATAATTCAGACTAAGAACTTACGACGCTGTTTTAACAGGCGGGCAGGCAACTAAAAGAGATAAAAGATTTCACGTCGCGTTTTACGCCATCGGTTTTTTTTACATAATAATATTTATATTTATACATATCTTCATTATGTGGGCCTGCTAGAAATATATTAAAGATTAGCCTAGCAATTTTAAAAAATCATGATGTAATGAACTTAAAAAGCTGATCTGTTTATGTTGTTGCTTTTCAGGTTCATTTGCATTTATCCATACAATTTGTCTACATCTATCTTGGGCTAAATAGGCCATATAAACTGGACGCAACACGACGACGCAGTGCTTCTGTGTCTACGTCACAGATTACAGATAAATATGAAGCTAGCTAGTCGATGTGAGTTGAGCCTAAGGATATAGCGTGTCCTTATTCTGTAACATGATTTAATTTTGGCGTCCGTATTCAGTTTGATTTTGATGATGATGTACAGTCGAGTTCAAAATTGCCATGAGGTTTACAGCAAGGGTAATTTATTGTCGCTTTCGCAATACGTCCAATTTGAGTTCGCGTCAAGGCGTCAAGGCGTCAAGCCTTGCCCGACGCCCACGCATGAAAATAGAGGCTATAGACACAAATTTGATATCAATAAAACTTTGCGTGTTTAGACTTTTTTTTTTTTTGAAAACCTTACTAGCAATTTGCAAATACAAATTACTCGTATTCTTGTTAACCCCCTCCAGCTAAGCTTAATTTGCTTGTGATAAGAGGACGTTCGTGGTGTAATGGCCAGGATTCGAACCCACGACCTCTCGATCGTAAGACCGATGCCTTATCCTTTGCGCCACGGCCGCTTAATTAAGCGGGCTTTGTCAACAAAAAAAACATTAACACTCATCAAGATCGATTAAACGATTTTATTTTGCAGGAACAACAGACCGACAGACGTTCAAAGTTACTTTGGGATTTATAATATCACTAGTTTCTTCTGCGACTGCACCCACGTAGTATGTCGATAGTATGTAATTGCATCAAAACATTAGTACTATAATATAATAGTACCGTTTCACTCTTGATTCTGAGTGTTTTCTTTATTTAAATAATAAAACAAAGTTTAGAAATGATACTGTATTATTTAGGGTATATAATAATAATACTTAATAATATTGCTCTAATATTTAGCACATTGCGTTTTTCTTGAGACAGTGATAAAAGAATTGCATTATTCTGCAACATGGCATTCGTTATTTATCTAATAATTATTACTTTCTTCAGCTCTATTTTACGTTTAATCTTATTCATTTTTCGCTCTCGTGAAGTATAAGCTGACAAATAGGCTAAGTCTCTTCTTTTCATTCTGCGGTTCACTAAAAATACAGAAATGTAAATAATTTACCTCAGCACAAACTCAAATGACAAAAATCTTTATTACTATGCGTTTTAAATGCTGTAAATATATTTATCTTATTTTTGTTCAAATTTGCTGAAACGGTTATGTATTTGATTGTACATATGAAAGAACAAAAATGACATGCACGATATAATGATATTACAATTTAAGTATTCGTAGATATAATGATATAATTACTATGTAAATAATTAACAATACACAATGTAAAGATTGTTTACCCATATTTAAGTCCAGAGAAACTATTTAAATATTATAATCAACATTATAAAATACAAGTGTGACATATGATATGACACAAGCGAATTGCAATGAATGACACTGTAATTAGGCCAAGAGCTATGCATTTTAAATGAATATTGTATCTGCATAGTTATTATTATGCATGTAGAAGGTTTTAGGTTCGAAAGCATTTAACGATTATTATTATTACTCCAACTCAATGATAAATTAACAAGACAATTAAACGTTGTCTATTCAAAGATAATGTGACATGTTTCTATAGATACTAATACTCTCGGCATATATAGCTGACTATTAATTTATAACAGCCCTTGAAAGTATGGGGTGATTAAGGACGTGATAAAAATAAAAAAAACAGATTATGATCAGCCTCATCATTTACACATTTTAACAGTCAATCGTTTTAACATTTACACTTTGTCACAATAGTACAATTGTATACAGTTGTCTTTTGAAATAATATATAAATAACTATTAATAAGTTATTAATGCAAAAAACAATCATTGTTTTCAACTAACTGTTTTTATTTCTGTTATTCGTTTAGACTTTGGTACTTTTAACCCATATGCCATGTATACAGCTCAGTCCTTAAATGATTATTTACATAAAAATATAATTCAATTATGTTTATAAAGAACGAAAAGATTCTGCAGCTAGATCTCGGACTATAACTTATTGCAGTCGTGAATGTCAAAAAAGGTTCAATGCAGTTCATTGCATACTCTCTGGTCGGTAGACTATGGTATGTCATATCTCGGCTTGGTTCGGTATCTCACTGGCACCCCTCCTTCACTTCCGAGTAGCTAACGAATGGCTGCCTCACCCCCCTTCAATGAGTTGAGATAGATATTGTAATTTTCTTTAATTTGTAATATGGTATTTGATGAATGAAAATGAGGTACTTTGATGATAATTATTGATAAAATAGAAAGTACAGTATATTTACGAGGGTCCTTGGTTTCGAAAACTTGTAATAATCTGTTGTATAATACTAAAAAAGTCGCATTTGTCAGGCCGTTCAAAACTACGGATGTTTGGATGCCTATAATTTTTAAAATAGACAGACTAAAGATAATTTGAAATCGAAGGAACATAGATAATTATGTTTTAAATTGACTGAGCAAAAATTATAACATTGTGATGAAAAATGTAAAAGATACAACCAGACTCATTTTGTATGAGAATTCCATATCGGGAGTTCCCTCTTAAGGAATAATTTAAAAAGGTTGATTTATTAGTTTTATTGTGAACAAATAGCACGCAACTTTACGATAGAAATTCAAGGGCTTTATACGCATTTTTTGGGGTTTATGTAGAATTTACCTATTGTTAGGTAATGCTTAAGTTAGACAGCAATGGTTTCTTGATATAATCTTCTAATCTTCTGAAGTGTATAGGGTATGTAAGTTAAATTGTTTGACAATCACTGAAACTTAGTTCAGTGCAGGAACACCCTTGTTGGAAGATAATCACAACTTTATTAAGCTTTAAGCTATAATACGTTTGAACTGCCTCATTGGTCCAGTGGTCGTATGCGAACTCTCAACGCGTAGTCGTCGTTTGGGCAAAAGTATTATTTGGTATTTATAGTCGTTTGGCAATTCTTTATAGCAGCACGGAATGGAAGTGTGCTCTGTGGATTGTAATAGGCTCCTAATTGATTATAGCATTTAGCTATGCTTAGCAAATTATACTAAGAAACAGTTGAAAAAGATATGGGACCGGCAGGATTTGAACCTGCGACCTTACTGCACACCGGGCAGCCGCTTTAGCCATCCAGCTACGGTCGCCTCTTACCAGTACCCTAAATTTTTCAACTGTATGATACATCATTTCGTGACGTCACGTTCATCCATTTGTTCCTATCTTAAGTAGGATACAAACCAACATGGCAAAGTTACATTAAGCACAAATGTTGTAAAGAATGAACGCGTACGTTATTTCAACTTCTAATTGATTATTTTTATAGCATTTAGCTATGCTAAGCAAAATAAACTAAGAAACAGTTGAAAAAGATATGGGACCGCTCTCCGGTTATCACATGGGTCCTTTACATAACAGGTGAAGTGTGGATGTTTTACAGTTTTGTTATGTTATGTGTACGTTAGTACTTACGGCATGTTTCTTAGCTATCTGCATGACAGTCTTCCATGTGACTTCGTTGAGTAGTTTCGTTTGCGTGATGAACATCTTCTCCTTGGACGCCACCAAGCTCGCCATGCAGTGGTAGCATTCTTCTTCTGTGGACAAACAAATGTGGTACGTGAGTATTGTATTCTTATTTAACGTTTTAAGTGAAAATATATTGGTATTCCTCCTATAGTAATATTTAATATAGGACTAATAAGAAAAATGGTATGATAAAATAAATTGCTTTAAAAGAATATGTGAAGAGCTCCTATTTAAATTGATGCCATAAACTAGATACTCCAAAAATAATATGCCCAAAAGAAGTTCTGGTGTTTGTAATTTGTACTGTACTTCAGAAAGGGTAAAAAATCAATTTTATTATTTTATTTCCCGGCAACGCCAATTTGCGTTTTGCGGAAAAAAACCTTTTCATCGTGAATTTCAGAAGGCATAATATGCCGTAAACAAAACCATTTTTAACAGGTTTACTGTGGCGGACATGTTCAATCAATCGCTTGTCCCCGTAACAATACTTTTTGTTTTATGATAGCTTTAATCGATAACTGTTATCCTGGTAAAAATATGCTATCTACACGATGATTAATTATAGATGAAGCATACACCTAGCAACCTGAAAATGTGTAGCTTGTCTTTACTATACTACGTTTAAGACGAATACGATATTATGCCATTTTATTAATTTTGTACGGATCCAAGCTATCTTTCAACCAATTTTTTTTCAAAGCGCTATATTTTCAATATTGTTTTATTATCGCAGTCGGAAGTAGTAATACCTGAACTGCAAGTGTGTCAGCATTTATTAGACGGGTCAACAACCCGTGCCAGGCGCAGACTGCAATTGAATAAATTTATCGCTGTACGTTACTTGGATATAGAGCTTTATGAATTAATTAAAAAGGAACAGCCAATAAATCTTTTCAGTCAATATAAAAAGCCAAAAATATTTCTTTGTTATAGTCTGTTTTATCATAGTTATATTGTAGTCACGGTTAATATAATGAAACATCGAAAAAATATATAACTCTACGAATTTTAAGATTTCAGTTACTTGACCACGAGTGGTACCAACCAATAGACAAAATAAAAAAAATAAACCATTATATATAACATTGTTTAAAAGAAGATTTATTTTTCAATTTTATTATTTACTCACGCTTTTTTCGATCATTCAATCTCGAACTTGACTCACGTATTTGAATTACATTAAATTGTAAGAAGCGTCCAGAATAACCTTCCCTTTCAGGCCAAAGTAGAAAAGAAAATAAAACGATCAGCGCCGTAGTAACTTCAACGAAACAAACTCATAAGTAATAAAGAGTCTAGATCCACTAACAATTTGGCAGCTGTTAAATACGTCAGCAGTCGTATATTATTCAGCACTCGCATATTTGTATATTAACTAAACAAAGATTAGTATTTAGGGTTACGTAGGAGGAGTATAATGTACTCGGAATTGACCTAGAATTGGTTTACATACTGATGTATTCAATATTAGAAGCTTTTAGTCGATGGAAATGTAGCTATCTTTAGGATCATTATTAACTTGTTGGACAGAAAAAATCATCAAAAAAATAATAGAATCAATTTTAAGGGGACACTGTACACTAGGCAGGGGCCAGGGAATCCAAATCAATATGTAACTTATCATGTGACATTTAGATTTATTATTATTATTATAGAAGTTACCACAAACACCGGTTGATGACGTTGGTCGTTTGGTGTAATAACATACACCATGTATGTAAATTGTATGCAGTTCAAAAACCTTTAATTTTCATTCCTAACATGTCTAACGCCTTTTCAGCTAACGACTGTATCCAAAAGATTAAACAAAACAAAGCAGTACAAGCTCCAACATTCTGGTAATAATGATTCTCTTAATCACCCAGTCGTTAAAGTTATAAACAAACCGCATTTGACCAAACCACAGTTTTCATTATTTTCGAAGCAGCACTTAAATTTGGAGCACTAATTGCTACATCATCCGCGGCCCGGAAAGCTTTGGTCCAACACAAGGCAATTACAACGAAATGAAAATAAAACAAAGCCTCCATTCCAATCCCACTGGGCGGTGACGTTTGTTTTAGTGATGTACCATTATGGGATAAGCAAATTTTACGACATGAAAATTGCTGCTGAATAAAAACGGCCTTCAAGGATTTCTTGGAAGTTGTGACAAAAAGCTTCCGAAATGAATACGTATGATTAAAATTTTCAAGTGAAATTGAATAATTAACCTTTTGTAAATAAGATGAAGCTGCGTGTTCTGAATAAGCCGAAAGCATTAAACAATTTTATTGAAATGTTAATTTCATTTTACGCTTGAAGAATCAAAAGAGATAATTTAAAGATATTCGAGATAATTACTAAAGGTTAACTACTTCATCCCTCACAAATGAAATATGCATAATTATATGATCATACCGGTACTGGTTTCCACCAGAACCAAGATAGGAACAGATGCCTGTGCAATTTTGTCAAAATGGTAAAATATTGGCTGACCGTCCTTAGATGTAAAACGCCTTATAGCCTCAATATGTTAACCATATTTCATATTTCCATTAAGGGGCTCAGTAAATTGCATATCAAACACGTAGAATTCCCGGGACGTCCCGGCGCACTACATCACTATTTCCCACTTAACGCTGGCTTGAACATGACAAATTGGAGTGAGACTTCCAATTTGCAATCGAGACCGGGAATACACAACACCCATGAGACATGGATATAGGTTTTCGATATCTGATGGATTTACTACGATATATTTTCTTGCATGTTTTATGATCGTATTACATATGAAATAGTATCTGAATATTTCCAATATTTGGAACGTATGGCATATATTGGCGTTCATTTGATTGTTATTATAGACTCCACTCTTTATGGTATGAACATTTTTAAACAACATAGACACAATTAAGACATTTCTAGCTATCCGCAACAAGCTTAGAAAGTCGCTGGTATATTATTGTTAAGTCTATTATTTAAATACAGTTTATTTATTGTAGAGGTGAAGAACAAATATTATTTTATTAATAAAATGTAAGCTGGAATAAGACAAGTGACAAGAGCTTATGTAAATAACTACAAAAGCTGTCGACTTGTATTCGCAACACCAAGTACATACAATCCTCTTTTGTTTCGAAATAATGTACAAAATTTCTCTATCTATAAATTTTAAGCATATTTCAGCGTCGAATACCGCAATAATAATGTTTTTACAATCGTCAGACGTACAGGCGGTTACCGATCAAGCATACGTTTCCAGTTTAAGCTGGTCTTGCTTGCAATGGGAGCTTCTACAACGCGAGACCATCTTATATTAGAAATGTATAGGTTGATCGGAACCAGTGTGTACATAAATTAATTTACTCCCTGACCCAAATAATCCGCAGCACTAAATTATCCGAAGTATTCACAATAGCTCACAATTAAGCTCCGGATTAACTTGTAGCCGTCGGATTAACACAAATCGTTCAATAACTAACCGTAATGAATGGGTTCAATCGCTTTCAATCATTTATTTACAAGAATATATTGAATTGTGTGTCGAGGGCAGAAATAAGTTTAATTGGAATCGCTACTGCACCTGTTTAGGTCAAATCTTGTGAGATATTTTATTAATTGACATTAAATTTAAAACGCAGGAGAATGTAATCCTATCTTTCTAATTTTTTGAGGATGTGTGAATGTGTTACTGTTTTTGACTCACGTGTATATAAACCTAGGTTTACATATAAATCTATTTATGTTCGACGTACCTAGTTACCTACCACGCGGCCGAATGCTGCCTGCTAAAATAATAGTTCATGTGTTAATTTATTTTGAAGAAAAAGTAGCATTAAACATAACTTTCAGTAAAAACACTCAGTAATTTACAAGGTTCAACGACTTTTAAGTATAGTATCTCGCCTTCTTAATGAAAAATAACAGAATAAATAGAAGCTAATCTACATAGAATGAAATAATATATCTAATGTTTGTATCTTAGGAATAGGTATGAGAATATAGTCTGAATTATAATCTATTCGAAAACCAGACCAGTTACACATTATATTATGTTACGACACATGTAAAACACACAGTAAACGTTCTACATAGTGACATTATTATGAACCACGTGTTTGCCTTTGAGCACAGGTGGTAATGAGGCGTTGTTAGCTAATTCACCTCATTAACTATTACTTGGTCATTCTATAAAAACTGCTGCTACTTTTAGTATGTGACATTTTCCCTATTTATAATTAAGCTCGTTTACACTAGTCCTCCTGAACATAATTCGATAAAATATGCATTTGATTTTATGTAAATCAAGGTCCTTGACAGACAACTATGGTTTTAGCAAGTTACCGCAACAAACAAACACATTTAAATCACTGTGTGTAATTTCAGACGCTCAAAATTATTCTGAAAAATAAAGTTTTTCAAGTTTACCGCAAAAGCAAAACCTATTGGTATAATTATAGCCTTCTTAATGTGGAGATGAAATTTACATTCTTGTGATTAATGGGAAAATAATAGCCCCGAGACGATCCCTGTTTTACCAGCTAGAGGGAAGTTTAAACAATTAAATTATTCAACCTCTTAACACGATCGTGATACGAGAGGGGCGATAAGTCGGGCAACAGGACGTCTCCATAGATCAACATTACCCGTCCACATTGTACATTATTTGTCTACGTATCACCCGTCTTGGCAAGCGACTCGGTGTGGTACTTTGTTGATAAATACAGAAGCACGCTGTAATGTTGCACCTGCTCCAAGATAAATCGTTTTTGTTGCAGGCACACTACACGAGAGAGGGAGAGATAGGTAATTTAGAAAGAACCATTTTATTGCCTAGTGTGAAAATCATTGCTTGTGAGAAATCAATAAAGTTTACCTCTCTAACTCGATATATATTATATACATTACAATTTTCTGATTTGAAATCAAAATGAAAATATGTATTTCTATTGATTCTTGTGTGAAGTACCGATCATTCATTATACCCAAATCTGTCAGAAATTTAAGAATCATGGGCGGTGACGACGAAGTTTTTTGTGTTGAAGAGTAATTCCTTAATGTTTTTTAGTACTCGTTTTATGAGTGTTGTAGAATTACTTTATTTCGTACCTAGAGTAGGTAATAACCAAAATAACGAAGCAATTTTAGCGAATTAGATTGACAAATGAAATTCACTCATGGTACACAAGAAAGCTTTTAATATCCTACGGGGTAACACAATTAGAGGTCCTGCCGAGAACGTCTGGACCGCTAAGTGACGGTCTGTGCTGAAAATGTATTGGCTGCCAGATGGAAAGTACCAGCGTAATTCAATTACGGACAAGAAAGACGTCTATATTGAGAAATAATGGAGAAATATTTCATTAAAATTTATCTGTTTCTTTGATAAGTAATGTTGAACGTTGGCAGCGTTTTCGTGAGCAACGGACGACGCGAGCGAGCGAGCTGCCCTAGCCGAATGCATTCAACTCTTGCGCTTACTGTACACACACCAATCAACCTATACATTTTTAGTATAAGATGGTCTAGTGTTGTGTAGTCTTCCCGTGCAATGAGACCAGCTTAAACTGAATATTCATAGGTTGATGTGTGCATTAGTGGCTAACTTATTATCGAAGCAGGGTAAAAACCCTCATCTCAATGGGGACACAAGGACATTTAACTGCAAGCATTCAAAGTTTTAAATATTCAATTTGTTCGGAGACATAGCGTCTGCGAAGTAAGCCATCTGTCGACAATTACGGGACAATTGGTATGTCATATTGGCATCTAGGTCTCTGTCGTTTGCCAATCTCGATCAATTCCGGAGACACGGGAGCCAAATGTTACATTTTAAATATTCAATGATGTTTATGAGAGTATTATTTTCGTGAATGATTCTTCGAATCGGGTCTCCTCTTGGTAAATAGAATAACAATCTGGTTTTTCCCGTTGGTTTTGTTTTGTATTCTGCTGTGAGCATTTTAATTAGCAGTCGTTAAAGTGGCAGTGGACTGGACCCATAGCTCGAAGGACAGATGGGCAATAAAGGCAGGTTGGGGCAGAAAAGTCCTTGAGCGGCGGCCACGAACTGGGAAGCGCAGCGTGGGACGGCCCCCCGCTAGATGGACGGACGATCTTGTCAAGATCGCGGGAGTCGTTGGTTTCTGTCAGCCCAAAACCGCGCGCTGTGGAAATCTGTTGGTGAGGCCTATGTCCTGCAGTGGACGTCTCTAGGCTGATGATGATGATGATGATGATGGCGACGATTAACCATCCGTCTTCTTATTAATGTAACAAACATCATCCCAATCTTGCGTTTTTTATAATATTAGTATGATTAATAACATACAATTTCCAGGCACGGAACATTTAACAACACCAATGAACTCTACAGTCAACAACAGTCTAGCCATTCATAAATAATGGATCTCATTAGGCGCAGGAAGTTCAGGCTTACAGATATTTCATGAGGCAGCCTTAATGAGGGCAAGCGAGGATCCATTTATTACTGTACAGTCGAGTTCATTAATATGTTGGCAGTTTTGAACCTCATTGTGAAGGTTATAAGGTCCAAAATTAAACTTTAGCTTCAAGCTTCACTCTAGGTTCTATTTGTCGGCTTTCCTCTACTATAATATGGAGGTATGTGATTATACATAAAACTGTCCTCTTAAATTACACTATATATTGCTGAAAACTGTATCAATATCCGTTGCGTTGTTTAGAAGATCTAAGAGTACTGACAGCGGGTGAGACTTCATTTAAATACTATGTACATTTTAAGAGATATTATTGTTTTTAAAATAACATCTACATCATTGTTATAACATAATTTGGACTGGAAAAGGGACTAACTTAATATTTTGTTCATAATTTCGAGGAAATTGCCGGCGGCAGAACAAACATGAAACGTGGGGTTGTGTTAATTAGGTGTGTTAATATAATAAAGATAGTCAGTAAACGTATGTCGCCTCTCAACACGAGGTCACGGGTTCGATTCCCAAATCGGGCAAAAATGTTATTTGGAATTTTTCGGTCAGGCAATTCTTAATAGCAACACGAAGTTGGAATTGTGCCCGGTGGATGGCGACAGGCTCACCTCTTATTACATGAAACTTAAACATAAAAGGTGGAATGTAGGCAATAAAATAAAACACTAGACAAAAGGTTCTACGTTTATTCTATTTGTATATCATCGATCTGTCTGAGCTCATGAATAAGTGATGATACAGGGTAGTGACTCGCCTTGCTTCAGCTCTTTCACCCTGTGACCCTTGAACTACTTATCACGTAATTCA
Organism: Hypena proboscidalis; assembly: GCA_905147285.1. Taxonomy (NCBI): domain Eukaryota; kingdom Metazoa; phylum Arthropoda; class Insecta; order Lepidoptera; family Erebidae; genus Hypena; species Hypena proboscidalis. Next base: position 20,818,625 of record LR990130.1, read on the forward strand.
AGTTGAATGCTAATACATTGATCTCTTACGTATTCTTATGGGAAATTTTGTGCGATATTTCCGCCAAAAAGAAATTGATATTGACCCGGAAAGTGCCTAGACTACTGTGTTCTAAATAATTATGTAGGGGGGTTATATCCTGAGAATACCAAAGGGTTCTGCTCCTAGTCTAACGGATTTACCTGACTAAAAGTATTTTACATAAAGCGACTGCCACCAGACCTCCACAACCTAACATAAGAAACCTTTCACAGCATCACACGTTGTCCAAGGTATGCTGTGTGTTAATTCTATGGCAGGACAAATTTTCTCTTCATAAAATGAATAGACAAAGATCTCCAAGTTACATAAAAGTAATTTATAGGTACCATTAACCATCAATTTGTAACGTAGACTCATGAATAAGTGATCGTACAGGGTAGTGACTTGCCTTGTTTCAGCACGTTCACCCTATTAATTGTGATTACAAATTGAATACCAGCAGGATAAATATGTTTGTGTCTATTGTAATATTACATATCAGATGGCATCGCAAACAAGTTTCTGCATAACGTTCTGTAAGAATTGGTTATGAAAATCAAGCTGAAAGAGGAAAACTAATAATGCCAATGTTGTACACCTCTGCCACACCCTTTTGGGTAATATAGGCGTGATGTTAAGTTATGATGTTAAATTATGTAGTATAAATAAACAAATAATAATAAGGTAGTCTACAGGCGCCATCGTTTTGTAACAAACTGTCATGAATAATTAGTGATCGTACAGGAATTCACTCGCCTAGTTTCAGCACATTCACCGTATGACCGCTGTAAGTTTATCACAGTGTAATTTCAAGTTGAATGCCAATAGGTTTATTATGTATTGTTATTATACTACAGGCGATATCGTGGAACGAGGTTTAGCTATATGTTGTAACGATTGCCGTAAAATTTACGTCATAATATAATGATAAAAAAAATGTGGAATGTATGTGATAAACTCAGGATTGATCTAATCTGGAATTATTGTTTGTTATAAGACTTGTGTATAAAAGTGATCGACTGTATATATATATAATCGATCACTTTTATACACAAGTCGATCGGACCCACAACACCAGCGCAGTTCAAAGCAGCAAGACGACCGCTTTAACCACTACGTCAACCTCAATATTTCTGGCAGTTCACATTCTAGATCACAATGGTTGTTTTGTTTGACAGTAAAATTAATCGTTTTGTTCCTTTTCGAGACTATGAAAGTGTAGAAGACAAAAAGCGTCCACAAATAAGAATTTGGCACAGCAAGCCGCTACGCACCATTACAACCTTGCAACTACATCAACACCCATCTCTCCCCATGTACAGACGGGTACCGATCAACCTATACATTTCTAGTATAATGGTCTCGCACTGCACGGGAGCACCCTGGGCAATTCGCGAGTTCTCCAAAGCGAATTGGCTAATCCTTTCACCACGATGGCAAGTCAAAATAAAAAATTGACTCAGCCATCGACACGACGAAGAAGAAGACTGCACAGGAAGCCTATACAACGCGAGACCATGTTATATTAGAAATGTATAGGTTGATTGGTAGCCGTGCGTAGCATACGATTTAATTTACCGATATTTACCCATCGTTTCCCGCTGTATTTACCGACCCAATGCTCCTGGCGGGGAGAATACGTCAATGTCATTCGCAGAATGTTTTCACAGATTTTTGTGCTCCATTAGGTATGCCGAGTCAACCGAGTACTCTGAAAGATGCGTAAGAAAACATATACTGTGCCTTGGTTTCGGGTTCGCGTGTATATAAATTAACCCTGACTGTACAACAACATAATGAGAAGACTAGAGATTAGCATTTTAAATATTTACAACAATACATTTAGAATTAAGAAAAATATTTATATACAATAATATACATAAAAAATAAAACACATCGTGCCCACAGCGCAGCATTGCCACGTTGTATGGCAATGCTTATTCTTTGAGCCAATTAAATGAAAAAATATAAATTAGCGTTCAAAATACTGAAAGTGTTTCTCAGAAATACGCTTATTATTATAGTATCCGAATTAATCTATAACATCAATCAATAGACCTTTGATGTATCACTCTCTAAATATGTTATTATATAAGAAACAACAACTTACTAAGACTAACTTCATAACAATCTGAGCTTGTATATTCTATTTCTTTTTCCTAAAATCTATCACCATCCAATTTTGTCTTTGATAGTTTGATACTATATAAAGAAGTAATACACACATAAAGACAGACTACAAAATGTATAAGACCGCAATATTCTTCAGCAAAAATTGTCAAAACAAATTGACAAAGAGAAATGTGTTCGCTACTGGTTTACGAGACAATAATTTGGTGAAGTCGCAATATTTGTCACTGGTATTGAGATATTATGGCTTTCGCCAGTCACTGGAGCCGTTTGCGAGATGGAATATAACATTAAAAACATATTTTGTTGTTAAGACACCTTCGTTTGGTCAGTACGTTGGATTCAATATTATATTTTTGTAGATATATATATAGTTACGTCCGTTACTGCTGAAATATGTAAATCTGCCAAAAGGACCAACTGATTGATCAATTCGCAATTCATTCAGGGCATTGAAGTATTATAATTCAATTTTATTCAGGCATTCAAAAGGGCAAACGTTTTACAGCTCAAATCTGAATATGAATGCCCTTTACAAACTATTGATACACATCAACAACATCATTACAGCAGTCGTGCAAAACTTTTAAGCACCCAGAAGCGCTGCGCTGTAGCGAAACAATTTTAATTATTTTCCAATACAAGTGCAATACGCTCAAGGAATAATAAACGTTATATTGTCCACATAAAACTGTGTCTCATTGTTCATTAATATATATTACACAGCTGGACGTTTACGATGCCGAACCCACTTATTGCCCGGCCCGAGATGTATTCATAAAAAATATTATATTACCATGAAGCAAATAGAGGGTGTAAATGACATCGTGACAAAGCCCACCAGTGATTCGATACATGAGTTTGAGAACGTGCGTGCAATTTTTTTTATCTGATTTTTTTACACATCGAAACATCTATGTTTTAATTTTTTTAAGAAAATAGCAAATGGGTGAGAACAAGCTCACGCTTAATACTTTTGAGTGGTAAAGAAATGATTTTGACGATGCATTGCGAAAATTTTTAAACGTAAAATTCTACACATGGAAAATCCCAAAGCTGACCGAAAAATCGTAAATGTATTGGAATCTTCTAGGGTACGCTATACGCTACTCTGCTATAATCGGCAAAAATCGCGAAAATTTTCCTCGGATATTTCGGTGACACATTTATGACCAGCGGCTTTGTCACCATGTCAATTACACCCTGTATAATTGGGAGACTTTCGTTCGGTTCAAGGTCTTGAACGTACCCGGTACCCATGATACATTCGAAAATAATATATTGAGTTGCAATATCAAATTAGTATGGGTAACAAGGCAGTTGAAAGTTGCGAAAATCCATGATCTAATAACTGGGGTCTGCTCATCACGATGGCAGTTGATTATTTTGTGCCAAAAATGTATGAGATTGACGTCACATTCTCATAGAACTAGGCACACATATGGCGGCATCTGTCTGTCTTGGGCATACCTTGGTTCTTTGTTTAACGCGATGGTCAATCAGGTTATTAAAGATCGCATCAGTCTATTAGATATCTTGTTATCTAATTTTCGAACGCTATCTACAATCGCTTTTGGGCATATTATCAAGTATAAACCGTCAAGTAATAGTTAAACCGTTGAAGGATAAATTAATGACACCCTTGAGACTGGGTCTTCATCTTGGAAAAGTTTTTAATTAATTGAAACACAATTTCTAAAAGACATCTACATTTAAGTTGTCTTTGTCACAACTAATAGCTAACTGAAGTCGGTCTATCGTCTAGATAATTCTCAGAGTTTTATAATTTCAAGGAAACTACATAAATTGCAAACAGTATAAAAACAAGTTCTTATACTGTGATAATTTTAATTTTTTTGCAGTATCTCCAAATATAACAAAGTAGACAAATAACATTTGTGAAATTATCACGTCAAGAATAGGTTAAACAACATAGGTTGGACAAAAAACCATTTAATAACAATAATAGCTACAAAAATGCCTCTTATTGAAACACAGGAAATAATTACTAAAATAGATTTAAAACGACACATAATTTTAATAAAAAGCAAGCTCTGCGAGCCTCTACCACTATTATAATGCTATTGTTTTCGATTACAACTCTTAGCAATAATTCTCTCGTAATTAGTGACCAGCGTCATACTTTGGAGACAACGTGTTGGTTGCGTAATCTAGCACACATAGTCATAGTTACCATTTAGCCACATTTCACACTGAGCACACACTTGTTGAATCGAGCTGCGATCAGCATTTGGCAAGCCTATATAGGATATATTGAAACCTGCTGTTTTTTACAGTATCAAACATTGAAATTTATGGTGTGATACTATAGCGGCCGGATAAATCATCATCTTTCGAGCCTTTTCCGAATTACATTGGGGTCAGCTTCTAGTCTAACGGATTTAGCTGAATATCAGCATTTTACGTGGAGCAACAGCCATCAGACCTCTACAACCCAGTGCGAGGTAATAAAAGGTTATACTAGTTGTCAGACTTTCTAGCCTCTGAATACCCGTAAGACGGCCATAGATGTTCAAAAGGCATCCGGGACCGACGGCTTAACGTGCTCTCCGAGGTACGGAGGAAGACTCGTTATGTTTAAGATGGTCATCCATCCACGGTCGACCGCAGTTAGCATTGCGTAACCTGCAAGATCGATAGGTCGGCGCGGCTTCAAGTTAGCCACGACCTCTGCCAGCATTATATTATTATGTAATTAAGAAAACTATACTTTATCGGGTTTCGCTTTATAATGTAGAGTTAAGAATTAAATTTATAAAAATTAAAAAAACTAAAAACACGGTTTTAAAGTACTTCTAACTAAAAAGTGAAAAATAATTCCTAATATAAGCTGAAAATGGTAATGAACAAAAAATACTAGTATTATTGTAAAAAAGCGTGGGGGTAAACTATTATTTATTTTCTACTTTGTAGTTTGGTTTATTTATAAGAGCGTTTTTTTTTTTAATTTTTAAATTTTTTTATCGAATTATTGCATTGTCATCGATCTTTGACAGGTGTGCAAAATTTTAATGAAATCTGTCCGTTTAAAGTGGGTCAAAATCGAGTCCAAAGGAGTCGGTTACGTACATACATACAGGTGAAGCTAATTAAGCGTGTTAATAATCGATGTGTACTGAAAATCATTAGGTATATTATTATTATGTAGAATATGTAAGTATGTAGATATACATAGCCTAGTTCTTTTATTTAAGTATCTTTTTTATTTTTTCACCTCTCTTTGTTTGTACACTTCACTCTCACATATTACGAGTGTCTTTTTCCTCTAGCCCTCAAAGGTTTGCTGGCAGAAAACTCATTTTTGAGTTAAGTTCACCTTTTGTCATCACCACTTTTATGTAACTGTATTATTGTAATTTATGTGTACAATAAAGTATTAAACTAAACTAAAATCTAGTAGCATATTACAGGTTAGTTCAGTGTGAACAGAGCTGATGTGAACTAATTAAAAGTGGTACATAAATCAGAGAGGTGTGGTCGCACTCATTACGCTGTCAACTCGGACACCTTTTGTGGTAGTGTTTAATATGTACTTTTTAAGTACTAGCTGCTAGTACATGTAAAAGAAGCACTTGGCACGCTACACACGTGTGAATGAAGTAGTAAACCTATAATTATAGCCTTCACTAATTTCATTACTATACTTGTTTAAAAAAAGGTTTTCAACCCCTGCACGCTCATGAAGTTATATATATAGATAAAAAAATCACCAATATTGATGAATAAGAAACTAAAATTACCGAAGGTTTTCTTTATTAGATAATGTAATTAATATAGAATTAACAGTAATGTTATAAATATAATTTAACATAAAGCTCAAATTACCAAAGGTATTCTTTATTAGATAATGTAATTAATATAGAAATAACAGTAATGTTATAAATATAATTTTACATAAAGCTATGGGTCAAACATCGATGATTCATAACAGAAGAAATAAAGAGATAAATAAAAAATCCTATCATAATATCTTTCAATTTTAGCATACTTTGACTTGACATAAAAATGTAAAGGTTATCTCTAAGCAGATACTTTTATAGGTAAATCGAATTAAATTAGGTATTTGACATTTTATTTTATACTTATCAAATAATTACATAATTGTTTGTATATCATTGACTGCGACTGGGTAAATGCTGATATTTAGGTCTTGATTATGATCAAGATAACTAATCTATTCAAAATATGTCCTGTTTGCCCTGAAAGGCAAACAAAACGAGTGCCTTCCATAGTCATAACGTATTTGGTCTTGAGGAATATAATTGCATCAACAATTTTATTGTTTATTGGTGAATCAAGTGATTGTGCTTTATCATCATGATATAAAGTAATAACTTCAATTCGAGGTATTAGTCATATTTTAATTATAGTACAGCTTTATGTCCGTAAGTGGGATTATGGCGGGTGTCCATCACTTACGCGAGGCGTTTTTATATGTGACTATTAGAAGTACCTCGCGGTATAAAAAAACATGAAAATCGGTTCAGCCGTTTCTAAGGACTTTAATTACTGTGTCACAAGATTTTTATATATAAGATTAGATTGATAATGAAGTCTTCGGTCTATTACGCCTTTAAATCTAAACTACTAATCGGATTCTGAAGAAATTAAGAAAGAATATTAGCCAGTTTTATTGACATAGCACTCAAAAAACTTACTCAAACACAAATTATGAAATCGGTAGTGAATATGGTGTAACATTTGCAACTATAAAGCATGTCAAACATTTGCAAATATAAAGCAAGTAAGAATGACTTGCATTACTTAAGTATAATTAATTTAAAATTACATGGTGGTTTAAGACAATATTCTGAGCATTCGCGTCGTCGTAATATCGTACTATAATAGATAGTTACAGATGGGAACAAAAGTGGTCTAACATCCTCAGCTGTTCAACTTGGTTGATTGCTTGATTCGTATACACAAATTCTCTTATAATTTTGAGTACTAATTATGGCCTGGTACTTACTGTATCTACTATCGGGTATTATTTATTGGGTAAGTAGTGTTTATATTCTTGCCAAATCTTATAATAAAGTTTTTTTTTAGTATGTAAAAAAAAGCGACTATCGAAACCAGAAATAACTCCTGTGTCATGTGAGTGTTCACAGACACATTTCACACACAAAGCACACCCAGAGTCCGAACAAATCTTTGCGCATCAAACAAAGATTTGTCCTGTGTGGGGATCGAACAACAAGCGCAGTTGAAAGCGGGCGAGGCGATTTATCCACTACGCCAGTATGCTCAATATTGATCTGTACAAATAAGTAACCGACATACCCATTACATTTCAGTAATGTAATCCATGAGACTGAGCCAATATCCTAAAGGCTATACCAAAATATACGAGGAAAGGTGTCGGCATTTCCAATATCGAGAGGCAAACTGCGGCTACCCTACTTACACCTGAATAAATTCCTCGTTTACCAAATACTTATTTACACTTATGTTGGAAGGGTATTTACAGGTTCCATTTAATATATTACAGGCACGTTGTTTGATTTAAGAAATGGATGGGATGAAGAGAGAAAATTTAAGTAATAGATGTATGAAACAGAGATAAAAAATTGTCTAGTTATCGTGAAATATACCTAATAGTCAACAAATCTATCTAGAATTCTATATTATTCTAGATAGTAGAGAACATGCGTTTACCAACTGGATTGAAAAGCCGCTTAAAATGGGGGTCGTAAGAGCCGAAGACTCGACTAAGGGCTTATGACAAAGGACTTATCTGTAAATCCCTTCTAGCATTATACGCAATGGAAATGTCGATGTTCAGCAATGTGTTCAACTATCGTAATATTTCCTATTGATTACTTTATGCTTTGCAAATTATACTAAGAAACTGTTGAAAAAGAGCTCGCAGGTTCAAATCCTGCCGATCCCATATTTTTTTTTACCAAGCAATATGATTATGGCTCTGTACCAAAATCGAATCAATAATTATTTTTTTAATGGACATTTTGGAGCTTGATTTTTGTGTCTCTGATTTTAGTACAGAGTATAGCATAAAAGAGAAAAGACTAAAGGCGCATTTACTTAAGTCGAATTTATTTTAAATTAAAATAGATTTTTTAAATATTAGTTTCAGTAACACTGAGCTCTACAACAAAGCAAGCATACATTACATATCCTAATATGTAATGTATGCTTGCTTTGTTTATCGCAATGAAAAAGGCAGATATAACACGAGAATTGCCTTGCAAAACTTGTATCGTGTATATGGACTTATGATTTCACAATACAGTTATAAGTTATTTAAAAAAATGTGCTTATCATTTAGTTTTCCACTGGTCAATTAAAAAATATTGGCAATCGTTAAGATTGACAAATTGTATTTGGTTTCAGTTCAACCTAATTTCAGACATTATTACTAACTATTATCTTAAAATAGTAACTTATGCGAGCCTGATAAAATAAGCTTATATCAAAGATGTGGTCACGTGTTCTATTTTCCTGACTAGCTTTGGCTATTTCCAGGATTTAACCTTCGTCCAGCTCACGTTATAGAATGTTTGTTTATCAAACGTCCATCTAAATTTTCTTATTTATAAAATAAGTGGGATTAAGAAAACATTGGTAGATATTTCTAACCGGAACAGCGCCGTGGGCACCATGTTATTGAAACCGTATGCACACCATAGTTATAATTAGATTTATCACCAGTTTAAACGATGAAGGAAAACATCGTAAGGAAACTCGTACTTTTAATAATAAACAAATAGCTCTGTATGATTCTTTTCGTATCGAAGAAAAGGTAAATTTTGAAAACGGATAGGAAATGATGTTCTATAACCATAGTTGTCTCTTGTAAATCAATGTAAAATCACGTTATTTTTTTAATTTAATTTGCGTTTATTACCGTGAAAATCTTAAAAAGAGTGGGCTTTAAACATAAATCACAAAAATAGGCCATTTTGTGTGAATAAATATTGTCAAAGAGACGGAATTAACTCTCTTCTTAATCCAATCTGTGTTCAGTCTGTTGAATTAATTCAATCGTCTAAATTAACGGACACTGTAAGCTTTTCCTCGTGACCCTTTTTAGTCCTTTCCCTCTCGTTTAAGGAAAGGTTGCTTTTATATGGAATTAACCCCGGAGGTTATCCTAATGTTATGAGTGTTGCTACGGCCGCAAGATGGTCAAAATATTTCTATCTACGTGCACGCTAGCAAAAAGATTTTCGTGGATTCATGGAACAAAAAAGTTCTTTATTTAGACATTATGATAAAGCCTTTCTAAATTAAGAGCAGATACCCTTTTTCTTATCTTATCTTATATTGTATTTGATTTATCATTTATTTGTGAATGTTTTCTTGCATAATTCTACTACGAATTTGATGCTCCAACTGTCGAGTTATCTGATAAAAGGAAATAAACGCAGTTAAATCATTTTATTAATGGTCAACAGATAAGTTATATCAGCCTACACAGGTACTATGGGTTACAGAAATAAATTGTATTAACAAATACATATTTTATTGTGATCATTATTCTAAGGTCGAAGACACCCACTATGTAGGTCTCTCTCCCTGTTATAACTACTGCGCTGTTGATTTCTGTTACCTATTTCTCATATGCCCTGTAATAAATATTTTCCATCATTGGGCAATATCGTTAGTCCATCACACTTGTTTAGATCGGTACATGACTTATCTACACACGACTACAGATCAACGTATACATTACCAGTATAAGCTGGACTCGCATTGCCCGGAAAGCCTTTACAATGCGGGACTATCTTATACTGAATTTTTTTAGGTTAATGTGAAGCCTTTTGTACATGGTTCGGTCAACCCATTATCAAGATTAAATGGAGAATTTTCACATCGGGGAGTGGATTATAAATTCTTCGCGGTTATGTGAAGAAACTCCAAGAATGTGCCTACGTGAGAAGTGTCACGCACCTATGAACTTATAACATAACATCACGCCTATATTACTTAGAAGGGTGACCTGTCATCTGAACTTATATTAGGTATTTTATGTATTAAACTTTGGAAATAGGAAAATCATCGGTGCATTCCGTGAAGCTCTTCAAGAACTTCAACGTAAGGAGTCGGCCATCTCCGACAAGGATATCGCTTCATATATATTTCTTCTATTAAACATCCTCCATGTGAGTGACCTATAATCCCACAAGAATAGAGCCGGGTGGACACGCTATTGCTCAATTTGATGACAATCGTAAACAGTTTACGTCGCTATAAAACTGCGCACTATTTCTTTTATTCTTTTATCTATGGTTCGGCAAAGGTGGTTAGGTTATTGCCGGCGTAGAAATATGTTTGTGGTCTATTCTGGAAAACACATATTGCCACACGTGGCTGAATGTTTTCATTAGTTTGATAGTTGATTAGTTTCTATTTGATTTATATGATGATACTCCTCCTTGTCGTACACTTGTTTCAATTTTCGTGTTCAACCCATGTCATTGTTATAACATTGTCTTAGGATGTTATTACACCAATTGCTCGACGTCCGACGTGATGTCGATCGTGATCTGATGTTATAACAATCTTACGCTGTGTAAATAGTTGATGTAGATTACCGGGTCATGAACATTGGTAGCTAATAAGTCTTCCGAGCCATTACCCAAATACATTGGAGTCGGCTTCTAGTCGGATGGATGTAGCTGAATACCTGTATTTCGGGCAGCCGAAAGCCCTCCTCCACCCAAAGTGTTACCGGCCTACTGGCCATTAACACCCAAACGCGGGGACGTGTGCGGGTTTATCAATCTCCGTTGTCTATCTGTCCCCGCACACGGCTTCGCTCCCCACAATTGTATAAGGTCTGTACCAGTAACGACTGTCACAGATGTTCAAATGGTAACCGGGACCGACATCTTATCGTGCTTGCTAAGGCACGGAGGAAAACTCGTTATATTAAAGATGGCCCTATGGCACCCATCCACGGCCGACCGCGGTTATATATATAGAGCATTGCTTAACTTACTGCGGCTCCGCGTAGCTACGAGCTCCTCCTTATAGATAGGTTAGGTATCCACCTGGTTTAATTTAAGCAACTTTTCTTTGAAAATAAATCGCAAAAAGAATTTGATTAAAAGCTTTAATTAAATATCCATTTAGATAAAAGACATTTTCACGACATTTTTCTGAACGATAAAGATCAAAAGTTTGGCTGTCCGATATTTAGCAGCGACCTTTCAACTCGACCTGTAGACGTTAACTAAAACTTTGCACGCCCCGCTGACGATACAAGAAATAATGGTTTATTTCATATTGCAATTGTTTTTTTTTTAAATATATAATATAATAAAATTTTAAATATACTATATTTATTTCTGAAAATGAAAAATTATTGAATTTAAAAATATATTTTATAACTACCTCTATTAGTAATTTCAGGAAGGAAGATTAGAGTTTTTTTACACCACGTTTGTACTAAACGGGCGTGAAGTCTGTCTGATGGTATTTAAGTAGCAACCACTGTCCATGAACATCGAAAATTCATTTCGCTTCACAATTCAAAGCTTTGCTTCTTGTCTTGAAATATGTTTAAGTTACTATTTGGTCATTTGTTTTTGTAGAGCATTTTTTTAAGTGCTAAATTGGTTTGCATCTTAGATAATTATGCAATAAACTTATTCATTCTTGCAAACAATAATGGCTTTCCTAAAGTACATCTGCATTTCTTATTGAATAGCTCTTTGAGGATAGAATGTCTTAAAATTTGATGCTCGAGGAGAAGTTAAAGAGCTTATTTCAAAGGACATTCAAACGGAAGTGCTCACCGATATACAATGTGATAAACCGACCGTAGCGTAGGGATTCAAAGGGGCTGCCCGGTATGCAGAGGTCTCAGGTTCAAATTCTGCTAGTCTCATACTTGTTTTAACTACTTCTTAGTATAAGTTACTAAGAATAGCTAAATGCTATAAAAATAATCAATAAAAAAATGAGATAGAAGTATGGAAGCAGTGACTATGGAGTATTGAAATATGATCATAATAAAATACAGAATGCAGGATTGTTATTTACGTAGATATGACGATACGGATCGTTATTGTATGTAGAACCTACTCTTGCTCATTCAACATTTTCTTTTTATATGCTAACCGCAGAACACTCAAGCAATATTGTGATGCAAATTTCCGTAGCCATAAAATTACAACTCAGTTCACCCCAAGGAACTTTGCTATCAGACTTAAGAAAACGTTCCACTTTAACTTCGCAACTTGAAAACTTGAAGACTTACAAAACCATGAAACTTATAACAGCTCTCAAGATACTTAAAAAATATGAAAAATATCTTACGGAAGTTGTTAAAATTTTGTTGGGAATAATTTGGATGGTACGTTTACATCGCTGGCAATGGCAATCTTAATTATTATGCCTCAAGAGGAAATTAAGCTTCGTTTCAGAGTAATATCCTCAGGAGATTAATATTAAACGATACATGATGAGAGTTAAGGAGATCTTCGCAATATTATGATACAACGTTAAACTCGTGTTTAGGAAAGGAATTAAATAGAATTGCAAAAATTCGTATAGAGTATAATTATTGTAACATAAAGGTAGGGGAAGGAATTGCTTTCATAATGGTATGAATCACATGATACTAAATAATCACAAAACATGACGTATATAAACATATAATTTACCTACCTATATATTACAGGATGAATGGAATTACGTATTAACAAAATGATTCAAAGCCATTTAATATAAAGAGGCTTTGTTTGTACGGTTCTACGCAGAAACCACTTTTGGGGCTTTATTGAAGTAGTAATTAAATAATAGGGTTGGGCCTTTGTGGTTAATATACAAGCGGATATGAACTGTGAGACAAACTTAATATCCGCGTATATTCCTAATGTTGATATAATTACGGAACGTATTAGAAGCTATGAATCATAAGAGTATATTACAAATGTGATAATTTGATAAATAATTCAGATTAGTACATAATCATCACGATTTGGTGGATAAATTTATGAGAATACAAATGAATTTATCACGTAATGATGATAGACCGAATACGAGTAAGAGATCTTTGATAAATCTGATGTGAACATGATCTTATGATGTCATGATCTGTTCTTAACTTCTTATAAGAAATCAGTACCCAGTTGACCCGTTTTTTGATTTATCCGTGCCAGATTGAGGTATGGTTAAAATCATCTCATAGAAAAATAGTATATCGGTTTAAAATTTCGGTACCTACCGACCGCCTGATATATCTATCAGAATATTTTACCGAGAACCAGAAAATGGCCTTAGGTCGGTAAAATATCCCTATGATAAGATTTATGTTCTAGTTTTACTCTTATTTTAGTGCTCCAGTTTTATATATCAGCGAAAAAATAGAACCGCTTCAAGGTAGCATTGCGCAAGAGGTTACAGGCATGGTTGGGTTTTCACATTACTATGCAACCTTCATTCATGCATCTGGTAAGCTATAACATGTATGTAGGCGTATCCTGTCAGACATTTATTATTGTACCAACATGGATCGCCATCATGACAATAAAATATACACCACGTTATACATATTTACACTACTGCCTACAAATCATTGTCACGTCAATAAACCCTTTCTAATTTTCATGAACCCTAAAAGCCTTATTAATATACTCTAGGAAAAGTAATATACTAAACGCGAAAATAACGAAGCGAAAAATGTTAAATTTTCGACTTATTTGCGAGCTGGGAAAATTAACATTAAAATCTCTAGGCGAAGGAAACTTTGTGAGAAAACGTAATTTAGATAAAGCGAACTTTTCACGAAATCCCACTGGAGACTTGAGGGACTTAATTAAAAATCTGAAAATTGTATTATTAAATAATTTAACGTCAACAAGCTAATTAAATTCAATGTTCTTATTTTGTTCTAAGAATACAGATCGTCTACTATGAAAAATATTATTCGATTTATCAAAGGTTGTTTTTTTCAAAATCACGATAAAAAATTATAATCTTATCATACGCACTTTGTACCTAAAGAATGTTCATTGATGGCGTGTGTCGATCGGCCTTTGGCCGGCAATCACAATGACGTCATTAACCAACGGTTCAGTCAGCTGACTGTACGCTCGTTGAGAGCTGGAACGGATCGTTTAGGAAGCTATTTTGCACGCTTCTGAACGGTACGAAATTACGAATGAGCAACTGGTGATTAAGAGTAGACCAAGAGTAATATTTGAAACTTTCAGCAAAAAAAAATTTTGAAGAAACTGATCAGGAAGCACATTGATCATGTATTAATGAAGTACTATTTCATGGTTATCAAATACCCGTAGACAATCATCCACGTTATTTTTCTTTACATGTATCTGTAACAAACGACCTTCAGAGGAAATAAAGAGGTTTTAAATTCAGACATCCGGAATACCGAATTATTATTCTTATCGGAGGCGCGTATGATAAGGTAAGATGTAGAACATGATGTTTACAAAAACCTTCATTACAGCCTGCAGTGAAATTTCAACAAGATTTTATTTGGAACTGGAACTTTAATTCTTGTATACTAAAGAATGTCCTGCGCGAATGGGCGTGACATCTGTCACGTATGCATCCGGAGAGGTGGGCACGGATTGCCACACAATCGATGCCCCAAGAAGGACACCGTCGTCGGGATAGACATAGGAGGCGCTGGCGGGATGACCTAGATGCCTACAGTCACAACTGGTGGGAAACTGCAGCAGACAGAGAGGACTGGAAACGTTTGGGGGAGGCCTTTGCCCAGCAGTGGGACAATGCAGGCTAACAAAAAAAAACTAAAGAATATCCAAACTATGAGCAAAAATAATACACTACACGCTCTAAATATTTCCCATGATGCCTAAAAGGATTAGCAATCTTTTTGATAATAAATGAAGATAATAAATAAAGAGATGAAGAAGATAGATCAAACAAATATCTATCACATCAAAAACAATATAATCAATAAATATTTTCATTAAAGTCTACAATAATGATACCGAAATGATCTCCACATGTCAGAAAAACATCGTTGGAGATAACAACTATCTCAATCCAATTTCACAATAATGACTGGACGATATCAGTCGTGGTTTTATAAGATGACTCAGCCTGACTCATCTGTGACGGAATTAGACCTTTATCTATATCCATAAACTCTGAACTGGGATTCCTCGAAACTGTTTTATCTGGAGCGCAAATGGTATTAAATTTCTATAAGCGACCATCTTATTTATTGGAAAGGTGTAATTTACGATAGAATGTCGTTGATCCTCACATAAGATGATGACATTTTAATGTAGACTTGTGAAATTAGTTGACTTAGTACATGTTTAGTTTAAAGCTCGCGGTTGGAAGCAAGCGTCAGCTTCAGTGCCAGGCGTATGTTAACATATTTGTATACAAAAGAGATGCGCGCGCAATCGCCGCAATTTTCCTAACGTGGTTAATCTCTTTCATCGGCCATATTGAACGTCGATGAAGATATAGGGGGGGCTAAGTGGACACTCAGACAATATCGGACGGTTTTAAATTGGTGTCTCAGTATATTCTGATGTAGGAATTAATGGTGCAGCTAAAGAATTAAAAGTTCCTAAAGGGTTGCTAAATTAAAAGGTCCACGCACCAGAAATTTACCTTCGGTTTATAAATTGCCTTGTTGATCGAAGTTAGGAGCAAATATTTACGGTTTTTCAGGCAAGTTATTTTTAGAGAATTAAACTAAGTATAAAAGGGTTTATACCATTCTCTGTCGGTAAATAGGTTACGACTACGAATACAAGATCTAAAACTACTTAATTAAGAAATACTTGAGACAATTCATAAAGCACCATGTTTGTTCAGTAACATAAATAAACCGTTAATTACGAAGCTTAATGAGCGTGCAAATTGTCAGACATTCCACCACGGGTCGGATCTAATTTAGTGCATAGCTGCCTTTAATACCATATACAAAATTATTGAATTAAGGCCGTTTCAGGCTAAAGGTCAGAGCTTTAATCTATTTTAAATTGTATCAAAGCTCAAAGGAGAAGGATTTATACATTAATGGATATTACCACTCTATAGCGTACAACGAAAATTCCAAAAGCGAAGCAATTAGTGCTTTATTGCACAGTTATAACCAATTTAATGTGGAAATTCCAATTATTCGTGCCAAAATACACAGAATTGGCACCGTATAAGTATTGATGGTGAGAAAAAATATCAAGCATTATACAAAATATGGTTATAAAATCCAGTTTACAAATTAATTTTGTTAATTTTTGTATTTCTTTTTCTGTTACCCAATTTAAGTTTCTGATTCATAATTGTTTAAAGTATATAGTACATATACTTACAGAAAAATATTCATGTTTGATCTTAAATTAATCTAATCTAATAACTCAATCTAAACTTTTAAGGTCATTGTGTAGGGCTCGTTCCCAAAATGCTGGCAGCATTACCTCGCTGTATTGCGATACCAAGTCAAATTTCAGTCAAATATTTGAACCACGTAAGAGGACATACACACGTATAAATAATATACAATAACTTAATAGCATAACACCACAACGTGAATGTCACTGAGGTTATTGAAAATTCAATATTGACGTAGCAATAAACGCTAGTAAACAATGTACACTAATTTACATAATTGTACGTAACTAAACTGGCTATAATACAGTTAAAATCAGTAAATAATATTCTTTTTTAGTAAGCAGACATTTTTTAAGGGCACATGGAGACTACAAGTCCACAATCTGGACTCTAGGCTTATAATAAAAAATACCTAGGGAAAATCGACCGATACTGTGATGTGCTTACTTCCCTATATCTTCAAATGATAGAGACAATAAACAGTTAACAGAAAATCTTTAGTCTGTAGGTACTCTAAGCAGTGGATCATCGAGCAAAAGTAAATTATAACATAACATTTATAAAAACCGAATCGATACAGCTGGTATTCTAATAAAAGGAAACTCGATTTACTCTAGGTATTTATTCGTTAATCTTATAACATCGAAATAAAGCTAGAACAACGACAATTCCACTGGCACTGACAGACCGCTCACTGGCAGCACGTAGCAAATGACAGGTGCCAATAGCGAGCATACATATTCAGTTATCTAATGGAACACAAACACTGCCCATACGCTCACTCTAGTGCAAATGCAAATTCGCACTCTCGTACAAAAATATTGAATTGCCACTGCTGAACAAATGTTTTCAATGCTTTTTAACTGCTTTTAGATAGAAGTTTTACGTCACATTTCAGTTTAAAGAAAGTGATGTAGAAGGTTCTACCTTGGTATCAAAAGAAGAATAACTGTTATCTGTTTAATTTAAACTACATCTTAAAAGAAAATGTGCCAAGATCGACATGGACATGACTCGATGTGCCAACCATGTTAATAGTTTTAAACTAGTCTCAAGGTGGCAGTGCCCGGAGGCTCAATTTTAAACCATTTAAAGCTATAATTTATCAAATCAACAACACCGGTCCCAGCATAATCTCTTGGAGCAGTCTATGAACATGAAACAAACAAAGTAGTGACGATAAAACATTCCGTAAGCGAACGTATATCAGTATTATTCAGTATTACGAGTTGATCCCTGTAATGCTACGGTTTTGACGCCTACGATAAACGAACCTACGTAAAACAAACCCTGTGTATTACGGAGTCTGTTTACAGATTTTGAGGGATAAAAGTATTATTGGAGCTAAAATGTGTTCAAATTTATCTACCGCCGTCCTATCTTAGCGTGATCAATCTCAATCTGGCATCAATCTAGTCTCTTTTATTTATCTAAAGGCTCAATTACATTTGGTCGTTAGCCCGTATTCAAGTGCACGAAGATGTAACTCGAATTTGGGCACCAGATGTATTAATTACATCACCCACGTTGCGTTCGGTTACTGGACCACGGCATCTGCTAACTAAAACGAAAGCTGTTTAAAGACGGGCGTACTCGACTTCGCTTATTTGCACTTTGCACGTTGCCGTTTTCCGACTTTCCTAGCCAAACGAAAACGAGTAATGACCAAGTGTAATTGCGCCATAAGTCTAAAGACAATTTGATATTTCTTTGCACTAGTCTATTGACTAACAGGAAACGGCAGACAGACACCCCGACGGATGTATTTGTCTGTGAGGGGTTCCGTATCCAGCCAGTTAATTGAGTCCTCGAGATAAATGGATTAGATTCTAGGTATACAGCTCCAGTGGGATAGGATGACAAACTGGCAACTTTGCGCAATATTACTTTATTTTTAACGATTGCGTAATAAAATGATTAAAAATAATATAATTCTAGTATATTATTCAGATTATGAAATACGGATGTTACTCACGTAATGTTGGTCTATTTAGTCGACCGCGGTTTCGCCGATACGTCTAGGCATTATCAAGAGAGTGCGATACGTCGCGCCTGAGTGCAGTGCAAGACTGGCTGCGATAGCAACATTACGTGAGTAACACCCGTATTTCATAATTTGAATAATGTTACAAACTCACGTCAGTTTTAATAAAAATTCTAGTATACATATAATAATAAGATAATACAATTAAACGCCATCTTTAATTTAAGAATTTAGAACACATTTTTATACGTAAATATATTATATACCGACCAAAATAGAGATCAATTTGCTGCTATTTATTGCTTTCCACTAAGATATTTACAAAATTAATTTCTTATCTTCCTTATTTACATGTAAGTTAATTTAAAGGCCGCTCAAACCTTAGAAATTAATAAAGTTAAACGAAACTGAATAAAAAGACAGAGATTTTCACAGTAATTAAATGTCAAAGACAAGCCGCAAACGAAGACCTCTTTCAAAGGAAACTGTCACAAAATAAACATTTCAACGGCCAAATAACTACGCGAAACAGTCTTGACAATTTCCGTCCAATTTCCCTTCATAAAAATCCGAGTTTTTATAAGAAGTAGAGGCGGAAATTTGGGATGGCGGAAGCTAAATCTAGTTGTACAAGATGAAAATTATCATATCATTACAAAGCCTCACTTGGGCTGAAAAAATGTTTAGTTAAAAACCGAAAATCGATTAAAACATCTTCTTATAATTAAATCTACACAGAATACTTACCTTACTTTGCCCAATTAATCACCAGACCAGTCCAATCATGGGAACTATGTATTTAATATTTTTCGTTATTGTAAAAATACAATGTCTATCCTCTACATGTTCTAAACCACAAAGTTGAGTCGTCAGGCAAACCAAACTCAAAACATTATGCGGCATGACACGGGTCCATATCATTATGAAAGGCATGTCACCAGCGCAGTGTGTATTATCTAAAATACCAAGGGAAATTAAGTCTGTTTAAGGGTTGGGATCGGGATGATGTCAAGTGACCCGCGCTTGCCTCTTGACCTTTGGTTTAGGCCAGGAACTAAATTAATTTAAATATAGGCTTTAGAGGCTCTTTAGAATATTTTGCGGTTATCAAACATTTTAAAATTATTTTTTGTTCATGCGCACAGTCGGGTATGATAAGCTGTTGGAGAAATTGACAATGACAAAGAAAGTAAAAAGTTCACCGGGCAGCCGCTTTAACTAACCAGCAGCAGCAGTTTACTGTCGCTTCTTGCCAGAACCCTCAGAATTTCTAACTCTTCTCTTCTCTTCTTTCTAACTCTTCTCTTCTCTTTTTTCTAACCCTAAGTCCTAAATTCTGCCTGTCCTATTATTTTTTTAACTGTTTCTTTATATAATTTGCTATGCATAGTTAAATGCTATATAAATAATAAATCAATAAGGAGTAAATAGTAGTCGTAACAAAACGATCATGCCACAAAAGTAGGATAAATGCATTAAGTAGAAGAATTATTTAGGTGTATGTGAGTAACGTAGACATTGACTGATTGAAATCATTCAACAAAAGTAATACACATATCAAACACTACGAATAACTTAAAGCCTACGATTTCTAAAAACCACCACCTACTAACGCCAGATTAAAATATTTATAATGTCTATCTTATTTTGGTACGGCAGGAGTAAAGATCGTTTATTTTGGTTTATCTACAGTATTTCTGTGTCCAGATACATTTCAAGTACGCCAGACGTCACTATCAATGTGAATTTATAAATAACAGTTGCTAGTAAAATAACTGTACATATTTTATTAGTGTTTGACTGTGAAAATATCTATCGCATCAAAGTTCTTATTTATCTTTTGCTTTTTCTTATCATCAGTTCGTATTCGCTAATTTATATCTTCAAAATATCAATTCTATTCTCTCTTTTCGTAAACATTTATGGAAATTTCTAATGTGTTATACTTATTATTTGTTGATGTAATTTAAACTATTTAAAATTTGCCACAACTCTCACACCACTTCATCTAGTCCTAAACTAAGCAGAACTTGTACTATGGGTACTATTTCGAGCTACCGAGGTGAAAAGTAGTATGTGCGACACGTGATCACAGTTATTTACATCTCGTGCTTTTGAGTCCCTCACTACGCTCAATATTCAAACCTAGAATCACGAGCGTAGCCAGTATACTATAGAATCTTTCGCTTATTAGGGTCTGAAAATTAGCACTCGAAGAAAATACGAACTTTGCTCTTTTGTTTCACAAATAACTATTGATACTTCCAACACAGCTTTCGAGCACATCATTTCCCGTTTTGTCATAACTTGATATTAAATGAAAACAAACCTCTTGCAAACGAGATGTTTCTATCTTAATTACAATATTCAAGTGCAAAGTTCATACATTTAATAACGTAGCCTCAAGTATAAACTTTCAAACAACATCACGGGTAGATGTTAGCACCTCATCACGTAAAGTCTGTTAATCTAAAGTTGTCAAGTAAGTCGGTTTGTATGAATTCTACCAATTTCCTGATAAGCCTGATTTTGTAATTTTGATTTGATAAGTTTTCTTCGCAACTTCACTCTTCGATGTTTTTTTTTTTTTTTTTTTTTTTTTTTTTTATATGTTCGGCGAACGCTTGTGCGTTCACCACGGGCTTGTCCCCTGACTTTATCAGAGTCCTTATACATCTGGGTTTTTTAATTAATTTCGTTGTTGTTGGTGTTTTGTTAAATTAGCCTATTTCCATTGTTTTCTTGAGATCTTGTTTTTTATTATCTTTTATTTGCATGTTCTTAAATTTATCTTTATTATTGTTTTTCCTATATTTGTTATTTACTTTTTCTTTTATCCCTTTTACGTTGTTTGTATTTTTAATCCTGTTTTTGTTATCTTTTTTGTTTTACATGTTCTTAATGTTATCTTTACTTTTATTTTTCTTATAATTGTTATTTACTTTTTCTTTTCTGCTTTGCATGCCTTAAATGTTCTCTATATTTAATGTTGTACTTATACCCAGTGATTGTTTTTTCCTTATAATCCCGTTATTTGTTTCTTTTATCTTACTTAGTTTGGTTTCTTTCTTTTTGTTATTATATATTTTTACCTTGTTTTGTTTCACTTGTTTGTTTGTAAGTTGCCTTCTCCTTTTTTCTTCGTGTTTTTTCCGGGTTTTTTGCAAGCTTCCTTGGTGCAGCTCCGACTCCTCCCGGTCGGGATCGCAAATGCAGTCAAGACTAAATCCACGTATTTTGAAGCGATTTGTCTTCAATTTTTTAAAAATTTTGTGCTGTGCGTCCTTTCCTACTAGAGGCTTCTGCTTGCTGTAGATGGCAAGGGGTGGAATGAGTCGGAGTCCCGAGGGACCGACAGCAGACCTGTTATCTAACGATACCAGGCGAAGCTTCGTCCCACGAAACTCCGCCCCATTCCGCCAGAGGAACATTGCAGCCCTCTCTCTTTCATCTATCCTGGCTCCATCCAAAAAGATTGGAGTACCGAGGATACTTTGTACCTGGGTCTGGGGCTGCATGTCTTCGAAGCAAGCGAAACTGCGACTTACCTGGTTGATCCCCGTGACCACCTTAGCAATACGCCACGGCTGATCGGGCGAGCGCGTCCCATTTTCGGCGAACAGGGCACTCCCTATCGAACGCGTTGTGTTCCGATTTTGGGAGCTTGGCGGCGGTGCAGTTGATGCAGGCAGGAGGCGCTTTGGCCTGGTTGGAAGGGCAGTCGACTTTCAGGTGCGGGCCGCCGCAGTGGGAACAACTATCCACCTCCTCTGAGCACAGTCTGCGTCCATGCCCAAAGTGCAAGCACCTCGAGCACTGGACGACGGGAGACTGGTCGAGGAGGCGTACCCTCTGCAAGTCTATGTGCAAACGACCCGCATCTGTCAGCCGCTTCCATACCTGAGGAGAGACCTGAAGGACGACGTGGTTTTCGAGGGGGTTCCGGGCTTTCCGCCGGTATTTCACCGCCACTCTGATCTCGTCCTCCCTCAGGCCACTCAACAGGTGGCTGTTTTGCGACCTCACTGCCTGCTGGATGTCCTCGTCGGTGTTATACACGAGGACATCCATTGCTATGACCAGGGGGTCCTTGCTGACTGCATGGTCGACAGTTAGCCTGATCTGCGCATCGCGCAGTTTTTCGGCCAAAAGGCCGATCTGCTCTTTGTCGTGGCAGCCAACAATTACCCTCTGGTCACGCGCCTTTCGTACCCTGTCCACCCTGAAACCGGTCGTTTTCGCGTCCAACGCCGACCTGATTTTGTCCAAAATGGTCGCGCTCGTATCCTTCACATCCTCCGAGGCGATGATAACGGAGTGAAGTGGTGGATTCGGAGCATTGGGCTTTGCAACCGCCTCAGCGTATGTAATCTTTTGAGCCGCGCACGAGCTGGTGACAGTGCTCGCGACTTCCGCTGGCAAGAGCTTGAGGCGGCCGGTCAGCTCCTGAGTGTGCTCCTTACACTCGTCCACCGACTTCTTATGCTCACGCATACTTTGCATGAGCTCCGTCATTATCGCCTCCGAGGGCGAGGGTGTGTCCGGGATCGGTGTTACCGGGCGCACTGCTGTGGGTGCGGATATAGTTCCGGCCTTGGTATCACCACATAGTTTCGCCCTTTCCTGTTCGGCTTCCTTCACCAGCCGGTAGAGACCGTCGATGGCCTGGGTGACGTCCTCTTTGATGTCAGTTTTGAGGTTGCGGCTGGCTTTCAAAGCAATCTTGGCCTTCGTCACCCAGTTCTTGGCCTGCTGGAGTCTACCGGCTGTTGAGGTTTTCGGGCTGCCCGACGCCTCTGTAGCCTTGGAGGGTTTCCTCGGCTTAACAGGGGCGGCGGGTGCCGAACAGGGTAAGGGGTTTTGGCTTGCCTCCCATTCCCCGACACTCCTCCTAACATTCGTCTGCGCTTGCTGAGCCGGGCTCGCGGTGGTTTTGGTTGGCGTAGCCGGGCTCACGCTAAATGTCCTGTTCGGAGGAGTAGTCTGGGAAGGAGACGCCATTTTCTTGGCCGGGGTGCGGAACATTATTTAAATGTGGGGGTCCAAACAAGTGGGTACACCACGCAGTGTATAAGGCCGGTGGTGCACTATAAAGACCTACCTAATCCTAACCAAACCTGTGTAATGCGAATCAAATTTGATCAAAAGATCTAATAAGTTAAATATACGTGATTGAGTAATAAAATTGTAAATAATAAATGATTAAAATAGTCGAGTATACCAATTTGGCCAAAAAGCCGGACGTCACAAGTCAAATGAGTCTGTATAATTGTCAATAAGTCTTAATTCTAGCTGCCAATAGGGCCGTCAACACAATAGTCAATCTTATTCTAATACTCGATCAATAGAATCGGTTGTCTAAAACTTTGGTCAAAAGACCTCTGTCTTCAAGACAGGACAAGCACAAACACGTAAATAACAACCGTCAATAAACGGGAGTCTATAGTAGGAGTCAAAAGAACTCTCGTTTGTCAAAATTAAGAAAAAATATTTCTTGTCCAAAAAATTTTTCCACCAATTTTTCTGCGGACCCTACCAGAATCGATATACCCAAGCAAATAAAGGGAGGGTGGGCGGGCGATTTTTTGACGTTTTATGCTACGGATTTAAATAAATGGGGTGTCGGGGGAAAGGTCTCGACGAGCCCTATCCAGAGAAATAAAAATTTTGAAAATCAGATGTAGGGTTGCCAAATTAAAAATAAAAATGTAAAAATTTTGTACTAAAACGTCAATTTTTCTTCTTTCTTTCAGGTGGTATGCTCCAACGGTACGTCGGAGGGTGCGGATGCAGTGGCTGGACCTCGGGGGTGGATCGACGCACAGGTGGTAAGTATCTCAGCGCTCACAATGTCTTGGAAAAGTTCAAAAATGCCTCACAGAGGTCGTTACTACAGCGATTTCACAGAATATTACGAGTTAAATGAAAAATTTCGAAAAACTATGCTTCACAACCCCTGTTAAGGGGTGGCGTCGCGTAGGGGGCGGTAATGCCAAGTTTTTAAAACCAAAAAATCTAGAATCCTTTAATAAATAACAAAGTTGAGGGTGATTTAGTCAGACTTAAACGAAATCACGTGGAAATTTGTAAGTCAATAGGGGTGACTGCTAAGGGTTGGTGCCAAAGGGTGTGTTAAAAACACTAAGGGGTGCTGTAGGGATGTTATTGTAACGATTAGAAAGTTATCCCAAGTCAAAGTTCGGACAAAAATATTTTCCACTCTTCGATGTTAGGTACTATTGCATTTAATCTTGTACAGCGCGAATATTTATAAAATTCATTATATTATGTTACACTTACATTGGATTTCGTCACAATTCATGAGATAAATAATTAATAAAATTAATAGAATGTGTAAAAAGTACAATTTAGTATGGCCTCAAACAGATATTTTGCAGGAAAAACTTAATAAATTCAAATCATCATTATGTAATTTAGAATCTTAATAGCTGTGAAACTAATTTAATTTGCTAAATTTAATCTTATTATTAAGTTGTTAAATTTCTTTTGTTCTATGTTTAACATACTACCTTTCTTGTTGAAGCTATTTGATTGGAGTGCTGTGTACAGATGTAATTGGATGTCAGATTTACAATTTATTTCATGTAAAACATAAAAATGTAAGAAGTGTTTAATCTGTCATCAGGAACAGATGACAGATTAAACACTCCTGACATTTTATACCTTATAATTATAATAATATAATGAAGAAGATGAAGAATTGTTTCCTTTTGGACCAAAATGAAGATCAAAAATCTTTCTGGTCTGATATGAGCTCCTAGTCATGGCAACACAGCAATTTAAGTCCCAAGCAGAGCAGAATTAAACTCGTTGATTGAATTTGAAATCTTATTAAAACGTTGCTTGAGTATGTTAATTTATATGACAGACATTGGAGCGAGAATCTTGAGTATGAGCAATTAATAGCGATGGAGAAATTATTACATTTTCGTGAGGTTAAAAGCTTTAGGGCTTTTACATTTTAAATGTGATTTTGACTATCAAGTGAAATAAGGTTTTATTGTCTTGTATAATTCTATTCTGATGCCTAATGTATCGCAGAGCTGAGAACGTGACGGGTAGAAGAATTTGCCACTTTATTATCTTACTTAAAATAAATTCCCACAGGTTTGGATTATGTAGGTAGTAGGTAGGTACTTGTACTTTTTTAACTATTCCGGGATTCCGTTCCAAGTTATTTAATAGGAAGGTAGTATTTCACATTAATGCAAACATCAAATCACGTCATAAAAACATTTAAAATTTCGCACTAATTACATGTTACATGCAAGACAAACATTAAACTTGACTGCCAAAACCGCCCATTAACCGACCTTCGAATATAGACCTCAATTTACTAATCCAATTAATGGTAACTACATTTACACATAATTTAGTCGTTAATATAAACTGCAGTTACTGTTATGATCAACGACAAAAAAAAATGTCAAGTGTAAATAGAGCTCTTGTAATAAAAGTTGTTTGAATTTTCTTTTTATAACTTTTGTTAACTTAGTTGTCACTGCCTCCCTGCTTATTTCTATGCCTATTTTACGATAACTTGGCACAACTTTATCAATTATTAAGTTGAAGTCATTTATTAAATCTTATTCAAGTTCATCCACTACTCTATAAAAACCGGGTGTATCAGCTAAAAACCATACACCTTGGTGTCTACCAAGGCGACATAATATATGACTGTTAAGCTTTAGGTATTTTTTCACGGAACACCAAAACACATAAACAATGTTAGTTATACCTTAGTTTTTTGCCAAGAGGCATGCCATTTGGCAATTCGGTGCAATGTGACCTAGATCTGGCAGGCGGGGATTGTGATATTAAATAATAGAGATACCGGTGGACACATCCGCTTCCGTTGTGGTTTGACCTAAGCGCAATCGGTCATCATCAACAGATACAGCCTATATGGATACCTGTAATTTTCCATGAAATTCGGTA
Organism: Hypena proboscidalis; assembly: GCA_905147285.1. NCBI lineage: Eukaryota > Metazoa > Arthropoda > Insecta > Lepidoptera > Erebidae > Hypena > Hypena proboscidalis. Next base: position 20,845,053 of record LR990130.1, read on the forward strand.
ATTCATATTCCATGGCACTTTGACAGCTTTAAGAGATACAGACTTATCAAATGTACGATATTGTGTGTCTCCACTTTAGTAATTTAATGGACGAGATACATAGGGACAACATTTTCTTGGCATTTTGCAGTATTTGGAACTTCTGTTCCAAATCCTTATTAAATTGTCAAAGAATATGTTTGAATTCTATCAAATCTCCTAATGGTCAGACTTCATGACTTATTTTCTAATAAAAATGTGTTAACAATGTTTAAATAACAACAGTCATTCTGGTACATATTTAGGCACATGAAAAGAACGTACAAATAGAGTCATCTTATTCAGTTCGGACGTGCCCAAAAGCTTAAATATTGCCACCTGTCAGAACCGGTGACAGTATTGACAACTGTATTGTGTTACAGTTGAATGACCTCTGCCAGTTGTGGCAATGTATTGTTTGTATGCTCTCGTTATTACCACCTAAAGTAGGTTTGTACGATTTGCAAACCGCTCTGCCATGTTTGAGTGGCTTTCTTTTGGTCAATGGCATTTGTATGTCATTCTTTCCAACATTTAGACAGTTTACGTCGGTTTACATTCTTCCACTATATTTGAATTTGAATATTAACCTTACGGGCACAATTGGACTGGTAATATCTGCTTAAAATACAGCAAAAATTAACAGAGATCATGTCAATTATGTCAATACGTAAAAAATAGAAAATGCATTCATTGCCAGTAGGAGGAAAATACGTTGGTGGTTCAGATTTTAGAATTGTAAATCCAGTTAATATTCTCCTCGTAATACTTATTAGGTTAAGTAAGAATAAGATCTATTGAGTAGACATTAGTGTACTTTGACAGAAAACAGTCTTAATTCGTAGCTTATAGGACTTACACGACACTTGGCATACGTGACATTATCAGATAAACAAACCTGTTTTACCAGAAGATATAGCATATTAAGCTCACTCACTCAACAAAAGAAACATTAGCATTGACACAATTATATATAGCAGCGACAATAATAACGGATATCTATAGGTACTAAATATTATAAAACAAAAAGTTTATGTTTGAACGCGCTATTCTCAAGAACTATTGATTTAAATTGAAATAATAATATTGTATTGAATAGCCCATTTATCAAGGAAAGGTATAGGATATATAACATCGCGCTATACCTGACAGGAGCCGAGTAGTTACGATAATTACGGATGAAACCGCGGAGAGCAGATAGTAACGGATATCGCAAGTAAAAGTCCTTGCACTATAGCTTAGAGGCCAACCACCTTCGATCTGTGCACATATCACATGAGTTTCTATGAATCATTGTATAATGTGTGAGATTGATCTAGTTAGATTGACGTAACTGAATATATTATTTGCTAAGACTAGAGCACGCATGCGATGTCTGCGTTGTTTTATTTCATGTTAATATGAATTATGATAAGGACGGTTGAAGCTTAAGAAAGCTTCAAGTTAGAAGAGCAAGTAGATGTAAGAAAATTTGCAATTATTTATTTAAATTCACTGAAAATGTTACTGAATTAATCATTGTGCGACTCATTTATACACCTACAACTATATTTATGTAGATTATAACAAGAAATAAGCATGATAAGTCGCACACATGATTTTTTTATTATTTTCTTTACCTATGCCTATCAGTGCAATAATAATAACAATGTTTTGAACTCGTTTTTATCGCAATCACAATTTGAATGCTACTTGAAGAGTATAATGGAACATTTAACATAACAAATTCATATCCATTTGTTTATAAATCATATGAAATCATGCGAGTTTTAGTGCAATTTAATCTTCAGATTACCACAAACGATATTTTTATACCTTTCACATCTTTAGTTTAGTCATTTCCACCTTAGGCAATCAGTGATAAAATAAATCTTAGTCAATCTGATTTAATTGTACAACCAAAAATTATGTACACATTTACGCCATTATTTATTACACAAACGTAATTTAGGTAACTGTAAAATCGGATCTAAAATTATCCTTAAAACCGGATCAGAGCAAACCATTGAATATTTAATCTCGTGTTCTAGATTGCGTGCCAGCCGATTTAACTCGAAAATTCAGTGCTTTTAATCCGGTACCGATCGATACAACGAAAGTGGGATGCGTTGACAGAACTAGCAGCCTGCTCCAAAACTGTTGAATAAGGTATTATTTAACAAATCTATTGACTGTGGATTGGTGTGTGATAGTCAAGTTTGCGATGCAAGGACAGAAGTTTGCTAAAGTAAGTAACAAGCTGATTGCAGGTGATAATAGTTATGCCGCATATACAGTCAGCAGTTTTTTGCACTTTAAAGGAGTGAGTTTACTCTGAAGCTGACTGTAACTACAACGTAGTCATAATTACGACCGTCCATTCAAGTGTCAATTGGTCAGAAGGGAGTACTACCTCAGATATTTTCGAATTATAAATATAAACATTAAAGATACAAATCACTAACGTGCCAAGTAAACTAACAATAAAATATCATAACTCGTCGACAAATTGTTTCGTCGCAGTATTCTTGCAAATGACGTGCACATAAAGCCTTTAAAAATGTGAGAGCTACTATAAAGAGTTAGAATGTGGAGACTGTTGAGAGTGACCTATATAGGTCTCAAGTCTTGCCTCTGAAAAGAGTGCCCCACCGAGCACAAAAGCTTTACAGCATTCTGTAATATTAAAGTAATACAAACAAACAAACAACAAGCTTGGGGAGCGATGAAAATTTCGGTGCTTTCGGAAAAGTGTGTGAAATATTTTACTTTGGTCCCTACTACGAGTGAGTCACCACAAGTGAGTAAAGAATTGGGAATAATTTCGAGCAAAGGATAAACGATAAGGAATGTTTGACAAGTTAACTATTAGCATGACTATTTATTTATGAATGCAACAGTTACGTTTTGCATCATCGCATTTTTTTGCTTTCGATCGAACTTGATTAGAATTAAATGGGTAAATGTTGCTGTAATATCATTAAAGTTACTAAACCAATCCATCGATCGATGGCAAACTGGATCAGTCCTCGTCGTTCGATTGTTCTGGTGTAGTAAAAAATATCGATCGACGTCGACGAATCTATTTCACCAGACTACAAGACACACGGCACTCCGCTCTGCCCGAGTCTGTGTTTACGCATGAGTTCAATCTGGGAGACTTCAAAGCAGGAGTAAATGGGCATCTCATAAGTAAGTCTTGATCGTAGACCGCATCATCACTTACCATCAGGTAAGATCGTATCGTGGTCATACGCATGCCTATCCACAATAAAAAATACCAATCGTATGTTATATGGAAAAGCCCAGTATCGTCATATTACACACAAAACAAAGACAGTAAACAATAGTAATAATGTACATCTAATTTTACGATCAATACCAGTTCAAATGACCGGCGAGGTCGCACTGAGGGTTTGCACGAATGGTCATAAATTCGAGCTTTGATGTACACATGGTACACATAAAGTCATACATTTCCAGTATAAGATGGCCTGGCATTATTATAATGGTTTCCCGTGCAATGCGAGACCATCTTGTACTTGAAATGTATAACTAGATGTGTAGTTGTGTACTATGGACGTTGCGAAACGTCGATTTTATTTACATTAACTTACTGCATGTGTGCTTTTCATTTGTATGACAATGTGGGTGCGGTATTTTACAATGGAAAATTTCTTATATTGTTTACCTTTCTGCCTTTACCACATTAGAACTATACAAACGGGCAAACGAGTAAACACACAGGGGATTTCTCGATTACCCATCGTTTTTGTTCATGGAAGCGTCAAATTAAGGTTTATTTATTTATTTTCATTCCACAAATAGTACCTATCCTTCATATAAGCTTAAAACCAGCATGAACTGGATTTACTATTTTTATATGAATATTATATTAAATATATGATAGACATTAAATGCTTACTATAAAATTATTATTTAATTGTTGACGAAGTATTCCAAGAAGCAAATAAGTAAGTATGTTATGTTGTTTTTCTAAAGAATAAATGCGAGTGCATCGAATTAATTATTTGGTTATTATAAATGCACTCAAGAATGTAGCCTTGAAAACGTTTTGACGCGTAGGTTTTGTATTGCGTGATATTCAGGAGACACTACGCAATATTTTTCCAGTGTTTTTCTTTCATCCAAGTATCTACTACGCAGTGTGGCGGCGAAGGCTATTTATTTGCTTAAGGTGGCAAAATTGGTTGGCTGTTTTCCATACAAAAGTAATATGGGATTAATCTTGATATTATTAAGTTTTTATCTATTTGTATGCATTAATGTGTTTTAAATGGGATTTGTCTATAAAAATAGATAAAACTTAATAATATTAAAGTAAAACCCATATTAAGTTAGTATGAAAACACAACGCTCGGGAGTCTAACCTTAATAATAGGACCTACGGCCCTATTTAGCGCATGTGTAGGTATTTTATACACTTCAGATGAGATATAACGATTTATAAAAAAAAACTATTTATTCAGAAAAGTTTTTCTTTTTCGTAATAATATTTTAACCAGAAAAATGACCATGTCTAGAAACTGTGGTATCAATAAATGTCGCATCCATCCCGTTTAACTTGTCTTGTATTTATATGAAAAACGTAGCCAACAGTTTCCAACATCTATCAAGTTTACTGCTGCATTCATAATTTCAGCTCGATCCCGGAACTCGAATTGAATATAAATCAAAATGCCTAAAGCATTCTTTCAATTAATTCCAGCCGAGCGAGGCCATGACTGAATATTTTTCGTGAAGCCCGCATCCCGTCATCAATCACATCGATTTTATGTGAACGGTATAAATTATTTATTTTTTACATATATTCTTTACTGATTTATTATTTGTATACAGAACTACAATTAGGTATATTTATGTATTAAATTATAAATACGACTTGAAATTCAGCAACCAGCTAATAGTGGCTAGCTGTCAGTATGATCGAACGTACGTACTCAAGCTTTTAGCTAGCTTAATCAATATCATAGCTTGGAACATTATTATTTCTATCACATTTTACTAGAGCAAAATATTAATGGACTAATAACAGTTACAATAAACATTTTCGTGACATAGAATTTAAACATTGCACAGATTGGTCGAAAATATTGAACAAAAGCTTCATCATTATCGCTCCACAAAAGCCTTAATACTCCATCCGTGGAGAGATAAACCAGCTCACAAAGTACAACTGGGAGATGCAAAAAGCGTGACCCATATTCCTATAACGAGGCTCTCCGTGGATTGGGGTCGCCACTTATGAGTGTAATGCAACCCCGTACTCCAATCCGTTGGGAGCTCTCCGAGGAAATGCAAGCAGATAAAACTTCTTTTTTTTTAACTGGTATGCCAAATGAAGCGTTGTAAAATACATTTGCTTAGTAATAAAAACAAAAGCAGAAATAGCCAGTTGGATGGCAAATATTTGGTGTGGAAACATATCTACTTGTGCATGCGTAATAATTAAAACAAAAAGGTGACACTCCGATGTCTCTAAATTGAAAACCGAAATGCTCTTCAAGAACGTAGATGACTATGCAAAGTAATGCAGATTCAAATAGAAAGCATTTAATTGGTACAGTCATAAAGACATGCAAAAACAAAAGACACGTGTTTCCATTTTAACTACTTTGAGGAATGACAGCGTTATACCGCATTGTGTATATGAATTAGTGATGTAACGAATGTACGATTTCTCACATTCGCCAATGCGAATATTCATATCAAACACTTTACTTCTTCGAATTTTAAAATGTTATTGCAAAGCGTCGTGCACTAAAGCGTCTTCGCTGCCAAGGGTCAGGAAGCGCTGAAAGCACCGACTATTTACTCATTTTCCTAAAAAATCATGAATCAGCACTCAATTGTTTTTGCCACCATGGAGCGCCAGCTATTATAAACATTTTCTTTAAAACTAAAAACTGGCACTAAAGCGTCTTCACCGCAAAGGAGACATCTCATACAGGAGGCTCCGCCGTCAAGAGTTTGAGGGTGCCTATGGCACCTCTTGACCCTAAGCGCCTGGAACGACCGCTCCGTTTACCATATGCGTGGGTCAGCCATGGGTAGCTGACAACAGGCGTGTAACTTAGGTGTTACCCGACGACGGTGAAGCCAAAAGGAAGTATAATGATTTTGTTATATTTATGTATGTTTGTTTATTGACTTATCTACTACACGGGTGAAATTTTCAGAGAATGTTTGTTTGTTTAATATGAATATGATCTCGGGAATTAGCGGTTCGATTTATTTGATATAGTTCTCAAAAAAGTTTCTAGGTATTTTTCTTTAATTGCTAAACTAATCGAACACGGCGCAGAGAGGTTTAACGTGGTTTAAACCACTGAGGCAGCTATTGGTTAATAGAATTATTTCACGTTGACAAACTCGCGATCGCGAGCAACATGCAACAGTTATATTATATTATCTTTGCAGATACATCCATTCAATGTTTAGTTTTCTTTTTGTTTGTCTTAAAACATTCGCATCAAATCATGCGAATGCGAATATCCAGCAATGTTCGAATATTCGTTACATCAACAATATGAATTGACAGTTGGCAAGACTATTGTCCTCGAGCCACATATTGCCCTAGTTGCCTACAATTCCCTGGACAGTAATAGACATAACGCAAAGCGAAAATAAAACGCCTCGACTAATTCAAATGCAAAGGAACAATCCGAAGTTACGCGTATCTCATGTACAGTCGGCTCCATATATTAATATATGAGTGCATTTTAGGCGTTCTTATATATCTGGATATTTTGTCTGTGACTTAATATAAGGAGAAGACTGTTTGTCTCTCTACTCCTCTATGTAAATACAGCATGAAGAACGTTGACTTCTTTACAAGTATTGAGACTAGCTGGCTGTGAAAATCCGTACTTCTACACAATAGCTTGACCTACATTCTCGCAAGTGAACGAACGCTTGAGTATTTAAAGTTTTAAATGCTAGGACGCTAAACGCTCTACATACAAGAAAAAGTAATTTTGCTCCAATACTCAGAAGGACTACAATGAATTCAGATTGGTTAGGTACACAATTTTCGTATCACGTAGAAAATAAGAGTGCGTGAGTCGATTTAGGAGTCAATTTAGCGCCGGGGCACCGTACTCCTGAAAAAAGGTTTTGTTATTTCGCCGTGATGAAACATACGAGGGTTTTTACCAAACTGGAAAGGAAATTGATCGTCTACCGGCTCCAGAAATAGACTGATGTCTGCTACATTTCAATGGAAAGAGAGAAACAAATTCAACAGAGCTAGCAGATTCTGTTAAAAGCAACGTTATATTCGAGACATTACATCGAAACAAACTGCTTGCAAGAAGTAATTTGGACGGAGATAATTCTTGGATGCCTTTCGGTAATTACGCTGAGCATTGTATTAATAAGATGTTGTTGTTTATATTGTTGGCGTCTTGAGAGTAATCATGAAGTGCTAATGCCTTTGTGAATTAATTAAATGTATGCGTGAATAGACTTCTGTGCCTAACGTGTATATTATAAAGGAAACCCAGGGATTAAGTCAGATGAATGAGCAACAGTGGCCGGCTGCTGATAAAATCAGTGTTCACACACCAATCAGCTTACCCGCCGTGGCCATTATGCCAATAATCCGTCGGTTCTGCTTGTTATGGCCAATGGGCAGTGAACATGACAGGTACTAGATATGATGTTGATATATGCCGAGTTTATTATGTCTGTGTAATGACTAGCCTACAGTTTTACGCAAACGAACTCACCACAAAAAAATTCAGCGTTTTATTCGCATAACTTTATGGACTGGAAACATTTATCACTTAAAGCCCGTGTTGCCTACATATCCCATTAAACCTGCTCTAAATAACCCATATCTGGCTAAAATATCGTGAAAGCTAAGTCCAATAAAACGGAATATTAGGAAACTAGCCAAAAGCCTCGAGCAAAGTGGTGGTACTTCACATTTCTAAAATAGACACACGGAACAATACCATATCAAAAACAAGTAGGCACTCTAAGATGGAAATGAAAGGATATCGATGCCAAATGCTCGGGCCATTATCCTAAGAGGCTAACACCAACGCAGTGGAGGAAAATTCACGATTTATATCAGTGCTAAACACCTACATATAGGATATATTAATCATTTATTTATGTATGCATTTAAATAACAGCAATAAAAACTTTGTAATTTCTACCAAAAAATGGTAAAAACGAATTCTTTGCAAAAACGGTGCCAGCCAATATTAGATTGTATGACAATTTGGCACCAACAGCATGATACAATTTGGTTCTGGCCACACAGTAGCATTATGTTCTATATATATTTCAGTTTATTTATTTGCTATCATTCACCTACTCCGCAGCTATGCAATGATATCACTCGTTGACTAACTAGTGACATTGGAGCTCTCGTATGGAAATCGTAACGGCCTTGGTGGACTATAACGTAGTGATTACATCTCATGCTATAAATCTCGATATAAAACAAAAGTAGTGGCAGTTAATACAGCACTAAAACGATCACAAAAAGTTTGGAAAATAAAACGTATTGAAGGGTACCGAGTAGGCCGTTTTATTGTTGTGTATAAAAGTTCCTTACATCATCGGCTTGTATCGGTAGATAATCTTGTTTGTGGGCGTCCGGGAAAAGAGGAGGTCCTGGCTGAACTAAATGGAGATTGGCTGTTGCTTTCAGCAAACGTAATCGAAAAATGTACTGTTTGAGCTTCAAATAAACTTTTAATCTTTTCAACGGACAACGGTTTTAGTTTAAAATAAAAAACTAACCAAACTTAAAAGTAGCTTACAGGCAAATTGTGATGTAAAAAATGTCTGTAACACATCTTTTAAAAACCGGCCAAGTGCGGGACGGACCCGCGCGCATCATCATCACATCATCTATAAAAACGGCAACAATCATGTCTGTTGTAGGCTGTAGCCACGCTGTAATATTTATTTTATTTTAACTAAAATATATTTTTTTAAGTGAATATATTACTGAATATTTGTGAAAATACCAAGCGTCTACCTGTTACCGTTATCAATATCTACCTGAAACGAGAAAAAAAATCACGTTTGTTGTATGGGAGACCTCTTTTTTAAATATTTGGTTTTTTTGTATTTGTTGTTATAGCGGCAATAATTTTACATCATCAGTGAATATTTTAACTGTATAGTTATAACGGTTCATGAGATACAGCCTGGAGACAGACGGACAATGAAGTCTCAGTAACAGGGATCCGTTTTTACCCTCTGGGTACGAAAAACAAAGTGAGCTCATTACACCGACTTAGGTATAAAAACAATATCAAACAGAACAAACGAGAAACAAATGTAACTGAAAATGTGAAACATATTCACGGCATATCAAGATAAATTGTTCTCCAAGCCGACGTTTCACTCACTTTATGTCTCTGGTAATGCTGCAAGCAGGAAAAGTTTATAAAGTCTTATCAACGTGTCGCGAGTAATATAAACCGTTTGTGTAGTGCGAAACGGAACAGGAAGCCCCTTCTCGCTCCAATGCTTACAGAAAACGAACAAACAACATGTAATGAGAGTTTCATTCAAGCTTTTTGTGCGGCCCTTTCGACCTTTGTGTCGCCATTGTGGATAACTAAATTGGGTTACAATGAGAGATTAATTGAATAGCCGGCGTGCATTCCACACACTTTCGATGGAAGTGGCATTCGTTTTAAAACGTTAACGCAAATGTGGTTATCTGTAAGTACATATTGATAAGTAAACACATAAAGATAAGAAGGATGGGCATCGCAACAAGATTCCCTTACGGTCACATTGTTCAGCATGCGGCCAGTGGTGAACGTTGCCAGTTTTCAGATCGATACGAGGAGAGCAGCACTGGCGGGGAGCCAACCACTAAAACACGGCAAGTCACAGTTTATGTCGACGCAGCGATATACAAACGGTACCTTTATTTATTAGTGGAAAAACATCTACTCGCATGATGTTGTTGACGTAGAGGTACTCGAACGCTATCTGCCTGAAACCAAAGCGGGCAGCGATAACGCTGAAACTCACAGTGTCACGGGCGGACGTTTGTGCGTTCGAAATTAATAAAGTGAACGACATTGACACACCAGCGCCGAGGGACAACAATAAAGACATCGTCAGAGAGAACAAACTGATTCGTGTTTGAGACGTACGTGTAGAGACCGGGCGTAATGTAGGTACTTTTTTTCCGTTTAATAACACTACATATAACATGATTGATGCTTTCAGAGAATATCTAGTACTCAAAGGAAATCCCATAAGACTAGACATTACCATACAAAGTGCAAATAGGTCCCAGAGAAGCAGTATTGTTCAAAGAACCATTTAAGGATTTCTTGAGAACATTGTTCCTGGTGTTAGTCAATAAAATCATAGCTTGAATATAGTGAGGATTGATTCAATAAATTCTAGCGTACATTACATAATAGCGGGCGATGACAGTAGAGGAAATAGTCATTTTGGAGTCATCCGGCGCTAAATTGACACTGCTCTGTTCCACCTCCTCACGACACCAATCATCCTATGACACAAACTGTGCAGCATATACCTACATCTTTATGTATGCGGTTTATATTTTATTTTGTTATATTTTTTTTTATAAGTAAATTATATATATATATATATATATAAACACAACTCACATTTATCATAAACACATATTATGTTCGCATTCCTGACAATTACACAAGACCGTGTTGAGAAGGAAGTGAGACGTGTATGAAATTGACAGTACGGCGGACGCAATGCAAATCTGTGGCGTGCCGGCGACATCCATTTATCGTTTTGATCACGTCAACCCGGTCAGATACCCAACTGATTGATAAAAGACTCTGTTACCAAGCACGAGAGCTCAATTTAAACGTCTATAAGAAACACCAGGGACATGAATTAGGACCCAGGCATAATAGTTCGTAACACAAAGGTATAGAGTGTAAATTCGGTTTTGACGACATGAAGGGTAATCGAGATATAGACGGCAGAGACTGGCTAGGCAATTTGCCTATTGCCGAGTTCAATTATCGCCCCCCGCACTCATTACTGAATTAAGGCGAGAGCGACTGAAAATTTTGTGACGCCTCTGCTCTAGAATTGAGAGTACTTTATATAACCGGTTGTTACCTGACATCATTGAACGATATCATTCAAGGAACTTAGGCAATATAAAACACACTTTAGGATGTAGGCTTTTAGCACTGAAGAGCATAATGATTCTAATCTTTCATGTTGAGAGTTTTAAGTGCAGCATACAACTGAATCATGGAAGACAATTTGGATTTTGGCAAGTCTAAAATACTCGTAACATCTAAGTTTCAAGTAGTTTGGTCTTGAAGCCAAAAATCAAATTAGTTTCTGTGACTCAGATATAAACCAACATTTATCAGAGTACAAAAGTACAACCAAACCACATCGCGCCCAAAAAAAAAAACGGCTGCTTGATTGCGTTCGATTCAAATTTGTCAGTTCATTGCGCCGATATAATTTGCCTATTTAAAACGAAAGTAAACATTGAATAAACCACAGCAAACTCATAAATCGATCATTAAATTTAAGAGACGTAAAATTTTTCGTCATAATAAAATAATGACATTCAATAAAGCAGAGCGTTCATAAACCGTTGAAGCAATAAAATTAACAGCAGCCATTTAAGCAGGCGAGAGAGCTTTAATACTAATTAATAAACCCGCCTTCACATCTAGCGAGGAAATTGATCGTTCAGAGAATAATTTAGTTTTCAAACGAGCGAGCATAATATTGGATGAAGTGTTCACGTTTGATAATCCAGATGATTAATCGCTTGTGTAAACTAATTGTTTTTGAAGTTGGGAGACCAAATAGCTAAATGAATCTCTGAATCTTCATCAGTCGAGATAAATACGTTTTTACTATTAGTAAGTCTTTCAAAGGAAAACCCATAACAGAATATAATAGAACTATTACTCATTGTTCGTACCTATCACATACGGATTTTCCTCACAGATATGTATGCTTAGCTATTCATTAAAATATACGTTAACGCACACCTTTTCTATCTAAAACCGATGTAAAATAAAAACGTTCTTTCGGTGGCAACCGAAATCTTGTCAATGGTACATGACTAGATTTAACCCGATCGAAAATAAGATGGGATTCAAGACAATGATTGTTATTTTCATTTAAGATCTCTCCAACAGCAAAAAAAAATTAATTGGTCATTCCGTGACCTAGCGCTTGCAACGACGTCGCAAACTTAACGAATCTGCAGCAATTTGCCAAAGTTTCGAAGTAAATTATTCGAGTCTTTCAATAATGAAGTTATATCACTTACCGGGCATGAAGTGCAGCAACGCAGCAGTGATGGGGTAGAGACTGGGACTGTAGGTAATGTCGGGGCAGGCATAGCCGAGCACGGAGACGACGCGGTCGGCCACGGCCCGGCCCTTGCGAGTCAGGTGGTAACCGAGGCAGTGTGTCGCCTCCACGAAGGGCGGCAGCATGATCGGCTTGTCCGGCAACTCCACTGTGCCGAATACCTGGAAAGAAGAAACATTTGTTAGAAACGTTTGTCATAAAGATACATCGATATCAGGTCTTCTAGAGAAGGAAACTTTCAAGGCTGTTTTGTTTTATCAGATATCGTGTTTGTGATGCCGTAACCCCACAGATTTTTCATAATTACGAAATTTGTGTCTTGATCAGAATATGAGGTTATAAAGATTCGTGTGCAATTAAACTCTTGAAGAAGACATTCTTCTTCCGTTTGACTACTATTGATGCTTTATTATGGATGCTGCAAAGGATCCAAAACGTAAAATCGAAAAGTAAATGAAATAGCCCAAAAATGATAAATGTTAGTGCTAGTGGTAAATACAAATTAAATCATCCTCTTCAAAGAATACAGACATCATAGTATAGTTACAATATTTCATTACTCGCAAACGTTTCCAAGAAGAAGTTATACCTACAGTAATCGTAAGATTTATACTAAATCACATAAATGTTTTGAATGCTACGAAATGCTAGCATGGTTTATATAAGTCTGCTTATTGTTCAAGATTGGCATCCATCAACATAATAGAATCATTATAAAGGAGAGCATAATGAAGTTGTACTGCCATCCAAACAATATTTGATCTGTTCGACATACTATATCCTGTTATTCTATGCAACTAGACGGTGTGAAACTAATTTCAAAGTGAATGTCTGTTGCTTCGAGTTTGGAATATCGGAGTACTGGAGAATACCGAATGCGCAAAATTCCACAGTGAATATTAAATGAGATTCATATACGTATCTATGTAGAGCGTACGAACTGTGCAGCTATATCTGGAAACATCTCTATATAAATGCAAATTGCCAAAAGATTCTCGCAACAGAGTTACTGGAGAGGAAATTGCCAATTTGTTTGACATTACTTGTGAAGTGTTCGGAGCGTTATCAGCTCGGGCAAATCTCATTCAGGACAATGTGAACGAACTTAACGTCACGCTTATTTTACCCAGAATGGTGTGGCAGAGGTGACAATTTTATTTCGCCTGTTAAACTAACTAACATTACATCTGCACAAAAAAATGGACAAGGCGGACTTGAAGAGTTTTTACCATTTGGAACAAGTGCAAAATCAGACGGAGTATAGTATCTCTTTTAGCGCACACGCGCTTACATTTATTTCCGCGAGACAGCACTAATGGATGTACAAAATATAAACGCAAATAAAATGTATCTTGGCTTCCAAAATATATGAATATAAATATTTTTCTCATTTATTTTTGTTAATCCCAAAATAGACAATATAAACTATGTTTCTGTTCATAAAACATTAAAGATATAAATGTTTATAATACAGAACACATATGATAAAAACCCGCCAAGTGCGAGTCGAACTCGCGCACGTAGAGTTCCGTACCACTATACATCCAAATAATGTTTTTCTTAATTCTTTATTATATTTGAGTTGATTAAATGAAAGGTAAAATGCTGTTTACGATTTATAACGTATTAATAAAACTAATAATTAGATCTCGTTAAAACCAATTACGATGGAAGTTTGTATGGTAATGTACATCATATATTATTTTTACATTTATCATTTCCCTTATTTTAGAAGTTACGGGGGAGACACTTTTTTTCCACTTTGGAAGCGTCTCTCGCGCAAATTATTCAGTTTAGAAAAATAATATATTAGAAACCTCAATATCATTTTTGAAGACCTATCCATAGATACACACGTATGGGTTTGATGAAAAAAGAAATTGAGTTTCAGTTCTAAGTATGGAGGAACCCTAAAAAATGTATTGTTTTCTATTTTTGTATGAAAATCTTAGTGTGGTTCACCGAATACATCTACTTACCAAGTTTCCACAGTATAGCTCTTATAGTTACTAAAAAAAGTGGCTGTGACCAACGGACGGACGGACAGACATGACGAATCCATAAGGGTTCCGTTTTTTTGCCATTCGGCTACGGAACCCTAAAAATCTAACGTTCAACGCTGTAAAAATATGGGAAATTCAATTCTCTTAAACTTCGATTCATTTAGATATTTCAAATGTTTTTTTTTTTTGTAAGAAATACCAAGATTAATACGATTTACCATTTAGTAAATACGATTGAATCACAACAATTGTCTTACAACAACTTAATGTCAAGAGAATTGTCTAATAGTTACGCTTGGAAAATGAAGAGATAAGAAATCGAAACCCAGGGAAACCTGGGACCTCACAATGTTACCACAAGGCAGTTAAAATTATTCAAAACAATGTCTACATGAACTTCAACTATTGTCATGTTTATTATAGCTGATGACGGACGATGATCAAGTCGTTAATTATGAGTTCATGCGTCATTGTCATCAATTCAATAGTGTATTAGTTCTGATTACAGTCTGTTCTCACCGTGTGTAAAAAATGTAGCTGAACGAGCTGTCTACGCACGTGCAAGTCAGTAGTCGATAGATAGATCATAGATTCCTAATAATATTTTTTTAACTTTTCATTACGTTTCGTACAAAAGCCATGCAATATTTTTCTCTCTATTTATTTATTTATTTTTTGGCTCTTCAACAATGAGTACACTGTTACATTAAAAAGGGTTAACATTGTGGACTTAATTCTAAGCGTCTCTAGAGGAGCACAACATAAATGAAATAGAAGTATAATAATAAAAGAAATTAGATGAAATTAGGAATTAGACAACACATTACGCTAATTTAAAAAATAATGCTTGTCTGACAAAAAAAAAGTCTCTAAGTCTTTAGTTATAAGATAATGTGTAATTATGTCAACTTTTCAAAATGGCAATATCATAATTATTAATATTATTATAATATAACGTTGATATCTCACATGAAATAAACAGCCAGATGTGGAAACTTTATACATACAAACCACACTCTAATTGATGTCAAATACTGTTAATAACAACAAAAAAGGTACACGTAGAGCAGCTCTAAAACGTGCACCACGGTTTAGCTATTGCTAATATAGAAATAATATTTAAAATCTACCCGCACACACGCATATTGACAATATTATCAGCTTTAACTAGTTAACAAAACCAGTCAATCCGCGAAATATTAGTCGATAATACTACATGTGTGCAGGTAGCCAAATAGGATGTTTTTAAAATTTTATCATCGCAAATTAGTGTCCTCGTATGAATTTGTTATCCAATCTGGTTGACTTGGACAGACGTGATTATCCACTTTAGGACGAGGACAAGATGCGGCTCGCAAATTATATACTACGTTCAGTAGGATGCACTAGAGTGCTTCTGTCGTTAAATTGAGCTGAATGTTTAGGTACCTAGAGACACATAATATCATGAAAGAAAGATGAGAACCAGAAAGGCGTGGCAGCGTACTACATCCACGTTTCGCCTTTTATGTTTAAGTCCTATGTGAGAACGTCAGAGGCTATCGTCATCTACCACACCGGCACAATTTTGTGAACAGACTCCGTGTTGCAACTAACTACTACTACGACCAAAAAGAGACTGTTAAAATGAGTAAAATATATACCATAAAGTTAAAAGTTCAAAGACAAAACGGAATTAAAATACTATAATCGTTATGATCAAGATGTAATTGATGCTAATTAAATTTTTATTTCAGCTATAATTTGGTGAGCAGCTATTTACATTTTGGCTCGCACTTTATAATACAGATGATGAAAATGAAAATGTTACACGCCGAGACACGTGAAAAATGGCAACCATTGGCAGACGAAAATTAGATATTTTTTATTGTTACCTTAAAATACTTTTCAAGCATTGAAATAGACGATAATTCAATTGAACAAATTTAAGTTGTGATGCACAATAATTATAAATTAAAATTAAAAGGAAAGCCGATGCAAGATAAAACAAAGCGCCTTCAGTTCAACGGACGATACTATCATAAATCTAAGGTAAGATAAGAAGAAAGAAAGAAGTGGGTCTGAAGCATTACGTAAATTTCGTGATGCCAACGAACCCAATGTTTGTAAATCGGACGCTGACGATAAATAAAATAAATACATCCAAAGAACATTTGTCACGGACACAACAGCCGGCCCCAGCGGTGTGACGCCTACTGACCAAAATAAACTAATTTTAGATATCAACAAAGCTCGGCCAAAGGAATATTTGCAATCGTATATCGGTATCAAAAATATGTAGCTTCACCGGACTACGATCATTCTGGTAAAATAATGTGTCATTGTTTCTCATTCATCTGATGATAAGTGTATAATAAATCGCGAATTTGAGTTTGTGTACGATTTCTAGGTAGATGAACCGTCTCTGATTCCGTCAACCGTGGTGGTTGCTGAAAATCAGCGCTGTGGAAGTTTTGTAGAAATGCAAGACTCCACAGCATTAAAGCTAAGCAACCGCCACTGTTTTCTTACATATTTATTACATTTTGTATAATACTTACCTGTTTTTGCATGTGTTAGTTATGAAAGAAAATAAAAATAATTTTCTTTCTTTTTCTTTCTTTCTTTCATGAATACTTTTATGATTATGACGAGGAACTACATTTTGGTGAAAACTGAGCACGTTAGCATCAAGATAATATTTTCCTCAATATTTAAAACAAAGGCAGTATATGCTGAAACACTCACCTATAACAGATCTGTTTAGTGGTCATGAGGGCTTGGGTATTGAAATAACTGACTACATAGTAAAAACAATATTGAATCTACCAGGAACAAATTGTACAGTAGCTAATGAATAATACACGATGTTTTTCGTTTTTCAATTAGATCAATTGTAATTCACCAACAATAGACTCACTAAGA
Organism: Hypena proboscidalis; assembly: GCA_905147285.1. Classification (NCBI taxonomy): domain Eukaryota; kingdom Metazoa; phylum Arthropoda; class Insecta; order Lepidoptera; family Erebidae; genus Hypena; species Hypena proboscidalis. The sequence goes on from LR990130.1 coordinate 20,862,311, forward strand.
ATTTATGTAAATGATTAAAAAGTGATAATTTATTTATATTGTTGCAACTACAAGAGTATTTGTATTTATCATTATAATAGATTTATTTTCATTTCATCACGACATAATCTTTTTACTATAGTGTTTATCTTGCATTTTTTTCCTTCTTTTGATCCTCTTACTTCATTTTTGCTTTTTAGAATATCTAAAATTTGAGCTTAGAACTATGAAAGTAGGACTTTATGATTGTTTTATGTCGGTAATTTAATTCACGTTAATATTCTTAATAATAAAAACAGCTCAGGTGTGCTTATACAAAGTTCTACTAAAATTTTCTGACCATTATATTGTTTAAAATTTAAACTTATATGACTCAACAACTTGTGCTAAGTACAGAATTTTGTGTTTGCTTAGCAATAAAGGCGACAGATCTGTCTATTTCAGATTCGTAATACCTAATAACACTTCAAAAATAAAAGCAGTATGCTCCAACCTCAACGTGTCACAAAGTCACAACAAAAACTATGCGAAATGTTTTCTAGTCCACGGAAAATAAATACTGAAACCATTGACAAAAATACAGCACCGCTTAATTTTAGATCTCGAATATGAATTCCAGCTCGCGAAGTCATTAAATTTTTTGACTGTGCATAATGGAAGTTTTGTGAAAAGCCCGTAGTATGAATGCTACGGTCTATTTATATTTATGTCGCGTACCCCACGTCCGGGAGCGTTAAATGAATGGCAGACTGCAAACGACTGCCATTTTTTGTTCAGGACGAGTTGTACTGACGGGCTATGTTGGCGTAGAATTTACTACGCCATAATGAAGCTTAAACCACTCGCGGAGAACATAAACATCGTTGAATTGCGCTCGTGTGCTAATGAAAAATCTGCAAAGCTTAATCATTGCCGTGTCGCAACCCGTACGGTGTTTAAATCTAAAACTGGATTTTTGATTGGTTTGGCCCTGTTATAACATCAGTCGAAATTTAATATAACAATTCGTAACGCAGAATTGTTTTTCAAATTGAAATCTAAATCTATAGAGAAAAGATACCTAGTAACTACGTCGTTGGTTACGCGTCGCGTCTCAATTATCGTTGTGAAATGTGTATTAATTTTAAACACATTCACGTTTCCTCTTAGAGCGAGAAAAACTAGTGCTAGAAAAAAATTGCAATCGCATATGGATACGCGGTTGTTCGCGTGTGAGCCACGCCTCCGGCGCGCGCGCACCCCGCACCCCCTGCAGACACCGCGCCGCCGTCCTTCGCGCAGTCAAGGCCGCCCACGCGTTTAGAACGGACGCGCCAAAACCTGATCCCAGCCTCTTGTTTATAAACGAAGCCTCAAAACAGGTTCTACAACTTTATGCACGTGATCTTGTGTAAAAGTAGAATCAACAAGCATATTACAAATACATTTCATTTTCATGTTTACGGACAAAAACACGTAATTACAAATCAAGTAGATGAAACGACAATAGTGCATAAAAAACATGATGCATTAAAGTAGAATATAAACAATGAGCTATCTAGTGTCTGTCACGTATGTTATGATAACGGTAAACGCAGTCAGCTAGCTTATCGCGTTGCCATGTTAGACACCGCCGAAAGTTACAAAAGTAAACCGGTTATCTTGTAGATAAAAAAAATATTTAGGTTTTGGCCAATATTATGTGGTCTCTTGGCATTTAGTCATGGGCGTGCAATAACAATACAGAGGTAAATATAAACAGAATATTTGTATTGCCAATGCGTTGATAGTATTGAGGTCGTCGCGCACGTGGGCTGGGCTTCACTGCTCAAAGCTGAGCCAAGCTGCCGATCGAACAAAATCCGTCGGAATCCATGTGTGTATCTGTTATGCACGGTTTCAACATGCATTTGCATTCAGCCTTGGTGTTTGACATGAATATTGTAATGAATTATTGAGTACTTTCAATGCGTCGCTGAGGTGCTGATTGTGGCTACCAATCTAAAGCTCGGTGAAGTGTTGATTTCAAAACTGATAATATCCGCGCAATAATTAAAGTAACATGTTACAACAAATAGGTAACATTCAATACACACAGCACTGATTTATTCAAATGCTAAACGTTTAGTCAAAAATTGTCTTATTCTGAGTACCGTTGCGTAGTTTAACGAGAGGACAATTGGACAATTTTCGCCTGACACGAATATCATAAGGTGTATGGTACCACGACACGGATTATAGGTACATGTGGGACAAAAGGCATGGGCGTGGGCGAAGCGTTAAGGCCCTAATTAGTGCAGTCACAACCCCGACGCGACCTCTTGCCACCGACAATCAACGCTTAATTGAATAAAGTGGACCGGCAAGACGAATCCCGAATTTGATGCTCTATGACAAAGATGCTTGGGCACAAAGACACGAAAAATACATATGCTTATGATAACAAATCCCAAAAATAAATCTACAAGCCTCACAAAGGACCAGACAGAATTCAAAGCATCATTATGTAAACGAACTCAGAGAATAAGGCAAACTTTTCCTATATAGCGGTGTAAAAATAAATACGTGCCGCTGTTATTCTCTCTTGCGAATAAGATCGATGATACTATTTTTGGCGGAGCAAATCCACAAGGCGGATTCCGTCGGAAATAACTTTGTGTTTTACCATCGCACTGTACGCAACTGTAAATCTTTCTTGGGCATCAGTCGATTGAGAAAAACAATGATGTTATCTACGTTATATTAACATTGAGTAGATACGACACTGGAGCAGTAAAACCATAATTTAATATAATATAGATATTGATGAAGCAAATAGTGATGAAAGACAGATACAACGCAGAGTCCATAAAGCGAAGATACCGAACTAACATTCGTTCAGCACCGGCATGTAAATGACACATGAATGGGCTAGGGTTGAAGAGATTGATTTGCATAAATACAAAAAGTAACATCTGGAACAACAAGACGCCATGAATAAACAGACGTTTCAATATCACGACCGCTCTTTGCTTGTATAAGTCGACTCGTGTACGCAAATATCGTTAAAATGTAAATGCTACCTGAATAAAAACAAACTAGACATTAAATATAGATAAGGAATGAGTATTTTACTTTCGCATGGTTATCGGAGGTTATACAAAACATGTTAAATCACATAAGTGGTACTCTATAGATAATTTATAATGAATAGACACAAACGTAGGTTTAGAATTGTGGGCAAATTCCATCGGCCCATTTCGATACAAAACAACGACAATAGAGTAGAATATGTTCGAAGACAATTTCCCTATCTAGCTTGGATGCAAATAGTGTTGATTTGATAACCTCGAGTCAAGCCTGTTTACAGTAGGTACCTAGTTTGATTGATAATGTGATACAATCTGAATGACCTGGGGTTATCGAGAAAACATAATACTTAAATATACATAGAACTATTATAACACAAATTTATCTCAGATCATTTGTGAGTAATTACAATTTATTTTTAGGCTGATTGGGCAGTGAAAGATTGTTGGGGTAATTCTTGACGATAACCTTGTCAAAGACAATAATTATAATGAGAAAAAAAGTAATAATAAATAAAAGTAAGAAGTATTGATAAATAAAGAGAAAATTGGTTAACTAGCTTATTAAGATAAAAGGGAAATTTCTAAACGAAATAATGAACTTGAAGAAAAAGTGTATAGTAAATCAAACATGACACTAAACATTTCATCGATAGTGTCGCAAATTAAACCTAAATTAGGTGTAACAGGGATAGACCATTAAAATTTGTTGAACCTATACAACAAATTAAATGACATTTAATAACGGGTTATATTTGCGATACGAAAAATTTAAAAAATGTAACCAGGTATTATTAGAAAAGCAGAAATATAGAAGTTTAGACAAATAGATGAGGTTGGTATACCTAGAGAAAATAGTAATATTTTACTTCATACAATTGTTTATTCAATGCAATAAGTATTATCCACAATCGGATTATTTCTGTAGCATTATAATACCTGCTACCATTATTTTCCATTAAATTTTAATAACCATCAGCTTTCAAAGCACTCAATATTAATACATTTGTTTCGGTTTAGCATTTTTCGCGTATGATATCATATATATTGGCAATAGCCTACGGTAACTGAAATAGATCGACCTACTATATAGGAAACGACTAGCGACTGTGCCATTGCGCAATATTTGTTTGTAGCACTACCACGAGCTATCGCAACCTCACGATGTATTATTAAAAGTATATCAGTTGAACTAATAATTTTAATTGATATGCACGGTGAAAATGGAAAACATGATTGTTTCGAAATTTTAACATTTTAGTTAGGTTTCTGTCTTTTTACATAGCGTCCCATGAGATCCTCAGTTTTGACGTTCATAAAACCAAATTAAACTATAGAAAATTACAATAAAAAATGTACATTTACTTATGGACACTGTTGACACATGCAAAGAAATCATCAACAGACCAAAACTGCTACAGATGCTGCATTTATTTAGTTGTGTCAAATTTAGTATTCGCTATCGAAAACTAGATGAGAAACATAGTAGAGGTTAAAGCTATTCGTCTGACACGGACGTAAATGCGTTCAGTCTGTTTGTTGCACAATACATGCCATTAGAATAAGCTGTTGGTGCACCTGCTTGATGTTTACTAAAAGTTTCCGTGTTTAAAAATATGTGGTGATTTGTAGGACGCAGTTGCTAAATATGTGAAGTCAATAAAATATTACGGACACAAATATTTAGGGTACCTGTTGAAATGTTAGTTAATATTGATATAGACAAACCGACGATATAAATAAAAAAATTAGACATTTTTAACAGATTCAAAAAAGTCCAGATTGTTAGCGTAAATACGAACTTTAATTTAGCGAATGGTAGATGAGTGAAGAACACGTTGAGCGAATTATTGAAATGAGACGAGAAAGAATTTAAAAAAAACTTACTAAATAAATAAGTAACATACCAAAAGGAGAAACAGGATAACTTCACAGAAGATAGCTCCATATCAACACACGTAATTACGAGCCTAGAATAATTAGCTTTATCAAAGTAACATAACAAGGGACTGCGGCACATAATTCTTGATAAATTTCAAAACACAGTGACCCAGGCGGGTTCGGGGACCCGATACGATTAATTTATTAATTTTATTGAAGCAGTAAACAAAACATCTTGGCGACAGGCCTGATAATGATACAATGCTACGTGCAAAGTTCATTTCCAATCGTTTATTTGTTATCGTCTTATGTTTTGTTAGGTCCTGTTATAGGATAGGTTATGTTAGTCTATTTTCGTATTTTAAGCATTGCCTTTGTCTCTTAATTGAGTTTTGTTTTGTAGTCTGTATTTATGTATTTACTTTCTAATTTTATGATTAAAATTGCATTAAAAATCAGACTTTCTTTTCGACACATCAATTAGTGTCTTTATTTATATAAATAGTCTTAATAATAAGCAGAAACTGTATTTTTATACTTTACAGCAGGTCATTGCTTGTATTATTAAAGAACCAATATAATGTTTTCTTTAAATCTTACTTTAGGATCGCATAGAACAGACAGGATAAACTATGATTGACAGGTCCATCTTGTTAAAAGCATATTTGAACAAAAATAGCTTATCCAGATGTTACGTCTTCATGTATAATCTGAAGAGGTACAGGCACTACAGGCTGTGGACTGGTCAATCGACCCATTCTGATAAACAACATTGCATATTTCATCATTTTTCAGTAGACTTCTATTTTTAGCGTTTAGAGATGTCAGGAGTAGTAAACAAATAAACCATTAATATGTTGTACAATATATTATGGTCAGGCTCTATTAGAAGCAATTAATATTCGATTCTAATCTTTTTAAGCCCTAAGACGAAGACAAAGAAAATGACGTGTTCTTCGTAACTGACCTACGAACAAGATGTTTACAATATTATGTAATGCTTCTAGTTTGTTCCATTCTTCACAAGATAAGGCACGCTGCAGATATCATTTCGACTATAAATATAATTATAGAAGCACAATGTTGGACCCTTAAAACGATTTTTGCATTATGACATTTATCACCAATCCTGTAAATCTAATTTTAACAATATAACAAAACGAGAACGTGTTAAATTATTCCATTTGTGCTTGGTTTTCCTCTGCAATGCGAATAATGCAAATGAGTTTGAATTTGGACAAATAACCAATAAACCAATATTTCTCTCAAACAGTCTGTTTATAAACTCTATTAAGCGTAACCTAATTAATGTATAGCAAATAAATAATTATACGCAAATGAACTACGCAGTTTCAAATCACAAATCAACTCTTTTTTTCGATTGGTTAAATTCATAATAAGAAATTGCAAACATCTCATTGCAATTAAGCATTATGTATTTGCAAATGCCAGTTTATAAGCGAATTAAAATAACGTAACTGTTTTCTTGAAAATAAAAGGAAACTATTAGGATTAAGACCCGTGTCTATAATATATAATTATGTGTACAAATCGTGATAGTTTAAAATCATTAACTATTAGGAATCATGGCTTCAGTTGCTAACTTTTCGTGCTACAATTCGTGCGACAATTTACGTGGAAACGAATTTCGTGATTAGGACAATCATATCTGATTCTGTACAATTTTTCTTTGATTGCTTGCATACTATTTATTTTCTACTGCTTCTTTTCCTTTCATTGTTAGTATAATCATCATAATTATATTAGTAATATTAAGGCTACAATATCAAATTTCTTGAAATAGCCTGGCGAAAAACGTGTGTAACGGAAAAGATAAGACTTCCAAGATGTCATTCGGCCCATAACTGAATACTCTCGTTATAGATTTTTACACCGAAAAGTAAAAATGAGTAACACAATTGCATAGCAAAATAAACATTAATATTTTATGTTGCCGTTAAATAGTCACGCGTGGCAAACATTACAAGGCGATAACAGAAACCGATAGCACGAACGTGCCTTAGAAAAATGGCATTGGCCTAGGTTAGGTAGCTTATTACGCCTCTATAATAGTATTATATTAATTGATGAGTCAAACTATTGCATACGGATTTTAGGAAACAGACATTTCTGAAAACTGATAGCGAGAAAGTAAGCAGTTTTAACCATTGCAGCGGAATTTGGAGACTATCCATTCAAATATGGACACGCCGCGTGTGACATATCACATTATTATCGTGAACTTTTTTCGTGAAAAATTCTAGTCCCAGAATAAAATAGTTGCTCACAGAAAAAAACGATAGATAACGACGACGAAAGATATGTAATAAACGGCAATTCTAGGAAAGCTTAGAACGAGACTTGGCTTTACTTCACTCGGCGCAAGAAATATTCAACAAATTTATTTTTTGTCGTGTCTAAAGTTGGTGCGTTATTTCCCTACGAGTTTTTCTCGAGATCGAATATATTTGCATTTTACTTTTGCTTTTTTAGTCTTTGAGACGGTAATTTATAATTTTGATTTCTTCCTGCCTAGTTAACGAAAGCAATATCGACACAGAAAGTTTGGCAGTGGGTAACAGGGAATACCTCCACGCTCCATTTTTTCTGTATTTTGGCTGACACAATTTTACCGAGTGCCAAAGGCATTTTCTCGGCCTCGGTTTACCCGTAATGTAAGTTTCCATAAAGCGATGTTTTCAATATCTCTACAAGGTATATAAATTTTATTGATATAGTTTATCCTTGAAGTTTATTTTTGTATCATCGAAGACAAAGAAAAACATAGGTATTGCATTGAGTCATTAAAAATGATTTAGTTACTTGTTTGTTGTTCAAAATAAATTAGGTGTCAGTAGTACAAACACAAGTTTAATATCTATTTGTAATTCTATAGACAATTAGACAGTAGTCATTTTCTCCAAGGACAATAGTCAGACATTTCCAGCAGTAGATCTATGGGTGATATTTTAAAGAGATGATTTAATTAGTGGCCGGAGTTGAGCGGTAATGGATTTTAAATGGACGCTCGTAATGACACCATTCCGGAGTGGAGTGTCAATTAATTTCGGTGCTTAGGTGTGATTAAAGATGGTCACGTGAGTATACAAATAGCACAATGAACGATAAGGAGTTTTTATCAATGCTACAACATTAGGCTAAGTTTACACAGACTGAGCAGTTAATGCCTTGTACTTGTCAATGCAATGATATCTAAACTTTTCTTGCGTGTCGATCATGCTGCTCAGCTATAAACTGCTAAAATTTGTTCGTACTACGTGACAAGTACTAAGGTTGTATCAATAAGGCAGGAATTGAATTAGGAATAAATGAAAACTATAGAATTGAAATCCTGTCAAAATATAACACTATCTATGTTGGAGAGGATCTTAAAAGACTACATACGTTAAACAATAAATAAATCCGATAAAAATATGACAATGACCAAAATAATCCCTGTAATTGAAATGGATAATGATAACAATATTTGTCTCTAGTGTCGTGGACTAATATATCTTATCTTATTTACTTTGTGTGTGTATAGCATGGTTCTGTTAATTAATAAATTGGTTCATAAAGATTTGCTTCGACGCGTCACATCTAATTTGTTGAAAGACAATCATGTCTCCGATTTGCGATGTTACCCCAGACTTCGAGACGACAAATGTATTTATAGGCAACCATTAATATTTTATACTATTTATTACTTTCAATACTATACATTCATAAAATCGGTCCTATATGCGCCAACATTTTGTATATTTACAATCAATATCTACAGTTTTAAAACTATTCGAATTTGACGATTTCGTAAGAAAAGATTTTTGTATGCTCGGCAAAGTTTTTGCTGCGAGACAGGTACGAACAAAAAGCCTTGGCAATTACAGTCTGACCTAGATTTGAATTCTAGGACGAAGAAAAACTACTAAAGAAGCGCTTGTTAGTGACGTCACAGAAAAGGCAGAAAATAAGGAAAACATGTTTACGCATTAGAAAACCGACTATTTGCCTAATGAGATCAAATGACAAGGGCGGAATGCGAGGCCGAATTTACGTCTTTTATTAAAAACGTAAGAAAAGACAGCCGTTCGTCTCCGGTCTCTTTGTGAGAAGGCTTAGTTACAGAGCGCCTGAAAGAACTGAAAGGGACAGCGCATTAAAAGTTATAGCTTTATAGATTAAGGACTAACAGAAGTACTCGTTAGGTAAATATGATATGAAATGAACTTGAGAAATAAAAGGTTTAAAACACCGTGGGCTTTAACAGGGTAATTCGCAAAAACTTATTCAGATGGCTGTTCACAAATTCTTCTGAAACCTATTAAATGTAAATTAATAGGCCAGTAAACTTTACTAATAATTAATATTAGATGTAAATCCAATGTCGCCGGTTTCTTCGTTTGGCTTTTAAAGAACGCCAAAAAATCTACGCAGCGATTGTTGTTCTGCTCCAAAGATTATTTTCAAATATCATTTAGGTGCAAGTTTTATAGCATTTAACCCGTTGCTAGGTTATTTAGCGTTCATGTGAACGACTCTGGGTTTTAATTAGTTTCAATTGCGCAAACTCTATTAGCCTCAGAACGGCCGCGGTTTGGCGCATTCGAATCATTCCCAATCGATGTGGTTTTGCACTCATTAGCCACTGATTAAATTGAAAATTGTACGTGCGTATTTTATCCAAATATGGATCAATTACTTGTACAAACTAAAGCTAAGTAAGAAAGTCATAAGAATTTTTAAATCCGTATTTTATTGTAGAAATTGATGAATCATCCCACTACTGCGTAGTAAACTATCTGAAGTACAATTAAAATTAGCTGTCTGAATTTCCTACAGAAATGCTTGATCATGAATTTAGAGCTTAGACTTGGTAAATTAGTACTATACCAATGCTAAAATGTACTTTAATAATCATATTTACATTGAATCGTGAAATATATTTAAGAATCGCAAAGGTTCCTGTGCCATCTCCAAATGTATTTTTTTAAATTATTAATCACAAACGTTATAATGCTGTGTTGCAAAATTTGACTAAAAACGGCCGCGGGAAACATTATACTTCATAATAACCTCTATCATATTCAGATTCATTCAGATTACAGGTATTAAATTTGTTTCTTGTCGCTCAACTAGCAAATGGGAGAAATTGCTTATAAAATAGTTAGAAAGTCCAAGTTTCTGTTCCTAATTAGCCGGCTGCATGATCTTTAATGCTGATATGATATCGAGGATACGATGTTATTACCTTACGTTAAACATGTACAGTAACATAATTGGAATCTATATTGATTCAATAAAATAAGCCTCATTTTTTTAATACGCTTATATTAGCTTCACCTGTATGTATGTATGTAACCGACTCCTTTGGACTCGATTTTGACCCACTTTAAACGGACAGATTTCATTAAAATTTTGCACACCTGTCAAAGATCGATGACAATGCAATAATTCGATAAAATTAAATAAAATTAAAAAAAATAAAAATATAGTTAAAAAACTAAAAAACACGCCCCACGCTTTTATCACAATAATACTAGTATTAATTATTTTTCACTTTTTAGTTAGAAGTACTTTAAAAGCGTGTTTTTTAGTTTTTTTAAACTATATTTTGGTGTGTTCTTTTGGTTTATTTATAACGCTTAAATGGCGGTTTTCTCTATCATAATGTCCTCTGAGGTAATATTTATGCTGCTAAGGTTTGTGAGTATGGCTTTTTGCATCACACCGTAGTCCTCAGCTATAGCGACGCATCTACAATCTGCTTTTGCGGATTGTTGATGTCCATGGAAACTTCACTTACCATACCTAATCAGAGGGTTAATGTTGCCAGTAAAAATGTATACTGCATGGCGATACATATTTATAATACGTTACCCAATATTTTTAAGATAATGGAAAGTATCCATATTTTTAAGCAATAGATATTTATGCTGTTTTTAGACAAATGTTTCTATAGCGTTAAAAAAAATATAAAAGAAATTATGACACAGCATGTAAATCAAATAAATTATAAATGAAAAATTTGTACGCCAAATAATGGTAGAATATGGCTCGCACGCATAATGTTAACATCATCTTTGTATACCCATATTCAGACAAATAAACTTATTTCATTTCATGCTTTATATGCCACTAATTTCAGGGCCTGATCTCACCACCAAACCGGAACATAGTAATGCAAGCACTACCATTTGGCAGTAGGTTAAAGGTGAAATAGTGGTGCTGCCAACCACGAGCTCGTTTACAAGAGCTCTACGACGAGTAAAGTTTGATATCGTATCGACATAGCAACCAAATACATCGGTGAATATTACCAATCATAAATAAATTGCCACATCTATTTCATTTTATATTTCCTTTCGTTCTTCAAAGCCTCTTTGATTAAAATTTACTTTGCACGATATTTTAATCTCAAACGAAGTTGTTATAAAGAACGTTACAGCTTCTGCTTCAGATGCTATTTTCATTTAAACAACTATGAAACAAACCAGTTTCTCTTTTATAATGAAACAATGACGGTTTGCATCTATAATGAGTCCATAAACGTTTAAACGCTTTCAGTAGCTGGCTCTTTGATGCAAACAATTAGTTTATACTTAACTTATCTTGGTTCGCAGTTCTGTGTGTGTGACGACGCACACATAGAAGCTCATAGAGCCTCGCAGTCGTACACAAAGAAAGCTGCATAGCACATAGATCCCACGCCAAGGTGAGTTGAAGAAGATATAATGTGCTGCAAACTACTTGTTACAACGTTTTTAATTCTCTGTCAATTACCCAAAACAAGCCTAACGTTGTCCCGCAAGCATAGTTCGTGCATTATAAATTGTCGGTAAAACGAATTTTGCATATCAGCCATCCGAGAGAATACCTCGCGGAATAGGCTACAATTGAGTCTGAAATTTGCTGGGTTATTCAGAACTTGCCAACGGGATTATAGCTGTGGAAAATGTATTCATCGAAGTTAGCATTACATAACTTCTGTAATTTGAGAACAACAATGTAAAGCAGATTAGATATCAATAAACCGATTTAAGACCATACCTGTACTTACAAAACTATGTACAAGTCTGGCTGGCTGACAAAATAAAACATGGTTTTCGATAGTTTGAACTACATACAACATAGCTCGTCTCTCATTTTACGCAAAAGCCCTGCAGCGAGATAGATGTAAGAAAGTGTAATTGAAACCCAATATGAGGATACGACAAATTAGCAACTAACATGATGAGGAACCTAACAAAAATTCAAGGTTATCCTGTGCGTACGAAGTCTTATAAGAGCAGGAAATGGAGTCTGGTAGTCGGCCTTACTTCCTGTGGTCAGTATTATTCGGCTTAGTCATAACCAGCAATTTCACTGCTCCGCCGATCAGATCAGCTGACTTACAAGGACGTGTTACTTGGACCGTGTAATGCAATTTAATGGCACATGTTTTGATGCCCTTTTTGCTGAATCAAGTGTGTTTACATTTTAGATAATGAGATGATTTGGTTTCCGTAATTGAGGCGAGTTGAGGAAATAGGAGAGAATTAGCTCTTCTTTTGTGGTGTGTGTATGACAATAAATGTTGTTGACAAGCATCAACCGTTATGAAAACCTTTATAGAGTTAAACATTCTCGACCGAAAACACTTTGGGGTGCGCATGAAGAAAATTGTTAAACAAAACATAACCTACGTTGGAAATTGTTTCTAATATTACTGCTCTTATAAAATATGCACTCATATTCCAAATACAAGAGTTATATAAAGCTAAATAAAACATTGATGTTTCATTCACGTGACCACAATGCAAGTAGTAGAAGGTGAGAAAAACAGAATGGTGCTTGTCTATTTTAAGACTTGGCTCACCGCCATTGCGCGCACCGCTTTACCTATGTAAGTGTATCAACAATTATGCCAGTGATATGATTTTTATGTCACATTAAATCAAAGTTTGGAATTTTAACGACTTTGGTGTTAACGGGAAAAACACAAAAATATCCACTGAACTTAATTTGAGGAGACATGTTTGTCATTATCATAATCTCTACAAAAGCTAAATATTTTTATCTGTCTGGGCAAATAAGTGTGATAAGCTGTTTATAGCAGTTATAAAGATGAGAATCGCGTACCATAAAAAGCAGACATATGGTACAAATATGTGTATTACTAAAGCAACAGTTTAGACACACCTCTTTCGTGTTATCAACAATCATTAATCAGGCGTTTCACTCGGCACGATGCTGCCTGACCGCAGCTATCACGAAGTAGCAATAGGTCTGTATAGTCATAATCACTTTTATCTAAGCAGCAGCTACTATTGATGGAAAATTATTTCTTCGATTGAGCCATTACCGAATATTAATTTGATAAAAATTTATCAATGAATATTAGCACTAATTGGCGTAAAATGACTTAATCACTCAATGACATTGATACTATTAGATCGAGTTACCTTGCCGTGTAATTTGATAATATAATGTTGTGCAGCACGTAAACCACATACACAGAATAAATTCTTCGTTTTACTAATAGCTGTTTATTGACAGAGGTGTGTGCCGTGGGTCGCTTTCGCAGTTCTACGGTCTCCATCCCGGTCGCGACTATCGCTGTCAATAAATCGTTAATATTCGTCTTTTCGAAGAAATGCACACCTATAAATAAATTATATAACTTATATGATAAAAACAAATATTTATCATATAAATTATTAATGGATAACGGTGAAGGAAAACCTCAGATCTGCACTTTTTTATGGTTGTTAAGCACGAGTTTGACTACGATCTTACCTCATGCAGTGATGATGCAGTCTACGATGGTGCACGCTTACCTATGAGATATCCATTTATTCGTGCTTTGAGGGCACCCAGATTGTACTCAACCGGAAACACAGACTCAGGCGGGGCGTTCCATTCTTTGTCATTTAACATACGGAATGTTGAAGCGAAACGCAAAATTTTAGGAATATGTTAAGCCGGATTCTAAGGGATTATGCCCACAAACTTGTAACAAAGTTGACCCGAATCAAAACCTCTTTTTGCCTAAATTTGCAAAAGCTAAATCCGCACCCAGAGATTTAATTAGTCGTATTTATGAAATAGCGGAGCGAATTTCGTCCGTCATAATCGGATTTAGAACAGTAGAAGCCGAATCATATTTTTTCCTATTTTTTGTCTGTCTGTGTGTATGTTCGTACACGCATCACGCAAAAACTACTACGTAGAATAAGATGCGGTTTACACAGTTGTGTAGTTGGAGGTCAAACTTGAAAACTGGTATATGTGTTATCTTTATACTTTATCCTTTAGGCGGTAAATTAGGTAAGTAAGGTAGTGTAAGTTTATATGGGAGGTAAGTTAATTTTAAGGGAAAATGCATGAAATTCTGCACATAGCTTTCCTTCACGACATAAATGAACATTAAGATTTGGATGATTTTGGAAATTTCGCTCCCTAAGGAAGAAAATTTGTGTTTAAAGTGTATGAGGGCCTTTTCTCAATTTTGTAGGACATGGTAAAATCTAATTCCACGCGGACAAGTCGCGAGCAAAAGCTAGTTTAACAATAAAATACAAGTGTCAAGTGGATGCAGCAGCATATGAACATCGATAAAAGTCTTTAGACGTTTTACAGACCGTAAAACTACGATAATTTAGCCTCCAGTAGTAATTACAACGTGTAACCTAAGCATCAAACCAAACCGATACGCATTTTTTTTTTTATACTACGCCCACAGCGAACGAACGTGTAGTCCACCTGATGGTAAGTAGAGTACAGCCCATGGACATTAACAATCCACAAAAGCAGATTATAGATGCGTCGCTGCAGCTGAGGACTACGGTGTTATGCCTCATGTGCCAGTAATTTCAGGGGCTGATCTCACCACCAAACCGGAACACAGTAATGGAAGCACTACTATTTGGCGGCAGGTTAAAGGTGAGACGGTGGTGCTGCCGCCCTCGAACTCATTCACAAGAGCTCTACCACCAGTAAAGTGCAAGTGATGCAAAGTAGTTGATTATTAATTAAGAGGGGCAGCTTACTGCAGTTAGTTCAAATATGTTTTCATCTATTCCCAGAAATTCCACCCACATCAATGTATAGTACTCTAAGACAAGTAGACCACATCTAAAAGTACCGGTAAACTCGTTCATAAGATGTAATATCGTGAAAATATCATTAGGTATGTCAAAATCTTCATGTATTTCATCTCAACCAACACCTTCAACTACGCACAATGTCATTAGGTCATGTAAACCACATTCAAGTCGATAGCAAGCACTTTCGTCAACTTTCTCCATCCCCATATGTGACGTGACAAACTGCGTGAAACCCGCTGATAGCGAGTCATGGCAGAGTTGTCGGAGCGCGAGGTCAAGGCGTCAGTGTCGTTGGCACTGCACCAGAGTTCACTTCATGAGTTCCTCTGCTCGAAGCTCACGCGGATTTTACGGATGCCAAAAGACGTGGTCACACTATAGGAATTCTTAGAACTAAAAAACAGTTTTTTTTTGTTTTTTAATCTTTATCAATCCACATTTAGAAATATTTTATTTATAGTAATACTACAGACATTTACCCTTTACTTTCTACATTTATAGAACTTGTACCGCTCTCCGTAAAAATGCACACTAATTTAATCATTTAGACCAGGAGACCTGGAGTAATTTCTATCCTTATTAAATTTCCTTCTACTGCCTAGGCTTTATCCGATAAGGTTTTTATTTCAAGCGAAGCGTACCATAAATTGATATAGACGTACTGCGTAGCTATTTACTGCGTTTAGATGTTATTGTCAGTACAGAGTGAAAATGTATTGGAAAATAATGGAGACGGTTTGTCTGTTGATTTATTGTTGATATCCGCAGTGTACCTCATTTTGTGGTTGGAAACATTGTAAGTACATAGTCATATTAATGCAACCGTAGGCTGTTTAGATAGCTCATTGTTTAGTTGGGTCTATTAAAGTTAATTTAGTTGTTTATGTTAATCGAATAATGCTAACTGACAATGGGGAAATGGGTAATACAGGATTAAAATTGAAGGATATGAATAACGGAGTGGGATATGATATAATTACCATTTATAGTTAAAGAAAGAACTTATAACCCAATGATTACGGGTAATGAATTAAATATATAAAAAGATAAAATGAACTATATTGCAAGCTAAAAGAGGCATTCCCATAGGATGACACACACGACAATAAAATTGTATTCACCAATTTAGAGTTCATGACTAATTACGAAAGCATCTTCGAATCACACATCGGATACTTTGAAGAGATAACAAAACATGCATGTGATGAGTACATGAGGAATTCCTGCCCCGTAGTTTCTGAGAAAACCGGAATACTTGGCTCCATGTCTCCGTGACCTTGGAAGGCACGTGCCACGTCCCAGTGACTCATTTGTTACTTGCATTGATGTTGAGTTACTGAGGTTTTGTTTTTATATGGATGACTTTCTGTCGAGGCACAACGATATTAATTTAGCTATGCGAATCAATAAATTCATCGATATAAATTAATGAAACTAAGCACTAATTTTACAGGTGTTACATAAACATTATTGGCAGGATAAGCCAATAGCACACATTAATGAAAAATGAAAGCTGTGTTCTTTATTCGATTGTTACTTGTGTCACTTTTATATCCGGTCAGGTATATATTTTAAAGGGCAAATAAGAGTTATCCGGAACCTCTGAAATTGGCCCTGAGAGTAGCGAAAAAATATTAGACAAGCAAGTATCACAAATAACCATTAACGTTGAATAAGTTAAATATATATATGATTCCTTTCTTTCTATTATCAGTTGTTTTACGATTGAACGTAGAAAACAAAGCACAGTATTACTATAAAACGGAGTGCATATTCCATAAATGAAATCACACTAAATTTGAATTTCTGCCGATCAAAATATATCGACCATATTTAACACGATAAGGTTCCACTAAAATTTCTAAACTGATATCTTCCCTTGCAGAATTGCACCACAGATTTTACGTTGATTTGCGTTAGTTGTTTATCTCGTACTAACATTACTAAGCATTATCAACATGGCACATAACATGAAATTGTATCCTTTCTAAAAAGAAACATTCTAGAACTAAAAAGTTCTAGAATGTTTGCCATAAGTAGTCGTAAAAGGAAAAAGTTCGTGTTTGTCAGAACAATTAAGTAGTTACACTGATATAATATTAATATTACTAAACTAGTCACACATTCGTAAGGTGATGAGTAATACTACTATTGTCATTCGGAAAATTCAAATAACAGATGAAAATTTGTAATAAATATTCAACTAAATGGTTCATTCCAACTGTCTCGTGGAAACACAAAGTTAACGAGAAAACGATTTGAGATATTGAGTATTTATAACTCTTAAAGAAATGCTGAAAATAAAGGAGGAACATTTTTTTTAAATTTGCTGGGATATTCCTGTCTAACAGAGAGAGACAATTTCTCATCATGGGCGAGAGTTTCTATTAAAGTATCAAAAATCTGCCAAAACAGAGGATAGTTTAGTGTAACAATTGCTGGGTTTAATTTACTAATATATTGTGTTATTAGAATGTAAACTACTCGTATCAACATGTATTATAATCAAATAGATAAGAGCCGATGCCCATCTTGGTGAGTATTTTAACATAGATAACAATTGATAATGTTGTGCACTATAAAGCGTGGATTAAAGAGGAACTCGTTTAAACCTCTCCGTTCAAGTGTTTTTATGCTGACGACGAAATTGAGGACAATAATTTTATGTCAAATGTTTTTATTTTTATTGACAGCAATCTCGGCAAACAGCAAGCCAATATGAATCATAAAACAAATTAAACTAGAAGTCTAAAATCTAGCTGTTAAACATATATCATAAAAGCGGGCAATCTGGAAAGCTCTCAGTGCAATCGTTAAGTGCGTCCATATATGTGGACTGTGCATATGTGGGTTAGGGAGCGTGCGCCGAAGGTGAGCCAGCGCGTTGATGCCGTGCCAATCTCGCGTACAATAACGACACCGTTTATGCATTTCGTACACAAACATCGCACCAAATTTTCCTTCCAAAATAAACCGAACACGATTCTGCTTTACCTAAACTATTTAAACAATAAACGCGAGAAAAACAATAAACTCATAAATCCATGGTACTTGTGTTCGTTAGCTACAGCCACCTGTCGAATAATTAGTCAGCCATTGTTAGGCTGTGGCGGTTAATTAAGATGCGCGAGCCGCTCCCATTGTGACGCGAGGATGCGCGCGCGCAAGTTGATGTCGTACACAAGGACCCGTGAATGACGCGACTACCCGACTCAAATCAATTTTCACTTGACGCTCGCGTACTTGCTTCTCCCACATGCTCAACCTCGTTCGCTCGATTGATTTTTTATTGACATCTATATGCCTACATTTCTGCCACAAGGACAAGTTGCGCTTGTGTGTGTGCGTTTGTGGTCAACAAACGGCCACGTGACTTGAATTTCGAGCGCGCTAGTCAACTTATTGTTAAATCTAAAGAGAACACCTGAATAAAAACTACCAAAAACTTCGAGACGTCTCGGGATCTTATCTGGAGGACACTATATCTGACAAACATTTAGGCGGCATTGTGAAAAGTAAATAGAGATGACCTTGGAAATATTAAGTGCTCGCCGATTTTGCGAGATAACGCTCCGTTGCCTTGCGAGTTCCGAACGAATTTCTTTACGTGCCAAACAAGTTACTCGCACACCTTGAGAAAAAAACTATCGGTGCTGTCGCGTTGCGTAATTTTAAAGATCACTGACCTGTGTAACCATGTCCCAGTAGAATCCATCGAGCATAGACTTTCCATGTTGATGCTGCCGGCAAAGGGCCGGCCAGAGAGAGGCGCGGACGGGGCTGTTGATGGGCCAAGAGTTCTCTCTGATGACTAGCTTCAGCTCCCGCTTGCGAGCCTGTTGGATGAGCGGCTGGATCTCTTCGAATGTTTTGAGTGGTGCTTTCTTGCCTGCGAATAACGGAGAGGGTAAGCACTGCGTCCAGATAGCCGTCGAGGGGTCGGAGACTGCGAGGGACTCCGCGCTGGGTGCGCGAAACGCGGCCGGTTCTATGTACATCACACTGTTGGCGCGGGACACATGCTTTCGGTGCGCGCGCGCCGGCGGCACTGCCGCCCGCCGCAGCGCAAGCTCGCCAGCCTGAGGAAAATGCGATAGCACGCCTCAACACTGTCACACTTCGATTGTTTATTTGACCGTGTGACGCACGCGCCGGTCCAATAGACCGACGCCGAGCCTCCCCGCTTAAATATAACCATGGGGTATCATTAGGAACATTCGATTTTTACTTCTTAAAAATTTCCATAGATGGCGTTATGTATAGCAATGCAAAAATAATAAATTGTTATAAACGCTATTGTTCAACTTTTGACCAAAATATGATTTTTAAAAAATAAAGCACGTATATATAAAACGTTAAAAGCATTCTTCAATTATTTCAAAGTGATTTGAGAGAAAAAAGAAATCTATGTCTTTAACTCCTAAGTCGCCGTCTTGGATACGGCACAAAATGTAAAAAATTCATGCGGTTAGGTTATTTGTGGCTAATAGATGGCGCTTATTTCAATTTTATTTTAACATTGTATGAGTGTGTGAGTGTATATTGAGTTATAAACAAATTGGAGTTCGACGCTTTTGTCACTCAGCATGCTAAATTATTGGACATTCACTTACGATGACGCGTTTAGTTTCTGAGTCTACGATTGCCTTCCAAAAGTAGTTAGATATAAAATCATCATCGAACTTTTTAAATTATATATTAAATACATGTTTTTCTAATAATGTAAGTAATCATATATATGTATTTAATTTTTTTATAATCTAAAATAATATAGATATCAATTGTCATGTGATGTACTTCGAACAGAAACAAAACGTTTTTCTGCAATGTTTATTTACAAATAAACGGGCCGCGCGTGTTTCCTTCACTTCGGTAGAAGTTTTCGGATTGTTTGTGTGCTCTTGTGGATATTTTATGTGAGATGTTTTTCAGATCTTTTTACAATTAAATAAATAAATAATTAATATATTTATATTGACATTATGGATATCAATAGAGTAAATAACGTAACACTCAAAATGAAGAAATTAATTAATTAAAAAGAACAAACAAATGTATGAATAAAAATAATTAGGAGTTGAAAAGAATGATCGGTATCATTAAGAAAAACTATAATATAAGAAAATAATAGGATAAAGATGTGAATGAAAAACAATATTATGAATGCCAATGAGTATAAAGAAAAATGTTATTAATAACAAATTCGGAAAATAATTGCGATTTTATGAAGAAATTTTTTTATGAAAAACAAAGCGCACTCCTAGATACACTAGTGGGTATTTACATACATGTTTTTTGTACTGAGTGATATGACTAAAACCTCCCTTGTCTTCTTCCTTCAAAGCAATCTTTGTCTAGCTAAGAATTTCGATAATAAGATTGCTACAAAAATACGTTTTTGCGAACGAAGACAGTTGTAGGAACAATGCTAAGCAAACATGATTGCACGTTTTTATAAACAGATTTTAGATTTTTCGATCAAACTTTACCAGAAATAAATAAAGATTACCTACTTTCTTTAGCAACTCTTTTATTGACTTAAGACGTTTAAATTGTCTTTACATTAATGTTGAAATACTTGAAATTATTATTTGAAGTAGGTACCTATAGGCAAAATAAGTAACAACGTTAATAGATATTATATCGTCCTTGGGAACAACAGAAGATTCACTCCCTAACGAAAGTCAAGTTTATTTTATGTAAAAATTATACCTACACCTCGCCTGAGGTACCCACTTGCACCACAGATAATATAATACTAGTCTTGCACGCAAAATTGAAACTTATTACAGCGCGCGAACTGTGAATGTTCTAAGCGCGGCGATCTGTTAGGGCTAGGGGTTGGAAGACCGCAGCGCTCCGCCGCGCCGCGCCGCCGCGCCGTCGCCGCGCTCCGCCGTAACCGCTTAAGCGCCAGCCCAATGCAGTACTGCTTCGCGGGAGTAGCCCCGGCTATTTAATCCTAACCTATGAATTGAAACATCCTTGGCATAGGTAGGCTCCAATTTGTTAGTGGTATACCTACCAAGTTTGACAGGAACACTGAGAACCAGTTTAGCGCATAGCACGGCTACGTGCATCATTCAAGCGTGCTAACAAAAGCTCTATCATATTAAAATGAATTTATTCTTGGGTGAATGATATTGTATTGTATAACCTTAAAAATGAAACAACTAACATAAGTCAAAATAAAAATCAATTGCAATAGAAAGTAATCATTATTTTATTACATTACATTTTAAATCGCAAAACATTAAAAAATCGTTTGATATTTTGAATGAAGCAGTGTTATAGCGCTGTAGAAGGTCAAACGTCATGGTAATGTAACATACTGACACGGACACGCACAAATGCAGATAGATAATAATATTCTAAAACATTGACAGCTTTGGCACGCACACAGACACATTCTTACGCACACAAGGACGACATGTACCTATGTTACCTTTTGCAAAAGCTAGATGGCGTTAGGGTAGCGCGGTTGAGACTACTCACAAGTACGGCCATCTATTGGCATAAAAAGTGAATTAAAGTAGCTCACAGAAATAATTTTTTTAAGGTGGCGTCAATTTTTTGTATGAGATTGGGTATCTGTACTAGTATTATATTATCTGTGATATAACTTAATCGGAAAAAACAATTAATTACACAATACTTATCTATTTGCGATCAAAGTGCAAAAATAGTTCGAGACGTAATTAATCTGCTTTGACGTAAAATGATACTGAGTTATTTGTAAAGAAGACAACTAATCTTAAGCTATCATCTTAGTAGTTACGAAAAGATTTTTTTTGAAAGCCAATCATATACGTGAAGTAAACAACACGTAGATATCACACGATAACGACATGAGCAGTTGTATTAATAGCATCAGAATCAAAGCAAAACGCAACGTTTTGGCGGCGAGCCAATAAAACGAAATTTTCGTATTGCATACGTAATCGCGGGTCGAGAGCGAAAAGAGAATAAAATGTTTGAACATGTGAAACGACGCCCTTCCCTCGACCTTACATATGTTTGGAATAGTTGTCAAGTCTTTGTGATGGACGATTTCTTATGATTGTTAGTTCACAGACATTCGAACATGCAACCTGTTAAAGGGCAATGACACTGGATTAAAAATGTACGAGTATCGATTATCCATAAGACCACAGAATTAGCTGTTAGTAAGTTCATTCGAATACCTACTGATACTGATGCTACTCTACATTGTTTTAGAGGTTACAAGTACAACGGCAGTTGACGTCAACTTAAAACGACAGATAGAGTTTGGCCTATTTTGACTACAAAAAAAAAACCCACAATGTTTATACAATTTGGGGTTAATTACTCAAAAGATATAAAATTGTTTAAAGGAAAGCTCTTATTTACCCAAGGTAGCTTCCTCTGGAAAGAGGTAGATTCAAGAAGACAAACTATTTTCCTACTTTACTTGATCTTTCATCTATGGTATAATTCATGTAGTTAGGCATAGTGTGGACATTCTAATCTAGGTTTAAATTTAGTCAGTAAGTTCAATAAAATGTTGTATATGTTGTTTAATTGCATGTATAATGTATACTCGTATCATATGTTTGACTGAAATTGTTTCTTTAATATGTTCTAATTTATTCTATTTTAATTTTTTATTTTACCTTTTATGTAATATTCAAACACAACTTAAAACTTGTTTAATGAATATATAAATTAAATTGAATTGAATTGTAAAGATAAGATTTTACATTTAATTTGCTTTGTGTCGCCAAAAAGTTCTATATCCGGTTATAATTTAGTGGTGAGCTTAGCTCCTGAAAATACAGGAACCACAGAAGTATTTATAATATCATATACACCAATGTTCGCGACAAAAATAATAAAAAAAGAAAACATGGTCGTTTATACCACACCACGAGTAAGTTAGTGTTAAGTAAACAAGTTTGATAAGACGAGGTTATCTACGTCTGCAGTCGCCGGCCGAACGCCGCGATTGACGGACCGTTACTTTTTATTTTTACTTTTTAATAAAAACCAGACGTTGTGTATGAGGTTGTGGTGCGTTCGATGGGGAATTTGCAAGTGGGAACTGTAATTCAACAATCAATCAACAGTCGTACTGTAATCTTTTTTTTGTTTATTTGTGCCCATAAATCTTCGACTGTACTGGACCGATCTTAATGAAGATTGGATTGGATCTATAGTTTAAGACTCCAGGAATAATATAGGCTACTTGTTATTACCGTACCACAAGGGCATAGCCGCGAACGGAAGTTAGTAATAAATAAGTTACAACAACATTTGGTACACAAAAACTGTTTTTTAAAAGCAGATGTTTTCAAAATTATTTCACTTTCTGTAGTACATAGTCTCTAGATACATTATTTATTATATTTTTTTTTCATGGCCCTTACTATTTCCCTAATGTCAATTGTGTTTACTAAAAATATTTATGTAATGAATGTGCGCTTACGCGCTATTGTTTTCATATGTGCCAAATAAGTACAGTTAGTGAATACTGATGATTCTTTTATTTACCACGTGTAAAATAATAAAGAGGACGGTTAAGAATCTAATGTCCATGTATTTCGGGACAGTGTCAAAAGTATAGTCTATTCATATAGACTTGGCAAAAAAGATAAACAATAATGGCTGACGAAAAAAAATTGTGATGTGAATCATTTAATGAACTGTTGTGAACTACTCAAAATGGCGCTTCAACATTCATTCAGTGAATGATATTAATTAATTAAAAGTCGCTAAAGTCGGTTAAAAATGGACTTTGATTTAGTTATGTGTCGTTCGCGATTGAACGAATCTAAAGAACCGAGTCGCGCGAACCGCACAGTCGAATGGGTCACTTTAGTTGTAGAAAAGGATTAATTCGTTACGATTTGTTATTCACGATAAATGAATTAAATAAAATTTAATTTAATATAAGTACAGCTTTCAATAAATTTAAGAATGTTTTGAACAATTTTAATTCATCATCACTGACAAAAACGTAAATCAATCCCAATCGTTCTTTTGTTCACTTGTTCCCATCCCTAAATCATGTTGTAGGTTCTAATCGGTGATTGTACTGGCCATTAAGAATAATGTTTTTGATATTTAAAATTGTATTTGTCATAAGTGTCACTCACAAATTTTATCTTCTTGAATAAACATTTACAACAAATGGTTATGGGCAATTCCTAAAATAAAGTTAATGTTTATGTATTCATGTATAAATAGATGAAAATACAAAATATTCGTCGTGCATAAATGTATAAATAGGTAAAATACAAAAATGTCGACGGGTGATAATGGTCATGCGTCTAATTCAGGTACGGGTTCCTCGGGAGCTTCATTACTTACCATTAAAAGTCTACATGGGAAGGATGGATATCCAAATTGGAAGTTTAAGATGCGCATGTACTTAATGCATGAGAATTTGTGGTCGGCTATTGTTGGCTATGACGAAAACAATAGTACACCAGTCAGCCAAAGAGAAAACAGTGATCTGAAGGCTATGACAAAAATGTGTTTAACCCTAGAAGGTGGTGCAATAACCCATGTACGTGCCTGCAGAACAGCCAAAGAGGTATGGGATACTTTATCTAATGCATACGAAGATAGAGGTATATGTAGAAGATTGGCTTTAGAACGTAAACTGTACAGATATGAGTTACAGAATTTTTCTTCTATAGAAGAATACATTAATGCTGTAACCAGTACTGCACAGGATTTAGCAGATATTGGGAGAAAGATTGATGATTTATCTATTGGTGCAATTTTACTTGGAGGTTTGACATCAGATTTTGATCCTCTTGTAATGGCTTTGGAGAATTCTAATATCGAAGTAACATCAGAATTAGTAAAACGAAAGTTATTAAACGAGAACACTAAACGTGAATCGAAGGAGTCAGCACTTGCAATGGTCAAGTCGTATAAAGCTGTAACGAAGCCTATAATTTGCTATAAGTGCAGAGAGCCTGGTCACAAGAGTCCAAATTGTCCTCAGAGAAGAGGAAAACAAGACAAGGATAAGAAAGGCAAGGATTCTCAGCAAAAATGTAAAAATGAGTCTACACTTATCTCAGCACTTGGTGCAGGAGGTACGTTAAGTCATAATGACTGGTACGTTGATTCTGGCGCCTCTACACATATGATATGCAATAAAGAATGGCTAAGTAATTTCGACACTACGTTAGAAGTTAAGGATATAACTCTGGCAAATAATAGAAAGGTCAATTCAGCTGGAATTGGAGATGTTTTGCTTAAAACTGATGAAAAATTGAAGCTCAACAGTATTAAAGAAGTCCTATTTGTCCCGGAATTAAGTACGAACTTAGTATCCGTTAGTAAGGCGGTTGATAAGGGTATAACATTTGTTTTTGATAGAAATGGTTGTTCTATGTACAATTATGATAATGTTAAGATAGTTGGTAAAGCTGTAGGTCACGCCACTCGCAACATTGGAGGCTTGTATAGGCTCGATCATGTTCCTATTCGCCCGGAATGCGTTATGATGTCTAAATCCGATGATGCATCAACTTCATCTAGTTTGTGGCATCGTAGACTTGGACATCTCTGCCGTGTCGCCTTGGAACATCTACGTCGTGGAAAAGCAACAGGTATTGATTTTATTTCTATTGATAAAAACCCTTGTATTTCTTGTAAAGAAGGTAAACAAATTAGAAAACCTTTTAAAACAATTGAGTACAAAAAAGGTACTTCTATTTTAGAAGTTATACATTCAGATGTATGTGGTCCTTTTGATGTTATGTCTTTAGAAAATAACAAATATTTACTTATTTTCGTAGACGATTTTTCTAGAATGATTTTTTCTTATTTTATACGCTCTAAGGCGGATGTTAGAAAAAAGTTCATTGAATTTGAAGCTTATGTTGAGAGAGTAACCTCGCATAAAATTCGCAACTTACGTACCGATAACGGGGGTGAGTATGTAAATGGCGAGTTTAAGGAGT
Source organism: Hypena proboscidalis (assembly GCA_905147285.1). Taxonomy (NCBI): domain Eukaryota; kingdom Metazoa; phylum Arthropoda; class Insecta; order Lepidoptera; family Erebidae; genus Hypena; species Hypena proboscidalis. The sequence goes on from LR990130.1 coordinate 20,888,246, forward strand.
ATTTGGCTTCAAAAGGTATCAAACACCAGACTACTGTACCGCATTGTCCTGAATCCAATGGAGTCGCAGAAAGAACTAATCGGTCTCTAGTTGAGAAGGCAAGGTGTATGTTACAGGACAGTGGTCTACCAAAAGCTTTCTGGGAAGAAGCCATAGGTACTGCCACTTATCTTAAAAATAGATGTCCTCATAGAGCTCTAGAAAATCGCACACCCTATGAGCTTTGGTACAATAGAAAACCAAACATTTCTCATTTACGTATATTTGGTTGTCGAGCATACGTACATGTATCGTCTTGTAATCGTCAAAAATTAGATCCGAAAGCAAAACTGTACATATTCGTTGGCTATTGCGATGACAACAAATCTTATAGATTTCGAGATCCTACCAATATTAGAAAATGTATTAAAGGGCGGGATGTAGTATTTTTAGAAAATTCTTTTTCGAATCCTGAAGTTAATGATGAATCGTCTGAATCATCTTCACATCAGAACGATATTATTGTCTTTTCTAATGATAACAATTTACAGGTGCAAAGTCCTCAACCTTCTTCTAGTAATAATCCTGATAATAATTTACAGATTGAAGTTCCTCCTCCTCTCCCTGTTACTGATATTTTACCAGTCGAGGATCAGGAATTACCTGCGGAAACAGAATCAGTTCGGAGGTACAATTTAAGAGATAGAAATCCTTCAACTAATTATCGTTGTTCTGTTTGCTGTTCTGTGATGCATTCCGGTGAGTTAAATGATGAACCTATTTCTTATTCCGATGCTGTCTCACGTCCTGACAAGGCTAGATGGATAGCTGCGATGGAAGATGAGTACAAATCTTTGATGACCAACGGTACTTGGACTTTAGTAGAGAATACTGGTCAAAAAGTTATACCGTGTAAGTGGGTCTTCAAGTTAAAACGTGATTCTGAAGGTAAAATAAATAGATATAAAGCACGTTTAGTCGCAAAAGGCTTTCATCAAAGTTACGGAATAGATTATGAGGAAACATTTTCTCCAGTTGTTCGCTACTCGTCTGAGAATTTTAATTGCGATAGCAACTGAGCACAATTTAAAAATGCATCATTTAGATATTGATACAGCTTTTCTGTATGGGAAACTAGAAGAGAAGGTTTATATAGCACAACCTGCTGGTTTTATAGCCGAAGGTGAGGAGACTAAAGTGTGTAGATTAAATAAATCACTTTACGGTCTCAAGCAAGCTGCCAGAGCATGGAATAAGCGATTTGATGAGGTACTTTCTGATTTGGGCTATAATAGATTGAAGTCTGAACCCTGCATATATTTAAAAAAGAGTTCTAATAGTATTGCTATAGTAGCAATATATGTAGATGATGTAATATTAGCTTATGACAACGATTGCGAGTTATCATACTTGAAAAACGGTCTTGCGAAATATTTTAGCTTAAAAGATTTAGGTGTATTAAGTTACTGCCTAGGCCAACATATTTCTGTAGGAGATAACAGCGTCAAAGTTAATCAAAAACGCTACATTGTTGAAACTTTAAACCGATTTAATATGTCGGAGTGTAAAGCAGTGTCTACTCCAATGGATGTTAGCATTGACTGGCACTCAGAGACGGAATTAGCGGGAAATGTTCCTTACCAAAATTTGATTGGTTGTCTAATGTTCTTAGTAATTAATACTAGGCCTGATATATTGTTCACTATAAGTTTTTTGAGCCAATTTAATAGGAATCCTAAGCAAGTACACTGGACTGCTGCTAAACGCGTCCTACAGTATTTAAAAGGTACGTTAGACTATTGTCTTACTTTTAAAAAGACTGGAGAGCCTTTACGTGGTTTTGTTGATGCCGACTGGGCCAATGGTGACGATAGGAGATCATACACTGGTTTTATTTTCAAATTAGCGGATGCACCTGTGTCGTGGGAGTGTAAAAAACAGCCTACAGTCGCCTTATCATCAACAGAAGCCGAATACATGGCATTGACAAGTGCTTCAAAGGAAGCAGTATACTTACAGCGCTTAATTGCTGAAATTACAGGTGAGTTTTCAATAGTAAGTCTTTGTAATGATAATCAAAGTGCGCAGAAGTTAGCACAAAACCCTGTGCATCACAATCGGACAAAGCACATTGACGTCCGATATCATTTCATACGAGAGCTAGTTGAAAGCAACAAAATTAAGCTGTCATATTTGCCAAACAATATGATGTTAGCAGATATTCTAACTAAGGGCTTGAATCGATGCAAGCACCAACGTTGCGTGGCTGAAATAGGCTTAATTATATCCTAAGTTTTTTTTTCATTACTGTATTTATTTTTTTTCTTGTTTGTATTGTAACTTAGGTATAATATGTTGTGTTTTTTGTTTGTTTTTAACTAGAATAGTATTTTTACGTTGTTTTTATGACACTGATGATACATTTTATATGACTCTGTAAAGTACAGTCAGCTCGATAAGTTTATGTACACTTTGTTGATTAATAATATTGAGCGCAACATTTCCGATTAAGGGGAGGATGTTGTAGGTTCTAATCGGTGATTGTACTGGCCATTAAGAATAATGTTTTTGATATTTAAAATTGTATTTGTCATAAGTGTCACTCACAAATTTTCTCTTCTTGAATAAACATTTACAACAAAATAAAATCAACAAAATAAAATTTACAACAAAATAAAGTCGTAAATATAATCTGTGGTTTGAAGTCTCCTTGGAATAACGAAATTTGCAAAAAGAATACATTTGCACAGTGAATTTACAATGAATATATGTGAATATTAGTGTGTTGGTGTGTGAACTAGTTTATACAACTCAATGTGGTAACGTACAGTGTGTTATTCTTTCGCAATATCGTAATTTGTAATTGGGGGGGGTTTGTTTACTGTTTTTGCCAAGTCTATATGAATCGACTATAATACATTTTTGACCCGCTTGCTCCAAGTTGGCCAAATATGTCCCGCTTCTTCATACCTCTCATTTCAAAAATGACACGGTCAAAAAAAACAGTTATATTTCTTCATCGTTTAGTAAAATATAATGTAAATTTTGCTATTTCATAGTATCACTATTGTTTTATATTGAAATGCAAATATTTCACTAAGAGAAATTTGACGAATTGAAATTTATAGTATAGTATAGTAGAGTATACTCATTTAACAAGAACAAACTGAAAAGCTTTCTATTTCAATACGAAGTAGACAGAACAGACAGCGACAGAATATTGAAAACCACAGAGCGTACTAAGCTAAAAATATGCCGATCTCTACAAAGCTTTCTGTGCAAAAATTCAATCAAACCAGCTCAATGGTCTTGAGAAAATCCTTCGCGTTCATTTTGTAAAGAGCATTAAAATGTAAAGATGAATTTTATGCTGAAAAGCCACAAGAGTTTTTGGAGCTTGTTTTGTATAATATACCTGAAGATACTAAAATATCAGATTATTTTAAAGAAACAACTTCCATTTTCAACATATCAGTCGCAACGTTGTCTGCGTTTAAACTAACTACGTTATGAGAAAAAAATATGTGCTGGATTGTATTTATTACTATCTCAAGAGCTCTACAAAATAAATATTACTTGTGTTGTAATATGAGTAGATAATGAAACATACGTTTCATCTCCTTCTCTGATAAAAAATAATACCTTCGGCTATTCACTTTTTACGTAATTATCTCTATATCAAAATTCGTGTAACTGAGGAGCTCTTGGGTAAGTAGATGCCGCGCGGAGTCGATCTATCTTTCAGGTTGATGATGAAGATGGTGATGTCTGGATCGAAATTCAGCCGCCTTATGACGTTTGATGTTGATTGAAATTTAATTAGATTCAAATGTAATTTTTTGGTATAAAATTTACACATGAATATGATTCAATCACAAACGATATCAATCGTACTAAAAGGGCAGTGCTCCACCATAGATCGCAACATCAACTACCTTCAGGCGAGATAGTGGTCATACGCGTGCCTGTTCAGCAAAAAATTCTACGCTAGTTCCCGTAAGTAACATGGTCATGGCATGTAAATGTTCCTTTAGCTATGCAAATCGACGCGACATCGCATCGTTGCGCAGTGTTACGAAACAGTGATGAACGTACGCTAAGCATGGAAAATAACGTACGTTTTGTTACTTTATTTGTTTGGTGAAAGGTGGAAATAGTTTGTAGTTATGTGATTCATGTGTTCGATGCATTCTTTCGTGTTAGCGGCCTACCGTCCACTAATATGTTACTGTCTGCTTCGGTGGTCTTGGTAGCCAGACTGTAATATGTACGTAGAGTCGAAGATCTAATAATAAATTCAATGGTAAAAATTTGTTGATTTGCGTGGTGCTAGAAGCTAAGTTAGGACATTGGTCCCGATTTTCATTTGAAGATATAGGACAGTACTTGATGCTAGACAGAAATGGTATCGTATTATCCCGTACTCAGGTGTGGTTTGATAACAGTCGCTCTACGTAGTATACTAATAGGCAGATGAATCTGCTAAGACTAGAAGCTGAATTAGATAAAATAATGATTTGAGTTGTATTGATTTCATGTTATTAGCTGCCGTCTGAAGTGGAAGTGAACAACCCCCCCATGTCTCTCATACAAGACATAAAGGCGGTCTTCTATAAGCACTACTGTTCAATAAGTTCATCATTATTGCGTTCAACTCGTGCCATTACTTATTTGTAGTTGAACCAACACGTGCAATTTGACCATGATTTGTCGCTGCAGTATGCGAAAACTTATTCATTTTAATGTTGTGAAATAAACACATACATTTGACTCTGCGCCAAATTATGTGAACCAACAATTTAAAGTAGGAAAATTATGAAACATTCCTTGCAACGTTCGAATGGGCATTTCCCTTAAATATTCATACTACTGAGCAAACAAGTATATTTATATGGTGCCTGTGGTCAGCATTTCCATAGCTTACATAGGTCGCTAAAAACATCAGAGGCAGCAATCATGTGTTGCCGATCTTAACATATAGATGTTGGAAACATATTTCATCAACCAGTAGGGCTAGCATATTAGCAAGAGATGGATTTTGAGATGAGATGTTTGCCCAGCAGCGTTGAAACCTCTACCAACTTTTTGGTAGATCTACCAACCAACTTTTCCTCTGTTCTTCCTATCTACTACTGTCGCCCTCAAATCTACCTATTTTTAGGTAAGATAACGATGTCATGTTTTTTTTATTTTTTAATAGTTCATGAAGACAAAATATAAAAATTGGCGTGCTTTTCACAAGTAGTCCCTTGTATTTCGAGGCATTCAACGGAGTGTGAGACATGTGGGAGTGATTTTATCGTCTTTGGCGGCATTTTCGTTTCTAAAGGTTTGGTTGGATGACGCGGTTCTTTGTTCATAAGTTCTTAAAGAGAATATTTTATTAAATTAGTGAGCTGTTTGAAGGTACTCATCAGGTCTTGTAGCAGCAATGATGATAATAACGGAGAAGGACCGAGTTGACTTAAGACGTATTTTTTATTACAAAGGGTGGTAGATCTACCAATTTTTTATTACAAATTCTACCAACTTTTCCATCCTGTTCCACTATTAAAAATTATATGTGGCAACATTGTTCCTCACACAAAACATGACAAAAAAGCGCCAATATATCTCGCGCTCGTATGCTAGCAAAGACAACATAGCATGCGAGTAAGATCTATAAAAAAATACAGAAGCGCACAATGTAGAAAGTTATAAATTTATGGAAACACAACCTGCTAGTTTCCGAGCTACTTGAGAACATCGTTCTGGATATTGTTCCAAAATGAAGTCTCATTAGTTTATCATTGATTGTTTACGTACTACTTATTATCATCTGAGTCACGTATTGGTGAATAGATACTTCATGAATAGAAACTATTTCACACTTTAATCTGATGTTAAAGAAACATTTAGTTAAGGCGTAATCCATAACCAAATGTTTCTTTGTAAATTTAAGTTTAATAAGGTGGTAAAAAGAAGGTTGCCTTACTTTCTTGAAAGAAACAAAATTTCAGAAATGAGCATTTGCTTTTAAATCATTTATTTGCTCATTACATTCATGATACGACTAAAGGTTTATTATTATCATTGCATGTAGTGTACCATATTCTCATTTTATTTTAGAATTGTAATTACCGTAGATCACCCCAATCGTATCAGGACCTAGTATTAAGTGCATGCATAATAAATAAGACATCTTTGACGTGACCACAGTTTGAAGCTGCACTTTTAGTACCTGATTTGTGGTTAAATATGTCTTCTCTTATTGTTTTCAATGTTTACTATTTTATTTGCTAAAGAGCATTAAACATTTTGTGGTAAATATCTTAGTGTTATGCAGTTATTATCATACGTAAATTCCTAATTCCGGTAGTGATGCTCTGCATAATGGATTTTATGAAGATAATGGTACAATTATATTAAAACTTTGGTGATTTTTACTGCTTATGCATTACATACAGTTACAGTCACGTAGCTAGAAAACGTAAAACGAAAAAAAGGATCGTCCTTTTTGTTAAGAGAGGCTATTGAAAAGAAAATTTGTTTGCTGAAAACTAGTTCAGCACAAAATGCTTACTTTGCCTCTCTGAGTTGCCGTTAATAGCCCAAGAAGGACACTGTTGTCTGGGTAGACCAAGGAGGCGCTGGCGGGACGACCTAGAGGCCTACAGCCACAACTGGTGAAAAACTGCAGGAGATAGAGAGGACTGGAAATGTTTGGGGGAGGCCTTTGCCCAGCAGCGGGACAATGGAGGCTAACAACAAAAAAACATCAGAAATGAATAATAAAGCTATATTATATTATAATATTGTCTAGGTTCCGGTAATGATGATATAGTCCGGCGACTCCCGAGACTCGTTAAAAAGTTTACCGCCCGCCTCTCGTATCGAAATTCACTCGTTTAATATTTTATTCGTCCACTAAAATCTCAAAAATATAGTGAAGGTTTTAGTGATTCAGTTCAGTTGAATAGTATGATTCAATCGGCAGCACGTTGCAGAGTATGTAAGTAATACACGACTATAAAATGTGTATTTTTATCTTTTAAGATTGTGCAAACCCAGTGCTCTGTTTACAAACGTATAACTTGTAGGGTTGGCAAAAGAACAGAAATTAAAAAAAGAACTTACATAAAAATAAACATCTTTTTTACTTTACGAGCAACCTGAAATCCGTTTGTTCAGAATCCACAACAGTTGGTAAACAAACCATTGCACTAGTTTTAACAAGAAAATGTCGAAAAATAAAAACTAGTAAAATGGACTGATTCAAACAAATGGTATAGTTAGCTTATAATCTAAAAATAACAACATCACGCCTATATTACCCAGATATTTAGGTCCCAGGGGATAGGGGGTGAGCCTATCGCTATCCACCGGGCACAATTCCAACTCCATCCTGCTATTGTGAATTTCCTGACGGAAAGCTCACAAATAACACATTGCCTGACCCCGAGGCCGCCGTAAGAGGCGCATACGGTAACCACAACACCATCGAGGCAGTTCTAAAAATAAGGTAGTATAAAATTTAAGGACACGTATCTTAAAAGAGGCAGTTTTCTCTTAAACATAAACAACAACATATTATGCAAGGCTGGGCAAATTAATTTTACATTTGTTTAGCGTAGGAAAATAATGTAATAATGTCCGTGTGGTGACGGACATTAAGAATACAAATGTCACCACCCCATATCATCCCGTGGGTGTCGTAAAAAAATGATGAAAATGATGATGATGATGATGAGGTAAATAAAAATTTGCGTTAAGCTAGCTAGTTGTCTTGGCTCTTCAAAGTTAAATTAATTTAGCTGGGTTGCAAAGTTTACGGCATTCTATTTTTATAATTAAAAAAAAAACAATAGGTGTTTGTTACGTCATATTATTTTATGTTACAGATAGAATAAACAAGCCTACAGTCCACGGTATGGTAAGTGTACAACAGCCAATGAACATGAACAACCTCTAAGTCCCTGAACAAGACGAGTATGCACCTGCATCTAAGTACCAGTTAATTAATTTGATTCGCCAGTTGTCAGTAATTACGACACAACGACGTACTTGCACACAATACCTACAAATCATGTGAGAAAACATTACTTATTCAATTTATTTATCCGCACTCATTAGCACGCCAATTAGAATAAGATGTGCATTTACACATTAAACAACTGTCATAGTAAATATTTTATACATTAAAATAATGAGAAAGCTGTAGTAAACTATTATTATATATTGCTTGTGACAAGCGACCATTAACTTATTTCTTCACAGTCCCTGTATTGTGACATCTTACTGGCATCAAACGAAAACGGCCAGGCATTTGCGTATGCGCCATAGAATAATGCTGTTGATTCAATATCACCAAATACCAAAACACCACCAAATACCATGATATTATGGAGTATTGTAAATGTTTGTATCGACAAACAGACTTGCTTTCCTCGTGCTAGATTTACGACTAAATTACCCAAATTTTTTAAAGCCGGCAAATATTCCCTACGAATTTGTCATGGGCGGTATGCCAAAAATCGTTTTCGCTTGCATCAATAGGTGTTGACTATAAACTGGTATTTGTAAGCGAAGAGATGAGAATTTAGAATGAGAACAATTTACCGTGGTTAACAATTTGATATATCAAGGAATCGTTGCTGATGATGATACTATCAGGTTTCTTGGAATCCTAGATCGAAACTATCAAAACAAATATTAGCTCGCTATACACAGGTCTAGCTATAAAGAATTGTACAACCCTACATTAAAATAAAGCCGGCTGAACCGCGGCTGACATCTACAAAGGTCGGGCGACATCTAAAGCAATTAAACCCGCGATGTTTACACTCTTGGCATTCGTATTGACAGATGGCACTAGTTACTTAGCTAATGTTTATTGTTCTGTTTTTGTCTGTCCAGACATGTTTGAAGAAGAATTCTCGATTTACCACGTTTTGTTGCAATATGACAAATTGAAAGGTAAATTCCCACAACAAAAATAATATTTAACATTAAGTCTGGATGACTTCATTTAAAATACGATATTGAGGTCTATATGATGGAGCTGCAACTCAAATGGGTGATCTAATGGCAATTTGTGTTTGTTTAGTACTTTAGGATTGACAATGTTTTCGTCAAACCGGAATTTATCTGTTGGCAATGGTCAACAGTTGAAATGTAAAGGTATACGACACGCTAGGTCAGTAACACATTTTTTGGCAGACGTTAAAGGAACAAAAAGGCGGATATATCTTCTAGTTTGATTTAATCGAAAGCCATGGTCTGCTCTACTAAGAAAGATTGTGAAATATTTATGCATTTATGTTAAGTCTAGTAAGGAGTTACAGGATGTCCGTGCGTTAACTCGGATAAGACTAAGGGCTTTGCTTGAGTTACTGGTATGCGCTAGATAAATTCCCGTATAGATAGGCGTCCCCCAGGGTAACGTTATAGGTCCAATATTAAAGCATTTGAATCAATAGAACTTTACGGCCAGAAAATGAAGCAGAAAATATTCCATCGCGCTAATACCATAACGTTCTAATAATAAGTCCAATCGTATAGTTAAAAATATGCGTACGTGCTTCGCGTATCGTCACATGTCGATCACTAAAACGTCATCGTGTTGTTCGTCATATCGTTTAAATCTCAAAGATAAGATAGTGCATAAATCGTAAAATACAAGACTTCAGTTTCGAGTGGTAATCGTCATTAGAGTTAGTAAGGATCTAAAAAAATGCCTATAACTCGGTAGCATTCCCTTTTGGTAAACTACTTTCATCCATAATATTATTAAAACCGACGTGAGGTGAAGAAATTATTATCGAGAAACTAGTCGGCATATCCCGGCTAAAATAACGTGACTAACCCGTATTCTCAATAATAATACTTTCATCCATCCCGTCTAAATACATTTATTTATGTTTTATTTAGTTATTAGGGATAATCAAACACTCATTTAAAATAATAACAGAGACGTGATAAATTAATTAGTGATTCACTCACAACACACTCACACAAAATATTAATTACATATTTATGACATTTTTTTCCAACTTAAATTAAGAAAAAACATGCAACAAAAGGCAAAATATGCGAAGACCTCCAGTCATTCCATAATTTGCTTGATATTTTGTATTAACGAAATTAATTAGTCTAAATACGTTAGTTATATAGGACCAATAGGTACTAACCAATCCCAAGGTATTTATGGTCACTTCATGGAATAAAGGCCATTTGGAGCAACAACATAACAATAATATTGAAGGTTAAATAACTTTCATTACTCAGAACTCCGGAAGGAAGTCGTCGTATTTTGAAAGACGTCCAAATATCAGAGGTAAGATCGACTCATGCGCATACTCGGAATACCGATCCGGGTGATGTACAGCGAAACAGCAGAATTAAGATTTATTGCATTCATATATCTATCATATGCCGTGTGTGTTACGAATACTCCATACTTTAGCTTACTAATTGTTTGTGTGAAACCGGCTTCAGAGAATTAAGGATGCTTCCAATAGGCTAAGGAAAATTGTATAGCAAACATTAAATATGATTTCCCCAAATTGAAATAAAACGAACACCTATGAGAGAGGCTCTAAGAATAAATATCATGCGGCATCAACGGCCATGTGCAACCGGGCCGGTGGGCTTTTTGACGGTTAAAAAAGTATACAGATACCTTCCCACATCGAAGTAGGTACTTCGTTATCATGCCTCTGCTAATAATTTCAACGTCTGACTTATCACCAAAACGGAACACAATATTGAGGAACTCTAGCCTTTTCACACAATCTCTATCTATCTATAAATCGAGAGAAAACGCGTGAATGATCTTTTAATATAAAATTACTCACTATTTGACCAACAGCCCCCCTCCACTGCAAATGACTGGTAGATTTTTACCGCAGACATGATCAACAAACGTATAAAACCTCATTGTTTTTCACACCATAAATGAGCTAAACACCGTATACACTATGATTCAGTGTACCACCGTAAATCCTTGTTATCACTCCACTATCACTGCATAAACCGTGAATTTAAGTTATTAATAAATAAAAAAAAACGATAACCCACTTAAGTTCAAACGAGATCATCAAGGTTGTTTTTGTGTGTCACTAATTAAACAATTAATTACTATTAAAGTATATAACCGCGACAACCAACAACCACCTATTGAAACCTGTGTCAAATTGTGACTAAGCCGATCGCAAAACTCAGCAGTGTTATACATTCATGCTGCACAAATCCTTTTATGGTTACGCTTTTGTTTTTAAATGGAGTGAAAAAAGCATCCCAACAATACTTGAAATCATACCGCCCCATAGTCGAGGATTTTATGACAATAGACCTTAGTACTTATAAGGCTTCTAAGTTCTTTCATCTGATTGTGCAATATCTGTCGTCTCGTCTCACGGCTTGCATCGCAAACCCATGGATTACGTCAGCAATTCCATGGGAATATTTACAGGGCACTTTCTCTTACTGCTTATTATGAAATGATCGGGCTAAACAATAAATGAAATGTCTCTTGATACTTTATTGTGATATGGAAGCTTCTGGACTTGCATTTGTTTTAAAAAAAATGCTTTAATCAATCAGTTAACAGTATGTAACACAGTTTATTTGCTTCTTTATGTTTTACTACACAAAAGGCAGAACTATTGTTAAACTAGACAAAAAATACTAGACAAGAACCCAACATTTTCTTGTAAGTTATTAAGTCTTTGATATACTGAAACGACGCTCGTCAAATCATGTTACTTCAGCTACGGTAATTAGGGCAACAGCTAATAAGCATACAAAACGTAAGCTCCAAAGTTGGTTCACAAGTTGATTAAAAAACTTCCCCAATACATCCACACCTTGTAAATAGCCATCCCTTTTCACCAAAGGGTACATACAAAGAGTGTTTTGTACATCAACAATTCGCCTACGTTGGAACTAGGTCAACAGTACTGAACCGTTTGAGTAGGGTCATCTACACCAGGTGCAACGGACCCCGCAATCAGGGCCTACTTTCTTGCACCTGGATTAGGATAAATGGCATGTGCGAAATCTAGGGAGCGTGTTGATCCGTAGAGTTATGCCTAGTTGTTGTTATAGATGTGATGTTCGTTTTATTGAATACCAAGTCGAAAGAATATAGGTAATTAATGCAGTTTACTCAATTTGTTCAGGATTTTCAATGGTAGCAAACATTTTTGAAGGACGAGAGAAAATCTATTTTTTAGAGTCATGTGAATTGAGTTCATTTACCTACCTAAATAAAGCATTAGTGCTTGAACACAAAACAGCGATGCGGCGACGCATCGCAAGAACTTGCATCGTCAATTCTTTACATTCAGTTCGGTCACTCTTATCGCATGAAATAGCAATGCAGCAATTTGCGTCTTAGTTTTTTGCGTTGCGAATTCGCATCGCACGATTCGCAGTTTTATTTACAAGTTCATAGTCAATTTTTCCATTTATCTTGTGTCTTCACCAAGTCTTTTCTGTCCTTTTCTTAGGTAAGAACTACATTCGAATTGGATCCTAGCAGGATAAGGATATTACGCCGCTACTCGAGGCATATGATAGAGTAAGTAGAGACTAACTCGACAACAAATCGATAAGTACCACAGAATAAATATAGTTTAATGAGATAGTGTCGATGTTCAATCAAAGCTATTATTTAAGAAACCAATTAACAAGATGAAACAATGCCTGTCCACGGTCACGTAGACAGAAAAGGGAATTCCGAGATAAATCTAGTAAAACCAGAAACGTTTTTATGCATAAAGATCGTCGAACATCGAATGATTTAACATCACACGTGGTTTCAACTAGTCATGTTATTTAGTCATCTTTCCGCAACTACAGCATGTGACGAGATGATCTACTAACATAAGATATTATGCAATACTAGTTTCTAACGTATCCAAAACATGGATCACTTGCAGTTTTGATGTGTAAGAAGCAAGAAGAAGTGCAATAAATAACAAGTACACTACATGTTGGTATTTCTTGTCTTAGAATACCCAGGAATCAAAGGCATTGTCCTTGCTGAGTGGATAAACGTAACAAGTGTCACGCGATGCAATTCATACACAACAAAGATCATGATCAGTAGAAAGAATAATTTTATGAGATAGATTCTATAACTATACACTAGCACTCATTATCCATATATTTGCCCGGTAATGACGTACCATAGAATGCAGCAATACTGCGCTATTTTTATCGGTGTTGCAAGTAGATGCCTTGTTTGTCTAGTGGTTAGCGTATGCGGCCTCTCAAGCACTAGAGGTCTCGCTTGGGTTCGAATCTCAGGTCTAGTGTTATTCGGATTTGATTTCATTCATTTCATTCTCAATAGCAGCACGGAATTGGAGATAAAACTTGCCTGGTGTATCCTGGCGATAAACTCACCCCCTATCACATTAAATGGAATCAAAACATAACAGGTGAATGGTGGGTGACACACACCTCTGCGATACTACAAATTTCTCATAAATTTGCCCGGTAATGACGTCTCATCGAATGCAGCAACATTGCATTGTGCTATTTTTATCAGTTGTTGTAAGTACTTATATATATTTAGAGGTTAAGTATATGACACATAACGCTATGTTGCGTAGGTAAGTGCCAAATAGCAATCAATGCACGATATTGTCATACGGCGTGATTATAGGGTTTTGTGCCAGAATATAGGGCTGATATTTTTATAACTCCTTTAAAGCACACATGCTACTTTTAGTATCAGCGATTTGGCGCTTCTTTCATTGCATCGGAATCACTAAAAGTATCGTACCCGATACTTTTAGTCGCTGAAGCGGCCCCTAAGGAAGAAGGAAGGACAAGTGTGGATATTAAATTACTAAGTGTAAACGATACCAATTCTGATATTTTCTTTATGGTATTATTATTTTTTGCTTAGAAAAAATTAGAAGAAAAGAACAAGTAGATGAGAAAGAAAAATTTGCAATTTTTAATTTTAATTTAAACCGAAACAGTTTGAATTAAATTGATCTAAATTTCGGTAATTCAATTCATATTATATTGATTATTATAATATTAAATTTTATTTATTTAATACTAGAGAATTAAATTAAATTAAATAATCTAAATATTATTTTTATTTGCTCTGTAATTGTAATGTTTGTTGAAGTGTTCAAGCGCCCCCCGGGGTTTATGAAAATAAATGATATGAATTGACTTTGACTTTGACAATGCAGTGGTGATAAAATTGTTCACCCATATTAAAAACGTTGGACAACCCTATCATATTGATGCTATTGCTTTGCTGAGCGATATATTCTACACGACTAGCACATAACAGATATTTATTTTAACAACTTCATTTAGAAGGACGCATAATGACGATAATGGAGGTCATTCTTCAAGTGTATATTTTATTGACCCCCCCAAAATACACAAAAACTGATATAAACAAAGGCATCTAAGGTCAATAAAGTTTAACAAAGTTCTAAATTAACTTACAGTGCGTATGTTACTCCTGTTATCCACCGAAGAAACTCAGACCTACCATACCCTATTTCTAAAGTTTTTGTCCATCTCCAGGCCTTCAACAATCCCAATATCAAATTACATCTCAATAGGACGAGGCGTTAAGTGTGAACGCGTAACAGACAGAGTTACTTTCGGATTTATAATAATAAATTACGATCTTAAACGCCTGCAAATAAGTTCACGTTCATGATAAACCATAGTCCATAACAAAACTAATCACAAAAAATAATGTAGATCTATGAAGGCCATTGTGCTAATAACATCTATCTGCCATCTCGTTCTCCGAAACGTACCGCAATTATTTCTCAAATCGCGTGAAGGCACATTCGAAGCCTCAATTAGGGTCTGCACTTTCGCCAGATGGCGCGATGCCCCCACCACCAGCGCATGCGCCAGTCATCGAACCATCATCGGTACATTTTGTTGATCTAGCTAACTAGCAATCATGCGACCGCATTGCTTCACTTGCAGATTTTATTAATTATGTTTTTGTCCCTATTTAGCTTTTGGAATGTTGATTAATGGGTTTTAGTATAGCCAAAACATATTTTCAGATTCCTTTCGTGTTATTAACAAGCCATACCTATTTGAGTTGCGAGGAATCTACTAAATACAAACGCTAGTTATATTTGTAAATAATCGGCGAAATGGAATTATAGTACAGGCGAGTGGCCAACGCTTATAGATATACAACTTTACTCTAAGCTAGTAGCTGCTATTATTAATTCTAAAATAGTAACAGCATCGTGGATGTACTGTAGTTTTGAAACGCTTACTGGGATCACTTATTAAAATTTAATGGCCCCATTACAATTTCACAACATTTCAAAGTTCCTTGAAGTTTATCAAAGCATAGCTCAAATGTCATGAATTCAAGACAACTAGTCATCACAGTGGAGACCTTTGTGAATAATTAAATGATAATTTAAACGTCTTAATACACAAGTTCAAGCACTGTATTTGCTCCTTTGAGACTTAACTAGTCAAAGGATTAACAAACACGAGACGTAATACCTTAACTATGTGATTACTTCGTCAGGGATTTACGAGGTATTAATTTGCGAGAAATTCCAACTATGATTGTTATTATTTATTTTTTTGGTTACATGGCGTCTTACAAGTTACAAGTAGTATTTTCAGATAGTAAATTAATCGAAATATAGTGTGCGTCTAACATAGACTTTTAAATTTAAGGGATCAGACAGATCTAACCGCGCGATAAATACGGTATTTCTTTCTGGTGGCACAATGGTGCCACACCAAGCCCGTAGTGATTTTGTCATGGGTTGGCTGTCACAGCGAGCGGTCTAATACATCTTAAAGCCTTATTGTGTGGTGAAAGGTTCACAAACTACCAAAGAAGACCCAACAAATAATACCGCGATTCTTTTTAAGGAGACGAATTCGTAAGTCAATTTGTTTGCACGGGCTTATCTTTATATAAACACATATATGTAATTCAATAGCGTCTAATCAGTTTTTCTTTTTTAGATAACGATTACGAAACATGAATGAAAAAAAAAAAAACAGATGTAGTATAGATACTTGATCAGATGAACAGATATCATCTTAAAGTGAAAAGGCACAAGAAATGCGTGTTATTTTGTTAGTAGTACTTATCAGATGAAAAATGTAGATAGATTATATATTTTTAGATTTTGCAAAAACTTGACTTGACAACAACTCATAGAACGGAAGCTACACTCGGCAAATATTCAATTCAAAACCAAACCAAGTATTTACCCACTTAAAAAGCGAACAAGATAAATACTTAAGCAAGGCGATAAACCTTTTTATCCTTCAATGAAAGCCCAACATCGAAAGGTTAGGTATTTCAGCCGCATTTCTACATTATAGTCAGGACTTTGTATACAGAAATAATGTCTTGCCTGAATTCTGTACTCTCAACGCGTGCCTTTCAGCTCCTCACAATATTTTTTAAGGACGACTGTGTAACAAGATCCTTCAGGGATCAACCTTTCCGAATGTCGAGTGAAGACATCTTCAAACATAATAAAAATGCTATCAAAACTGACATAATATTAATCTTGTGTCATGTCTATCAAAGTAACAATAAGATCATTGATATTCTAGATCAGTGATAGTCGTGATATCTTTAGAACGTGCGCGTTTTTATGATCTAACATGGAACAGCTCAACATTATTTTGCAGTATTGACAAACGAATAGAGAGACGATTAATTCATTATTGATCTGGAAGGTAGCCTATTAAGACAGTAATATAATTTATTTATTTGATTAAAACGCTTACAGGAACCAAAAATATATATCACAATTTATAAGAACATATTACTGACATTCACAATTTTTTTTCTTTTTTTTTTTTATTCTACGCCCACAGCGAACGAACGTGTAGTCCACCTGATGGTAAGTGGAGTACAGCCCATGGACATCAACAATCCACAAAAGCAGATTAAAGATGCGTCGCTGCAGCTGAGGACTACGGTGTTATGCCTCATGTGCCAGTAATTTCATGACCAACAAACCAGAACACAGTAATGGAAGCACTACTATTTGACGGCAGGTTAAAGGTGAGACGGTGGTGCTGCCGCCCTCGAGCTCATTCACAAGAGCTCTACCACCAGTAAAAATTGTTGCAAAAACGCCAATAATACAACGTATTCATTTGAAAATATATCAATTCTGGATTGGTGTCCATGAAATTATTGAGAATGATAAGTGCGCGTGGTATAGGAGAAGTGACGCGAGCAGCAGTACGACATGGTGGCACGGCAAACCGCCGATAACTTCTACTACGAAGGTAGATGTATATATATAGATATTATACTCTGAGAGCCCGGTTAGATGACCGAAAATCTGCGGCAATCGCGCTAGAACCATATAACGACTCTATTAGTCATTTGACGCAATAACTCTGCCCGATGGCGCCAGGACTATCTACTGTTATCTATTGTTCTAGTTCTCCGATAGGAAGAGCCTCATAACTCGCGATAATCACCAGACCAGACCACCCTGTATTGTGGACCACAAAGAGTTACAATAATTTATCTTTCAAAATTATCGCCTTTTATACACAACAGATAATCTAAAGCCTAAGAAAACTATAAATTCTCACACTTAGCGTTATCAGAAGTGCTTAAGAAACTCTTATCACAACCGAGATTTGTTCACTGATAAGTGTTATTAATGAGATGAAGTGTGTTTGTCCTCCATTGATAACAAACAGTGTGCTGTGACCTACATAGTGCATGCTTGAGCGTCTTGAATACTAATAGTGCATTATCCGAGGAATATTCTAGTTATTAGAATAGAGATGTTTGTAGAGAATATTAATAGAGTTTGCTTTGCAAAGAATATAATGTTATGACGATCTAACTAATATGTGAGAAAGTTAAAAATTTTAAAGCAGTATTATTTATGTTCGTTTATATTATTAACATCACGCCTATATCACACAGAAGGACGTGGAAGAGAAAATCCCTTTAAAAAAAAAACTAAAATTTTGCCCGAGTCTAGTATCGAACCCAAACAAAGATCGTACAGTAATCGGTTACATACTTTATCGCTAGCTAGACCAACCAGGTTTAATAACGATGAAAATGATCATGTTCGTGAATTAATCAATAATGATCGCTAACTGAATAGCAATGACTGTAACACTAGAAGTCATGGTCAAATCGCCACGGTAAGAAATCGCCCTTAGCTGGGTTAATTGTAGTTTATCGTCAAGGGGACAAACGAGGTGATTGACCTGAGGAAAAGTAATGACCCATGACAAACAAAGAGAAGTGCAGAAGCAGTGGACATTTTAGGACCATTATTTGCTGTTCGAAACACGATTATGATCTTACTTCGGACAGCATTTACAAAGTCATGGATATAAAGATGGCTTTACGAACCAGCTGGTAATGGGAAATAATTACCACAATAGAAGCCTTGCCGTTCCGAAGGACGACAATATTAGTTATTTCCTCTGAGCCTCTGTAATACCAGGGTATTACCCAGAATTCAATAAACACGCCTTCAATCTTGTCAGTACAACCTTAACTAAAGGTGCTCCCGGACAGTCTCAGACTGTAATGTAAAATCGCAGATTCGATTTTGAGGAATATACGTTACAATTGTCTCGCAGACTGACGAGTACTCATAGGTTGCGCACTGTCAAAGTCAAATCATTTATTTTCATAAATCCCAAGGCGCGCTTGAACATGCTAACAAACATTATAGTTACAGAGTAAATAAAAATTAAACTAGCGTATGAAATAAAATAAAATTTTAGGAATTAAATATGATACTGTAATTCTCGGTTCGTCTCTAACGCGGGTGTAATATTTGAATCTGTCAACATTACGGGCGAATGCTCTCGGTCTAGGAGCACCTTTAGAAAAACAAAACAACTCCGTAATAAATTCCTATTTTTAACATTGGCAACACACGTATAAACAGTTGCATCGTCGGAGGTTAGAATAAATTACACTCATTTAACATTTTGTTAAGCATTAGAAAGAACTTTCTCTACTCAAATTTGATGTACATAGTGGCGAAATTTACTAACACTTTAACAAATTGTTCGCCAAATTGGATTTTTAACATTGTTAAAATAAGTAGGTACGCAATATTTAACTAAATAGTTTCACGGTTAAATAAACAGCCTTTTTTATGGAGACTATTAAAATAAATAAGCGTCACAAAAGACCATTCAGCTTTAGACGTTTTATGTATATCTAAACATATATCCAAAAACCAACATTTGATTTATGTTTGTTTGTTTGTTTTTATTTAACTTAAAAAACTAGAAGACCCATTTAAAGAAAATGTTCACCATTAGAATATGTACTAGATTATATAGATAAAGGGAGCACACGGGAAAACCACGCACGGGGGCTAGTGATTTAAAATACAAAATAAACTAGGGGCAATTAATATTACATTAGTGAGAGAGCTCATAAAAAGAAAATTTGTGGAAAAGGATAAAAGTGGCTAACTAACACTTAAAGATAAATATTACAAGATTATAGATTTAAAAACCAAAAGAGCAGTTAGCCATCATCTTTAATCACACGAATCAGTGAAGCAGAATGACTGTTGTCTTCTGCATATCGTAAAAAACAATCAGCAACTCAGAACTCAGGTCAGTACCAATTACAGGAAATATCAATAAAATCTTATTTACATTATCCTTTTGGGGAACAACATTTCGCAATATAACTTCAACATTTCATATTACAAGGACCTGTAATTACCAAAATATAACGAAAACATCATTTTAACACCATCACGCGGGTATTACATTCTTTAACAATATCTTACACACATCCAATACTAGTTGCGAATGTGGATCGCCTACCCAAAATATGGTCATGGTTAAAGCAGAAAAAAATACTAACAAGTTTGTAAATAGCTGTCCTCGGCAATCATATTTGTTCCCTTGCATATTTACAGATTAGTACATGCAGATGGGTTTGTACGGGGAACTGCCAAGATGAGGTTGTAATTAGTTGGACCGTTATAGTAGCAGCTCGATTGATTTACACAAAAAACTATTATATCGAAGAAACAGCTACTTATATAGTCTTCTTAGTTGTTCTTCAATCAAATAGTTTTCATTTTATCGCGTTTTTTTATTTAATTATGCAAATGTGATCATTTGCGCCCATTATGGCAAACATAATTATAATAACCTGTCAATATTATACCTATTCAACGACCTACGACAATATTTACCGGCCGCTCCGCAAACAGGTCTATACAATACAAAATTATTCACAACCATAAACTCTACACGAAAATGTCCAGGCTATTGTCAGCTAAAGAGTGTTTAGACAGCGCGATCCACAACAAGACTGTGTTTTACAAACAATGCTCATTACACTCATTCAGGGAAACTCGTCCACTGGGCAGAGACAAAGTCAATGGGCATAGTCTTTGTAGAGAAACAGTTGGCTTGCAACTTCTAGGTACAATTCTTTAAATACCGCTTCCAATAATTATCGAAGCATCAGACAGTGAAGCGATAAGAAAAGTTCATTCTAAGAACATAGTCAATATTTTTTTTATTGGGTCGGGCATTGCTACCGAGGAATCAATATAATGAGTGGACCAAGTGTGGACCTATATATATATAAATGAGACTATTAACTCAAAACTTATTTATTGGTAAAAATATTACACTTCAATACATATATTTTCATATAAAGATTGAAGAGAGCGTCAGGTACAGCTCTATTTATTACCTTATTTGACTCGTTCCTGATGATTTCTTTCTATACACGGCTCAAAGATACGAGTAGGCCGTAAGCGATGCCTAGTCATCCGTGCAAAAAATCAGGTTAATTTGTAACGCATTGACGTGAAAGAATGACAAACAAATTAACACACTTTCTTTAAGTTAAGATCAATGACAAATTACACCAACTAACTTTGAACGTAGAAATCGTCAGCAAACATAATAATACTAGTTCAAAGTTAATAAATAGATATAAAGTACAGAAAAAAATGTTTTAGGTCAATAAAATCGTCTGTCCTGAGTCCTGAGCCTGAACTTAGTCAACTTGTCTAGCTTCGCAAAGACTTGTTTTATTTATGTAAGCGTCAAGCCTATGTAACTTTATCTTGCTTTTAGGAAACATGTTCTGAAACCAGAATGTGTACTTCGCCCTTTCAGTCATATTTGTGATCGCGTAAAACTGTCTATTAAATCCTGTACGATATTTGAAGCTTACAACACTGAGAGTGGCGCATGCGCAGTCCGCTTTATTTTCTGTCTCTTTTCCTCTTTAGGCCCCTTTCATATATATCTTTCTCTTTCACTCACACGTTTTCCCACCAGTGACGCTGACCGATGGCCGTTGTTAGCCTCGGTCGCACTAGGATCTTCATTGGCGTCTAAAATTCCGCACACTGTAGTCGAAATTCGAAAAACATTTCAATTTAGAATTTTAGAACTTAGAATAGCTATCTGTCTCTAGTAAAATTAAGTATTAACCCCTTGTGTAGGGAAGTGTAGCGAAATTATTTCGGTACGTGTGGTCTACCTTCAGCGAATAAAACTGTAAGTAATTTTTACTTTTAAATGGTTGAGCATTTATATTTTACTAGTATGTGGGCTAAGCAATATTTTAAACGTTGTTAACGTTCGGCTTGCCCTACGGCTAGTATTTTCATAGTAACATATTGCTTAACTATTGGAAAAAATAAGTACCCTCTTTTGATATTATTTTTTCTTTTACTTTGGTGTGAAATATAGAAAGTGTTTCGCGATTACAGACAATAACAGCGTTATTACGATGGAGATTACGGACGATTTAGAAAATGTGCAGGGGCCATCAGGCCAGCAAAAAGTACGGGATTCTAGTTCATCTAACTCATCCGACAGCTCTAGTAGTTCGTCCACATCATCTACATCGCGAAAAAAGCGACATCGTCGTCGTTACCACAAAAAGAAGGGGGGTAGACATGATCGGAAACATAACTTGTTACAAAAAATATCCCAAGAGCTAGGTGATTTACGTAATCGCGTCATTCAAAGTAACAATACTGTAGATTACCGGCAGGTCGACATGTCCCCGTCCGAATGTATAGATAACGATGATATTTCGTTATTGGATAATCAGTCTCTGCTTAATGAGGTTGAAGAGTTGCCTGACGGCCGCCAGTTTAAATTCGATTTACAAGTTAGATTAAAGGAACCTTCGGTTCCCAAGGCCCCTGAGGAGTTTTTAAATTTATTACAACAGATTCAACGTTTTGACCAAAGTGAGTGGAGTGGGGTTAGGTACTCGGAAGTACAAAAAATATATAACCATACACCGGGGTTCACAGAACTAGAAGTTAATGAGGAATTAAAATCTTACGATTCCCTGCGTCACTTAGCCCTTGCTGACAAAACTTATGGGGCGTTAACATTTTGTGCTCTCAAACAACGTGAGCAATTACAAAGCAGTATGAATAACCTGGTTACTTGGACGCAAAGCATGGGTAGTATTACTGCAGATCAGTTACATAACAAAATAACTGAAATGTTTTCTGATGGCGAATTTTATAAAGTGTACTCGGATATGCTTCAGCTTATATGTGGCCATCGAGCAGAGACGATACAAATGCGTAGAGATGGTATAACAAATTTTGTTCGAGATCCCCTTGTAAAGGCAACATTACGAAATATCCCTCCGTCCAATCAACATATTTTTAAGGCTGAGCTGCTCACATCAGCATTGGAAAAGGCTGGCGGCGTAAGGAAGGCATTCCTACCTTCAAACAGAAATAGTGGTTATAAACCCGGTTCGCAAACTGGTTTTAAAAAACCCACTCGCTACCCCTCGCAGGGGTCAGCTCACAATAGCGCACCCTCGCAGGGTGGCCATCAAACATGTTGCGCCAGGCCATGCGCATCCAAGCCCTCGCAGGGCTGTGAAAATAATTGTCTGACACAGAATCATGGACATTACCATCCCTCGCAGGGATCTGGTTCAGGTCAAAGAAAATTTCGAGGACCTAACGTCAACACTCGTGGTTCCTTTCGACCACGAGGAGGTTACCACAAGGACAAACAAGACTCGATCAGAAATACGAGGAAAAGGGCGTCCACTTCTGAATATCACGCAGCAGGAAAGAAAGGTAAGTTCTGACTATCAGAACTTCAAAGCGGGCCAGTTAACACTCTATATAGACCGATGGCAGAAAGAGGGAGCACCAAACATTCTGCTTCGTATAATAAAAGGGTATCGCATACCCTTCATCACAAGACCACCTCTCATGCTACCCAACTTACAGAACTCAATTACCACAAAGCAATCCGAAAAAATGTCGGCAATAATTCCACAAATGGTAGCTCAGAAAGTATTGGAGGAAGTGCCAATTTCCCCCAGTTTTCTGTCAACAATGTTTCTAACACTGAAAAACGACGGCTCCGCTCGGCCGATCTTCAACCTGAAGAACCTGAACAAATTTGTTTACTTAAAACCGTTCAGGCTCATAAACGTGTTTCGCGTCCCAGACTTCCTTCAACCAGACGACTGGCTCTGCAAGGTAGATCTATCACAAGCCTACTTCAATGTACCAATAGCCCAGTCACACAGGAGGTTCCTAAGGCTAATCTACCAAGGAAAACTGTTCCAAATGACTTGCCTGCCCTTTGGTCTAAGCACAGCGCCCAGGGTCTTCGCAACGTTGACCAATTGGGTAGCTCAGACTTTACGAAGGGAAGGGATAAGAATATTGGTTTACTTGGACGATTTTCTTGTGGCTCATCAAAACTACCACACGTTACAAGTACATATTCAGATAGTTCTCGACCGCTTGAACTATCTAGGGTGGCACATAAATTACCGAAAGTCAATTATACTCCCGTGCAAAAGCCTCGTGTTTCTAGGCATCAAATGGGATCCATGGCTGAACGAGAAGTCACTGCCACACGAGAAGATTACCAAAATAAAAGAAAACGTGTTGGATATCCTACACAGGCGTACGGTGACCCTAAAAATCCTGCAGAGTTTTGTGGGCCTACTGAATTTTGCCAGCTTTGCCGTACCAAAAGGCAGAATACAGTTTCGAAACGTTCTCTTATTGTTGAACGCAAACTTAAAAGAAAACAACGACAGGTTGATAAGGTTACCGACCGAAGTAGAAGAAGACCTCAGATGGTGGTTTCTAAATTGCTATCGAACCTCCTTCATTCATTACCCATCACCGACACACTTCCTAACAACAGATGCCTCGGATATAGCATGGGGGGCTCAACTAGATGGCTACCCAATGTCGGGGCAATGGACCAAACGGGAACAAAAGCTTCATTGCAATCAAAAGGAAATGCTTGCGGTAATGAAAACCATAGAAAGTCGGGCCCCAATCTTGTCGCAATCGACAGTTTTAGTGCAGAGCGACAACAAGACCGTTATTGCCTTTCTCCGAAACGAAGGAGTAACCAAGTCGACTGCATTACTACAGTTGACAAAAGAGATATTTCAAATTCTAGACGAATACCAGATAATCCTGAAGTTACAACACATTCCGGGAATATACAACTGCCATGCGGACCATCTATCCCGTCATCGCACACCACCAGAATGGCACCTTGTAACCCAGTGCACAGAAAAGATATTCAGGCGCTTTGGTACACCAATGATAGACCTGTTCGCGTCAAATCAGGCAAAGGTAGTGGCAAATTATGTATCACTGGACCAAAACGACACACGCGCAATCTATCACGATGCATTCTCCCAGAATTGGATCTACCCCCTTGCTTGGATCTTTCCACCACCTTACCTGATACCCAAGGTATTAGCACACCTCAACACAGCGTCCGGCATCTTCCTACTTGTAGTACCGAGGTGGGAACGAGTTTTCTGGAGAGCAGATGTGAAAGCGCGGGCGTTAGCCCCACCATTCACAGTAAAACACTTACCCCTATGCTTGATCGACACAACGACAGGCCTACCACCTCCAAAGGTTCAAGAAATGACATTGGAAGTTTGGAAGTGTGGGGGTGGTCTCGGAACTTAGAAAATTGGAATGAAAATCAGATAGATCTCTTAAAGTCTTCTTGGCGACCATCCACTAGGAAGACTTACGAAGTTGCTTGGAAGAGATGGATAACATGGACGAAGGAACGTCAACTAAATTCTTTTCAACCAACAGGACAGATGTTAGCTCGCTTTCTGGCAGATTTATTCATTATAGAAGGTCTAGCTTATAACTCAATATTACTACACAAGTCTGTAGTATGCACCCTGTGTAACACGGAGGATTCTGGCAGACTAAGCTCTCATGTTTTAGTTACGCATATATTAAAGGCTATAGCATTGAAGAAACCAGTGATTAGGAAACCGTCAATTTGGAATATTGACAAACTAGTTACATACATGAAAAATTATAAGGTAGATAAAAATAGTGAATTTGCTGTTATCAGACATACTGCAACACTACTTCTTCTTTGTTCGGGCAGACGAGTTCACGATTTAACGCTACTGGCAATTGATTCTGCTCATTTCCTCGAGCTTAATGATTCTATAATTTTATGGCCTTTATTTGGGTCAAAGACAGATGGAGCCAACTATAGGCAGTCTGGCTGGAAGTTGATCACTAATACGACAAATGGAAATTTAGATCCAGTATTTTGGGTCAAACATTGTATATCATTATTAAAAAATAAACGACAGCTAGGTGGTCTAAATAATCTATTCATTAACTTTAGAGGTAATCCTAGGGTTGCCTCCCGTACAGTTATTGCCGGTTGGGTCAAATCCCTGTTGTTGCAAGCAGGAGTAGAAGCGTCGGCGGGTAGCCTGAGATCAGCTGTTGCCTCAAAAAGCTGGCTAAACAATTGCCCGTTGGATGATATACTAGCCAGAGGAAACTGGAAATCACAAAACACTTTTACCCAATATTATTGTAAAGAGATTATGCCAACTGTAACAAATGATCCTGACTGTGATGTGACTAATAGGTTTAGTCCAATTTGACAATTTATTATACCTAGTTATTTGTATTCAATGTAAATCGTGTAAATCACTGTATTTAATTTAATCTGAAATGTATGATTTTTTATTGTTTGTTAATCGCTGCTTAATATCAGCATTTGGTAAAATCATGGTAAAAATGTCGGACAAGACTATATTTTAAGATCAGGAATAAAGATATTTGATTTTTGAATAAACATCGTTTTTCTGTATTCTTACTCTCACACACACTAACATTATTCTTATTTACTGCTATCACATTGGCGTCATTTCCCCACCAGGTGATAACAGACACGTCTCAGTGTTGTAAGCTTCAAATATCGTACAGGATTTAATAGATGTGTTTTACCTGAAAATAAAACACTTATTAAATACTTACCATATTTGAAGCTTACATTTTTAACCTCTACCTGGTGAAAACTATCGACTCAATGAAGATCCTAGTGCGACCGAGGCTAACAACGGCCATCGGTCAGCGTCACTGGTGGGAAAACGTGTGAGTGAAAGAGAAAGATATATATGAAAGGGGCCTAAAGAGGAAAAGAGACAGAAAATAAAGCGGACTGCGCATGCGCCACTCTCAGTGTTGTAAGCTTCAAATATGGTAAGTATTTAATAAGTGTTTTATTTTCAGGTAAAACACATCTATTTAAACATTTAACCTTTCGGGTAAACCTTCTTGTTAAAGATTTAGGTGAAGTAACACAGACTTTTACAGACCGTGTTACTTCTGTAATAGCTCTTTTAAAAAACATCTTGGAGCAGGGTATGGTCATTTAGAGCATTTCTTCTATTAGGAGATATATCCCATACGATTTACGGCAAACGACTCTCACATGGCATATAATGGACGTAAAAAATTCTAGTTAGCAAAACACTTCACAGCTACTATAAAATGTTATCATCGCAGATACTTCCTATGTAAGGATTACTTTTAAACCCTCCTATACAAGGTTATTTAGAGCCTCGAGAAAGTGCAGATTTCCGTCGGAAAGATGGCACTCCACGGAAAAAGCTGACGTAAAACAGGCATTAATCAAATCATGAACGTGGATCTGCCCCCAAAGGTTGTTATAAAGAGGGCTCCTCGGGAGCGAAGTAATAATTTTGAGATGTTATAATTGCAATGGTAAATTGCTTACAAGCAAGTGGATATTGCAAGCAACATCTGGAAGGATTATTTTGGATTAAGCTTTACAAGGTAAGGTAGGTGTCAATGTAGGTAGTCAATGTTCAAATTGTCTTTAGTTCTATAGCAAAGATTTTTTTATTCTTGACAGTTGCTTTGAATTAATTAATCCACTAAGAGCTAAAATATTTTTGCAGATCGATCTGTAGACAGTCAATCGTCCGAGCTAATCGTTACGCTTTCTTTAATATCTAAACTACCACTGAGTCAGCATTGGCGGCAGGTTAAAGGTTAAGCGGCGGATCTACAGCGGCAACCAACTGAAAGGCACCGTGCATGACACACGGGCAATCCCAGGGACAGTTAAAATTGTCTTGGAACCCGCAACGAATTTAATCAGAAGTATATAGTTAGAGTTGGAAAGTATGTGGAATCTATACATCTGTATTATCTGATAACTTCATCATTTCCGCACTAGTTTCTATTCCTTGAAAATTTCTTTATACACCTAATTACGGGCAGTTGTAATTACAATGATTTACCACGCAACGTTATGTGGCTATCGTGAAAATGGCGATTGTGAGATGGTTTACAAGTAAGTGCCTTTTCAGGGTTAGTTCTAGGCTATTTACTTGGCAGGGTTCCATATTTCGGCGATCGTAGGTAGGTAGGTATCTCGACTTGTGGAAGAAACTGCTGAGCGTATATTTTGTGCCTATTCTGTGATATTTGGGTAACTATGGGAAGCAAAATTTGCTGTTTTGTTTTAGGACTTTTAATTAAATGTCAAGTAGCTTTCAAAATACAGAAGAAAAGAGATTCTTGATATAAGTGTCAAAAGAGCTATACTTCTGCTGAGACCCATATAGTTACTGTGTAGATTGGCTAGCATCTCTTCAAATTAATACCTAGCCACGGAAAAATGTGCATAAAGTATTCTGACAAGTTACGTCATTTAATAATCGATTACAACGTTGGAATTAATTGCCATCTGCAGAACAGGACGAGGTAATAAATAATAAAAATTGCAGTCATAATTATTCAGCAAAAATTCAAAATTCTTTACTGCCATTCCAATAAGCATATCAATACCAATGTCATCGTAAATAAAACAATAACGGACTCCCAAAAGTCAAGGCAAGATTTCGTAAAAAACTGAGTCACAATATTCTATATGTACCTCTTTTATTCTGATAAGAGAAGTTACACAAATAATGGCATGCCTACTTAACTGTACAAATATGTTTAGTAAGTAGTATTCAAACAATAACTGAACAGATTACCATAACTAGATTTCTAACGCCGTGCCGTCGACGGATTTTGTCGTAAAAAATATTACTCAACATCATTTTTATTTCGAAGGCTTCTTCTACCCTTATATTTTTGAGCATAGTATATCAACAGCTAAATTATTTAATTGCACATAAAAAAATAATGACAATACCAAATCAACATAAGCAAAAAAAATAAAAAGAAACAATGAGCACCTATTTTTTTGTCGTTTATGTTGTCAGTGCCAAGTAAATTTTATAGCTAATGTGATTTTTTTTTAATTTTTATTAATGTCACACACTAGCTGAAAATTAAATAAAATATTTAAGAAGGCACAGGGCACCTTTTCTTAGGATGCCAAAACTATTAAATATCTTACAATGGAAAGGTAAATTGAATGCATCTCTTTCATATCAAATAGATAGTTTAATAATAAATTTGGAGATTGTCTGTTATATTTGAGTATGGCCCTATACTCATTAATTGGTATAATATACAGTATATAATATAATATACATATATTCAGTATTGGTTTGTCAGTATACAATAAACCAAAAACATTGGCCACCATGACCATTTTTTTTTTTTTTTTTTTACAACGCCCTCACTAGACACTACAAATAACTCCTGTATTGCGGGGGTGTTCACAAACATACATTTCACACACACAAAGCACACCCAATATAGCTGATTCTATCTAATTCCATGAGGATAACTAGGTACGAAAGCTATTTAATTAAAATGACATCATATGAATAGAAACATTGTTTCAAGGAAACTTGGGTAAAAAGAAAAATATTTTAACATTTTGCAGAAAGATTTAAATATTGATTATTATACCTTCGTAATTTAGAATAAAAATATTAAATGAAGTGACTCAGAAAAATATCAAATTTCTCAACTGTAGGCTCACTTCATGAATCCTTTTTACAAAACAGTGTTAATTTATGAAACATGTTGCCTCCATACTTTATTATGTTAATCTATTAGTTACACATGACTACCTATTTCCTAGTATTTAAGCACACATCAGATTGTTACATGCCTGAAATTCAGAACAAGAATTTAAAAGGTTTCAAATTCTAGATGGCCAATAGAAGACTGTGTTTCCGATAAAAAGTTGTGAATAGAGAAAATATTGATTGCAGATCCGTTTTTTAATAGTTTAGAGTAAGTCCCTCTCACAATCTTTCTATTTAAAAGGTTAGATGTAGGTTATATTAAATGATTAATGAGATTAATTAAAGCAAAGTTGATTTAAAATCAAGCCATGATATCAGACCCACATCTTTATCATATTAAACTAGAAATAATCTTCATGATGAATAAATCTTGCCATTCATTTTAATTAAAAATGAGATTACATAGTCCAACTTACATAATTTAATGAGAATATAAAAGAAGCATTTCATAATTCTGCTTTGTTCTAAACATCAAGTCAAGATTCATTTCAGTGAAGAGATGAAACATTTCTTGTTTCAAATTATTTAAATTTAATAAAATAAATTAATTGCATAGTTACCTGGTGGGCTATCAGTGAGGATAGTGATGCCAGTGGGGTCCACATGAGGTGGAAACGCCTCGTACAGATCGGGCTCCTCTTCAAGCACCGCTGACAACATCACGGAGGGCATTCCGGATCCACCGCCACACACACACACGCACTATGACTAGACACTGCACAACACTACACTTGACTCGCCCAGTGTCTGTAGCTCACTCGGAGCTCACACCCGTGAGCCACCCCGAGCCATTCCTGACTACCACTTGAACTAAATAGTCTGACTTGCCTAGGTCAAATCTTGCTGCACCATCTTTAAATCTGCAAAAGGATAAAGTTCAAATCACTGGAGTGGTACGATCTCAAGACTAGCTCTAAATGCCTAGCTCAGAGATAGCACTATCATCATTATTATAATCGGGCGATTGTACGCGCCGATAACGATATCTTAGCGAGACTAAGAAACAATCAGTTACCTAATTCGTTATAATTAAAACGCTACAGATCAGCTGATTGCTACAGTGCCAGGCCAGACTTGACATTTTATAGCTATTTTAAGACTTACGGGCACCTGATCGGACCGACTTCAATGTCAGATGCCAAGTACGAAAATTTAAAACCCGCCACGATATCTGCCCGTAGTCATTGTATGAAAAGGTGACGGGAGCGCGTCGGCACCGTACTCACCGCAATCCTGACGATAAATGATGCGAAGCAGGATCTGCGCCTCCGTATTTACCGCTTTGGAGTCCCCGCGGCGACTAAACCAAGTGGCCAGTTCCCGGCCCAACGTAATCACGAATAGGATAATAGTCTCGAATGGGAGCCAACGCTTTTGCTTTGTCACTTAAACGAACAACACAGTACATCACAGAGATATATCGGTAACTGAACAAACGCACGGATACATTGTGATATTAATTCAATGTTGTTGGATTTGCTTTCGTTAATCAAATTATCGATGTATCCGGTGAAAGTCGTTTTAGTTATTATGCGGCAATACACGAGTGTGTGAAAAATGGTGTAGTACTAGTTAATTTTCGTTTTGATGGAAATATCCCGTTCGTAGAAAGAGATCGCACGTCCGTAATATCCACGATTTGCGAGAAGTTGAGAACGCGATTCTCGCACGCCCGTTCGTAGGCCCGTCGTACAGGAAGAACATAGACTAATCATAAAACACACAACACTGTACAGATCTGCCACCGGAACTAGTTTACTGCCTATATTAGCAGTATGTGAGGTACAAATCTAAAAAAAAACTTCTAAAATAAGTCAGCAGCACCTTTGGCATAATTTTTTTATATTTCTTTTTTTCTTAAAAATACTATAATGACCATGACTTTTAAATAAAAACTGGATAAAGCTCCCGACTTTCCATCCACCCTATAGCCCCGTATGGAACTTCATATAATATTTACAAGAATTACAAGCATCGAGAACACAAGTAAATTCTGTCAAGGTCAAGGTGAATTCCATCACATTCAACTTACGGGAGTTTTAATGTGATGCCTGAAGAAATGCTGTTGAAATCATCGGAGTGCAGAGTGCCAAGATTGATGGTAAAATATTTAAGCACAAGTTGTAATATTTTAAAGCAAATTTTAGCTTTGATATGCCTTAATATTATATAAAAAAGCACAAGTTGTATTTAAAAAAATAATAATGTTCAGGATTAATCATACTAACCAAATAAAAAAATAGCTATTATTCACCATTGGCCTGTTTATTAAGCATTTTTTTTTCATTTTAACATCTTAAATGATCTTTTGTGTGAAGTCAAGTTCGACATCGCTCGGTGGCTCATTAGTATTACGACGTAGGAGTCCTACATCGTACGTGGGCCTCGTAGACCTCGTAGGTATGGGAACTACGTTGCAGTAGCTGAACGGACAATTTGGAATGCGCGCAAGCGTGCGGTTCGGAAAGCACGCCAAAATGGCATACGTACCAATCAACGCATACGTAGTTAGTAGGTACGTAATGGATAGATCGACGCACCTTTAATACCTAATGATCTCACTGTTTATTGGTGTTTGACGTAATATTCAAAATGTCTTTGCTTTGTTTTCATATATTTTTCATTAGGGCAACATTGCAATTTGTGTCAGTTATTAGGGTAGGTACATATCAGCGCAATATTTGATCACTTTTAATTTTTACAGGAGTATAATGTTTAATATTATTATTAAGTTTCGTTTTTGTAATGTGATGATACCCCGATGAAAGTATAATTTTGTAGATATTAGCGCAGGGATTGCATTAATTTATTTTTCACATCACTGTTGATTTTCTCATAGTTTTAAAAATAGATTTTAGTGATATAGACCTGCCTGCCCAATCTCAATACTCATTAAACAAGTTTTTTTTTTATTTTAATAATATAATATTTTAGTAAAAGAAAACAAATTCGTTATATTTTTATGTTCCGCTGATGTGTACATACCTTAACATAATTTAATTTCCAAAGACAATAAGCTTATTTAAAATCTACTACATTGGTAGAAATATGCCTCGTTTACTATTCATTTTATAGATCATAGAATAATTTATTGAACATAGTTAATAAAACACAAGTTTATATCGTGACTGGTAGTCAGCCCTACCAACTTTTTACTAACGATTTTCGTTGATAATCTAAAAATCGCCACCAACGCAGGACTCAGTCAACTTATAAAGCGCTGACGCTTAAATTTAGAACCTAAACCAAAGCTTTTGCTGCTTACAAGAGTCAGGAAGTGCCAAAGGTGCCAACTCTTTTAAATATTTTCTTTTAATTATTTTTTTCTTGGCTGTGCACGCTGTCTACTGTCTAGATGATATTGTGTAATTATTTAGTAAGATTAAGTTAGCGTAAGTTTAAATGAAATGAACATTATGAGCTTGTGCGAGTTAAACCACTGCAACTATTTTTTTTAATTTAAGGACTAGTGTTCGATCGATAGTTTTAATTGTTTTCAAAAATAAAATTAAGTATTATTACATCTAAAGCTTTCATCTACTATATTTAATAAACTTGCCCTCCATGTGGCTGTCCCGGTGGGATAGCCTATTGGAGACTCGAATCCGTGACTCACTTCAAAATTCCTACGTCATGCACTGTGTCTTCTCCCCATTGACTGTAATATTAATCTTAGTTTGACATTAAAATTCAGCATGCGAAAAAAGGAAAATTTAATTTCACGAACGGAGCTACGGTAAAAATCTAGCTTTTCCATAATATGGCAGAAAACGTATTGATCGATGTCGGCAATACTAAAATTTTAGTGTCATTCTGACAGGTCTGGTGTGACGCATTTTGGCTGCACAGCTGTGTCATGTTTTCAATTAATACAATGGTTCTAGTTGTAAAATATTAACACCTATTCAAGGAATACCAGCTTGTATATTCTTATCAAGGCACCGGTGATATGGGATAAAGTAACCATGTCATCAATGAAATCGGAAGCTCTTAAAGGTATTAAAAAAACTCTTTGTTTACTTGTGGGGCTTCAAGATGTTATCAACTATTACAAATACCGTCTATTTATTTTCGTATTACAGATACTGTGACAGTGCTTATAAACGCTGCTGGTGATAGCGATAACTCTGTTAACAACGTAGTCATAAAATCGCTTACTAAAATAGCAAATTGCTATCCCAATGAAGTGATTGAAATATTCTGTGGGTTTTACACAAACACTGTGAAATGGAATCCTGTACAGCTCGGCAATGTTATAAAGTAAGTGTGCTTTCTTTGTGTGTTCAATTGTTTCGTGGGTTGTTATTGTTTGTTCTTTTATAGCCACATGTGTTTTATCATTAAAGAAAGGAGTTTTAGTAAAAAAATGCTATTACAAACAAATAACTAAAAAAACGTAAGCTTAAGTCGTCACAGGTAATCACAATAATGTTAATGGCTATTCCAATCTTACAATATTAAGATAATCACCCTCTCGTCTATTTTTGCTATGCTCGACAGGATCCACAATGACTCATATTTATGCTAAATATTACCACCTAAGAATACTTTGTGGCATGCATTAAAGAATTGAATTGAGGTACTTGAAACAATGGCAAGTGCAGTGTCACACAGTCTAGTGGCCAATATTTGATTAACTATTGAAGTGTTGCAGTTAGTCATCCTATGCAATCCTTTCCTACTGGTAATGTTTTAAATACCTATACTGTTGACATTTAAACCACTCAGACAACTTTCAGTGTCATGATTAATATTTAAATAATGCAGTGAACTTGGAAGTTATTATCATTTTATGTATAATAACATCTACAACGCACACTACATATTAGTCTATAACGTTATCTGAGTTGTCACCTTAAATTATTTTTCCTACAAACTCCTCTGTACCCGTTCTTGGCTGGTTTTGTCAACTCCGCCAATACTTTCTATAAGTAGCTGTACTGTATGCTCAATGATATAAAACTATACATATTTATTTAACCTATTACTATTATACTATACATTGCCTGCACGTGTGGTGTAATAGTTTAAGCCTGCCGCACTCCATTACACTGGTGTTGTGGGGATCTGCACATGGGACAAAACTTTGCGTGATTCGCATAGATTTGTTCTGAGACTTGGTGTGCTTGTGTGAGTGAATGTGTGTATTTGCCCTTGTCATTGGGACCATTGGATAGTATAATTGCTTCTGGCATTCTATCTAATCAACACACAATTTGGTTTTTGCTGCTTAAAGAACTTCCTTTTAAACATCAATATTATTATGTAACACTTGTATGATAACTAGTACATTATGAGCAAAAGAATATTGTATTATGTGTTATTCAAGGTCAGCTTTTACATTATGTAATCAAGTGCAAATTGTGTAGAGATCAGTTTCCATAGATTGTTTTTATTATTTACTTTTGTAATGAATGATTATGTGGGTTTTTTAGGGTTCCGTAGTACCTACAAGGAACCCTTATAGTTTCGCCATGTCCGTCTGTCCAAGGCATAGCGACGAAACCGTTGGTGCTAGAAAACTGAAATTTTGCATAAACATGTATGTTAACTATACAAAGAAAGTCGTAGAATAAAATTTGGAATTTTTTTTTTCTTTTCGGGTAGCTCCCCTACATGTAAAGTAGGGATGTTTTTTTTTTTTTGTCGCTTACCCCATAGTGTGGGGTATTGTTAGATAGGACTTTTAAAAACGTTCAGGGGTTGCAAAGACAGTTTTTTGATTTAGAGATCCGTTTGCGAGATAATTAACTTTAAAGAGCAAATTTTTGTTCGAGTAGAGCGTCCCCCCCCCCCCCTCTAAAAGCTAAACTACTGGATCCCAAAATCTGAAAAAAATTGTGTCGGTAGTACATGTAATGAACTTTAAAGGAAAACTATAGCGGATAAGTTCACTTCATTAGTTCAAGAGGAATAGGGGTCCGAAATGTCAGATGCAGTTACTCAGAATATTTCGTTCAAAATTTTTGAAACATAAATAAACATACATAATACATATATAAAATCACGCCTTTATCCCACGGGGGTAGGCAAAGACGATGGAACGCCATGTGCTTCGCTCCTTACATACTTCTTTCGCTTCCTCAACATTCATACATCTCGTCATACGTGCTAGCTGGTTTCGTGTACTACAAACATTTCCTTTCTGAAGGACGCCATTTATCTAGTTACTTTAACTTAATTAGTTCTATAGTAATTGGGGTCCAAAGTGTAAAATGCAGTTACTTAGAATAATTCGTGCAAATTACAAAAACCTTTGAAAGTAATGACTTGTATGAAGATGTTACTTGTTTAATACAGATAGTAAATCCCTTTTACTACTACTAGCTACGGAAGCCTACTGCGCGTGGCCCGACACGCACTTGGCCTTTTTTTTTGTGTAATTTCCACTAGAAGTAATATTCATTGAAGGGAAAAAATATGTCTTTATATATCATATATTAATTCTTATTATGTTTCTTGAAGCCCAATGAATTGACATCAGCTGGAAATTAGTATTATACATTTTATATTGCCGAAATCATCCTGGTTATACAAAACTTTGGCCATGCATGATTGCACATAATTTTAATGTCCTTCATCATAGGTACAGGAAAATATATAACACATTTGATTGTGTTTCCTGTTGCTCTAATTTGTAGCAAAATATTATTCTGAAATGATTACATAATAATGTTTTGCTCCAAATTGGTAAAATTGGATATTATTGTTAACATGGCATCTATAGCACTTAACATAATTAAGTAAAATAAAGGCCCATATAGATAATGCAAGCTTTGCAATTAAAATTTCTGTGTGAATGGGCCTGTACTATAATTTTTTATATATATTTATGAAGATGAGGCTTCAAACTTCCTTAAGCCATTATCAAAACATTCACTACCTTTCTTCTACCTATAATAGCAGCCCTGTATCTTATACATGCCCCACTGCTGGGCTCAGGCCTCTTCTCATGATGGGAAGAGTTAGGCTATAGTCAACCATGCTGGCCAAGTGCAGATTGGTTGACTTCACACCTTTTAGGCACTCTCAGGCATGCAGGTTTTCTCATGATATTTTCCTTCACTGTTAGCAAACGAAAATTTATATGATAAATACACACATATCTTCGAAAGACGAACCAACGATTCATTGACAGAGGTGTGTGCCGTGGGTTCAAATTCGAGACCTTTGACTTTGCAGTCCTACATTCTGCCACTCAGCTATCGCTGCCCACTTTCACCCACCTTCTTCTACCTGTTTGACATGTACAGTGGGCCAAAGAGTTAGCTATGCAGGGCAAAAAATTTTTAGTCATAGTAAAGACTTACTATACCAGTTATGGATAAGTGAGTTACATATCTAAATAGTGGGTATATTACACTTATTAAATATGTACTTCACACATGCATATCTATTGCAGTCAGTTGTCACGATGACGTAGAAGTTTTTGCCCTGCATACCTAATTGTTTGGCCCACTGTACTCTTAATTGGTATCAACAAGGCTTGTCTACATTACAGAGTCCTAGAGCAGACATGTGTGAATCAAGTGAAGCGACTAGACGCGGCCGTGGCCAGCAATCTGGTGACGGCGATGCTGCGCGCCATGATGGAGAACGTCGGGTACGAGCCTGTGGTGCAGATGGGGGCCTCGGCCGTGCTTGTGGCGATTGGCCATGAGAATTTGGACCTGGTAACGCATTTACATTTTGGTGTTATAATTCAATTGAAATGTAACTGATACCTCTTGTAATCCATTGGAGACTTATTTAGCCCTAATATAACCAAACTGGATTTACCCCTCTCTCTCTCTCTCCCTCTCTCATTCAATGTATGAATAGGACATTGAGATCGAAGACGGTAGCGCCAAGCGTCAGGTTAACTTGTTAGTCTTCTTCTTGTCGTGTCAATAACTATTGTAATTGTGAGCTCTGAGGAGAACTGTTTATAGTCATTGTGGTGATAGGATTAGTCAACCAGACACTGCGTTACCGTGTGCTGGTTTTCCAGGGTGCGCCGCGGGGAGGCTCCTATCATGCACATTGTTAGTAAAATGTTGTTAAAATATTATTTAAACTAAAATTACAAAAGACTTGATTAACATCAAATTAATTCGTACTAACTGTCTCGATGGTCTAGTGGTTAGCGTGTATGCGCCTCTCACCGCAAGGTCTCGGGTTCGAGTACTGGGTCGGCCATAGTTCACAATAGCAGCATGGAGTTGGAATTGTGCCGGGTGGATGTGATCGGCTCACCCCCTATCCCCATCCCTATACATAACAGGTGAAGTGTGGGTGTTGTACATCTCTGCCATACCCGACTGGTAATATAGGTGTCTGGTAATATTATGTTATGTAATTCGTTCTTCCTTCTAGGTCCTCCGCTCTCTCATCAACCAGCTCACCCCAGGCTCAGTGCCCCATTACACCATAGCGCACACCCTGGGCACTCTAGCCGCAGTCAACACGCATGGTGTGGTGCCTCATATTAAGGAGATCCTGAGCAAGATGCTGCCACTACTGTCTATGGTGAAGACTGAAGGGTTGAAGCAAGCATTTGCTTATGGTAAGCATGACATGTTTCAAATTAAAAAAAAAGATTTGATATTAGAATTTACCTAGCACTTGAAAACTTGAATTGTTAAAGATTAAAGTAGATTAGAAGGTTGTAGAAGGGGCAATTTTACCAGTTCCGGATAAGTCCTGCATAGCCTAATTGAAACTTTTTTGACAGATTTAATGTCAAAATGTATAGCCGGATAATATAATATTTATTAACCAGCCGATCCATCTTATTATCAGAAACTGGTGCAATTGGTTCTTAAAATACTATTAGATACTGTAAATTCGTGAAGCTTTACATTAAATTAGTAGTTTTCCTATTTTCTCTACTCATCAAGAATATTAATGTGTATAATTTATTGTACCACTCGTCTAGTAAAAACAAAAGTAGCCTCCCTAGAATTGTGAGCTATCCCAATACCAATTTTCATCCTGATCGATTTACTGGATTAGCTGAGAAAGTGTTACAGACACACAGAAAAAAATACTTATAATTTTGTATGACGTTCAAATCAGTTCAAATACACAGTACAATATCATCATAGCCAAAACTTGTAAATAATAAAGCGCTTTACTTTAATCTGTCATGTATTAAATGTATGATAGGTACTTGGTTATTTATAGAATATCCAATCAGAGAGCAAAATATCACATGAAAGCCAGATGTGTTGTATTATCTGAATTGAATACTTTATATGGAATACTAACGACATAGTATAGTCATGCTGTGATAACTGATAGCGGTGTTTGGTTTGAATATTGTTTATCGATTTTGTAAATACATTATACTAAATCTGATGTGTGATGAACGTGTCCTTAGTTACTGTTTGTTACACTTTTATGGCTTAACTACTAGAGTAATATTGATGGAAATTGGTATGAGATAGTTTTAGGCCATATAACGGACATAGGTTACTAATAAACTAGATTCTGACCGCGCGTTACTTCAATAAAAAGTAGCCTATTCGTTAATCCAGATTTTAAGCTAACTGTATAACTAAATTTCATCAAAATCAGTCCACCCATTTAAGCGTGAAGAAGTAACAAACATACACACTTGCGATTTTTTTTACTTTAGTAGGATTTACAAGAAGATTCTATGTAACAGTGAAACAATTTTCTTCCACAGCATTCGGCCACTTCGCAGTTGCCGTCTCCGAACAAATAGGCGACAACGTAGAAAACGACAACATAACATCTATTAAAGACAATTTTGTCACAGAGTTCTCCATAATATTTGATGTGCTATACAACCAATGGCTGCCTTCGTACGAGCCTAAGGTCTCCGAATCAGTTCTTGAAGCATTAGGCCCTATTACGAGACTGATATCAGAACGTCAATTCAACGAAACTGTGAATAAGTTCGTGCTTTCATTGCTCTCCCTGTACCGAAAACCAGCTATAAACTACTACTATATAAGTCAATGTATATCGTACATGCTTTCACCCTCACCTTTAAACCCGAAGCTAAGCTTGAACGACAGCACAATCAGCTCTATAAACCATGTCCTATTTAACTTAGTTCTTCTTGAGCCTGATTATGACCAACCTCATACGGTCAAGAATCATTTTGAGGTTCTTCGTTGTTTTGACCATATGGCTGGGCAGTTCCCAGATCAAACTATTGAAAGTCTACTTCACCAGTGTAAAAATAATCAAGATAAGGATAGAATGAAAGCTGTAATCATTCTGACTCATCTGACAACTTCTTCGCAAGTTTTTATCGATAACTTTGCGGTCAAATTCATTTCGATATTAAGAGTTATGACGGCTATGGAACAAGGAGTTAAAATGAAGAAACTGTTGGTAAAAGCTATCGTAGGTTTAGTATACAGGAATTGTATTACTACCCCTGAAGATTTCACTATGCTGGAATTTATAATAAAGCACTGCGGCTACGAAGGTGGTGCAAATGTGTCCAAACATGATATTTCTGATTTACACGATACCTGCAAGAGCTCATTGATATTGATGTGTAATACAGTCACTAGCATTCGATCACAGTTGCGCAACCTTTTACTAATAGCCTTGACCGGTGAAGAATTTACAGCTTCAATGGCAACCGTCTGCCATTGTCTGACGTCTCTTTTACAAAACAACTCTGACGTTGTAGCAGAAACCAGTCAATCAGAAAAGGAAGTAGAAATTAAATGCTCACCAGATTTGGTCTTCGTTAGATGCATAACACACGTGGTAGAACCACACGAAGTTGAAAGAAATAAGAATATATTGATCTTTCTCGAAGAATATTCAGGAGATGTGCACAAGAACTTAAAAAATTCTTGGACCGTCGAAATTCAAAGGCTTTTGAAGTTCGTAGACACTTGCGAGTCTAAAGAACATTGGCATAGTATGTTATTGGATCTTTTGGTTTCTGCCATAGAGCAAGTGAATAGCAATAAGTGGGTGGAGTTCATTGCTACGCTGATTTCACAGCAGATCCTTTTAAAGAAAATGACACCTATGATCAAAGGAGTGTCCTTACAATACTTGGCCGTGTTATCGTGCCACATGTCTAACGCTGCAGTTGTCGAAAAAATCTTGAAGATAATCCTTTTAGCTTTAAAATCAATACCCATGGAAAGTAGTGGTTACGTCAGCAAGGCTGTAGGTATAGCTTCAAGACAACACGGAGAGTTTATTTTAAACGAACTTGATGCGATATATAAAGAAAATGAATCTAGAAGGAGTAGTAAGATTCTTAATTTCCTGACCTCAAGGAATTCTAAAAGTGATTCAGAGTTAGGGGTTGTTAGATATGCAGTTATCACGTGTTATGGTAAAGTAGCTGTTGACTGTTTAGATGTCCATGTCTTAGCCAGATTAGGCGACAATGTTACTTCTATTTTGTTTGATATTTTGAAATCTAATCCTTCGTTTGATCTGTGTAAGGCAAGCATAACAACTTTGTACGAAATCAGCAAAGCTTTACATCCTGCTTCGCATCATAACGTGGTTCTTAGAAACCGATGGCAATTGCTAAACAGCGTTCTGGAGCAAATATACAATTCGAACTTGGAAAAACGAAACGTGGAACTGTACCCTATTATCGTGAAAGCTTCGAAAGCTCTTACCAAGTTGCAAAAAGGAATTTTACCAGAAGAAAGAAATACTATCCTGAGGGTTTTGTTTAATAGTATTTTTGGAGAACTATCTTCATTTAAAAGGAAATATGAAATAGAAGGCAATGGTGACAAGAACGATATGCTAGCAAAGACACTAAACGATAGTTTGTCTCTGCTCCATCAATTGATCAAAGAGTTGATCATCCAGTCGACTTGTTTGAGTACTCTCGATGATTTGATCAGTCTTTTAATTGAGTGGATTCGACACGAAAACGATGAAATTAGAACAGCTGCTGTCTTGATCCTTCAAGTTATTTTCGATACCTATATCAAAAACGTAAAATTGAACTACGAAACCCCAAGCAAGTTTGGTCAAATGGGTTATTTACTCGGACTTATATTACCAGGAGTCGCTGATACGAATTTCCCTGTAAGATTATCGACTGTGGACTGTGTTAAGCTGATCATTCAAATACAGGACTTATACGAAGGTCACACAATAGAACCTGATGATGAGTGCATGTCGAATTTAGGGAGGCTTCAGAATAATATACTGACGAATGACTTGAACATGATTAGTGATTATTGCACAGCCTTGTGTGATACGATATTTATTAAAATACCACATCATCACAGTATGCAATTTATTGAAAGTCTGCTTGAAAGTTATGATGATGATGAACTTAGAAGTGTTGGGATAAGTGCGATATTAGATGCGTACTTTGTGAATAAAGGTCAGGATTTGTACCAAAACATTGAGAGGATAATAGATGTGATGTTGACGACAATGGATGTAGTAGGGGAGGAAGCAAGGTTGAAGTTGATGAAACCATTGACGTCATTGACACGTCATCATTCGAATGCTGTCACCGCTGTACTCCTGGCACAGAAACTACCTTTGAAACCGTGAGTGTTTCTGCGACTGTATTTAATATTGAGGTTTAAAATTAATAATCTTTTCTAAAGTGTTCTTATCTGTTTTCTAGGAGCGTAGTAGAATGTTGGCGATGCCTCGCCCGTGACGAATCGCTCTCTGCTACGATTACAGACAACTTTCTGAGACTTATGACTTCGGTAGAACTGTATGAGGATCCTTATCATATTACTGAGCACCACATAGCTGCTCTCCAGCCCTTAACAGTGAGTTGTACTTTTTTCTTTTAAATTAAGATGGTGTTGATCTGCACTAAGATCTAGAAGTTCAATCAGAAGATGACTTGCCCAATTTATATTTAAACTTTTACTTTATTTTTCAGCTAATAAGTGCCTTAGGAGAGATGCTGCAAGAGGATACGATGAAGCCAACCTGCATCTCCAAATTCCCTGACTTATTTTCAGTACTCTACACGACTCTAGCTTGCTATATCGACGCAGAACCACCTGCATATGCACCACCGACTAATAAAAACCAAGAGAGATTCGGTTTTGTACCAAACAGAGAAGGCGTAAGATTGTCTCCTGCTAAGATAACTGTAAATACTTTCAATGCGTTTTTGGAGCAAGCTGATTGTCAGAAAGTAAGTTTTGAGATTATATTATTGTAAACTTTGTTTCCTTTAAAGCGTTCGATTGAGTTAATTATGCAATAATAATTTGACATTTCAAATGTCGAT
Organism: Hypena proboscidalis; assembly: GCA_905147285.1. Classification (NCBI taxonomy): domain Eukaryota; kingdom Metazoa; phylum Arthropoda; class Insecta; order Lepidoptera; family Erebidae; genus Hypena; species Hypena proboscidalis. The sequence goes on from LR990130.1 coordinate 20,930,737, forward strand.
GTTTCAAATTTGTTCTCATAATTTTATCTGCTACATAACATCTTAACTATAGGTTCGAGAAATTTAACGTGAAAAATGTATTAACAAGCACTCATAATAACAGGGATCCCTCAGGGTTTAACTCTAAGTCCGATATAGACTTTGCTTACATGATTTATTTTGTTATTAGGTAAGTGAAGCATGCTCATTATGTTTGAGCATAGAGCACGGGGATTCCTCCACCACTCTTCTCGAGCTTGCTCCAATATTGAGCGGAGCCCTGAGTCGCTCATGTCCGGGTCAGCTCGCTCGGCTCGTGTCTCGCATCGCTCAGTACGCGCGCTGTCCGCTGCCGCCGCAGAGATGTGCTGCTCTTGCGTTGTTATCTGACTTGCTCAATTACAGGTAAGGAAAGTTTTTTTATAATTATGATTTGATATCACTATCTGTGACCTTGAATTCATAAATGTACTGCAAAATATAATTAAAATTGATAAAAGTTGAAACATTGCGTAGGCCCTATTTTTAACCGACTTCAAAAAAAGGAGGAGGTTCTCAATTCGGTTGTATTTTTTTTTTTTTTTTTTTTTTTTTTTTTGTTTGTTCACCGATTACTCGAAGACGCCTGGACCGATTTGAGCAATTCTTTTTTTGTTTGATAGGATATACTTGTCATGTGGTCCCATTTTTTCCAGTCACGTTCTGATGTTGGGATCCTAGAGAAATCGAGGGCAACCCTCAAATTTAAAAGGCTTCTATATTGTTTTTTGTATATTATCTAAAGCTACTTGGATATTTGCATCTAGTAGCCAGCATTTTATGTTGCTGAGCTGATGCTGGAAGGTACAACTCCTCAACGGTTAGGAGTACGGGGATAATTCTTTAAATATAGGCTCCTTGAGGCCGTTTACTGTATTCTTTCAAGTTATACACAGATGAGGCGAGACGAATATTACTCATGTATATTCATAATATGAGGTCATGATTTAATGATGGGATCCTAGAGAAATCATGGGTCAATCAAGCTTCTATATTGTGTTTCGTATATTACCTAAAACTACTTGGATATTTGCATTTTAAGTTGCAGAGCTGATGCTGGAAGGTACAACTCCTCAACGGTTAGGAGTACGGGGATTATTATTAATAAGTTTTCCGTCTCAAGTAACCGTCGTCTCCTCATTCGAGAAACATTCTTGCTCGGTCTACCCATCACTTAAAATCGTAAAATAAAATAAGTTTTAACAAAAAAAAAACCGACTTCAAAAAGTAGGTAAACTATAAAGCATAAAATAAATTTACTTCGCACAAATAATACGTTTTTTCATTTAGTTAAATAGAAATTATTAAATAATTATTTTATAATTCTGAAGTCGGTGCCAAGTAACCAATAACTAGATAATAAGTATAAATCTTTGTAACAACTATTTTCTGACAGAATATTAGTTCTTAATTATCCGATTTACTTGGCACCGACTTCAGAATTATAAAATAATTATTTAATAATTTCTATTTAACTAAATGAAAAAACGTATTATTTGTGCGAAGTAAATTTATTTTATGCTTTATAGTTTACCTACTTTTTGAAGTCGGTTTTTTTTTTGTTAAAACTTATTTTATATATTTACGTGTCAAAATTTATCAGTACTTCTTTTTCCTCGTAGATGTAACGACAACACAGTTCTGATCGAAACAATCCTAGCTACCCTCAACACAGGCTGGAAGGACGAGCATCCCCGGGTGAGAGCCACGTGCCTGCGCGGCGCTGCCAACGTGGCACAGCTCAGACATGAAATGCGCAACGCTGCGCTGCCCAATGCACTTACAGCGCTTAGTCAGGGCGTCGATGCACAGAAAACTCAGTGAGTATTACATCGTAGAATGCCATCAGTAGTTGTAAATATTAACCAGTCTTTCATACCTTTTGCTACCAGATAGATGTTCCAAGAGAAATGTCCACACGAAAATTTCTTTACCCAATACAAGCTGATAGTTTTAATTAAACTTTCAGGTCACCAACAGACAACGTTCCCCTAGCCGCCATTCAAGGTCTGAGCCGGCTTCTAACAGAACTAGACCAGTTAGACAAAGAATACGACCGCGAGCTGGTCTCCATATCTCAAAAGATTCGTCCCTTCATGAACACGGACTGCGCACAACTGAGGGAGAATTCCATCAAACTGTTTGGTATCATTGCTGGGAGGATCAAGTCTGATGCTTTAGTGGAACAGGCGGTCAGCTCCCTGCCTTGCTTCTTGCTGCATCTTTGTGATAATAATCCTGCTGTTGTTCGGGTAAGTGGTGTCTAAAACACTTTTATTTTTTCATATTTTCCTTACCAGATAGTGACATGTAGATCTATTACTAAAATGGTTTCTAGCTCCTTAGAGAAACCGATTGGTCCCTGTCGTTCCCCCCAATTATAAGGTTAAGAAAGACTCAAAGAATCGACGTCCCATGTAGTACTGCCCCACCCCCTACTCCCCTCATTTGTAATAGTGGCGTGTTTGACCAGGATTTCACCTGATGATAAGTGATGATACGGTCTACGTTGGAGCACGCTTACGAAATACTGATTTACTCTAGCTTTGGAAAGAACCAAATTATGTTCAACAAGCGCGAACATAGTCTCGAGCAGAAACGATTTGTCAAATGCCTTCTAAGTGCACCTCATAATAACTCTTATTGAATCAACCAAATCCCTCTATTTCAGGCCAGCAAATTCACTCTAAAGCAAGTATTCAAGACGTTCAACGTGAAGAAGTCAAACGACTTCGTTCAAACCCATCTCTTGGATGAAGGTCGTCTCTACCTGGATGAGTTCCTATCCGCCTTGCTGAGGCAGTTGGCTGATGAAATGCCTGGTGCAGTCGTCAAGTGCTTACAGTCTGCTGTTAACTATTTGCACTGTGCAAGGGAAGAGCTGAAGCCTCATCCGCCGTTGTTTTTAGGTAATTAATGAAGATATTGTTAAAGCTTAGGATTGGACTCAGAGCCCAAGTATCGTCATTTGGTAGAAGTGGGGTAGGAATTTGGGCAAAGTCACCTCTTGAAGCTATCCGTAGTTTGCGCGTGTTATTATATTGTTTTGTTTTTAATATTTAATTTTTAAATTATTATTGTTAAATTATTTTAAAATGAAATATCTATATGTGGTATCAAAACACATTATTAGAGCAGGCATATCTTATAGTTTTTCTTGTTGTAGGTCTCCTGTACGCAGAACTGCATCGCATGCATTCCAAGAATCCCGAAGACACAGAATTGGACCCCGATATCACTCGCACAGCTCGCACTAGACTGTTACAACTCATCAAGGAGAACAATCCTCAGGTTTGGCTTTCATAATAATAAGTAGCATTCAACTTAGTGAATTGCCTACAAACGAAAACTAAGTTCTCCATGTCGCGCTATTTCGTACGTTTTAAATTGGATTGTGCTGATTGGTTGATTTGAGATTGGGTGTGACACAGTGGCGGTTCTATTAATTTCTAAAATGTTTTGCCTAACTATTATAATATTAGATCGTTTTCCTTATTGTTGCCACCTTGCTCTATTCTTGACATCGTCAAATATTCCCCTCTCCAACTTTCCATATGTTCGCCACTGATCTACTAGCAGTGGCGTAGCGTGCCTTGGTGGAGCCCCGTATAAAAAAATATTTAGAGTCCTTTTGAAGGGTAAAGATTTCTCACAAAATAAAAAAAAATGCATTAAATTAAAAGATATTTATTCATCATGATTATTATTATTTTTATTTATTTATTTGTCTCTTCTACCATATTTTTTTACAAACAAATCAAATTAAATATACACTCTCCTTGCCTTTTTTCGGCAAACTGATTTATTAAATCAATTTATAGCTGATGATGACTTTAGTTTTTCAAAAGTTTCTGCCTCTATGGACAATACTGAGAGGTCTGACAGGCGTTCGTGTCCCATCGAAGTTCTTAGGTATTTTTTTACTTTCTTACTTACGCACTTTGGGGGCCCTTGGATGCCGGGGTCCTCGTATATATGATACGGCAGATACAGCGGTAGCTACGCCCCTGTCTACTAGAAATCTAGTGACTAGATCCAAAGCGTATTTGCCATTAGGTCAGGTGACCCCTACTTCAACAGACCATACCATTGCAGTTACATTTATTCCATATATAATGTCAATGCTTTTACCCAGGTCCGTCAGAACGCAGCGATGGCTCTGGCAAACATTTGCCTGGTGGAGGCGGACGGATGACGGACCGTCGCCGTCAGCGTCACCGCACACCGCTGCGTGCTTATAAAGAGGTTCTACCGTTGATTGCTACGGGGCATATACACTTGGCGTTTTTATTGCACGTTGGTTGATATTTTGTTTAAATACCGTTTTTTTATGATATGACGATGAGCGCGGTTACAGATTGAACGTGTGTTCTTATTGGTCGTTGATCATATAAGCTCATTGATATTTGTATGCAAGACTTCTGACTGTGGCACGTCTAACGTGGTTTCCCTTCACATAAGAGCGATGAAGGAGTCTTGCTTTTGTATGCAAGTCTGCAACGCGCCTCATAGACGTGTTAGACGCGCTGCAAATTTTACAAAAATCTTAATAGACTTCGACTACAAACGAAGTCCATTAATAATGTGGTTATAACTTATTGAAGTCGTCTTATGCCGTAAAAGCGAGCGTTCGAAAAGGCAAGTAATCTGTAACCACTTTAGATATTTAAGTTTTAATTTTGTTTTTTTTTATATCAATGTTAACGTTACGCTTTCCAGTTTTTTTTACGTTATATGCTTCAGTTTTTCCGTGTGTGGACAACTGTATGAAAATATTTTTGATTAGTGTGCTGTATTGGTTTTGGTTCGTATAGAATTTAATAAAATATAATTAAAAAAAATTGATGCAGTACGATTTTTATGTGATTTTTTACCTTAAGTTTTACGTAAAGTAATTCGTTTAACTGAAGATAAAAAATCGCCAAAAAAATCTTATTGGTTGAGTTCTTGATTGACCGTGCGACATCGATTTAAATTAACCTCTATACGACAAACAAATTAGCAAATATAAAGCTACAATTACACGTCAAAAACATATTCATACCCGACCACAGCTACGAATTGACGCTAGGTATTTGGTAGAGTAAGTAAAATATTAATGGTAAGGCGATTTACAATAACTCTGTTTTTATTATTAATCACAATTTTTTTATATAATGAAATCAAAAACTCTTTGTAGTCTGTTAAAAATATAAGCATTTAATTGGACCTTTATTAAGAGACTGAATAAAAATATTTAAAAAGTAAAAAAAAATGTTAAAGAATAAAAAATATAAACAATGAAAGTTATTTGTATATTTGCTTAATTAAATATTTGTTAACAGTTTGTTTGAGCATTTTTTTAAATAATTGGTCACATCTTTCTATACCTACTTTATTTATTTATATTTGCAACATTATAATAAAAATTTCGGCACGTCTGAATGAGTAAGTTTAGTATGGTATAAAACGATATTTTTTTATTAAATTTGTGCTCAAACATATTTTATGGATTCGAATATAGTCAGTGTTAATTTATGTGATATAGATTTTTTGATTTTGTAGTTTTATTAGTAGGACTGCTTGAATGTTTGCGTTTTCTCAATATTATTAGTAAGTAAAAGTTATAAAAAAAGAGATATTAAAAGTGTTCTACATTAATATATGTAATGAAATGATCTGCTCGATTTATTTCTAGATATGTATGAATAAAAAAAAGCTGCAAGCATTTAAAAAACGCCTTAAAAATGTTTAGCCAAAAGATATTTCCACGTTTATAGTATGTATTGTTGGCCAAAAAATAGAATAGAAACATTGCCAACTAAAAATACAGCTTAGAAAGTGTTTATATTTAAAGCTGGCAATTCCTTCCAAAGATTTGTTTCATGGATGGCGATATAGTAATTGAGTAGAATGTCATCATGAGGTATTCAAACATTTTTTACCGGCAATAATTTCTAAGCTGTAGTAAAGTCGTGTGTCCTGCGATCCCAAACACCTGAACAAACATTTTTCAGAGCCAATCAAAACGCTTGATTTCGCCTCGCTTCTGTTTGAATTGAATGATATCGTTCAAATATCGTTCGTTTGGCAACATGTTTGGGTCCTAGGAAACACGGCTTTTTCTTTATTGAACTGGTTATTTAGTGACAGTCCTTTATGTATCTATTCATAATGTTTGTAGTAAATTAAATAGAAACATTAAAAATTACATGAAATGTTGTGACTTTATGACACCGTAACTGCTGCCTTAGACAAAAAAAAATTGACAATTATCAAGTGCAGAAGTAAAAAGCGTTTTAAGTATTTATCTATCCTTTAAAGTAGGTATTAAACTACTAAAATCCTGTTTTTTTACCACTACAGTTACAAAATAATACAAAAGATAACGTTCGTTAAAATTACGGCAACAGTTGTAACCGATTTAAAAAATATGCGGTTTTAAATTTCTTGAATCTTTATTAACTTCTGACTCGAATGAATTTCATAGTATTGTATTGGACTAATGTTAAATATTTAAGTTTGACAACAATTAAATAAAGCTATGTTGAAACAACTGTCATTTTTTCGTGTTGCTTTTCACCATTTTTAGATAATAGTATGCTGAAGTAGTCATCGTTATTGAAGGTTTATTTAATTTTATGGTCAAGGAAAACACAAATTATTATGGGGAAGTCTAATTTATTTAAATTTTCTAAATTATGACACGTAAACATTTTGAGTATGAAAAAACAAGTAGATATTTATAAAATAACAAATAGACATTCTAGAATTTAAATTAGAAAAAACAGTCCTCAATATCTAGAAAGTACGATTTTTCTCGGGACTTCTTCCAGGATTTTTCAGACAAGCTTCTCTCGCACGGGCATTCGTCATGTTAGATTCCTTACATGCTCTACATCTGTATTAATTAAAATAAATGTAGGTAAATACAATAAAAAAGAAAGAACAAGAAAACATTTTATGGTGGAATATATGACAAATGTATGATGTCCTGGAAGTCCTGCATATGAGGCATACTGGTGTACGTTACGCCAGCAAGAAAGTGTCACCTAGAGTGATATGAGTAGAACGTATAATTAGTGCGCAATCTGCTGTAAATGTGCGCCGCATAAAAAATTTGTGCGTCTTGTAGTTTTGAAAAAAAAACGTAAAAACGATTCCTGCTGGAGTAACGTTGTTCTAGCAAGAAAATTCTAGACGAATCATCGGAGATATAAAATACATACATGGGCAGAGAGCTTATATTTGTGCAAATTTGTGCGCCATAAATATAATTTGTGCGTCTTCAGGTTTTAGAGATATTGCGTTTCCCGCTGGAGTAACGTTTTGCGAATTCGTGTATCTCAAAGACCATTATATGTGCGCCTGTAGAATGAACATACACGAATACCTCTTAATTTGTGCATATTTGTGACATAATTAGATGCCAGATAATATTTATAATTTTCAAGTAATCGCGCTTTATTGAAAACTTAAAAAAATATTGTAGCGCCTAAATGAGAAGACGTATAAACTCGCTAAAAACTGTATTCGTTCCATCTTGACGTTTATAATTACCATAAAAAGTTTCAAAACAGAACCTACAAGCGCTAATGAATAATATTACTAAAAGTCAAAACGACGGCATCATAACTTTGACGCCATCAAACAAGAAACTGGCTCAACCTAAGATGTGTAAATGTAAACCAAAAATTAGTGCATTTATCAAATAATATATAGTAAAAATATCCAGCTTCAACTGTTTCGTATTAAGTAAATATTAAGACTAAACCAAAACAGTTATTCGGCGCAGGTTATCCGACCAAATTCGAATGACTACAAAAAAGCGACGGATTCATACGTATCGATGACCTTCTTAACTTTACTCGCTAACTGGTTGAAACGTATTGTGCCCGAGTACAGTGCAGTAGAAATAGTTATTAAAATAAATTCAGATTTTTTTTTTTGATTAGACATAAATAAATTTAGCCATTTGCATTTATTATATCAGTAGAAAAATGAAAAAACTGTGATTTTCTGTGATAAAGGTTAAGTACCATCATAACGGGAAATTCAAGTAGGTATAAAGTAGTTACCTATTTGTTGGCCGAGATATAATTTAGTTTTGGATATGATAGTATGATACGCGAACGTAGTATAGACCGGTTAAAATTATTATCAGCTTATGTTTCTTAAAAATTAGCCTAATTTGAAAACCCAAACCTAAGCAGCCCGATATGTGAAACTTGGGTTGAAGTTTTCAAATCCGGCTATTTTTTAAGAAACATAAACTCATAACAAAATATAACGCTCTATAGGTATTTATTACGTTCGCGTACTATACAATCATACCCAAAACTTAATTATATCTCGGCCAAAACAACAACTACTTAATATTTAAATTTCACGCCATGATGGTACTGAGCCACTTTAAGTGATTTTATTGTTTGTGTACATAAGTAGGTAAATGAAAAACTGATCTGTGAATTTAAATAATACCAAATGACTAGGTAGGAAATTTGATCTGTGATTTGATGCCATAATTACTTTAAGAATCATGATTATGATAATAAAAATATTATTTTTTTAAACCAACAAGCTCTTTGATTTCATATGATCAGAAAGTACATTTAATATAATTATATTATATTTTTATTAGGTCATTGTAATAATAATTCCCAACGAACATTTGAGTGTGACTGTACGAACACAGTTTAGGTGTAATACGTTTAATAAAGGTGGTCATCGATACGTATGAATCCGTCGCTTTTTTGTAGTCATTCGAATTTGGTCGGATAACCTGCGCCGAATAACTGTTTTGGTTTAGTCTTAATATTTACCTAATACGAAACAGTTGAAGCTGGATATTTTTACTATATATTATTTGATAAATGCACTAATTTTTGGTTTACATTTACACATCTTAGGTTGAACCAGTTTCTTGTTTGATGGCGTCAAAGTTATGATGCCGTCGTTTTGACTTTTAGTAATATTATTCATTAGCGCTTGTAGGTTCTGTTTTAAAACTTTTTATGGTAATTATAAACGTCAAGATGGAACGAATACAGTTTTTAGCGAGTTTATACGTCTTCTCATTTAGGCGCTACAATATTTTTTTAAGTTTTCAATAAAGCGCGATTACTTGAAAATTATAAATATTATCTGGCATCTAATTATGTCACAAATATGCACAAATTAAGAGCTATTCGTGTATGTTCATTCTACAGGCGCACATATAATGGTCTTTGAGATACACGAATTCGCAAAACGTTACTCCAGCGGGAAACGCAATATCTCGAAAACCTGAAGACGCACAAATTATATTTATGGCGCACAAATTTGCACAAATATAAGCTCTCTGCCCATGTATGTATTTTATATCTCCGATGATTCGTCTAGAATTTTCTTGCTAGAACAACGTTACTCCAGCAGGAATCGTTTTTACGTTTTTTTTTCCAAAACTACAAGACGCACAAATTTTTTATGCGGCGCACATTTACAGCAGATTGCGCACTAATTATATGTTCTACTCATATCACTCTAGGTGACACTTTCTTGCTGGCGTAACGTACACGGCATACTGCCCAATTTCACTAGTGTTAGAAAACCTTATTGGTAGTATAATCACCTAACACATTCGTTCTTCTGAGCCTAACACACATAAACACAGTTGTTTTTTTTCAAGTGTTACTTGTGTCACTTTTAAATTCGGTTAGGTTATATTTTATGGGTCGGAAAGCATTATACGGAACCTCTGAAACATTTAGCCCCAGTTTCAGAGGTGTTATATACCTAAACCTTATTAGCAGGCTAAGCATATAACACATACAAATGAAAGTAAAAGATGTGTTCTTTTTTCAAGTGTAGTTTGTGTCACCTATAAATTCGGTCAGATTATATTTTATAGGTCGGATAAGATCTATCCGGCAAATCAGAAACTGGGCCTTAAAATGGATTATGGATATTCATAGGCAGCAGACGACATAACTACGTATGTACTCACGGAGGCAACGGCTGCGAGAGCCAGAAGTGCCTGGTAGAATCGCAATAAGAGCGGAGTTGTCTGTTATCCCACGAGACCGAATCCATTCGCCACTCGGGAGACACGTACGGTGGCATTAGCTTGGGCAGTGTTATCTAAAAAAAGGTACGTCATCATTGGATGATCTATCATTTGTAAAGGAGCACAGGGCCTAGCCCATGATTTAATACAGTGGGAGTTAGATTTATTAAGATGAATAAGTTAGATTTTGTTAATATAACATAACATCACGCCTGTATTATTCAGAAGGGTGTGGTATAGGAGTACAACATCCACATTTCACCTGTTATGTTTAGGTACCTACTATCGGATAGGGGCTAAGCCTATCGTCAACCACCGGGCACAATTCCAACTCCATGCAGCTATTGTGAATTTCCTGATGTAGGTAAAGTTCACAAAAACACTTTGCCCGACCCGGGCATTGAGCCGAGACCTAGCGGTGAGAGGTGTATACGCGTACCATCAAGACAGTTTAAATGTTATTTATATCTAAAGAAAAGAAAAGAAAAGAAAGAAAGAAAATTATTTTTTATTTTCTTACATAATATACAAAAATAGGTAATTATTATAAAAAAATATGTAATAAATATGTAAGAAAACAGTGGTGGTTGCTCAGCTTTAATGCTGTGGAGTCTTGCATTTCTGCAAAACTTCCACAGCGCTGATTTTCAGCAACCACCACGGTTGACGGCACAAATAGAAAACAGGTAAGTACAGCAACATATAAAGATGACAGTGACAAAATTAAATTAAGCTCAAATTAAATTATACAAAGGAATAATATATAATTAATAATGAAACATAAATTAGGTTATAAATACATGCATAGAATATATTATGGTTACAAAGTGGTTACAAAGGCAAGAAAAAAAGAAAACAAAATAAAAATAAAAATATAGCAAACCTAAAACAATTTATAAACTAGATATAACTAAACTAAACTAAAAATATAATTATTAAACATAAAAAATGACCGGATGGCGCTAGTATCGCCTTGCGCTGGCGACGCGACGACAGTGTCGACAGTTGGTACACTGTTTATGGCTTGCCCAATCACAGTGAATGTCAGGCCTAAACTAAATGTATTTTCCGGTAAATACTTCGCATTCTTTGCAGTGTTGATGATATCAAAAGAATGTGTAAACAAAAGAAAAATGTGATTGTGTTATGTGTATTGAGTTTTGTGCTGTAAGTAAATAGTTGTGAAAATATACTTTATTGTGGTGTGATCGTCGTGTGAAGCTGTTTTATTTAAATTTCCAAGCGGAGCGTCCTTTTTGTGGAGATGGAACATTTTTTGTTGTACGAATAGAGGTAAGAAATTTACATTATGTATTACAATATAAATAAATAAAAATTAATTAGTATTAGAATTGTAGAATATATAGTTGGAACTCTTTTATCCTGGGGATAAATTGCCAACGTTATTTCTAGCATTATTTGTTTGTACCTTTTGCTGTAACACAACGCCATCTTTGGTGTGTTTATTCGCGTTTATTCCTGAAAAATAAACTGAAAACACATCCATGAACATGAGTGACGAAGAGTTACTATCAGGTCAGTTTGATTGTGTGTGATTAAATTTATAGGTAATGGAAAATTAATAATTGTATCAAATTAACTAATAAAAATAAATGAGAACAGAAATAAAAATATTATACGAAATATATGGATTGTATGCATTGACGTATAAAGTAAGGACACGGCTAACGCGCGATAAATGAACTGAACCTTTTTGGAGTCAATCAGACTACAAAAAGCGCGTAGTGAAATTGTCTGTGGTTGGCTGCCTCCGTGAGCGGTCAAACACGACAAAATGCCTAATTGTGCACTGCAAAGTTGTACGAACTACCAAATTAAACATAACAAAAAAGATAATGGTATTACATATCACCGGTAAGTCACAAATATCTTATTATATCCACCTCTTTACATTATTTTATCAATTTTATTTGCTAAAATTTTTCGTTCCGACGCCATATTCCTTAATCGTGAATATCCGCGTGACATGACTTACTGCGCTTAGTTGAACTATACCGCGGGCGTTCAAGAGAATATTTTTGGTATATATATATAATATAATAATAATATTAATAATATAAATAATATATATATATAATAATATTTTGTCACATGGTAGTTCAATGCAGATGGCGTTACTGATCCTGCTATTCATAATGTCAAATTTGAAGGGCAATTTGTTCGGACAAGCCATTTCTATAGTATATATTTCTATGATTGTATGTGAAATTATAATATAATGGAATATATTTAAAAATGGATAATAATACTATTGATTAAATAATCATTAAATTTATGTAAATGTAATAATATTATAATTACAAATGTCATGCTTTCATTATCCTATGATGCTTTTCAGGTTGGTGGGCAGAAGTGAAAAAAATAAAACTGAGTCTGTCTGAGCAGATAGCCACAGAAAAGCACAAACAAAGTGCCATGAAGCTGGAGTGTGTCACATCCTATACTAATAGTTAATAACCTGTTGGTAAGCATAATTACTTCAAATGAATACAATTCTTCTGTGTATGGAGCAGAATCTTTTTCAAATTGTATTTAAAACTATAAATACTTACTCTATCTCGGACCTTTTTTGATGTTTCGGCCGTTTGGTACGGCCACGACTGTCCGTAGTGATTCTTCAGGTACCAAGGCTCAGTTTCAGATAACGACTTAGGAGCTGCAATGTTTCATTCCCCCCTTTTATATACGGCATCAAGCTGTTTAAACTTTTATTTATTTATTCTGATATTTGTATTAAATTATCTTTTGCAAGTTATGACTTAGTATTGTAATTTTTCTGTTAAATTTTTTTGGTTATTGTGCTATGTATGATGAAATCTGTTATATGCCATGATTTTTAGTGTAGCTGAATTGTGATATTGGGACCTTGTACCTTGAAAATAAAGAATTTATTATTATTATAAACTCTCGCATTAGCTCACCGGGTTAGCCTTAGCTGGGCGTCCAGGAAACGGCGCCGCTACTTTAAAGTACGGCCTGACCGCTTCCCTCAATCCTTTGGTCATGTCGCTGGTGTAGATGTCGTCAATGAGAAGGTCCCGCACCTTCGGGTCTTCGATGTCGTCCATACTGACTTGAGGAGTCATGATGCGGCGGGGCCGTGTCTTTATGGCGTCTTCCTTACCTTGGTCTATGGGTTCAAACTATACGAAAAGTATGAACTTTAGTTAATATATTAAGAAACAGTTGAAAAAAATATAGGATTTGAACCTGCGACCTCTGCATACCGGGCAGCCGCTTTAACTCCTAGGTACGGTCGCCTCTTGCCGGGACCCTAAATATCTCAACTGTATGTTACGTCATTACGTGACGTCACGTTCATCCATTTGTAGGTACCTATCTTAAGTATGATATATAGGACATCACGTAATGACGTAACATACAGTTGAGAAATTTAGGGTAATACAAATATTTTGGAGTAAAATTAAATAACATTCACGAGGTACCGACATACCTACTTATTTCTATTCCTGAAGAAAACTGCTGGACGGTACTGGATGCGAAGGGCAGGGAACCTGGTGTTGTGGCGCAAGTATGACGGGATTACGTCCAGCAGTGCATTTAGAGGCTAAATTGATTTCTTTGCTTTTTAATAAAACGAAGCCCGCACTAGGAATAACTCGTGTGTGTCGCAGGGATGTTCGCAAACATACATTTTACACACACAAAGTACACCCGTCAGAACAAATCTAAGCGGATCACACAAAGATTTGTCCCGTGTGAGGATCGAACCCACAACACCAGCGCAGTTGGCGACCGCTTTAATCACTACGCCAAATGTGCGTGCCAAATTGATTTATAAAGCGGCAAATGTACAGACACGGGCGTGTGTCCTACAGCCCTTACAGGTTCCTACAGAAAATAGTTGACTTACGTAAGGTTTTTGTATTTCATTAGGATTAGTCCCAGTGTGAGGCCTGGGCTTATGAAGGAGATTAAACGGGATCCCGACCGTTTTCCAATCGCATAGTGTGTGTATATCCTTAAGAGGAGGCGGTCTGACCCTCATACAGCGAGACTTTGGTTTGTACGTTGTGAATACCGGCGCCGTCAACTTGGTCGGCTGGAAATCTGTTCTGTATGTTGTTTCATAGTTAAACAGCATGTCATCCAATTTCTTTTCTATTTGAGCCATTTTTGAATAAAAATATTTTAATTAGTTAGTGTAAAAAGCAACCACGCTCACGCAAAAATATCTTGTATCTGACATCTGATAGTCAATGACTTTACGCCATGGTTGTTTTGGTTGTCAACTTGACAACCGTAATGAAAAACACAACCTTTACAAAAAGACTTGTGTCGAAAATGCGAGAAATCTAAAGGCATCAGCAAGTATGATAATTCCTGCTGTAAACAGCTGCATTTTTTCTAATAATTAACAATTTATTGACTTTGTTATTAAGAATTAAGAAATGTGAGTAACCCGTGTTAATCAACTTATTTTAGCCGGGATATGCCGACTAGTTTCGAATCTATTACGTAGATTCATCAACTGGGCGATGAACCACGTTCCGTCGCCGTCGCACTACGTCTCGCACTGCGTGTCGCACGGCTTGATGTTGCAGGGGTGGTGGAGGGTGGAAGAAGAATCTCCGGCTAAAATATCGTGGGTACGTCGGTTTTCATAATTTAATTTGTTAGAAATAAAAGGAGCAGCTCATAATTTAAATAATTTATTTTAGAATTCATCAATAATTTACACCGTGTAATAAACATTTGTTACTATGCACATAATACCACAAATAAACATATCATTGTATCACAAAAACGATAAAACGTGGACTGTGGATTCTTCTATAGAATAACATTCCATATGGACCCTAAATACAAATACCCAAAAGTAATCCTTCATTGAAATAAATATGATTTTCAAGCACATTATGGAAAACACGAGAGCAGAGGGCGCCACCAGCACACAGAGCTAGCAAACCGCCCGGGCCCAAAGCAAAACTTCGTATCTTTGTTAAATATGCCATTTATACCCAAACCGATATCTGAAAACATATAAGTCTTCTCTGGAAGAGTGTATCAAAGAATTGTGCTGTCTATATAATATTTTTAGTTCTTGGTTTGGGTTTAATAACAATTTTCATCTTTGAATGACTTGTCACTAGTCGCTGTTATCGCTAGTGCTCTTGCGCCAGAATATTGCTGTAAAATCTCCTTTTACCACCCATTGATACACCCTTCCATAATTAACTTTTTTTAAACAAATCTATTTTCACAGCCGCCAGATGGAGCCACTTGCTGTGTATCTGTCATTGCCACCATCAATGACAGATACACTGCAAGTGGCTCCGCTTTCTTTTCCATGTTTTGGTACTTTCATTACGTGTGTATTTTTAATAATAACTTGTGGATTATATGAGATGTAGATATTTTATCTTAGAAGATAAAGATATCACAATCGTAGAAAGTATACATATACCTATATCTTGATGGCGGCACAAAAAAGTTTGTCTGACTGTAATAACACTTTCAAATAAAATATCTCAATATCCTTACATAGCTTATTCACATCCCTATTTAATTGATTTAAAAAAATAGAGTCGCTACATTTTCTGTTATACCTATAGAATAGTCATAGATCAATTCAGCGGTTTAGGAGGTAGGAACACAAAAGTAAACATAATAGCGATGCGTTAACAGGAAATTTTAGATTTTTTAAAGATTTTTTTATTTTAACGAGATCTCAAAAATCACTTTAATAAAAAAATATTAAGTAGATTTTATTTATTTATTTAAACTATAATTTTAGACATTTTAGTACCGAAATGCCATCATTTGAAACTTTTTAGAAATCTAAGAATAGTTTTACTTTACTCCTTAGTAAGTTCTAATAACACAAAAAATATTAAGTGTACAGATTTTAGTTTCAAAATAAGTATTAACTAATATGACTTCGAAAGATCCAAAATGACAAAAGGCATCTCCGTGCTGTTGAACAATTTTATGTACCAAAGGGTTATTCTAATGCATATTAGCACTAAATTATATTGAATCACAAAATTAAATGTTCAAATTATATAATTATAATTATCATATTAAAAGTTTCGTCCAAAGTGTCATCTATTTGCAATGGCTCTCTGCTTACTAGAATGCTGAAACTGTTTGCTATCAAAACCTAGTGGCACTTAAAATGTCAATAGTTTTTAACTTGATTCAATAACACTATGGAATCGTTAAACCAATACTATTTGCCTTTCTGACATACATTTGGACGAACTTTACATGTATGTATAATACTGGCATATCGATACTACTTCATAATTTTAATTGTATTATTTTCATAAGAGAATTTACATATCACTAATAACAATCTGATCACAATGCAGCAAAATTCCTACCAAGCCCCCATACGGGAGTTAGCGTGAATATTAAAATATTCTATAATACTACCGCTTACAAGGAAAACCACTTCAGGTACATTGTTTCGGTATACACAATATTAAAAGGAAGATTACCCACAATATTAATAATATACAATGAATTTAAAATTAATTTATAAATACATTTTTTTATTAAATGAATACAAAAAAAATACTTACACCCAGCATGAAAATAAAATAAAATAATAAATTATAATTTTTAACTACCTACTTACTGATAAAAGCACGCATTCAGTCTATGCCCCGCAAAGACTACGTTATTTACATAAAATATATTACAATTTTAATTATATCTATGGTTAAACAGTGGTAATTCATTTTAATGTTATTATAATCATGCATTTATGGCAAAACTTTGTATTTGGTCCCCTTCAAATATATTATCAAGTATTTAGAAGATATTCTAGATACATCAGTAATACACCTAATAATAATAAAAAACCATGGTAACTCTACGTGACTTACCTTAAGATTAACGTGATATAATGCCATGACTATTTTTCTTTAGTCTAGGCTTCACCTGATATACACGAATAAGTAAGAAATATTCGCATTAAAGAAATAGTTTTCTTAATCAGACAATAAAGGGGGCCGCGTCAAAAGGCAAACAGAATAAAGATTAATGACTTAAGTAACAGACGATAACCTTTAGGTCATTTGATAGTTACCTTTTAATTAATCTATCCCATCAACATTTCTTTCATGCTTTTCAATTCTGGGCTCCTACCTTTTTATATTAGAGTGTAATAGATAGCCGAAAAATAACGGGTCAGCAGTATGCTTTGTGATTTTCGTGAGGTTGCTTCAGTTTGCTCAGAATATCCCCTAAAAGTTTGATGAAATATTTCAAGAAGACATTTTATAATAAGTTTCTAGACATTGTTCAAGTATTGCTATATTTATGGACAAACCTTATAGTTACTAATGCCAGAAATATTCGCACAGCTAAGCTACTTTCATTTAAATAGGTATACTTTATTATAGCAAGTCTTCATTTAAAATTCGTATTAAAATAAATTCCATCTGCTTAAATCCTTCCGAAATCGATTTAAATATCCTTAATATCGATTAAAACATGACACAACTCCAGGTAATTGGGTGATCCCCGATAGTTTACTTACATTTAAAACAAATTTTAATACAAATATAATTTTGACACCTTAAAATTGACAAGTAAATTGGCGCCAAAACTGACGTTTTATTGACATTCAAGATGGCCGTCAATTGAAATAAGATTGCAATAATACCACTAGAAGGAATTGTATGAGGAGGACAGCCGAATGTATGAAATTAGCTACATTTTTGTTATTACCATTTAGTTTAGTAAGGTTTTGTCAATCTGGGACTTTGATTTCGGCCCATATCGGGCAGAAAGGTGAGGCGGGGCCACCCCAGGACCATCCGCGGGGAATGGCTAGGTGGCTGAGTCCTGTTTTGATGGCTCCCGAGTACCCGTTGAAGTTCGTGCTGTCTAGCATCCCTGGGCATAAGATGCTGCTTTGGCCTGTAGCTGTGATGTCCACTGTGGTAACTATTTCTTCGTTCAGCACTGACTGACATGTTTTGAATGCTGAAAAAGTAAAACAAAATATTACAAATGTCTTTAAACATACGAAAAAAGGCGAGATATAACTTCCTAAAAGACAGACGGAAAGACGCATTAGACACTCCCAAGAAAGGATGATTCTTTGTTTATAAAGTGCACACAACACAAGTTATGAAAGCAGACGCTGTTTACAAATTTTCGTTTGAAAATGCGATTGAAACATAATTATTGTGTTTGTGAGACGGCTCAAATGACGCATACTAGTAAAAATCAATCCTAGAATTAGTCGATTACCGTGACTAATCTATCATGTGTTCTGGTAATGAACGATAAGCAAATCTTTATGAATAAATAATAATCCTATTGTCTTTATCGCTTTACAATGTAGTCAATATCGACTGTCGTTATGGATCAAATTAATGACGTTTACAAAGTGGGCCGGAACTAAAGTATTTAATATTTAATGATTACTTCATATTCAAGGCAGTTTGTTGTTTTATTCCTATATTAAGTATGTATTTACAAAAGAAAAGTATATATGTATTAGTATCAGATTATATATTTTAAATTTTTTGGTATATACTTTTATTGTTAGTATAACTTTGTAATTACTAAACTTGTAATATTTAAAGCAAATTATAGCTTTGCTATGCCTTTTTGTATTTATATAATATTAAAGTTGAAAAAATTAAGAATCCAGCAGGACTCGAACCTGCACCCCCTGGGTATACGCCCCAAGTGCTTTGCCAATTCAGCTATGGATTCGTATGCATACAGTACGTTTGAATTAAGATCAACACATTACTGTCGAGAGATATAAAACTGCGTCATCTCTCGACAGTAATGTGTTGATCTTAATTCAAACGTACTGTATGCGATTATGTAAATAAGTAACTTATTACATCGCATAGATGGCGCTAAAACCAAGTAATGGTTCGTCTAGCTTCGGCTGGCACAAAAAGAGTTGAGAAATTTCGAGTCCGGCAGCATACGAATCCATAGCTGAATTGGCAAAGCACTTGGGGCGTATACCCAGGGGGTGCAGGTTCGAGTCCTGCTGGATTCTTAATTTTTTCAACTTTAATATTATATAACTTTGTAATTATAAATTTTTGATGATAATGTTTTCCACATAGCACTATGTTCATATTAATTTGCATACTACTGTATATACTGACGGTACTCTAGTAACCATAGTACAAGCTATGCTTAGTTTGGTACTAGGTGGGGTTGTGTGTAAGTTGGAAAATTTATTTTTTGTTTAACTGGTTGTAGCCTGTTTTAGCCTGTGTTTCTTGTTAAGTATTGTATTTTCCAAGTTTTCTAAACTAATATGATAAAGAGGCAAATCTTAAGACTTCAACAAAATAAATAGATAAGTAGTATTTACGTTGTATCTAAAACAATGTGGTCAAAATTTTTTGTCGTTATGGATCATAATTAATGATTTATCCAAAGTGGGTCGGAAATGAAGGCAGTTTCGTATACACGTGTCAAAATTTAATATTTAATTATTAATATTCAAAACACGTTGCGTTTGCTGTTATAAGAATCGTATGTAAATTGTAGGATAGTGCATAATTGTGCTTGCTTTTACCGGTGCATATCATACTCTTAGCACTTTCCTACCAAAGCACCTACGGTTTATACTATAGAGAACTCAGTAAACCTGGATTTCTTAAGATATTTTCTTGACCGATTGAACGAGCGACAATTATTTATTGCTACTACTTGTTGGGCACGAATTGCCACACAATCGATGCCCCAAGAAGGACACCGTCGTCAGGGTAGACCTATGAGGCGCTGGCGGGACGACCTAGATGCCTACAGCCACAACTGGTGGGAAACTGCAGGAGATAGAGAGGACTGGAAACGTTTGGGGGAGGCCAAGTTGGGATTCCAAGGGACGCAAGGTAATTCATTTCTTTTAATTATATACGTTCAAAGACTCGCCAATCGTTACAACGAAATGTTTATCTATTGTCCATTCAGAATTCTTTATCTATTAGGATTACTGAATGTCCGTAATCTAGTGGTCAAGGTATTGGACTTTATGATAACTTGTATAAACCATGTTTTTTCGGGGTTTGTACCATCACATTGTATGCCACTCAACCAACTTAGCTCAAAATTGCACGGATATTTGCTAAAATTGAGTGAAAATAATATGTGGTACGTCATCAGTAGACAGAACAGAACCCTGAAAGATTAACCCAAAAGCTGATATAAAAAGAGCCGTGACCTCTAATGGTTTATGTTGTCACTCTTTAATCTATGACAAACATTCCAACGTCCTTACCGCTGGACATCCATATTTAATTAATTTCAATGTGACAACAGCGAATGCCCTTGAGGGCTATTTACTAGACTAGGTACTGCGTTACGTCATGAAGGGCAGCTTTGTTTCAGTCTAGTACTTTATGATACACTTTACACGCTCTTTTGACGAAATAACGCGATGTGATGTTTATATTACTGTCATTAGAATTTCCAAAATAATCCTGGATTTTATTCTTGTAGATCTTTAAAGAACGTTTGCAGAACTGTATTCAAATGTGATGGGAAAGTTTTTTTTATGTCAAGAAATTCAAAAAAATAATCCTGGATTTTATTCTTGTAGATCTTTAAAGAACGTTTGCAGAACTGTATTCAAATGTGATGGGAAAGTTTTTTTTATGTCAAGAAATTCTCAGCTTCAGGCTGGATTTGACGTGTCAGTATAACTAAACTAAATTAACTAACACTAACATTAAGTAGAAGGCCACCTGACTATATTGAGAACTTGGCTCTACGGCTCAACATCCCACGTCGCACAGGTATTTGGCCCTAAAAGTCGGACAAAAATATTTTTTACACCTAAGTGCTTTCTGATAATATTTATTTTCAGTTATAGCTTAGATAAGGTTAAAAAAGGCATACGTAATGTAAACAAGTATTTATTATTCCGTTTCGTCTAAACTTACATTTAATATTTCACTTTCTTGAAGTAAATTTAAAACATCAGGCGAGTATAGGCATTTTTTTATTTTTCATCTTTCTCATGCCCGTCAGAACAGGGTCGGAGGTTAAGAGTAGCCTGTTTAATACGTCTGCATTGCAGGCTACCCGGGAAAACTTTCGGGTGTAGTTTAGCCGGAACATCCTTATATGTTTGATAGCACTCTTTTTTCTCTTTTGCAATATGGAATAGCACGGATAAAAGCTTGGATTAATAGTATCTCGCACTATTTCATATTGGGCTTGCGTAAGTCCCGCTTCAGTATACATAAACAAGGCACGTAAATGTGTTAAATCAATTGATTTATCTTGTTCCTCTTCAATAGCGCTTTTTTTAATTGCTGCTGCATATGTCCTTGCTCTTCTGGGATTTAAGTTAAATTTTTAAAATTTTTGACGCTTCTACTTTGCCTGTCTCCCGTAATTTCATCTGTGTTGTATGTCAATGCATCTGTGTCAGACGATCTTTAGTTTTTTCGTTTTGCGTCTTTTGCTTTTTTCACTCAGTTCTAAAAATGATTTTTGCGGTCGACCGGGATAAACTCCTAAAACAAAAAGACAAAGCTGTACTCCAAATCATACTGTAAATTTTACCCATTTCTATCTTTAAAATTAAAACAATAAACCACGTAATTGCGGGTAAACAAAACAATAGAGTTAATGGTAAGTGTCACCTACCTGCTTTCGGCAGCGATATGGATCCTTTAAGCCATTTGGCATTGTTTTCTAGGAATCTAGCTTTTGTATTGTGAGCAGCTGTCCATTTTTGTTTAAATTGATGTCTTATAATTGTCAATTTTTGCTTCACTTCAGCAATATTTTGGTCTTTTTCTGCATATTGACTGAGTAGTTCTTGCTCCAAAAATTGCAACTTTTCATTAAAAGTTGGGACATTTGAGCTTTCCATCATACAAAACAAGTCATTTCGAGTCAATGTGTAAGTGTATTTATTTTGTAGGTTCTTCTGGAATGAGGGTTCATTCCAGAAGAACCTACAAAATAAATACACAAAATATAACTCAAACTTTATTTAATGACTTTGCTATGCACCTCTGAAAAAAAATCACTAAAAATAGGCGGGTGCTTTCGGGTGGCCATTTTGTTCTTAATTACATACTATACAGTCTACTTTATAACAAACAATTGGAATTTTAGCTTAGAAATGGTGAGAAATATGTTAAAACACCTTTTCAATTTCTAAAATAAGTTTTTTATAGCAGATTTTTGATCCATGTTTCTGAAGGCAATAACTGAAGACAGACTACTGATTAGTTGTTAAAATTAAGCACTTAATAAAGTACATACCTGGTTGTGCACAATCCATACTTAAAACCAACACAAAATCACACAGATAAAATTCAGTAAATATTTCAAAACAACGAAATTTTAGCGCATCGAATAATCACACGAACACTTCGGGCGAACGGTAACTTCCGACATAGCTCCACAGCTCGTTTATGGCGTGAGCGCTTGTTTTTTTTCTATTATTTGAAGCAGTTATACTAGTTTTTGGAAACAATAGCTTAAAGAAAGTAGAACTAAAATTCAAAAAGTCATTTTGACCATGTTTTAGGGCCAAATACCTGTCTGTGCGTCGAGGATCCAGAAGTAGACTAAGAAGAGGTGGTGGGAGGTAGTCCAAAATTATTAACAAGATTGCATGCGAGGACGATGTCGAGGATAGACCGAAGTGGATGCAGAGGGCAAGGAAAGCTGTATTGTAAGAGAGAGAAAGACAGAACTAATACTCACATTGCACATTACTCCTATTTCTAAACTCGCCAATGAACACGAGCTCCATCTTGCTGCTCTCTGCCAGGTCTGCTATACTTTTCAGCGCGATGCAGTCTTCGCCCTCCAGGGTTTCCTTGCACAGCATATTAACTACGATGAACGGCCGACTGCATAAGAGGAACGCTGGAAAGAACAATACAAATTAGATGTCTACTTATTATGTTTCCAACAGATTCATTCTTTTTATCATAAAGAAAGTTTTTTTAAACTTTACATATCGGGAAATAGGTCTGAATTCCACCCGGGGTAGTTAAATCGGCATAAATCTTTAAGATGTTTTCATTAGCAAGCCTCTTGCACGAAACATTACACTTTACATATTAATATTAAATGTATTAAAAAAGTCTAAACATTGTGAAAATACTGGTATTATAATAACAAATTATACCATCAAGTAAAAATATATTTCTGAGGTGTCGAGGTAGCAGGAAAACCCAAATAACCTTCTAATTAACAGCAGTAAGTGTCTAGACAATGAATTTAATGTTGTCAAGATTCCCATTGTAGTGTACTAAATTATAACAATCAACAGGTAAACCTGAGCGATAAAAATCCGGTACAAACTAACTTTCATCTGCATCATATATTTTCATGAATTCGCATCTCATGATGTAATGTTAATGTTCGAGATAATACTAAATAAGCAGCGAGACATTTTGGGGGAAAACCTGTTTTGTTTGCTTCGGCAGACGAATCTGTATTCACTGTTGCGCTTATGCAAATTGTGACATATGCTAGGATATGTTCGTAAATAATTCGATGGTCATCCTCGTAATTATATAAATTCGAAAGTAAATTTGTCTGTCAGTTATGCTGCAGCAAAACCGCTGAACCGATTTTGATGATTATTGGAATGTTATAAAACACAAGTATGTTCATATACTTGTTTTTTTCTTAAGACTATTTTTAACGTGATGAAACTGTCTCAAATAATACTTAACTTAACCTTAAAATCTTAAAAAAATATCGGTTTAAGGCTAACTGATATTATGCAGTACGACGCAACAATCAGTGCTTAAATAGCGATTCTCAAACCAGGACATCCTGATACGATATTCACCAGCCATAAAGCCAATTAAGTGTAGAAATCTCTGATAATAAAATAGAAAATGTCTATACCTAAAAACTCGCATCGATTTATCGAAGTGTATCATCTTTCAACCTATAATGTCAGCCATTCCAGTTTGACATGTCCGAATTTAGATCACAATAAAACCAAATAAAAATTCTTTAACGACCATGAAATATTTCCTTGCATTTGTTACAATATCAAGGTCGGTCATTGGCTGCTAGATCTTGAATTAAACTTCTATTAGAAATTAGTTTTACAGTTGTATAAAAATGCCAAGACTTAATTAAGGGGCTATGGTGGCACTGACTGACTTAGCGGTGACGCTCATAATAACTCTCTTTTTGCGTTGGGGGTTACAATTCGAGAATGAGCTTTTCTGAGGGGACTTAGAAGTTTCAAACAATTTCTTCTATTTCGTTTGAGACAAACCTAGCAGCTTTCTCTTTCTACTGCAAATTTAGATCGCCATTATATGATATTTTTTGCACGTGTCGCCTCGCCGCTCTCCACTGCACTGGTGTTGTGGGTTCGATCCCCACATGGGATAAATATTTGTGTGATTCGCAAAGATTTGTTTTGAGACTGGGTGTGCTTGTGTGAGTAAAGATGTGTATTTGGCCTTGTCATTGGGACCATTGTAATTGCTTCTGGCGTTCTATCTAATGTAAAAATAATATAAAATTTATAAAAATGATTTCAAGGCAG
The DNA here is from genome assembly GCA_905147285.1 of Hypena proboscidalis. NCBI lineage: Eukaryota > Metazoa > Arthropoda > Insecta > Lepidoptera > Erebidae > Hypena > Hypena proboscidalis. The sequence goes on from LR990130.1 coordinate 20,955,303, forward strand.
TAAGCCCTATAATGAATACTTGTTGCATAACTACAACCACTTGTTACCTAGCTTGGGAATCCTAAAGATGTCTAACATTCTCAAAGAAATGCTCAAATTAACATGCACAGCAGTTTCGCCGACACCGTTCATCGGATCGCCGACAAATATAGACGAAGACCGTCAACTTCACCGCTTTGGCCGAACTGGCCTTTATTCCTTAAGTAATAAGACTGTAAGCACGTGGCCTGTTTTGTGGCTACTGAATGTCGACATATTGAATAAGGCAGGTAATTAGCATTGCCATTTAGCAGGCACGGGGACGATACGATTATAATCGTTGATATTATGCGGTTTGGACTAATCGGTGGACTTCCTTTTCCTTTCACAATGAAGGTTTAATGTTGGTATTTGTAAACTTGTGTTTATAAATGGTTTGTGGTTGTATCTGATGTTTTATGTGATTTAAATTTGACCTTGATTTTACCATATCATTAGTGTGATCATTAACAAGCAAGCGGATGCTATCACTGGAACACGATTTCTATAAAAAAATTATAAATACTATTACACTGTAAGTCCATATATCTGACGTTTGTCATATGTAAATTCGTGTGATACAACAAAATATCACAAAACTGACGATAACCCGGATGTATTAAAAGATAAAATTACTAATTAGAATTTAATTTAAAAGTTGTAACACGTGAGATTGCATAATCAAATATTCTGTTATGGATGCTATACCTACTACAGGTATATTCATATTCGCCTGCACATTTTATGTGCTATTGCAGCGTCCATATTGGTCAAGTGACAGTTGACTGAACTTCAGTAGCGTGGTAATCAATCAAATTATTTCACCTCTGTTGATGATTTTCATTGACTTGGCGAAACAAAGCAATTTGATGACATCATTCATTATTTTATGCAACATTACAGCACAGAGTAAACTCTGTGATTACAGCATACTGACGTCAGCCGAAATCTTTGATTTTAGGCGAGATCTGCAACATGGCGACACCGCGTGCAAATATCGCAAATCCAAGAACTAATATTATTTACACCCTGACTTTTAATTTAATCCTATATCCTTACAGCCCAAAATGATCTTTAGATAAAACGATACTAATTTCCATCACACTGATATCACAGGATACAGCGTAAACCTAAGTAAATAAGTATTAACCTTTGCTGTCAATTGATACAATTGACTAATCAATATGATAATGCGACAGTGATTGCGTCAATATCGGCTAAATTGCAGTGTTTAGTGGTAATGTGAAATAAATATACATAGCTAATCAGTGGAATAATAAAGTGATACATTTACGACCACTTTGTTCTTAATATAGTGCCTTGATAAATTCCGAATCATTGTGGAAAAGAGAAAATGGAAATAGCATACCTATTGCATTTTTTTTTGAAAAAGAAATTATGACATCCTTGAATCCCTTGAAATCTTTGCTGATCTCACGATGTTTTGTCCAGTGTGGGGATCGAACCAACAACACCAGCGCAGTTAAAAGTCCGTATTAACGTTTAAATTATGTTTAAAAAAAAATAACCTGTAAAAGTTGAGAATTTACTACTGCCTGTTCGCGCCTAAGATCGCCCTGTCGTATCCGAGGGGGAGAGGGGCGCAGGAGCCGCCTTGCCACCCCGCGCACCTCACCGACCCCCGACCATCGATATAATAGGTATAAGCCGCGCGCACGCACCGTGTGGTCTTTCATTTTCTTCCTACTAGAAAATGACTTGAATTGTATAATATTCCCGCCGTCACCATTACAACAATCTTGTAAAGTATTTTAACAAATATAGAAGATATAACCCGTCCAACTTGAGTTCATATTTCGACAAGTCCTGCAACATCCGTACACGTTTTTTGCGGTATATCGTGAGATCAGCAAAGATTTGTTCTGAATCTGGGTGTGCTTTGTATGTGTGAAATGTTACACAGGAGTTATTCCTAATGCGGGCGTCGTTTTTTTTTTTTTAAAGTAAACCAAAAAAATTGCCCCTACAAATTTTATCACAACCCGATATAGGCACCGAATGAACTCTTCAAATGTAGAGACCGGACGACCGTAAAAGATCCTACATATCAATACAGAAACCAAGGAAAACTTGAAACACTTCCGTACCGAGCAAGGTTATGACTTAATTGTAGAAGTCGTGCAGTATAAATGCAGTACGTCCATCGCAGCAGGGCAGTCAGGCGATGGCCAGCCTGAAATTAGACCGACCCAACAGGTTGTGTTATTGATTCACACATTTTGCGTACCACTACACCACTAGTTGATTGTTGATATACTTTGTGTGAATTTCTAATGTTTTTGCAAACAATCCGATTATGCTGTGGAATTTTTGCTTGAGAACTACTTTTAAATGGAAATATGCAATGATGTGCATAGGCTAATGTTTTAGTAAAGGATGATAAATATAACATCACACCTATTATTAGCAGCACGGAGATGGAATGTGGCCTGTAGATGGCGATAAGCTCACCTCCTGTTCTGTCCTCGAGACAAGATGACGGACGGACGAAAAAAAAACGTGCTTCATGAAACAGAAGAACTTTGATCGTGGGGGGGAAGGGCAAAATTGGTTAGCACCATCCCAAGATGACAAGCATTAGTTAAGTAGTTTATTTACCAGTAGTCACGATCAGTACGAATTTCGTCAGGATGGTAAAAAAGATTGTTATCGCTAAACGTGCAATTAGAAAAGCAAAACATTTTATTTCTTGGATGATTTCACGGATGTAAAATTGTACATGCGCACGTAATTTATATTATGCAACCGACGACGCTATCATTGAAGCATCGATTTATAGAACATACATAATTATGTAGCAAATGAGCTTACAGTCCAGGGATATCTATAAATTACTGAAGTGGATGCGTCACTGTACCGAAGGACTTTTGTATTATATCTCATGTGAATTGCTAGGTATTAAGTTAATTATTGTCATAGTTTGCCTTTACATATAACATAACATCACGCCTATATTACCCAGAAGGGTGTGGCAGAGGTGTACAAAACCCACATTTCACCTGTTATAGAGGGTGAGCCTATCGCCATTCACCGGACACAATTCCGACTTTGCTGCTATTGTCAATTTCCTGATAGAAAGTTCACAAATAACACTTTGTCCGACCCGAAAATCGAACCCAAGACTTCGCAGTGATAGCATACGCTTACCACTAGACCATCGAGGCAGTTAAAAAGCCAATAATTTTTACGATTTTGAAAGTAGATAAGTCTTCAGCCAAGAATTGTAATGTCGAGACGTCTAACGAATCTGAAATGAGTCTGTCATCTCCTCATTCTCAAGGTTAAACTACTGAAGTGATTTCATTTTCAATTTACAGCAGACTTTGTGTGGGCTGGTAAAGTGCCTCAAAGGCGTTCGACCAGTTGACCTGACTTGGTAAGGGCTGTATACTGCAAAAAATAAATCGACAGTGTAATTCCAAGACTAATTTTGAAAGTTGAAAGATTTTCAATATCTAATTTGCGACTCTTAACGTATCCAGCTGTAGAGTACATAGAGTCGAAAGCTGAATGCAATACGCAAGTACTAAGAATAACATTATTTCATTTATTATAAGTTGGAACGAATAAATTGTCAAGATTCGTCTTTTTACCCGAATGCGTCAGAAGGAGGGTTATCTATGATATATGTTTCTAATGGTGAAGGAAATCATCGTGAGGAAACCTGCATACATGAGAGTGTCTAGTATGTGCTTAGTGTGTGAAGACTGCCAATCCGCACTTGGCCAGTATGGTCGACTATGGCGTAACCCTTCTCATCATGAGAAGAACCCCCGAGCTCAACAGTGGGACATATATAAGATACAAAAAGGCTATTATTATAGTCAATAATCTCATTATCATGTTTGATTCAGGCGAAGAGTCAATTCAAAAGATCTAACGGCTTATCTTTAGCAGTGTAATGCTGACAAGGCCGAAATAATAATCTAAATCTATCTAAGGCTTGGATTAAATATGACGTCAAGAGACGAGACGACGAAACACCTTATTTTATGGACATACACTATAAACATAAAAATGCCAAATAAATCTGTTGTGTTTACAAACCTGGAAAACCCCCACAACAAAGCAAAATGTTCTGTGTAGCCTGAAACCGACGATAACCACTTTTTATCTATTTGTATTATTTTATACAACGAATTGAGCAGCGATGGCCGAGTGGGAGACCGTAGGACTGCGAAGTCAAAAGACTCGGGTTCGAACCCACGGCACACACTTTTGTCAATAATTCCTTAAGATTCGTTTTTTCGAAAATATGTGTGTATTTATCATGTAAATTATCGCTCGCTAACGGTAAAGGAAAACATCGAGAGGAAACCTGCATGCCTGAGAGTGCCTAAAAAGTGCTTGAAAGTGTGTGAAGTCTACCAATCCGCACTTGGCCAGCGTGGTAGACTATGTCTTAAACCTTCTTATTAAGAGAAGAGGCCCGAGGCCAGCAGTGGGACATGTATTAGATACAGGGCTGCTATTATACAACGAATTTAGCAGCCACATGTTTACATGTATGTATGCATATCTCTGGGAAGTACTTGGATTCCATTCCTGTTCTTGTAAGGTCCGTGTTTAGCAATGGAACGACGCGACGGTGAGAAGGTCGTATTCCAGATGGTGACAAGTCTGACAAGGTAGCAGGAAAACTGCGTCACGAAAGTCAACATTACAAGATACAAGACCGGTATGCAGGTAGCTTCATTCAACAGCGTATTTAAAGAATGATTAAATGCATATTTATAGCTACGTATCGCAGTATAATAGAGACGACGACGATTGTTTTATTGGGTTAATTAATAGTCCGATCAGGTTCGAAGCAGATGGTCTGATTAGATGCATATTAGGAATAACTGTAACGGTATCAGAGTATTCTTCGATTGACAATGTAATAAAATATTATGTTGTTCCTAAAGAAAGCAGAAAATTGTTGTTGTTTTTGGGGTACCTTTGCTCAGCAGTGGGACATAATATGTTAAAAAAAAGAATTTTTGTTCCTAGTTAGATCACATGTTTTAGATTAAGTTGGAATTTTTTTTGTTTTCATCATCGGAAATAGTCGAGTTTCTGTAGGCGAAAAGATTTGAATTTAAATGTATACTGGAGACCTGAAACTGGTAATTATATGAAAACAATACACAGAAACTCCACAGTCTTCTGTGAATTAGCAGCCATATTAGTAAGCGATAAAAAAACAACTAGTATAGAGCAGACAAACAACAAAGCCAGTAAGGAACACGACAATTGGTATTGTAATTTCAATAGAATAATGGGGTCTCGATGCCCAGACAGGTTATTAATAATTTAGAATCAGGCTAAAGAATCGAGCTGACTAGAATGGAGGCCGATCGATCTGCCTCGTTAGGTAGCCTCGAAACTTTTACATGAAGTTTCTAATTCTTCTTGTTATGAGAATGTGCGCTGGCGCATTGATCAAGCAAAGGTTACCGCCTACCAATCAGGTTTTAAATATGATAATAATTAGTTTTAGATTTAGCTGTCTATGTGTCAACTTTCTTTTTGATACGAGCTTGAACAGCTATACGTACGTACCAAATTTAGTTAGTGTTATTGCCAATCTTATGTCCCCTACATCAGATATGGTGGATTTATTCTGGATACGCGGTTCTGATGCTAGCCCCTACCATAATAACGCCTGATTAACTTATTTAAATAAGAGAAGATATATAAATAGCTCGGGGGTATCAATTAATCGCTCAATTGATCACCCTTATAACCTTCAAGCTCATATTTAAATAGATCAAAACCCGTATCATTCGCATTTACAGGAAAATCTACTTATAGAATGGCGTTTTTGTATTTTGCCTGCAATTAGCCTTCAGTGTTCATGAAGTTTATGTAATTGGTTTTTTTCGAGTTTAAATGAAAAGTTTTGTTTATGACGTCATAGTTAATGCAAGACTTATGTATTTATGGAAGGCCATGGTCTCATCTTTCAAAGTATGTGTCATCTTTACGTGGCTAAAGCCCATGTTACCATTTATTTGGAGTTAAGAGCGTTTGAACATCTTTTGAAGATTTTATAATTCAGTTCATTTTAAGAGCGTTTACGCGCCGGAGGTTTTCATACAAACTTACAAGTCGCAATTCATGGAAACGAGTAAACTTATTTTAATGAAACTTGATACCCATACGGAATACATCAAGGTCTAAATAGTTAGTTGAAAATATTTTCGAAATATACTTTAAGCGAGCAGTTAGACGTGTTTTTAAGTTTGTTAGGAATCTTTAAATTGTCTCTCTCTGTCTCTCTAAACTCTTATTTGAAATTGTTTTCAACTAACTATTTAGACCTTGATGTATTCCGTATGGGTATCAAGTTTCATTAAAATAGGTTTACTCGTTTCCATGAATTGCGACTTCTAAGATTGTATGAAAACCGCCGGCGCGTAAACGCTCTTAAAATGAACTGAATTATAAAATCTTCAAAAGATGTTCAAGGGTGTTTCTATGTATAATAAGTATGTACATATTTACAAAAGAAAAGTATATATGTATTAGAATCAGTTATTCTAGTACCCATAGTACAAGCTCTGCTTAGTTTGGGAACTAGATGGCGTTGTGTGTAAGTTGTGAAATATTTATTTATTTATACATTATATCCTTGTATCGGTGGACTAAAATCTTTACAACAAAAAATGATAATACCTAAAAATGTCTAACCGTGACGGCTGATAGACCTATAATCGAGTATTCTTGTTTCGCTCTTGAATAAGTTATGCTAATCATAAATGTCAACAAAAAGTAAACGACTGCACGGATCATGCAAATCTATTGCATTTGTCAGTTCAAAAACTACTTAGTGCCTTAATTTTTAAGGACCTAGATCATGTCTGGGCTAAAGAATAGAAATAGTTTGTAGAAAAATAACTCCATCCATCACCCCGTTTCGTTTGGACTACGTTTTTTTAGCTAAACACATTAACTTCCTTTGTGAACTGTAGTAGTGTAAAATTATTTTAGAGAGTAAAGAGAGGCTTTAACGTATCGTAAAATGCTGATTTGGTTGTTAAAATATTTTTCTTTAAGGCGGGTATTGCTACAATGATTAATGAATTGATAACCCTGTCAAAAATCTTAAAATTCCATTTACGTCATATTTTTAGGCGATATAGAAGACCTTCTCATATGGTAAACTTTAAGATAAATAAAGTATGAAAATTTCCATTTCTTTTGAAATTAATTAAGTTACGACTTTTTTAATTGCTTTAATGTGTAGGTATTAGATAATGTTACATATGATACGAAGACGATATACGAGTACATAGTATAGTTTAGGATTTATTAACGATTTTTAATTTCGTTTTTATTTTACATTAAACTTTTAGAATGTGAAATAAAAAAACACGTCACTAAAACGAGCTCGGCGTCACAACGTGAGACGATGGAAAAATGAGTTTAACATAATGTAATGAAGTAACTGCACTTACACATATGCCAACTAGCAGGCCAATAGGATAAGCCATATTTTGGTCTCATCCTATTGGTCATCAACTGACAGGCGTAAAGAACGCGTCTTTTGGCTTTTTTTTAAACAACACAAACATCAGTTAAAAATAACCTCCTTTATTTGAAGTCTTTAAAAATTAACAAAGAGCATTTTTTTACCAGTGATCATGTCTATTTAAAAGCATTGATTAAATACCAATAGAGAATTGTGAAGCAAACACAATTGTTGCTAGGAATGCATCGCATTGAAAAAAATGCTGTATATCATAATAACAAACTTGTTCAGCAAAATATACAGGTCAATAGTATAATATATGTATATACATGGACGTTAGGAATTCATAATTTTACTGTTGAAATAGCATTTTCTTAAAAGTGTCTGCTTGTTTTGTCGATGTCACAGCAATCCTTTTTTTGAATCTCTTAAAGTGAAATTCGTCAGTCTGGAAGGTAGTTTGTAACGTAATGTCACGGAAGAATGTTCGCAGTCTGGAAGCACTTTTAATAAAATGTACTATTAATTAGTATTCTAGTAGATAAAGAAGAAAACATTAGATAAGACAACAAGTCAATATAAAATACCACTTGTTCCGATAGATTATAATATACCTATATATTCTATAACACTTTTTATCATGGTGGGGCGGCGATCAAGTATAACTGTAAAGATAGTGTATGGAATATTGCTATATTCTCTTTATATGTCCACTTCAATGCAGCCGTAAGTGTTTGCATCAAAGATAACATTAATATTAAAATGTTGAATTGCCAGACTGAGTGCAATAAAGACGGTAAATAGCACCAGCTTAATAAAGGATGGCGATAGGCTCACTCCCTATCACGTAGGATCGGTGAAATGTGGGTGTTATACACCTCTGCCACACTCATCTGGGCGTAATAAAGGCGTTATGTTGATTAAGCAGGCGTGGCGCAATGCATAAGGCATCGGTCTAACGATCGAGAGGTCGTGGGTCCGAATCCTGGAAATTACACCACGGACGTGAACTCCCACCTAGCTCGAAGCGAATTAAGCTTAGCTGGAGGGGGGTTAACAAGAATTCTAGTAATTTGTTTTTGCAAATTACTAGTGAGCTTTGAAAAAGAAAAAAAAACCCTCTGTCCATTCATTAAATATGAGAATGCTACAAAGAGCCTTACGACTTGACCAACATAATACTAATTAAATAAAATATTAAGTACACTATGGAGCAGAAACAGTTTATGAAGTATACCTACAACTCGTTTGAATCTCGAATTTTCTATGACTACATCCAACACGCATGTGCCATCCAACACTACAAAATTATGGAATTAGTGATTTTTCCGTAAGAATTTAACACTATAATATATCATAATAAGATAATTTAAATTGACTAGTGAGTCAGCATCGCTGATAGTGTTTGCAAATTACTTGTAAGCTTTGAAAAAGAAAAAAAACCCTTCGTCCATCCAATAAATATGAGAATGCTACATAGAGCCTTACGATTTGACCAACATAATACTAATTAAACAAAATATTAAGTATTCCATCGAGCAGAAACAGTTTATGAAGTATACCTACAACTCGTTTGAATCTCGAATTTTCTATGACTTCATCCAACACGCATGTGAAACTACTACTTATTTATGGAATGACTAAATTTGCCGCACGAATATGCCACTATAATATATATCTTTCAAACTACGACGATTGTTTATCACACGACAGAAATATTTTAACTTCAGTGATTACTCTACAACAGTAAATTGACCAGTGAGTCAGCATCGCTGGTAGTGTTTTCAAGTTACTAGTAAGCACTAAAATAAAAAAAAACCCTCCGTCCATCTATTAAATGTGAGAATGCTACTTAGAGCCGTACGATTTGACCTACATAATACTTATTAAATAAAATATTAAGTACACCATGGAGCAGAAACCGTTTATGAAGTATACCTACAACTCGTATGAATCTCGAATTTTCTATGACTACATTCAACACGCATGTGGAACTACTACAAAATTATGGAATTAGTGAGTTTGCCGCACGAATTTGATACTATAATATACCATTATTTCAAACCACAACGATTTCTTATCACATGACTAAAATATTCTAACTTCAGTGTTTACTCTTCAACAGTAAATTGAGTGGTGAGTCAGCATCGCTTGTGGTACTAATGGTAGTAAACAAAGAAATAAGTAATCGTGTAGCATCGCCATTTTGCATAATAACTGGTTAGTTGTTAGAAGTTATTATTTTAAACTGGAACGTTTGAATTTTTTATCTGATATTAGGAAAACGTGCTTGTTGAGTACTCCTACATTTTTGTTCTGATAATGTTTTCTTAGATTAATATTTATAGAGCGTACAGACTAAGCTCTAACTTACCTTGAACGAACGCAGAAGCAGAGTCCAAGTTAGGCCTGTACTTATCTTGAGTGCACGTTTGGCGTAGTGGTTAAAGCCTGGCCGCTTTCATCTGATGCACGACCGGTGTTGTGGGTTCGATTTCCACATGTGACAAATATTTGTGATTCGCAAAGATTTTTCTGACTCTCGGTGTGCTTTGTGTGTGTGGAATGTATGTTTGTAAACATCCCCGCGACACAGGAGTTATTCACAGTGCGAGCGTCGTTTTTTTAAAAAAACAGTATGCACTACATTAAGGTTTTGTCTATTTTTATTCATATATGTTTTAGTCATACCTAAAACACTAAAATTGTTTTAATCATTAATTGAGTTACATATAAACTAATTGTGAAAAAATGGGTGTCAACAAACATGCATTTTAGTGTTTTAGATAATGATTTGTCTAAAATAATAGAGAAAAACTTAAAAGTATGAAAGCTAAACCCATATTACTTTTTACCCGACTGCGTCAAAAGGAGGGTTATGTTTTTCGAGCGTATGTATGTATGTTTATTTCTTTGGCACGCCCTACAGCCCAAACGGCTAGACGGATTTTGACAAATGAGGTGTCGTTGAATTCGTCGAAACAGTGATAGTGACATAGGCTATATAAATTTTCAAAATGGCGCCGGCAAATGAAAAAAAAAGGGGGGGGAGGTATGGATTTTCTTTTCATCATAGTAATATGGGTATCAAATAAAAGGCTATGAAAAGACCATTTCAAAAATATATACTTCTTATCACATTTATATTACTGATTAAACACAATTTACCAATTTATATATCGGCACGCTCGCGCGCCCGAAGTGGGTGGAAATTAGTTTGTATGTTCGCTCGATTACGAGATTTGATTTCTACAAATTAATAGATATAAAAAAACATGTCGGTTAAAAGAAAGAACGAGAAAAAGAGTGAAATAAAAAATAATTATTAAAAAAACAAAAAACCCGACTGCTTAAAAAAAAGAACTGAAAAGTTAAAAACAAGTATAGCATTATCTACATTAAATTCATTAACAACAAATGAAATATGTCAAACTAAATTCTTTATGATGTTGCAGGCGGGGTCAAACAATACTTTGTTACTACTATATAACTTCGTTTGTCACCGCCTGCAACATCACAAAGAATTTAGTTTGACATATTTCATTTGTTGTTAATGAATTTAATGTAGATAATGCTGTACTTGTTTTTAACGTTTCAGTTCTTTTTTTTTAAGCAGTCGGGTTTTTGTTTTTTTATAATTATTTTTATATGGCAAACAGGCAAGCAATTGTTTCCCCTTAATACTACAATAGTAATTTCTTTGCGATTGAGGTATTGTAAATAAACTCGATAGTAGCTATAAGTAAAATGCTGTTAACAGTTAGTACTTCCATTACAGAGTTTCTGCAAGTTGGTAAAGAATCTGAAATTTTTGCAACAGAAGCCATATTGTAATTCCCATATACATTAGGTATTCTTTTATTATCTGAAAGATTTACGACAAAAGTTACTTATAAGCGATAAATAATAATACTTCAGTCAATTTTCGGGGTTTCCCTAGTTAGTAACAATAGTTTTCGGAAGTATCCAATCACTCTATTAGTGAATAGCAACGAGGAATAGGATATGTGGGTGAATTTCAACAAGCGATTTTTTGTATCATTTCGGTGGATTTTTTTAATTTCAATGCTATAATATTAATATTTAAGTGACAAATTAAACTTAGGCCTATTTTATAACATTGTGTGTGAGTAGAAATCAAATATCATCAAAACTTACATAATTATATAAGTATATTTAAGGATGAATTTTTTAGAGTCCACTGAAATGAAAAGTGTCTACCGAAATGATAAAAAATACCACTGAAATGATAAACTGTGCACCGTTTCTTACTGTGTGATAAAATTTTTAAAACAATATGAACACTACTCAAGCATATCAGTACTTACGGCGAAATTAAATACACAATTTTGAAACAAATTAAACGAATCTAGCTCGAGTAGCTAGATCTAGCTTTTGTCCCCATATCACTGAAATGATAAGCTTACTTTTGTGGCGGGAAACTGCAAGACGTTGGGACTGGTGCGTTCGCGCCTAGAGATTGAGCCGCCTGATCCGAAGTGAGGAAAGGTGAGAAGGGCATAACAACGCAATGTTGACGTGGCTATTTTACTAAAACTTACTGTCCTCTGAAATGATAACTTTTTTCCAGACGAAAGTTGACTGCCTGTCAAATCCATGAGAAAGAAGATAAACAAACAAAAATGGTTTTATTTGATCGAATATATTATAATTTAATGATAAAACAACCGATTAAATCCATATTATGAAAATATTTGCTGGGGAAGGTATTTTATGAGCGGAATGTTCGGGACAGGCCACCGTGATGATAAAATGACACTTTGTATTTTTTTTTGGTATATTATAGGGTAGAAATCAATGACTTTTTTTGCCAAGGTAGAGAAGTACTTACTTTTTTAGAAAAATATATAAAATAAAAAAATCAGCACATTGCACTACCATTCTCAGGTTTGCCGTGTATTTTTTTTGCTTGTGCAATTCACCCATGTATATGTTGTTATTGTGGAAATCTTTTGCCGAAGTGACGTCACAAATATGAAAAACATAATTATAATGTATGTTTTATTACGTAATTGCTTTGATGTTGTTGCAGCTACTGTAAATATGTACTTTGATACTGTTTCCATCACAGTCGTTGATTTAATTTAAAGTTAGCAGTCAATATTATGTTCACTGATAATATGACTGCTTCGATGGTCTAGTGGTTAGTGTTTGCGCCTCTCATCGCGAGGTCTCGGGTTCGATTCCCAGGTCGGGCAATGTGGTATTTGTGAACTATTCGTCAGGAAATTTACATTAACAGCACGGAGTTAGAATTGTGCCCGGTGGATGGCGTTAGTCTCACCGCCTATCCAATGGGAATTAATCATAACGGGTGAAGTGTGGGTGTTATATACCTCTGCTACACCCTTCTGGGCAATATAGGCGTGATGTTATGTTAGGTATGATGATGATGTGATATTTTAAATCTATCTATTTAATTGTTGCAGATATGACTAATAATTTTGCCTAAAATGACCTGACAGGAACAGACTAACACTATCTTCCACATAACGCACTACTTGGATCTTGGGACCATCTCCCTCTACAAACCACAGCTAAGCAAATGTGGCACGGCGACTGCGACACAATCGAGTGAATTGAGGCAATTATGCAAATGCGTTCGGAATCGTGTCGTATTCATTGTGCACCGCAGAGGTCACCAATCGATGCTCAATTACACGTGGCCGACGATTTTGTTTACCAAAGAGATTTTACAACCGATTTAAAATTTCAGTTTCGTTGAAAGAATGGCTAAGCTTTAATAATCGAGTTAAATGGCATTATTTACACAGAGCATAGTATATTCTTCACGATTTTCGTTCTTTATGAGATTAGAAGATGGGGTATCAATGAGTGATTTCTGAATAATGGCCATATTGTTTAAGAAATTATAGATAAATAGTCTAAAAAGGAATTCTAAGTGCTCATGTGTATGTAGGCCCAGTAACGAGGTGGAACACTAAACAAAATAAATCAATTTCTCGGTTGTTTAGCAGCTAGATGAAAATAATAAATACTGAAGTGCTAATAATACGCTTCCACCTAAACAATACATGGAAAGTAAATAGCAGATAAGTGAAGACACGCAATGTGTACGTAATCGCATTATTTCCGTAAATTCGTGTTGGTTGAGAGTACTTAGCGAGCACTCCTGTTTATAGCTACTTTTGTTTAACAAACAACGGCTCAGAAATCATTATTTTTAAGGCTAACATACACCTAAAGACATAGCTTAAGTCGGAAGTATTGCATACCAACATGTTATGCATGAGTAATAGATAAAATCGAAACACGATAGAGAGTAAATGACATTACTATTTATAAAATAATTTGAGTCACAACAATTTATAAAACGTAGAGGTCTTGTAATTTCAGTATTTATGTTTGAAAATGTTAAATCGTGCTGGCGTGTCGTGTCGTTCATGCTAGAGCCAAACGTTGCAAAGTATTTAATCCCTTGGAGACGTCTCCAGTTGATCCGTTTAACAGCTATACATTTACTAGATCATAAATTCTGTTCACCAGGCTAGTCTTAGCTAACCGACCAAATGAAGTTTCTGCAAAATTTTGGTTGGATAGTCATTCCGTCCAGTTGAGTGACGTATACGAAAGGATTCCAAAGATAAATGCTCTACGCACATAGATTCCTCTAGCATTTGATTCAATAAATTCAGGTTTGTCTATCAAAGGCACACGTCCGGCGAGATATCAGTGCAGTGTTTATATTCTTTGTTATTGATGATCCAGTTCATACAATAGTCCCGAACTTCTGACATAATATAAGTTTTTGAAAAGCTGCAAGCCTCTGTCTGACAAATTGTTGCTGTCATATACAGACTGGGCAAGATAATTAAATAATACACATTTGGTGCATTGCGGGATACGAGAAACGGTGAAAAGTAAAGTAAATAGATGGATTTATTTACCTTTCGTGTCCGGAATTTTCAAGCATTTATTTTGTACATTGTATAATGAAACAAAAGCAGAGACCACGGAATTAATACAAACAAAAAATAACTCTTTTTCAGTAAAAGACAAAGAATTTTAGTTGATAAATAAATTCTATGGCATATCTTCACACTTTACGTATAAATTTGGATGGTATGGTATTTTAGTTCCCGTGCTTGGATAATGTATCCAAGCGTACGTAAAAGAAAGAATATTACTACTTTGAGATGAGGAGTTATAAATCTAATAATGTTCTCTGATTATATTATCATATTCAGCCAACTATTATATTTGCTATGTTCAGGTGTATTTTTGTAGCCAAAACAAAAATAACAAATGTCATCGCAGAATCTATTTTAATGCATTTACGGTAAATCTACCGTAATAATAGGTAATGTTGAAATTACATACTCGTCCCTATAAACAATAGATTAAGGAAAACCTACAATGCACATTTAACAAGATTGGAATGCTGACATTGTATTCACCTAGTCGTCAGTCATTGTTCCACATTCTAGACATTTCATCTGAGTTAAGTATATTTTATGTAGCGTCACTATCTTTTGATGAAACTGCCGTTGATTTGATTACGGAATACTGCGTAGAAAAAGTGCAAAATGCACAATATTTATATGTTATGAAGAAATAAGAAATGGATGGGCAACACTTCAGCTTAAGGTGCTTCGAGACCGCGATTATTTGTCTGTAATGACATTGCAGATTCGATTTTGAGCATCACATTACAAACTGCTTCCCTGACTGACGAGTTCACCTGTAATGTAATATTTTTTCAAATAAGAGTTCAAATTTCGATTCGTATTATCACAGGTAATTTTTGGTTCTCCTTCCACACTGGTATATAATATTCGAATTTCTAAAGTTATATATTACAAGCGAATGCTCGCGGTCCGGGAGCACCTATAGGCTATATGTCCAGGGATGACACCAGTATACGAACATGTTTATGTTCGTAGATGCATCTAAAGTTCCTTTCTTTGGTTTATGTATCGTGCAAATAAATATATATACCAGAAAAAAACATTGTTATTTTGACATTAAAAGCAGACACTTTTATTCACAAATCATTGGGACAAATCTTTGTGTGATCCGCAAAGATTCGTTCTGACTCTGGGTGTGTGAAATGTATGTTTGTGAACATCCCTGTGACACAGGAGTTATTCCTAGAGTGGAAGTCGTTCTTTTTAAGAAATAAATAAATAATTTTAAGAAATAATAATTGCGTATTGATGAATAAGTGACGTCCAGACGCTATAACCAATCATCTTCTATCTCCTACCTTCAAACATGACCGGTAGAATCCCTCAGATATCACAAATGATAACCTTTGTTACATGACTGATAGAATCCCCGAGATAATACCGCACTTACTTTTTCTGATACCTAAGTAAATAAGATCGAACGTTATCACCACGTAGGATAGGATACATTGATAAGGAATGTAATAAACATCTTAACTGGACTTAGACCGCGTTCAGACAAAGATGTGATGTGTGAGTCATAGTGATGTTGGGAGACAAAGTGCATGACATTGGTGAATTACGCTGCTAACTGCAGATGGAAGATACGTACAATAAGGTAAATAACATATGAAAGATATCAAAGCTAAAGAGATTTTGCATTTCTTAGTCCAATTCTTGGTGATTGCTATATAAACTGCTTCTCACAAAACTGACTTCTATTCCTATTCCTTTTCCGTTCATGCAGTAAGACTGTGGAACTGCATGCATTCAATTCATTCAAAAAGAAAGGTAAATATCTTTATCTGTCCTCTTCCTTATAAATTGTTAAATTAATAAAAAAAAATATGGTATATGCTAAATGATGGGCTATTTAATATCACATCTAGTGTTATATTAAACCCATGGATTCTAAGTCTATGGGAGTTTGAAACTGCGGGCACCTCAGCCTGTAGTTTCATTTTATAGCAGGTAGGTATAACAAATAAAAACGAACATAACAATTTGGTGTTTACAAACTAACTTCAGTGGTTTCAGTGGTTTTGTGGTAACCTAATAAATACCTATTATGTAAGGACGAAACTAAACATATTAGCTTAGTAAATTTTCCAGTATTTAAACTACAAAACCACACATTGTGATCGTGAACAGCGCGACAAAGTTTTTAAATCTAAAATGTAAACAACATAACATCTCGCTAATATTACCTAAAAGGCAGAGGTTTACTTCACCCACACACACACATTTCACTCATAGGGGGTGAGCCTATCGCCATCCACCGGGCACAATTCTAACTCCGTGCTGCTATTGTGATTTTCCTGACGAAAAGTTCACAAATAACACTATGCCCGAGCCGGGAATCGAAATCGTGACCTCACACTAAGAGGGGCATACGCTAACCACTATACCATCGAGACATTAAATAACCTAGCTAGAATAATTATATATATATATAATATGAACACAAAAAATGGAGTTGACCCATTAAACATTCAACTATCACGCACTCTACATGAATATAAATAGTACAATATTATAGAAAACATGTCGACCTTGATATGAGAATTAAAGTTTTATGAAGAAAATATGGAAATGTAATGGCTTCCATACTTAATTAGTAAGTTCGACAGCCAAAGCGTTTTAACACTTATGACATGTGGGAGTGGTAGATTTACAGAATAAAAGTGGCATTAAAAAAGATATGGGACCGGCAGGATTTGAACCTGCGACCTTACTGAACACCAGGCAGCCGCTTTAGCCATCCAGCTACGGTCGCCTCTCCGCCTATCCTACTTAAGATAGGAACAAATGGATGAACGTGACGTCACGAAATGACGTATCATACAGTTTATTAAATTTATTATATATTTGAATGGCATTAATGTAGGAGTTCCTTTTAAATATCTCTAGTCTACACTGAGGAAGATGTAGTTTGTATTTATTTCTAGGAATTGTTACATTTCGTTTAGTTACCACAGATTGCAGATTAAAGTGTTCAGAATGTTGTCTTACAAACATGCAAACTTCCTTGATGTACATACAAGCTAAAAAACATGAAACATTTTATATGGTAGTATATGAATATGAAACTTAAATAATATAAAACATAAGTAATATGAAACTTTTTAAATATAGGTTTGCAGCTATCCATATACCAGGCTCCTGTAATTGCACGTACGCATGTTTTTTGTACGCGAAATACTTCTTCAATTTCAACTGAACTTAATTGCCTCCAGTACAACAATACGTAGCAGGAATCACCACTTAAAGCCTCCCTTTGTTAAAATAGACAAAATAGGTGAAAATAGTGCGTCACCGCGAGGTCGCCTCGGTCACATCAATATCCGAAAAGTCCAAACAACACCTGTCATTAGAGTACTTTGTCTATCAAATATAGGTTATATACCTACCCCTGTTCTATATCTCACACTTTTGTCCCCGATTCCACCCTACCTATAGCTAATATTATTATTATGTGAACGTTCTTTCTACTTCACTCATGAGGGGCCGGTTTCAACCCTTCCATTATTCTTGATGACGAAATTAAACTGCGGGAAATATCGATCTCCAAATTCCAAACTTATTTATGGTAAAGTAGAGACGTTGCAGCGATGGAATAAGATCCATTAAAACATAATAACTGCCTCGTTGGTGCAGTGCTCATGGGTTTTATTCCCATGTCAGGCAAGTGTCGTTAGGGATTTTAACATCAGGAAATTCTAAATAGCGGCACGGAGTTGGGAGTTGTGTCCGGTGGATGGCGATAGGCGATATCACATGGAAACTAAACATAAAAGGTGAAGTGTGTGTTATACACTTTTATGCCACAGCTTTCTGTCTAATAAACGCGTGATGTTATGTTAAGAACACAATTAAATAGGGCAAACTAAGTCTTTGAGCAGTTGTTAAAAGAAATTTAAGCTGTTATAACTCTGTCTGATACTGGACGATGTTCTGAGAGCAGCTATGTTGTTTCAAGAGACATTTCACGATGGCTCAAAGAGATAAGGTTATCAGATTAATCTATAAAGTCCTTTAGAACAACGAAGCTAATCTATTTTTATTCACATACCCTAGCACGAGCCACGAGTCGATAGTGTGTTCAACATAATTACGGCCAAATGATGCTCTTACGGCAAATAAAACCCTGAAAGTTCTTGCGTGTGATAAACAAGGCTATGAACGCTAATCATAGGTAAATTTCATTACGTTATCATAAGCCTATTCAACCATTTCGAATTGATACAATTACATTGCGCGATCATAAGGCAAGTTGAACATATCGCCAAAATTCTTACCTTGTGGAGCAGCAATGTACTGTTCACTGGCCATCGCCGCCAGCTCGCTGACGAGTTGCCTGGCGTCGGGCGCTTCCGTCAGCAGGCAAACTTGGTCCAGGTCGATGTCTTCGATGATGATGCCCTTGTTCGCCGAATCGTATATGAAGCCTAGCTGCTGGCTGCAACAAGAACATCTTGGTGTTCAATCGGTCTAACTAAAGTTACCAAGTTACTATAGTTTTTAAGATGGTAAAGCAACAAAGAATCAGCTGTAGCTATCCTAACTTTTGGTAGTGGCAACACTTAAACATACATTTCCATCAGATGGATTACATGCATATATAAAAAAATGTTTTGTTCACGTGAATTCTTAATTCACGCACCAACCACATTTTTGGGCTTTTCGGAGAGCACGTTAAGCCTCTGATATTACATCTGTGTATGTCAGTCGTTAAGGTTAGTCCCGTAGGACAGTAAATTGTGGAACTAGAATTAGCTTAGCAAAAAATACTTAGTTTCGACCAAAAATCAGCACCAATATAGAGGAACGTGGAATGACGTAAATGGTTAAAAAAAAAACTAAAGCTATTTTTTGACTATGTCCGTCGTTAAAACGTCTAAACAATCGAAGGGATAGTTTTCCACAGAGCCTGTAAAGAGACGATCAGGCGCCAGGGGTCTACTTATCAATCTGTCTATTTAGACGGTCAACGTTCAAGGTTTGACATTGGCAAAGAATGCAAATGCTAAACAATAAGAGATCTGACAGCTGTCAACAGTAACCTTTATCAAAACGTGACTTATACAATTCATAACAAAATATAACATCGCACCTATATTACCCAGAAGGGTGTGGCAGAGGTGTACAACACCCACACTTCACCCGTTATGTTTAGATCCCATGGGATACGGGGTATCACCATCCACCGGGCACAATTCCAACTCCGTGCTGCTATTGTGAATTTCCTGACGGCAAGTTCACAAATAACACTTTGCCCGACTCGGCAATCGTGCCCTAAGTCTTGCGGTGAGAGGCACACACGCTAACCACTAGACAATCGAGGCAGTATACAATGTCAATAAAAATTTAGTACATTGAAACAAAAATAAGTGATAAATATTTAATTTACAATATTGTTCAAGCAACTGTAAAGTAAAAGGGGTAATTATCCAGTCAAAATAGACTAAATTATGATTCCAGTTTGCCATAATTCCCAACAAGCTGGATTTTTGTGAAATTTGTTACCTTTGACTTCGAATAAAAAACAACGCACAAGCGGGATCGATGTCGACTTTTGACATATCATTTGTAATGAAGTATTCAAGGCCTGCACAAACATCCAGCTTGTTGGGAATTTATGCAAGCTGGAATGTCTATTTTGTCTGGAGTATAAAGATATTTCTGTTCTAAATAAGGACACTAAAAACAAATAAGAGCCTGAATTTATTTTTAGATTTGCCGTCTAGACAGACATGCAGATGTATGTCGACAGATCACGCGAAAGAGTACCAAACTATTTTAATGAGCTCTCTCTGATAAAAGCTTTTTTAATTACCAGTAAACCAGTAAAAGTACCAGTTTGTTTCTGCTAAAAACGTGATAAAGCTCTCTATCAAACATCTATTCTGGATATTATGAGGCTAGAAAAGAAAGAATCGTGGTGTATTAAAATGCAGCATTCGCCTGTAATGTAAGATTCGATTTTGAGCATTACGTGACAAACTGCTGAAACATTTTACATAACATACTCGTAACATAACACGCCTATGGGGTGAAGGGTGTGACCAACATTTCATGTTTAGGTGCCATGGGATAGGGGGTGAGCCTATCGCCATCCACCGAGCACAATTCCAATTCCGTGCAGCTATTGTGAATTTCCTGGCAGAAAGTTCACAAATAACACTTAGCCCGACCCGGGAATCGAACCCGAGACCTCTCGGTAAGAACATACGCTAACCACGAGACCATCGAGGCAGTCGAACATTTTTAGAATATAATTTAAAATTGTATCATTACAGTAACTGTAATGCGAGGTAGCCGAAACAGTGTGCTGAAAATGATAGCTGAAAGATCAGATTTTGTGTTACTTGGCCGGTTTGTTGGACTTCATGTTGGAAGGAATAAGGTATGTAAGTAATAATTTTAATAATAACTTTAATTTAATTTTAATATATGAATTTTATTGTAATTTGATTAATAATTATAATTGTAATTTATGTGTATGTCTATGGATTTTGTCTGAAAATAAACGATTTTTATTTTATTTTTATTTTTAATGCTCGGTGTAACATTCATATCAACAATATTAAAAACGTAATCTCGCCTAAACTAGAGACCTCTGCTTACATTAGCCATTAATTCAATTAGACACAATTAACTACTAATGATTCGCAGCGATAGAGTTATCACAACAAACGATTCAGTAGGCGCAATGTTATTGGTGTCAAAGTGCAAATTGTTATTTATTGTGGTTTTATGCGAGCGGCTGTCAGCTGGACTGATAAGGAGTGTGCACTGTTTATATCCATATATTACCCATGTGGCAGCAGCGATAGCCGAATGCGAGACCGTAGGACTGCAAAGTCAAAGGTCTCGGGTTCGAACCTACGGCACACACCTGTGTCAATAAGTCATTAAGATTCGTCTTTTCGAAGGTATGTGTGTATTATCATATAAATTGTCGCTTGCTTGCTAATGGTGAAGAAAAACATCATGAGGATAATGAGACCTGCACGCCTGAGAGTGCCTAAAAAGAGCTTGAAGGTGTAAGAAGTCTCCAATCCGCACCTGGCCAGCGTGGTGAACTATGGCCTATCCCTTCTCATCATAAGAAGAGGCTCAAGCCCAGCAGAGGGACATATACTTGATTAAGGGCTGCTATTATTATTACCTATGTTAGTACTTAATTATTGCATAAGAATTTGATTTTATTATTAGTTCTTTTGTAGAATTGGGTTTTCTACAAATTGATTGACAATATTTATCTCGAGTGGGTGTTTCCTAGTGGTTAATAACTTTCATGAGTTATATAAGCTACCTGCCTCGTACATATAGTGGGGAGCGTATGCGTTTTACATTAGATAGAACGCCAGAAGCAATTACACTATCCAAAGGTCCCAATAACAAGGCCTAATACACACATTCACTCACACAAGCACACCCAGTCTCAGAACGAATCTTTGCGAATCACACAAAGATTCGATCGATGTGTGATTCGCAAAGAATTCGATCGATGTGGGTTCGATCCCCATGTGGGGATCGAACCCACAACACCTGTGCAGTGGAGAGCGGCGAGGCGACCGCTTAAACCACTACACCACACGTGCGAAGTCTCGGGTTCGATTCCCGGGTTACGCAAAGTGTTATTTGTGAATTTTCCATCAGGAAATTCGGTAGCTGGCGGTACGCTCAACCCCTATCCTTTGGGACCTAAACATAACAGGTGGAATGTGGGTGTTGTACACCTCTACTACACCCTTGTGGATAATGTCATGGTTTATAAGCTACCTACAATAAGTAGAAGGAGGACTTTTATAAAAGATAGCTTATCGTAAAAAAAAGTAACTTTTGTGAATTTTGTTTTTTTTTTCTTTTCTCTTGTGCATGCATTCCTGAATAATTATTGTGTATTTTAATATTATATTTTTTATGCTTAACTTGTATTTTGTTGCTACTCGTATTTATATATGTAAATTTGCACACCTAAAAAGTAGAACGTGACAGACTGCAAATACTGCAATTGTAATGTATACAAGTCTAATGCAAGTCTAATGTATACAACTTCTTTAACTCATGTTCATGCAAATAAATGATTCTTATTCTTATTTGTTTTTCATAACCTTTATGTTAGAAACGTCGGAACCTGCAATTCAGCCTGACTTTTAGCCATGTAACATCCGTTTATCTGCACGCAGCCAGTATATTCTTTTACAATTTACTACAATGCATTGCTGTTGTTTATGTACAGTCCCAATACACATTCAAGTTAACAATTTTATAACACTGCTACGGAAATTGCCTAGAACAGTAGCCAAGCCATTTAATATTCTTGCAATTATCTTTACAGATAATCATAGTAGACTTTACCGAATGTCTTATAGGCACTGTCTACAATATATAAATCAAACGCACAATAAAAATGAAGCATTGCTACATTACAATGTGCAGTGTGTACGGGCCGTGCAATTTGAAAGTTAATTGGAGGAAAACAACCGCAAAGAATTGACTCGTAAACGATAGATTATATACCATGGCTGGGTAGGCAAACGACATAAAAATACTTCATGAATCATCTTGGCAGACAAATCAGTTTTTTTTTTGCACCAAACCGAGCCTTAACTCACACATAACATAACATGACGTCTATATTACCCAGAAGGGTGTGGCAGAAGTGTACAATACCCACATTTCACCTGATATGTTTAGGTTATGGTACAATTACAACTCCGTGCAGCTATAGTAAATTTTCTGACGGTAAGTTCAGTAAAAACTTTGCCCGAACCGGGAATCGAAACCGAGACCTTGCGGTGAGAAGCATACGCTAACCACTGGGCCATAGAGGCCTCAAATGTAACTTATTAAATTTTATATTCAAAAGTACTACAAGTGTAATAACACGCTTAATGCACTGGACTCCTGAAGACAAACCTAATGAGCCGAAACTCGAGAAGTTTACTAGCAGTTGTTTAAGATTTCCTCTAACTACTCTCAGGTTCCGTCATCAGATAATTTGTATTATACATTGTGGCAGTGATGCAATAATTTTGGTACAGGTTAAAAATAGATTCATTTTTGACATTCCTAGAGGGTTGCTGCTAACAAGCTAACAAAATAATGTTAGCAATGTAAACGAGTTACTACTCATTTGAAGTTAAATATTTGCACTAATTATGCACTTACAAAGTACTAAATGTATGTGTCAGTAACAAAGAAAAGGAGTATTTTATCATCATTACTCACCAAGGATGAATAACGATACAAAATAATAAACTAAACAACCAGTAATATAATTAAAATCGAGTTAATTACAATCCTTATCTATTTTAATCACAATTATAACATATTCGGAGAAAACAAATCGCTATCGCAACAAATCGCTTTTGTAAATTTGCACACCTAAAAGGTAGAATGCGACAGACTGCAATTGTAATGTATAACAACTTCTATAACTCATGTTTCACAATAATTAATATTTATTATTATTGTTATCACAATCCCAAAACAAAAAAAATGCATGAAATTGTGGATTGATTGACTGTGCCATCGCTAACGCAAGCCTGCCTAAAATTACATAAAGTGATTGAAAAAAAAAGAAAATGTTATAAGGCAAGGTTTTTGGAAATAGTTAGAATAGCCTTTTACCAGATGTAAGGCAAAAATCTTATAGTGAATATTTTTTTTTTAATAAGTGAAAATTCAACTAATTGTGGGCAAACCGAAAACAGTAGTTGTTATTTTTGCAATCTATAAAATCCATGAAAATCCCCATGGTCACACTAAAATACATAGAATGTAACTGATTAGATTAAATTCTGAATGAATCTGAATACCAGATAATAACATTAATAAAATCGCTGATATTGAATGTTACGTTATGTAAGGGCGGTACCTCGATGGTGCTGTCATCGCGTGAGTTGTCTTTATTTGAACGAAGTCTAATATGCCCAGATCCGAATAATTATTGAGTATTTTAAGAGAAATATTTCAGAATAAGCTTGTGTGCACTGTGCCTGGTGGATCCCTCTGATGGTGAAAAACTACATTGGACTCGTTAAGACAAACAAAATGAGCCCAAACTCGAAGAGTTTACAAGTAATTGTTGAAGAGTTCCTCCATCCACCTTCTGGTTCCATCATCAGATAATTCTTAAGAGTAAATTGGTGAAACACCAGAATTTTCAATTTCAACCATTAGTCTATGCTTTGGCTAATCATAAAACATTATTCTGTTACATTGACGACATTGTCGGTCAAATCGCTCGAGTTTTTCTAATCATTTATTACGTGTGGAGTGTGGACAATGCATGGCCACAAATGCCACAATAGGACATTGTTTGCAGCCGCTAAAGTGTTGATCGATGCACACTGCGCGCACACGTGCCTGATAAGATAACAATGTCGTTTAATAATGTAATGGATACAAAAGAAAGTAAAATTGATGGTCAAAGCTTCGGCGTCTTGTACTACCAGGTATTATTTCAAAATAAACTAGCTAATTCCAATTCAAGTGACTAAACTACAATCAGGAAAAAAGATATAAAGAGTGTGGTATTTCCTCAACTTTAAAATATTTCCTCTTTTCAGTGCTTATTACGGACTAATAAAGGATCTCCTGGTCTACACTTGTCATGAAATGTCGAAGTTAAAACAATGACACAGTGGGGTCGATTGCATTGCAAGTGTAATAATAATTCGATAAAGATTTCATTAACATTGAAGGTACAGTAATTCTCATAAAGCTGAATATTGTTATGCATGTTCCAAAAAACCATCATAAATAAATTCTAAAAAATTCCCATCGATACTGTACTTGGAAAAAAAAGTCAAAGGTCTCTAAATCAATTTTTTGCATTTGCCCGCAAAATGAGTAAGTTCTGTCAAAAAATCATATTAGACACCATTGTAGATAATCAATCAAATCAATTAATTATAAGTATGCAAATAAAGTTTTATATATTTATCTATCTATGCAATGTTATAATATAACAAAATGGTAGACAACATTCATGCAAATTTTCTCTTCTTTATGGGAATTTCTGTACCCATATAAATGTCTTCGTTTCCCGGGATATTAAGTGGGACTTCTATGTTATGCTGTGCTCTACAGGGTTCCATACAATGGCCTATTATACTATGTCAACTGTCCTCACGCGATTATTAATAATTCGAGCGATTCGAGCGCTTCGACCGTCAACGTGGTCAATGTCAATAGGAAATTGAGGGTTTCCTACAAATGAGAGTTTAACATGCTAGTGTAAGGTTAAACTCCAGATATTAATAACCGTAATAGTGTAAATGATTAGTGAGTTCGATTCTCACTAGCTAATAATGTTTGAATTCTGATCCAATAAAACAAGTTTGTAGGAACGTATCCGAATTTACTCGTATGTAGGAATGTTTCCGAACGTACCCGAGTCCGTCCAATCACCAATCCACGCGGTCCACCAATGACAGCGTTTCGCTACCACGCTATCGGGCTACCTTCGCGCCCTCTGGACGATCGCGTCAGGGAACTAGGACCGCAGCGCCCGCGCACCCCGACGGCAGTCGCGGCACGCGCCGATTTGAATACACACGCACACGTACTCCTGTAACGTATCACGTGATAAACCGTTCTCTGTAAAATATTGTTCTGTGATAATTGTAAAATCCGAAACGTTGTTGCGAGTTTGATGTAATAAACTTTTACCGTAACTTAGTGTCCGCGTATTATTACCATCACGCTCCCTACAAGTTACATTTAAGAACCAAACACTGCTGGGGATATCGCTCTTCTCATAATTTGTCTGCACGTGTGCTGTAGTGATCTAAGCGGTCACCTCTACGCTGTCCACTGCAATGGTGTTATGGGTTCTATCCCCACATGGGATAAATCTTTGTGTGATTTGCAAAGATTTGTTCTGAGACTGGGTGTACTCGTGTGAGTGAATGTGTGTTTGGCATTGTCATTGGGACCATTGGATAGTGTAATTGCTTCTGGCGTTCTTTTTTTTTTTTTTTTTTTTTTTTTTTTTAACCTATATTGTCCCATTGTTGGGCAAAGGTCTCCCCCAAAGACTTCCATTCTTCCCTCTCTTCAGCTTTATCCTGCCAATCTTCCAGAAAGGTGTCCAAGTCATCGCGCCAGCGTTTTCTCGGTCGGCCTCGGCGACGACACCGGTTCTCCGGCATCCATTGTGTCGCGATTCTTGACCACCTTTCTGGATGCATTCTGCAAACGTGCCGAGCCCAATCCCACTTTAGCTTTGCGGCTTTGTTGCCTGCGTCTGCGATTCCGGTTTTGGAGCGGATTTCGGTGTTTCGGACTCGGTCTTTGAGCTTTATGCCCAACACACTCCTTTCTATAGCTCGTTGGCAAACCTTGAGTTTCTGGCGTTCTATCTAATGTAAAAATAAAATAATAAAAACCGGCCAAGTGGCGAGTCAGACTCGCGCACGTAGGGTTCCGTACCACTATACATCTAAATAAATGTTTTTTTTAATTCTTTATTATATTGGAGTTTATTAAATGAAAGGTAAAATGCGGTTTACGATTTATTACGTATTAAAAAAAACTAATTATTAGATCTCGTTCAAACCAATTTTAGGTGGAAGTTTGCATGGTAATGTACATCATTATATTATTTTTACATTTATCATTCCCTTATTTTAGAATTTTAGGGGGAGGGGTCCACTTTGGAAGCGTCCCTCGCGCAAACTATTCAGTTTAGAAAAAATATATATTAGAAACCTCAATATCATTTTTGAAGACCTATCTATAGACACCCACGTATGGGTTTGATGAAAAAAATATATAGTTACGAAAAAAAGTGGCTGTGACATACGGACTGAAGGCGGACAGTCATGACCACTCATTAAGGGTTCCGTTTTTTGCCATGCGGCAACGGAACACTAAAAAGCATCACAGTTTACAACGGTAGCCAATATCAGATTGATAGATTCACTAAGCTCCAAATCATAACTTTCTCACATTATGAATATAAAAGACCGTGGGATCCTTTGGTATAAATCAGCCTGACAGACGAGCAACAAGTTGATCCGATAAGAGTTCTCTTTGATATTGATTGTATTGAATTACCAAATTTACTGACTGCTTCGATTCCTAGGTCAGGCTATAGTGTTAGTTGTGAATTTTTTGTGCAATTATGTATCGATATAATTATGATGTTATGGAAATTAACTTTATGGGAAACAAAGTTTCTAGCACGTGACTAATATAGCAAACAATGAATATGGCATACAAAATTATGAGAAACAAAAATATTATTATGTCAGGTGAGTATTATAGCAAATAAAATTCGGGCAAATTAAATTCTGGGAAGGTGAGGTATACCACAGTGATAGCCTCACCCCCTACCCCATGGAACCTAAAAATAACAGATGAAGTGTGGGTATTATACACCTCTGGAACACCCTTCTGGGTAATATAGGCGTGATGTTATGTTATGTGTAAATTTGAGGCTCGGTTTGTTGCAAAAAAATAAGGTTCTGATTCCTCTGCCGAGATGATTCGTATAGTTATATAGTAAAGGCTCACCCCTATCACATAACAGGTGAAGTGTTGTACACCTCTGCCACACCCATCTGGGTAATAAAGGCGTGAAGTTATGTTACCAAAACGAAACGTACTCAAATCCAGGCGTTGAAAAACGTTCAGTCAATCTTTGAGTATATGATGTCACGATTAGAGGCTTTTGAAACACGATCCCAGGAAAAACCCAACAAAAGAAAATAATATACCAACAAAAAGTAATGGCGGCAATTACTTCTTGTGTACAGTACAGTGACAAAAGCTTCAAGAACGGTCGCTGAGTGAATTAGCCACTGATACCAGTGATACTACACAACGTGGCCAAACATGTGACGGGTTAGTGGCGGCCACTGATTTCATATTGCACATTATATAAGTAGGTATACTTACATAGATACCGTGTATGTACACACGGCTACCGATCAACCTAAACATTGCCAATATAAGATGATCTCGCGTTGTACAGACTTCCCGTGTAATGCGAGACCAGCTGGAAATGTTTTTTTTTTTTTGTTTAAAGCGACCGTATTAAGAATAACTACTGTCTCGCGGGAGTGTTCACAAACATACATTTATACACACAAAGCACACTCACAGTCAGAACAAATCTTTGCGGATCTCACAAAGATTTGTCCCGTGTGAGGATTGAACCCACAACACGAGCACAGTTGAAAGCGGCGAGGCGACCGCTTTAACCACTACGCCAACAGTGCGCTCTATCGACATTTATTGCACGACTGCATCGACATCTATTGTTAATCGACAGCCTTGTCTTGCATTCTGCCAATGAAATCTTATGCTAACTAGAAATATTGTTTATGAATATTTGCACATTTTCTCGTGTAGCCAGCACGTTTTTCATAAACGGTGCCCATTTCAGGAGAAGTCAAATGAATCAGGGTTTTATATAATAGAATAGGGTATAAGTGGCAGAGTTTACAAACCTAATTCTAACGAGTATTTCTTGGTCATTCAATCAATCAATTATTTATTTGCGAAAGTGGGTACAATACAACAATAGTAGATGTTACAAATAAATATTTAAATGTTTCTCCAGATTCCACCATACAGGCATGCAAATATTAACAGTACACAAATAATAACAAATTATAATAAAAAGTAACAAATCCAATCTTTAAGCTAAATTAAAATTGAGTTGCCATGTTAAATATAATTAAATTAAAATAAATTCATACAAAATAAAAGTTAACAACATTGCATCTGAATAAAATCTAAAATTGAGTCACAAAATAAAATGTCATTACATTGAATTACATAATATGATAATTGTAACATGTGTATGAGAATTATAACAAATTCATTAAAATTAAAAATTAAATTAATTAAATTACATTTAGGTGAACAAGTTTGATGTCAGAATAAAATAATAAGCATGTCAGTATTTCAAATTTAATGTACTAGTTGTATGTTCCTATCTTCTATGTAGTCTTTGATATTATAGTACGCTTTATCTATCAGTAATTGACGCAGTTGACGTTTAAATGTATAAATATCATCTAATTTTCGTAGTTCAGTTGGCAACTTATTGTATATACGGGAAGTCATACACATAATACTTTTATTTACGAGAGTTGTTTTACTGGGTATGGTTCTTATTTTATACTGATGCCTAGTGCTGTGAAGATTTTCAAATAAATGCATGTTCTTTTTTACAAAAATAGACACTTCTAGAATGTATATACTTGGTAACGTTAATAGCTTTAATGATTTAAAATATGGCTTACAACTATCAGTTCTCTTGATCCTCATCATTGATCTAACACATTGTTTTTGGGCTTTAAATACCGACTCCCAATCAGTAGAGTTTCCCCAGAATATGACCCCGTAACGCAGCGTCGATTCTACATAAGCGTAATAAGCCGTTACAACTGTGGAAATGTTCACATTCTTTGTTAACATGTATAAGGCATAATATGAGCTTTTACTTAATTTGGTGCAAGTGTACTCTATATGTGACTTCCAGTTTAAGTTACAATCAATATTCAAACCTAGAAATTTCGTTGTCTCTACTTCTTTAATTTTTGTGCCTGAGTATTCTATTTGGAGACCAGAAAAGGATTTACGATTTCTATATACCATTATATTGGTTTTATCTAAATTTACAGTGAGATTATTGGCAATCAGCCAGTCGACTATGTTAACTAAGGTGTCATTATGTAGGTAGTGTTTACACAACCACACGATAGTATAATTATATTTTAAGTGATAGTCCAGTTTGAAGGTTAATTGGGACCAAACGATTCTCGATATATACCTACTGAAATATTAAATTTAATGGAGTACTCTGTGACCCTGATACCTAAAGTGGGAGACAAATTGGTAAGTAACGTTTAACGATTAAATGTCACTACGGGAATCAACCGTAGTGAGTGGGACACCGTAGGAAAGCAGCGATAGCCGTGTGGGAGACCGTAGGACTGTGAAGTCAAAGGATTCGGGTTCGAACCCACGGCACACCATTCGTCTTTTCGAAGATATGTGTGTATTTATCATAAAAATAAAATTATCTTTCGCTAACAGTGAAAGAAAAACCGGTGTCAATAAAGTTTGTGTAAATAAAAGTGTATAATTTAAATGTAAAATTGTTTAATAAAGGCTTTATTATTATTGTTACCCGACTGCGTCAGAAGGAGGGTTATGTTTTTCGAGCGTATGTATGTATGTATGTATGTATGTATGTATGTATGTATGTCTATTTCTTTGGCACGCCCTACAGCCCAAACGGCTAGACGGATTTTGACAAATGAGGTGTCGTTGAATTCGTCGAAACAGTGATAGTGACATAGGCTAAATAAATTTTCAAAATGGCGCCGGCAAATGAAAAAAAAAGGTGGGGGAGGTATGGATTTTCTTTTCATCATAGTAATATGGGTATCAAATAAAAGGCCATGAAAAGACCATTTCAAAAATATATACTTCTTATCACATTTATATTACTGATTAAACACAATTTACCAATTTATATATCGGCACGCTCGCGCGTCCGAAGTGGGTGGAAGTTAGTTTGTATGTTCACTCACGCTAATCTTGGAAACTGCCGGTCGAATTTGAATAATTGTTTTAGAATTTGATAGTTTAACTTACGATTAAGGCTCATTGATCTCAAAGAGATTTGATTTCTACAAATTAATAGATATAAAAAAAACATGTCGGTTAAAAGAACTAAAAAGAGTGAAATAAAAAATAATTATTAAAAAAACAAAAAACCCGACTGCTTAAAAAAAAGAACTAAAAAGATAAAAACAAGTATAGCATTATCTACATTAAATTCATTAACAACAAATGAAATATGTCAAACTAAATTCTTTATGATGTTGCAGGCGGGGACAAACAATACTTTGTTACTACTATATAACTTCGTTTGTCACCGCCTGCAACATCATAAAGAATTTAGTTTGATATATTTCATTTGTTGTTAATGAATTTAATGTAGATAATGCTATACTTGTTTTTATCTTTTTAGTTCTTTTTTTTAAGCAGTCGGGTTTTTTGTTTTTTTAATAATTATTTTTTTTATTAACGGTGAAGGAAAAACATCGTAAGGAAAAAGTACTCGAGGGCGTGTGAAGTCTACCAATCAGTACTTGGCAAGAGTGGTGGACTATGGCCTAACTCTTCTTATCATAAGAAGAGGCCTGAGCCCAGCAGTGGGACATGTATTAGATACAGGGCTGCTATTATTACGGGAATCAACGGGATCGCCTTCGCAATAAAGGAGAATTGATGCCTTACTCAGTTTCATTTCATAAGTGCAATTAAAAATTAATATCTTAATGGACTAATGGTATGGCGCGACAAGCTCACAAATACTGAGAATAGACAATTTAGTAATGTCGCGACTAGTGGAAAAGATCGTAAAAAGTGCTTAGGTACTAAAGTACTAGATTAGTTAAAGAATAGATAGATTTACTGGTGGTAGAGCTCTTGTGAATGAGCTCGAGGGTGGTAGCACCACCGTCTCACCTTTAACCTGCCGCCAAATAGTAGTGCTTCCATTACTATGTTCCGGTTTGGTGGTGAGATCAGGCCCTGAAATTACTGGCACATGAGGCATAACACCGTAGTCCTCAGCTGCAGCGACGCATCTTTAATCTGCTTTTGTGGATTGTTGATGTCCATGGGCTGTACTCCACTTACCATCAGGTGGACTACACGTTCGTTCGCTTTGGGCGTAGTATAGAAAAAAAAAAGACTACCCTGCGGGAGCAATGAGAAACGTAATAAATTGTCACTTAGTACGGTAACGGTTTCTCTACTTACTGTTATGAAAAAATTAAGTGCACAATTAAATTAGTAGGTAAGTCTAATTATTGAAGTCTTCTTTGATTAGCAAAGATACAATGTAGTTTAAGATCTTAATCTCATAATTACAAAACATAACATCATGCCTATGTTTAGGTTCCATGGGATAGGGGGAGCCTATCGCCATCCACCTGGCACAAATAACACTTTACCCGACCCGGAAATCGAACCCGCGACCTCGCGGTGAGAGATTCTAACTACTAGACTAACGAGGCAGTTCCTCATATCTTATCATCTCATCTAAGAATTTAAACGGGATTTTTTAAAGTTTTTGTCCCAGGTATTGTGTCTATAGAAGTGAAATTCTTTGTTTTACCACCTCTTAGGACTGGGGATAGGTTGAACTGCTAGACAGCTGAGATTGCAGGTCATCCCTAATTAGACAAGATCAGCAATTTTTCAAGGATCGATGTTCTTCTTCGTCGTGTCGATGGCTGAATCAAAATGTATTGGTCCAATATGGCGCTCTCGTCGGCGTTCATGAGCGCCTCTCTTGTGCAGGTGGTAGGGCATTTTGGACAGTCAGTAAGGTGGTCAAGGTTTTGATATGCCATCGTGGTGAAAGGATTAGCCAATTCGCTTTGGAGAACTCGCCAATTGCCCAGGAATCGCGAAGGATCGATGTGAACTAAGACGATAACTTCGCATCCCTTCTCTTTGTTAAAGGTTGCGATCGCAGACTAGTTGTGGTATTCAATTTAACTCGCTCACATAGTCAAAGTCAAATCATTTATTTTCATAATCCACAAGGAGCGCTTGAACACGTCAACATACATTATAGTTACAGATCAAATAAAAATAATCAATAAAATAAAATATTTTGATTAGTAAAAAAGTTTACTTATCAAAATAATATGATTTGAATTGCCGAAGATTAGATCAATTTTATTTAAACTGTTTAGGTTCAAACTAAAATAAATCTAAGTAGCAGCTCCGATGGGTATTGCATCATTGAGAAGAGCCGGTGAGAAACTCATGTGCACCATCTTTTCAAATAATAAATCCTAATAAATCATACAATTTCGTTTGTTTTTGACAATATTTCAGGTAAGTAACACCAAATCTTTATATAAAGGAAAATAGTAAGAAATGCGAAGGAATAAACATTCTTTGTCCAATTAAAATAATATTATATAACTAAGTTGTACGGGCTGCAAGATCATAACATTAGTTGTGCCAAGACGTGTCCAAAACATCGATGCTATTCTATAAACTTCTTTGTATAGGACAAATATCGTGGTTCGTGAACATCTGTGCCAATTAGAGTGGCAATAATGGCAATCTAATCAGACCGCTAGTAGTTACTGCACATTATCTTAATTGTTGTCTTATCTCTGTACGAAGTACGCACGTGCTTTTTTCACGTGGCGTTGGTTTTTAACGAACGAAAGTGATATCGGAATAGCTACTTATTGTGTTAAATAATTAATTAATAAACGGTAGGTATTCACGTTGTTTGGAATTTGCCCAATGTAATATATTCGGCTATATTACGTTGAGTGACTTAAATGTTTTTTTTTCATTTCATTCTAAATCAAACACATTATAATCCATAACGCGAACTTTTAATAGTAAATATCATCATTTATACGATGTATGTAGTATACGGGCGTGTAGTCCAAGTGATGGTTAATGATACAGTCTTCTGAAAATCCTCAATCCACCAATTTTTTTTCTGATGACGCAGGAGTTATTGTTGAAGTCGCGAAATACGCAAGCATTCTCTATCAAATTATACTGTAATACACTATCTATGGAACGGATTATTTCGTAATTTTGTGAGTCATTTGGATCGCGATTACTGCACGTGCCAATTTTCACGCCATTTGGCATGTTTGTCGTTGGCAAATTCTAGGGATTGAAGACGATTACCAAAGTGAAATATAATATTTTAGCCATGTTATTGCTCGATGATTGAGCATACAGCAGCGATAGCCGAGTGGGAGACCGTAGGACTGCAAAGTCAAAGGTCTTGGGTTCGAACCTACGGCACACACCTCTGTCAATAAATCGTTAAGATTCGTCTGTTCGAAGATACGTGTGTATTTATCATATAAATTATGACTCGCTAACGGTGAAGGAAAACATCGTGAGGAAACCTGCATGCCTAAGAGTGCCTAAAAAGTACTCGTGTGAAGTCTACCAATCCGCACTTGGCCAGCGTGGTGGACTATGCACTAACCCTTAATCTCATCATGAGAAGAGGCCCGAGCCCAGCAGTGGGACATGTATTTAGATCTAGTCTTATTAATGAGGATGTTTGTATGTTTGTTACTCTTTCACACAGCAACTAGTAGGTTAATTTTGACAAAATTTTGCTCACACATTGTAGCTTATAGCCTGGATTTACAAAACGGAAACTTTTTAGCGACGTATCACGCGGGCAAAAGACTAAATACTAGATGTATCATGTATTTGTATTGAATGTATGACAGTTCATTACAGAATAGGCAGTACAGGTGTCCGGTATCTAACTAATCGGATCACTGAAAGCGGATCAAAAACAAAATCGATTCATATCAAGAACGCGTTCGCATCACAAACCCCAGTGTAATAGCCGTAATGAGTCACACCAACGATTTTGTTAAATAAAAAAAATAACGTGAGAAAAAGGGCTATGTTTTTTTTCCTATGTTTAAAGGTTTTCCCGTCATAAATATTTTGGATCAGAAGAGTTCTGAATTGACGTAATGTAATGTTCAATTCCGAAAGACGTTCAAGCATGCGCAGTGCTACGTGTTCAACGTTTAGCGTACAGTGGGCCAACGAGTTAGCTATGCAGGGCAAAAACTTCTAAGTCATAGTAAAGACTTACTTCACCAGTTATGGATAAGTGAGTTATATAGTGTGTATATGACACTTATTATATGTAATTCTCACTCGAATATCTGTTGCAGTCAGTTTTCACTATGGCGTAGAAGTTTTTGCCCTGCATACCTAATTGCTGGGCCCACTGTACATTGATGCATTATTATTAAATATTTTGTGTTGTATAATTTATGAACTTCAATGTATAGCAATCGGAAGGTTAGGACATGACGACACATAGCGGCCGTAACGTCATTGCAAAAAAAAAAACTTCGTGAACCGTACACCTTTCTTTTGTTTTGTTTCTAGAAAATATATTAAATCAAGTGTGTTTGTATTGTATATGTGACTGTTCATTTTATTACAGTATCGCGTCCTCGGTATTACAGGTGTCCGGTATCTAACTAATCGGATCAAACATAAAATCGATTCATATTAACAACGCGTTCGCATCAGAGCATGTCTAACAATGTTATTTCTACCAATTCATCATTACCATCGTACTTAAATTATAAAATAAAGCTATTGAAGTAGATAAAATATCTCTAGTCATATTTTAGGGTGTACCATTCAAGCGATGAATGGCGATAGGCTCACAATCTATCACATGGGACCTAAAAATAACAGGTGAAGTGTGGGTGTTGTATACCCACACCCATCTGGGTAATATAGAGGCGTTACGTTATGTGATATTATGTTATAGTTCCAGCGGTCTCCTGAGCTCTTATATATCCTCCACCACAAAGGGGGGATCCTCCGACCAGGCTCGGTGGTATTGCCTGGCGGACAGCTGTCCAACGGTGGCGTATTGGAAGTTGTATTTATGTACACTTGCTGTGAACATTTCGTTATCGCGATTCAGAGCTCTTTGACAGTTGTGACGAGTGTGTCACTTCTTGACGTTGTCAATGTCAACTGTCATATTTTATTAGACGTATATCTAGTTTATAAGTACATACCTTTCTATCCGTTCGGAGAGGCAGTACTCCCACCGATGACTGTTGCTCCACTTCCACTCCTTGACTCTCCGCAGCATGGGGGAGTTCAGCTCGTCGCAAATGATCTTCAGCGCCGCCTCCTCCAGTACGTCTTGCACGGCTATTAGTGATAACCTGGAGGGACGAAGGTCACTTTATTTCTGCCTTTTAGGGTTCGGTAGATTTGGATTTAGCTAAAAATACTAAGAAACAGTTGGCAATTTTATTTGGACTTGAACTCTTGACCTTAGAATGCCAGCCTATCGCTCTTCTATCAGAGCTATCCTAGCCACATTCCAAATCCATGAATATTTTGACTGTATGATGCACGTCTTCGACTTGTTAAGCAAGCAAGTTAAGCATGGCTAAATGCTGTATAAAAACCAATAAGAAATTAGCTAAAAATGTAGTCAGAGCATCAATAAACCATCGATTTTTAGTGGCAGTCCGGTACGTATGTATAATTAGTTGCCTTTTGCAAATAAGGTTACCTAGTTACACGATGTTCGTAAGAAAGTAAGTACAAGAAACCGAGAAACGTGAGCAGAGTTGCCGAAAAAACATGTTTAATCAAAGTCGAAATTTCACATACAGTGGGGGTCAAGGGGGTTTTTAGGGTCTTATTTTACCGAAATTGAGCGATCGTCGAACAGCGCAGCGCTCTTATTGGCTCTTTAAACGTCAAATGCATCGATCGACGATGATCGATTTCATTGTAATATTAAATCAAAACATGGCTCATCTGCTTTCGTGCCCGTTGTCTTCCTCTACGTGTGCCCGTGAAGACCTTATCCAAGCCACAAGCAAGGGAGTAGAAGTTGCTAACTACTGGGCAAAAACAATATAAATAAAAAATCTTCTTTCGTGTCGATGGCTGCAGTCATATTCTCATGTTGTTGACTTGCCATCGTGGCAAGAAAAAAATGAAAAATGAGAAACCATAATGCCATTGACACGTAAAAAGAAGATTGTAATAAAATAGCACCCTTGTTCTTTTTATTATTATAGATTTCTATAATAAGGACCGACCGGTAAAGCAACGCAATCTGCAATGACAGACGGCGTAATCTGTTCCTGTTACATAAAAAACTAAATGTCCTATTAGAAAACGGCCAGCGTCATCAATATGACCTCTGTTACGAAACCACTCAATGAACGCTGACGTCCACAGGATGCAATGGGGCGTTTCTTCGCGTCGTGTCGTGACCATCCGGCACATAATTGCTGTATCTGTATCTGCTAATTTTTGCGCGGATTGCAAAGTGCAATTACCCGTAAATACGTTTGTTTTCTACGAAGATTATGAGATCCTTACTATCTATCTATCTATATACATGATGATAGACCGGATGGCGGAGTGGGTAGTGTACCTGCCTGCGACGCCGAGGTCGTGGGTTCGATTCCCACTTAAGACAAATCTTTGTGTGCATGAACATGGGGTTTTGTCTTAGTCTGGTTGTTTCTATGTAAAATATGTATGTATTTACAAAAAAAAAGAAAAAGTATATATGTATTAGTATCAGTTATTCTAGTACCCATAGTACAAGCTCTGCTTAGTTTGGGACTAGATGGCGTTGTGTGTGAGTTGTGAAATATTATTTATTTATTATTTATTTATTATATATATATAAATGAATTACTGTTAGTTAGTCTCGCTAAAACTTGAGAACAGCTGGACCAATTTGGCTTATTTTGGTCTTGAATTATTTGTTGAAGTCCAGAGAAGGTTTAAAAGGTGAATAAAATGTATGTTGTAAACTATCTATCAGATTATTTTAATGTAAATTTGTTTAAAGTGTGATTTGTAATTCTGTATTGCATGCCTTAGGGTAAAATATTGTGGACTTTACTATTTTGTAACATCAATGTATACCCATATTTGCAATAAAAATATTGAAGTTTGAAGTTAAAATTTATTTTATACAAAAGCTTAGGTCTATTATTTATCGATTGAGGTAGTAAGAAGTCTGCCGGATCAGCTAGTCCTTAATAATATTTTAAATGAGAAAGTAACTGTATGTCTGTAACTACAAAACCGATCTTAATAAAAATTGGTATAGAAATACTTCAAGACCTGAGAAAGGACATACTTTTTATCGAAATTTGACGCGGGCCTAGCTGCACGAGGATGGTAATTTTGTAAAGCACTACTACAGTGTAAATAACGAAATCCCATCGGTTATTCAATCACATCTCTTCTCGTCTCCACATTGCTGGCAAGCGGGTCCGAGTCCGATGACACCGTGCTTTGAGATGTTTCTTTACAGAAGACTTTTTTTTGTCTAACCTGGGAATTGATATTTATCAATCCGCAGCTGAATAATGCTAGTTAGTCACTAAAGTAATTATAGTAAATTATTAATTTACTGTCCATTTTCTTTCATGTAACCTTGTACTGCTTGGTTTATCGTTTTGTTATTTCATATCGTGTTTTGATAAACCATTACATTACTTACGAGGTTCTCCCTTACTCTGATTATAGTTATCGCATTCATATTCACAAGGTAAAGTATTGTTTCAATACAGCAATCTAGACCGTAGCTGCATCCGTTCAGTAATTACATCAAGCACTTCAGTAATTGTTTATTCTCGTCCGTGGGAAGTCCCGATTGCATGTGACAATCGCAGACGATTTAAATAAATACTGCTATTATCCCTGTTGCTGTCGTTGAGTACGATATTTGAATGAACGTGTCAAACATTATAGAAATAAAGAGTTCGCGAAAATTGCATGGTTACAGCTAGAGTAAATTATAAGTGTTCTGTTCAGACTGGTGCCGACCGTGAAATTTGCAGGCCCCAGGTTTCAGGGTCCCTCCCTATTATTTTTCTTCCTTCTACAACTGATGGGCCCTGCCTTAACCCTAAAAAGAGGTAAATCCGCCACTGCCCGTCCTGACTTGACGTCTTGTATCTCTTGTACAAGAGATATACATATTAGCTTTTGACCACCTTTCGCGGGACGGTGCACGATGGTATGGTGCTTATCTATTAGGGCTATGAGGCTATGAAGAAACCCAAATAGAACTTTTGTGGAAACAGAATCGGATATCCGCTGTTTGGTTCTGCATTAGAATTGCAAAGACAAAACTCTTTATCGAAGTAAATTTAAATATATACAGCCATCCTTCAAGTTGTCTGGTTAGGTCAGTAGATATTTTCGTAAGGTAGATAGAATACTTAGATATCTATCAAATACTAAGTAGCAACGAGTAGTATACCTATATATAGTAGATATCGCGTCATATCAGTAGCAGTATGAATTTAGCCACCATTTTTATAAAAACCACCGAAATAATTCTGCACCTGAATTTTTCAGAACAAAAGGCAACCGCGTTTGAGCTTTCGCTAAGGTTAGCCGGTCAAGGCCGTTTTGGTAAAATCAAAGACCTCTTATATCCAATAACTGCGCCCTTGGCACAGTTCATTGATCAACGGTAGCGTTCAACATTTACGCCATTCGTGTAGTTAATTATTTATTGTAAATTTGTAACTGCGGCGACAACAGATAGACTTCATTTAATTCATTCATTTCCAATCCAATATTAATCTAAGTCTTTTTTATACAACGGATGTTATTATGGAGCTCGCCAGGCATCTGATCTAAGGAAGATGTCACGCGCAAACGCGATTAATCGCCCAGTTGATGAATCTACGTAATACATTCGAAACTAGTCGGCATATCCCGGCAAAAATAACGTGAGTAACCCTTATTCTCATCAATAATAAAATAAAATCTTTTGCAAACTCAAGAAGATTTTTAAAAAAAGTGAAACTTACTTATTTTCCAAAATAGTCCTACAGACGACCTCTCTAACACCAGGGTTCGTTATCTTCTCCACGCTGAGCTGATGTAGGTTCCAAGAGGCGAGGCGACAACACCTCACCCCGTCCCTCTCATACTTGAACATTTCTTCCACTATCGGCCTATGGGAGTACGCAGACAGTAGATCTAGGATATCATTCACTGGCACTGTGGCAAAACCATTCGGCAACGTAATATTATTAGGGAGGGTATTCGTTGGCATTGACAGACTCTTTCTGTGCGGCGTCTTCGGTGGCGACACCCCATTAGGAGTCGAGGGTAGATCCGCCCAACCATTGACATGACCGTTCGTTAAATGCTGAACACTTTCACACTTCCTCAGCTCTAAACTTAAATGAGGTTTCACAGCACTGAGCCTAACTATATCTATACCCCGCACTTTAATAAGATCATCCAACGATTTGAATGGACCTTTTTTATTACGATAGTCTACGATATTAGCCGCTATTTCCTGGTTAAGGCCTGGCACACACTGTAACTGGAACACACTTGACGAGTTCACTGAACACAGTTTACTTTCTGAGGATAAACGCACACTGTCCAATGATTGCGTACACGAACTAGCTCTGGATATTTGCTTTCGTATACTTGTACATATTTCTGGCCTAAGTAATTCTAGTTTTTCAGCACCTATTCCTGAAAGAGAAATTACGATTAGAATCAAAGTATTTTGAAAGATGAAGGGTTCTGAAGCATGTTGTGGTGATTATTGAGCTTTCAAAATACTTCTAGATATATTGGCATCTTGCTGCACAACACTCATACTGGTAAAATAGGTTTAAGCAGTACAACATATTAGCAAATTCTATCATTGTTGTCTTTGTGGTACAGCAGTCACTAACAATAAACTTCAAAATGTTAGTCAAATAAATAAATATACTACATCAAACATAGTTAGTAAAGGTGTAAAATTGATAATGTATCAGCACTATCAGCAAAAAAAAAAACATTCCAATATGACAAAATATCTCACTAAAGCATCAAAAGCTATATAAAGTCATACTATGCTACATGTATAATGCTTTTACAGTATATGCAACAAGTATGTATATGTCTAAAATCAACATTTTTCTGCCTTTACAAGCAAAAATATCTATAAGCTAGGCTTTCTTGTCGTCAAGCAAAAACTCTATAAGACCTTTTTTAGTTTACCCATACTAACTTTAGGGTTAGCTCTTAACATGTCTGTGCTATTGAAAACTTTTGGTACAAGGAACTTATTATATGCAGGTTCTTTCAATATTTAATGTCTACTCTTTAACTGTATTTGAATAAAAGAATTTGTTGGTGTCTGCACTATTATAATGATTTTTAAATTATATTTAACACTTATTTATCAAAAAGGTAGCATTGCAGGAATAGTAAGACAACATGAAACTTTCATTAGATAAAGATGTTGTATACATACACTATTACACCAAATTGCTTGACATTGATCAATGCTGTTGATTGATTGGTATAGAATAGAATAGAATATTCTTTATTGTACACTAAATTTATAGTTTGAAAATATATATACAAAACCAAACAAATTATTTTTAATGCACATTAGGCAGCCTTATTGCTAAAGAGCAATTTCTTACTGCCAACCTTAGGATGGATAAGAAGATGGTTTATTATGTTATGTATAAAAGACTAGTTCACACTAAACATTAATAATAATTGAACTACATTGAGCCTTCAAACATTGATTGATAGGTGTTATAAAATCCTTACACTTTTCCAAATCTACTGTATAAGACTAAATTACAATCATAGAAATTTTATGACTATATGAATACTTTTTCTCTAGCAAGCTAAATATTCCTTTACAGACAGATCTCAATGTGTAGACTTTATTTGCAATGTCATATGGTCAGATTACATGCATTTATATGGTTAATAACACTAATTACATACTAATTAATATCAATAATGTAAGGGTAATTAATAGGACAATGGTGGATGACCTCTATTGTAATTATTTATTTATTCTTTTTATAGCTAGTGGTGTGTGGTTCCGGATACGAATAGGACCACCCCATATCTTCCCATGGGTGTCGTAAGAGGCGACTAAAGGGATTTACGACTACGTTAAATAAAAGTTTTAGTTTGAGCGCATTGTCAAAACTAAAATTGTATCGTACACTTTTAAACAGAAATGTGCGACGCAAAACTGTCGTATATATTTGTCTTCTATCTAGGGCACGTGAGCAGGAGCTCTAAACGGTCTAAATGGAAAATATCTGTATCAGTACAGGATACAGGTTCTGGTTGGTGGCGGAAGAATGGTTATTAAATACCATCAACGGCAGCAACTGTAGGCCCAGTCAGGTGGCTAACTGTACACCCACCAACCCGCAATAGACAAGC
Organism: Hypena proboscidalis; assembly: GCA_905147285.1. Lineage (NCBI taxonomy): Eukaryota > Metazoa > Arthropoda > Insecta > Lepidoptera > Erebidae > Hypena > Hypena proboscidalis. Next base: position 20,997,543 of record LR990130.1, read on the forward strand.
GTGGTGGGTTATAGAGTCTAAACCCCTTCCCAATATGAACTACAACATAAACTGTCCCCCAGTGCTCGGCAACTCCGGTCAGTGCACGGCTATTGGCAGTACGCAGGTACACCCTGGAGTCGGGGGCGATAATCACCGGGCGAGAAGTCACTGCCAAACGACACATGCAACAAAAATGGATACTGAAAAACTAAACATTTTAACTTACAATGTACGCACTTTGCGCACAGAAGAAAGACTATTAGAGTTAGAAAATGCTCTCAAATGTATAAACTGGGATATAATTGGGCTTGCAGAAGTTAGTAGAGAAGGAGAGGATATATTAGAGAAAACAGATAATATCTTTTACTATAACGGAGAAACTAATTCAAGATATGGTGTTGGTTTCCTGGTTTCCAAGCGGTGGAAGGATAATATAATTGAATTTGTTGCTTATTCAGACAGAATCGTATTAATTAAATTTAAAATTGCTAAGGCCAAAACCCTCACAATAATTCAAGTATATGCTCCAACATCTTCTCATAGCAATGACGAGGTCGAAGAGATGTACGATTTACTTAACAAAGCCTGCGACGAACACAGAGGCACTTGGACAATGGTCATAGGAGATTTTAACGCTAAAATTGGTTCTAAAGCGACATCAGATAACATCAATATCAGAGGACCCTATGGCCTAGGTAATAGGAATGAAAGAGGTGAACGTCTCTTGGAGTTTGCATTTGGTCAAGATTTAAGTATCAGTAATAGCTATTTTTATAAGAAAGATCAATATCGTTGGACATGGCTTTCCCCTGATGGATATACAAGAAACGAAATTGATTACTGTCTCAGTTCAAGTAAAGATATAATAAAGAATGTAGAAACAATTAATAATTTTAAATTCAGTTCGGATCACCGACCCTTAAGGCTTGTAGTAAAGTTTAATATGAAAATACATCGCAACAAAATTATTAAAAATACAATTAAAAGATTAGATAAATCAACGATAATTGCAAACGATGAAAAATTCAAAATCTATTTACGAAACGGCTTTGAAATATTACAGTCTCAGTCAGAAAATGTTGATACTCAATACGAAATAATCAAAAAATCTATTAAAATGGCTAGTCAAAAAATTTGTACCACTAAGAAAAAAGAAAGAAAATTAACTAAAAGTACATTAGATTTACTTGAAGAGAGACAGAAATTAAGCTTACAATCTCATGAGTATCGGCAATTGGATAGAAAAGTTAAAAGAAGTATACGTAAAGATATAAGAAACTTTAACACTAATCTTGTTCAAAGAGCTTTAATAAATAACTGTAGACTCAGGTCAACTATTAGAGGCATAGATACTGGTAGATCATCAATTATACATCTCAGAGATAAAAACGGAATTAAACATGGAGATAAGAATAAGATAATAGATATTTGCACAGAATATTATCAATCATTATATACTAACGATTCTAGCTCACAAGCAGTAAACGAAACATACATATGTTCAGGTGAAGTTCCAATGGTATCTCATTTGGAAATTCATCAGGCCCTCAAGACCATGAAGTACAACAAGAGTCCGGGTGAAGACGGTATCACTGCTGAGGCGCTCAAAATTGGTGAACCTGTTCTACTGCCATATGTTTGTAACCTATTTAATACAATTTTGAAAACAGGTCGATTCCCAAACAGTTTTTGCCACTCAAATATCATTTTGTTACATAAAAAGGGCGATAAATCAGAATTAGACAATTACCGTCCAATTAGTTTAATATCTCAATTATATAAACTTTTTACAAAAATTATTTTAAATCGAATATCAGGTCAGCTAGATTTACACCAACCTGCTGAGCAAGCTGGCTTCCGGCGAGGTCTTTCAACAACAGACCATCTACACTCTATAAACCAGATCATAGAAAAACATCAGGAATATCACCTCCCCTTATATATCGCATTCGTGGATTATTCCAAGGCGTTTGATAGCCTATTTCATTCAGCCATATTTAAAGCCCTTGAAAAACAGGAAATTAATAACACATACATTAGAATACTAAAACAGATATACAGCCACAGTACAGCCGCAATAAATATCAATAAAACCGGACCATCATTTTTAATACAAAAAGGAGTAAAACAGGGTGACCCACTGTCTCCAAAACTTTTTACAGCCACCCTTCAGGAAGTGTTTCAGAATTTAAGTTTAGACTGGAGAGATAAGGGTATTATCGTTGGCGAGAGAAGGTTATCTAATCTTCGATTTGCCGACGATATTGTTCTTTTCTCTTCCTCCGCTTCAGAATTAGGTCTAATGCTCGAACAACTGAGTCATTCCAGCCTCGAGGTAGGACTTTCAATGAATATGATTAAGACCAAGGTAATGACCAACAGCACAGCGCACCGTATTACTATAGGGAGTTTGGAGATCGCTTATGTCCAGGAGTACATATATCTCGGCCAAATAGTCTCCTTTGAGGCGAGACAAGATAAAGAAGTTGCCAGGCGCACCGAAAATGCCCAAAGGAGCTTTTGGTCGATGAAATTTTTAATGAAAGGATCTCTTCCACTCTCCTTAAAAAGGAAACTTATGGACATGTGTGTTCTTCCTACCCTGACCTATGGAGCGCAGACTTGGTCACTAACAAGCCGACAGAAATTCGCACTCGGGGTCTGCCAAAGAAAGATGGAGCGCTGCATTTTGGGAGTCCGACTAATTGATCGAATAAGAAACTCAGAAATTCGATCCACTACCCAAATTGCAGACGTCGGTTACACGGCAGCGAAACTGAAGTGGAGTTGGGCTGGCCACGTATGTCGTATGCCAGAAGATCTTTGGGCCAAAACCACAACACAATGGGTCCCGAACAATAAAAAACGACAATGTGGCAGACCCAGAAGAAGATGGCGGGATGAACTGGACTCCTACCAAAATGACTGGGCACAACAAGCCGTAGACAGAGACAAGTGGAAAAAGGGTGGGGAGGCTTTTGCCCTGCAGTGGGACACTATAGGCTCATAAAAAAATAGCTAGTAAACTTATGTAAGTAGATATTTAAACATGAATGTGTATATATTGAAATCAATAACAACCAATGCTTTTTATACTAAGTAATAGTTCAAATTATGGGACTGGCAGGATTTGAACCAGCAACCTCTGCATACTGGACAGTTGCTTTAACCACTCAGCTATAGTTGCCTCTTGCCAGGAATCTAAATTTTTCAACTGTATGTTACACCAACAATGTTTTTAGTAGCAGTTAGTAATAATTTTAGCAGCACTACAATCTCTCTACGAGATCAATCAAAGATAAATGCTATCAATGTCTTGGTGAAATAGAAAAGATGATGTATTAAAATATGAAAGAACAAAACTAACTAACTAAATTAGTAATCAACTGATTAGTATAATCACACTTACTCTACTTTTATGCAATAGAACTGAAAACATAGCTACAATGTTCATGCCTTAATAAGAAGAAGAGTTCTGTACTGTATTTTAGCCATCATTTTGGATCAAAATCTGCAAACTCTGAACGATTTCAAGCCAAAATTTATAAGACCAGTTTCTCTGTATAGTCTGAATGCTTGGATTGGGACCTTGACATCATTGAGGAAGTTAATGCTATATTCATAGTGGAAGAGACAACTGCATGTTTACAAAACTACAGGTTTACAGTCCTTCGTGTTCGCGAAATATCGCCGAATTATACAGTACTGTTGTCGAGGTTATCACAAATGTTTACCTGACACGAGTGCGAGATCGTCCACTCGTTTAAATCGCCCAATCATCTGGCGATGCCGAACGATCTCTCGCGCCAGCTGTCTGTTCACCCCCGGCAGCGTCATCAGCTGCTCCTCCGTCGCCGTGTTTACGTTCATCAGCTCCGGGTAATCCTCCGAGGGCGGCAAATTGAACGTGTGGCTCAAACTCGACTTGTTCAATTTACTTCGCCTCAAGAACCGCCGAAACGAACTCCTGCGGCCGCTCCTGCTCCACACGGAGCTCGGACTTTGCCCCATATCGTCACCCGCCACTTCGAAATTAAATATCGATCATAACAACACTAATTTCGAATTTCACTAGAGACATTTGATAAAAAAAACTATTAATAGATTCTCGTTACTCACTAGCACTTGTGATGTTTACGGACACTAATTGCAAACTGTTATGATAACTGGCCTACTGTTGCACTTATCAGGGCATTTGTTTTACAGTGATTATCCAAATAACTACGTATTTTTGTGTAAAACGCTACAATACACAGCTCCCCGTCATCAAGTAATCGCAACCAACCAATGATAATATTGAAATAAAATAATGACAGAATTTACATTTTGACAACACTTGACATATTGAATGACAAGTGACAAAATTGACGTTGACAACTCATCAAAGACAACGGAAGTCGATAGGCATGTGATCCATAAATAAAATTAACAATATCGATAAAAAATATGGCATATTATGTTTATTGGTCTTATTTCTTGACTCATATTCACACATATAAATATATAGAATAAGCTGCGTAGCTTATTTAATACGTACGCCATATTTAACAACATTGACAAGCAACGTCCAAAACAAATCGTTATATTTTATATAATATTTAAGTTGAAAAAATTAAGAATCCAGCAGGACTCAAACCTGCACTCCCTGGGTATACGCCCCAAGTGCTTTGCCAATTCAGCTATGTTGAATTATTTTTTTCAACGTTAATATATAAAAAATAAATATATAAAATACAAAAAGGCATAGCAAAGCTAAAATTTGCTTTAAAATATTACAAATCGTTAATTATGTTTAAATCACGATAAAATAAAGTGATAAAGAGCAGCGTATGTAACAGTGCTAGTTATTACAAAATTACAATTGGGGTGCATGGAAGAAGCCTCCCTGAGTGACGTACACAACCATTCCCTACGTCCGGCGCACCCTGGGCAATTCGCGAGTTCTGCAAAGCGAATTGGCTAATCCTTTTACCACGATGGCAAGTCAAACCAAAAATTTGACTCAGCGATTTCTGTTATTTAATTTAAATGTTACAAAACTATTCATGCAACATAGTTTTTTTTTATTTTTAACGCTTTTGGCCTCCATTTATAACCGAAAACTAAGGAAATTATGCATAATGAAAACAAAATATAAGCAAAAAGGTACCGGTACATTTAGTCAGGGATGGATTTGGTAACAAAAATGTCTTTTTTTGTGCTTTAGTAAAATATTTAATACTAGCTGTTGCCCGCGACTTTTGCCGCGTGGAATTTGATTTTCTTTTTTACTTGCACAACAGTTTGTGAAAAATTCAAATGGCTAACTACTGCAACTGCTACGCTGCTACTAGCTTTTTGACCAATTTAGATGGAGCGACCTGGAGACCTATGATTCCATTATTTATACTTCGTTGATATATAGATAATTCACACTTCTAATACTCAGATCATATAAATTTATTACTGATTTTAATTCCTCATTAGATAATACCGGCAAACGGCCTTTGTCCCAACCTGTAGACAACATTTCCTGTGTGCATTTTTTGTCTCACCTTTTGTCTGCTGCTATAATAGAATTGTATACCAAGTTTGTGGATTATACAAGCAAAGTTACTGTTAATTATTTAATTGATTAACCGGTCTCGGTGTACCGTTTCTACTGTCAGCAAAAGTGGAGAGAATGTCTTATGAAAAGAGAAAGTAATCCTTTTATCAATATTAGCTTTCAGTAATATCGATACACGTATATAGTTGTGTATCATCCTTAGTTGTAGTCATGAATCCATATGCTGGGTCCACACCGAGCCAACGAACGACCAACGAAGGCTAGGGATGTGATAAAGTTATTCGCATCACCTATATACATTACGTTTCATTCGATTTGAATTTGTGTGTAGCTTATGTTTGAATGTGTATTGGACCAAGTAAACGATGAAGACTGACGGGACTCGCGAATAATCCACTCGAAATGGCATCAATAGTTAAAAATAAGTAATTGCCACTTGATTATTAACTTATGTAAGTTATTAATAATCGAATAAACACTAATCGATATATGTCAAGCGAATAATTTTGTAACATCCTTAGCCGTTCGTTGGTCAGGTGTGGACCCAGCAATAAAACACGATCAATCCAAATCGAACCGTCGGCAAGCGTACCATAGAGAAGGAATAATTACAGTCTGTCTATAAAGTCGTGACATTAATGTTTGAGGAACTAACATTAATCATGTGTCTGGCAACACCAAACATAAGTAAATCAGCTGTCATCGAATTTGAGTTGTGGAACAGTTTCCCTTTTGTATTTTTATTGTTTTGGTTAAACTGCAATAAATTAACACGTAACTACGCAGAAAGGATTAAAAATGAATAAAGTAAATCGGAGTGGCACGCGGGAAGTGATTTTTAAAGTTTTCCAGCGATGTTTCGCGGAGTACCAAGCTGGACGAATTTTGTGCGATTTGGATGATATTTATGGGCGGACAGCATCTATGACGGGTATGTAATCGTGTTATTGTTTGTTTTTAATCTGCCCGAAGTTACAAATTTACTGAATTTACGATTTGGAGACCAAAAAAGGCATTGTTTACATTGCACATTTTTAGGTTAGATTGACATTGTAAGTAGGTCATATTATAGTATGACCATAATTTTTGATACATTATGATTTATGATGGTACAACTAAAGCCATTCGGGTTTTATACCAGTTTTACATTTGAATTAATTGCTTCATGTCAATAAGTTATTGTTTCCATTCCAGTACATTTTTTTTAATTTTTTCAGGAAAATCAGTGAGTGCAGTTAGGCGGATAGTCAACGAAGGTTTTAAAAATGATGGAAAGTTAAAGGGTTACGCTCAGGAAGCGAAATTTACTGCGTTTGGTGAAAATAAACAAACCTCGCCCCATCTATGCCATTGATGAACTTTTAGGAGAATACGGGCACACAGTGTTACGGCTTCCACCGTATCACTGTGATTTGAATCCCATTGAGCTCATTTGGGCTAACCTAAAACAAAAAGTATCAGCACAAAATGTTGGGTCACGCGATGTGAAACAACTTGCTGAAGACGCCTTCAACAGCATTACACCTGAAACATGGAAAACTGCTGCCATCACGTGGAGACGTCTGAAAAAGAGTACTACGAGCGAGGACGTCATCTGTATCGAGACATAGACGAGTTGATTATTCGCTTAGGCGATGATAGCAGCAGTTGTGACAGCAGCTGTAAAGATGACAGCGCTGCTGATGAAAGTGGCAACGTAACGTTTCTTGATTTTGAATATTTGGAATCCGATGATGAGTCAGAGTGATCAATCAAAGTTTTTTTTTAACTATGTGTAATAATTTTATTCTGGTTCAATTAAAAATGCTTATATAATAAAACTTTATAAAGACCTTACCTTATTTACCGTTTAAACCTACTGTAAATAAAAACAGTTACAAAATATGACTGTATAATGTGTCTTATTTATTTACTCTTTACTTGAACAAACTGCTAGTATCAAAATCATTTTAGTCACACTATATAGGGTTGCTACATGCATGTCAGCAGCGCCATCATTTAATGTCACGACTTTATAGACAGACTGTAAGATTGAACATGTAAAAGTAGAATGTTTGGCAATATTTTTAATAAAAAAAAGCATTCTCCTGGTGATGGTTATAAATGATAAAAATCACGATACTTCAAGCTTAAACAACTTGGCTTGTATCAATATGGCAACCTAGTCTTAATTAAAAAGTTGACTTTATAAAATCTATCTCTCTATAAAATGAGCTAGGATAGCAATAGTAGATAGGGGTGGCATTTCGTAGTAAGTCGTGAGATCCGAAAAGAGGTGTAGGATTAGGGGAAAAGCTGAGGCTCCCCACGCCACATGATTCACTAGTATCTTGTAGTTGCAATATAGAATAAATGTCATGCTACGGCTTCTAATGCCACACGAAAGGAGTTTTAACAGGCAAATAAAACACAAGATTGATCAGAACAGTTCCCGTGCTAATTTATTCAAATTATGTACAGTTATATCGTCTATAAGCTTACATTTAGATAATCGCTGCTACAGTACGAATGTGTATAGTCACTGCATTTACTCTGTAAACACAGTTACAGAGATGAGTGTGCGATAGTAAAAACAGGAAATTTGTGGGCTACATAGATTTTCGTACATTAAATAGTAGTAGTTAAAATAATTTGCTGTTGAATTAATATTATTTATGTTGGTGGTAATAACGATACTATTTAGTAATCGAATAAAACATAAATAAATCGTCGAAATTACTTATAGCTCGAAAATGAACAACTTTCGATTTGTTTAGAACTTTTGCTCAAGTGAGACACTGTAGTTTCCATCCCTATAAAACCAAAAGTAATATCATACATCTGTTTAGTCCACAAATCACCCGCTTAATGATGTAAATTACACCCAAATAGTCAGATGGAAAACATAACGAACATGTTACCAGTACATATGGATGTCCACTGTCTGCCTTTTATTACATTTTTAAAATTCCATATTATCATAAATACTTTTATACACTCAATACAATTAAATCGTTCGTACTTGGCCGTAGGACCATCGCGCATCGCTTACTGATTAGTAATATTTTTTGCTTTAAATAACATATTTAAACTAAAATGTTTTCGCTATTAAATATTGGAATCTAACCTATTGCGAAGCGTAACAAAAATTATCTTTTGAGAATCTAACTAATCACTAAGCCTTAGCTTCAACTGTATTTTTACAACCGAAATGGCATTGTTTTTTTAAACAGCCAACTATTTATAGTCTATTTTTTTAAAATAAATACTTTAATTTATTTCGGAAAATTTATAAAATATTTAATGTTACTTTTTCTTTTTCAATATAAACTAAACAAAAATCAACAAAAGAAAAAATGAAGTTGTCTTTCTCGTAACAGTTGAGCGTAAAACAAAAAATCTATGACTATATGAGGATGTTATGTGGCTAATACATCATACACAGATTACAGAGAAATTATTTTGTTCTACATACAAAAATATATCACAGAAAGAGATGTAGGTAGTCATAAATCAATAAAAATCAACTGATGCTTTGACTAGTACATACATGTTAAAAATAGAAAGTAAATGAGCAAAAAAGTATCTGCGATGGAGATATTTCATCGAAACATTATGACCAATTTTCAAGGTAATTTCAGTTACATAGGATTACAATGCAATTATATAAAAATACTTGATTACTATCCATAATAAATATTATACGTATAAATAGGCGACCTCGCTAACTTGTCACTTCACTCGATGCGCCAAGCGATTGGTTAAAATGGTCGCAGAAACACCGACTCTACTTCACAATATGTCTATGTTTATTAAAATTATGCATTTTAGCCACCTAACATTTTATCCCCTTTATAAAAATAGACAATAATCCAGCCTTTTTAGCTCCAAACCACATCCACTTGTACAAATATTTCATATCAAAACTTGCCAATACTTCTCCGTTATCATCATACAAATGAGTTTATTTATTATAATAACTTTAAATGCATGTCTTTGACAGACTTATTTACCAGCGCTGTAGCATGTCCATGTATACTGCGGGTGAAAACTATAACATCGTCTAGATATAACTCAAGGTAAAACAATGATACAGGAAATATTATTTAAATGAATTACATAATAATATTATGTCAATTCATTTAAATTATAGTTCCTTGGTATTCATAAAAGTTAAAATTATTATTTATATTCCATAGACACAAGATAATCATTAGGATTGGGAGTAATGGGGTCATATTTGTAGCTGCCAATACCCGTACATTAGATCCATGGCTGACATAAGTAAATTAAATAAGTTTGCCAAAAAGCACGCTGCTAAAATTAATTAATACCTAAGCTAATCACGTTAATAAGTTATAAGTTGAAAGATATTTTTTATTTATCGATATAAATACTTATTTAAGTTTAGGAAAAGCCATGCTTTCTGCATCTATTTTTTTTTATTTAGATTTGCTAAATTGTTAAGTACTCTACGATATGATTTCGTACTTGTTTTAATGACAGCGTATTTTTATGGTTTGAATTTGATTTTTTTATTGGAATAATAGTGACCTTTAGTGTTGGACTAATCGAGACGAATTTAGAAGAGAGCTAAGGCAAGACACGTTAAATGAAACTCCATAATAATTAATAATAATTTTACTATTACAAATAAGCACCAAACCAGGTTTGGAATGTTCAGTATTGCACCACATGTGAACAAGATCGAATCAAATACAGTCACAAAGTTAACATTAAAACAATATCATATGGGTTGGGGTAGTAAAATAAAATATTCAAATAATCGATATATTTTGTAATAAATAAATTCAGTTAAGTAACACAAAAAAGGTCACCATTGAGTCCGATTGGGAAGCGAATCTAAAATACAAAATGAGCAAAAAAACAGTAAAACATTCTTTTAGCCATTCACTGTTATTGGTTTGTACAAATAGTGACTTCATTGTGCATAAAACCATGTATCATCACTGCACCGCCAGTCTTCATAGAAGATCACGTTCATGGAACTTCCTAATCTCAGATGATAACAAAACCTTTCACTTGGGTCATGTTTCGTTTCGTTTTCTGGATAAGTGCTGGAATGCACGAATATACTCTTAAGATTTTATAATTATTTATAAATCCTCTTTAGTTCAATAGTAGTATTTCCTCTTGTAAGTGGCCTGTATCAGTTATGATGACTATGGAACTCATAGTTTACTAATAGATATTTTAAATAATTTGGTTCCTTACAATCTTCTGTCTTTCCCCGACATTCTGTCAAACAGTGAACATCTTTTTTTTTAATAAGAAAGATTGTCCTGTTTGCTATTGCTATTTGACAGTTTTTGCCAATTTACAGAAGACTCCATCCTCGGAACTAGCCACGAAGTAAATATATTGTTGGAAACCATGAGAGTTCATACATTCCAGCACATAATTCAGAATTCTATCTAAATAAATACTTACTTTAATATCATAAACAATACAAATAAACGTTGCGTTTTTATATAAAAGTACTTCAAATTCGCATTTAGTTTCGATAATAATGGAAATGTATGAAATATGTTGTCCCTATACCTAGGGCGGGGGCATTTTTGGCCACAAGTTATATAAATATACTATTTACAACAAATGTCTGTTACAACAATATTATATTTGTTCAATAGACCTATTTATGTTCTAATTGGTATTAGGCTTTTTATTGCAGAGTTAAAGTGAACTATATACCCATAAAGATAAAGTATATTCTATAAAGTAAATGAAGTATTAGGTATATTTATACAGTTGTTTCAGGCGAGAACAAAGGCCCTGTAGTTGGTAAGATTGCCAAGTTTTGTAAACAATGACATGCGAAATACACGCCATAAATAGTATCGCTTAAAGCGGTTTATAGAAATGCTTAAGTCTTGAAATACATAGAAGTTGACAATACTGAAAAATTACATTTTCTACTGATATCATACTCAAATCTAATTAATAAATCTCTTCGAAAACGTCTACGTTTTAAACAGTAACAATACGCCTAAAATGCCCCGAGCCCTTTCGAGTTAATTTTACAATTAATATAAAATCTAAGTTGTCGTTACATAATACAATCACTGATCGCCGAACGAGCCTGAGCGATTCACAATGCCGTGGCAGTTGACGAAATAAAACTGTGTAGTCTAGGAAAACGAGGAAACTTTTAAAAGCATATTGTTTGCTAGCGTGCAGTATAAAAATGCTGAATTAAAACTCCATAGCCAAGTCCAGGTTCTCAAAGAATGTATAGTAAATCTAAAGCTTCAATACTAAAGTTCGATTCTTGAATCGATTTACAAAACTACACAGTTTATCTGACGACATCTAAGACGGTTTTTGAAAGACTGATTGTTCATAGCTGCCACAGATATATAAATACTGGAAAGTTATCGATATGGCTTACTATTGTTAACTTTTTAGAGATTCTACTCAAGTATTTGACTGGATGGGTACATAAGACGGCCACAGTATCGTTTATTATAAGTACATTGACGGATAAGTATGACAACTGACCTGTGACAGCCTGGGGTAAAACGCTGTGAACACAAAACAATTCATTGAAATAATTGATTAGCTTACTATTATGCAAATGAACCAGGCAATCTTTCAACAGCCGCCGCGTTAAGTATAGACCGAATGGGAGCGGAGCCACGTTTGAAGTTCTATGCAAGGATCGCTTACCGCGGGGAGTGCGAGCGGTAAAGCGTGACGTCACCAAGCGTGCCCGAGCCCGGGACTGTGCCCAAACGTTTATATGGTACCTGGAATGGTTACAAATATTCTTTAAAGTTGTTGTAAGAACAATTATTTACTCAAGTTGTTAGCTACTATAATTGCATGTATCTATTAAATAAATGTAAGTAATGTCATAAACCGGCTCGAAGGACCATTTTAAGTATTGACATTTTAAGTACGCAAGTTTAATGCTGCTTAATGAACACGTATCGTTTTGAAGCCCTCGAGCCAATAATGCACAACTACAAGATTCTATACTTCAGTCAGCCGAAGCGATTTCGGTTCGGCACTTACTTATCATGGCATGTTAAGTTTATGTCAACTGTTTTTAGCAGAAAATCGTCGAATGACGTTTCGCAAATCTCACCTATATTGGGCGGGCTCAGCTAGCACTCAGAGGAGGAGTTGAGGTCGAGCGGCGGCGGCGCGTTGGCGGGCCGGGCCTTGGCGCGCGTGAGGCGGTCCAGCTCCGCCGCCGCGTCCGAGCGCGCCGCCGCCGCCGCCGGCGACGCGTCCGGCCGGCCCGCCGGGGACCCCGTCTTCTTGTACAGCAGAGAGTTGAAGAAGTTAGCTAGCACGCCCTCGTTGCCCGGCGTGCCTGGACCCATGCCGATCTTTGCGCCGTCCAACTGTGGGGAGAGAAAAGGTTAATCATTTTGTTTATCACAACTAGTTAAGAAAGATGAAATTAAATGGTAAGATGAGTTTAAGTTAAGACCCGAATACGGCAAATGTTGAAGATAAGATTTAAGAGAATACAAATGATCGATATATTTGCAAAAGGGATCCTTCACCTGCGCCGTGGCGCGCTGCGTGGCGCGCAGCGGCGAGTCGGCGCGCGGCGCGGGCGCTCCGGCCTGCAGCGCCTGGAGCTGGCGCTGCAGGAACGCCTGCTCGTCCTCCGCCTGCACTTCCGCCTCGCGGTTGGCTCCACTCTGGAACAAACGTAAGCCATTTAATAATGATGATAGTTTATAATCGGAAGTGGGATGATCACACCGCTGATTATGAACCACTTATTTGCTAATCTCATTCTCATTTGCATTTAGGGGAAATGAGGGAGTTCTATACCTTTATCTAAAGCCTTTTTATGCAATACAAATAAGTTTATTTTAGTATATTATGTTATAATTGTTATAAATGAATATACTCACTTTCCGTATAACAGGTTGTACGATAACATCTCTGTAGTAGTCGTCTGGCTTACACGACTGCATGTTTTCATACAATATACTAATTTTCTTCATGCTATCCCAACCAGCGGGTCTGTAAAAAGTATAATTGATTAATCAAATAATAATCTTTTACAATAGTTATTTTCGTTACTAGTAAGGAAAGGTATTAAATCCTGAACTTATAAAGTCAAAGATAAGAATAAAACCGCGAGCGTAGCGAGTGATTCTAATAAAGACTACATAGCAAAGCGAAATTTTTTAAGTCACGAGGCTTTACATTTTTCACATCCTGTTTCCTCATTGACGCTGGTTAACATACGAGTACAACTACCGATCAACCTGTACATTTAATTAAAAGATGGTTTTACATTGCACGAGAAGCCTATATACACGAGCCCATCTTATACTGCAAATGTTCGGATGGAAATGGTCGATCGGTAGCCGTCTGTACGTCTGATCCATTGCAGTAAATCTAATAATCTAAAAAATAATTACATCAGCTAAAACTGAGTTAGGGACCTTTCCAGCTCCAGCATAGAGGCAACATGCTACATATTAGCCTTTGTTGTTTTTTTCCTGTATTGTCTACTTTTTTTGTCTAATTTGTTGCCATGTACTTTTTTTTTGGAATAAATGCTTTCTTTCTTTCTTTCAATGCTAACAGAAGTAGAGTACTCACATCAGAACCGCGTCCTTCTCCACAATAAGCGCGGGCGTCCGGAAGGGCAGTCCGTATATCCTGTGCGTGAGGTACTTGTACAGCAGGTCGCAGTTCTTGTCCTCCTTGGCGCTGGTGTAGAAGAGAGCGGCGCCGTACTGCAGGCAGAACCGCCTGATCCACTGCTGCATGAAGTCGAAGTGCTCGTCGCGGTAATCGTGCTCCTTTTCCAAGGTGCTCATGTAGTCAGTCTGAAAAACAATTTCGGTTATATACCTGATTGATTGTGGAAAAGGCAATGCCCAAAAACTGTATCGCCAGCAACGTGTCACGAATATAGGATAGTATATAATTTCTAATTTTGTGTATGGTGGTTATCTAGTAATAAGAGAGATAACTTAAGCGGGATTTAATGAACAAAAGTGATTTTATATTTAAACATGAAAGACAAACTGGGCGCTGATTTTTTTTTTCAGATTAATCACAGATTTAACATTTGTTCACTAACTTTTCCAAGAATACAATTAAACTTTTAGCACATCAGCGATAAACAATCCCATAGTGAATTGGTCATACCTCTTTGTCAATTAATATTTTTGATACGGAAACAATAATATTACATGATAGTTATTGATAGTTAATAAATCAGCTTCAGTTTGCATTTCTTGAGGACTATATTTTGAGTTTTAGGGTTTAATCTTTGACGGCAAGTTATATAATGTGGTGGCGCTTCTTCCTTCGAGGTCTTTTATAAATACTCTATACTAAGTCTTATTTTAATTTAATATTTTTTGTATTTTGATGTTTGTTTGACGTGTTCTAGCGCCCCTTGTGGCCCATGGAAATAAATGATTTGATTTGATTTGTCTCATTTGATTTTCTCAATTACTTTTTGCTTATTTATTAGTACAATGATTACATTTTAAGAAACCCTTAATCTAAGCAATAAATTACAGGCACTTGTGTTAGGATAGGAGTCGGCTGGCATAAGTAATGCGATTAGAGCAAGAGCGTTCGAGCAACCGATTAGGTAAAGATGACCAGACCGGAGGCCTTAATTCCACTTGACATTAATCTAACGTTTCACATTGTAAACAAGCAGGACTAAAATATCATGTTTTAAATTTCTTTAGGTACTAAAGTTTTGAATGATATATTTAGCTTGAACTTGCAACTATTCCCACGTCACTATAACAGCCTACATATTTATAGTGGCATTGATTGCGTTCGAGTTGGAATTGGTTTAATTAAACTGATCACCGATTGAGATAATTACTCAATTACAAGAGACTCTTTTCTAAAGTATAAAGAACAGATGAAATATCTTAGTTAAAACTTTTAAGTCAATTATGTTATTATAACAACATACTTAACATTGTAATATGTTCAACATTAACATAATAAGTATACTTCTCTCCATGGGTGGTCTTTTCCCACGAAATCTCATTAGAAATATCGTAATAATAGTTAAGATATTTAAGAATAAGGCATGCGTTCACATTGACTGACCGCTTTGGTGTGTGACCGTGCTTTCTGTTCGCTTCAGTGGGGCAAAGACGTACCCGCCTGTGATGGACTCAGGCGGTACCCCTTTGCCAAAACGTTTTCGTCACTACTTTGTGGTGCACAGACTAAGAAAAATAAAAATGTCCAGAATCTTCATGCTGAGAGATAATGAAGGAATATGTTAACATTACTACCTAAAAGTATTCACATCATCTACCATCTACCAGACCTTAACTAAACGTGCACCCGCAAATATTCACTGCCACCCTGCTTATACAGCCTAAGCAGAATGATTGAATTGAAACTGACCGAAGAGTGCACGCTTGTCTCGCCGCTTTCAACTACGCTGGTGTTGTGCGTTCGATGCCCACACGGGCACAAATATTTATGTGATCCGCAAAGATTTATTCTGAGTCTGTGTGCTTTGTATATGTGAAATGTGCACCACCTTAAGGTTGACTGGTAGAGAATGCCTATGGCATTAAGTCCGCCATTGTACACTTATTATGTGCAAAAGTTAAAAAAAAAAAAAAAAAAAAAAAAATATGTTTGTGAACACCCCCGCGACACAGGTGTTATTCCCAGTGCGGGCGGCGTTTAAAGAAAACTAAGATTACTTTACCTGTAAAAACTCTTACCTTAGTTGCCACAACTACAATATCAAGTCCTAGATTGGTAGTAAGTACAGCTTCAGGCAATGGACAGTCGTCATCGTCCCCGTTCTCCAGGTCATCGGACAGGTTTCTCGAGGACCGCTTCATGGGCGACGATGCCGTGGGCTCCAGCTCGTCGCCCGGCTCCGTATACCTCTGCCATTTCTGTACTTGCTGCTTTTTACTTTGTAACCTTTGTTCTGTAACAATGAGAAAGTGGCACTTAAGTGATTTGAAGGTATCATGATTACGCATTAGTCCCAGACCGAAGATAATTAAAGGTCTGCAAAATGATAAAGGGCAATATGTCTTCTAATAGGACAGTAATAAAGGCTAAGGTAACGGCTGCTTCAGCATCCGACACGCATTTTTTTTTCAAGTACTAGCTGTCCCGCGCAGCTTCGCCCTCGATAAAATTTTGCCCTCGAAAATATTTTAGAAGTATCCTATGTCCTTCTCCCGGTTCTAAGCTACCTCCCCACCAATTTTCAGCCAAATCGGTTCAGCCGTTCTTGAGTTATAAATGGTGTAACTAACACGACTTTCTTTTATATATATATAGATTTATTAGTTCAGTAAATTTATATCAAGAGCATAACATAACATAACGCCTATATCACCCAGAAGGGTGTGGTAGAGGTGTACAACACCCACACTTCACCTGTTATGCTTAGGTCCCATGGGGACGGGAGAGCCTAACGCCATCCACCGGGCTCAATTCCAACTCCGTGCTGCTATTGTGAATTTCCTGACGAAGAGTTCACAAATAATACTTTGTCCGACCGGGGAATCGAACCCGAAACCTCGCGGTAAGAGCCGCCATACGCTAACCACTAGACCTTCGAGGCATATAACAAGAGTACAGTTAAAAAGAGTGGATATCGTGAACAGCTCACTGTTTAAACAGTATTACTAAACAAAAAGAATTCAAAAGTTCAGTATATAGCATGATAAAATGAACTTCAAAACAACAACTCCGTCATTAGTCATCCAGTACTCAATAGAACAATTTTGATGAGATCGCAATCAAGACAGCACACCGTATAAAAAGTATAAAAAGTAAAGAATTAATTCAATACAAACACATTCGCCTATTAACTAAACTGTTTGAGACGAACGGTATTCCGTGCAATTAAAATTTCAATGTTTGTTGAGATGCGCGTACGCAACTCGCAGATGAATCTTTAGTGCAATGAACCACCGGAATTAATTTGTCATTTCTTCCGTTTTCACTAGTAAATTAGAACGAGTATGAAATTTTAAGAATGATGCATCAATTATAATATTTTAGTCATTATTTTGCAGAAGACGCTGAAAATAAGCTGTAAGCGTCAACATTGACTTTTTATTACGTCGTAAATATTTTTTTCAGGTTCGTTCTGAAAACTTCATTTATAAAACGACGTACCTAATAAGTTTAAAATTTAATGCGCATTAGAATATGAATAAGAAATAAAAAAAAGCATTTATTGTCACAAAAGAATCACAATGTTTGCCTTTGTTATACATATATGATACTTAACCTAATACTTAATAGCAGCCCTGTATTTTAATACATGTCCCACTGCTGGGCTCGGGCCTCTTCTAATGATGAGATGGCTTAGGCCATAGTCCACCACAATGGCCAAGTGCGGATTGGTAGACTTCACACACCCTCGATCACTTATTAGGCGTTTTCAGGCATGTAGGTTTCCTCACGATGTTTTCCTTCACCGTTAGCGAGCGATAATTTATATGATTAATACACACATATCTTCGAAAAGACGAGAGGTGTGTGCCGTGGGTTCGAACCCGAGACCTTTAACTTCGCAGTCCTACGGTCTCCCACTCGTCTATCGCTGCTTATATTATATGATACTAGTACGTCTTTAATACAAAAAAGTGCTGATACTGATTCCCAAGCTACTGCTTAAACGATATATAGATAAATCGATAAGCGAATAAATGTAAGGAGCAAGGAGTTTAGAGCAATAGGATAGATGGCGGTAGGCTCACCCCTTAAACTGCCTACTTTGTATTTAAATGTTAACAAAAGCTATTAAATAAAATTAAAAAAGCAGCGATAGCAGAGTGGGAGACCGTAGCACTGCGAAGTCAAAGGTCTCGGGTTCGAACCAACGGCACACACCTCTGATAATAAATCGTTAAGATTCGTCTTTTCGAAGATACGTGCGTATTTATCATATAAATTGTCGCTTGCTAACGGTGAAGAAAAACATCGTGAGGAAACCTGCATGCCTGAGAGTGCCTGAAAAGTACTCTCAGGTGGGTGAAGTCTACCAATCCGCACTTGGCCAGCGAGGTGGACTATGGCCTTACCCTTCTCATCATGAGAAGAGGCCTGTGCCCAGCAGTGGGACTGCATGTATTAGATACAGGGCTGCTATTATTTGTATTATAAAAGAAATAAAATTTTGGGCTTTGAATGTTTTCATGTACATTTGGTACGAAACCCCGAACGTGTGAGTTCATAATCGAATTCTTTTTTCCATATACGAAGACAAATGCGTCTGTACTGAAAAACGATAACTTCTCCATGAAAGCAATCCTGTCCTGACCTAAATACGTAATCCGAATATTCCGAATCTGTATTCCAGTCTAGTTTCACACAGAGCCAATTCAATATCGATCGTGCGTCGTTATAAATATTTCAAGCGAATATAAATATAAACTCAATAGTATTAGAAGTAGTATGGTGAAATGTGGGTGTTGTACACCTCTGCCACACCCTTCTGGGTAATATGGGCGTGATGTTACGTTTTGTGTATTATATATTACCGTTCTGCGAGACGCCTATGACATTTTACTATGTGCTACGGCTGAAGTTATTGCATTATGTCAACGAATTATTTTTTATTGTTGCAGCTATTTTACTGTTCATAAGATCTGTATTCTAAATACAAAGATTATACTAAGAGACAAGCACAGGGTAATTCCTCTTTGACATACAACAATCACTTGTTACAATTCACCTAATCTGGTAAGGTGAATGTAGAGCAATTATAATGCATTTTGAGCGCGGGAGCAGTTGTTATTGCACTTACGTCGAGGCAGTCAGACTGTGTACTACGTCTCAAGTTGATTGTAATAAAAAGGGCCACTATGGCTTTTATTTTGCGGTTTGGATGCGTCAATTCTTGCCATTCAAGTTGAACTAACTCGTAAGTATTTCTTTGATCTGCTGTTTCGGAGTGCAGGTTTATCGGTTGTTATATTTTTCATTTTCATTTGAAAAGACGGTGCACATGAGTTTCTCACCAGCTCTTCTCATAATGCAATACCCATCGGAGTTGGTACTTAGATGGATTTTAATCTGATTCTAAACAGTTCGATTAAAATTAATCTAAGCCCCGGTTATTCAAATCATTGTAATTCATAGAATTAAGTTTTACTTATTATTTATTTTTATATATTATCATTGTTTGTAATATTTTAACGTGTTCGAGCGCCTCCTGGGGCCTATGAAAATAAATGATTTGAATTTGAATTATAATCATATCATTCAGGATGACGTGAACCTTTAGTTTAGGTTACTTATCGATTATATCACTTACAATTACATCGTTCAATAGACTAAAATACTCTTGTTTATTTTAAATTTCAAGTAAACAAAGAAAAGCGTAAGTTATGGCTATCATGACGTAGCCGCATGTCTAGTGTATCAGTAGACATGTCTAGGAGTTCGTCATATAGACATTCGATAGTACAATGTACGAGACAATGATAACAACATGTTTGACGTAAGCGTGACGTCGATTGCGATGATTGAACGACATTTTGACTTCACTACATAGTATAAAACAAAGTCGCCTTTTCTGTCCCTATGTGCGCTTAAATCTTTAAAACTACGCAACGGATTTTGATGCGGTTTTTTCCAATAGATAGAGTGATTCAAGAGGAAGGTTTTTATGTATATACATAGTATAAAACAAAGTCGCCTTTTCTGTCCCTATATCCCTATGTGCACTTAAATCTTTAAAACTACGCAACGGATTTTGATGCGGTTTTTTCCAATAGATAGAGTGATTCAAGAGGAAGGTTTTTATGTATAATACATGCATATTATAGTAGAGAAAAGCCGAGAAATTTAAAGATTTGCAATGTGATGTCGTAACAAACATATTTTTCTGCGCTTACATTGCAAACGCTGGCTTAACCTTACGAGATAGATCAAATTTATGTACTACGGAATTGTATATCTTAAAAAGATAAATAAAAAAATCCGCGATAGAATATGTTTATCTCCTAAGGATAACCCAGAGTAACCATTTTTATCTTTTACATATTACAAAAAAAATATGGGTTATTTACCAAGCTATTTTAAACGATACAGTATCATTCCTTATCCAATTAAACACATTAGATACGTTGTGCATTTCATGTAGATCAAAATTGCCCTTTACAGCATGTTATTTAAATGAATATTTTCGAAGATATTACAGATTTAAAAATTGCGGGACGTAGCGTTTGCGGCGGTATCGGCCGGTCGGGGCGGCGGGAGCGAGCCTGTTCAGAGGGACAGAGAATCGTCAGTAGTGCGTTAGGCTCGACTCAGTCAGCTTCGGGATAGATATAGAGCTGAGAAATGTAAAAAGTAAATAAGTAAAAATGTTGTGTATATTCCAAAGATAGCAGGAAATCTTCATGGTATAGAGAAAGGGGGAATTGTTTTACTCCAAATTTAACGCGTGCGGGCCACGGGCAGTAATGAATAAATCAAACTACTGGATCGATTTTAATCATTTTTTCAGTGAGTGACATAGGCTATATATTATATACCCGTGCGAATCCGGAGCGGGCCGCTGTGTTTTATATACAACGTTCACAGTTTATCTGTAGTGTATTTAGTATCAGCATTGTACCCGTGCGAAGCCGGGGCGGGTCGCTAGTATTTAATAAAATACATTCAAAAGAGACACTGGAATTGACAACAAAGACACTGGATTGTTAAAAGCTTGTTAGTGTAACTGTTTGTTGAAAATCTGTAGCAGATTAATCCCGCAATTTTCAGGACTAATATTGTTTAAACTACAAAATGCTTCTGTGTTCTCTCTTAGACTAAAGATACTCAGAGGACTGAACGAAAGTTTAAGTCGTGTAGACGGGTAAGCTCTCAAAAAAGTTGAATGTAAAAGAGAACTAATGAATCTTGTGACAAACTATCTATCGTCCAGAAAGGGAATAAAATTACTTATAAAAATAAATACAATTTCATTTAGTTACATCATACTAAAACATAGACCAAGCCAGTTCCTCTTGTACTTGTCAGATCACGGTATATCTAGATATACCGTATACATAATCGCTTTAGCGACTCGAGAGCTTTCCCTGGGGATTTAGTCGAAATAAACGTCTCGCTGTACAAGCTTACGTAAAGTATTTAAAAGCATACTTTTGAGAATAAGCGTCCGTTTATATCTCTGGTAATAATGAAAGATGTACGAAGTTCAGGGTTAACTAAAGAAATAAGAAAATAGGTTTATTTTTTTAAATATTTTATAAGACGTGACGTGATTGAACCTAGTCGTAAAAATATTATAAATGAGAAAAATGTTATCAACGTAGGTCAAGCGGTTGAACCGTGCGCTGGCGGAGATTAGTGTTCGCATAAAAGAAAAATTGCGGTCAAGAGTACTTTGAGCCCGCGGAAATTGAAGCCTGTGAAAACTCTACCTACATTTTGATAAATTTATTCGGCACTAGGCATAGGTAATTCCAAGTTTGCTATTAGTAGAAAAGTAACTGCCTCTTGCGAACTAACCTTATAGGTAAGTAATTAGTTCTGAAAACCTAAAAGGTTCTAGTCGTAGGTATATCGTCAGAAAAAGCTCTTGAAAAAAAAAACCCGGAGAACATTTTCTGCAGCATAGCCACAATACCCGTGTACTACATTTAGCTTTATGACAGCCATTTTAATCCGATCCCGCCGGCATACCACCCAACCTCCTGCCACCCCTCTGCAAATAAAGAGGGAGTCAAATAGCTACTAAATGGCACCAAAGCTTTTACAACTGCTTCAATGATCATATTGAATTTTTTATGTGTAGACAGGTGATCGTCGACCTTGGTCTGTAGGTCATAGGTCAAGATTCAAGAATCGCTTCATACGAACGTGTAGCTTTTTTTATTAATTTTCTTAATGATGGTTGAAAATTTAAATATTAGAGTGCAGTTCGTTTATTAGGTACTTAGTTGAAGATTATTATTAGACGTTGCAGAGAAAATCTGACCAACTGGGGATCAACTCAACCAATACTAGTTGCGAATGTGGATCCCTTAGCCAGAGTATGGATCATCTGATGTCTTGCCCTTTACTACCCGCTAACTGGAACCCGCGATGACCTCATGCGGGCCTACAAAGAGAGGGTTGAAGTCGCCATCTACTGGTCTAAGACAGTATAATTAAACAAGCCATTGACACGATAAGAAGAAGAAGATGAGAAAGACTTTCGCATGAGATGAATCTATTCTCAGTTTTGGTGGATCATAAAAACCGCCTGGCTGTCATAGACATGTCATCAATAAATAACTTGGGACTAGTACTAATACAGAACACCTATCGTAGTGTGGTTTTGATGTTTATGTTAGGGCAAGATAGCTATTGTCAAACTTGTCAAAGTTATAGAAACTTGGCTATCTACCAACGAAAATTGACCTCGAACTTGAACATGCAGTGTGCTCACAAATCACAACCTCATAACCAACAACTTTTCTATATAGCTAAACATACAAAACATAATATCACGCCTATATTACCGAGAAGGGTGTTGCAGAGGTGTACAACATTCACATTTCACGTGTTATGTTTAGGTCCCATGAAATCGGGGTGAGCCTATAGCCATCCACCGGAATGTCGTCAAATTTGAATTGCTAGGATATGACGGTACGCATTACGCTACTCTTTCATCCTCAAGCCGTATGATTACCGCCGCATCCGCATATATAAATAATTAATTATTTTATTAAAGGAAGTTTAACATAATTAAACTATGTAATATAAAGTTTATCTTCAACTGGAAGCTTTCGATGGGAAACAACGGCTATTATTTAGTAATTAGAGAAAGCTTGTTTGCATGTTATATTTCCCACAAGCTTATCTGATTAAAATCGAGCTTAGGTACGGTAAAAAGATACGGACAAGTAAAACGTAAGCAGTGTCATCGTTTACGCATATTGAAGACATAGTTGCTCAATCAAGACATGTAGTTTCGTAGAAAAATATTTTCGTAAAATAGAATGGTATTATTAAGGATCATATTCGTCTAAATGAATAAACAACCAAGACATCTTGAGATCATTAGTGTAGTTGTTGCGGTTTAAAACGACGACCGGATGGCGGAGTGGGTAGTGTACCTGCCTGCGACGCCGAGGTCGTGGGTTTGATTCCCACTTAAGACAAATCTTTGTGTGCATGAACATGGGGATTTGTCTTAGTCTGGGTGTTTCTATGTATCATAAGTATGTATTTACAAAAAAAAATTGTATATATGTATTAGTATCAGTTATTCTAGTACCCATAGTACAAGCTCTGCTTAGTTTGGGACTAGATGGCGTTGTGTGTGAGTTGTGGAATATTTATTTAAAAAAAAAAAAAAATATTAAAAACATTTTTAAATAAAAAATCTCGCAATTAATACTTTCTTATCTACTAATTACAAAAAGTTAAAGAGCTCGTAATAAAAAAAAAAGTGTTAAGACTAAGGACCAGTTTCTAAAGTTCCGGATAGATAGTACCGACCCATAAAGTATAACCTGACCATATTTAAAAGTGACACAAGTTACACTTGAAAACGATCATAACCTGTCCCTCTTATTAATGTGTGTTATATGCTTCTACTGCCAATAAGGTTTATCCAACACCTGTGAAATTGGAGCTTACTCTTGTGAAGTTGTGACTATGGTGCTGGTAGCCCCTCTTACACTACTGACAGGATATACTTATCATGGGACAAAAACAAATATGGCGGAAGTTAGCTATCATATTCCCACTTTTTTGTTTGCTCGCTTTTACGCTTGGATACCTTATATCTTTTCTTGTAGAAGAAATGATTAAATTACTTTAAAACTGCTTTTCTCGTATATTCAATCATTAGTTTATTTATTAGCTGGAATCGTAAATATTCAAAATTTCAGAGTAGGTAGCGTTGCTCTGCATCCATTTATTTATGGACCGAGAGGCCTGTCTGTCAAAATTATTTTTAGTTCAAATATCTTTGTTAGTGAGTGTTTAAATCGTAAGTGGGCGAGTAAAGTTGTATGAAAACTTGAATAAATGCTTTAGTATTAAAACACCGTTGAAAATTATTGATTAAACACGTAAACAGATATTTAGCAACACAATTGAATAATAGTTGAAACATACTTATTATTTATATTATTATTACCATAATTACGATTAATAACTCCACGATATATGGCTACCTTGACCTACAAACAATGCATCGCTATCATAAACAAATAAATATAGTTTATTAGTCGGAACTAAGCCCACGCGACAGTAATCGCCTGGCTAATCCGCCATTATGCGCAAATGTGCCAAGAAAATGCCTCGGCGATCTAGTGGTTAGCGTATGCTACTCTCACCACGAGGTCTCGATTTACGGGTCGGTGTTATTCGTAAACTTTCCGTCAGGCTCATTCTTTCTTATTTGTGACTCACAAATAAGAAAGAATGAGTCAGCATTTTAAAAGTATGCTCTTATTTGTCTTAGATTAGTGAACAACAAAGAATTTTGGTCAACGTATTCTCTTCTCTACAGTACAAGCAGTGCAGTAGTGGGAAACCGTAGGTCTGCTAAGTTAATGGTTTTGGGATCGAACTCACGGCACGAACCTCTGTTTGTAAATCATTAAGATTCCTTCGTCTTTTCGAAGATATGTGCGTATTAATCATTAAATTATCGCTCGCTAACGGTGGAGGAAAACATGGTGAGGAAACCTGCATGCCTAGGAGACCCTAAAAAGAACTCTAGTGTGTGAAGTCTACCAAACCGCGCTTGGCCAGCGTGGTGGACTATAGCCTAACCTTTCTCATCATGCGAAGAGATCCGAGCCACAATTATTATTATTAATATTGCTTACAGTAAAGGAAACGATAACGCTTCCTGTAAATCCAGTAACAGGGACTTCAGACCTCAAACTTAACCAAGAACTAGATTCCACCAAACCAGTTCCTGGTGACAAACAATTCAAAAATAACATGTAAATAAACGCTCTCCGCACCTGATTGACCGCTTCTATATTATGTATTCACATCGAGTGTAAGACAACTGAGTGACGTAATACATGAGTCACGATCGAGAATAGACTTACGGGGATACCGTCAGGTTTATAAACTTTATAAGATTCAAATCGACACGATCTTATTGTTTACGATGCTATCAATAAATTAACCGAACGGTATAATTGACTGCAGAGTAATCTAGATTTATCCACGCGTTTGTATAAAACATTACTGTTCCATTTTTAAAAGTAGTTGCGTTTAGTTAAATAACTTAAAACCTTTTTTAAGGATTGGGTTATCAAAATGGTAAAAGAATTCGCTATCCAACCTACGAACACTGGAACTTTTTAATTTCAGTATATATAGATAGTTATAGTTTAGTTATGAATGATGTATTTGAGGAAATATGTGCTAATATAAAGGCAGTTAGTGACAGTTTGAATTGTTTTATATTTTGAATAGGCGAGTTAATTAAAGGAGCTGCGAAAGGATTTATAGAGAAAGTTATTGAAGTTATTTAAGTAGTTGTTAGCAGAGGAATCTTCCTAATTGATGCTTTGGTAAACTTGTCCGAGAGTAAGGCCAGGTACGTAGTTTAAAAGTATGTACGGAAGCCGACCGCATAATTTTTTAAACTGTTTCTTAGTCTAATTTGCTAAAAAATAATCAATTAGAAGTTGAAATAACGTACGCGTTCATGCTTTACAACATTTGTGCTTAATGTAACTTGGCCATGTTGGTTTGTATATATTTAAGATAGGAACAAATGGATGAACGTGGCGTCACGAAACGACGTAACACACAGTAGAGAAATTTGGAGCCCTATCAAGAGGCGACCGTAGCTGGTTGTTTAAAGCAGCTGCCCGGTGTGCAAAAGGTCGCAGGTTCAATGCCTGCCGGTCCCATATTTTTTCAACTATTTCTTAGTATGACTATAAGGTTCATTACATAAGTCATGGCAAGTCAAAATAAAAATTGACTCAGCCATCGACACGACGAAGAAAAGAATTACATAAGTATAGCCGTTAAGATGTTCTACGAAAACAAAACAAATGTTAGGCTGCGCTGCCGCGGTGTAAGTAATCAAAACTGTCAATTTACTATTAAAGACTTCCTAAGTTAATCTCTAGCTACACTAATTCTTGATAGGTAATTCCTGAATTCGAAATGAAATGTTCCAGATGTCTTACAGCTAAATTCTCAAGGCACGATAGAAAGGCTGGCACGCACTTACGCACTGCGATCGATTCTGTTTTGCGGGCCTTGGGTGGGGAGACTGTGTCAGCTGTTTACACACTGGTTGGGATCTTACCGGTCCATCTTTACTTTTTAAACGCATTCTTCGCGCAGAGACATACTAAGTTACTAGAGAATTGGGTACAGGTCTATAAATAAAATAACATTACATAGGAACTTTCCCATTCAATGTCTAAATTCATCAATGCAAAGTTTAACCGCTACGAAACACATAAAGGTTGATTGATGTAAGTGCGCATAAAAATCTATTTTTAGAAGTTCCACAAGAGACAAAAATAAGGAATGAAGGATTACCTTCACGGAAATTCAATTTTGCGGTTGAAGTCGCTGGCAAAAGTTAGTATTATGTTAAATTCTAGCCTTTCAAATCACCCTTAACACGGAAAGGGCTAGTCAAAAAGCTTTTACTCGTAATAGAGTGATAAACTATGAATCACTTCTGGGTCTGGTGACATCATACGCCGACTATTCTTAACTGCAACGTGCATAAACGTCAAACAGTTTGACATTTATTCATGAGAAATCGAATAGAACAGTCATACGGAATATAAGCAAGAAATTTTTCAGTTTTTCATCGATTTAGCGGGAGTAAGAGCATCTAGCTATCCTCTATCTTCTGGCTGAGAAATGCTGACGCATGTATGACGCAATCGAGTATAAGTAAGCTGTGTTACGAGTCCAGTGGTTTTTATTGCCGAAAGCACATATGGAAAAGTTTGACGGCACGGACGAGCCGATAGTTTATAAAACAATGTTGATATTGTTATTACTAGGCACATTGCGCATAACATTTAGGCATTAACTAAAATGTTGGACATTAGGACCTGGTAATTTTCTTATAAGTTACTTACTTAAGTTTTTTACTGGAAAAGTGTTTTTAATACATATACTGAGTTCATTAGTTGTAAACAATGAATATACTTATTTAATAAATATGACAAGTTAACAAATCGCATATTATATTGTAATGTATTTTAATTTTTTAATTTTTACTTTTTTTCTTTTATATAATTAAAATTATACAATTGTATTGGTATTTATAATGAATTTAAATTAAATTTTATTATCAATTCATTACTTAATTTTTGAATATTTTATTTGCCAATTTTTTATATTTTATTTGCCTTGTATTCCTCTTATAATCATTTTTGTAATAATTCCTACTAATTGTTATTTTTAAGGTGCCTAGTTTTAAGAAAACATTATTTTCAAACACAAGTGTATTTGTTTATGAATAAAATAAATGAAAAATGAATGAAAATACAAATCTTTCATCAGAATCTTTTCCATATCTATTTAACCAGCAGGCAACTTAAGAAATACGAAGCTCAATGCATCGTTGCTTGGTAAATATTGCACCAATACGCATCATTACGTATGCAGGTAAACGTGTGACTGAACAAAAAAAGGTTAACTAACCTGTTAACCTAAATAGCCGTCGGTATTGTATGCTTCCGAGACTTGCCTGAAAGGAAACCCAACTATTCATATATTATGTTATATTTATTTTTCTTTAAGTATGTTTTATGATATGATTTATATATAATAACTATTATAGTATTTCATTTTTATATTTTCATTTTCTTTATTCAGGTAATAGATACATTTTTAATCCTCCTTACTCATACTATTTACCTTATCTTTAATATATAATTGTCAATAGGGACTTTTTTCTGCTGAGGTACTGCCCTATTTGTCATTATGGCTATTATATTAGTATTTGTATCACTGTCACTATTTATATTTCTGTTAATTATTCTATTGTAATTTTTAATATTTTCTTATGTTATTTTGTTAGTCTTAAAATATTTATTTGCATTACGCAAATAAATATATTTTTCTTTCTCATTCAACATCATTGCAATCGATTGAGCAACGAAAAAATTTGAAGAACAACCAATGTATGTGAAAATAATGAAACGTAACTTCTTCCTGAGTGTACTTCCTGTCCCAATCCCATCAATGATGGTTACACAAGGCTTGCTGGTAAAAAACCGTAATGACATAACCAGTGCATCAACCTTGACCGTTTAATAAGGATGCAAGCGCATGAGTCATCTTAGATAATGAAAGACAGCCGTAAGTCTCATATCTTCGTTTCTACACGAGTTGTAAAACTGTACTTACTTTTACTCGAATTTTATTAACGGTTTATTGCTTTTTCGATAGGTGATGGCCGTCTGAGAATGTGCCTTTATATTATTGTGTAAAAGGTAGAGCATTTGTTAACAAGATCGAGCTGCACCGTTGCCTTATTTCTTGCACTTTTTAGCAGCCCGCGTGGTAGGTATGTCGATATAAAGTAACCTATGTCCTTCCTCAGATCTTAAACTATCTCCATGCCAATTTTTATCAAGATTGGTTAAGTAGTTGAGCCTTTAAAGCGTAACAGTCAGACAGTTAGTTTTACATTTATACTATTACTATTAGTATAAATAAAGATTACACCAAATCGATAGACGTCGATCAATTGGTGAAATATTAATAAGGGTGTTATTAAACTGGCATCGATCAATGTCGATCGAGCGCAGTGGTGCAATTTTATTGCCTCTTTAAACGTCTTATGATGCATTTGATGAAGGAGCCAAGATAGACGTCGATCGATTCAGGTATAATGACGAACGCTGTCGACTCTTCTGCCAGTCTCTGCACGATCGATATTCGAAGATAGGTGTCATAGCACCTTAATCAGAATAATACGCAACCAGATCCATTCAACAATATTACTACTTTCAGTTATGTACCTTGCGATATTTTTCTACACTATTAACGCCTATAATAATTATTGTACTCAAAGGTTCCCTATTTTATTTGCATATTTCATTTTTAATTTAACGTCGCCTACTTTTACTTGGCATAATTTTTATGCGAAAAAAGGATCCCGTAATCGAAATGAAGAATTTAATACCGTGTTTCTACATTCTTTATCTCACGGCAGGTGAAGCACTTGACACGTGCATCACATGCAGTTTTATGGTTGACTGGCGAGAGACTAAACAATTTGCATTTTCATTCATGGTACAAAATAATGATGCGATTTAAAAACAAACGCAGGTAGGTCTACCTGTCGCGTGGTTCAAAACATTTACTATGCTGAGTTTATTTTCGTTGTCAATATTGGATAAACACAATCTGTTTAATTTTAACACTAACTAGCGTTTGCCCGCGACTTCGTCCGCGTGGAATTCGTTGTATCAACTTATAGCTGCTACTGGCTTAGAGCCGCGTTAAACGATACTGCTCGGCTCCCATGGAATTTAGTGTAATCAAAGTATCCAAAAACCTTTGTTAAGAGTTAGACTATCAAATACGAAAATAATGATTAAAATCCTATTAGTAGTTCCTAAGATTAGCGTTATCAAACCAACTAACTGTCTCTCGTGGTTTCATCTGCGTGGTAGCAATATCAATAAAAAGTAGTTCATGTTACGCGTCTTGTAGTCAGTTACCTGCACCTAAAATTATATCAAAATCGTTCCAGCTGTTTAGAAGATTAGCCAATACAAACAGACAGACAGACGTACGAAAATTTTAAACGCTGGATTTTAGGCACAGGTATAGTGCAAATAACTATGCCAGCTTAAAAAATCATTGTTATTTTGACATTAAAAACAGACATTTCATTTATTCCCGTAGCACTTAATCAGACTCAGTCTGACCGCAGTGCAAGGCACAGTTAATGGAACTAAGTTTTATTAAATATGTGATGAGAGATGTTTGAGTGCACGGTTGGCGTAGTGATTAAAGCGGTCGCCTCACCGCTTTCAACTACGCTGGTGTTGTGGGTTCGATTCTCACACAGGACCAATCTTTGTGTGATTCGCAAAGATTTGTTCCGACTCTGGGTGTGCATTGTGTGTGTGAAATGTATGTTTGTGAACAACCCCGCGACACAGGAGTTATTCCTAGTGCGAGCATCGTTATAAAAAAAAATGTAATTGTTTTTATGTGACATTCAGAGAATGCATAATCCTGCAAAATAACTGCATAAAACATTGGATATGCAAATTATGCAAGAGAACTTGAGCAGATAGATAATTTATGCATATAAAATAGCTGTGTGAGTTTCAACGGTCTGAGAAAAAGATTGCATAAACAATACCACTGTACTAACATAAAAGGAAGGAAGAAGATCTATCCTATTAAATAGGAATGGAGGAGGATGGTTAAGTAGTAAATACCCAATAAAAATAGCAAGTAATATGTGCGATGATGAAAGTCATGTATATATGTCATCTAAATGAGTGATAAGTCTATATGTACAGTGGGCCACACAATTAGGTATGCAGGGTAAAAATTTGTATGTCATCATGAAAACTGACTGCAATAGATATGCATGTGTGAAGTACATATTTAATAAGTGTAATATACCCACTATTTAGATATGTAACTCACTTATCCATAACTGGTATAGTAAGTCTTTACTATGACTAAAAAGTTTTTGCCCTGCATACCTAACTCTTTGGCCCACTGTATATAGATAGACAGAAAGAGGCAGAAGAAAGAATTATGGATATAGATGGATTATGTGAAAGAAGATATGAAAGAGAGTAAGTGATAGTGAGACGGCTGACAGTGAAGAATGGAGGAAAAAGATGTTTTGTGCGGAATCTACATGAAATTAGATAATGGCAAGGAACATAAAAAATAATACCTAAAACAATATTTTTGGTTTCTATAGATTCATTTCTGTTTGGATGGCACATTTCAGAAAGAACTCATAGTAAAAATAATTCATAAACAATTTTTGCCGGCCAAACAGCTTGTTAACATTTCTCCTAGATCAGAAACTGAGTCTATCGCCATCAACCAGTCACAATTTGAAGTCCGTGCTGCTATTTCGAATTTTCTGATGGAGTTCACAAATAAAACTTTGCCCGGCCCCGGAATTGAAGCGGTAAGAGGCGCTAACGACTAGACTATTGGGGCAGTAATATTTTTTTTATTATTATTAGAATTTGTTTAAAGCTTAACTAAAACTTACCAGGTGTGAGATCTAATTTGTCTATATGATCGCCAAGCACAGACGCCCAGCTCTGCAACTGATCCAGTACTCCCCAGGGCGTCGTCATGGCGACTGTGAGGAGCACCAGTGTGTGGGGAAATGTGTCGTCGCTGAGGGCGAACTTCAGCAGGTTTGTGTGCCCTGGGTCTCCGTCCAACACCCATACACTAAGACGTGTTTGATCTATGATAGAAAACAAAGTTATCAATGAATTACACTGCAAGGAGGCAGTAGAGTTACTAGATAAAACTTGAATATTGTCATTTGATGTGCACTTGTCCAATTTCTTGTTCTTTTAGGCTGTGCAAACTATCATTTTGTGTTCAAGTTATTATACTAAGATAAAATGTTAAGATTGACTTAAGATAGATTAGTAGGTTTGTTATGGTATGTCAACACAATAGACACTACTGGAAACTTAATGGTATCTCTTTTTTGATATATTTTTTCAATCCATTAGTGTTACAGATTTAACCTAGTGCATATTCAAACTGTAAATACCATATTAAGTTATATAAACCTACTGACTATTTATTTCTAGTTGGTGATACTTAATAAATGATTTGTTTTGATTAATATCTTAAGAAGAGACCACCCTAAACACTGGAAAGTTATAAAAACCTAAATTTAGGATTAGTAAAATATTTTTATCAAGATGCATTCATGATACACTTTATCTTAAAGATGCAGTCCAACATTGTAAATAGAGTATTTACATTACTATAATAGCCAATGTTAAGGATTCCCAATTTTTTTGTCTATACTTTTTATTTTGATATTTTGCCGCAGAGCACATAAGTACAATAATGTTTGTTGTCTCAACCTCTAGGTTTATGCACACCTCTTTATCTACTAACAGTGAACCAGTGTGTTACAGTCAATAGTTTGAGATATAGCCTGGCCTATGTGCTATTGGTACCAAAACTAGCTTTCAACAACAAACAACAAGTGATACATGAAGGCAGAAGGTAAAGGATTTACCTGTCATGCTTTGAGACCAATTCAGCACAGATTTGGTTATTTATTATCAGTGTTTTAGTTATCTGAGAATAGTAAAGTATCAGTGTTTTATAGTTGAGGGGAGGAAATCTATATTAATAGCTTAGTTATTGAGTTGACCAAACATATACCATACAAATATCATATAAGTAATATTGGATAAAATACCTAACTGTAGAATTCAGTTTCATGTTAAAATACAGTTAGATAATATGAACTTTTCATATAGACATAAATAAAGCAGCCTATTACCTAAATATTGATGATTCAACAAATAAATATACCTACATAACAATTGATCACAAAAGATTCTTATAAGAATGTTTTAAGTATTTAAATTAATTCTACATTACAGAGGCTATCCATTGGATCATTAACACTAGCTTGTATCATAACAGTGCTATCAGTACCATACCACACAAAACACTGATATAATGCTTATGTAGGTTAGATCTATGGCGGATCATATGTTTGTCTGATTGTTTGTAAATATATGATAGGAAAACAGGAAAAATTGGTACTTACCATCCCGATACTCATCTCTAACGTCTATATATGCATATTCAAGCGCCGAACCTTTCTTGGGGTCTTCGACACCTTGTAATTTCGCTACCAAAGTAGTTTTACCAGTCTCATTGTCACCCAACACTAATACATTTTTGTTTGACGGTAGTTTTGTGTTTCCTTGGTTTTGGACCTCTTCTAGTATTGAAGACCTGCAAATTTTCAATCATACAGTAATCGTTGTCATCAATCGCGAGGTTGCTACTGTCACGGGAAAGTGTACACAAATGTGTGGATCTGTCGCCGTGAGAGAATGTTTTGCTGTTACTTTGCATACAAAGGTAAGACAACGCAGCTAGGTCACATATTTCTCAGCTTCATAGCTTGACATCACGTAGGTGTGACACATTGGATCCCTATATGGGGAGTGCATGTTACCCGTAAAATTAACAGTGAACCGTTACCATAGGTTGTCCTTGGCGTCTTCTTTTTCTTTCTTTTTTGATTTAAGCCCATTAGCCTGGCCGTTTGTCTCCATTCTTCAGGTACGATAGAAGATAACAACGGCACTGAAAGGCTTTTCTTTCGTTTTCGTCTCTCCTGCCGTTCATACGTCACTCTCTTTTTTTTTTTTTTTTTTGAGTTCATATGGCTTGGTTACAAGACCTTTAAGCCAAGTCTTCATTTTATAAAGTTCTGTCATAGAGTACATAATGTAGTCAATGAGTTCTGTAAGTCCTTTAAATTCTTCCAATTAATTGTATTTTTCACATATTGATATATTGGTAAAAATAGTTTCACGTTTTTTAATAAGTCACTTAATCGGCGGCGGGAGGGATTATAATTTGTCACTATTTCACTAAACTCACTTATTTCACTGGCTAGGATAAGTCTTTGGAGGTTATACGTTTGACATTTAAAAATCAGATGTTCAATATCCGCCTGAGGCATATTACATTCTTTGCAGGCATCACTGTTTATGATTTTCAATCTCGCTAAGTGTGCAGGTGTGGAGCAATGTCCAAATCGAAGTCTGTTTATAGTAGTAATATAATCTCTGCTGGCTGACTTCAGTTTGTTATACCAGGGTTTTGACGGTATGTCTTCTTGAATACTGCCATACCATTTGCCTTTTTCTTCTTGGTCTTTTTTCCACATTTCTTTCCAATATGTTAGTATTTCTTTTGTTATAGAACTATGATAGTCAGTTAATGGAATGTCCATCACGCATCTTACATCAAATAGGTTAATGCCTTCATATGCAGTCTTATCGGCTATTTCATTGCCAGATATCCCTTTATGTGATGGTATCCACATGAGAGCTACGTTTATACCTTTTTGGTGTAGTTGAAATATAAAATCTTTAATCAAATATAGAATATAGTTAGTTCTGTATGCAATCTTTAAATGTTCTAAGCTTTCTATCAAGCTGAGTGAGTCTGTCAAAATTAGAATATTATTATATTTGCTGTTTATATAACTCATGGCTTTCAAAGCTTCAAAAACTGCATATGCCTCTGCCGTAAATATTGTACAATGGTTATCAAGCTCGTAGCTTCGAGCATACTTTGTTTGTGGATCATATAAGGCTGATCTCACATGGGTATCACATTTACTACCATCAGTATATAAAACATAGTATTTTTTTTTATTTTCATCTAAAAAAACTTGCATATCATTATTGTCAGTAATTTTATGTCTTACAGTTGTAATTGGATGTATTATACTATTAAAGGAATGTGTGTAGCAAGGCCACTGACTTTGCATTCTTATGTTTTTATAATTGTTTTGCATTTTCAGTAAAATTTGGATCAACTGTGGAGATCTACCATTTAACAAATCATCTTCTGAAACCAGAGACTCAGAAACATATATCAAGTGAGGAACTACTCTTTTAATTACTTCTTTATTGTCTGATGCCATGAGCTTCAGACAATATCTTTCAGAAAGATAAATTCTTCTGAGGATGAGAGGCATAATTTTTGTTTCAACTTCCATGGCCCTAATGGGAGTTGAACACATTGCCCCTGAAATAATTCTCAGAGCCTTGTTCTGTATTATATTTAATCTATGTACATAAGGGCTATTTATGTAAGCTAAACAACTGTAATCAAAATGACTTCTAACAATTGCTTTATACAACATTGATAATACTTTTGGATCCCCTCCCCAGGATACCCCAGCTAGGCATCTTAATATGTTAAGACCTTTTAAAGCCTTGTTGGAAATTTGTTTTATATGCTCTTCAAATTTTAATTTCTGGTCTATAACAATTCCTAAGAATGTATGTTGATGTTCTCTTGTTATTATATCTCCATTGTATAAAACATTGTCAGAAGAATATCCATCACCAAAAATCATATAGCTGCTTTTAGATGTATTAATTTTTAAATGCAATCTGTTGTCATAATAATGATTGAGCTGTGTCAAAGCAGCATTAATATTTGTTAGAGCTATAGTTAAGTGTTTATTACTACTGTACATAACTAAATCATCAGCAAATTGAAGTATATTTACATTTTCAGTATTTACATATTTACAAATTTCACTAGTATATAAGTTGTAAAGTAGAGGAGAAAGGGTAGCACCTTGCATGGTGCCCTTAGATGCTATATTGGGTCCATATAATATATTATTATGTCTTACATATAAAGTTCTATTATTCAAAAAATTATAAATCCATTTAGCAACTTGTCCGGGTAGTCCTATGCTTTCTGTTAAAATCTTAGCCAATATACCAGGGTCCACACTGTCAAAAGCACCTTGAACATCTAGGAAAACACAAACTGTATGTAATTTTTCATTGTTTGCTCTTTGCAGATCAGAAATCAGAGAAACAAAGCTGTCTGCACAGCTACGCCCTCTACGAAAACCAAATTGAACTTGTGGAATAACATCATTGGATTCGGCAAACCAGTCAAGGCGACTCTTTAACATGTTTTCAAATATCTTTCCAAGACATGATGATAAAGAAATTGGACGATAAGAGTTTGCAAGTTCTGGTGGTTTATTAGGCTTAAGTATAGGGATAACACATTGTGTTTTCCATGAGTCCGGAATAATATTTTGCAACCATAAATTATTTATGATCTTGAGAAATAAATTTTGTACAGATTTATGTAAGTTTTTAATTAAAAGATATGGGAAATCATCTAAACCTGGAGTCGTATTTTTTCTTGATTGTAAACTCATTTTAAATTCAGTCCATGTAAAGGGTTCTAACAAAAACTTTGTCTTGACATTTTCATTATTACAACTAAAACAGTGATTAAATGTCTCAGGATCTATTAGATTACTTTTTTCTGTTAGTTTACTTAAAAATGGCTTGACAAATTCATCCTTACAAGATTTATTGCCGGTCCTAATGCCCTTAAACCTTCTAATAAGATTCCAGATCCGACTGATACGAGTAGTTCTATTAAAAGTATCACACAATTCATTCCAACCTGATCTTTTTTGTTCACAAATAGTCCTTTTCTTTAATGCATCTAACCGTTTATAGTTTATGTAATTAGCTATTGTTGGTTCTTGTCTATATAATTTTAATGCATTGTATGATGCTTTCACACTTTCCTCACAAATATTATTCCACCAGGGAGCCGGAATCCTACTTTTAAAGGTAGCTGTACTCGAAAATTTTGGTATAATCATTTGTTTAAGGGTATCAAGACATGCGCAAAACTTAAAATATGTTGACATGGGATCTTCATCATTTACCATGAAGTCACTGAAAACAGTACTAGAATATTGTTCAAATTTTTCCCAATCTGTTTTGTGATATAAGTACTTATCAGCTGGAGGATTTACTTGATACTTGACTATGTTAAGTGTAATATCGGTAATAGTTGGGTAATGGTAACTTCCCATGGTATCATCATGAACATACCACTGACATAATGGTGCAAGATTGGGGCTTACAAAAGTCACATCTATTGCAGAAGGATTACGTGTTGGATAGTTAATAGTGGTAACAGAGCCATCATTTAGTATACATAAATCATTGTCATCAATGAGATTGTATAGATCAGTACCTCGGGACTTTGTTGTGGTACATCCAAATGCGATGTGATGTGCATTAAAATCTCCACTTACAAATATAGGTTTTGGTAGATTTCTAATAATATTTTGAAGTTTATTTACTCTTACACGACCCCTCCTGGGAGGGCAATATACACACAATATTGTTATGTTACCTATTTCACTAGATAGTGATATTGCAACAGTTTGAATATCTTCATAGAAGATAGTGTCTAGAGCACTGTATTTTAAGTATGGCTTTATCAATATTGCTACACCATTGCATGGATTAGCAGAATTTTTGTAGTAAATGTTATAGCCAGGGATGCTAAACCTTTGGTTTTCTTTAAACCAAGTTTCATTCAATAAACAGATATCAATATTTTCATTATGTAAAAAATTTATAAGTAATGCTTTTTTGCTATTGGCACTTTGGATATTATACTGGGCAATACGTAACCGTGAAATTATATTGTTTGTATTTAAATCCATTATATTAAGTTAAATTTTTAATTAACATATCTTTGATGTTTGATGTGTTTATAGGCACATCATCATTTTTATTTCCCAATTCTATTAGAGTACGTACAAGGGCCATTAGAATTTCCTTATTTTGTAATATTTGACTTTTAATAGACAAAGTATTTTCTTGTATTTTACTACTTGTACTTACATTATTTACATTCATTTTAACAGGTTGCATATTTTCTACAGGTTTTTTATTTACAATCTTAACAGGAAGCATAGGAAAATTCTTTTCAAATTTCGTTTCTGTTGCACTTGCATAAGAAATTTTTGTTTTCTTTTCTAAAATTTTCTTCATTTTAACTGGACAAGTTCTAGATATGGCAAGATGTGGTCCACTACAGTTAATGCAACAAAGTTCACTTGGTTTGTCGCAATCTTTATATGAGTGATCTCCAGAACAATAACTACAACGCTGTTTACCATTACAAATCTTAGCTGAGTGATTAAATTTAAAACAACGATAACATTGCTGCAGAGGAGGAATATATTCAAACACACGGTAAGAGAATAAATCATATTGAACGTTATCTGGTAGGGTGTTGGACAAAAAAGTGATGCTGATGGTCTGTAAGGGAGTACGTGTCTGTCCTACTTTCTTGGTGAATCTTCTTACTGCTACTATTTCATATGCTGAAGTAAGTTTTGTATACAGCTCTTTATTCGAGATATTTTGGGGCACGAATCGAATAATGCCAGTGCGTTCTATTTGCGCCGCTGGGATATACGCTTTAAAATTATATTTTGTCAGGAAGGCCTTATTGTTAATGAAATTATTGGCAGTATTGTACTGCTTAAATAGGACAACTATTTTGTTGGCGTTAGCTCGCCGTATAGCTACCACACCTTTTACTTCCGTTGTGAATATATGATTGAGATATATTGGGCTTTTGTTGCCCAATTTTTCATTCTCCATTGCCTCAACGAAAACCTTAAACTCAACATTTGTTGAAGTTTCTGGATAAAGTCTTATATAATTTGGTTTAAAATAAGGTTTATAGTCTGATACCTCACCGCCGCCGGTAATATTTAGGTCCTTTCGCTTTCGCGTTTTCGGGTCCGGGGGACCATCCCCCTCGCCCTCGGTCACCTCCATCAATTACTAATTGTCAATATTTACACAACTTTAGTCCATAAAATTATCAAATAATTAATATTTACATTAAATTTTTAAAATGAGGGAAATTTACGCGCGCTCTTTTTAAATTCCCGCCAAAGAATCTACGTCACTCTCGCGATGATGTTAGAATTGCTATATAAAATAAATAAATGTATACTGTTAGACGTAAAACTACAAAAATAATGTAGACTTGTTTAGAATTTTTTGTTTTACTACTCATAGATTTAAAATACTATAAGGATAAATGTTTGATAATGTTTTGTTTAGAAATTTCAGTTATTAACGAAAAATAAAATAAATAAACAGCTCGAAATAAATTCATTTATTGGAATGGCAGCACTCGACTACATATTTTTCAATGCGGCCTGTAGAGATGCAACCAATCTGAATCGACTAATTATAATGCACAATGCGATCGTTGATATAGTTATTAATTTGTTCTTGGACTCGAGTAAAACTTATTTCTCATCTCTATTCCATGTTTTTTTCCAAATTCTCCATGACATTTGAGGAACTGTCATAGAATATTGTTTTTTTTGTAATAATTAATGCGAACGATTTTAAACTGCGTGAATCAATAAAACTAAATGATTTGGAGGATACAGCGCTGTATTGAAACTGCGTGTTAAGCTCAGTTAAGATTAGTTATTATAGTGAAAATGTTCCGAAAGCCCGCTCCGGGTAAAAAACCCAATTTATCACAGGTGAGTCATGCTGCTTATTATTTTATTTGCACAACTTAGGGTCTTATCCGGTTCTATAAGCGCGATTACTGCCAGTTTATTTGTAGGGACAAGTCATTGTTGATAGGCTACAGTAAATCTTTGAGGTTGGCCTAAAGAGTCCCTTATCAGCTGATTAGTAATTTGAAAACAAAGGGCTG
Organism: Hypena proboscidalis; assembly: GCA_905147285.1. Classification (NCBI taxonomy): domain Eukaryota; kingdom Metazoa; phylum Arthropoda; class Insecta; order Lepidoptera; family Erebidae; genus Hypena; species Hypena proboscidalis. The sequence goes on from LR990130.1 coordinate 21,037,318, forward strand.
TGGAATACTTGACTGTTAAATTTATTGCTGTATACATTGCGTGCCCTCTTTGTTAAGAAAAATAAACAACTTGAACATAAGGGTTAAGCACATAACTACTATATTTAAAACAGGATAAATTGTTGGACTTTCTTTGTAATGCCCATATTGTTTATTTTGAATAATCATATCAATGTTGCCTGATAAGATGATTAACAATATTATCTACTACAATGATGACTAGGAATCATGCTCAGCTATTCCTCTTGATTTAAAAGGTAAATTAACCATCTGACTTGGCAAATCCTTACATGTGGGATGTTATGCATGTAGGAATCCTTTGTTCATAGTGGTTTCGAAATATTTCTCTTAAATTTTTGAGTAAAACAAGAGTTAATCCAAATATTTAATTAAAACCAAAATAAATTTATATATATTTAATTCCTCAAAAGGTGTTTGAACTTTTTATCTATTTCATTTGTTTAGAAGATTACAGATTACATATGATTTTGGTCTTATACAAGGAAAACCATAACAAAAATTCATCCATGGCACAGTGTTCCATATGGAATGGAATTAATGGATGATTTATCATTAATATTGTGGCTGTTACTTGTATATGATAAACTTTAACTCAAAATAACTGATTAATAATAAAAATATATATTTTACCAAAGCAAATAACAGAAAGACTTGGCAGTCATGGGGAGAGATATTTAACCTGCTGTGAGACACACCCATACACTGGTGAAAAAAAAAAAAAATTAGTTGCTCTTCAATTATTTTCTGAACAAACATACATTTTTATTGTACACTAGTTGAGCTCCACTTGTTTAGCTACGTTAAACATTACTGGTCTGCTCCTGTGAGTGTCATGTTATATCAATCTTCCGGGCCTTTTCCCAATTGCAATAGGGTTTGCTTCTTGTCTAACAGATTTAGCTATATATTTTTTACGTGGAGTGATTGCCATCAGACCTCACAACCCAGTATGAGCTAATACTCTTTGTAAGACTAGTTAGCCTCTGACTACCCGTAATCCTCAAAAATAGCTTAAGTTGTTGACCTTTATAGTCAACTATATGCTACAAAATTTTACCTGCTTTGAATTTTACCCAAAATAATTAGACATACAAAGATTTTTTTTCAAGTACCTTTTTACGCAATAAATAGCTTACAAAAAATATAAATATTTTTTCAATACAAACTGACACAACAATTTTTTATTTATGTTAATCATTAATATTGTTTTACATTTTCAACTAGAATTATTGATTATGGGATCTAAAATATATTTTTTTGTGCTGTGGTCAGTCAATTATGTGAAAGCAAGTCAAATGGTGGTTGAGCTCTTGTGAATGAGCTTGAGGGCGGCAGCACCACCGTCTCACCTTTAAGCTGCCGCAAAATAGTAGTGCTTCCATTACTGTGTTCCAAGTTGGTGGTGATATCAGGCCCTGAAATTACTGGCACATGAGGCATAAATGCATAATACCATATTCCTCAGCTGCAGCGACACATCTATAATCTGCTTTTGTGGATTGTTGATGTCCATGGGCTGTACTCCACTTACCATCAGGTGGACTACACGTTCGTTCGCTGTGGGCGTAGTATAAAAAACTACGCCCACAGCGAACTGCAGTTATTTACTTAACTACTTAGAGACTTATTCCAGTGACGGCAATATTGCTGGATATGAGCAAGGCTTTCGATTTTGTTCACCATAGATTACTTCTGCATAAATTAGATAGATATAGTAGGGGATTTTCTTACCTTAGTAATATGGTTATTAAATGAAAGGTCATAAAAAGACACTGTGATACTTGTTTTTCTATTTTAAATTCATAATTTTTTAAGCAATCAGGTTTTTTGTTTTCAAAATAATAATTTTATTCACCAGTACCATAGAAATCTTAATAATAAGGCAATAGAAATGTCAAAGACGCGTGACCTTGTCGCCGCGCATCTGTCAAGTCAAACACAAGTGCGAGTTGAGGAATTGTCGTCTTAATGTCATCGCAAAAAGAATAATTTTGTTTGCAGGAATACAAGCGCATTTGTCTAATCGAACAACAGTGCGAGTTGAGGAATTGTCGTCTTAATGTCATCGCCAAAAAGAATAATTTTGTTTGCAGGAATACAAAAAGTGGTATTTGAAAAACGGCGACATGCGTCCCAGTGTTAAAAGATAGTCGATAGCATTTCTATTGACTAGTTATTAAGATTTCTATGACCAGTACAGTAGTAGTTTCTTAATAATAAAAGCAATATAGTAACATAGTAAACTAACCAAATTTAAATCATATATGTTTGAATAGTTAGTAGATGTGATGTAGATGAAGTTTTTGCAGATGTATATATATGTTGCCGTAGAGGTGTTAAGTAAATTAACAACATAGTATTCACTAAATTTTATTCAACCTTTCTAACCAATATCATCTTCCAGTTTGGTCTCATAGACATCCCGGATATCAACGACAATGATGACGACATGGCCCTGTCTGATGATGACATGGACTTGGAAGCAGAGCTGGCCGCCATCAGCGGAGGTGGTGGAAAGAGACCGAAGCCCAAGAAAGCTGCTGTACCTGCCGCTAACTTAGATGCCATGATTGCTGAGAGCTTGAAAGATTTGCCATCCGATGAGGAGGATGTTTCTGGTTTGTTGTTTTTTTTTGTGTCAAACTGTACTAACTAAAATACTAATATTTTGATATAATATATTATATATAAGTAATATAATACAGCCTGAACATAAATCTTTGGAATATGTAATTGTTAAAACATTATGGAAGGATTTTATGAAATTCATTACACAGTGGGCATTTGAAAATTCGAAATTCTATTGTTTTTTTTGGCATTCTTTATCTCAATTGTAGAGTAACGTAAGAGAGAAATAATAAAAGCCATCCAAGTTGTAGCATTAACTGGGTATTAGTTACAACTTACAACAATCAATTTTAAAGTATTGAGACCTTTAATAATACTTACAGGTGATGAAGAAGACCCAGATCTCCTGAATGAATTGAAAGAACTAGCCATAGACGACGACGAGGCACCTCCTCCGCCGCCCCGTACGTCTCGCCCCGCGCCGCCTCCGCCTGGTGCTTCAATTAGTACAGATAGCAGCATTGTTAGCTTGTTACAAGATAGGATCACCAACTATACTGTGGCGGAGAAGAATGCTAAAGTAAATGGAGAAAGCAGTCGGGCTAGGAGGTAAGAAAATATTATAAATTTTTGTACATATTATTCTTAAATTCGGATATGTCTACTGTTTTAAAAGATATATGTAATATCTAGACTTAATCTATTAGTTCGAAGATACCCGTATAAAGATACAATCCTTAATGTATAATCCCTGGAGGTTTTATACAATACAAATAAGTAAAGTAAGTTGAATAAGAGAGTGGTTCATTGAGTCATCACAAGTTTCTATTCATGTAGCAGAAAATAAGATAGCTTATGTGAGAAACAGTGAGTAATTTCCCTTTATTAGAGTGATATAATAATCTGTATCATTACTGCAGTAAAATGTAGGTTTTGATTCAAGGCCATATCTGTTTAAATCCTTGTGTGATCTTGCCTTATATAGGGTTACCCCATTTAAGGCAAGATCACTTGTGTCTGTGTGTAATCATAATGTTTTTATAGCACAGTATAAACAGATTATCAGATCACCAACAGATCATGGTAAAGAAAACCGCCTGAATGCCTTGAATGTGCGAAGGTGGTCTCTAATTTGGATTATACCATGGGGTATCATTAGGAACATTAGATTTTTACTTCTTAAAAATTTCCATAGATGGCGTTATGTGTAGCAATGCAAAAATAATAAATTGTTATAAACGCTATTGTTCAACTTTTGACCAAAATATGATTTTTAAAAAATAAAGCACGTATATATAAAACGTTAAAAGCATTCTTCAATTATTTCAAAGTGATTTGAGAGAAAAAAGAAATCAATGTCTTTAACTCTTCAGTCGCCGTCTTTGATACGGCACAAAATGTAAAAATTTCATGCGGTTAGGTTATTTGTGGCTAATAGATGGCGCTAATTTCAATTTTATTTTAACATTGTATGAGTGTGTGAGTGCATATTGAGTTATAAACAAATTAGAGTTCGACGCTTTTGTCACTCAACATGTTAATTTAATGGACATTCACTTACGATGACGCGTTTAGTTTCTGAGGCTACGATTGCCTTCCAATAAAAGTTAGATATAAAATCATCATCGAACTTTTTAAATTATATATTAAATACATGTTTTTCTAATAATGTAAGTAATCAAATGTATTTTATTTTTTTATTAATCTAAAATAATATAGATATCAATTGTCATGTGATGTACTTCGAACAGAAACAAAATGTTTTTCTGCAATGTTACTCAATGTTTATTTACAAAGGAACGGGCGCGTGTTTCCTTCACTTCGGTAGAAGTTTTCGGATTGTTTGTGGATATTTTATGCGAGATGTTTTTCAGATCTTTTTACAATTAAATAAATAAATAATTAATATATTTATATTGACATTATGGATATCAATAAAGTAAATAACGTAACTAACACTCAAATGAAGAAATTCATAAAAAAAAGAACAAACAAATGTTTATATAAAAAAATTAGGAGTTGAAAAGAATGATCGGTATTATTAAGAAAAACTATAATATAAGAAAATAATAGGATAAAAGATGTGAATGAAAAACAATATTATTAATGTCAATAAGTATGAAGAAAAATGTTATTAATTTGTTATTAATAACATTTTTCTTCGGAAAATAATTGCGATTTTATGAAGATTTTTTTTTATGAAAAACAAAGCGCACCCCTAGATACACTAGTGGGTATTTACATACATGTTTTTTGTATTGAGTGATATGACTAAAACCTCCCTTGTCTTCTTCCTTCAAAGCAATCTTAGTCTAGCTAAAAATTTCGATGATAAGATTGCTACAAAAATACGTTTTTGCGAACGAAGACAGTTGTAGGAACAATGCTAAGCAAACATGATTGCACGTTTTTATAAACAGATTTTAGATTTTTCGATCAAACTTTACCAGAAATAAATAAAGATTTTCTTTTGCAACTTTTTTTTTGACATAAGACGTTTTATTTGAAGTAGGTATAGGCAAAATAAGTAACAACGTTAAGTAGGTATTATATTATTATCGTCCTTGGGAACAACAGAAGATTGACTCCCAAACGTAAGTCAAGTAAATGTAAAAATTATACCTACACCTCTCCTGAGGTACCCACGACCACGTGCACGCAAAATTGAAACTTATAACAGCGCGCGAACTGTGAATGTTCTATAGTCGCTTCTATAGTTCCAGATAGATAAGTAAAGAATAAAAGTCATTGATCCGACTTCTACCAAAAAGTCAATAAAATTACGATAGCGATCGGCGGTCATTAAAAACTGTCGCTAATTACTGCATCGATCGAGTTGCATAATACCGGTTAATCAAACACCTCTTATCGCAAGGTATTAAGTAAGAAATACGTAAATTAGGGGCATAATTTGTGGTATTTTTTTCATGTTCAAAAATACATATTAAAACAATGAAATAATAATATGTAATTGCTATTGTTTACGTAATTCAAAAATAAATAATTTATAAATATTATAAATTATATAAATTGTATAAGTTTTCAACTTATGTATCAATCAAAGAACATGCCATCATTACATTTATTTATTTAGCTGTAACTAATTTTCATAGAAGTAAACAATTAATTATAAAATAACCGAATTTTTTAATTTCTTAACAAAAAATAAGATTTTTTGGGATATGCCCGCATACTCGGCGCTGAGTGTGACGTCAGAGTGAGTCAGGGGTGCTCAATCCAATAGAGCTCGTATGATGGGCGGACACTAAAAGTCACGTTGCTCGACACAATACCTACTACATTTAAATTAAATGATTTTAAAACATTATTTAATGATGCCTTCAATCAGGTAACGCCTGAAAAATGGCAAAATTGTGTCGAGCACGTCAAAAAAGGAGCAGCCGTGATTAGAGATCTTGACCATCAATTAGACAAAACAGCCAATCGCTTTATTATACATGTAACAGACACTTCAGAAAGTTAAAGTTCCTCGAGTGGCACAGACATAGATTCTGAATTCTCTATTTAAAAAAAAATCTATTCATAACTATGTGCCTGTACCCGTTTGAAATAAATGAGTTGAATTTGATTTAAAAGTTTTATTGAGTACTAACATTCCGAAATAAATACGACTAAATAAAAAAGGTTCAAGGTTTTGAACAAAAGGTTTGTGACTCACGCCAAGTGAGCGCGACAAGGACGCCCTTTACCGCGATACCTTTGTTTTGCTCGTTTTAGCGACACCTCCCTTATATTTTTTAGTTTAGTCTAAATCAAAATCAATTGCAATAGAAAGGAATCATTATTTTATTACATTACATTTCATTAAAAAAACTTTAAATTTTAAAACTTTAAAATATCGTTTGATATTTTGAATGCAGCAGTGTTATAGCGTTGTAGAAGGTCAAACGTAATGGTAATGATACTGACTGACACGCACACATGCAGATAATAATATATTGGCAGCTTTGGCACGCACACAGACACATTCTCACGCACACAAGGACGTCATGTACCTGATGTTACCTTTTGCAAAAGCTAGATGGCGTTGAGGTAGTGCGGTTGAGACTACTCACAAGTACGGCCATCTATTGGCATAAAAAATGAATTAAAATAGCCCCCAGAATAATATTTTTTAGGGTAGCGTCAATTTTTTGTATGAGATTGGGTATCTGTACTAGTATTATATTATCTGTGATTATACTCACCATTATAGTATTCAATGTTGAAGCTTAAATAGGGCCTATCAATATCAATCTTCTAATAATTTGTATCGTATTTATATAAAATATAAAATATAATATATAAAAAAAATTATTGTTTTTCTTTAATTTAATGTTTTGAAACTACAAGTATGTGCAGTGCTTGAACAGTAGATGAGTCACTATTTTGTCACCAACAGGTTCAACAGAGGATTAAAAACGCTAAACGACCTACTAAAACAAGCAAAGAATGGCCGTCCAATCAAAGATGAGGATATTCCCCCTCCAGTACTAGTAGGCAAGCCTGCAGACCCACAGCCAGCTCCCACAGCGCCGGCCCCGGAACCGGAGCTAGAACAGCCTCTGATTGACTTTGGACCGCCAGAGCCCACTCCACCGGAGCCCACTCCACCGGAGCCCACCCGACCGGAGCCTAGTCCTCCAGAACCAAGTCTACCTGAACCGCCGGCATCTCCACCGCCACCGCCGGTATCAAGTGAAACTCCTCTGAGTGAAGAGAAGCAGCAAGGACTGCAAACTATATTGAGTAAGTGATGCATTTGTTTCTTCGGTTGACTGATCACATTTTTTGCTTGGAATTGGTACTAATTTAAATACATAGTTTATTTTTATTTTAAAACTTCTTGCACATAATAAGTGTACAATGGCATTCTCTACCAGCCAACCGTAAGGTGGTGCAGAGATTACAAAGTTAGGCGCAGTAATAAATGTTCCAATTAAATAAGAAATGTCTAATCCTAAAACCATACTATACTTATTATAATAAATACATAATATTATATGAAATCATAACGTTTAATAAGTATATATACATACTATTATATAAATAAAACATGATAGATAATTTTTTTATGGCTCTGCAGAAGATTGTTCACACCATGTTGTGACATTGAGCAGACCATTATATATAGGTATTAGCTAATAGTTCCGTAGCTGGTTAACAATTTACTGGTCTTTGTTTTGTTTTTTCATGGAGTACCATGTATTTTATGTCCATCCTTGATAAAACTAAGTCTATTTCTCGGAATAAGCTCAATGCTTACATTGCTCCTTCAATACCTTTCTAGGACTTCAAAAGGAATTCAAAGCTTCAGCTTTACACTCGAAGCACGCTGGCAACAAGGCCTTAGCACTCGAGTACCTCAAGGTGGTCAAACAGTTCGACATGGTGGTGGCCGCATACAAGGCTGGCCAAGAAATGGATCTGAATGAACTACCCACCCCCAGTATGATCGCTGCTGCATTCAATTCGCAGAAGACTGAAGATGAAACGCAGAAGTCACCTGGTAAGAAATAGAAATAGTTTTTTTTTATAAAGTAGGTATTATTTTACAATCGGTGTTTTAATAAATTATGTTCACTACAATTATCCAAGAAGGTCAAATCATAATGTTTTAACTAAACATAAAAAATATCTAATAATATCTGACAACTAATATAAAAAGCATCAAATTTGTATACTAAGTTTGTATTATGAACTGGCTTACACATATTTATGTAGGATCTTATAATTAATTTATTATCTACCACTATTACAATTTTAACTTACTTATTTACTTCTAACATTTTTAAAACTAAACTGACTACATATATATTAACATAATAATTTTCACATTATCAGATAAATCAGCTTTTAAAAATTCAGCCAGAGTAAAAACATTTTGTTGTTTTGTTTTAACAAAATTGTAAACCTAATTTCTTAATACATTAAAAAATATAGTAAATATTATGCAAATCTTGATGCAAAAGCCACCATTCTCTTCAAACACGTACAGTAAACGAAATAACAGTAAATAAAATAATATTTTGTTAACAGAGCCTCCACCGGAGCCTGTAGCTGAGAGCCCTGGTTTGACAGCACCAACTTCCATCCTCGAGGGATTACAACAGAGACAAGCTGCTTTTGAGGTAATCAACCGATGGTTCTCTGGTTTTGGAAATATAAATAAATAAAAAAAAATATATATTATATTATATTTATATATTTATTCAGAAAATATAAATTTAAATTTAAATTGAATGGTTATTAAAAAATAAAGAAAATGTAAAGCAAATGGCCAAAAATCGCCTGCACTAGGCTAGGCCTGTCCTGCTGAGATTTTTAAATAACAAAATTACAATATTTTTGTAATGGCGGTGTGTTTACATATTTAATATAAGTAGTATGGTTCATAGTGCTACAAACTTATCATAGGAATTAAAATAATTATTATGGAAAACTAAAATAATAAATTCTTACAATAATGAGATCAGTAGTATCATGTTATATTGCATAAAACATTGAAATTATATTATACTTTTATAATATTCCTGTAGCAGGTAGCAGCGATAGCCTAGTAGGAGACCGCAGGACTGCAAAGTCAAAGGTCTCGGGTTCGAACCCACGGCACACACCTCTGTCAACATATCGTTAAAATTCGCCTTTTCGAAGATATGTGTGTATTTATCATATAAAATATCGCTCGCTAACGGTGAAGGGAAACATCGTGAGGAAACTTGCATGCCTGAGAGTGCCTAAAAAGTACTCGAGGGAGTGTGAAGTCTACCAATCTGCACTTGACCAGCGTGCTGGGCTATGGCCTAACCCTTCTCATCATGAGAAGAAACCCGAGCCTAGTAGTGGGACATGTATTAGATACAGGTTTGCTATACTATATTCATCAGGTGTATTGCAAGTCCATTCGTTACATACATTGATATTAACGAGTATGGTTGATCAGTAAATTTGAGGTTATTTATAACGTAATTTTCCTGTTTCCAGGAACAAGAAGCCAAAGCAAAAGAACAAGGTAACGCCTCAAAAGCCCGTCGCTTGGTTCGTATAGTGAAGCAGTACAAAGACGTCATCATACTTCACGCCGCTGGCCATGTTACAAACATTTCTGATTTACCCGTGCCTGCTGGACACGGACCCTTGCCTGATGAAGGGGTGAGTAGTTTTAATCGTATTTTTATTAAAACTGACGTGAGTTTGTAACATTATTAAAATTATGAAATACGGGTGTTACTCACGTAATGTTGGTCTTTTTAGTCGACCGCGGTTTCGCGAGAGAGTGCGATACGTCGCGCCTGAGTCGCAGCCAGTCTTGCACTCTCTTGATAGGCGAAACCGCGGTCGACTACATTACGTGAGTAACACCCGTATTTCATAATTTTAATAAAGTTTTAATGGTATTTGAAGAACCACGTCAGGTAACAATACAGCACAGAAGTCTGACAACAAGTTTAACCTATCTTATTATATAAAATAAATAAATTTAGATTTTTTACATTAGATACATTAGATTTTGACGACCAGATGCCGGAGTGGGTAGTGTACCTGCCTGCAACGCCGAGGTCGTGGGTTCGATTCCCATTTAAGACAAATCTTTGTGTGCATGAACATGGGGGTTTGTCTTAGTCTGGGTGTTTCTATGTATAAAAAGTATGCATTTACAAAAGAAAAGTGTAAATGTATTAGTATCGGTTATTCTAGTACCCATAGTATAAGCTCTGCTTAGTTTGGGACTAGATGGCTTTGTGTGTGAGATGTGAAATATTTATTTTATTTATTTATTTATTATAAATAGAATGCCAAAAGCAGTTACACTATCCAATGGTCCCAATGACAAGATCAAATACACATATTTAGTCACAACAAAAGTGTCAGAACAAATCTTTGTGAATCACACAAAGATTTGTCCCATGTGAAGATCGAACCCACAACACCAGTGCAGTGGAGAGTGGCGACGCGACCGCTTAAACCACTACACCACACATGCAGACATGTATATATAGACGTGTATTATATGGACCTGTACAACGTTGTGGCAGTTAAATGGTTATATAGCTGTTCTGTAAAATCTTGATATCCAACTGTATCTGTAAGACTCCGATAAGACAAATCCTAGGGTCCGAAACGCTTATTATCAGATTTTGTTAGCACTGTGAGCAATTTTATCTAAAGCAAAAGCCGGTCCGATTGACTTTTAGCTCGCCAATATCGATACTGTTAGCTTCCCGGAATTTCATTGTTTACTATTTATGAATGTCAAAAGCGTATGGGTGCATACTATTCCATGTTTTATATTAAAAAAAAAAATGTAATGCTTTATTATTATATAGGTGTAGTTGTTTCTTATTTATGTAATTTAGTTGTTTTTTATTTATATAATTTGATTTAGTAGTTGTGTAGACACAAAATATTATGTTATTATCAGTGTGACAACAGAAAAAAAAAATTACATATTAATTTTTTTTTCTGTTGTCACACTGATCCCTACTCACTGGGCGCATCAGAATGATCAGCGCTGCGGTGCTTTTAGCGCTGCAGTATTGTGCTGAGATGCGTACCATTTCCGGCATTTTAAATAATGTTTTTATTTTATTATATTTTTTTTAGTTTTAGACGCAATTATGCCAGAATAAATGATTTTTCTTTCTTTCTTTCTTCTTTCTTTCGATTCGGATCTTAGCATAAGTAAAAGTGTATGATTGTATCACACCTTATTGTATTCTTACAGGGCCCCTCGCGGCCGCCCACCGCAGCGCCCCGCCCTTCTCCGGCAGCGCCCCCTACGCCGCCGGCCCCCCGCCCCGCCCCGCGTCCGTCCGCGTCTCGTCACGATAAACAGATAACGTTTTTATTGATGAGACAAAAGCAGTTTAAAGATGCCGCCATTAAAGCTAAGAGGAATGGTGAGTAATTCTCAATGATGCAATACCCATCGGAGCTGGTACTTAGATTGAAATTAAAATTTATCTAAGCTTCGGTAATTCAAATCATATTATTTTTAACTTCTAATTGATTATTTTTATAGCATTTAGCTATGCTTAGTAAATTATACTAAGAAACAGTTGAAAAAGATATGGGACCGACAGGACTTGAACCTGCGACCTTACTGCACACCGGGCAGCCGCTTTAGCCATCCAGCTACGGTCGCCTCTTACCTGAACCCTAAATTTCTCAACTGTATGATACTTCATGACGTCACGTTCATCCATTTGTTCCTATCTTAAGTAGGATACTTATTTTTATTAGAAATCTTTTTTTAATTCTTTAGATTGTTGACGTGTTCAAGCGTCTTGGGGTTTATTAAATGATTTGACTTTATTTGAAAATTATCTCATCCTATTCCCAGCTGTATCCTTAAGCTACAATCCGTCTCATTCGTTTTTATATTTGTTAAAAAGTACAGGTGTACTTTTATACCCGGGCACAACATAGCGACATTTAATGAAATCGAAAAAAAAAAATACCGGCCATTATTTCCTAAACAAATTGAGCATTGAGATCATGCAAAGGGGTTTGACCAATTCACTGTGGATTGTTTTCCGCTGCTGTGCTATCTATTCTGTGGCTATGTGAAGATAAACACTGCTGTATTATATGAAGAATAATATAAGAGTTAGATATTTTAGAGCCGGATATTTTAATAGTAAGCCGGATTTTTCATGAAGAAAGTTAGTGAACAAATGATAACGTGATTATTCTATGAAAAAAAAAAATAATCAGCGCCATTCATCCTTCATGTTTAAATAGAAAATCACTTTTTTTTATTATTATGTCTCTTATTACTAGATAATTACAAATATTTACTATCATATATATTCGTCACACAAGGTTGGTGGCGATACAGTTTTTGAGCATTGCCTTTGCTCTCGACGCGATTTTATTTTTGTAATATCTTTTTAACCTAACCACGTCTAGAATCTGTGATTTTAATACATTTCGGTATGTCGCTTCCATCCTGTATGTATTAGTGATGAATTTATTGGAATCACTTTTGTGTTGATTGATGATGAGAGTTAGAGACCTCCTTTTGGTTACTCATTATTGCACTTCGAGCAAGGTTGCACCTGCGCTATATTATTATATTTAATTTTGACGACCGGATGGCGGAGTGGGTGGTGTGCCTGCCTGCGTCGCCGAGGTCGTGGGTTCGATTCCCACTTAAGACAAATCTTTGTGTGCATGAACATGGGGGTTTGTCTTAGTCTGGGTGTTTGTATGTATAATAAGTATGTATTTACAAAATAAAAGTATATATGTATTAGTATCAGCTATTCTAGTACCCATAGTACAAGCTCTGCTTAGTTTGGGACTAGATGGCGTTGTGTGTGAGTTGTGGAATATTTAATATTTATTTATTTGTATGTACGATATATAATTTAATTTGTATTTTTTACATTAGAGCGCCAGAAGCAATTACACTATCCAATGGTTTCAATGACAAGGCCAAATACACACATCTCTCGCACAAGCACACCCACAAACAAATCTTTGTGAATCACATAAAGATTTGACCCATGTGGGAATCGAACCCACACCACACGTGCAGACAATATACTTTCCTCTAGTTTTTTTTTAATGATTCTAGGTAACATAGAGGCAGCGAAAGAATACCTTCGAGCCGCTAAAGGATTCGACTCGGTGATCGACGCGGCGAAAGGTGGACTCGCCGTCGATCTCAATTCGTTACCGCTACCTCCTAGCTCTCACGAGGACTTGGAACATACGTGAGTATACTATGATATCTTAGAAGCTTAATAATAGGCTTGATGACTATTTTTTTTGTATGTAATTGAATCACCTCTGATTTTAGAAACATCATTAACTTTGATATCACTTAAGCTTTCTATTTTAAATTCACACATCTACAATAGCGTGACAAAGATAAAGATAAATTTGGATATTTTTACATTAGATAGAACGCCAGAAGCAATCACACTATCCAATGGTCCCAATGACAAGGCCAAATACACACATTCACTCACTCAAGCACACCCAGTCTCAGAACAAATATTTGCGAATTACACAAAGATTTGTCCCATGTGGGGATCGAAAGCACAACTCCAGTGCAGTGGAGAGTGGCGAGGCGACTGCTTAAACCACTACACCACACGTGACGTCACGCTTGACTATTTTGTATGACAATGTGAAGTTATGAATTTAGTTTAATAGTTTTATGAAAATCGTTTTATTACAAAAGTTTACTTCATAAAACCTGTAGTACCAAGCGAAGACCCGATCGTTTGACAAAACGACGGCTAAAGATTTTATTGCCTTCGGCAGGTAAGACGTGATTAAAACAGCATCTTAGCGAAAACACAGATTATAGAACTAGATGGAGAGAACAAGCTTGTTGTCGGCTTGGTGATAAAATGATATCTACAGACGATAAACATTAACTTTATTTTTTTTAAATACGACGCTCGCACTGCAATTTTTTTTGTACTTTAAAAATGGACTCGCCCATGAATCTTTGAATGATCATGAAATGAGTCATGCGCCATGCCCATTGCGAACCCCTAGAGGTACCACAAAAACAGTCATGAATGGCATGATGAATGTATAACTATACTAAGAAACAGTTGAAAAAGATATGGGACCGGCAGGACTGTACGGGACTGTAACGAAATGACGTTTCATACAGTTGAGAAATTTAAGGTTCTGATAAGAGGCGACCGTAGCTGGATGGCTAAAGCGGCTGCCCGGTGTGCAGTAAGGTCGCAGGTTCAAATCCTGCCGGTCCCATATCTTTTTCAACTGTTTCTTAGTATAATTTGCATAAAAATAATCAATTAGAAGAATGTATAACTGTTGCCGCTAAAACAACAAATACTAAAAACCAAATAAAATAAACATTTGAGGGGGGTTTTATAGATAATGGTACGGAGCCCTTCTTGCGCTGGTCCGACTCGCACTTGGCCGGTTTTTAATTATATTTGAATTAAATTAATTATATTTTCTTCCAGTTTCGACTTAGTGTCCGCCGATGACTGCAGCCCTGTCGATGGTCAAGCCATCGATTCTTCTGGCGCTGACGAAGATGTTCTATCAAAGCTACAGCAACAACTCAACGCACAACTCAAGCTGTGTCTCTCTAACAGAGACCATAACAGAAGTATGGGGAACATTGCTGAAGCTAATCGATTCGAGCATTTAGCTGTTGCCGTGAAGCAGGATCTAGATGTCGTAGTAGTGGCTAAAAGGTGAGTTAATCCACATTTCTCCAGTTATGTTTAGGTCCCATGTAGTGTTATCCGAACTTCAGCAACAACTCGTCACATAACTCAAGTTGTGTCTCTCTAACAGAGACCATATAGACTAGTGTCGACTATTTTTGAAACCATAAAAAATAATAGTAGGATGAAAATCGAAAAAAACTAAACAGGTTATATGAAAAAAGTGTAAATACAAAAGTTTTAAATCTTTTTATTACCAACAACTTTGCTATTCAAATTTTTTCCATTGGACTTTTAGTTTTGCCGGCAATCGTTAAAACCGTTTTTTACCCTTAAAACCCCCCTCCTCTTCCCCTTCCCGACCTCAGATCGCCCGTAAATTATTTTTCCTTTAATTTTTATAATATTCTCCTCATTTTGGGTTTCATCCTACTATTATTTTTTCACTTTTTATCATTTTTAAAGGGAACATAGTTGAAGCAATTTGATGTTGCTAAAAGGTAAGTTAACCCACACTTCACCTGTCATGTTTAGCTCCCTTGTAATCGGAGGTGAGCTTATCGCCATCTACAGGACACAGATCCATACTCCGTCTTCTAATGGATCAATTACAAAAACACTTTTGTTTGTACCGGCGATCGAATCCAAGACCCCACGGTCGAAGCACTACCGCTACAGCAACTATGCATTCTATATAAATACTAGCTGTTACCCGCGACTTCGCCGAAATTGAAATAGAGTGAAAAACATTAACAAAAAAGATGATAATTGATGAGTTATCGAGCGGTGTGAAAAATGATTAAATTACTAAAATGGCTATTAAAAATAGGGGTTGGCGATGAAAGGGTAAAAATGTAGTGTTGAATGTATTTTTAATGCCACATTATAGAAAAATAAAAACAAAATATGTTGTCCAAAAAATCAGTAAAGCGACACGAGAATTTTATATATAAGATAACCATGAATATATTTAAAAATATCCTTTTTTCATTTTTCAGCTTGGACAATAGTCCACCTAAGTTCCACTACGAGACTCGTCTTTACTCAGTCATCCAATGCAATACGGACCTTAACGAGAACGATCTAGAGCTCACAATCGTTCGAGGCATCTCTTACAACGTGCAGAACCCTAAAGATGTGGATACCTATGTCAAGTTCGAGTTTCCTTATCCACCGGTTAGTATATCTTATACATTATAGTATGTCTTCTTATAAATTTGGATTTTTACATTAGATAGAACGCCAGAAGCAATTACTCCAATGGTCCCAATGACAAGGCCAAATACACACATTCACTCACACAAGCACACCCAGTCTCAGAACAAATCATTGCGGATCACACAAAAATTTGTCCCATGTGGGGATCGAACCCACAACACCAGTGCAGTGGAGAGCGGCGAGGCGACCGCATAAACCACTACACCACACGTGCAGAGGAACAGGGTGTGATGTTTCTCCACCACAAAGGGAGGATCCTCCGACCAGGCTCGGTGGTATTGTCTGGCTGACAGCTGTCCAACGGTGGCGTATTAGAAGTTGTATTTATGTACAGTTGCTGTGAACATTTCGCTATCGCGATTCAGCGCTCTTTGACAGTTGTGACGAGTGTGTCACTTTTGACGTTGTCAATGTCAACCGTCATTTATTATGTGCGGAGACCGCCACATTATACTAGGAAATAAAAAAATATGACGACCGGATGGCGGAGTGGGTGGTGTACCTGCCTGCGACGCCGAGGTTCCCACTTAAGACAAATCTTTGTGTGCATCAACATGGGGGTTGGTCTTAGCATGGGTGTTTCTATGTATAATAAGTATGTAATTACAAAAGAAAAGTATATATGTATTAGTATCAGTTATTCTAGTACCCATAGTACAAGGTCTGCTTAGTTTGGGACTAGATGGCGTTGTGTGTACGTTGTGAAATATCTATTTATTATTTTATTAAATAGTTGGGACCAGCAGGATTTTTCAACTGTTTTTTAGTATAATTTTCTAAGCATAGCTAAATGCTATAAAAATAATCAATAGTACGTCTTTATAAAAAATCCAACGTGTGTGCCTTCCTATCCTTATCAAAAAAGTCATCCTGTAATGCTAAAAAAAAGTAGACCAGTTCGTGTCTCATGCTTAAATGGTCGTCTCGTACCCACTGCTTTAAAGAAATCGGGCGCTTGACCACGTCAAAACAAACATCAAAATACAAAAAATATAACCTAACTACTTAAATGATATTACTTATTGCATTAAATAAAATGATTTGACACCGTAGCTAGGATTAACTTTAATTCAACTTAGAAATTTTAATAAAAATCAATCCAAGTATCAGCTCCAATATATACAATCTATATTGTACATTCTACTGATACAGTAGTCTGCATACCAAAGATGTATTTGCCCTATTTGGTGTTTATTTATCCATATCTAATGAACTATTTGGTTTGACTCTTTTTGTTTTCCACAGCAGTAAAGAGATGATCTTTACTACCTACACTACCTAACCTAACATTTAAAACATCTCTTAAGTCTCGAATTAAGTTTGCATTTGTTTAAATTTTTATTTGGATTTTTTACGTTAGATAGAACGCCAGAAGCAGTTACACTGTCCAATGGTCCCAATGACACACATTCACTCACACAAGCACACCCAGTTTCAGGACAAATCTTTGCGAATCACACAAAGATTTTTGCCCATGTAGGGATCAAACACACAACACAAATTATGGATTAGTTCCCTGGCAAATAAAATTAAATGAAATGAAAATATCTGTTGCCGTTGTGATGCACGCCTCATGCTTCTCAGTATGAAAATTATCGTAAATAAAATAATTCATATATAGTAATTAGAATAAGTTGTGTGACTTATTTAAAAAAAAAATATTTGGATGTATATTTTGTTGTTTTACGTGCTAAATTATAAAAGCTAGATAGATGTACCACGGGGTGCGAGGGGAGACGGCGGGCGGCGCACGCTGCACCGGCAGTCGCGCTAAGGCATTGGGATAGGTCGCATGTCACTCGTCGCGCCTCGCCCACTTGTCTCGCGATTCGACGCCATTTATTGTTTTATTTTCTCGTACGGGGCCAGTGACCCGCTAACGCCTACAATATCTTTATTCCTTAGATTACACAAAGCACTTAAAATCGTCATACAAAAATAATTCTACTCTAAATTCGCGAAGCTTAAACTCACTTTCATCAATCATCACAATATCTTGAATGTGAATTTAAGTTGAAATACTCTAGATCATTGAAATACTTATGAACAAATCTTTGCGAATCACGCAAAGATTGGTATGGGACCAATCTAGGGATCGAACCCACAAACCAGCGTGGTTGAAAGCGGCGAGGTGACCGCTTTAACCACTACGCCAACCGTGCACTCGATTCGATGTAACAATACTAATTTTACTAAGAAACAGTTGAAAAAGATATGGGATCAGCAGGATTTGAACCTGCGACCTTACTGTATCCTACTTAAGATAGGAACAAATGGATGAACGTGACGTCACGAAATTACGTATCATACAGTTGAGAAATTTAGGGCTCCGGCAAGAGGCGACCGTAGCTGGGTGGCTAAAGCAAAGTTTCAAAGCTTCAAATCCTGCCGGTGCCATATCTTTTTCAACTGTTTCTTAGTATAATTTGCTAAGCATAGTTAAATGCTATAAAAATAAAAATAGGCAAAAAATAATCTTTGAATCTCCACTTTTCAGGATACACCAGTGTCGGACCGCACGGGGCTAATCAAAGACACGAACAATCCGGAATACAACGCGGCGTTCACTCTCGCCATCCAACGCAGCGCCAGGCCTTGCCAGCGGGTGTTCAAACGACACGGCATCAAACTTGAAGTGTATTCTAGAGGGTGAGTAGTGTTCACACGTATTTTTACGCTGTTAGTGATATTCTGAGCTAGTATTTAACCGACTACAAAAAGGAGAAGGTTCTCAATTCGATTGTATTTGGGAAATCAGACTGGACCGTAGCTGGATGGCTAAAGCGGCTGCCCGGTGTGCAGTAAGGTCGCAGGTTCAAATTCTGCCGGTCCCATATCTTTTTAACTGTTTCTTAGTATAATTTGCTAAGCCTAGCTAAAAGCTATAAAAATAATCAATTAGAAGTAAAGAAAATGCTGTCTTCAAATACTTTGACAATATGTTAATAAAAGTCAGAATGTCCAATTAGAAATCAAGAATCTTGAATCCGGTGTGTAGCATTTTCTTAGTTGAATAGAATTGAGGAATGAAATTACTTAGACAATTTTATAGTTTGTAAAACATTTGTAGCACCAGTAGTAAGTATTGTGGTTGTTAGTGCCTTTAAAAATGTCTATATATGTCCATCCTCTCTCTGGCTCCATCACAAAATCAGCGCTGCAGGGCTTTGTTGCACTGCAGCTTATGGCTGAGATGGTGACCATTTCTGGCAAATTTATATTTGAAGTGACAGCGAAGAAGAAGAAGCAGCGATAGCCGAGTGGGAGACCGTAGGACTGCTAAGTCGAAGGTCTCGGGTTCGAACCCACGGCACACACCTCTGTCAATTAATCGTTAAGTTCGTCTTTTCGAAGATATGTGTGTATGTCGTATACATTATCGCTCGCTAACGGTGAAGGAAAGCATCGTGAGGAAACCTGCATGCCTGAGATTGCCTACAAAGTGCTCGAGGGTGTGTGAAGTCTACCAATCCGCACTTGGCCAGTGTGGTGGACTATGGCCTAACCTTTCTCATCATGAGAAGAGGCCCGAGCCCAGCAGTGGGACATGTATTAGATACATGGCTGCTACTACTTTATATAGTTGTTGCTCTTTTATAGTACAATAGTGTATATTAACAATAGTATTTTTATATAACAAAGTTATCTTTGGGCTGAATAATGCTAGATTGCTTTACTAACATTTGGATTTTTTTAAATAATTTAATCAACTATTTTCATCTTCCATTTCTGTCTCGATGGTCTAGTGGTTAGCTTATGCGCCTCACCGGGAGGTCTCGGGTTATATTCCCGGGCTGGGCAAAGTTTTATTTGTGAACTTTCCGTCAGGAAATTGTGTCCGATGAATGGCGATAGGCTCACCCCTATCCCATGAGACCTAAAAAAACAGGTTAAATGTGGGTGTTGTACACCTCTTCCACACCCTTCTGGGTAATATAGGCGTAATGTTATGTTATCTTCCATTTCTTAATCCATCATTTGTGTTATAACACTAATAGCTTACTTTGGTTTCAAACTAATCATTATGGGCAAGTCCATTCATTGCACATAAGCAGCGTTTGTATATAATAAACATTATGGGTCCAAAGCTACTAGTTATACTTGTATAGTCACCGTGGTGAGGGTCTGGTATAGATCTTCAGCCATCTCAAACGAGACTATAAAGAAAAATGTCTATATATGGCCATCCACACTCTGGTTCCATCAGAAAATCAGCGTACGGCTGAGATGGTGACCATTTCTGGCAAATTTATTGTTAAGTATTTTAAGTTTTATTTTTTGTTCTTTTTGTCAGAATAAATATGTTTCTTTCTTTCTTCTTTCTTTTTAATAAAATTACAAAGAGATGGTTATTTTTTCTTATCTATTGATTCAGCCTTTTCTTTGTATACTTCTAGTTCTTTTTTGGTTCTCTTCTTTGTATAGTTCTTTCTCCTTCGTGTATGTATACTCTGTGTAATGTATACCACAGAGTTGTGAGTGCACTTAACGGTACACGGTATACGCTGTAAAGTATGAAAAAAATAAGTGTAAATAAATTACAAAAAACAGAGAGAGGCAATGGAAAGCTAATATCTATGCAAATAAAAACTCGCAGGGGAGCAGGGCATAGATTGACCCACGCATCTTTGATTTAACAAATAGATTTATATTAAACTAGATGCCCCGCGCGGTTTCATCCGCGTCACACGTTATTCTGGCCGGTGCCCGCAAGTTGAAAAATATTAACAACGCCATCTATCGAATTTTTGCGTCAACTCACTTCTTACTGAAAAACCTTGTGGTTTAGGCCCTGCGTTGATAAATCACTCAGTTGGGCGAACAATTATATAAGTATAGATAAATAAATAAATATCATATAAAAATAAATATAAAAACTAAGCAGAGCTTGTATTATGGGTACTTGAATAACTGATAATAATGCATATATATATACTTGTCTTGTGTAAATATATACTTATTATACATAGTAACAACCTTCCATGTTGATGCACACCTAGATTTGACTTGAGCGAGAATCGAACGTCCATCCGGTCGTCATAGCACGTTCAAGAGCGGCGCATTTCCTCATTTTCCTCATTTGACAATGAAAACTTCAGTTGCCTTATTGCTATGATAGCTATCTAGACTTTCTCCCTTATCTACACTTGGTTTTTGTGTGCATGTGTTGGATGTGTATTGTAGTGTGTAGCGTTGTGTTCCGTGGGTGTACAGAGGCTGTTGTGACGCGTTCTCGTGTTGCAGCGGCTGGTTCAAGAGCGACACGCTGCTCGGAGTGGTCAACGTCAAGCTGGCACCGCTGGCGCACCAGATCACGCTGCATGAAGCTTTTCCTGTAAGTAAACCATAGAATTATGTGCTTGTTCAGATGAATATATATTCACATGCACATTATTTCGAGTTCCGAATAAGTGAAAGATTCTAGGTTGTGTCTTGAGCGTAGTGACGGACACAAAAGCACCAGATGTAAATAACTTTGATCACGTGTCGCACATACAATTTTTCACCTCAGCAGCTCGAAAAGACGTTCATTGTTGTATAAAAACAATGAGCAAAGCTCAATTTTGATTCGACTCATTT
The DNA here is from genome assembly GCA_905147285.1 of Hypena proboscidalis. Lineage (NCBI taxonomy): Eukaryota > Metazoa > Arthropoda > Insecta > Lepidoptera > Erebidae > Hypena > Hypena proboscidalis. The sequence continues at coordinate 21,058,875 of LR990130.1, forward strand.
CAGTGTGCAATACTCGATATTGCTTCTAGTTTTGCTGTCGCTCGAAGCAAAGTAGAGTTTTGCTCACTTTATTTATATTGCCTGCGGTAGCATTTGAGCTAATGGCTCATCTGATGTTAAATGATAACCGTTGCTAATGAACTTTGACAACACCAAGAGCTCTGCGAAGTCCCTACATACCGTGAAAGAATTGCTTTTTTAAACCTCGTTTGAAGTAGAACATGTCGTAGCAGAGGAAGCGACTGCTTGTCGTATTTTTTTTATGTCACACAACTTTCTCACCACGTCATCTAGTCCCAAACTAAGCAGGACTTGTACTATAGATACTATTTCGAGCTGCTGAGATGAAAAATTGTATGTGCGACACGAGATCAAAGTTATTCTCATCTCGTGCTATTGAGTCCCTCACTACGCTCAAGACACAACCTAGAATCTTTCACTTATTCGGAACTCGAAATAAGCACTAAGAAAATACGAACTTTGCTCTCTAGTTGCACAGTTAACAAATTTTTATCAATGTCCAAATTAGATGAAATTTTATCATTTGTCTTTGCTGGGCATACACTGAGTGACCTATCAATCAACATCGTAAGCTGTTCGTACCAATTCTCGAAAAAAAAATTCAATCCCTCTCTCCAACATTTTATTATTCTATCAAGCTATTTTCCGTTTTGTAATTTGTCCTTTACCATAAAAATTAAAGGCAGTTTCAAGTGTTTACTAATATAATGTTTTCTCTCTAGTTGATGGACGGCCGTCGACCAGCGGGCGGTTCGCTAGAAGTAAAGCTTCGAGTTCGCACGCCAATACTTATGCAACAAATAGAACATTCCGAACATCGATGGCTGATCATAGATAGCTAAAGTGGAAAATTGTATATTAACCTGATATTTAAAAAAGCTACCAGAGTAAAGACATCCTATACGTTATCTTCGTTCAAACAGTCGGAACGCGGGACATGTCTACACCTTGAAATATCTCGGAATATTATATAATATCGAATTCAAAAAAAGAATGATAGGAACTCAAGTCAGGTACAGTGGGCCAAGCAATTAGGTATGCAGGGCATAAACTTCTGCGTCACAGTGAAGAAAACTTCATTAAAAATAAATAAAATTAAAAAATTTAAAGTCTTCATTGACACAAATAATACAGGGAGGATCACAAGATGAGTTAAAATTAAGACACATGTAAATGTATTTGTACTTTAGATACTGATACTGTCACCCAAACTAAGCGAAAGCACAGTCGTGTTTTGTAACACGATATTATAGTTACATTAGTTATGCATGTGTGAATTACATATTTAAGAAGTGTAATATACCCACAATTTAGATATGTCGAACTTATACATAACTGGTTTAGTCAGTCATTGACTTAGAAGTTTTTCCCTGCATACCTAACTCGTTGGTCCACTGTACATGAAATTTAAATACAATAGGTAGGCAGCCCTATTCTAGTATTTTGTTATTTCAAGTTTCAAGTTTCAAGTCTAAGCTAATAGTAAGACATAAATCGCACTGTATTTTACAGCTGATGGAAAGTCCTAACTTCAGCTTTCAAATACCTACATTAAAAAAAAAAGTTCTATACACAAGATATCACTAATACTAATTTGGCTTCTTCCACATGAAAAGATCAAAGCTGTTGTATCATTGGTGTGATAAGAACTCAGTGTGATATGAGCCTTAAGGGTCAGGTGCAGTATTTATTTCTCATACAAACGGAATTCCGCAATCATTTGTGGCTCAAGCGTATTTATTAGTACTAGAGTTAGAGTAATCTTTATTGTACACCAATATTAACAAAGAAGTTTATGGTGTAAATTAATGCACTTAAAAATTATTGTGTTGTTTACATTTATACAGTATTATACTGGTGTTTGTAAAAAAAAAACAGTCAAAATATTTCATGTAGATACTTCGAATTGAATTATAGAGAATTAAAGTTTAAATTGAATTTCATGTATTTTAAACGTCAGATTTTCATCATATTTGTTTTGTATTATGAACATTTATATCTGTAATGTTTTATGAACAGAAATATAGTTTATATTGTCAGTTTAGGGATTAAAAAAAACATTCAAATATTTTGGAAGCCAAGGTAAATTTTGTTTTTGTTTACATTTTGAACGGCCTGTAGTGCTGTCTAGCGGGGATAAATATTGTCGCGCGTGCACGAAACAAAGATAACAATACTCTGTCTGAATTGCACTTGCTTAGAACGGTAAAAACGTGGTCCGTCCGCCGGACTCTTAATGTTACAGTGTCAAAACGAATCCTATAGCAGGAAGAATTATTATTAATTTTAATGGAGCTTTAACGTGTCTTTTGAAATAAGTATTTTATTACATTTTGGTTACGGATGCATTATATCACAAGCGTAGACTTTGTTTATGTAAGAACTACACATGCCGACCACAATTGTAGATAGAAATTAAAATTTTATTTATTTTAATTACCTACATGTGTCTAAATGCAACAAATATAATAATATGTCTATCTAACGAGAGTAGCCAACAAGAGCTTATATGCATCTAGAAAAGCGTAGACGTGTTACTATAAGATATAGAAAATATAGCCTTTGTTGGAATTATGTAATTATGTATACTATAGTCGGAATTTTAATTCGATTCCAGATTTGACATTAGCTACTGTCATTTTGTGAAATAATGATACCACATATAATAGTGTAGTGATGAACACAAATTGATAAACAATCAATGTGTGTGCAATCATCCTTCATGATCACATTTTTTTATTTATTTCACACACAATTATAAAAGAAAAGTCTCAGATCGTTAATTAATCGTCAAAACTAAATTATCGGTTCAGAAATATTTAATTTCCTGATATATTTAGTTTACGAGAGTAAAATTATAAACGAGAAGAATCGATCTGGAAATATTCCATTTCCATATCGAATAATTTCGCAACGTCACTATTTAGTACTTGTCATAACGTTGCAACACTGAAATTGTCAAATCTGGAATCGAATTAAAATTCCGACTATAGTTCGGTTTTATTTACGGAAAAGAAACAACCATTTTTTGATAAACATAATTGAGAACGTCATCGTTTTAGAATCTAAATAAACGTTAGTCATTTCAATGGAATGTTTTTGAAGCGCTATATAAATTGGTTTACTATTAAAAGTCGGCTGATGCTTTATATATGCTGATGACTTAGTCATCTATTCAATTGACCACTCTGTAGATATTGCAGCTTATCAGGTGTCTTCAGCTCTTTCAGAGTTGAAAGTTTGGTTAAATGAAAATGGCCTAGAACTAGCTCCAAATAAAAGTTCTTTTATAACTAATATTAAATTTTTACTTATTCAATTAAAAATGTTATAATGATAAGATTGATGTATAGAATTATGTATAGAAATCTCATTTAATGTCTGTCTGTCTGTCGTCCATTGTAGATGATATGCCCGAAATAATTATCCTTATTTCAAAGAATTTTTAACTGTACACAAAAAACGTTATGTAAAAAATCTCTAAATAAATTCCTGTATAAAGCATTTAATTTGTAAATCAATTCTTAACTGTAGCCTATTCAGTGAGGACATAAAATATATCTTGATTAAATAAAATAAAATATTTTTGGATAAAATAAAAAATAAAATATTTTTGGATAATTATACTACCCTTATCTCGTCTATATTGACCTGGAAAGGTGTGGCTAATGTGTATAAAACATTTCACATTTTTCTACTCTACTATAAAAAAAAGGAGGCCGAGTGGGAGACCATAGGACTGCGAAGTTAAAGGTCTCGGGTGCGAACCCACGGCACACACCGCTTTTCGAAGATATGTGTGTATTTATCATATAAATTATCGCTCGCTAACGGTGAAGGAAAACATCGTGAGGAAACCTGCATGACTGAGAGTGCCTAATAAGTGCTCGAGGGAGTGTGAAGTCTACCAATCTGCACTTGGCCAGCGTGGTGGACTATGGCCTAACCCTTCTTATCATGAGAAGAGGCAAGAGCCCAGCAGTGGGACATGTATTAGATACAGGGCTGCTATTATTTATTATAAAAAAATAAAAATTATAATTGATGCTGTAAAATTTTAAATTCTCCATTAAAATTACTAAGTGAGCCGCGGGTTGGGTTAGATAAACTGTATTGGCAGGATAAGCCAACAACACACATAAAGAAAAAACAGCTTTCCTGTCCCTTTTATATTCGGTCAGGTTATATTTTATGGGGTAGATATTAGCTATCCGAAAACCTCTCAAATAAAGCCTAAGTATTTTTTTTTTGTGTTGTATAAAGATATAAAAAAAAAACAGTTTATATAGCATTCTTTTACATAATATATTTGCTAAAATGCTACAGTTTCTTTTTATTGCGGTGTTTGGTTGTTATTTTGTTAAACTTGTGAATGTTATTATCTATGTAGGGATATTAATTTAATTTGCACTGCTTTTAAGTACCCTTAAAAAGGGATATTAGATTTAATATAGTCCACCATTATTGTAATATATGATTATTATATCTGAATGTTAATAAATGTAATTAATTGTATTGTTCGATCATTTTATTTCTAATACTTTCTTTTTATTCCCAAAATAACATCCCCAGATAAATTTGAAAACAGCAAAAATCTTTTTTTTTGTTATTAATGTGTATGCAGTAATTCAAGACGAGGACTCATTTGAAAAAGCAAAAATACAAAAAGGTAACGTGGCCCATGAGGGGATCGAACCCGCGACCTTCGCGTTATTAGCACGACGCTCTAACCAACTGAGCTAATGGGCCGATGAGAACGTAAGACGAAATAGCAGTACATGTGCCATCTAATCTTAATGCGACAGGTTGTACTGCTTAACTGCTTTGTAAGCTTTTATTTTTACGTCATTCCTTTCAAATATTTCAATAAACATAAAAATAATTAATGTAACAAAGACAAAGAAAGCGTATGTAAAAAAATAGGTTTCTGATAAAATAACAGATGGCGCTAGTGGTATTAGAAATTGTATGCCGCGACCAATGTCGTACAAAATTCACTGCAGTCGGTCAGTATTTTACAATAACAACAAGCTGACCCGACAGACGTTGTCCTGTCTTAACTATGCATACATTCTCTGTGACGATATTTGCAGCACGCATTATGTCAATGTTATGTCAAACCCCATAAAGGTACATTCAAAAAGTTCATATTGTCAAAAGCGCTAAGGTTACTAAATGGCTATTAAAAAATAGGGGTTGGTGATAAAAGGGTAAAAATTTAGGGTTGTATGTATTTTTAATGCCACATTATAAAAAAATAAAAACAAAAAAAAAATGTCCAAAAATTAAAAAAAAAATGTTAAGGGTGAACAACCCTTATCACTAGTTATCACTTAGGGGTATGAACAATTTTATATATAAGATTATTGGTTGCAAGGTATGCAGATAATGCTGCAGCTGATGACAGTCCCTCGGCTGATGATGATGATGATAGTTGTGAGGAGTTTTTTATCTCGAGCTCATATAATAAAGCTCTACAACTAGTTTGTAGAGCTTTATTATACTCATATTCGTAGGAATCTAGATGAGGAGAGGCGGCCTCTCCTCATCTAGATTCCTACGAATATGAGTACTGCTCTCTACAACTAGTTGTAGAGCTTTATTATATGAGCTCGAGATAAGAAACTCATCAGCCGAGGGACTGTCATCCGCTGCAGGACATAGGCCTCACCAATTGATTTCCACAGCGCGCGTTTTTTGGACGACTGAAACCAACGACTCCCCGCGATGTTGACAAGATCGTCTGTCCATCTAGCGGGGGGCCGTCCCACGCTGCGTTTGTCAGTTCGTGGCCGCCACTCTAGGACTTTTTTGCCCCAACGGCCATCTACACTACAACTATCCACGTAACTTAATAAAAAATGTATCCCATGTAGCTGATGATAAAACAAATCTCGGTCTACAATCACCTTTTAATAGAATTGTTGCTGAATATCACTCTTATGCCTCTAGTATACCAGACATGGACGTGTTTCATGACAAATTCGGTAACTTTAAAATGAAAATTAGAGTGCATCTAGAGGGCTCATCCTTGGAGGAATAGCTCGATTAATTTAATCTTGTCCTACTAATAAAAATCTTGTTATTTTTTATTTCGATTGATTTTATTCTGTAACTTAATCTCAATCGGGAATTCTTTTTTTCTTAAGTTTTACAAACTGTTTTTTCCGTAAGTCGCTGAGAATTAAAGATTAATAGCCGTTGTTTCTGACAATCATAATTATAAATGTTATGTACGCCGGAATTGTTATGTACATCAGAAATTGTGTTTTAAGTATAATTTGTACGGTGATGTTTGATTTATGTAATGTGGTACTTTATAAATAAATAGGTAACACTACCGTCACGAGGAGTAAATCAAACGCGTCACGACTAGTCACGAGAATTAGATTTAGTTCATTCTTCTTTCATATTATTTGTCTGCTAGTGACATTACCCACGGAACCACAGCAGGATTAGTATGACGTCATCACGATCACGTGATCGAAACTTATCTGTCTTCCAGTGTTGTAGGAAGTAGGTGGGTACAAAGGTAGTGTTGTTTAGGAAATAATGATGTGTGTAGGCGTATTAAACATTCAATTCAAGATATAGTTTGTGGGGAGATGGCTGTGAATGTTTAAAAGTTAGATATAATTCCAAACAAAATCTTTGCTTTGGTACTATGTAGGTGGCTTTTTTATTAAACCTTGCTTGGAGGTTTCTAGTGGAAAACTAGGTGATAATAGATGCTGCTGATGCTGGGCTCGGGTCTCTTTTCGTGATGAGAAGGGTTAGGCCATAGTCGACCACGCTAGCCAAGTACGGATTGGTAGACTTCACACGACTTCGAGTACTTTTTAGGCAATTTTATTTATGCAGGGATTTTATATGACAAATACACACATATATTCGAAAAGACGAATCTTATAGGCTCACCCTTACATTGGCTAATTTGGCTATCCCTAGAAGTACCCTTTTCTTCTATTTTGGCGCCCCTAGTACCTCTTGCATCACCATAGGATCGGCCCTGAGTGAGACATGAGAATAATATGCCACTAATTCCACTGACTAATCCTTCTGAGAGTCATAGGTGTCAAGTTTTTATGCCATGTATAAGAATTCTCAGTGTTCCCAAGTAACATTTAGGCTCTAAAGTAAGAGTTATAATAAGTCTATAAAAGCGCTAACTAGATTCTAAAGTGGTTTATGGGTGTTACAAATTGGTGTTAGAGCACGCTCTAACCCTACTTTACCCCCGAATTAGGCACAAGTTTTTTATTACAGGTTGTATAATGACGGTATACAAGAGTTATGGTAATAGGCTAAGAGGTACAATGATGCTATAAGAGAGTTATGATAGCGGTAACAGGATCTCTTAGCGATACAAGAAGGGTAAATAAGCGAAAATTTCCTCTGTTAGCGGTAAAATGGCAAAAATGGTTTTATTTTACCTCTATGGGTGCTAAGCGGGCTACAGGTAGGCGTTAACTGACTCCTTAAGCGATACAGTAGAGATACAAAGGCGTTAATTATATTTTCAAGTGCTAAAACAGAGGTAAATAGGTGATTTTTAACGGTCTGAACGCTATTCAAGATCCACAAAGGGGATAAAAAGGTCTCTCCCGCAAGAGTTTATGATACCGGGAAATATATTTTCTAATTTTGCGATCTCTAACAAAAATAATATTATTTTAAAATGGCTAAGTCGTAACCTCAAGATATACTTATATTAAATAAAAAAGTGAACCGATGTTTTTGTTTTATGGTGCGAAAATAAGCGTTTTTTTGCTGCGAAGGTAAGTACACTGTGAATAAGATACATATTTATTGGTAAATAATTCGAGCGCCCGATGTATGTTGTCTATTTACTGAAAACAAATGTTTTGTCTAATATGGAGTAACACATTTTTCATGTAAAAAAAGTACAAAAAATTGCATTATTAATCTTATAATACTGTACTAGTGATATTAATACATACATAAGCAAAATACTTCATGGAAACCTTACAAACATTTGATTTTATAACCATTATCTAATATTTCATTATCTCAACATGGCGAGCAAACGAATTTAGGGATCCGCAGTGCTCAAAACTTTAAACCATGTATTGATGTTCTTTTTTACCTGTTAACTGTTTTGGACGAGTAGAATACAAAGAAGGTACATAGATATAAATTATTATATTGTTATAACAATTAATAATAATATTATGATTTAAATACAATATTAGGTTTATAAACCTGACTATAAGACTAATAAATATAATGTTTTTTTACAGATTAGATCAAAGTGTAGTGGTGCGTCCTCTTTCGGCTATATATCTCATCTCGCACACACGCGCAGCCAGCCAATTTAATGAACGTGTAAGTAAGTACTTATGTAAACCAGTCAAAACAAAAACGCTCGTTCAATTAGTCGATCCCATCACGCCGTAGGTACAGCAGCGTAACCACGGTGTAACTAGATTTGCTGTGTTATTGTGTAGTTTTTTTCTCTTTGATGATATTAATACCTATACCCCATTATGTCGTCGCGTGGAGCGAACGGCTATATCTAGAACCAGTTTCTTAATATTTTAATATTGGATTTAGCCTTGGTCTAAGGAAGTCCTCAATAACCAATTTAAAAAGGTTTAGGTGTACTGTGGAAGTACCTAACCACAATTTATTTTCCTCTATTTCAGCAAAACCTGGGACTGCTCAGAGGGAAGCACCGCAGAGCACGCGTCGCACATCGTCATCAGTCTGGCCGTGTCGCAGCAGAGGCTATTTTTATTATTTGGCATTAAAAACATAAACCATCAATTTACGTTTTATCGTGAATCTAATAATCACTAAATTAATTAGCCGAATTTTCGATTCGCTATGATTTAAATCTGTTATTATTACTGTATTATTTCTGTATTATTTCATAATAGTTTGTTAATTGGACAATTGAAGTGAAGTGTCTACAATGTAAGACGACACAGTTAGTCGATTTAATTTATGATGCCTTTTGTCCATTTGATTACGTGTTAATTCATCTTTAATTGCAATTAGATTTAAAGTGAATCAAGAAACAATTTTAAGGGTTCATTTGAAAAATGTTCCAATCTAAAGCTAAGTATGTAAATTTAATCTTACCATGTTTTCATGCTATTTACTTGTGTGTAAAATCAGATTTAATTCCTATTTGATTTATAGAGAATTGCTTATGTATTTACAACGGCTATTTAACATATTGATTGTTATTAGAAGCTAAATTTATTGTACCGGCGATGCGTCGGCAGCGCCGCCTGTTGATAGCTTGTTGAAATAATGTAAATGGCGGGAGTAACGGTGCATACGCTAACTTCGTTTTGAAGATGGCGGATTTTGGTTCACTTTTGCTCCTGGCATCAAACTAGAAGGTCGTAACCATTTCATTACTCTGTTACTGATTTTTTATCTGTTTAAAAAGTTATAAAATAACATAATTCAACGTTTGTTTTGCTTTTTAATTTTAAACCCAGCTTTTGCTTGTGGCAATTATATCAACCATAAATAACAGTGTTTCGTTTTAATTTGAGTTCCTGATAATTATCTTATGGATAATTTGAAAGGCAGTATCGATGATTCACAGCAAATCATCGATGCTGCGCTTTTTAAAAATCCCCGTAACGTCGAAAACCCGATCTATACAAACCTTTGATGAAAGCTCGCGCAAGTGAGTCACAGATGAAACATCTTATTTTAACAGGAATATTTCTACTTTTTATTTCAAGACCATATTGGAGTATATTCTTCATCTCAACGACAAAATCTTCTAAATATTCTTTTAAGTTCTTTGGTTTACCAATGCCGAAATATACACCAATGACGAATGGATCCGCATCAATTTGGTGGATATTAGCCAAAATTGGCCAAAACATTTTTTTGGAACTGTTATGTATTGGCAAACCATCAAAGTTAATATTTAAATTTATACAATTTGGTAAGATATCAATGTTATCTAAAATATTTTTTAATGGTCCAAATACGCCGTTGTGCCAATATTCACTATTATTTTCCAATGATTTTATGACAGTATTTTTGGGTGTTTTTAGGATAGTGCGAGGATCATTTGGTAGAATATTAAAAAATCTTTCATTTAAAATTAATAGCAAATCTTTCAGAGACGTTTGACTTATGTTTTCCTTTATAGCCCATGCCCTCAACTTTTCACGAAAATTAAAATTTTTCAAAATGTCACTCGTGTCATCTTCATTGTTACTGCTTGATGAAGCCAAATTTCTCTCTCTAGTCTCAACACAATTTTCGGAGCATAGAGAATTCCGATCTTCATTATCTCTTACAAAATCTTCGTCATCTTGATCACCTGTAGTAATAGCACAATCATTATGCACATTTTGAAAAGCATGTACGGAACCCGGCTCACAGGAAACTCGCGCTTCACTGCTTTTTCTAACATTAACTGATATAGGATTTTCATTAGGAATAGAGCAGTTCAAAATACGATTATATTCTCTCATTAATTTCTGTCTATTTCCACCAGTCCTACATTGTTTTTCCAAGTATTTACAATAATTTTTGTTTTTTTTTGTTGCGACGCCATTGCGCCATTGCATGTCAAAAACAAGTAGTCAATTTAAGAAATACAGTAGTGACGTTAAGCGCTATTACTATACCTTTAGTCACAAAGAAGTAACAATGGACGCTAGAGGGTCTGGTATAGCGAAAAATTATACTTCTATTTTACTTTAGGTAATGCAAGAGAATTATGTATAACTTCAAGCATTTGGTGCTATATAAGATTATAATAAACACCATTGCAAAGCTGGTAGCGCTTATTAACGCTATTGTGCAACTTTAGGTTCTTGTAAAGAGTTTAATATCACCAGCATAGCACATTTGGAGGTAGTAGCTAATTCTTATTTCTTATTTAGATCTTAGAGTTCTAAGATTCACTCAAAGATATAACACAAAATGCTGTGCATGTACAATAGTGTTAAGATTTGCCATAATACGTCCATAACCTTTAAGCTCGCCTAACTGTCGCCCTTGTAACTCTGTTTTATAAGTAAAAGTGATATACGTTGCTTGCTTACACCACTTTATCGCCAATAGTTGTAAGTGCTACTACTGTAATGCCTTTGTAGCCCACTAAGTAACAAAACAAGCTCTAATCGTCGCCTAAATGTTTGTTGGGTTTAGACACAAAGGCGTGTCCTGGCGTCAAGCCAATAGAACCAGTTTTTACCGGTAGCAATGAGAAATATGCGGTGCGACATGCCAAGTTCCTCAATTACTATACACACCTACTTGATAACGGATGTATGGTGCATACCTATGACAGTATGAGCTATGGGAGCATAGTACGCACTCCTACGTAGTTCTATCGCCTTGTTACGTCGAACATACCTGTTACGTATCGAGTGTAAATGTGACCTTTGGGTTTTAGTCATCTATAGTCTGTCCTACGTATGTTATAAACAAGAAATTTATTGAAGAAGTATCGATTTTTGTTACTTAACCTTTGAACGAGAACGGGTTTGATATTCAGAATGTGTTTAAATAAATTCTTTGTGTAGCATAGAATAGGTTACTTTTTACCGACACACCACGCATTGGAATGAAACTGCGAGCAAAAGTTAGTTTAATAAAAACGCCTAGCCTAGCTATCTTAATTGCGATGTTTATTTGTGAAATTTTGCCTTTTAAACTTTAGGCGCTGCGCGTAGAACGCATCGTAGGCACGTAGGTTTTGTGTAGCTAACGCAAAAATGCAATGGCATGCGCGCAGTGATTTGTGTAGTTGGCATACTATATTTTTAATAACACATAATAAATCGGCGACAAAGACCACGACACTTGATTCTTTCACCAGGCTGCCGTTGCCGGCGGTATCGGAGGGGTGGGGAGTGCCGTGTGTCGCTGATTACGCTTTATAAAATGCATTTAGCAATAAAGCTCAAAAGATTATTGGCATGGTTTGAAAATTTAAACGTCTTTGTACCTTACGTATTTCTATACAATGGTATATTGCGCAAAGAATAAGGAAACTAGGTCAACTTTACATTGCAATGTACTTACTTATGATGTAGCAATACTGACTATATAATCAGGGACTTCCCCATGTAACTTTGCTTGCTATAATTTAACTAGGTACACGTGAAAAATGAAAATTATATTACTTATCACACTTGAGTGAAATATGTTTTCACTTAGATCTACCACCAGTCTTCATTCGTAACGTATAAATTCAGAAAAACATACAAAGAAAAACATTATAGAGTATTATTTTCTCCACATTATGATTGCTGGCACAATGCTGTCCATTTCCAGATGTCAGTGCGGGGGCGCTTCCACGCTTCTCAAAACGATGACGTCTATGTTCCTGATGTCTATGTTCACGTTGGGCTAAAATATTCTTTTAATTAGCCACTCGACCTCTCACAAATGTGGGCTCATTATTCTCATTCTTAGTGGTCTGTAAACTAAATAAAAATGAAAAAAATACGCATTCTGTCACAAATATTTCTGTTACGTTCCCCTAAACGTGAGGTGGTTAAGTATTTTCTAGAAAGTTCATCTAGTCTGTTAGGAAAGCCGCATTGAAAAGCTCGTTCCGTTCTTTTTTGTACGCGGAAGAAAACTAAGTGTCTCTGTAATCAAGTATAGTCCTAGAAAATGTAGAGTTCTCTGTAGGCGAGAGGTGAATAAGTAGCCGTTGACAACAAATTCCAGACTGAATTGACTTTAGGTATCACGGGATATTTATCAACTATATTTTTCTTCTAGCGAGTTGCCCAATATTTCACAACTGTTGCAGCTGTTTTCAGTTTTATCGTAAACTAGCTTCCGCCCGCGGCTCCGCCCGCGTGGTATGTCAATTAAAAGTAGCCTATATGTTAATCCAGACTATAAGCTACATGTGTGCAAAATTTCATCGAAATCGGCCCGGTAGTTTTGGCGTGAAAGAGTAACAAACATCCATACATCCATACTTACAAACTTTCGCCTTTATAATATTAGTAAGGATAAGCGGCTTTGCAACAGCTGTGAAATATTGAAAAACTCGCTGCAACAAAATGACTATGTCTTAAATCTTATATTACAATAATATAAATTGCTTAAAAATAGACCTCATACTGAAAGGCTTCGTAATTAAATGCTTGCTTCGTTAAAGTCCGTGGGTGTCATTCTTCAGAATTCGCAGTTGGAAACCGTTTATATGTGAAGAGTGGGCGTTGTTATTTACTCTAAAATGCAGTTAAAGCAATGAAAAGATGAATTAAAAGACAATGTTGTTGGAAAGATGAGCAGAGATAGATTTCTGATAGAAAACGAAGAACCCATTCAAATGGAAGTTAAGCACTGGATGTCCCTTAAGGCTTACTAAACGGTGTCATCACCCTTTCGATTCAAGACGGTGGAGTTAGACCTTGAAATTATTGACGCAAGCGGCAAAACTCCACAGAAGGGATTATAAGTCTGATACCATCACTATTGTAAACAAAGGACTGCCTGGTTGGTCTATTAGGCAGCATATGCGATTTCTCACCGGGGTTTGATTCCCAGGTCGAACAAAAGTGCTATTCGGGATTTTTCATTTAGGTAATTCTCAATACAGGGTTGGCAAGCTATCTTCTATTGCATGAGACTTACATATAACTGTTGAAATGTGGATGTTATACACCTCTGCCACTCCCTTCTGAGTAATTTAGGCGTGGTGTGGACTCTAGACGTAAGAATGACAACGCTGTGTGGGATAATATGATTATGTTTGTTAACGGATTTGGAATGTTTTGCTTCTAAGCGCCGATTACACCAAACTCCTCCTATCTACAGTTTATTAAAAGCGTATTTTGCATCTCTATCTCTTATTTAATTATTTGAGAGAGAGAGAGAGTTCCAAAGCTGTAGTTCAGCGTTAATCTAGAGTTAATCACTTTGGTGTAATCGGGACTAATTACACTTCGCGCAGATTGACTTTCAGCTTCTGATTGTCATAGGTCATAAATAGTCTTAATAACTAACATCCTTTACACGAATACAAAATAAGTTTATTTTAAAGAAATCTCAGTGCAATTACTAATTTATAATTACTTTGAGCAATTAAATCTAAAAGGGTATTCTCGTGAGTGTGAACATTGGCGCTCAAGTCAAGTAAAATCTCATGACACTACAGTTTTAGGGTCAAACAGCTCTGATATCCAGCAAAAGCGATGATATACAACCTCATTTTATCTTTAATTGAAACCTAAAAACGTTTTTTTAGGATTAGTACCTAACCAAATCCATTCCACTAGCTATTGGAGTAAGTAAAAAATGAAAATAAAAAACAGGTTTTCCATAAAATTTACAATTTGGAAACCGTTTATATGTCAGCATTGCCATACAACGTGGCAATGCCGCCAGCCTTCTGGGCACGTTACCCGCGGTCGACATCGATGCGGACGTATTTTTTGACACCTGAACTTTTTATTAGATGCATTTTATTTAATAACTTTGTATTATATTTTTTTTTCATGTATATATTTAGTTTTCTTAGGCATATATTTAGTTTTCACTTCCTAATAATATAGTGTAATTTTAAATGTTAATAAAATCATACATAAAAAAAAAAAAAAAATGTCTATAGCTATATATTTGATGGAACACGCGACTTTCGATTTTTTTTCGATTTTCTTTCATAAATACTAGCTAATGATTCAGAACAAATAGTTTTCAGGGTTCTGGTAAAATAAAAATAAGCTTATTTGTTCCGCTATAAGAACTTCGTAAAAGTCCTCTTGCACGTACACTCGGCTACAAGCGATACATTTTCGGTATAAGCTAGTCGCGCATTTATATGTAGCTGTGTGTACGCAGAGGCTATGTGCACCAACTAAAAAGTTCAAATACTTCACTTTCGTAGACCACTCGTAGCTCTCGTAGAGCTCGTAGCAAATAAGATAAAATTAGTTAATGCTCATGTCGTAGTGGTAGACAGTCTAAAGTTTTAACAGTGTTGAGATGACTTAGTGCATCAGTACAGACGAAAACACAACAACCCATACATTGCCAGTATAGGTTTCCCGTGCAATGCGAGACGAGCTAACAACAAATTAAATCTCTTTAGATGCAACTTTGCAAGTCTATTTTTATTTACATGAAAAAATTGCTACCGCTTTTCATACACAACCATCCTAACCCACGCCCTGCTTCCACCGGGTGTCGTGTGGGCGTCTGACGTCAGCACCGCTCCCCTCCCCCCCGTCCCCTGCCCCCTCGACCTTCCCCTTCAGCCCCCTTCAACTTGACATTCGGCTGTATCGATCGCACCGCAATGCCGAGGCCGGCACTGTTTACATTCTCGTTTGTGAATGAAAGTGCTTAAAATGTTTATTAGTATGACAATTCGGTATCGATGGGAAAAAATGAGGTTCTATTTGGGGATAAAACAATTTTTAAAGATTGTTTTTGTTTTTTGCGGAGGTTTATTAGACGAATTTGAGAAATAACCGTGCGACGTTACTGTTGCATATGAAATCACAAAAGATTGCGGAGATATAAGGTTGCGGGGCAGAAATCGCGTCAAGCGTTATGGCCGCCTTTTGTATGTATAGTTTGAAGATTTTTCTTTATGTTTGTTTATGAACTAAGTATGATGGTGATATGCAAATAAAGTTTTCTCTATCTAGGTACACTATACCGAAGGGCCGTAGGTTACATTATATGCATTTGTACTAGAGACTAACAAAACCAGACTAGGTGGAGCGACAATTGTTGAAATCACAGATTTACACAAAATACTTATTTTTCTACAAAAAAAGTTATCACCTTTGACGAATAATTGTTTTTCTAATGAAAATGAACACTAACCACGTCTATTATCTGTGGTTTCAATTAATGTCACTATATCGAATCCACCCTGTGTATATATTTTTAGATTGGCTATCCCTCAAATTGTGATTGAAAACGTAAACATTACAATTGCGTTTTATGAAGGATACCGGGTACATCCACTCAAAAATACGTTGTTACGGCACATTGGGCAAGGGCAGCGTCACCGAGGACTACCATTGATGAGTCTCATAGAAACCTACCAAGGTTAAATATCTTTAGAGAAATTATCGGACTGCGTAACTTTATTTTGGATTTTACAAGGTTGGTAACTTGCAACGAGTATAAATATATACCTTTGTCTGCACGTGTGGTGTAGTGGTTTAATCAATATCAAATCAAATAAAATCAAATCATTTTTATTGCAGGCATCAAAGGCCCATATATATAAATACCTTAGTTAGACAAACATAAATAACATTTAATTATTGTTTTGATGTTTTGCACGTTTAAGCGATCGCCTCGCCGCTCTCCACTGCACTGGTGTTATGGGTTCGATTCCCACATGGGAGAAATCTTTGTGTGATTCGCAAAGATTTGTTCTGAGACTGGGTGTGCTTGAGTGAGTGAATGTGTGTATTTGGCCTTGTCATTGAGACCATTGGATAGTGTAATTGCTTCTGGCGTTCTATTTAAAGTAAAAAAAAAAAAATTAAAACAAAAAAAGGTCGTATGCGTCGAAATAGAGCTTCGCAGTCTGATAATTTAGGTGGCGATATGGTAATTGTATCATTTAACAGATATGTTTACATTTGTGAATAAAGAGGTAGATCGGACATTGCCTTAAGATAGTAAATAAACGAAAGGCATTGGCTATATAATAACAGTTTTACCCAGAAGGGGTGGGTATGACAGAGGTGTATATTACCCACATTTTACCCGTTATGTGTAGGTCCCATGTGATATTAGGTGAGCCTATCGCCATCCATCGGGCACAATACCAAGTTCGTGCTACTATTAAGAAATGCCTGATAGAATACCACTTTTCACGCCCCGGGAATCGGTGTGAAGTCGCTAACCACTAGACCAACGATGCAACGGTATTATTATCATAATAAACTAAAAGCGGCCGTGGCGCAATGGATAAGTCATCGGTCTTAAGATCCAAAGGTCGTGGGTTCGAATCCTGATCATTACACGACGTGAACTTCTTCCTAACACAAGCGAATTAAGCTTAGCTGGAGGGGGTTAACAATAATACTAGTATTTCTATTTGGTATACAAGTGAGCTTTTAAAAAAAATCTGTTATCATAACATCTATGAACAAAATAGCATGAATGTTTATTTGATTTTGTTTTTTTTAAACTACGCCCGCACTAGGAATAACTCCTGTGTCGCGGGGGTGTTCACAAACATACATTTCACACACACAAAGCACACCCAGAGTCAGAACAAATCTTTGCGAATCACACAAAGATTTGACCCATGTGGGGATCGAACCCACAACACCAGCGCAGTTGAAAGACGACCGCTTTAACCACTACGCCAACCGTGCACTCAATATGAATGAGATCGATAGGGCACTCACATAAGTTAGTGGGTGTATGAATAATAGTTCTGGGTATTTAGTAACAGTACCATGGACATATTATGTTAATGGAGGGCTAGTTTAGTAGACGTTATGAATTATGAATGGACTTGTGTATATATTATAGATTTTAAAGTAACTTAATCTGTCTGTCTGTTACGCATTCACGCCTAAACGGCTACACCGGTTTTGCTGAAATTTGGTATGAAGATACATTTATTTATATATACATATATTTACTGGTGGTAGAGCTCTTGTGAATGAGCTCGAGGGCGGCAGCACCACCGTCTCACCTTTAACCTGGCTGAACAAACAGCCATATAAGCCTATAAGATTCAAACGATGACGTAGATTGCGCAGAGAAGCTGGCGTCAAATACTAAATCATATTACGACTACATACAGTTGTTCTGTTGTTCTACTGCCTGATTTATCGTGCGAGCGAGAGTTCCGATAAACGCCAAACGTAAGAAAGAGACGAAAGAATGCGGAAAGTTCAGCGATCTTTGCGTACTTGTTGCGTAGAAGGCTGAGAATATTCGTCTACGGCGTAGAGCCTCTACGACGTAGAAATAAAACGAATGTTTAAAAAGAATTGCCACCGTGCTTTCTTTATGCAAGATAGTAGTAGCTACAAAAACGGGTAGGTAGATGATTTAGCTGTTATCTTCTTTGTGCAAACAGGTTTGCGCAAACCTTAGTCCGATTACACGCAAACAGGGCGATAAAGTCGTCTTTCTAGGTGACATTACGTTATGTAATTGATACATGTTGCGGTATTTGGCTCTGATGTTGAAATCAGAAATCAAATCATTCCCATGGGCCCCAAAGGGCGCTTGAACTCATCAAAATACAAAATATAGAATATTTAAATAAAACTTAACTAATTGAATTTTAAAGCTAGACGCATTTAAATGATTTGCATCACCAGAGCTTAGATTGACTTTAATCATTTTAGAGGTTTGAATTAAAATCAATCTATGTACCCGCTAAGACATTCTCTTAGTAAATCACTAACATTATCGGAGTAATATTTTAAAATTACTTAGTGAAGATGAAGCAGGATCCTAAATTATCCTACATACTACTTTTGACGGACGTATAGGGCAAAGCAATTAGGTATACAGGGCAAAAACTTCTACGTCATAGTGGAGACTTGCTGCTTTGCCCTCTGTACCACGGGGATGTAACCGCGCTCGGACGCTAGTGTACTAGAAAATCATATTGAACAACTGCTCCTAATTTTATTTAGCCTGATTTCTTTCAAATTGGCCGCCTAAAGTGACGTACGCTGGAATCTCCTGGGAATAAAGTAAATGCTGTTCAATTAGGAAATACTCCGTCCCGCTTTTCGTATTCTAAGTATGTATCTATCCAACTAATTGACAATAAATAGCCAATTTTATATAACAAAACTTGAAGCGCTATGATTGGCGATTACATTTTTGTAGTAATACGGACGCCACCATTGGACGTTCGTATCGTGTATGTTCCGTTCCGAGCGCCATGGTTGCGTTCCGCTTACTGTTTATTTATTGTTTCTGTTTACTCTATTCTTATTTTATTTTTTTTCGTATTGTTAGTTTTATGCGTTTGTTTATTTCTAATTTAAAATTTTATTGATGTACTTAAGTTTTAGTTATTTGTTTATTTTAATATGATACCGTCCTACCTCTCTCTGGCGCCACCAGAATATCAGCGCTGCAGGGCTTTGTAGCTCTGCAGCATATGGCTGAGATGGTGTCCTTTTCTGGCAAAATTCATGTTTACTGTTTTATTTTTTATTTTTATTTGTGTTTGTCAGAATAAATATATTTCTTTCTTTCTTTCAATTTGATTTCAATTTAAATTATGCAAAACTTTATGAATGTATAAAAATTAATAAAATATCAGATTTAAATACTTAACTTATCGATCCAAAACCTTATCAGGCATTAATTTGACTCAACATTTTTTTTATTGATAGATATTCTTCATTGAAGCTGCTGAGTTATAAAATGCCTCTTCTTGCATATTATTTGAAATAAAGAGTAATGCGTACCTTACTAGACATTATTATTGAGAATACGTATTACTCACGTTATTTTAGCCGGAATACGCCGACTAGTTTCGAATCTATTACGTAGATTCATCAACCGGACGATTCATCGCGTTTCGTCACTGTTGTTATACGTAACCGTATACCGAATTCTCAATAATAATGTCCTCACCTCGCGTCAGTTTTAATAATATTACCTTACTAGAGTTCAAAGAAATTTTCCCACCTTGGGTAAGTCGACTACCAAACCGAAAGACCCACTCGATATTATCTTGCTTTAGTAGATGAGTATCATTAACGCGCTTGAAACACTGATAAACCATTATGAAAGCAAAAATCCGTACTCTTCAAAAAATTGGACCGAGTGATCAAAAGCTAAAGGCTAGCGTTAAAATTGATTTTAAAACGTTAGTGTAATCGGCTCTCAGCTTAATAATAGTATCCCTGTATCTAATACATGTCCCACTGCTGGGCTCGGGCCTCTTCTCATGATGAGAAGAGTTAGGCCATAATCCACCACGCTGACCAAGTGCGGATTGATAGACTTCACACACGGTCAAGCGCTTTTGGTACTCTCAAGCATGCAGGTTTCCTCACGGTGTTTCCTTCACCGTTAGCGAGCGATAATTTATATGACAATTATACACGAAAAGACGAATCTTACCGATTTATTGGCATTGTGCCGTGGGTACGAACCCGCGACCTTTGACTAAGCAGTCCTACGGGACTTCTAACTCTCAGCTTATGAATAATACCACTCAGCATGAAACTATTTTATAAAACTCCGTGCCCTTTACAATTATAAGTTTCAGCTGCAAAATGCCAACCTAAAATATGACTGAAATGAATATTCCATTTCACAATCGCATCTAAAGGTTAATTAGATTTACCATTGTAATATAAATTATATATTATTCCAGAAAGGTTATGCAGCCTTGATGGTCTACTGGATAGCGTGCGCCTCTCACCGCAAGGTCTCGGATTCGATTCCCAGGTCGGGCAGTGTGTTATTTGTGAACTTTCTGTCAGGAAATTCACATAGCAAGTTGGAATTGTGTCCTAAGGCGATAAGCTCATCCCCTGTCCCATGGGACCTAAACATAACAGGTAAAGTGTGAGTGTTGTTCACCTCTGCCACACCCTTCTGGGTAGTATAGGCGTGGTGTTATGATATGCAGAACGACGGGTACGTGGGCGTAACAGGTTCAGTATTATTCAGTGGAATTTTAGGGTCAAGCCATCTAATGTAGTACAGACTAAAATTTATGTAAGATGCTAGGTACAATATCAAAAGGGGTGTGATGAAAGAAAAATAGAAAACAATACTGCGTATTTCTTGTTGCCCAGTCCAGTGTTTAGATGCAATTAAATACAAATAAAGCTGTATCTTAAACTTCACAAAACACCTTTTAGAAGCTTTTTGCATTCGTCATTTTTTTTGAGTTCGTTTCTATACTATAAATACTTCGAAAAATATGAGGTAAAAGATTTCACGTCAAAATAATGATGATTAAACAAGTATTTTACAAAAAAAACTGCCGAAGAAAATAAATGAAAGTACGTTTCTCCCAAACGTCTTCAAAACGGTACACAATGAATACAATCAACGTAAAAACACAACATGTTGTTATATTGCCGTGAAATCACTCTCCACAATGAAACCAAAAGTAACCACGTATTTATTTCTTAGAAATAGCAGGATAAAGTAATCTTTTCATTGAGCAAAATGTTACCGACGCAGTTCCGCGAATTTTCCCCTGCTCTGAATTTCAGCCCGCATTTAGTTTCGCGTCCAAGTTCATTGGCAAAACGGCACAAGTTATAAAAGCACAGAGTGGCCCTTCAGAGGTCAAAGTTGTAGGTAGTTATCGCTTTTAGATTAGTTAATAAAGAAAGACTGCAGTAACAGCATATTGTAATATTATCTACTAACTTACCAACTGATGATTTGCAACTTGGCTTGACATGTTGTATGATGCACAAATGTAGACTCACTCCTCAATCAATTCGTAGATTAGGTAATTGTCATTTTGTCACATTTTCCACATTAAAATATCACTTAAATAAATTAATGCAAATATTATTGATTTTTATAAGTTTGAATTCATCAAACTATGAAATAATGACGATTTTGAGAAAAAGTGACAGATAATTTTGTGTTCCACCATTTATGTGATGTGATGTGATGACTGAACTCATACCTTCAGAGCATGGGAGCCAAGACCGATATCAAGTAACACTTCAGCTGCAGAGTCATATTCACAATAGCTCTCTCACATTTAAACCAATAACATACTGCGCATTAACTAGCCTCCAAATCTTTTACCTTGCACCATCCCCCTACCCGGCAGATTTATCGACCTGCCGTAACCAACCATGAATGGTTCGCTGACGTCACTGGCAGCCCCCTCCCGCGTTGCGGGGGCTGAGGCACGGGAGAGGGGTGCGGCAGTCAGGGTTGGCAGCCTTGAACTTGCTGCATCGATCCCGCAGCCCTGCACTTGAACGGGACTGGTGCCTGCGTCTATGGGGAGAAGTTTGAAATCACGTTTCATTGTCAATAAGCGACGGTTTCTCTGCAGTTTGATCATGTATTTTTAACACGTAGGTAAGACTGGGTTGTACGTATTTATTTTATTGGATTTGCATGAGGCAGAGACAGTAAAAGAAATTACGTTACATACACGAGGCGACCTTTGGGTAAAGCGGCTAATCCTGTCCGTCCCATAAGTCCGTCTTAGTATAGTTTTTCCCAGTAAGCAAGTTCTGCTTGAACGAGATTGCTGTCGGGGCGTGTTGTGGGCGACAATTCAAAACAATTCTATGGATGACGTGTTGATTTCAGAAAAAGAAATTACTTACATGGTAATTTTCTGTTGTATTTTTTTAAAATATCTATTTGCAATCACAAACCTGCATGCTGGTTGCAGGACAAAATAATTGGTATATAAGGAAGATGTAGCGTTGAGTTCGTCATTGTATGATTGTGACGGTTCGGTGCGGTTTAGCGACGTATTTGTTAAGACGTAGTAAGCTTAGATTTTACGCATTCATTTATGAGGCATTTCCATTATGATGCGACGAGAGATGACAATAATTTTCCTGTAGCAAAAAAATAGAAGGCATTTTGCATTGCATCTAGAATAATAATAATAATTAGAATAGCATGATGGGATCAAACTTAAGTTTTATGAACCTTTGTGTTCAAAGTTGGATAATTCAATGATTCTTTATTTGATTGGTTATAAATAAACTATTAATATATATTTTTTTTCATTTAAAAAAAAAACAAATAAAAAAAAATAAAATAAAAAAAACTAATTAAAAAAAGAATATTCTTAACTCGAGCGTATTCTAAATATTATAATTATGTACTAATTTTTTTCAAAGAACAAGGAACCGCCTTCAAAAACTCAAAAGTAAAAAATAAAATATTCGCTGAACTTTGCTTACCTTTATATTAATTTGTTTAAAACAATAAACCCAAATAATTATGTAATACTAATTAATTATATTTTTTTGAAGTCGGCGCCAAATTAGAAAATCAAATACCAATTCAATTGGTATTTGATTTTGAGATTTTTCAACAATTATTTCGGTAAATACGGTTTTAATTGGTATTTGATTTTGTGATTTTTTCAACAATTAATTCGGTAAATACGGTTTTAATTGGTATTTGATTTTGTAATTTGGCGCCGACTTCAAAAAAATATAATTAATTAGTATTACATAATTATTTGGGTTTATTGTTTTAAACAAATTAATATAAAGGTAAGCAAAGTTCAGCGAATATTTTATTTTTTACTTTTGAGTTTTTGAAGGCGATTCCTTTTTCTTTGAAAAAAATTAGTACATAATTATAATATTTAGAATACGCTCGAGTTAAGAATATTCTTTTTTTAATTAGTTTTTTTTATTTTATTTTTTTTATTTGTTTTTTTTATTTTATTTTTTTATTTCAAGCTTTTTAGTGTCTTAGTTTTTTAGATTTAACGATGGGTTAGAAAGAAATACTAAGGCATCATTACGCATGAAACACAATAGAAACAATCAAAATAATCAAAAAATTCTTTCTGAGATCTTCATGATCATAAGTTATCACTACGATAATAACAAATGTGCTGAAACGTAAGCCCCGTCCAAACCTAAGCAGAGCTTTCGGTACTTTAAGGGTAGGTAAGTAGGCTGTCTCTGCTTACCCTTCAAAGCATACACAGGCATGATGTTATGTTATGTAGTGGTGAAAACAATACATAGATACACGATTGCACAAAACGTGGTTCATTAGCTATTCGTTTTTGAAGAGTTCCGTTACCTGTCTCCAAGATCTTCATCAGATTCTGATAAATTATATACTAAAACCTTCCTTGAAACACAAGGATTAAAATACCGAAAACTGCATTCAAATCGGATCAGTAGTTTCCGAAAAAATCGCGAACATAAAAAGGTGACATACATACATACATACGGATCGAATACAGAACCTCTTTTTTTTTTGAAGTCGGTTAAAAAGATGGTGCACATGAGTTTCTCACCAGCTCTTCTTATAGTGCAATACCCATCAAAGCTGGTACTTAGATTGATTTTAATCTAATTTTAATCAGTTTTATTAAAATTAATTTAAGCCCCGGTTATTCAAATCATTGTAATTAGTATAATTTAGTTTTACTAACTATAATTTATTTTGATGTCATTGTTTGTAATATTATGACGTGTTCAAGCGCCTTCTGGGGCCTATGAAAATAAATGATTTGAATTTGCATTTGAATTTAGGTTTTGTTAATTAACCGTTGATAAGGAAGTACCTAATATAAATTTAACTATATTAAATTAGTACGCCAAGGAATATTCCAAAGGTTTCAAGTGCTATTAATTTGTTAGGAGGAAAAATCCAAATGGTATTGGGTTATCTGATTGTAGATAATTGTTTACTGAAAGAACGATATCTGATATGTTCACGTAACACGCCTTTGTTTGAGATTATGTATGGAAATCGATACATACACAATTTAATGGTCTGACTGACTTCATCGCAGCTAGTAAACCTGATGTGGCTATAAACTTGAATTTTGGCACAAAAGGTTCCCTATATGACATTACAAGGAAATCGATCAATATATTACTAATACTCATTGTGACATAGTCCTAAGATATTTCTAATACATGACATAATATTCATCATTGGTGATTCAATATCCGGGAAAAGATGGATTAAACTCGTCTGTGCCTAGTACTAGGGAAACTATAACAGGAACAGAACATTATATTTTTAGGATATCTTCTACTATGGGTTAATAGAATAATCATTTAATGAAACATTAATCTAAATCATAGATAAAATAAAAATGGCAGATGGAGTGTAACAACCACGCAAAGTGAAGCCACAAAGCAAATACAAAATCCATGATACAAGCAAACCTGGCATACTCAACGCGCGATCCAGTGTCAAGGATTTTGTATTCGATTTGGAGGCTTCACTTTTCGTATTCGGTACACTTCATCTGCCATCATTCTGTAATCGGCAATGAAAATGACGTTTAATGATGTTTGTGTAGTCATTACACAGCCCGTTTCTTTCGTCCATCTACATGTTCAGTAGAACAGGTAGAATAACAAATAAAAATCGAGTAAAAACATAATATTCTAGGAAATATCGAGTCTTTATTCGATATTTCCTAGATTACATTAGTATGATTAATCTGTATGTATGTCTCGTCACGTTTATTGTACCCTTGAATGATCATAAGATTGAACTTCAGTGGCGTAGCAATAATGTATCAAATGGACAATAGTCAGTAGTTAGTAGTGATAGCTATTAAACAGGCCAAAGTACCTTATTTTGAAAAGTATACAGGGTGTATTTTTGAAACGGGGCAGTAAGGGCAAGTACCTTAACCGTTGCAGTTACAGCAAAACGTTCTTAAAAGACCTTCCCTAACTTTTTGGGACATTTTGAACTGCATTCACAGATTTTGTAAAAAACTTACAGTTAGCAAAAAAAATGCAAAAAGTTCAAAATTTTTTTTTTTATGCCAATCGATATTATTTCATGTGGGGATCAAAAAACTCTATGGGACCATTTTAGCTTTCAGTACTAGAGAAGACAGAAATCGCCAAAAACGTTTCCTATACATTTCGGCAACAGAAACGAATTTCTACGATGGTCTAACTTTTTGTTATTTATTTATTTATTTATTTATTTATTTTTAAACAAACTTAATCTACCATTACAGGACATTTCCTAATGCGGCAGAATAGTTATAATACTTAATCTAATTAACTTATATCTACTTATTAATCTACTACACTATTCTTATAATTAAAGTTATAACATAACATATTAAAGTAAAATTACACAACTAATTATTTTGGTAACTTATTACCCTATAAGCGATCACAGTGAAGTCATTCAGCGAGCACGTGAATAAATCTAATTGGTGGGCTATTGTATTGAGCGTCCGCAAGGCGCGCGTCAGTGGCGCTCGCTGCAGCAAGTTAGAGCGCGCGCGCGGCACCACCAGTAACTGCGGCCTTCGCCGGCGACTCACGCACTCGTCCGGTACACACAAAGCGATTTCGGTTAAAATATCCGGATTACATATATTACCACGTAATATTTTAAATAGATATGTAGCTAGTTCCACTTCCCGCCTAGTTTCTAATTTACTATATCCTACCATTCCCAAAACAAAAAGCGTTGGGTATAATAACGGGTAACCCGGGTACACCATAAATGATTTAAAATATAAAAATCGAGTAAACTTATTCTGAATTCTTTCCAATATAAGTTTATATTTAGCCTCACTGGGCCCCCAGACGACAGCATTGTATTCAAGATGACTTCTCACCAAAGCGTCATACAGAGCTTTCAACGCCCTAATATTATTAAACTGATTTGCTTGTCGTAAAACAAAACCCAAGTTCCTATATGCCTTACTACAAACCTGTTCTATATGTTTCTTGAAATTTAAATTGGCAGAGAAACAAATGCCCAGATCTCTCACTTCCTTGACCCTTTTTAGTAGTTCTCCCTCCATTTCATACTGATAATGTTGTGGATTGCGAGCACGAGTGAAAGACATAACTGAACATTTGGATACATTGAAATAAAGTTTGTTAGCATGGCTCCACTTGGTGACTTCATTTATATCTGCCTGGAGTACTTCATGATCAGTCCTGTCTTCCACTACGTGAAACAATTTCAAATCGTCAGCAAATAGTAAACAAGATGACTTCTGAATTACCGCTGATAAGTCATCTATCATCAGTATGAAGAGAAGAGGGCCAAGGTTACTGCCCTGACTCACCCCTGACCTCGTGAA
Source organism: Hypena proboscidalis (assembly GCA_905147285.1). Classification (NCBI taxonomy): domain Eukaryota; kingdom Metazoa; phylum Arthropoda; class Insecta; order Lepidoptera; family Erebidae; genus Hypena; species Hypena proboscidalis. Next base: position 21,085,612 of record LR990130.1, read on the forward strand.
ATACGGTTCAGAAAGCTGTCCTCCACAGTCAACAAACTGACGCCTGTCTCGCAAATAACTAGCAAAGAACCTCAACGTGTGAGGTGTGCAACCCTTGTCAGCTAATTTCAAGAGCAGAACGTCTCCGTCCACTGTGTCGAACGCCTTTCCGAAGTCCTTAGAAGTTATGGCCTGGAAGTAGGTAGAATTGACTGTAAAGTAAATAAAAAGAATTTTTACCCTCAAATTTCGAATTTGATTCGAAAATCTGTGTGTTATACTTAGTTTCAGCTGAGAAACTTCGTATGAGTTATTAATTAAGGATTTTCGCTAGAAGCGTATTATTCGACTTATTAGAAGCGTATTTTGAAAGAACCCTGCAATTCCAGGTTTTTCAAAAGATTTGTAATAACCTTTCTTGTTGGCACATGCCGCAACGGATACTTATTGCGGTACCACACTAATGCAGCTCCCGCATTTCGATTATTGACAAAATACGCTTCTAATAAGTCATTTTTTTCACGATTAGAAGACATTTTAGCGAAAATCCTTAATTAATAACTCATACGAAGTTTCTCAGCTGAAACTAAGTATAACACACAGATTTTCGAATCAAATTCGAAATTTGAGGGTAAAAATTCTTTTTATTTACTTTACAGTCAATTCTACCCACTTCCAGGGGCCTGTTTAATAAACGCGACAATGACAGGTGACAGGCGACAGGCGACAATCCGACAATTTGACAATATTTTGTTTAATATAAATTATTGCTGACAAATAAGTCACGGTGGAAAATCTACAATAATGTCGACTTTTTATGACAATTTGACTTATTTCTGTTTAATAAATATTAAACCTTGACAGGCGACAGGTGACAATTTGTCAGGAAAAACTTGTAAAATTTGTTTTATTTAACACTAAATTGTCATTGCAGGCAGACATATTTGTCAATTTGTCACAGATTTTCGACAGGCATTTCATCCAATGTCAACGGTAATCGGGAATTAAATTAGTACGATTAGTTTAAAAAATGGTGTTAACGTCGTCGACGGATAACAGTAGTAGTTAAGATGAATATTTGGTGCAAACTGTACGACGACGACGTCGCATATTTAAACTAAGAATAAACTTTACTTTCAACGTAAGTGATGGAATATTCATAGAACGGTTTCGAGTATCTAAAATCACCGTTGAATACTTAATAAATAAAATTGGACAGCAACTTTAACACACAACAAGGAGGAATATGCCACTTATACCACTTCAACAAATTTTATGTGAGTTGCGACAAATATGTCGGAATTAGTGACAAACTGTCAATTGTCATGACAAATAAGTCACATAATATTTTCTTAGGGACTCGACAGGTAAAACCTGACAATTGTTGCTTTTATTAAACAGTTTTATAGCTTGACAATTTTGTCAGTATTTGCCTGTCGCATTTGGACTTAATTGTCAACTTTATTAAACGCCACTAGTCGCGACAATTCGACTAATTTGTCAAAAAGTGACAAATTTGTCGTATTGTCGCTTTTATTAAACAGGCCCCAGGCCATAACAAAAAGTTAGACCATCGTAGAAATTCGTTTCTGTTGCCGAAATGTATGGGAAACGTTTTTGGCGATTTCTGTCTTTTCTAGTACTGAAAGCTAAAATGGTCCCATAGAGTTTTTTGATCCCCACATGAAATAGAATCGATTGGCATAAAAAAAAAAATTTGAACTTTTTGCATTTTTTTTGCTAACTGTAAGTTTTTTACAAAATCTGTGAATGCAGTTCAAAATGTCCCAAAAAGTTAGGGAAGGTCTTTAAAGAACGTTTTGCTGTAACTGCAACAGTTAAGGTACTTGCCCTTACTGCCCCGTTTCAAAAATACACCCTGTATATGTATTAGTATCAGTTATTCTAGTACCCATAGTACAAGCTCTGCTTAGTTTGGGACTAGATGGCGTTGTGTGTTAGTTGTGGAATATTTATTTATTTATTATTTATTTATTTGTCAGAAAGGGAATAATGACAATGACGTACAAGACCTGCAGTTCGTAAACCCCGTAAATCTTCAAAAAATTTATGACGCACCATCAGTACGTTTTACCTGTTGTAATTATACCCTTCGTCATTTTACTCTGCCGACCGTCATTTGACGACCATCTTGCGATGACGGACGGCGCGTCAATTTGACGCGTAGCTGTCAAAGTTACGTCATTAACGTCACTCGATAACTTATCATGGAAAGTCAAGTTTGTTTTTAAGTTTTTTTCTAATTTTATTGTTTTTATTAATCTTTTACACTTTGATCTTTGATAACCGTGTGATATTATACGTTTCTTATTTTTTTCGATAATTGTGTACTTAATTAAAATAAATAAAAATGTATTGTCATTATTATTATATTATGCGCGTGTACAAGTTGTAGGTATTAGTTTCTGTTATTTTTTTAGTCTTAACTGATGAAATTTCTCATTGGACTTGTAACACTTCTAAGCTAGTAGAACCACAAACACAATTAGTTTAGAAAAGCAAATATAATGTCTACGATTATAACTTATAACAACATAGAGGAAAACCACCTTTTCGCATATGAATCATACTGTATTCAAATAAAAAACTTGTCATGCTCAATTAGTTTTAGTTAGTCTGAATCATAGCAAGAGTAAACTTACAATTTTGAAACATCTGAGTAATTGTATGACGTTATCAAAAATGCGTAAGAGGAAAGCCTTACTTGGGACTCCCATCAAACATTTTGGAGTGAACAATGATTGACTGATATTAGGAAAGGCGTCAATTTTAAAGTAAAATTGATTTTCTAAGAACGAGTGTAGTGAAGAGGTTTCATATACTTGATATAACAAACGATTCTTGCACTAACGATGATGAAGATTTCAGATCCAACAATTAAAATGGACTTACAACATTTAAAAGTTTGATATTAAATACACAACATAATGTTTTACCCTAATTGTAACAGCAGGGCCGGGGTTTATTTCTGACTGCCAAGATATAAACAGTTGTCAAGTCAAGTTAGCCAAGTCCCATTGTATTGCCAAAAAAAAACACCATTGGTTGGTAATACCAATAAAAATAAAAATATGGTTTAAAAAAACTAAAAACACGCTTTTAAAGTACTTTTTAAGTCCTTTGGACTCGATTTTGACACGCTTTAAACGGACAGATTTCATTAAAATTTTGCACACCTGTCAAAGATCTATGACAATGCAGTTCGATTAAAATAAAAAAAAAAACTGCTGAGGTGTCAAGGGACACCCGGATGGAACGAAGTTTCGCATTTTTCTCTGTGTGTCTGATGATGAAGCACCGTAGCTGTAACGTAGCATGTAATTACTACGCCGCTACGAGAATTGCTACGAAATGTGTCGTTACAACTTTTCGTTCCAATTTTTTCCGTCTAGCCCCCTTTCGCAACGTGCGAGAAAAAAAATTAAATTAAAAAAAAATAAAACAAAAATATAGTTTAAAAAAACTTTTTTGTTCATTACCATTTTCAGCTTATATTAGGCATTATTTTTCACTTATAGTTAGCTTAGAAGCTAATATAAGCGTGTTAAAAAAACACTCTCCTATTTATATAATCAGTTTTGCATTAATAGACTTTGTACTTCTCCTTCCAAGCGAGTCGTTTGGAAATATTTTTATCTTAGCCGTGAGAATTATTATGCATTAAAAATTGCAAGTTGTTATATCTTATCTATATCTTATCGACATAACAATTTGTATATCCAGTAGCGTTATAAATAATATTGTGAATAGATAAGTGTATCAGGAATGGTAAAGATTTCAAATTCAAATTCAAATCATTTATTTTCATAGGCCCCGGGAGGCACTTGAACACGTCAAAATATTACAAACAAATGATATAAAAAATAAATTATAGGTAAAACTAACTATTACAATGAAAGAAATTCTTATTGGTGCAGGCAGTGCTTGTACATTGTACATGGGATGCGTGTCAGATACCTCCTCGCGTGCCCTTTGACTGCTGGTGGATAACGACAGTTGAAGGGACAGTGTACCCTGGGCCGGTAGACGGTGTTCTCCCGAGGTGATCTTTGAAATAATGCTCGTAAATAATGCTATGAATTCCTTTAAATATATTTTGATTAATTAAAAATATATTTTACCCGAAAAACCGAATTCAATTTTCAACTTTTAACTTTATGACATAATGGTGTTGTGCGTTACATTAAACATCTACACGAGAAACAAACACCTGTACATTAGTGTACATAATAACTGTACTTAAATATTTGTTCAGACTACTTACTCATTACTTCCTTGTTTCCTTATTTACCTCTTATGCTCACGTGTTATTAAAATTATTTTATAATATTATGAAGACATTCTTTGATTAACACAAAAATACGTTGTATGTATATTAATGTTGCCACTGTGAATCTCGACAGATTAAATATAAGGCGTCTCCCATATTAGATGCTTGCCTAATGCCTTAGTCAATTTTATTCATTACTAACCGGTGAGAAGTACCTATGTGTGTAAAACACGCCTATTTCTGCTCATTTAACATTTCTGTTTGAAGAGTTCCAAAAATGAAGAATTTACAAATTCAAGTCAATCGACAAGTCAAGTCCCATCATTTTCTGAAAAAATAGGTACAAAGTACAAACATCGAAAATTTACCTTTACAACAAAGACAAAGTATTTCTGTTAATTTTTATCAAAACAATCGAGCATGCGCATGCGTCGATATCGCGCGCGCACGGTCCAACAGTCACGTAGGCTTAGCCCTTGTAATGATCCACGCATTAGCCAGCTCATTATCCGACCCTATTCCACTAATGCGTAGTTTATTTTTGGGTTTGTTACCGAACAATATAAGTAACTGTAATATTTTCTTGCTTAACTATCCGAAAAGATGTATTTGTTTTTTTTTAGGAAATTTCACTCTGAAACTAGAGCTGTCGCTAGAGTTGCCTATTAACCCGTGACTGCCATCATTTTAGTACATGCTGTTACAAAATGTGTCTTGTCTCCTAAATCTTTCAAATCGACTTACTAAGAACTACTGAAATTTGTGTCACGACGAATAAAAAAAGGTTTTTTGAAATTCATCTGTCATCTAGCTAGTTCATTCGCGTCGATTCCGTGCGCATCTTTTTTGCATGAAAAATGTTAATATCGTGAGCGGCTTGTGACTGACGTGACCCACGAACTAGCCCCTTTAAGTAGAATAACAACCAACAAAAATTAAAAAGTACCTACTTTAATAAATTACGAAACAAATCTACGGAAAGTACTAGAAAATATCAAAGCAAATAAAAAGAAGTACTAAGAAGTATTTTCCCACAATATTTCCTTACTTATCATTCTTTGCTTATACAGTAATTAGCATATCTCACTATCAGATATTTCGTAGATTTCGTCATACAATACACACAAGAAATATCACGGTAATACCTTCCTACGAAAATATCACCATGTTTTTGCGTGATATTTTATCCGAACAATCATTATTTTATTGGAGTATAATCGTTACTAAGTATTATTTATGAAAGCCAGGTAAATCCTGGTTCTATGGGCGAGCGATACCTTGCCTCCCGGCAAACACCCGTTGACAAAACGCACTGGGGTTTTTCCCGTGCAACGCGGACTAAACCACTGACTCTGCCCGGGCCGCGGGTATGAGTCGGTATTTTACCTAGGTGGATGGAATATGCTTTACTCTATCAGAAGGATGATTTTTATTTATTATCCTTCTGATACAGGGTTTTTAACATGAATAAAAAATAAAAAAAACTAAACTAAACTGAACTTAAAAAAAATATTGTAATTGTAATTTGAATTAAGATGCAATTATATTATTATTTTTGGTAATATTTATTAATTAAAGTTAAAATCACAAGATTTGTTTCCATCGTTGCTTAAAGAGCCTAAGAATATTCATCGCAAAGTACGCCACAACTTTAAAGAACAAATACATTATTTTTATATTATTGTGTGCTTTTTATGTTAGTTTAGTGTTATAGCTATTATCTAACACGCGTATTACTAATCGCATGGTGTGTTTATGACACGGCGCTGACGTACATATATAACACATTTTATATAGATATGATAACAGCTGATTGCTTATATCTAGACATATAAAAGTCTATACCAGTTCACGTTGGATAATCCGATGCTTGAGGGATAAAGCTGTCTATGAGATAAAGCTATTTATTAGATAGATAGGTACGTGTTGAAAGAGTGCTGACGGGCACTATACTTCCGTGGACTTTGTACGGAAGTAATATATCTATCTCAAAGTAAAATATTCTGAGACATACACAGAACCATAAAGCGACTAAAGCGCTAAAAGGAGGACCACCTAGACTGTTTCGACTTTTATCTAAGTTTTAAAAGCTGTCAGAATTAGAATAATGTTTATCTTGGTGATGAGGTAGACAATTCTTATGATAAACTGTTGGTATATCGGAACTAAGCTAGGGGTTTAATTATCTTATACAGTCATATAGTGGTAAACAAACCACTTATAGCTTTTCTGGTATTTGGTAGTACACTTGAATTGTCTAATAATTCAAGTTATCTTGTTGACAGCTGATAAATTCTCAGGTCGCAATTTTTTCTTACCATCACTTTATTTATAGTGTTAGGTTTATCAGTAAACATGCCGGTGTAAGCATTCCCTTTGCCAATCTCCACTATTGTGGGTTCAATTCCAGTCACAGAAAAGGACTAAAAAAAAACAATACTTACTTGCTTCTTTATATGTAATGAAAAAGACTTAATAAAAGAAAATAACTACCAATAAATATACTCCAAGTTGCACTGCATTATTTGTTATAGATAACTCTGAGTCAAAATACACGAAAATTCATCACAACATCGAAAAACATACAAATGGTGATTATGTTATCAGTGATAACATAATCAAACATTACGCAAACTACAGCCGGTGGGAGCAGCAGGTATCCGATAACACATTGTATTTGTGCACGTGATTATCAAATCATATACGGAATGAAGATTTAGCCAGTTTCTGGTAACCTTATCTGGTTTTAGATAATTTTGTTTTTTATGTCGAGTTGCTTTGGGATTGTTGGAAGACATTTTAGAAGGAAGAGTAATACTTTTTTGTCTAAACTAATATTATTTTGTTTGTTTGTTGGTCATGATTTAACTCAAAAAAGGTTGGTTGGAAAGCTACATCTTTAACGAGTAAATGTTATAGAATGTGCATTTAATATATTATTCAAACAATTCTAATTCTTGCTAGAAATACACCAGCTATAAAGATATATTATATTTATTTTTGTTGTTATCTAAATAGTCTGGTGACTATTTTGTACCGAACTTCCAAGGTCATATGTAAAGTAATCACTAGTGCTCGGAATAGGTAGTTTAATTTTATGTACTTGCGATTTTGTGACATCAATAGTATGGATATGCCTGTGAAATCCCGAGGAACTTAGTTACTATTTTCAGAGATTGTAAAAATATTATATTGAACTTTCAAAATAGTATTTCATCTTTTAGCTTATTGTTGTAATAATAAGTTGTAAACATAAAATTTTACAATAAAAACGTAAAGAAACGAATAGCAAATAAAAAAAAACAGAAAATTGTATTTTATTTGAAATATGCTATCCTCCTTTTGCAACTAAAATAGTTTTGTAAAGCATTTATTAATAATTCGATTATTGTTTACTTATAGCGCACAATAACGCTAAGGAATGCAAAGTATCTGACCGCTTGCGCGTGCGGTGTACGTGGCACGCTTTGTTTATTGCTATCTCTGTTACTATAATGTACAGAAAATAATTTGCCCTGAAGAGATGAAGCTACAAGTAAGAGGACTTCGTAAAACCAAGAATGGTGGTGTCATAATTAGCACTGAAACGAAGGAAGACGTAGAAAAGCTAAAAAAATATGCGCAGTTAACATCATCAGGCCTTACAGTCGACGAGCCCTTTAAACGAAAACCTAGAGTAGTTGTAATAGGAGTGCCCTCAACGATGACAGAAAAGGAAGTCTTTACCTGCCTTTACCGCCAAAATGTCGCCGATATACTCCAAGATGCCGACCTCGATACCTTTTTGAGCACAATTAAGCTAAGCCACAAATCAGGTAAAAAAGACGCCGAGACATGTAATTATGTCATTGAAGTACCAGCGAACATACGCAGAGCGCTGATAGCTAAGGAGCGGGTTTTCGTTAATTGGTCGTCCTGCCCAGTGAGAGATTTCACGTTGGTTACTCGATGCTATAAGTGTCAGCAGTATGGTCATGCGGCGAAATCATGTCGAGAATCTACGTACACATGTGGACATTGTGGCAAGCAAGGACACTCAATAAATGACTGTACGCATAAGGCAGAAGTGCCTAAATGTGCTACCTGTCTGCGCTTCAAGAAACCTAGCAGTCATGCGACGGGAGCCGCCGATTGCCCGGCGAAAATAATGGCCGAACAAAGATACGTCAACTCGATCGATTATGAGGGCGCCTAAGAGCGCCGTTATTAAAGGTATTACCTGACCTATTTTTATTTATATTAGTTTCTTTTTAAATATGATTTGTAATATAATTAATGAGATAGATATCTTTTCTGTATCAGAAGCAAATGCCTGTGATGCTGATAATTGCAAACAATATATCTCTTCGTATAGTAGCCCACTAACCATACTAACATTAAATATCCGCAGTATTTATAAGAATTTTACTAATCTATGTGTTTTCCTGCAAAGGCTGGACATAGACTGTGACCTCATTGTCTTAAGCGAATGCTGGCTATCCAAAAAATATAATCTACCTACCATGTCAGGATATACCACTTACTATAGCAGTAAGAACTATAATCAAAATGATGGGGTTATAGTGTATGCCAAAAATCACCTTAATGTTATAATTGATGAACCTAACATAAGCGACTGTAATAGGTTGTTAATTAAAATTGGATCAGATTTTGCTATACTAGCAATATACAGACCACCTTCTTTTAGAAATACTACACATTTTACTGATTCTCTGAATGACGCCCTCCAACACCTATCATCCTTCAAAAATATAATTTTACTCGGTGACATAAATATCAATATCCTCCCAGGCAGCACCGATACAAATTCTCAAGAATATCTAAATCTATGTTCTTTTCATGGCTTGCTACCAGCGCACACACTTCCCACACATCAAAGTGGTTCATGTTTGGACCATATCATTCTTAAATCAAAATTTCCATCCAAAACACTTGTAATTAACTCGTCAATAACCGATCACAACGCTGTCCTACTAACCTTAAATTGCAAACCACCTAAAGCAGAAATTTTTCGCACAATTGCTAAACTAAATGTGAATAATCTCGAATATGACTTAAACAACATTGACTTTGCCCCAGTTTACAATTCTGATGATCCGCACTTTTGTATGTCTTACTTAATAGAAGAGATACAAAATGCAACTAAGAAAAACACCTACACTATACGATTAAGTAATAAAAATCGCAACATAAAGCCGTGGATTACCCCGGGTCTCGTACGCTGTATGAGGCAAAGAGACAAATTGCACAAAAAATCTAAATCGCAGCCCAATAACTACATTCTACAAATAACATACAAAAGATATCGTAACTTTTGCAACGATCTAGTGAGAAAAGTTAAAAATAATTATGATAAGAATGAATTTTTAAAGGCTGGGTCAAGTACTAAAAAAATATGGAAATGTATTAAAAATGTAACCTACACTACGAAACAACATACTGAGTCATCTTCAGGATTATTACAAGCACATGGTTCGCCAAACACATCCGCTAACATTGTGAATAATTTCTTCATAAATGCAGGTAAGACCCTAGCAGAAAAAATACAGCATCAGACACAATTCACTACAAACTATTCTGCTCCAAAAAATAGACACATATTATCATCTTTTGTACTATTGGACACTGACGAAACTGAGGTCGAAAGGTTAATAATGGGGCTAAAAGATGATTGCGCAGTAGGATGGGATAACATATCGAACATTTTCTTAAAAAAAGCAAGGAATATCTTAACACCACCACTAACAAACATCTTTAACAAGTGTTTATCCAAAGGAATTTTTCCAAACTGCCTTAAAAAAGCAATTGTTGTTCCCGTATATAAATCCGGGAGTAAAACCGAACTAACTAATTACAGACCTATTTCATTACTGACTTCTTTATCTAAAGTGTTTGAAAAAATCATAAACTCAAGATTAATTAAATATCTAGAAGAAAAATCAATATTGTCAAAGACTCAGTTTGGTTTCAGACCCAAAGTATCCACTGCCGATGCCGTACATCATTTAACTAACTATATAGTACAAGAACTTGATAAAGGTAACCATACAGTGGGTATTTTCCTGGACCTCGCAAAAGCCTTCGACTCTGTTTCTATACCTACTCTACTGAGTAAACTTGACAGCATAGGTGTTAGAGGCACGCAGCTTAAACTTTTCAGCAGTTATTTAAAAGATCGAACCCAGTGCGTAAAAATTGGCAATGTCACCAGCGCTGAGCAAAAAACCACATCTTTTGGCGTTCCCCAAGGAAGTGTCTTGTCATCTACACTATTCTTAATCTATATAAATGACCTTTGTAATCTAAAGATAGAAAACGGAATAATAGTTTCTTATGCTGACGACACTGCCCTACTTATCACGGGCGCGTCAGAAGCAGAAGTCCACATGCACGCACAGCACGGCTTCAATACTGTTAATAAATGGCTTCAACAAAACTTGCTAACACTAAATGCAAATAAAACAAATTACATGAATTTTTCGATGCGCAATACATCTAACATTACTAACTCTCGCTTGTACGCTCACTATTGCAATGACCCCACTGCCTCGCAAAAACAATGCATGTGCCCGTTAGTTAAAAAAACAAATAAAATAAAATACTTAGGTGTAATTATAGATGATACTCTATCTTTTAAAGAGCACATAGAAGCTTTAAATAGCAGGGTTCGCAAGTTAATATTTGTATTCAAAAAGTTACGTCATATTGCTGACACGAAAATAATCAAAATAACTTATTTTGCTATATGTCAATCAATACTAACTTATTGTATTACATCATGGGGTGGGGCAGGTAAAACATTATTGCTATCGCTCGAAAGAGCTCAAAGAGCTATTCTAAAAGTAGCCACTCATCGACCTTTCCTATTTCCCACTAACCTCCTCTATAATTCCTGTAACGTACTAACAGTTAGACAGTTATTTATTTTGAATACATTACTTAAACAACACGCAAGTCTTCCCTTTAATCCTGACCATACTAACAAAAGACGAAAAGATATTGTTTGCATCCAAAAAATCAGATTCAAACACGCTTTTACATCAAAATTTTATATATTTCTAGGCCCGCTACTTTACAATAGGCTAAATGCCATGCGTTACATTTATCCACTTAATCATAATGACTGTAAGAAAGCTATCAAAGAACTGCTCCAAAAAATGTCTTATGAAGATACAGAAAAGTTACTTATAGTGTTAAAATAAGTATCTATTTAAATTAAATTAATTTATATAATTGATAAATAAATAAAGTTAAGTTAGTTAGTTAGTTACTCCAATTTATCTTAAGAGTTGACTACCTCCTAAAAATATATTTCCTTTTCCTTTTGTTTTCTTTTTACAAGATTATTTAATTTTAAGACCATTTTTGTAATACTAGTCTATTAGCCTGAAACACAGGATTACCTAGTTCAGGCACCGAATTGTTTATATATACACTTATGTATATACAATAATATTAAATGTTGTTATCGCTTATGTATTTGACCAATGTATTTTAATAAATGAATTTTATTTTATTTATTTATTTATTTTAATGTACTCTGTACCTACAAATAAACAATAAGTGTAATTTTTATGATTATATAAAATGACATAAAGTTTCATTGCATTGCATTATTTAAGGTCCCGGAAATCACGCTGATTTTAGGTTTATCCATGTTATGCTTACGTTGACTTTCTTTCTGCAAGTACATAAAATTAAACTACCTATTCCGAGCTCTAGTAATCACAGACAGTGACTTACTGTTTTCTTATCATACGTGCACAAAACAAATTGTTGGTAATTTCCACTTGTTGAAGAAATCTGTAAATCTTATCAATGACAGGTGGGCACTTAGCTTGTCGTTGGGCGCTAACTTGTTTGCTCGGACAAATAGTTGAAATGGCATTTTTTTTCTCGACTAAGTTTAGAAACAAGCATTCAGTTCACCTGATGGTAAGCAGTTTCAGTAGGCTTTGGACGTGAACACCCAAAGCCTCGTACCAACAATAATAATACAGTAGGCTATAGACACACAACAGCAGAGACATCACTCATGCATTGCCGACTCCGTTCACTTTTTCTAGAAAAGTAATTTATTCATCATTTGAAGAAGGTTTTATTTCCAAAATACTACTTCGATAGAAGTCGACTATAAAGTCAAATATTGAAATATTCAGTCTCAGTATTATATATATCAAAATTTTGCGAAGTTATGGATCGCCATGGAGACTTAAAGATAAATATTTAAAATCCGGTTTAGGAATGATATTGTGTTTTTCATAATCTTTGGTATTGGCAACGCTCCCACATGTCGTGATAGCGTATCAAGTGGTATCAATACATGTTTTATCTAATAATTTCATTATTTTAATAGTCAATGTAGTGAACGAGCACGAGGCATAAAAGACAATGCTACTTTGTGTGGTGAAATCTATTATGATATGCGATATATAGATCTTTTTCAACAACTCACACCTAAATAATATATTTAAAGTGCCACTGCTTGCGACTGAACACTATTAGCTAAAATACAGGCTTCTGCCTTGTTTAGTAAACAGTGCCAGTACTTTTAGATATGTACTTACATATGTAATAGAATAGCGTCAAACACCAATAGAAGTAAAAATAATATATGTATTTACTTTATTTGTATCCAATAAACATTTTTTTTTATTAATTATTTATTTTTTTGTAATGGTAAGATGTACAAAAAAAATAGCAAAAATAGGGCAATAACATTTTTAACTATTACATATTGTTATTAGTTTAAGCACACTTCTCTACAGAAAAAGTAGTATCGCCCTTTCAACTTGGACTCAAACTACACACCCAGGTGATATGGTGGGCGGTTCGCTCGTACTGAGATGTAGAACATGTACAGAATGGTGAATCGGGTAGCCTAAACGAAAATAGTTCACTCTTGAAATTGCCATGACCCTTCAGAAACTGAGCCAGGCAGTGATTCACCTCTAGCCATGGTTTTGGAAGTCTGCCGCGAATAGATGGAACCTGCCCTTGTCAGCAAATATGTAATGCTTTTTTATTATATAGGTATTATTATGTAGTTGTTTCTTATTTATGTAATTTAATTTAGTTGTTAAAATATATTTTGTTTGTTTGTGACAAAATATTATAATATGTCATTTTTTTCTGTTGTCACACTGATCCTTACTCACTCACTGGGCGCCTCAGAATTATCAGCGCTGCGGTGATTTTAGCGTTATAGCTAAGACAATCCCTCCCCTATAGTCCTTACGTAACCCATGAACAGTCCCATACATATTCGTTTGTAATAATCTGTATTACAGGGCGTTCCCATCCGATAGCTTATCGGATATGATGTAACCTAAGTCGTGTAATAGTTAACCGAGCCACTCACCGATCACGCACGTTATTATTTTTTTATTTTTTAAAGCTTACTAGTAATTTGCAAATACAAATTACTAGTATTCTTGTTAACCCCTCCAGCTAAGCTTAATTCTCTTGTGTTAGGAGGAAGTTCACGTTCGTGGTGTAATGGCCAGGATTCGAACCCATGACCTCTCGATCGTAAAACCGATGCCTTATCCATTGCGCCACGGCCGCTTCAAATTTAGTACCGTTATTATTAGTACTAAGTATCATATAAGAGGACTGCAATTACATAATTTGAATATACTTTACAGACACAATCTAGAAAAATGGGGGATATTAACAGACCAGACCCAATGTGACTGCGGTGCTCCTCAACAAACGATGCCACATCTGTTGAATTGCCCCAATTGTCCTTACTGCTGCTCTTTGCACGATCTGTACGGCGCTACAGAATGCGCAATTGGTTTGGCCACGCACTGGGCGGGAGTAATATAAGTTTGTAGTACCATTGACACGAAAGATGAAGAAGAATATACTTTAAATGACAGATGCCATTTAGATAAGAATTATAACATAATATTCAACGCTAATTTATTTATTATACAATGATCATTATATAGCTTACAGTCTTAAACCAAACGTAACATAATGGAAACAAACATGAAAAAAAAATTAAATACAGTACGAATTAAAAATTAAACTTTCTAAAATAAATTTAAATGAAATAAAAAAAATTGCAATTATATAAAAGTAACAAATATTATTAAAATAACACATAGATCCAATATTATATAAAGTATTCGAATAAAGCATAATTCTAATTAAATTATATTATAATATAATATATTATTATAATTACGTACGTACTGTATGCGATTATGTGAATAAGTAACGCATAGATGGCGCTAAAACCAAGTAATGGTTCGTCTAGCTTCGGCTGGCACAAAAGAGTTGAGAAATTTCGAGTCCGGCAGCATGCGAATCCATAGCTGAATTAGCAAAGCACTTGGGGCGTATACCCAAGAGGTGCAGGTTCGAGTCCTGCTGGATTCTTAATTTTTCAACTTTAATATTACATAAAAATAAATGCATAGCAAAGCTAAAATTTGCTTTAAATATTACAAGTATTGATAAAAATGCGTCATCTCTCGACAGTAATGAGTTGATCTTAATTCAAACGTACTGTATGCGATTATGTGAATAAGTAACGCATAGATGGCGCTAAAACCAAGTAATGGTTCGTCTAGCTTCGGCTGGCACAAAAGAGTTGAGAAATTTCGAGTCCGGCAGCATGCGAATCCATAGCTGAATTGGCAAAGCACTTGGGGCGTATACCCAAGAGGTGCAGGTTTGAGTCCTGCTGGATTCTTAATTTTTCAACTTTAATATTACATAAAAATAAATGCATAGCAAAGCTAAAATTTGCTTTAAATATTACAACTACTCAATACTCTCAATATACCTAATGCGGTTTCGTAGCTGGGAGCTGACTCATCAGGAGTCTGATTGATAGGTGACTAAAAGATCCTAGATTCAGTCTAGGGTAAAAACAATAGTAGCTTATGCTTATTGAATAAGGAATAAGAAATTGAACCATGGCACGATGCACATGTTCTTGGCACATACATAACATGCCCATGGCCATCCTCGGGGTACAATTTCAAATCCCAAATAACACTTTAATGAAAAGATTTATCCTGAAATTACTGATTTCATAGGCTTTATATTTACATACTTTCCAACTCCAACTAGATACTTCTGATTAAATTCGTTGCGGGTTCCAAGACAATTTTAACTCTCCCTGGGATTGCCCGTGTGTCATGCACGGTGCCTTTCAGTTGGTTACCGCTGTAGATCCTGGCGTTACAGGAGTCACAGTGGTGGACGTATGGGTGGGATTATATCCCGTAAAAAAAAATCTTCATATTATTGCATTTTGTTACGCTTTGTACCTGCCAAAATATATCTCTCTTGTTATGTTTAAAAAACTCAGTACTCATTGAAGTCTTTTTTTTAATTATTTTCATTTAAACGTTCTAATTAGTTGTGTTTTACATGTTTGTCTGTAGTTCAAAAGTTACGAAACCAACTATGTACTTTAATTAGTTCGTAGACCTTCTAACATTGACTACGAGCCTCTACGGGATTTCGTAGCAAAACCGTAGCAAGCAAGAAAAAATAAGCCTATTTTTACACTGCACACTACTTTTGAGCATTATTTTTTTTATACTATGCCTTCAGCGAAC
Organism: Hypena proboscidalis; assembly: GCA_905147285.1. NCBI lineage: Eukaryota > Metazoa > Arthropoda > Insecta > Lepidoptera > Erebidae > Hypena > Hypena proboscidalis. Next base: position 21,101,464 of record LR990130.1, read on the forward strand.
CAACGTGTAGTCCACCTGATGCTAAGTGGAGTACAGCCCATGGACATCAACAATCCACAAAAGTAGATTGTAGATGCGTCACTGCAGCTAAGGACTACGGTGCTATGCCTCATATGCTAGTAATTTCAGGGTCTGATCACACCACCAAACCAGAACACGGTAATATAAGCACTACTATTTAGCGGCAGGTTAATGGCGAGCTCGTTCACAAAAGCTAACACCAGTTGGTTGTATTTATTAAAAATATTGTCCATCTTTCATCACAATGCTCACTAAGGGGCAAGAATATTACCAAATGGCACTATACTACGCCAATCAGACCACATGGTAAACAAATGTCAATGATGCAACAAGTACCAGTGCCACTAATTAGTACCAGTGGCACTATCAACGAGATAAAGCTATTCAAAACAATGATTGTATGTTTCCATCACGCACTTCCCTCGTGAGGCATCGTGGCGATGACGTCATCAGTTATACTTTGATAATAAGTGATAATGAGGATAATATATATGATGCTAGATTTATCAGTTAACAAGATTTTAGGTGATAATGTGTGCGCGTGTTAGATACCAATGTTTATTTTGTAAGTGTCTTAAATATTGTTTAGATAGATAAAAAAATTCTTTATTGTACAGTGGGCCAACGAGTTAGCTATGCAAGGCAAAAACTTCTAAGTCATAGTAAAGACTTACTACACCAGTTATGGATAAGTGAGTTACATATCTAAATAGTGGGTATATTACACTTCTTAAATATGTAATTCACACATGCATATCTATTGCAATCAGTTTGCACTATGGCATAGAAGTTTTTGCCCTGCATACCTACCTACTTGGCCCACTGTACACCAAATTTACAGTTTGACAGTATATACAAAAACAACCTTATTTTTTTTTAAATGCACAACTGTTGGCCTTATCGCTAAAGAGCAATTTCTTACAGGCAACCTTTGAAGAAGATGGTTTGTGTTGCAGGCAATATAGGGCAGTTGAAGTATTACTAAAAAAATAATAGTTCAAAAAAACACGCTTTATCTAGAAAACTAAACTAAAAAATAGAAAATAAATTTTAATAATTTTGAATTAAGAATAGTGTAAAAAATTCTAATAAATATAAATGAATAATATTGTAAATAAGAAAAAAAAAATTTTTTTTAAAAAGCGTGGGGTGCATGGGTCGCCACGTCACATAATGCCAACTGCTATTTCAGCAGACTGACAGCCGCAACTACCTTATGGTTATTTTTCCACTGTTATTATTCAATTCTTAGTTTAATTGACACTGATTAGGATTATTTTAAGTAGTATTTATTTTGGTGACGTGAAATTCAGACATTTGAGTAAATGTGTAATAAGCAAATGATTTTAATTTGATGATTCCATGAAATATTTATTATGCCAAACATTACCTTGATTTCTTTAGTGCAAAATTGTGTTATAAAACCCAAGTGTGACAGGTAGTTTCACGATCATCAAATAAGTGGATTGACAGTTTTATATCTTATCTAATGTTAATCAATTATTAATTATGTATGTATTATTAATATATGTATTTATGTACAAAATATTAACAAAATAATTGTTGTTACATATTTTGTTTAGTTTAAAAGCCAGATACGACTTATTTGAAGGAAGTGAAATTAGGCCTGGTTGTGGATAAAACTGCCATATGGTAAGAATGTTTCTAAATTTTCAAATTGGGAACAGTTTTCTTACCATTAATTATAAAATAATGTTGAATTCTGCAGGTAGATCTCATTGCATTGTATAATTTATTTGTTCTTATATCTATGTGTTATTGAATTGTGTATATTGGTACGGACTTTCGATGAGCATAGTAAAATAAATTCTCTAATTAAAGAGTAATATTATTATTATTAATGTAGTAGTTAAATCTTCAATTTGAACATTGAGCATGGCCTCTAGAGATTTAATCAATTCCAAATAAGATGGGGAGTTCAGAATTTATGTAAAATGAGGAAACTTCTTGTAAGCACATCAGAAACATTAAGTATTTAATCTTCACATTATAATAATTAACAAATTTCAAAAAACACTGTTAGGTAAGTACCCATTTGGTTTGGAATATAAATTAGGTATGAAATATTTGCTGTGTATTTTGAATTATATATTGTTAATATGTACAGTTTCATGTTGATTTTATAATTTTGAGAATGAAATGTAGCCGAAAAAGCGTTAGCATGTAAAAAGAAGCTGTTCAGCAGTTGTAGGGTCATAGTATGTATATAACAGTAAATTAATTATTAAAATGTTGAAGATGTATTTGGAATAAATAAAAATTAGAGGACAACTTTTTAGAGTGTAGGTACATTGAATTTTTATATCAGATTTAGTTCCATGGGTATGCTAAGCAAGTTTGCATTTCCTTCGGCCTTCATAAAATTTGAGGTTTTTCTTCCAAGCTTTTCCTTGAGATTTTCAAGATTTCCATTAATCTTTTAGAAATCACAGACTGAATATTAAATAACTTATTAAATTCATTGCATGTATGGTGGGATTATAGAAACAGAATCAAACAAACTATCATGTATTGTCTACCCATCTTGTTACTTGTCTCGATTATAGGGATGTATAGGAAATTAAATTACCTGTACCACTCTTCAGTCATGAGTACCTACCTCTTGAGTGGTCATTTAAACAAAATAGTAGAATAATTTGTGTACTTTATTTTTCAAATATTGGCTGTATTAGAAAATTGATGCACATGACTATGCTATGTTGCTGGATTGGTTAATCTGCTGGATATCTAGAAATGCTGGTTCTACATCTAGCTATTGTGATATTCCTATTTGGAATAGTTAATGTAAGAAATCTGTAAGTTAGACAAAAACAAGTTGCATATTGTTGACCATGAAATATTTTTCATTTCAATAATTATCACAATAAATTGCCTCAAGTTTCTTTCTTAAAAAAAAAATGTCGTTAAATTGTTGCTTAGATTTGTCAAGTCATTATTTTTTTTTAAATGCTATCAAAGATACTGACTTGCGCAGCAAAGTGGTAGTTGTACCTACACCTCTGTCACAGCTTTCTGGATAGTAAATGTATGTTTCTATGTATATATATTTATTTTTATCCTTACAATAATGATACCTATATATTATGTATTTATTTTATATACGTATTCTCTTTTTATATATAATAGATAATTTATTAATATAATACTCTCTTATATCATATTTAAGCTAAACATTTACTATTTATAAAAATTATGTTACACATTAAGTATTCATCTATAATATTATGACCTATTCCGTTGTCGGTAACAGACCCACACTTACTATTACGCGACATTCTCTGACTCCAAGCCAACACACCTGTGTACCTACCGCTCTCGGGTTATTAGCTCGCCCTTTGTACTGTATTACTTTATAAAGATAGAAGCACGTTTGTTATTACGATGTGGATAACTATAATTGGTCTTCAGATTTAATTAAGTTAGCTATTAGCAAATTGATGTATAACGGCTGTTGTCATCCCAAAATGAATAAAAAAAAAATAAAGGCTGTGGTGTCGACATAACAACTTTAAGTACCAAGGCTGTTGCAAAGGTGAACAACTGCCAAATTTCTCCTGTTATGTTAAAGTTCAATGGGATAGGGGATGAGGCCATCGCCATCCAACCGGCACATATGCAATTCGTTGCTGTTATTAAGAATTTCCTGAAGTAAAAATTCCAAATAACACTTTTACCCGTCCAGGGAATCGAACGCGAAACTTCGTGATGAGAAACACTTACGCTCACCACTAGACCAACGAGGCAATATTTTTGATGAAAATACAGATTTCTTTGTTAATTACTTAGTTTTTAAATCGAATACTAATTCTTAACACGAAATAATACACATTTGTAGTAAGATCCTACGAATATATATAACTAAAAACTACACTCATAGTACGTACAGGCAGTAGAAACTGCAAACTGACTGTACGATGTCACTTTTTCTGGCACATCGGTATGTTCATGTACTTTTTTTAAATAGAAATAAAAAAAATCCATATAATTTTAAGATTTGCCAGAATAAAATGTATCTTATTCTCATTATAAGATATGTGTGTATTTATCATATAAATTATCGCTTGCTAACAGTGAAGGAAACATCATGAAGAAACCTGCATGCCTGAGAGTGCCTAAAAAGTGCTTGAGGGTGTGTGAAGTCTACCAATCCGCACTTGGCCAGCGTAGTGGACTATGGCCTAACCCTTCTCAACATGAGAAGAGGCCCGAGCCCGGCAGTGGGACTTGTATTAGATACAGGGCTGCTATTATAACCTTTGGCCTATATTCCTCATCAACTTTAAAACCGGTCCTTGTTTTTATCACAGGTCATAACACTATATATTATCATATATATAACCATGTGTCATGTTTAGACATCACGCTCTCATCAGCTGATCAATTTATAGCCATTATCACATCATTATGACTCAGAGACATTGAGTCGTTCGCATGGCGCCCTCGGTCGTTATGAGACTATTTATTTTTCTTTCATATTTATAATTAAAATAAGGTCGTAGTGAATTGGATGATAATTAAGAGACGAGTGTAAAGTATACAAATCAATGATAGATTCCAATTGTTACGGTTTATCAAAACAAACTCATTACTTAACTAATACACAGCATGCCCAAGCCTAAAAAAAAACCGTTATAGCCGTTTGGGCTTTTTGTTTTGCATATTCAACGCAATAACATCGCTTATCTTATTAAAACTGAACTGATTCTTCTGATGAAAAATCACCTAATCTAATCCTTGTATTTCAAACGCTTCTCCTGAAATATGACGTCATTTACATAAGAAAAGTTACAGCAATTAATAATAATCAATCAAAAAAATGTTCAAAAAACAATTCTTAAAAGTTATATAATATAAGCTTATTAAATAGATTTTGAAGTTAATTTCCTTTCGGCAAAATCCAAAATCACGTCTCCTGTTATTTGTTTGCTATTTGTGGGTTACGTATTTGTTTTTATGTATTTGATCGAGCAGTGGAAGTGCAATTTGACTGCGACGGGGAAGTAGTTGGTCTTTTTTTTTAAGCCTGTTCACAAAAGTTCTTCCACCTTTGATAGTTACATTGTCAAGCAAGTTTTACTTAATATTAAAAAAAATGATTTAATATTAAATTAGCAGCACAAAGATTTCTTTGTATTCTCGACGTGGGAGGTAGTGTATTGAGTTATCGAAGACCTTTAATAATAATAATATAATAATATATCTTTATTTCAGACCAGGTCCATAGAGTGTTAGTAATACAATGAAAAAACTTAAAGTTATGTTAGTAATACAGAGATACAAAATAAAACAAAGAATTAAATTAATTTGCCTCAATATAAATAATTGAGTACATGTGCAGTTTATGAAGCTTGCGTCCACTCTTCACCATCTTAGATGGCTAAATTGTAGACACGAATGATTCGAAGACATCTTTTGAATAAATTTAATGACATAGTTTTCTTTAGCATTTTGACAATTTGGTATTTATTTCAAGCAAAATTATTTCATCGCAGATGGAAACTTATTTGTGGCACCGGAAGCACGGTAAAGAAAGATACATTTGCATGTTGTGGCGGTAGCATGGAGTATTTGCGTGGGCAGGCTTTTACGAGAGTAATAGAGCCTTCGCGTGGGTGTTGCTTGGGGTTGTGAGTGGTTGCGATTAATAAAGTGAAGAGAATGATAAGTTGAAACAGTTCCTATTAATATTGTAAGATGTTGGGATTATTTGGATATTTATCTACGTTTACTCAGACTACATAGTTCAGAAAGCCCGTGTGCCAAAAATTGCCTAGGATAGATCGCTCTCTGGTGCCTCTCCTTTTTACTTTTACAATGCCAATAATGCCATACAATACGTAATTAGCATAGTTTTCATTCGATTAATATTGCAATTAGTTCATTCATTTCTAAACAAAATAAGTCCATATCACGTAGGTGTTCTCAAAAAGTCCAAAGAGAACAAACAAAGGACATGACAAATAAAATGTAATAATGTCGGAGAGTTTGTTCGTTACGGTGGAAGTTTAATACGTAACGCCCACTTATCAATTTTGATGACAACTGTATTATTTAGGGTCTACGCAATTTGCCAGTGGAGGCCACCAGTGGCCACTGCTTGTGGCTAGCGACAAGCAGTTTACAATATTTTTCATAAAATTTGTATATAGCCGTAAACGCTTATCGAATGTCGTGTACTTGCGACTTAGACCCTCGGTTCACGGCAGTATACGACATGCGTACTGTATTGGTCATTATACACTTGGTGTACGCCTGCGTGGCGCGTGCAGCTTTCATAAATAACTATGAATCTGCTTACACGAAGCGTATTGCGTAGCGTACGCGTAGTTGCATGCAGGCTGCATCGTCTTCGATGACCTCGAATGTAGTAATATATCAAAATATTGTCTTCGTCGTCCAACTCGACGGTGCCGAAAGACTCAAAAATTCAAAACGTAGCTTGCAGTACGCTCGCGGACAGAGATCAGTATGCCGCACTGCAAATGACGCTAGGCTAACAAGCTTCGCCTGCCGGGGACAATAACCCTTCAACCACACGAATTTGAGCGGCGGCTACACACCACCGGTCGCGACCACTTGCCACCGGTGTCAACCATTCGCTACTTAAAACTGTATTGTACTTAGTATTTAAAGCTGTGATTGTGCAGTAAATTGCACCGGCCACCGACAACCTTCGTTTACGTGGTTCCAAAAAACGTAAAGCGCAACAGCCATTGGCCTTTATGGTCGGCGGCCCGTTTGCGCAGACCCTTAGTGGAAACTCTACAATATTAATAGGGTATTTTCTGAGGACCATCAAAACAAAATTGAAGGAATAATTTAGGATTTATTTGTGCTTTAATAGAAAGTTATTAACTAGCCCGCCATTCATCCGCAGCGTCGCCCACGTGTCGATAAAAATAGCCTTTGTCCTTCCAGAAGCTTATAAATAACTCCATTATTAAAATTAGTCCTTTTGTTTAGTGGGTAAAGCGAACAGAGTAATTTTATTTATTAAAATCTACAATTCTTTTCAAAAATATACCAGCTTAGCTTTTGAAAATTATAACAGGAAATTGTTTAGCTAGGTGTATTCTACCGACTGGTCAATGATTATATAAAGAATAACGTATAATTTTTCGAACTTCAAACTTCGAAATCATTTATTGCGAACATGGGTGTTACATATATGTTATCGTATATTTGATTAAAGTAATTTATTGCTGTTAAATCCTGAAATTAAGAATTATAAATTACGCAATAGAACTCAAATTGGATAACTATTAAACCCTATATTCATCAAGATCAGTTAAGATTATAAATTTATCGGCAGATCCGAATCTTAAAATAGATGGAAGATTAAAGATTGTGTTCATTAAGAGACTTGATAAAAGGGGAAGTCATTGACCCCATATATTAATAAATTTTCTGTAAAAATATAAGTGAAATTATGGAACCCTACGGAATAAACACTATTATGAAAATATATATTTTGTTTTTTATTTAATAAAATTAGTAAAGTCCTTCTCAGGTATGACGAGACCAGGGCAATAGGTATTCATTTTTATATGGAGGATATTATAGATTCCAGTTCAAATTGAATAGGTACGCATACGTAAGATAGGTCAGCTATACAAAATAAAGTAGTGCATACAATTTACGCTAAGGCGGTACGAAGTTCGCCGGGTTATATAAGATTGCAATATCGGTCGGTATCTTTATATTATGTCTCGACATAACATAACATAATCACATCACGCCTATATTACACAGAAGAGGTGGCCAGAGGTGTATAACACCAACATTTCACTTATCTGTTAAGGTTCTATCTGAGGCTCTATCACCAGAATACAGAGACATTGGTGTCAATATTCGTGTGAAAATCACAATAACTATTGAAGTACCCGCAATATTATTGTTCACCATAAATCTTACCAATCTAATCATAACTTCTAATCCCTTGCTGCCGTGGCCTCATTCAGGCTTTGAGGCTATGACGTCAAGGCACCGAAAAAGTTCAATAACTTCCACACGACATCGTATAAGCGCTGAAACATCGACCTGCTACCCAATAGACAAATTATATTACATTATTATTAATTATCTAGCTTCCAATCGCGGTTCTTCTCGCGTGTTACGTCGATAAAATGTAGCCTATATGTCAATACAGGTCATAAGCCACCCGTGAACCATCATTCTTCAAAATCGTTTTATTAATTCAAGCGTAAAGAAGAAACATCATACCTTTATTATACATATTAGTAGAATTTGTAGTACAATAAACTCTGTTAAATAAATGAGATACGAGGGTGCCAAAGACTTATATAGGATTTCAGTGGAGGTTGCTGAATCTGGGCCATCTGACTCGGAGATGAGGTGAAAAATTTCAGCAAGAATAGATAAAGTGACAAAGAATTTCACTTGTTAATAATTTTGGTCTCCAACTCTCTACCTAGTAATTAAAATAAGTAAAGACCATTGTAGGCGTAAATAGTCATCTAATTTGTAAAACTGACTTTCGCTTTAGATTAGTTTAGATTTATAGTTTACTGGTAAACGTTACATATAAAACCGGCCAAGTGCGTGTCGGGCCACGCGCAGTAGGGTTCCGTAGCTAGTCGTAACAACATATTTCGACTTAAAAGGGATTTATCATCTGTATTAAACAAGTAACATCTTCATACAAGTCATTACTTTCAAAGGTTTTTGTAATTTGCACGAATTATTCTAAGTAGCTGCATTTTACACTTTGGACCCCTATTCCTCTTGAACTAATGAAGTGAACTTATCCGCTATAGTTTTCCTTTAAAGTTCATTACATGTACTACCGACACAATTTTTTTCAGATTTTGGGATGCAGTAGTTTAGCTTTTAGAGGGGGGGGGGACGCTCTACTCGAACAAAAATTTGCTCTTTAAAGTTAATTATCTCGCAACCGGATCCCTAAATCAAAAAACTGTCTTAGCAACCCCTGAACGTTTTTAAAAGTCCTATCTAACAATACCCCACACTATAGGGTAGGCGACAAAAAAAAAACATCCCTACTTTACATGTAGGGGAGCTACCCGAAAAAAAAATATTTTTCCAAATTTTATTCTACGACTTTCTTTGTATAGTTAACATTCATGTTTATGCAAAATTTCAGTTTTCTAGCACCAACGGTTTCGTCGCTATGCCTTGGACAGACGGACGGACAGACGGACATGGCGAAACTATAAGGGTTCCTTGTAGGTACTACGGAACCCTAAAAATGATACGTATAAAAATTAACTCAAACCGACACAGAAGCAAATATTTCGATATTTTCGTAACGGTTTATGGTGATAGTGTCACAGCATAATTATTCATGAAATTGTTAATATAATATTTTTTTTTTCATAATATGTTTATTTATTTTAACTTTTAAAATTTCATTTTAATAATCTTAAAGCTTGTAAAACCTAGCAACACTGTCGACTAGTTTAAATTATTTAAATTTTTTTATTTATTTATTTTTTTATTAAAACTTTTGCACATTTATAAGTACAGAGGCGGACTTAATGCCTAGTGGCATTCTCTAACAGTCAACCTTGGGTGGTGCAGAGAAAAGCAAGGGTAGGTGCAATATGAGCAAAGAACTGAAGTGTTTATAGTATTGATGTGAATATATATATATTTGGGCGAAACGAGTACAAATCAACACATAAAATACATACAAGGTACATAGATATACAAAATGTTATAATTTGCATGATGCGTACACATAGTGTTGGAATGCAGTCTACAATAAAACTAATATGTAGTACAATAGTACTAAATGAAAAAAAAATAAAAAAATAAATACTAGACAAATAAATATATTTGTCTTGTACCTTGATTGTACTCTGTTTTGTGTGCCAATAAATAAATAAATACTTAGGCCCTCTATCACATGGGGCATATACAAATGAAATGTGGGTGTAAATACAGCTCTGCCACACCCTTCTGTGTAATATAGGCGCGATGTTATGTTACGTTTCGTAATGTGTTGAAAGTATCGGTCTCTATCGGAGGAAAGGTCATTGGCTCACAGGGTGTTACCCCACGACCTGATCGAAGTCGATTCAGGCTCTGCCGTTATTTAAAGGCTAGTTCTATTTTTGCGATATTTTGTACGCATCGTAAAAGTCGCGTATTTGGGTAAGCAGGTCAAACGCGTGGGAATAAGTAATTTGTTATGAGGTTGTAAGAGGCTTTCGTATAAGCAATATAAGCATTTGATACGGTTGGCGTAGTGTTCTGATTAGGATTATAATGTGTTCAGGACGTAACACAGATCGTAAAAATTTAATTATTTAGCGCCGGTAAAAATATCCTTTCGAGAACCTAAAGAGATTGGAAATTGGTTTTTACAAGCTGTTGAGGATGAAGCGCCCGCTACTAAATCTTTGAAAAATTGTTTGTCTTTGTATTATTTCTCATATTAATAACGATTTAATTTATGCTTGCCCAGAGAATTATTCAAATTATGAAATACGGATGTTACTCACGTAATGTTGGTCTATTTAGTCACAGTGCGAGACTGGCTGCGACTCAGGCGCGATGTATCGCACTCTCTTGATAATGCCTAGAAGTTTAGGTGAAACCGCGGTCGACTAAATAGACCAATATTACGTGAGTAACACCCGTATTTCATAATTTGAATAATGTTACAAACTCACGTCAGTTTTAATAAAAATATTGCTTAGAGAACTCAGAGCGATCTAAGTGTTGTTTACCAACAAGATGTAATTCAGAAAATCTTAATGTTTATGTTTAAACCTAAATCGGTGTAATGCACTCCGATCACAGAGCGACGTCATTGTCCATGACTTTTACGTACATTGCGTCCGAACACTAAGCAACATCTATATATATATATATATACCCCTAAGCCTGTTTATTATATGTTCGAAAAGGTATTTTATTAAATTAGGATAGTTAATTATTCTAAATGACTATTTTTCCAAATAAACGTTATGCCTAACAAAAAATTATGCGTAAACTAACTATGCTAGAAAAAGTTATGCCAAATTAGTATAATGCGTAACTTTTATTAATGTAAATGAAATTATGCAAAGTTTAATTTTACAAAATATCTTATGCGTAAAAATAGGGATCCGTTCAAAATATTTTAGTCCACATGAAGCTGTTTCTAGTTCGCCCTAATAAGAGAACGATCGATTTTGTTGTCGTGATGAGATCCTTAGTAACATTAATTTAAATATCTTTGGGATTCCACTTGCAATTGATCAGTAATATCTCTAAAACCCTTGAAAATTCCTGAGATTAACCAAAGGACTCCATTCAATAACTAATTCAAGTGATTATTTACTTTATTTACAACTGCGTCAAGTGTTTACGTTATTGATATACTTATAAAATAAGATGAAGGGCTATTGCTGATCTCAAACATAATTTATCAAACACTTTACCTAATTCTTTAGTAATGCAGAGGCCAGAGCCACTTCATAACATACATTTACATTTTGTGTAAAAGATTTTTAAACCTGCGATAATTGGTCTCGTGGTTGTTGGATTCCGTATTCTATGGGATTGTTTCACAATTGCTGGTAACGTTACTAGGAGGACAAATCTATAACACAAACAAATTCAAGACTAAGCTATTGTGTCCGATTGCCTGTTTAAATTGTGTCACTTTTTACCAATCTAGTTATAATTTATCTAACGGTTAGCTCCTACGACGATTGGTAAACAGGCACTAAGTGAAAACGAAATCTACTCATTTCTAAATGAGCGAATGAGTACAGTAATTTTGAGTAACAGATTGGTTAAAACAATATAAACTTGAAGACGATGTAAAATATCCTAGGAAACATGGATACTGTGCGTGCGACCACTGCTCTACCTAGACCAATTTTGTACCATTGCATTGTTGGATTTCTATCTGAATTATTTTCTTGTCTCCTCTCTTTTAGACCCCATTTTTAAGTAGTCGAGTTATAAGTTTACAATCTCTATATTTGGTAATATATTCAAACGCTTCGAATATAAGAATATGATAACTAACTTTATTATTAATTAAATATTTACAATACTAACCTAACTTTAATTTAATATTTTAAACTAATGAAATAAATACCTAACTATATACACATTGAATAAAAGAATAATATAAAATTATTAAATAAAACAAAACTCGTAAAAAAAATCAGGTGTCAAAAAATACGTCCGCATCGATGTCGACCGCAGGTAACGTGCCCAGAAGACTGGCGGCATTGCCACGTTGTATGGCAATGCTGATTCTTTGTCCAAAATAGAAGCCAGCCTTATGGTCACGTGAAGAGTCGACTAATCTTTTGGTTATCTCTTTGAAAAGAGAACGAGCGCGAGGAATAGTAGAATATGATCGTATTTTAGCCCAACAACAAATAAATTCTGTACCACCTTTCACGATTTGGGCAAACCCGGACGGAAATCACCAAAGAAAACAGTGTAATTACCATTTCTCCCGCAATATATCGGCACTAGGTCAGGAAGGTCGGAGGGCGTAATGTCCGCGCTCTTATCAGTGCTGATAACTGGCTATATATAACCTTTTACATAATAAGCACATTTACTTGATAGTTGATTGTGCTGCATGAGCTGCAATGGATGCTAGCGTGAGCGGCTGCATCTTTGTAATCTTTGTTTCCAAGGGGTTATTGCTGTTAAGTTTCTGATGACCTGCCAAATAAACCCGGCCTGGTGCTTAGGCTAGACGTCATATTTACTATCAAAAAAGACCTAAATAAGTATTTTTTTTAATGACTTTGGCACTTAGAATAACACCTGTGTTAACTAACATACATATCACACTCAGAGTCGGAACAAATCGAACCTACAACATCACGCTGATGTTGTAGTTGAAGTGGTGAGGCAACCTTTTTAACCACTACACTAACCGTGCAATTGTCATTAAACGCATAATATGTATAACATTGGTCGATGGACTATGAACGTACGAAAATTAACTAACATGAAGTATTTTATGCAATTCATATATTATGACTATTAATAAGCGTGCATGCAGACGCTTTATATAACTATGGACACCTAAAAAAAACCGCCTTATTTGATACATTATTGTATTAAATATTAGTCATTTACCTCTTATCCCTGTAATTATAGATATAGAACTTAGAAAGTAAGAAAGAAAGAAAGAAAGAAGAAACATCATTTATTCTGGCATATAAAAAACAAAAAAAAAAACATAAAAAACGTCTTAAACTAAATAATTTCAAAAATCATTCTTAATGCCAGAAATGGTACGCATCTCAGCACAATACTGCGGCGCCAAAAAGCACCGCAGCGCTGATAATTCTGATGCGCCCAGAGAATGAAAAGAAAGCGTGTGACAACAGAAAAAAAAAAAAAAACTAATAATTACATTTACAATTTATGTGTCACAATCAACGATATATTTATGGATAAACAACTAAATTATATTAATATGAAACAACTACAACTAAACCTATACAACACACACGACGGCGACACTTACGACTTAAACAGTATAATATAGATAGAAAAATACAGTATCTCTACTGTATTTTTCTATCTATGGGTCAATTTCAACAAGTGGTGTTTTTTGTACCTTATCGGTGAACTTTTTTATTTATAGCTTTTTTGGATATTTTTTAGATTTATTGTAATCAATATGATACTAAATGTCCCCAATTTTACGCACATGATCGTATCATTTAAGACTGAAGAGAAATTTGAGTTTGAATTTGGGTTGTCACCGATACGATAAGCTGACCACCGATTAGTTTTCTGTACACCGATATGAAATGCTTGAACACCGAAAAGGTGTGCTTATCCACCGATATGGTAAATCTGACCACCTTTGCACCATTGTTTCGTCAATAACTTTGTTATATTCCAGTTACATCAGAGTTTAATACCTTATTTGAAAGCTTATGAAAATTTTTATGTTTTTAGGGTTCCTTACCCAAAGGAAATGGAACCCTTTTACGGAGACTTCGCTGTCCGTCCGTCCGTCCGAACGTCCGTCTGTCTCCAGGATGTATCTCAAGAACCGTGATAGCGAGGACGTTGAAATTTTCACAGATGATGTATAATTATTGCCGCTATAACAACAAATACTTAAAGCTAAATAAAATAAATATTTAAGATCGAGAGTACCGAACACAATGTGTCAAAAGTTCAATTGTGCGATGCTTTTACCATCGACAGTAAATTTTGAAGACCGATATACTATTGCATCTAAATAGTATATCGGTCTTCAAAATTTACTTTTTGTCCCTAATTTGATTATAAAATGTCTTTTTTTTTAATACTATGTTTAATGTAGACAATATTTTGCATCTATTTTAAATTTGCGTATATTTTTGCGACAGGCGTTTTGGCTATGAAAATTACGCAATCTACTTTAACTATGCCCACACCACGATCGGTCTAGAAAATTTGAATTTTTCTGGGTACAAACAAACAAAGGTATTTAACATCGTACAATTTCACTATCGACACAGTGCGTTCGGTATTGTAAAAATCGCAACTTTCGAAAACTCATATTTTCTATTCCTAACGAAATTACTGATATCAATAAAATGTTTTAGAAGCAAAATAAATGACACAGGGTCCACCGATGTGATGAACCGACCCACCGACTCGATAAAATGATCCACCGATACGATTAAGAAATCCACCGATGTCTTAAAACTGTTAATACACAAAAAAATAATACACTGAGCAGATAAATTATACACCGATAATGTTTTTTCACCGATCAGGTGGAAAATTGTCGTATCGGTGGGTAAAATGACCACCGATTCCACCGATAACGGTACAGCGACGAGATAAATTGCACACTTTTTTTAAAATTTCTAATGAACTATAATAACTAGGACAAATTGAACTACAGCCAATAAAACTAATTCAGTTAATTTCTCTGTATGGATCAAAAAGATATAAAATAACAACATATTACAATATAAAAAATCATTCTCCGATAAGATAAAATATTTGTCGCCTAGCAATTTTCATGGTGTACTTACGTTTTTTGCGGGCAAATGCAGCGATGTAGAAAGCGTCCGTCTTCACTGCGCATTAGGGCAGTACTAACATGAAATAATAATCAGGGAGGGGACACTGTCAGACTTGCCTATGTAAAGTTATGTCTAAATTACTTTTTGGCACCGAAAAGCCAAGAATTTCTGGGACAAGTACGTTTGTGCCTCTCATTAATAAATATGGTTAGTTAAATAATAGAATATGCTATTTATCAATGATGAAACTAATATCCTACGAAATAGGGTAGGTTGTAACCTTAATTTACTAATATTCATTAACTTATAAGCCATTTTGTTTGTAAAAAAAGTACTGGGACAGCACCGACAAGCGAAAATTTGGACTTTAGGAATTTTTTTCTACCCTTAAATTTCATCCTAGCCCATTAATATTTTTGCCTCCACCCTATATCTACCTATAGAATACTATAAAAATCAATTTAATACAATATTCTTCTTTTCAAATACGAATTTCAACGAGGACAGAAAAAAAAGTCGTTTGGGAAATCGACCCCTATATTATACTACTAATCACTCATATAAGATGTCTGTGTCAGGTGTTGATTCTCGTGAGTTGTGTGCAAAAACTCTATAACAGAAAGTCCTTCAAATAACACTTTATCCCAATTACTACTTTGTATGCTATCACTTGTAATATGTATTATCTTTCCAATATCACAGATATTACGTTATCTGCAGACTAAGGACGGTGAGCTAAAATTACTGCCGAGGACGAAGATTGTACTAAGTAGGATTTAATTAAAAACATGATATCACATAATAAAAAAACACAACATTTTATACAAAGTCACTAAAATCACCGGCGAAACTGCAGGCGGAAAGCAAGTTTTTGCCTTGAAATTTATCGATTTATTCTATTAATAAATTATTTGACCGCAATAGCTCTAC
The DNA here is from genome assembly GCA_905147285.1 of Hypena proboscidalis. Classification (NCBI taxonomy): domain Eukaryota; kingdom Metazoa; phylum Arthropoda; class Insecta; order Lepidoptera; family Erebidae; genus Hypena; species Hypena proboscidalis. The sequence continues at coordinate 21,117,423 of LR990130.1, forward strand.
TATATCATCAAATTTCGAGCCTTTACCCAATGGCATTGGGGATGACTTCTTAGCTAACAGATTTAGTTAAATTATTATTAGAATGTCAATAAAATATACGAGTGCATGGTTGGCGTAATGGTTAAAGAGGTCGCCTCGCCGCTTTGAACTGCGCTGATGTTGTGGGTGCGATCTCCAAACGGCACAAATCTTTGTGTAATTCGCAAAGATTTGTTCTGCCTCTGGGTGTGCTCTGTGTGTGTGAAATGTATATTTGTAAACACCCCCGCGACACAGGAGTTATTCCTTGTGTGAGCGTCGTTCTTTTAAAAAAAGTAAAAAGTATTTTACGAGAAGCGTGGAGTGGTGCCATCAGACCGCCCAACCCAGTACTAGATGAAATAAACAACCCCCTGTACCAATCAACTAGCTCTATCAACACCCAATTTTTTTTCGAGTTGTATATATTCTTGATAGCGAGGTGTTTTTATACATTTGAGCAGTAAGTGATAACCCTGAGCTTGTGGTGTTCCGTAAAACAGTATAACGCAAGATTCGCGCATATCTTGTTTATAACAGGGGGCGGCAAGGTTCGTGATCCCTGATAGCGGACTGGTGCGAACTGGTTCAGGTGATGCGCAGGAGTTGAATAAGTCTTTGTACATATATTCTTGGTCTTACACGTTACAGAATATCCATGAAAATTTTATTAGATAGTCAATAACAGACGAGTCATTTCTAATAACATTTTGGAACTAGTAACTAAAAACGTTTGATTATATGATTATAATTTGGCGTTCAAAAGACACTAACGCCTGCCACATCCGCAATCCTTACTAGTTAGTCTAGTCATGTAATGATTAACGTATGGCTTCTCACTACGAGGTCTCGGGTTCGATTCTTGGGTCGGGCAAAATTGTTGTTTGTCATTTTTCCGTCAAAAAAAAAAGTGAAATTGTGCACGGTGTGCTCATATCACATGGGAACCAAACATAACAGGTGAAAGTGAGTGTTGTTCACCCTTGCCACACCCCACTGGATAATACTTTTAACTTTTATGTGAATATCTTTAAAAAATATCCTTAACATTTTAAAAATTGTATCATTTCCATCATGTATATTATTTGTCTTATAGCTTGGTTGAGGCATCAACCCAACTAAAACCAAGAGCCGTGTCAGTGCGGCCGTACCTATTTAGGTACGTCCGTACTCAGGACGTTTACAAATACACATCCACATAATTATTAATCACGCGTGTTTCTATTAATTAATGCTAATATTATGTATTGATGACCTCAGAATAATATTGACTGTAATTTGATTGATGGTTTATTTTCGTATCTGTGTGTTTGGATTTGAAATAGTATTTTTGTTTAAATAAGTATTGATTTTACTAATTCTTCATAATTTATTACATTCATAACCTGATAGTAGAGCGTTTAATGTACAAGTACAAAAAATATTCATTAAGAAACAAAAACCCCGTTACATAGTGTTACGTATATATACGAAGACAGTCGCTAAAGTTAGAAACTGTGGCGCAGCTATCATCGGCCATCTCCATCATTTTGAAATCCCTACTTAGCTCCAATAACCAGCCTCTGTAATAAAAACTATAACACTAAAAATGACGTACATGTACAGAAATGTAAATATATCATAAAAAAGAAAAATAAATCTACAAAATGAAAAAGAAATTGTGGCCCATGAGGGGATCGAACCCGCGACCTTCGCGTTATTAGCACGACGCTCTAACCAACTGAGCTAATGGGCCGGTTGGTATGCAGCCGCAAAATAGCGGAACGCTATCCAGTAAACTAGAGAGCTTTAATACGGACTTATAGAATTTTTTGTTTTGTAATCGTATTTTATTTATTTATGCTAGTAAACGGAGATTGCATATCATTAATTAATTTTGTTTTCTGTTTTGATTTCATTTGTAAAAGCACTCTTTGGTAAAATATTATAATACATATATTAAATACCAATTCATATCACAAGCTTTTTAAATGCAATTTTTTAAATGATACAATATAATAGTAGTTCTTCCATGGATACTTATAGTTATATTTGATTTTATTTTGTAATATTTAGTAAGCTTGATACATTTATATTTTATTTTTTCTTATTTTAAATTGTTCTGTGCTGTATCTATAATTATTAATATATATAGATAATATGTTTAATTTGAACGTCAGAATTGACAGAATATGCTGTACTTATCTTATATTAATACATCTGTTTTTTACCATTTTCAATAAATAAAGCAACTTTGACTTTGACTTTGAAGCTTGTCCCATAAGAATAAAACTTATTTATATTTAAATAAATGTAACTATTGCATATTATCAAATACGCTAACGACTTGGTAATAAACCTGTGTCATTACCAACAAAAAGTTTTTAACGTAGGTTGAGTCTAGTATTATATTATTATTATCTGTGGTAGTTTATATTTTTTTTGCATAATGGACCACTTAAGCTTTTTGCGTCGTAATAAGCAGGTTGAGAGGTGTGAATTCCAGTTTGATAAAATTTTACGATTGAATTATATATGTTAAAAGATAAGGCTCGGTAGGACGCAAATTGAAGATAATGACGTAAAAAAACACTGGGCGTGGTCATTGCGTGCCAAATATGTTTATTATATATTGTTATGTTTGTGCTAGCATAAATATATAAGAAGATTTAAAGTTTGAAGAATTAAACGTTTATTGGTATTTACATTGAAAAAAAGAAAAATAGTTATTTATGGTACAAGTGAGAAAAAGTTTATATTTCTGTTGTGAGTGCTAATTTAAATCTTGAGCTCGCGAAGTAGTCTTAAATTGAATCACGAGCGTAGCGAGTGATTCTAATAATGACTACTTCGCAAGCGAAAGATTTTAAGAGGTCACGAACTAGAAATGAAATGTTTCTCACGCGTTACAATACAAAACTTTTCACCTCTTCCAATGAGAAAATATTAAGATTTAAATAAACTCGTATTCGATTGCCTAACCTGAAATAATTCCATGAAATACGACAGTAATACCAATTCTGAATGCGATTTAGAGCCTTTTGTAAACCGCCACTAATTAAATATGTCGTACGCTTTCACATACTTTTCACGTGAATTATCTGGTAAAAAAGCAAACTTCTGTGTTAGAAGCAAGTTGTCGCAATTCTTTTAGAGTTCCACAAAGTTCTTCATCACTGGATTCACAATTTTTTGTTAAAATTTTTTAACAAAAAATTGTGAATCCATAGATTTCAGTCTATGTTTAATTGTTTACTGGAACTTTCCAGTAAACAATTAAACATAGACTGAAAAGAATTTATAGTTGCCCGCCCGCGATGACTGACACAGACACAGACTTTTTTTTTAAATCGTGCGTTCGGAAATTTGTTCCGTAAATTTTATATATAGAGTCTAATATTAAGTACCAGATTTTACTTAATTTAATGGTCAATCACGAATATAAAACCATTTAAATACTAAATAAGCGCGTATTTATATAATTTAAAATAATTAAAACGTATCGTATGTAGTTATTTAATAAAATTTATGTCAATGTTTATTACTAACCTATGTGGTGGTAGGTGGCTGCTTTGTTTTTTTTTCAGTGCCTATTCATTGAAAGGATTTTGTGTTTCGAAATTTGAATCACTTTGCCTCACTAGTGAGTAAAAACGGTTTTTACTCACTGAATTCTGGCACGCAAACGATCTTTTTCGTGCTGGTGTGGTAAAAAAGTAATTTGTTAAATTACACTTAGCAATATTTTTTTTCTTTATGCTTCGTATGTAGCGGACGGACGTTTCCACCTGATGACAAGTGGTATCTTCAACTCTTAGAGATTAACTAACCATCAAAGCAGATTGGAGATGCGTCGCTTCATCTGATGACTACGGTGCGATACAGTTATAGGGTGTGCTGGGTGTGCTTTGTGTGAGTGAAATGTATATTTGTCAACACCCTACGACACAGGAGTTATTCCTAGTGCATCATTACTTAAAAAAAAATATGCCAGTTATTTCAGGGCCTGATCTCATCACCAAACCGGAACATAGTAATGCAAGTAAGTACTAATAATGGGCGGTGAGACGATGGTGCTTACGCCCTCGAACTCGTTTACAAGAGCTCTACTACCATTGACTAGCACCATTGTATGATAGAGTCATACTATATTTATTATTTAATTATTGTTGTTGTTCAGTTAATCGACAGATACGGTAGGTAACCATAAAATGATTGTAACTTATATTACCTGTAATATTATGACGTATTATTAATGTAATTGTGATGAAATACGTATACTTTTTATTGAATCAGCCTTGCATCAACTTTGTATTCATCATTAGTAAATAAATTTTCTATTAATTAGGTAATAAGGAGGCAGACTTTGGAGGTATTTTTAGATTAAAAGTTTATTGTGATAACTTTTACTAAAATAAGATAATTTAAATGTTAATGTTTTGCCTTACGTTATTTGCAATACCTTATTATTGCCATTTTTGCGCTGACCCCAAATAAATTGGGATACAGGCAAAAAGAAGAAATTTTTCTAGAGTTGTTATTTTGTACTTTTTATCCCTTAAATATGTAAGTATTCACGTGCCGGTTCCACAAACAACATTTCCAGTTTATACTTTAAGTTAAGATACCGAGGTTATCTCTCTATGTTTTATTTTTGTAATTGTTATAATTGCAAACCATCCAGGCTGATAGTAGTCCGTTAAGATTTCTTAATAAAGTGCTTTACTTATGAGGTAGTTTAAAACACTTAATTTGAGTTAGGAAAGGGTGTGGCATTGTCTCTCCTCATCCTACATCTACAACAAATTAAGGTTCAAATCCAGGGAGGCAGTGAAGACTAGCTGGAAGTGTTTGGGACAGAGAACTGGCGGAGAAGAAATCCCAGCCACCTGGCAACCCTATCTACAAGTGAATCTTCTTTTCTGATAACAAGAAATAAATAATACCCAAGCAAACGAAAATTTTTAGTTGTTTACAATTTGAAGTATTTTTTCTTTATTACATTATGGGTAGAGTAATATCTTCTAAAAAATATTATATCTTTTTTAATTAGTATGCAAACGTATATAAAGGTATAGTCTACAAACGTATATAAAGATATAGTCTACAAACGTATATAAAGGTATAGTCAACAAACGTATACAGGGTGTATTTTTGAAACGGGGCAGTAAGGGCAAGTACCTTAACCGTTGCAGTTACAGCAAAACGTTCTTAAAAGACCTTCCCTAACTTTTTGGGACATTTTGAACTGCATTCACAGATTTTGTAAAAAACTTACAGTTAGCAAAAAAATGCAAAAGTTCAATTTTTTTTTTATGCCAATCGATTCTATTTCATGTGGGGATCAGAAAACTCTATGGGACTATTTTAGCTTTCAGTACTAGAAAAGACAGAAATCGCCAAAAACGTTTTCCATACATTTCGGCAACAGAAACGAATTTCTACGATGGTCTAACTTTTTGTTATGGCCTGGAAGTGGGTAGAATTGACTGTAAAGTAAATAAAAAGAATTTTTACCCTCAAATTTCGAATTTGATTCGAAAATCTGTGTGTTATACTTAGTTTCAGCTGAGAAACTTTGTATGAGTTATTAATTAAGGATTTTCGCTAAAATGTCTTCTAATCGTGAAAAAATTGACTTATTAGAAGCGTATTTTGTCAATAATCGAAATGCGGGAGCTGCATTAGTGTGGTACCGCAATAAGTATCCGTTGCGGCATGTGCCAACAAGAAAGGTTATTACAAATCTTTTGAAAAACCTGGAATTGCAGGGTTCTTTCAAAATACGCTTCTAATAAGTCAATTTTTTCACGATTAGAAGACATTTTAGCGAAAATCCTTAATTAATAACTCATACGAAGTTTCTCAGCTGAAACTAAGTATAACACACAGATTTTCGAATCAAATTCGAAATTTGAGGGTAAAAATTCTTTTTATTTCATATTCATAGAGTTTTTTGATCCCCACATGAAATAGAATCGATTGGCATAAAAAAAAAAATTTGAACTTTTTGCATTTTTTTTGCTAACTGTAAGTTTTTTACAAAATCTGTGAATGCAGTTCAAAATGTCCCAAAAAGTTAGGGAAGGTCTTTTAAGAACGTTTTGCTGTAACTGCAACGGTTAAGGTACTTGCCCTTACTGCCCCGTTTCAAAAATACACCCTGTATAAAGGTATAGTCTCTACAATCGTATATAATGGTATAGTCTACAAACGTATATAAAGGTATTGTCTCTACAAACGTATATAAATGTATAGTCTACAAACGTATATAAAGGTATAATCTCGTCATAATACGGTTTTCTAATAAAATGAACTGGCAAGAGTATTTTTTTTTTAATTTTTATAACTTAACTATGAAAAACCTGATTATAGAATAGCATTTACTACAAAAATATGGCAAATTTAACGTTCGTCCCATTTCCCAAAGATACGCCAAAACACGAACATAACAAACAGATCATGACCCCGAACGGCAGACACGTTATCACTATTTACATTTGACAATCGCTCCAAAGCCATTTGCGTAAGCGCAATATCAAGTACCAACGTAACATGACCGCTTTCTCACCACTGATACCGTCTTTAAGACCTAGTTTTGTCTTACTGCGGGGAGGGTAGAAGGTCTGTTAAGGCTGATCGGTGTTATCAATCACGTAGGTAACGTGAGGGCTTGGAAATGTAACCGCCGTCAGTCGGCGATGGATCGTCGCCGGCTACGGACGTCTAAGGGAAATGTATTTCTTTTAATTCTGGAATTTTCTTCCTTGTTAAGCAATTTGCAGTAAAATGATAACAATGTGTAGGTAAAAATAATATCGTTATCAATGTAGGTAGCTAGATAAAATTGTAACCCGGATGAAAGTTATCAATGTCACTTTTGGGCGAAAGGCCCTGAGTTCCATTATCTGGCGAATATAACTATGACATGACTCTATAATTCTATATTTACATTTTTTTTTAAATTAAAATTATATTTGTCCATTTATTACCCAAATATTTCACTCTCAGAGGAAATTTTTCCTGAGAATTCCCCTTTGAATGGGGAATTCAGGTGCAATGAACTTGCATTTTTATTTAAATAATCGTCCTGTCAAGGATTATATCACGCTAAGACGTATTATTCTATTGATCATCTAAAAATACATATTTCACTCTACGCCCAACAGATGGCAGTGATCTCAAACAATAAACTGCCGAAATGTGAGTCTTGCACATTCCTCTACCTATCCTTTAAGGAAATACCAGTATGTTGTAATACAGTATGTTAATTACCTGTCACATAAATGATATGATAATTGCAAAGAGGTTGTGTCATGTTCTGGCAAAATTCCCGATGGTATTTCCAACCACAGATTACAGAAATTTGAACTAAAGTAAGACGTTATAATTATGTTGAATGTAAGGATTAGAAAAAGAATAAGAGGAGCTCGATCGATTTTTCAGGTTAAGCAATGCTGACCGTGGTCGGCTGTGGATCTCATCATAACGAGATTTGAGATTGACGACCGGATGGCGGAGTGGGTAGTGTACCTGCCTGCGACGCCGAGGTCGCGGTTTTGATTCCCACTTAAGACAAATCTTTGTGTGCATGAACATGGGGGGTTGTCTTACTCTGGGTGTTTCTATGTATAATAAGTATTTATTTACAAAAGAAAAGTATATATGTATTAGTATCAGTTAGTTAGATGACGTTGTGTGTAAGTTGTGAGATATTTATTTATTTATTTCCTCCATGCCTCGGAGACCACGTTAAGCCGTAGGTCCCGGTTGCCATTAGAAGTATTGCAGTCGTTATGGGTAGTCAGAGGCCAGAAAGTCCTGGGTTGTCTGATGACAGTCGCTCCACGTAAAATAATGATATTCAGCTACATCCGTTGGACTAGAAGCCGACCCCAATGTAATAGGGAAAAAAGCCTGGAAGATTGATTGTAAGAAAATATAAGATGTCAGTTTTCATTTAGATCAAACTTTACTTACATTTTTCATTTTTAGTAGTTGAGACAAAATCACATCAACCGCTCGTTATCAAGCATTATTAAAATCCGTGAGAACTTCAAAATCAAATTCATGTCAAAAGCCATCGTGTTATCAAAATAACTCTAATTAACCGCTTTTTAATTAGCATTCTCAAAACAATTATAGTACCTACTCCTAGTACACATAGTTACTGTACTGCGATAAAGAAAATGTACACGATGTAAATATGTGGTTGTTTGGCTTATCTGAGCAAAACAATGCCACGCGGACCACGCGTGGTCGCCGCACGACGCATTAAAAATAGAAACAATACCCACCAACGTACCTTGACCCACCACACCTCCTTCTATTCAAACGATAAAGACGAAAATGTGTAAATAAATTAAAGCAGAACAGCTCAAAGTTATACTGGATGACTACTGCACTTTAACGCACCTACCAGTAAAACAAAGCCTTCCTCACCCCTCTTATCCCCAATAACTAAGGCCAAATTGTGCGTGTTCTACTGACGATGATAGGTCTTATTTACTGGTCATTGCAGTTCTTTAGCGCCTTGGTAGGACCACGCCCAGATGATGTGTTCGATGCGTCTCGCGTTCCAAATTTCAATTCTTGGCAGTGTTGCTGCCAGTTGGAATTTGGCGCCTTTTTTATTTTTTTTAATGGACTTATTTCTGTCAATGCGTAAAGAGGTCTATGGTTTTTAATATTATACCTGTTGGTTGGCGCCACTGGCAAATAATGCCTAGTATTGATGAACCACCGTATTTGGAAACTGTCCGGATGACAAACTACTTTTATAAAGATACTCCGTCATGCAGATTTAAATATATATTTATTTAGTTCACCCATTTAATTATGTCTGTCAGTTCACAGAAGTCATGGTCAGATAATTACCTATTTAGACATTTACTTAAGTCATACATTAACATACGAAGTTCGTAACGTTTGACTACTATAAATAATATATTAATCACAATCATTACAAAAACATACCATTTAAATCATTATAATTAGTAAAAATAATACGGAAAGTTACAGTAACGCATAAATGTTGTGTTTTTATAAAAACAATTATTTTGGTCGATCTACCGTGAGATCTTACAAAATCAAAAAAATACTTCCATTTCTTTTAGAGCATAGACAATCAGCAGCTTCTAAAGTACCATAGACCAGCATGATTATGTAAATATTATTATTATAATTGTAAAAAACTATCGCAGTAACAATGTAGGTAACCTGATTTACATTCACACTGCGTATTAAGTACGACGCAGTAATAATGTGTTGTCAACCAAATGATTACTTACATGAAATTACTCATTTAGTAAAAGGATAAGATATACCTAACTCACTCGTGTTTTAAAGATTTAACACACACATTTTGTGATCCGCAAAAAATTGTTCTGACTTTGGGTCGGCTTCGTGTGTGCGACACAGGCGTCATTCTTTAGTGTGGCTGGCGTTTTTTTTTAACAAAAAGAAAATCTTATGAAATATGATTGACGTCGAGCCCAGTTACATTTTTTTATAAATTTTATGAACTATTGATATTGTAATTATTTATATTTCCTATATTTCAACAAAGGAAAAATACAACATTTTAAAATATCACCTTTTCAATGTTACGAAAATAATAAGACCATATTTATTTTTAAATAAACGAACATTGCACTCCTTCATATTAATATTAATTAAAAGTATACTGTGTATCGTATCTTAGCCACTAAACTATACATTTCTTTGATCGTAGTAAACTATATGTATATTCACATATGTATGTACAATAAATCATTTATGAAGGTATATAATATAGTAGACCAGGTATGTAGAAAAGTGTTGTTAAGCAAAAACCAGTCCAACTTGCTTTTCAAGTGCGCACAAATTTTTTGTTTACATGAATTTCTCGTTATCATACTTGCTTATTTTATTTTTAGTTTTATTTTCTTTTCGATGTTATTTTTGTTATGTCTATAAAGGCTTCCTTTTGTTTTATGTTGATAATTGTGAAGTGCATTACGAAAACAACGTTATTGTGTCATGCATGTAATTATTACAGTTTGCAATAAGACAATTATTTATAAAGAAATTGTTGCCCGTGATCTCGTCCGCATGGAATTCGATATTTCTATGCTATTTCCTGTCTTCCTTTGCTTTCAAATCCAAGTTTAAATAAATTATTTTTATTATTAATTTATGTCGTGAAGGGAAACTATGTACAAATTTTCATGCGATTGCCTTCATAATTTACCAATTTCCCTATAAACTTACAACTCCAAATTTATCCGCTTAGGGATTAAATAAAAATATAAAACATATACTAGTTTTCAAGTTAGATCTCCAGCTTCACAATTGTAAAATCTGAATTTGATTCCATGCAATAGTTTTGCGTAATGTGCTTACGATCATACGGACAAGCAGACAGTTAGACAGACAGACAGAAATTTTAAAAAATATGTTTTGGCTTCTATTACTGTTATAAAGACCCCTCATACTATTTTCTTAAATATCTCAGACATGGCAAATTTTCAATTTTATTAAAATGTATGTATAGATTATACCAGTATTTGTTCGAATTCATAGAAGTTATCAAACTCTGAAAACATAAAATCGTTATATTTTTTGCATCATGCCATAATTTAATTTTGGTAGTTCAACATACATTTTACTATATTTTAGTTCAAATGCCATTCAATCTTCCCGGCAATGACCTTGAGATACTATGCTATTATATATAATATACATTATTACACTCATAAATGCAGTATGATTCAATGATGAGTATAATATACAGAAAATTAAAATTCCATTCATGATCTTTAACTCAACATGGCTTGTGTCATACATCAATCATAGCTTGACGTATTACCTACTAGTCGACACAAATATGGGCAGTTCTAATAATAAGACATTATTGGTTGTTTACAAAAACGGTTAGTTGATATTCTAAATTAAAAAAAAACAACATGAAATCAAATCAATCATTAAAATTGCAAGTGACTTGATCACTTGCTCTAACGCATTAAAACAATACAGGAAAAAGTGCTACTTAGTATAATAATTAAAAAAAAATGTCCCAATACATTCGGCGAAAAACGTGAACATAGCTTTGTCTTATGTTGTTTATTCATTAAATTTCACACAAAAATTAGCATAGGTAATAGCATAACATCAGTATTTTTTTGCCCGTTTTGAATAATCAATTGGAATGGAGTTGAGTTTAATTTCATAATGTTTGTTTGCATGTGATATAAACTATGCAATGGCTACATTTAATATACAGGAGTATATAAATTATATTAAGATCAAAGTACCACATCTCCTGCTAAAGTATATTTCAAGGCGTTTACTGTCTAACACCTCATCTCAGGTAAACTGCAATAGAGTGTGAGTGTGTAATAAATTGATGTATAAAATTTATTAGCTTAATTAAAAATATAAATTTTAGACCAGTGTCGATAATTTTTAAAACCAAAAAAAATAATAGTAGGATGAAACCCATTAGAATAGGAGGAGAATATTATAAAAATTAAAGGAAAAATAATTGAATAGTTTTTTTCGATTTTTATCTTGCATTTTCTGAGAAGCAGGTAAAGGATTATCCATTAAATATGGGACACCCTGTATATATATATTTTCACCATCGGAAAGTAGAGATTTCAACGAACAGAAAACATACCAACTTTTTGAAAAAGCTGATATTTTGACGGGTGAATTTTCGATCGAAAATTAGGGTGCTTTTTCGATATTAATTCAAAATAAGGTGAAAAAATAAATATTTCTAATCAATTAAATTACAGCGTATTTGGGACATAAAAGGTAAGTTTTCACCAAATTTCGTGAAAAAAAATATTGTTTGTAAAAGATAAAAATAAAAAACCAAAAACTTGGTTTTTTGAATTTTTCACATACATTTTGAGGTTATATGAAAAAAGTGTAAATACAAAAGTTTTAGATCTTTTTATTACCAACAACTTTGCTATTCGCCTTTTTTGCATAGGACTTTTAGTTTTGCCGGAAATCGAGAAAAATCGTTTTTTACCCTTAAAAACCCCCCCTTCTTCCCCTTCCCGACCTCAGATCGCCCGTAAATTATTTTTCCTTTAATTTTTATAATATTCTCCTCCTTTTCTAATGGGTTTCATCCTACTATTATTTTTTTCACTTTTTATCATTTTTAAAGGCTTCTACCCTGGTCTATATGGAGTATCTAACAAGTATAAGTCTTTTATGAGTAAATAATTTTATGAGAAGCAGTAGATACCTACTTAAATTGTAATCATCAAATCACTCCTTATGTTGTAGCAATAATATCATTAGCATTTCACCAATAAAATTAACGTTTTCCTCTATTCATTTCTGAGAATTAAACCGACAAAGTTTTAATTTATATATATTTTTTTGTTTGTGGTTAGTCTTTGAGTTGAGAGCATGCAAACATTGTGTGATAGCGACCTTGGCTAAGTTCAGAACTTTACTAAATCTTTAAGTTCGTTTTTGGTCTTGCAATTTATCTCAACAAACATATTTTGGAATGCAATCTCTAGAAGATTAACTTCTATGAAGTGTTATCTGGTATTTTTCCGTCAAATAGCAGCACCGAGTTGGCAATGTACCCGATGGATGACGAAAGGCTTATCCTACATCATAACAGGTAAATTATGTGTGTTATAAACCTCTGCCACACGTGATGTTATGTTTTATTCAAACTTGACTAGTCGATACTGATTTCTAAAGACAGTATTTTAAATCAACACATTAAGAACTACTTTGCCACCATTTCTAAATACCTAGAATTCTTGCATTACTGTTAATTATCACACAATTAATTGACCAACAAAGGTCTGTGAGTCATTCACTTTACTTGTATGAGTACACAATAGGTGTATGAGTGTTCAGGTGCGTACTACGGCGGCGGTCACTCCTCTTTCCTTCAGTTCAGTTCAGTTATTAATAGAAGGGCTTACCCTTGTAAGTACGTCACATTCCACAACTCTACCGAATGTAAACTTTTTCGTCTATGGAATTTTGTACGTATTTCTTTTTCGTTAGCACGAATGTTTGATTTTATTGAATAAAGAGATTAAAACGTTTTATTTCAGAGATAATCTTTATGAAAGCGAAGTAATAGAAAGAAAAGCCGCACATTTAGCAAATTGGTTTGTTGTCCTTTAAAATCTACTTTTTAGCACAATTACATTATTTTCGTAGAAAAGCAGACACGAACAAACACTACATGAATGACGCAATCTCTCAGTGTCTAGTTTTTTACATATTTTTAAAACATTACGCCTAGTATTTCATGGGTAATAAACATAACCACAACACAAATATGTTTACAGCTTGGCGCTGTTGTTAAAAACAAAGCCATTAAACAGATGAGTAACTGGCCATATATTTTAGTAAATAAACGCCGCCATTGCGACAGGCCATTGGCTCATGGTTGTGTCGTGGCTCTTGTGGCTTGTCTTGGATGGGTGACGTTCCTCAATGTGTTCTTGGAATGACAGCTTATAAAATTAAAGATAAATTTGGATATTTTACATTAGATAGAACGCCAGAAGCAATTACACTATCCAATGGTCCCAATGACAAGGCCAAATACACACATTCACTCACACAAGCACACCCAGTCTCAGAACAAATAATTGCGAATCACACAAAGATTTGTCCCATGTGGGGATCGAACCCACAACACCAGTGCAGTGGAGAGCGGCGAGGCGACCGCTTAAACCACTACACCACACGTGCAGACAGACAGACTTATGATAGTCAACCGCCTTTCCTCCTGGATGGTGACGTGATCGTACAGAGACAGCGACAATATATGACTCAAAATCGATTGTAACAGTTTTTTTCTCACCGACTGGATAAGCTGGCCAGTTGGACTCCGACAGATGTTCAAATTTAAAGACTAATCCATCTTCCAAGCCTTTTTCCAATTACATTGGGGTCAGCTTCTAGCCTAACGGATGTAGCTGAATATCAGTATTTTACGAGGAGCGACTACCATCAGACCTCCACAACCCAGTACGAGGTTAATACTCTTTGTTCGACTAGTTGTCAGACTTTCTGGTCTCTGACTACCCGTAACGACTGCCATAGATATTCAATGGCAGCCGGGATCGACGGCTTAACGTGCTTGCCGGGGCACGGAGTAAAACTGGTTGTGTTAAAGATGATCCCATACACGGCCGACCGCGGTAACCATTGTTTAACCTGCAAGATCAATCGGTCCACCCGGCGTCGACTTAGTTACAAGCTCCTCAAATTTAAAGACTAATGACCAGAGCTCGGAATTAGGTAGAGTTATTTATGTACTTGCATCGAAATGTTGATATTAATGTGGACCTTCCCGGGATTTCTAATGGACAATCCCGTGTGGCCAACAATATTACGAATAATAATAAAAACCTCAGAGATAGACAAATAAAACAAAGATAATTAACATACCTACAAATTTATGTTGTGCGAACTACAAATGTGGCAACATCGCACGTATTGGAATTTTGCATCTTCGGACATCCGATGTCATTGATGTAAGTTTGGCAACGTCGCGCGTGCATTAGTTTGAATTGCGTAAAAGTAAATAACTTTTTATTTAAAAATCACGAGATATTTTTCTGCTCTTTAAAATTAATTTCGGGATTTGAGGTATATCCACTTTATTCTTTCGCTGTATGAAATCAGTGTAAGTACATGAATAACTCTACCTAATTCCGATCTTTGCTAATGACAAGCAATAAGACAACAAGGTAGACGTAGCAATTGTGGCATGTGATGGATGGGAACCTTCCTCAATTTGCCATAGGAATGGCAGCTCATGATGGTAGACCAACCACTTAAGTATTATCCTATTGGTGGTTGGTGACGTGGTCAATAAATATGACTTGGTAGTGAGTAAGAAAGTACCATGTGGAATGGAAAAGACAAAATAAAATCCCTCCTAGAATATACCCAATTATATTTTACAAATATTCGTGAATTCGTGTTCTGTGACGCAAGATAAACATCTAACATTAAAAGCCAGTTTCTGAGGTCCCGGATAGTTCTTATCAGACCCATAAATATAACGTGACCGAATTTAAGTGACACTAGTTACACTTGAAAAAATAACACAGCTGTCACTTCGTCACAGCGTGGCTTCATTTATGTTTGCTATATGCCTATCCTGCCAATAAGGTTTATCTAACACCTGTGAAATTGGACCTAAATATAGCTTACTAACTTAAAGATAAGTTAACAATAGTAATACAAATATCGATAACTTCCTACTAAAACAAACTGTGCCTAACTAATTATGACGGTTGAAAACCGACCACAGTCACGTTTTACCACTAGCCCACTGGTTAAATCTAGTTCTCTGTTTACCCAACTTATCATAGATAGCGTGATAATAAGTAGTCACGATGTTCTTTTGTGTTATGTGCTTAGAAATTAGGCAAGAAGGTGTTAGTTGGCTTAAGTCCAGATATTATAGAATTCAAGTTATTTGAATGGAAAAGTTGGTGGAAACTTTTTTAATTTTAGTTTAGTTAAATAATCCGGATCGGGATTCGGATCCGGATCGGATATTTCCATTGAGCAAATAGCAACACTGAGTTGGAATTATGCCCGGTGGATGGCGATAGGCTCCCTTTCTAAACATGGGTTCTGAAACATAACAGGTGAAGTGTGGGTGTTGTACTCCCTTTTGGGTATATATGCGTGACGTTATGTTATGTAGTAAGTATATAAACATACTTTGAAGGTATGATGGATTAATTATCTATGTGTAAGTTTGAAAAAATAATCCAGTTTATTTTAATAGGATGTACACCATGGATTGGAAATAATTGGAAAAGTAACCGCTAAGTACGAATTTTCACGCGCTTTTTATATCAAACTAATTTAGGAGCAATATGTTTTTTTCTGTTGATTTTTACTGGTGGTAGAGCTCTTGTGAATGAGCTCGACCACCACCACCGTCTCACCTTTAACCTGCCGCCAAATAGTAGTGCTTCCATTACTGTGTTCCGGTTTGGTAGTGAGATCAGACCCTGAAATTACTGGCACTTGAGGCATAACACCGTAGTCCTCAGCTGCAGCGACGCATCTATAATCTGCTTTTGTGGATTGTTGATGTCCATGGGCTGTACTCTACTTACCATCAGGTGGACTACACGTTCGTTCGCTGCGGGCTGGTAGAAAAAAAAAAATAGTTATTTGCATAATACTTTTGCCTAAAATACAGTTTATTAAATAATTGTCACTTATTCCATTATAACATTTATTTCTGCTTAAATAAAGACATATTTTGCGTGAAAGCATTGGACAGTTCGAGTTTAACATAACATTACTTATCAAAAATGAGTTTTAGCTTTAGGTGATAGGGTACGATTTTGAGTGGAAGGGAATCAAACACGAAAACGCTTTAAAACGTTTTAGTTTACAATAAATTAATGAAAACTTCCGCTTCTTACTGCTCACGCTATTACAGTTAATAAACAAAAGTTTAGTCATTCCTACGTTTAGCGATCTTAATACCTACAACTTTTTATTTCAAAAAGAATTTTATTTCACGATATTGTTTAATATTAGAAAATACATCGGAAAAGTCGATGATTTCAAGTTTGTTTTTTATTTGTTTTCAGAAAACGACGGCGGCACGTATCACGGGAGTTTTCAGAAAAATAAGCACACACGCAATTATATTGATATAAAACATAACATCACGCCTATATTACCCAGAAGGGTGTGGCAGAGGTGTACAACACCCACACTTCGGGTTCGATTCCCGGATCACGCAAAGTGTTATTTATAGTTCACAAATCCGTCAGGAAATTCGCAATAGCCGCACGGAGTTAAAATTGTGCCCGGTGGACGGCGATAGGCTCATCCCCTACACCATAGGGCCCTATAGGCCTAACACTTTGCGTGATCCGGGAATCGAACCCGAAACCTTGTGGTGAGAGGCGCAACCACTAGAACATCGAAGCAGTATAATTATATTACTAATAATATATATAGCAGCTTTGATGAGTAAAAGCATTACAAAAGCCAGTCATTCTGCGTGTGTGACCACGTCCGTTACCAGACTCCGAACAATTCTTTGCGAATCACACAATGATTTGTTGCGCCATAATTCTATTGCCAACATATTGTACACACATTGTCGTAAACATGGAATTATTCAGGTACCGAATTTCATTGTATTACATTAAAATACACGAGTCTGAATCATTGAAGTGACGAATCGTTTTGAGTGATTCAAAATAACGACACGCAATAGTTAAGTGTTCTTAATTTAAATTCAAATAGTTATTAATTACCCTCCTGTGCACTGTGTGAATTTATAAAATATTTACATTGTAAAATTTATCATTTTAGACTGAAATACCTATTTACAAAAATGACAAAAATATTTTTCAAAAATTAGACAACGGGTCTAAATCGCATAATTATTATAAAGGTAAATAAATGATGCAAGTAATTCGAAACGTCGAGCATAGGTATTTATTTACCTTTATAATAATTACGCGATTTAGACCCGTTGTCTAATTTTTGAAAAATGTTCTCAAATCGCGAAAGTTTAAAAACACATGTCAAAAATATGTTTTTATTTAGAATGCAACCTACGGTGCTGAAAATAAGATGACTAGTGATCAAATGATGTTTTTTTTTATCGTAGTTTTCGCAGATAAGTACAAAATTATCAAAGCCTCTTAGATACTCGTAGAAGTACATTGTCTATGGGCTCCAGTATCATGTACCATCCGTCATATTTTCAAATCATTGATATAATGTAATTGTATTACATTGTATTATCCTCGGTAGTAACTATAAACAGATACTATTTGTAGGTAAGTAGATACTGCATTATCACGTACGTAAGGAGTGATCGGTTAGTCACTATCTCACAAAGAATATTGTTGACCGTACGTATTATGTGCTTTTTAAGTGACGTTTTTATCTTTGTTCTAGCATCATCCATGGTACGTCTAAAGAAGGTAAAGCTTTTTAAACAGGCTTGAGAGAGAGCTCTCTCAATTAAAAAAAAATAAAAATAAATAAGCTAACTTCGGTTGCTTTCTTTTTTGCTGAAAAGATTAGGCTTGAAGTATCAAGCACAGGAAGCATCTTAATCCATAGGTTCTTTCAATGGGTTACAGCAACTTTCTATAATCATCTTATAACAGATCCAAATAAGTTATAAGAACAACGGTTTTCGAAAAATTATGTGTTAATTAAAACTGAGAATTCTTACAAAACAGCTTGCAAATATAGCCAACAGAAGTTGAATAATTCAGAGAACAAGCCTCCAACAAGCGAACGAAAACCCCGCATATTTTAGCTTCAATGTTGATCAAAATACCTCGTATCGGAGTCAGTGGGCGCGTCAGCCGACGATCACGCCGCGGTCGCGTGCAGCCTGACGTCACCCGCGTCATCGCTCCGTCAAAACAACATCATCGAATTCCCCACGCGATCTTCAACCTTAGCACCCAGTATTAAGACCTCACCCATCCCCGTATTGTGGTACAGCAGCCGTAGTTTTCCGCTCACTTTGCGTAAGTTCGTGTGTATTTTTTTGGTCAGCACGCGCCTCCGAGTGTAGTTTTACGTCAGAGCTATAGTTTCGAGAATTGTGATGGTGAAATTTATTACCATACAATATTATGCACCAATAATTTCACATATTCACTTATCGTATGCAGGAACATAATGTATGTAAACGTTAGCTTATCAGTATGTAAGTAAACATGTCGTTTTATGAGCTCGCACCGAGGGTATATAAAGCGACGTCGCGGTAGCTCCGCGCCCAGTGCGGATCGCATGGGCACACTAAAAACAGCCCAACAACTGACAGACTGACTTGAAACTACTAAGACTGGCCTTACTATATCACGACTTAAAAAAAAAGAATATGAATGAAGCTGACTCAATACTAGATCTAGAAAAGGTTATCAGCTACCTTTAAGCTGGAAACATGAATGAAATGTTACAAACATGAACTACCTTAGAGCAATAACCTTACGGAGAGACAGTCACCTTAGCAACTGGCATTTTCTCACGTAAGATCAAATGACAGACCGACAAGACAAGACCTAGTGTCTCTAAAAATAAATAAACATTACATGTATAAACACGCGGTGTGACAGGAAATACTCGATATAGGTCATGGCATGGCGCATGAATCAGAATCGATTTGACGAATGATGAATGGAAACTAAATGCTAACGTAAACAATCGATTATATCAATGTTTATGAATCTGATTGATTACTCAAATATTATGGTTGATATAAATGTCGGCAAAGGTTAGTTGCACCTAAATATAAGAAAGTTATTTACATGAATGATTACTTCTACACAAGATTCTTTAGCTCATACGCTAGACATTTCATTCATCTGACAAGAGGAATCCTTAAACATTGTGATAATAAATAACACAGACAAGTATTTAAATAAATAAGTCAACTAAAACAATAACTATGACAGTGCAGTATCATTTGAGATTCAAGTGTCTGTTCACCTTTTTATCCAAAGTAGGAAATAAAATGTATCATGTGTCTATAGCGACACACCTCATAATATACCTAAAAGTAATTGTATAGTGACATAAGGCTATTTTTAAGCTACCTGTAAAACCTTACCTGTACCTGTATCACGGTCAGGGTAATCTCCGACAAAGTGACCACATGCTTTTGTCACCAAGTTTAAGAATCCCTCCTCATTCAGTCATTATATTGCGATCTTACACCTTTTCGTTACCCACTTACTTTCCGGCCTTACTGCATACTCAAAACCTTCGTCGATGTCTGTTTTTACACCCTGACATAGCCAATAAGTTACGGGGGCAAAGAAGCAGAAATATGCAAATGCATACCGTATCATAACATTACGTTTTTATTACCCTGAAACGCAGAAGTGTTTAAAATAAACAATTTTATTACATATTGTACAGTTACCTATTAACATATACATTTCCAGTATTAGCTGGTCTCAAAGGAAATCTTGGAAAGTAAGACCATCTTATACAGGAATCGTATAGGTTGATATGTAGCTGAGTGTACACCTTCGAATAATGCAAAAATACGCTCATGTTATACACGTGCTGCCATTTAAATTAACTGCCAACAAGCAAGGAAGGTACTCGCATTTCAAATTACCAGAAAGTGAACAATGATTGTAGGAAATTTAGTATTTCCGTGTTTAAACTGTGGTTTACATTGAAACATTGTATGTAAAAACGTACTGGCCTTCAATTCATGAGTACATCTGACCGACTGTAAAGCTATAAAATTATACAGTTAATTGCCTGTAAGAAGTACTGCGTTTTGAGCTATTTTTGATGGGTTGTTTAAGAGTGTATACCAAAGTGCCGATGCCAAACTGTGTCCCATATAATATACAGCTCACGGTGAGTAATCTGCAAAAGATGACTACGATTTAAATGTTGATTGCACATTTACTTAAGTTATGAAAATAGAGTGAGAATTCTGGCATGCAGAAATAGATGAATTTTGACCACTCGAGTCCCAATGGATTATTTATTGATATTGAGATGCTACTAGAAACTCGATCCCAATTTCTATGGCATTGCCCGTTTGCCAAATTATGATCATTTATTCCTCCCAAGCTATGGCTTGGTTGGTCTTGTTTTTGGTTAATAACAAGTTTTTAGAATATGAACACGATTTCGGCATAGATTGCCCAAAAGATTTTGTAGAAAATAGTAGTGGTACTATTTTACTATACTATATTATTAGATATCACGCGAACAGTCTGTGTTTGTTTTATCACTGTAATTTGTTACCAGCTGCAGAATAGAATTGTTTTTTGAGCTATTTTAATCGCAATTGGTCGTTATTCTGGTGACAAATCTATTAGTGTTATAATTAGTGGCAGTTGCTAGATCATTTGTTTTGTGTATTGTTGTTGCTGGCTACTCTTGTTTAAACTGTTGATTGTGTTGATTAATCTGTACTATCATCTCTATATCTACTCAATGTCTGTCTGTGATATTACAGGATATTAATGAAACATGGCTAAAACTTGCTACATCCAGGGATGCCAGAGGCCCACCATGAAAAGTCCGAATCCTGGCTACCTATTCTAGGTAGAGTTTTTTTCAATAGGTGCAGGGGCTTAACATAGGCCTAACGCCAAAAAATTAATAGGTCCCTCTTTCTACATGCGTCATACAATAAACAATATTTTCTTTGAACCACTCTGTATTTTTAAATAGTGCCAAGCATCGACCACAAGCATAGACTATTTATTTCTGCGATCATAAGTACCAACTAGATATAGACTTTTTGGTCAACTTAATAATGCATACGAGGATAACACAAAATCGCCTACATTTATTAAGTCAGGTAGACATTATTTTTATTTACCTTTAGTTTCCTTCGCCAATAATAGTCATTATGCAGTCACGTAGACAAATGACGCTGTTACGGTTAATGACGAATGTAATTATTAAATGTCATTGTCACATTATTGCGACACAGCATGATCTGGTAAAAGTTATTTATAAGTTATAGATAACATAATAACATGACATAATGTAATAGTACTGGTACGCATGTAATTTTGTAATTTTAGGCCTATGGATTTTCTATTAAACATTAGTTCAATTAAATCCTACAAATTCTATCACATAATGTTTGAGCCAAGGCTGAAAAATGTTAGTACGACTATCTTGAAAACTACAAAGGTCAACAGTAGCCTGGTTTTGTGACTGCCTCGATGGTCTAGTGGTTAGCGTATGCCCCTCTCATCGCGAGGTCTCGGATTCGATTCCCGGGTTGGGCAAACTGTCATTTGTGAACTTTCTGTCAGGAAATTCACAATAGCAGCATGTAGTTGGAATAGTGCCTGGTAGATTGCGAAAGAGTCACCCCCTATCTCATGGGATCTAAACATAGCAGGTGAAGTGTGGGTGTTGTACACCACTGCACTACCCTTCTGGGTAATATAGGCGTGATGTTATGTAAAGTGTGTTAGGGTCGACACACACCAAAAGCGCGTCGAAGCGCAGTTTCAGTGTCATATGAATTCCAACTCTATTCTCATATCCATAATACTCATTATCGCATGAGAAACTCTACGCTACTACTACTATGGAATTCGCCGAAATTCCCGCGGCGCCGCGGGCATCCGCGCGACTCGTTTGAGTTTCTCATGCGATAATGAGTATTACGGGTGTGAGAATAGAGTTGGAATTCATATGACACTGAAACTGCGCTTCGATTCGCTGCGCTTCGACGCGCTTTTGGTGTGTGTCGACCCTAACTCTGTATCGTGCCAATTGCCCAAGGACTTTACCCATTCGTGCAAAAGTAGGTAATGCGCATAGAGTCAAGATTGAGTATGTATTATTATAAGTCGAGTTTATGGATAGTAAATGTGACACTTTGGCTCATCGCCTGGTGGAATCCATTAAATGTCTATTTTTCTGGTTAGAGATAAACTAAACTAAAAATAAAGTTTTAATCTGAAGCTAGTAGACCATAGCCAACAATTCACTGGAATTGTTGTTACGTTCCTACAAAACGAGTTATCTTTTCCGACAAGGATATATAGAACTTCTCGCTAAGATTGAAAAAACGGCGACTATTTTCGTTTTATAACGCAGTTAATTCTTAAAATGAGAAACCTCTATAACTAAAACTCATGCTGTTGTACCGTCACTTTAGCACAGGATATCTGAGACACTGGGTAAGTGGCATACCTCTTTAATGCGACAAATTCACAGATCCCATGACAACTTCAGCTATCCAAGTTTCACTGTACAATGAAACACACTTCTGGCCTTATTACATGAAACTCCTTTTCTAAACATTGACAGCAAATTATGATGATTCTTCTTTTTTCGTGTGTGGCTGTTGTCTTTTAAATATTTTTAATAGCTTTCAAATTAACTAATTATGACTACAAATTTTCTTGTAGAGACTGCCGTGTATCATGATTAATTGCCTAATATTTACGAGAATTTCAAGAGCTGAAATTACCATGGGACCTGTGATTTTGTCGCATTATAGAAGTATTCTACTTACCCAGTGTCTCAGGTATCCGTGGGCTTATTCGCTATTTGAGATTTTGGTTTCTTAACAAATAGTTTCTGTCAATTAGTAATTCTTTCACTCAAAACATGCATTTTTGACATAACGAAACCACGGATTACTCTCCTGGTTACTTGCCTGATATTAATACTTACGCTTAAAAACTCATTTCGAAATAGCAAAAAATCAGAGTGCGTGTTATTAATAATGGCTTACGACAATAGGCAAAACTGAATGGAAATGACCAATTTGTAAATTATTAACTGATATTATATTATTTCTTATTTAATAGGACGAGGAATATACAAATTTATCCACTTTTATTGTTGTGTTATAGTTTTAATAGAAGTAAAAATTATTTTGTTTTACAGTTTTTTACTGAGTTGTGGCGCGCACTCTATTAGTTAATGATGTTTTATCTGTGGTTGAAATAACTTAAGTCGTAATAAAAGGTTTAATGGTTTTATTAATAATAGCTAATCCATACATATAATAAAATATAAAATTATAAATGCCTGTTGAACACATTTAAGAAAAAAAAAAGAGGAGACTAGAACAGCAGTAGAAGCCGAAACATATTTTTTGGATTTTTGTCTGCCAGTATAATTATGTTAATAATTATGCTCCTTACAAGTAAATAAAATAAATTTTGTAGATGAATTTGGGATAGATTTTTTCGAAATGTAACTCCCAAAGGGGGTAAATTAGGCAGGTTTCTCAATTTTGAAAGATATAACAACTCAGAAATATCAAACTTAACGGGGACGAAGCCACGGGCAGAAGCTATTTAACAATAAAATAATACTTTTTAAACTAAATGTATATGATGTAAAGAGTGAATGAAATATAACTTCTACATTTTAAAAATATATTTTTGCAGTGAAAAGACGCCATAAAATTGCTGACTGCCACTTAAAAAAAAAAAAGAAAACATTTTTAGTATTAAAACAGAGGTGAAATTTGCGGCCGCTTACCGTGAGGTTTCGCCATGTAGCTATAAAGAGTATAAACACAAAATCATAAAAATTAAGTTTTTGGGCTTTCAATATTTAACTTGAACATTCTAACTACTTTTCCAGCCACCTCGTTTGCGTGGAATTCATTATATTAGTAATAGCTACGCCCACGTTTTGACCCGCATAAAACCTTACAGCTCCAATCCCGTGACGTTTAGCGTAATCTCAAATATCAGTTCAATATTCAGTAGATCGCGAGAATAAAATAATAAAATTAACGAACTGACTTTCGCTCGCGGATTTGTCTGTATCGTTCAAATAACTATAAATATTTTGGCATTTAAATAAAAACAGACAATTCAATTTTATTTATTTGTATTCATAAAACCATGGACATAATAATAATCTATTATTATTAAGTCCATGGATAAAACCTTCTTGTTGACACCTACTAAAATGCATTTTTACTCTGTGGCAACTAATGTCTTTGACTGAAGAAAATTGGAACGTTTCATTACAACAAAAACCATATAAATAGCTTTAAACTGAATTAAGAAAGTAACAAATTCAAACAATAAAACTCAAAATATTTAACTGATTATATCAAAAAAAAATTGTACATATTATAACAACAAACACAATATAAGTCATTATGGTAAGAGGTATTTTCGGAGAGATTTTCTCTTTAGTGTAAAACGAGTGCATAAAATTAAATTAAATAAGAATGGAACGCGATGTGATGCAAAAAAAAATTATCCTTAATACAAAACAAAATATATCAAAGATCAAGATAATCTTTTAAGACAACTATAAAAACGATATATAAATGTGATTTTAACTCTTTGCTACTGCTATGTACTAGAAACAGTGAGTATGCGTTATAATTTCTACTTAATCCTCCGTGACACGATGAAATTACATAAAATATCTCTCACTTGTGTTGTAATGTTTTTTGTCTTTCAGGTACAATACACGAATATAGCACACCTATATTATAATAGTATTATGATAAAGATGATAGCAGCTGGTGATTTCAGAGCTAAACATTTTTTAAGACTTAAGTTTCATAAGTGCAAGAACAGGGAACATTAGAAGAAATGTTCCTGAAATTCTGTGAAATAATAAAAATTTTCAAAACTTCTGATTTTTCTTTAATATATTCTTATTTCTCTTACATAATTATCATAGACATAGACACTACATTACGTACATAAGAAATTATAAATGTAAACTCCAAATAAATTAATAATCGTGAATACAGAATGTAAGTAGTTACATTATCTGGTGCATAACCTGTATTGTCCCATTGTTGGGCAAAGTATTCCACCATACATGAAATGGAATGAATCAGGTTTTCATTTTTTATTAAAGTATGTAACTAGATTTGAACTACGTCGATAAAAAGCACTTACCCGTGTGCCAGAATTCATTAAAATTTGTTTAGTTTGGCGAGAAAGAGGAAGCCTACAACCTAGCTACATAATATTATTGTTTCAATATTTTGAAGATACATTATTTTCATTTAGTGCTTTTTATATCCCAGACTGGCTTAATTCGTGCTACTTGTCATATTTATAAGTTTTCGTATGAACATTTTCGACATCTATGACTGAAAATAATATGACCTAAATTCTATTGCATTACGTATTTAATTAGTATTTTATGACATACATTAGTATTAAACAGTTATTGATTTGTTGTATAACGTTAATCTAAAGTAAAAAAACCTTTTAAATATCATTATTTTATCTCTTCAAAGTACAAGAAATCACTAAGAAACTGCTCCATGACCAGTTTCCGATTTTGACATAAGAAATTGCGTTACTTGCCTGTAAAGCTGTCAAATCTGCAAGAGGATAGTAACTGGCAAGCTGTCAAATTTTTTGCCAAGCAGATATCAACCGTAAATGTATGAAAATAAGGATGCACTAAATCCGAGATGAACTGGTTTCAAACGAAATTAATAATTGCTTTCGAAATCGACTGGAAATTAGTCACATTTACGGAATAGCCATACCGGTGCTAAACTTACGGGATCTCAGCATAAGTATTAGTTATGGAGGTTTCTCACTTATCTTTCTACTAAATACCTCAATCCGCAGCTTGGCGAAGGGCACCAGCATATCGCATAGCAGTCTGTTATTGCGATTAGATAAGGATGGTAGAAAAATAACGGTTATCAGCGAGTTGTAGCCGACTAGTCTGCTATATTAATAGAACTAAGTACTATCTGTAATGTTACCTGTACAGTCGTACTTTATTTTATTTATTCGAACGAAATCTAAAAAAGTTGGATTTTTACCTCAGGAAATTCTTAATTGCAGTACGGAGTTGGAATTGAGATCGTTTCATGGCGATAGGCTCACCACCTACCACATGAGACTTAAACATCATATGTTAGTTGTAAGTGTTCACCTCTGCCACACTCTTTTGTGTAATAAAGTCTACAAGTCCATCAACTATGGACCTGACCAAGGACTGGTAGATTACCTAGATACTTTAAGCATTAGGCATATAATATATATTGTATTCTTGCAAATTATCTACTTAAACTAAGTCGCTCACAATAGCTTCAAAAATTTAAAATTAGGTCCAAGAAAACACAGACGTGGATCTCTGAGGTTTTTTTAAATTTTCCATTACACTTTCCTTTGATAAAATTATAACTACATATTTAATTAGCTTCTACGCGTGGATCGTTGATTAAAAGTTGCTTTAATATTATTAAAACCGACGTGAGGTGAAGACATTATTATTGAGAATACGGGTTACTCACGTTACTTTAGCCGGGATATGCCGACTAGTTTCGAATCTAGTACGTAGATTTATCAACTGGGCTATTATTATTTGAGTGCTAGACGTCGTGTGGGGGCGACGAAACACCTAGTTAATGAATCTACGTACTAGATTCGAAACTAGTCGGCATATCCCGGCTAAAGTAACGTGAGTAACCCGTATTCTCAATAATAATAAAAGTTGCTTATATAGTTTCTGGGGTTTTGAACGATCTCCACACCAATTTTCAATTAAATCGGTATAGTGAATTCGAAGATTAATGGGTACAAACAAACAAACAAAATAAAAAATGTTTCCTCTTTATTTATTGGCATAGATATCACCTAATCATTGGTCATCACACCACAACGATGACGTATCATTGTCCCGGATACAAATGACTCAGTGGCTCGTTTACCATTTAGTGGTTATGGCGATAGTAACTACTGTTCATCATTGCGGTCATGGTCGTTTGATGGTGAAGCAATAGTGGTCCATGGCGTGATTGTTGTGCATTATGGGTGTTGTTGTGGTATACATGAGGTGACCTGCTACAGCCATTATTGGATGAATTGTGCTGAACATATATAGGTACATAAAATTACGCCTTTATCTCACGGGGTTAGGCAGAGACGACGGAACACCGTGTGCTTCGCTTCTTGAATACATCTTTCACTTCCTCAACATTCATACATCTCGTCATACATGCTTGCCGGTTTCGTGTACTACGTACGTACACATGTCCTTTCTGAAGTACGCCATTTTTTGGTGCACTATATGTCTTTCGTGGTCCTTTTAGTACTTCCACTTGCGTTGACAAATATAATTTAATAGTGGTCGAGCTCTTATGAATGAGCTAGAGGGTGGTAGCACCACCACCAATTACCACCAGCAATTCTAAAACTAAACTCAATATCAACATTGACAATGTACACTCGGCTGTGTAGCCGATTCGGATTCGAGCAATGCGAGACCATCTATTACTGGGAATTATTAGTTTTTTTTAAATAAAAGCTTACTAGTAATTTGCATATACAAATCACTTGTATTCTTGCTATCCCTCCCCAGCTAAGCTTAATTTGCTTATGTTAGGGGGAAGTTCACGTCCTTGGTGTAATGGCCAGGATTCGATT
This sequence comes from Hypena proboscidalis, assembly GCA_905147285.1. NCBI lineage: Eukaryota > Metazoa > Arthropoda > Insecta > Lepidoptera > Erebidae > Hypena > Hypena proboscidalis. The sequence continues at coordinate 21,145,313 of LR990130.1, forward strand.
CCACGACCTCTCGATCATATCCATTGCGCGACGGCAGCATTAAAAAAATGCTTTATACTCATCAAGCAGTATACATTTCCAGTATTATTAGATAGTCTCGAATAAACCAGACCAGCATAAAATTGAAATTTATAAGATTCATGTGTAAACACACGGCTGTTTATTACTTAACCTTCTTTCTTTCCTGTAAACACTCGAAATCAACTCACAAGAAGGACAAACAGTAGACTAATCTCGAATCTCTAACAACACATCGTTGCGGGCGCGCCGCTGACGTCACACGCACGCGTCGCTCGCGTGCTCGAGGACCGCGCACGCCCACCGCGACGCAATCATGCTGACCGAGCCAAGAGCCAAGCCAACATACCAATGAACTACATTACATATTCGCTTTTTGTTCTCATTACGAATTTTAATCAAATATATTGGATAGCTCGATTTCGTTTGAGTTACATAGTTTTAGCCAAAGATGTTGTAAATAACTATTATACAACTAGAGAGGCATAAATATTAAGAAAGAGTAGTAATATTTTGTTGCACTACTGGTGGTAGAGCTCTTGTGAATGAGCTCGAGGGCGGCAGCACCACCGTCTCACCTTCAACCTGCCGCCAAATAGTAGTGCTTCCATTACTGTGTTCCGTGTACAGTTTGGTGGTGAGATCAGGCCCTGAAATTACTGCCACATGAGGCATAACACCGTAGTCCTTAGCTGCAGCGACGCATTTATAATTTGCTTTTGTGGATTGTTGATGTCCATGGGCTGTACTCCACTTACCATCAGGTGGACTACACGTTCGTTGGCTGTGGGCGTAGTGTAAAAAAAAAACAATGAATGTCAAAATATACCTTTTAATATCAAAAATGGACATATGAAAGTCAAAAATGCGTACATAATTTCTTTATATGTGTGGGTAAAAAGACAACTAAGCCGTACTATCTACTTCTGCTTTTCTCTGATTTCAGCAGCATATTCCGTGAAAACGATGATATCCAAAAAGTCTTAAGACATAAGATTTTTAACCGACTTCAAAAATGGAGGAGGCATAACTTTCGACTAGGCCAAGCGTTTTAATGATTCTTTTTATTTGAAAGCTGGTGCTTCCCGTTTGGTCCCATTTCAATTTGGTCCAGTCTTGACAATGGACCCATGAGGAAACCATATAAGTCTAAAACTAGCATTAAGTATTAGTGCGACAAATGAATGAATAACTCAATATCACGCCAAACGATTCAGATGATTCTTTTTCAGTGCTATTTTTACCCGACTGCGTCAGAAGGAGGGTTATGTTTTTCGAGCGTATGTATGTATGTATGTATATATATGTATGTATGTATGTATGTATGTATGTATGTATGTATGTATGTATGTATGTATGTATGTATGTATGTATGTATGTATGTATGTATATTTCTTTGGCACGCCCTACAGCCCAAACGGCTAGACGGATTTTGACAAATGAGGTGTCGTTGAATTCGTCGAAACAGTGATAGTGACATAGGCTATATAAATTTTCAAAATGGCGCCGGCAAATGAAAAAAAAAGGGGGGGAGGTATGGATTTTCTTTTCATCATAGTAATATGGGTATCAAATAAAAGGCCATAAAAATACCATTTCAAAAATATATACTTCTTATCACATTTATATTACTGATTAAACACAATTTACCAATTTATATATCGGCACGCTCGCGCGCCCGAAGTGGGTGGAAGTTAGTTTGTATGTTCGCTCACGCTAATCTTGGAAACTGCCGGTCGAATTTAAATAATTGTTTTTGCATTTGATAGTTTAACTCACGATTAAGGCTCATTGATCTCAAAAAGATTTGATTTCTACAAATTAATAGATATAAAAAAACATGTCGGTTAAAAGAACTAAAAAGAGTGAAATAAAAAATAATTATTAAAAAAACAAAAAACCCGACTGCTTAAAAAAAAGAACTGAAAAGATAAAAACAAGTATAGCATTATCTACATTAAATTCATTAACAACAAATGAAATATGTCAAACTAAATTCTTTATCTTCTTTTTTTTAAGCAGTCGGGTTTTTGTTTTTTTAATAATTATTTTTTAATGTAATTGAAGTCGGTTTTATAACATTATCACCTGCTAGACTCATAAAAGTTCATACAACAAAGAGAATAGGAATCATAAATAGACACAGCTCACTCAGCACAGTACTAAAATTCTCAGGCATGCAGGATGCTGGTTTCCTCACAATCTTTTCCTTGAGTTGCGAATGATAAATAAATAAATAAATTAATGCGCACTTCTACGAAAAGATCAAACATAAAAAAGTGGTAGAGCGCTTGCTATGGTTTTATACTTTGAACCCGAGATTATTAATAAAATGTATTTAGAGTATTTAGTTATTAATCATTTATAATTTGACATCTCATTACATTATTTATTTTTATTTATTTATTTTAAAACTTAATGTACAATATCGCACATAGGCGGACTTAATGCCATAGGCATTCTCTACCAGTCAACCTTTGGGTGATGCTGAGAGTAGGGTAGTAGGTGCAAAAGTGGAAGTTTTAATTAAAAGAAGAGTAGAATAATAAAATAATTATGAGTACACATACATATAGATATAATTACACAAATAACTAAATATACAATATATAAAAATATAAATGATACATAAACATAAACAATATACATATATAATATACTTATACTTATTACATATAATACTAACAATGATGAGATGATTCCTTAAATTCGTCAAATAAGAGAGCACGGACCCTAACCTTGAACGCATAACGGTTTGTGGACATCCTGATTTCAAGAGGTAGCGCATTCCATAAAAGGACAGACTGGACAAAGAAAGAAGAGTTGAAAAATCCAGAAGTGTGAGAGGGACAGAGAAGGAGAAGATTGTTTGAAGAACGTAAGTTTCTGTCATGGTTGGAGCAGAGATATTGGAAATATGGTGTCAGGTAAGAAGGGGGTGATGGGGAATTTAAAATAGAGAAAAGTGTTGTTAGTGCACGCTGGTTACGACGTTGTCGTATAGGCAACCAATTTAATTTTAATCGATATTATTATCATATTATTATATCTAATAATCCAGTCTTAGTACGACACGGAAAGTGTTTTTCATTTTGGTAACAAGTTTTGTGCACATATTGTACAACTTGCATTGCACGAGCGAAAAGTTTCTGGCAATAGATGAGCAAACTTTATTCTGTATCTGAATAGTTACGATATGTTGTTCAAAATAACATGTATCATTTCTATGAAACCTTTACGTACATTTTAACATGGGTGTTATTAAAATGTAAGTAAAGTCAGGGACAAATATGTAATTTTAAAACAACACGTTTTAAGAATAACTGTTTTTTGTATCTAAATAAATTCTAGAGATGGGCCCGACTCTGGATATGACCGACTAGTCGGCTAACAGACCGAACGCTGGCAGCCAACTATTCGGCCACTTTTGTAGGCCGATCATTATTTTTAGATCAATAAAAATGCATTTAAAGACCGTTTTATTTTGTGTTGTTCGTCGCACCACCATAATACATGCAGTACCTATATTTCAACGCGGCACAAGTTATGCAACACTCCTAATACTAGATTATTAGCATTTATAGTAAAGCCGACTAATCGGCTCACCGACTAGGGGGCACATCACTAATAAATACTAAAAATAGTTTAAAACGTGTTATTATAAACTTATTCGTCTCTGACTTGATACGCGGCAATCGATATCTTAAATCGGAAGAACCTTGTCTCATTATAATATATGTTGTTGTCGTGTTGTGGACTTCCTAAAACGTGTGACCTTAGTTTAATTTGAGACGGTTGCTACGCCTTCAAACAAGCAAATCTAGATCTTCAATGTTAAAATACCGTTTATGATGATTTGGACCAGTTTTAGACTTGGTAAAAAGCACTGTGTTGCTGTGTTTTTATAACAGGTGCAGTAACGTGTGGCTGCTGAACAACTCTGCATTCTGCTTTTGTATAATAGGCTGGATGTTTAGTTATAACCAAAACTGACTCTGACACACACACTCACACATGCAGTCAGTTTTTTATTTAATTTAATTTATTTATTTATTTATTTTTTTTACTTTAAATAAACTTATGTCGTTTTTACCATTAAGATCTATATCTAAGGCGTACGATTGTTTACTTATTTTCCTGAATAAACAGGCTTGCCTATTTCAGGAACTAAATGTGCCCACTATACTTTTCACATGAAATGAAATGTACCAATTATATAAATCGCTTGTGGCTGCTTGTGGCGTCTCTTTTGCTCCTGTAACACAGGTTAAGTCCCAGCATAGAAGTGAAGGATTCGTTTTGAACACTACAAGCGACCGAACGTACCAACACTACATTTTATGTAATATAGTTAAGTGGCTTTGTATCTGCATTTATTACTAAATAAAGATTATTATAATAACGAACATAAATGTAGTGATGACGATGGTTGGGGAAATCGACATTCCATAAGCATCATCAATGCATAGGTGCATCGCTACATTTGAGGGACTACGATGTTATGTATCATGTTTCAGTCATTTAGTTCACTCTCAGCACCTGACAAGAACACAGTAGAGTAGAGCAAGCACTAGGGTAGCAGGTTCAAGTTTCATCAGTAAATAAGTCTGTAGCTATCATAGAAAAATTCTCGTCTGTTTGAGGATGTTATTACTGTATCAATCGATGCATCGATCAACGCAAAGCAGCGCGCTGCGCATGCGTGGTGCGCTCTTATTGGCTTTTTAAACGTCAAAAGCATCGATCGACGGTCGATTGATGTAGATGCAATAACGCCCTAAGACCAAACGTTCCCAAAATGCTGGTCTTTATTTCAGTCAGCAAATAAGCATTGCTATCCAGCATCGTGGCAATACTGCCAGCATTTTAGAAACGTTGCCCATTCTGTGGCCTATTATTATTCAAGTATATTATTTGTTTTTTTTATATAGGGTGAGTTTAATTATAACATTATTGTTTTACTATTTCTTAAAAGAAAATTAAATGTTATCGCAAATCGCCACAAACAATTATCTTCACTACTGCAAGACATTGTGCATGACGCAAATTTGTTACACCACAATAATACAACATTTATTACTAACCGCAGACAAAGAGAATTACTATGTGATTATTTGTTGTGTAAAATATATTATTCATATTTATACAATGATTAATGATTACGGCTGAGATGAAAAAATACTGAAACAAATTATTCGTTGCTCTCTTAAGTCTTAACAAATGCTGCAAATCTTTTGCATTATATAGAAACCACATAATATAAGCAGCGATAGCCAAGTGGGGAGACCGTAGGACTGCGAAGTCAAAGGTTTCGGGTTTGAACCCACGGCACACACCTCTGTCAATGAATCGTTAAGATTCGTCTTTTCGAAGATATGTGTGTATTTATCATATAAATTATCGCTCGCTAACGGTGAAGGAAAACATCGTGAGGAAACCTGCATGCCTGAGAGTGTCTAAAAAGTACTCGAGAGTAGTCGAGAGTGTGTGAAGTCTACCAATCCGCATTCGGCCAGCGTGGTGGACTATGGTCTAACCCTTCTCATCATGAGAAGAGGCCCGAGCCCAGCAGTGGGACATGTATTAGATACAGGCCTGATATTATATAACATTACCCAGAAGGGTGTGGCAGAGTTGCACAATATCCACACTTCACCTGTTGGTCCCATGGGATAGGGGTTGAACCTATCGCCATCCACCAAGCACAATTCCAACTCAGTGCTGCTATTGTGAATTTGCCGTCGGAAAATTCACAAATAAAACTTTTCCCGACCCGGGAATCGAACCTTAGACCTCGCGATGAGAGGCGCATACACGCTAACCACAACCCCATTGATCATTTACTTTCAGATATATTATAAAAATATTGAAAAAACTCGTCTAAAACTTCGTATTCACAGTGGTTTTAGAGCTTTTATATAGCTGTTATAGAACGTAATACCAATAAATTTAGGTCTAGATCTAAACCATATTATGTGGTAACAATTCGCATTCCAGCCAGTCATGGTTAGAACTCACGACTCTGACATATTACGTAGTTATTACTAAGTATATACCTAATTGCATTGAACGTAAGCTTTACCTCGATATTAAGATATTATGGAATCTAGGCCGGTTGTTCTAGTAACTTAAAACCAAGTTTATCTGGCTAACTTGTTCATAATTTTATACGCAAGAGTAAAATTTGAGATAGGTCGAAGATAGATAGAGGGTTACGAGAAAAGCTCTTTAATTCCCAATTTTCAAAGTTAGAAATGAAGTTTATTCTTCTCCTATAAAGATGAACATAGACTAACGCCATATTTCTAGGCGGCTCGCGAGAATGAGAGCATATGATTCGCAAAGATTTGTTCTGAGACTGTGTGTGCTTGTGTTAGTGAATGTGTGTATTTGGCTTTGTCATTGGGACCATTGGATAATGTAATTGCTTCTGGCGTTCTATCTAATGTAAAAAATCCATTTTTTTTATTTATTTATTTATTTATAAAGCGTGAATCTTAATAGCTAACTTTTTTTTCATGACATAAAAAATCCAATTAAAGAAATCCTTGCAGCACATTGCAAGTGCATCATCAATCTAAAAATAACCGAATGAACTTGTGCGGAGTCGTCGCACTTATTAAACCGGAGAGTAAATCATGCAATACAAAGTCGAGGATAATTTTAGCCTTTAGTTAGATGCTAATTCGATGACATAATTGGATCAGAATTATTTGCGTCTTCAATGCTTGTGACGCCTACAAGACTAAAAGGCTTGTGACTAAAGAGATTGTGTTCATTTTTAAATTTAAGAAATATAGGAGGCAGTTCTTAATTCGACTGTATTTCTTTTTTCTTTTTTTGTTTGTGCGCCGATTACTGGAAGACGCCTGGACCAATTTGAGAAATTCTTTTTTGTCTGAAAGAGTATACTTGTCATGTGGTCCCATGAGATGAGCATGGGACCACATGACAAGTATACTCATGACATTTCATCCCATGGTCACGATCTAATGAGGGGATCTTAAAGAAATCGAGGGCAAACCTTAAATTTTAACGGCTTCTATTTTTCGTATATTACCTAAAGTTACTCGGATATTTGCATCCAGCAGTTCGCATAGTATGTTGTTGAACTGATACTGGAAGGTACAACTGCTCGACGGTTGGGAGTTCGGGGATAATTCTTTAAATATAGGCACCTTATTATTATGTATTCTTTCAAGTAAAACACAGATGAGGCGAGACGTTGAATATTTCTTCAATATTAGTTTCTTTTTGGCGCATTTTTTTGTAATTAAATTCGATTTGTTTATTTGTAAAATAATAATTATTTGATGACATTTTGATTGCTTAACTAAACTCAAAGTTAACTTTTTACCGACAGCGGGAAAATCCATTATATTTGGCTAGGTCATCGTCTTCATGGATTCTTAAAACCGTAACGCTAAAACATTGACCTAATTTACAAGACAACATTTAAAGCTAATCGTTGGAATAATACCGTCAGTGAATAGTACCACACGGTCCCCTCTCGACTACCCAGTAATACCCATGGGTATTATTAGACAAGGACACAGGAACCGAGGAAACGAGCGAAGTCACGCTGCGAACATTAATTTAAGAACTTTGGTGAATGCAGTTGCATTTATCTTCCTTTGTACCAGCTTTGTAAATAATTATATTCTTTACATATATAATTATAACTTCGCGGTGAGAAGCGCATACGCATTAGTAATATAGAGGCAGTACAATTAAATAAATTCAAATCAGGTATGGTAACACTACGTAAATTCTGCCTATCGGTGTACATAGGAACTCATTTAACTTTATTGTTTAAACATATATTCGAAAATAGTTGCTATCAAAAGATAATTATTTTGTTTTAAAAAGTAAAGAGACATCATAGACAAAATATCTATTATGATGAAATACTTAAAGGCTGAATTTGGAAAATTATTGCTCGCTAACGGTGAAGGGAAAACATTGTGGAAACCTGTAAACCTGATAGAGCCTAAAAGTGCTCGAGGGATATGGACGTCTACCTATCCACACTTGGCCATGAAGAGGCCCGTGCCCAGCAGTGGTACAGTCACAGTGCTGCTATTATAAACAATAGGAGAAACAAAGCTTTAATAGTCTCTCTGTGACATGAAATCCCAGATTGATATCAAATAATTGGCAGTGTTTACCCAACATTACTTGTTTATCACATCCAGTGGGCGTCGCCATGACTAAACCCTGTATCATACACTCGATATGTTGACAAGCCCTTGTGACGTCATCTCTTTGTTTTAAAACTACGGATATTACTCATTTACCTGTGGCATTGAGATGACGCTGAAATCACACAGGTTATGGGCGTGATTTGGAGCTAAAATGTTTTTGTTGTGTTTTTAGTATAAAGTAGATCAGTTTTGCAGGTAAATATGAGTGCACGGTTGGCGTAGTGGTTAAAGTCGTCGCCTGGCCGCTTTTAACTGCGCTGGTGTTGTGGGTTCGTTCTCCATACGGGACAAATCTTTGTGTGATCCACAAAGATTTGTTCTGACTCTGGGTGTGCTTTGTATGTGTGTAATGTATGTTTGTGATCACCTCCGCGACACTACCGTGAAGAAACTCGACTCAGTATGTACCACAATCACACCTTTAACCTGCCGACAAATAGACGTGCTTTGTGTTCCGATTTGGTGTTGAGATAAGGCCCTTATATCGGTGGCCCTCCGATTTAATGACGCTATAGTTTTCACATTTTATCAGGTGAACTTCCTTGTTGTATACGTCATATCATCAATACACCATCATCAATACAAATAAATAAAATTGAAGTATTTTTAATGTCAAAATAACATGTTGTTTCTGTTGATATTGTTATTACGACCTATGCTTAAAATATAGCTCTTAATTTTTGTCCGTCTGTAGTATCCGCTAGGCTAAACGGATTTTTATAAAATTTAAAATGCAGGTAACTGACTACAAGTTGCGTAACATAGGCTACTTTTTATTGATACTACGCAGACGAAACCGCGGGAGAAAGTGTTTGTTTGTTTGTTAGCGCTAATCTCAAGAACTACTCATAATTTTTTTAGGATTTTTTTTACTTTGACAGTCTAACTATCAATAAAAGTTATTTGATATTTAATATTACGCTTAAAGCTAGTTATAAAAATAATTCAAAAAGTAGCTCTAAAACTACTAATACGTTACAACCTGTTTGTGCAAAAAAATTAAGTGCGTAATCGATACCTGAGTCGATTAATCATTGCTTTACAATAATTTTAGATTTTACCGTACGACCTAATCGCTAAAAACGTAGCAACAAGTATTATTATTTCGCAGTAGCTCAGAGGTAAATGCGATTCCCACAACACACATTACAGTGTATGGCCATCCATTTTACGTAACCCGGATGGTGAATACGTCAGCGGCAATTTTCAGGCAACGCGGGTAATCGCTGGTTCAAATCATTAATATATCGTTATGGTTTATTCACATACGTACAAAATTAAATCTGCTATTATATGATTATGGATAAGTATTAACCCTTTGGTCTAGTGGTTGGCGTATGCCACCTCTGACGCGAAATATCAGGTTTTGATTCGGGCAAAAGTGTCTTTTGGGGTTTTTAGTCAGGCAATTTAATAGCAGCACGGATATAATAATATAATGGCTATAGGCTCACCTCTTATCACATGGGACCAAACATATCAGGTAAAATTTGTTTGTTATACAACACTGCCACACCTTTTCGACAATAAAGGCGTTATGTTGTAATAAAATTTGCTAGGTCAGTTAGTGGAAATTTAAAAAAATATCGTCTGCATAACATGTTTAAATTTAAGGTTTTTGTCATCAATGTAAAGCGAAGAAAATCTATTTTGTTATTATGAGCCAATTGTAGTCTGTTATACCAAACTTCAAACTTCTTGGTGGCTCGCGAGAGCGAGAGCGAGATATACGTAAAGCGTGAACCCTACACGAATGACTGAGACAGTGCTTTTTACGACCCAGCAATATCTTTGAATTTACCTATACACATACACGTGAGTACTCACTCTTGTTTATATTTCGGTGCTTTTCCTCTTGTCTCGGGGATTTTCGTGTGTAAACATACACTATTGTTTTTGGACGGAAAAACTCCACTGAATGAGGTATTGAAAGACGATTACAATGAGAGGGTGAATTACTTCTGGAATGTACGTCAATTATGGCAAAGTAGATATTAAACAATATATTACGGCAACGTTGACTGGAGGTGACCCTGTCACGTGGGACCTAAACATAACAGGTGAAATGTGGGTGTTGTACACCTCTGGCACATCCCAAGTAGAGTGTCGTCAGCATCAATAATACAGCCAATATAGAACTTAATGTGGTATAAGAGAGGAATAAGAGAGTCAGGAAAGGTAATAAGCGTTATAAGAGTGTTACAATCCGCTATTATACAGCTCAGCTGTATATAGTCTTTATAATGGTATCTGCGTACACTTAAGGTGTTATATCGGAATATTACAACTCTACTATACAGCTTTAATAATTGTGTAACACTCCAAGCTTATTTCTACGGCTAAAGCTGTATAAAGGCTGTATTATAGTACTATTCACGCGCTTATTACAGCTTTAAGCTGTATTATAGTATTACTTGACACTTGTTGCTGTACAAAGGCATATGCTAACTCCATTATAAAACTAGTTTTTATGGTGTAATTTATCACTCTTATAAGTATTAAAGCTGTAATAGTTACTTCTAAGAGAGTATTATAGAACTAAAAAGATAAATGGCAGCTATAGTACAGCTTTAGTCTGTATTATTGACGGAGACGTCAAATCAATGTCGCAGTCAGGAGATGGATTGAGAAGGAATATTTGTATATAAGGAATTACAACTTAAATAACAGTAATGATAGTGAACCAATATTGACTGAAAGAAAAAACCATTCAACCACACCGACAATCCATAGCTCCAATGAGGGTTCCGTACGAAAAAAAAAAAAAAGAAAAAAAAAAAAAAAAAAAAAGGAGATAAAAATAACATTATTAATTGCTTCCTTCGCCATCATAACATCCCTTTTGATTCCCAGGAACTTGGCACTATGAAAAGTTTTTTTGACATTTTTCTTCAGTTTCTATTATCTTGAAAGACATATTATTCTGAAAAATAAAGAAAATAACTTAATAAATAATCGTCAAAATGGTTTTAAAGATTTTAATTCTTTATACGTATCTCTAAAGAGGTTATTAGTTATTATCTAAATGAAGAGCATAATACAGCCTATTGAATAAAAATATTCTATAATTACTCTAATTAGAAGTTAAAAGCTGTACAAAACACTTCATTTATTTCATAGTACAGCTACTGGCGCTATATTGCTCTTCAAATAGTGTTAGGGCTGTTTAAAATTGACGCCATTTTCTAATAAACAAAAACATATTAGATGATTCTAAAAACAAAAAGAATTGACATTATTTTGCATTATCTTTAGCCGTATCATGTTTACTAGCTTAAATAACGTTAACTTGGCCTTTTCCTTATTACTTGAAATTAAAATGTTGTTATTCTAACCTTAAAAAACAAAAACTTAGTTACCGATATTCAGTATTTCTTTTGTTTTTCTTGATTTTTATGCTGGCGCGCGAATATTTTACCGAAAACCATATACAGGTTTACAATAAATATTGGTTTGCACGTTATTTTCACCAAACCAATAAGTTCAAGATCATTTATATGTTTTTCTTAGCAAGTAATTTGCCATTATAATAATATGTATAATGTAGATAAAAAATATGATGTACATTAAAATATCTTCACTTTTGTAATTCTTTTATAACGCTATTGAAGAACTTTAACTCTTACAAGCTACGTTTAGGATACCATCTGGAGAGTTGTAGTTTCTTTTTACACCAAATAACAGCTCTAATACAGCCTTTATACAGCTACTATACAGCTCTTATAACACCAAACGCTGTATAATTTGTGCCCATTTTACACTTATAAGGGCTGTATAAGCGCTTATGCAGCCTTTATACAGCTAATATACAGCTTTAAGTATAAAATTACGCTCTAGTACAGCTTTTATACAGCTTGTAATGCTACTTGGGCAACTTCCGGGATAATATATGCGTGATGTTAGCTTTTACATCGTACTTCATAGCTTGGAAAATTATATCGGGAAGATTAGACCTATAACATTCTTCTTCTTCTTCATGTCGTGTCAATGACTATAGTAAAAATGTTTTTCTTTTATCTATTTATATGGTACCTATAACATAAATGAATAAAATTCAAATTTAAACGTGAGTTTGGACAAGGTAATATTTGGGAATACCACTAACTGTTGATCATAAATAGGTGAACAGTTGACCACACGTGAATAACAAACTCCATTGACGTATTTTATAATAGCTAGTTTTTTAAAGAAAGAAAGACAGAAAGAAAAGTTTATTTGCCAAAAACTGGTAGTAGTTTATTGGGCTCTGAAATTACAGGATCAAAAGACTGACATCATCATCACGACCAGGTGGCCGAGTGCGTAGTGTACCTGCCTTCGACGCCGAGGTCGCGCGTTCGATACCCGCTTGAGACAAATCTTTGTGTGCATGAACATGGGGGTTTGTCTTAGGGTGGGTGTTCTTTGTGTGTCTTCGTTGGGTGTATCTTTGTATAATAAGTATGTATTTACCAAAGAAAAGTATATATGAATTAATATCAGCTATTCTAGTAGCCATAGTACAAGCTCTGCATAGTTTGGGACTTGATAGCATTGTGAGAAATTTATTTATAATTATTTATTTATAATCATAAATCTCAGATGTCTACGCATCAACAATCCAATTTGGTGGATTGAGGATGTTCACAGGCAGTAGCTGCCACGCTTACTAAGTGAACTGGACCGTTCGCTGAACACATAAGAGTAAAAAAAATATTTTATTCAGGAAACGGCTCCTTTAAACAAAATTAAGTTAAGAACCGTAAAACTTACTCTGTTGTGTGAAAATGGGTCTATTTTCGTGCTAGCTAAAGCGCATAAGGTCGGCACCAAACCCGTACTATGCTACGATACGTTTACGCGCATTGCGTCATGTTGGAGGAGTGTTCGACACGCACGCGCCGCCGGCGTGGAAGTTCACGAGGCGTGCGAATGCAAGCGTTGCTATTTGGTTTGTATTAATGTTTTACAGAAAAGAAGAAAATTGAGCAGGATTTATTGTATTCGAGGTGCTTAATTAATAAGGTATAGGGGTAAAGCTAAGCTTTATTTGTTTCCTTACATTTAAACTGGATTTGGGCGTTTAGGCGGCGTTCGTAATTCCCGTGGGTTTTTTTGCATGCGATGAATTGTATCTGATCTTATACAGTGGAAAGTTTGTTTTCGTTCGTTTATTTGTTTTGATATTATAATCGGTGGTGCGATTCAGGCAGGGAAACTGCTGGTTTCGAATATTTGGAATTGTACAACCTTATCCTCACATAATACGGTCGATTTTTGATTGGCAGAAATTCAGATTTCATGTGATTTCATTTATAGGATACACACGTGGGTGAAAACAGGTTTTTTCACAAATCGGTCAGGCCAGGAGTTTTTAAATTTTTCTCGTTGATGGCAGTGTTCGATCACTTTGTCCATCCACACGTAACAAAATTTTTGGGTGTGGCAGTTGTTATATTTTGTGTTTGATAATTCATGGGTTTACGCTTACAATCAGATCTATTTCACCTGGTTGGAAGGAGCGAAACCTCGTGTGCAATCCAGTCAGACGGCCAGAAGCATACATCTTTTATCAAAACGTAAAAAAACAACTCCATAAAAAAGGAAAAGGTAGTACACATTTTTTACATATATATACATAAAAACTTCTGTTACTATGAGAAATTTTACGAACAGTTCATAGTTACATTTGACGAAAACCATATTATAATTTGTATACAACCACCGACATTGAACTTTGAAACTTTTCCAGATGTTTGCCGCGTTGTTATACGAAACAGTTTTTGTTTGTAAGAGGTATATAAGTATATGAAATAATTGTGTAATTTACTTTATAATTAGTAGGGATAGTGATTGTGGACGTATAAGTATAAACACTGGAACTGCTTTGTATTGCCATAAATAGATGGACTGAAACTGGAGCAAAAAAATGATTTTTTAGCTGAAGAATTGAACTTTTATCTTTAAGATTTTAAAAAGCAATATAAGTTTTTAAAAGTTCACTTACATATAAAATTAGATACGTAAAAAGATCCATTATCGATTATAGCAAAGATTTTATTTTTACTTACATAATAATATAAAATTAGACACATAAAAAGATCCACATGAAAAAATGCAGATTCCGGAATATTGTATTGACGTAAGTCAAAGCTCACGTGTTTTCACACCTGGTGTAAAATATGACATTGTAATAAGTAAAATGTGCATTTACTGGCAAAATACTGCAAATACTGACTTGTGGAAACTTGACACCAAAATATGAACAAACGCGTGACTGGTCACGTTACTCTTGCTTTGCATATTGAGACTTGAGACAGCCAGTTTTCTTTTAATATTAGCTGATTCAATACTCAATAAAAAAAGGTAAGTACTGGCTACACGCTCCATCTTACTTGCACTAACAGTTTAAAATAACCAGTCGTAAAGCCAGCTATACACTCAATCTTTCTTGTGCAAACTAAAATTTTCATACATTTGAAATTTGCAGAACCCGTTTGCAAACAGTTTGTGTGTAAGTAAGCGTGGAGAAGTAAGTCGAAAATGGGGAGTAAAGTCTCTAATGGTTCGACTGACAATTAATTACTAATTGCTTATAAGAGATGTCTCATAATATCGTCATTAACATTACTCAATTACTAAATTACTTTGCATTTATACTTAAAATATTGTGCAATACCGGTATAGATCATGAGATTCACACGCGTCTTAGACGAAGCCTTTAAAAGGTTGTTACACTTAACTTAACTTTTTTCAATACTTTTTCTCAAAGAAAACGGTGTTCATGCTGCTTTTATCAAGTCGCAATAAAGATTAGAGACGGTCAGGTATTAAATAGTAAACACCAGAATCTGGAGCCGAAATCTGTGTGTATAGTGTCAGAATGGTGCATAATTAATACCACTGTAACTTTTGATAGTTTTGATAATCTGCTAAATCAACAGCCCAACAAAGACTGACAAAATTAACAATTATCGTGTCAACGAGAGACCATTGGATCTCTATGGCAATAGCAGACTTACTCAAAGCCTTGATTTCGGTAAAACAGATCTGTTATTTTGTTTGTATCGATGAGTACTACGAGTAGTTAATGTTTTGTAACTAAAATATCACGAAATGGGTGCAAAGTCCGTCCCATCTATAATGAGAGCGGTTATTTTGATCGCTTGTGTATCACTACGCAATCTACGCCTCTATGGTACAAAGTATGATAGAATGTTTATAAACTTCTAGTGTTTCGGACAAAATCTGAAAAAAATGGGTCATAATGGACCAGGACAGGCACAGTGCGATTGCGGTGCACCTCAGGAAACAATGCCTTACTTACTTGAGTGTCCCCTGATAACTGCTCGTTTGATGACCTAAACAAGGCCATAAAAGGCGCTATTACCGTAGTTACGTACTGGGCAAGGGTTATATAAAACTTTGACCTTTGGAACGAAAAGAAAGGTCGTTAGTCTGAGTCTATGTTGATAATTGGTATAGTAGTATAGTAGTTTAACCTTCTTTTCACTTTTGTTCAAGAGGTTGAGAAAGAGAGAACCACTGACAGATTTTTGGCACACTAGGTATTAGGTAGTAGTTCTTTAATGAATAACTAGCCTATAATCATTACCTGGTGCTCATCTATACCTACTAACTTCCAGTTAAGAAAATGTTTTACCTTCATTGATACTTTAAGGGTTGAAGAGCGCGTCAGTCGCGTTCATACTTTCTTAGAAAACAGCTGCTCGCGTGCAATATCCGCGACTGACCGCGTATTTGTATTTAATATTTTACTGTCGTCAGCGGCTCGCAACAAACGCGATCGACAAACAAGCACCTTAAGGTTTGTCTTTGGCAATATTCTTAGTCTTACTTGTTAGAAAAAAAATCAGCAAGGAGTACACTTATAGCTCATTTTTTTCGACGGTAATTTATATAAACGAAAATCTCTCCTCTCTCTAGCCCTCTTTCTCTCTCGCTCTCTTTATTCCCTCACTCTCAAAGCCCTGCCAGTTAAAGCCAACCAACCGGAGATAGTCAGACACAGTACAAGCAGCAACAGCTGAATATGATGACCATAAGTACGGTAATTCATAACACATCATTATAACATCACGCAACGTTACAAAACGTACTTGTAAAGGTCGTATTATTGTAATTACTTAATTACTGCCTCTGTAAATGAGAGACTCGTTTCCGGTGAATAATAGGTGTTCAAAACAAATTGTTAACAAACTACATAATACATGTTTGTATTTTTTAGGTGAGTAGATAGAAACGTATTTATTTTACTCACATTTCTTAGTCTAAAATATTTTGCCAGGCACAATTCGACAAGACTAAGAGTTTAGAGTTGTTACTAACTTTCTGACAGAAGAACTAAATCATATATTTTTCTTTATGGCGTACCTATCCGTACGCGTTTGACCACGATCTCACCTGATGGTAAGTGATGATGCGGTCTACGGTGGAGCACGCTTACCTAGGAGATACCTATTTACTCTTGCTTTAAAGACACCCAGAATTTACTCATGCGGAAGCACAGACTCGGGCAGGGCATTCCATTCTTTGGCAGTTCGCATAAGGAATGTTGAAGCGAAACACTTGGTGCGTATTTGAGGAATATCTACCATGAAGCGATGCCGAAGTGCCATTTGTCTGGTAGTCTGGTGGTGAAATGGGGACGGAGGAATAAGGATGTGTTGTGGAACTTATAAAAGCCCGATAGGCTGGCAACCTTGCGACTATGCTCCAGACTATGTACCTATATTTTACTATAGCTAACGTTAGTCAAATGCTGGACTTGTTAAAAAATAATGAAAGTATTATAAAATACATACATATAAGTATAATTCTTTGCAAGTACGACGTTCAGATAGCTCGTAATGTAAACTATATATGCTGAAATAAAATCTTAACAACAACATGTTTTCAACTGCCATAGTTTCAGACACGAAAACACACAGACAGACTCATCTATTTTTAGTTTGATGTGCATATTGGCACTTTTAAAAGCTAGACTTGAAATACAGCTATTGATCTGTCGATCAAGCTCAGTGGACTTTAAGGCATGTTTACGTGGCCTCACACCGTGGTTTCTACGAGAGTACGAAAACTAATGGCCTCAGGCTTCCTTAATTTTTACCATTTTTTAGGTGGTTAGAGTATTTGTGAATGTCTTGGATATAAATTATTTTTATTTTAATTCAAATTATACCAAGAACTATACTAACTTCTATAAAATGAATCAATAAAAAGTTGAAATAAGGTACTCGTTCATTCTTTACAACATTTGTGCTGAATGAAACTTCGCCATGTTGATTTGTATCCTACTTAAGATAGGCATAAATGGATGAACGTGACGTCACGTAATTACGTAACATACAGTTGAGAAATTTAGGGTACTGGCAAGAATTGACCATAGCTTACTGGTTAAACCGGCTGCCCGTATGTAGAGATCGTGGGTTCAAATCCTGCCGGTCCCATTATTATTTCAATTGTTTCTTAGTCTTGGATATAGTCTACTAATAAACAGAAGTACTCTGCATGCCTTTATATATTCAAAAGATTGTTAAAATTGTGAAGAATCAGGTTTCGTCCATAACCCTGCCTGCGTGGCGTTTCGATAAAAATATAGAAAGAAGTAGTTAGTAGAAGTGTAGTTAAAATTTAGGTTATAAAAATTGCGTATGCTAAATTTTATCAAAAGTAGAAATGTATGATCTTTGCGAAATTTGTATCGAAACACTATTTTATAAATAGTATGGATAGAAAAAAATCAGCATTCATAAAGTGTTAATTATAATTTATACTTTTTAATTAAAGTAATTTAATTGATATATTATATTATAATGACGTAGAACATTTTATATAATATTAAAGTTAAAAAATTAAGAATCCAGCAGGACTCGAACCTGCACCCCCTGGGTATACTAGATTCTTAATTTTTCAACTTTAATATTTGGTTAAGAGCGTTGAATTTTAACAAAGTTAATATTGGCGCATATCATGAAATGTTATCACAACCTAATGACGTTGATTCAATGGCTTTAGTTCATGACCAGTATTATAGGTTTATATAGGTAAATGTGTAATGCTTGGGGTATGATGGAACTGACATACGCTGTGCGTTTCAAAAGTCCCTAAAATTAAATAGAAAAAAAGAAAAACAAAACTTTAATATTATATAAAATACAAAAAGTCATGGCAAAGTTAAAATTTGCAATATTACATGTAGAACATTGTTCTAAAACCATCTGCCCATGTCAGTATTGCCTTTTATCAGGCACGCCCATATTAGTTCATGGCTGTTCGCTATCAACCTAAATACCTACGTTATAATGTTATATACCTATATTATGATAAATAACTATGTGTGATGTTTCCGTTACATTCGTTGTTGTTATTGTTTTGCAATTCAAGGTTTCTTTATATGCTGAATATAAAATAATAAAAAATGTCTTTGTAGAGTTTGTAATGGTTAGGAATACCGAATATTATTACTACAGACTTCATAATACTAATACTAACAAACAATTGCACAAAACACGGCTCATTAGCTGTTTGTTTTTAAAAAGTTCCTTTGCCTGTCTCCGAAGATCTTTATTAGATCCTGATAAATTATATACGAAAACCTTCCTTAAAATACAAGTCATAAAATACGGCAATTGTGCATTTAAATTAAACCAGTAGTTTCCGAGAAAATCGTGGCCATAAAAAGTTACATACACACGAGATTCTGTGTACTGTAACCGTATCCTGTTGTAAGGGTAACCAGCTTATTACGTCATATGTAGCGAACGAAAGTGTATTGCACCTGATAATAAGTGGCAACTATATATAGCCCATGAACATGAACAGTCCACTAAAGCTGATTGTAGATGCGTCGCTTCATCTAAGGCCTACGGTATTATGCCTCATGTGCCTATAGAAAAATAAGGGCCTACTCTCATCACCAAACTGGAACAGGACTGTGCAAGCACTACTAATTGGCGTCAGGTTAAAGGTGAAACAATGGTACTTCATACCTAGACCTAGTTCACACGAGCTCTACCACCATTAATAAAGATTGCTGTAACAATAAAAATGTAATCATTTTGTTTTTTTTTCTTGAGGCTTATTGTTTTTAAATGCGAAGTAATCGAAAACGCATAAAATGTTGTATTTGTTGACACTCAGCTTCTATTCTATTGTTATCTACTGTAAGTAATTTCATGGCTTTTAAATGATGACGTTTATGAGCTTGTTATGAGTGTTTGCTTCAGGCTGGTTGTAGTTTATTTATTTACACTTGTGGTAAACTGTGAGGTAAGCTTGTGGTTAACTATTAAAACGTGACATAATTACGTGCTTTTGAAATAAGTACCGAAAACCGGTAAGGACTCAGGATCGTAAGTGAAGAAAGGCTTTGGTCGATTGCTGTTAAGAGCAGGATAACAAGTGGTTCCAGGCACTAACCGACAAACGGGAGAGGAGACATCAATTTGAATGGCCCTCTTTACCAACTCACGTAGACTTAGGCAAGTGCAGAAACACAATTATGGGGTAGTCTGCTTTAGGGCCAGAAAAGGCTTTTATAACCTTCAACGAATCCATTAAATCCATTACCATAATAAAAGCGTGTAAGATTGGTTAGTCAGAAACAGTACCTAAAAATAACCAGTTCGCATTTCCCGAATTTTTAGCTTTCTAAACCAGTGTATACACACGAAGTTACTCATTCACCTAAAAAAAATCTAAATAAGGACTTGGATACACGGGACTAAAAATATGTCCCCTAAAGTCGCCGTGGCATCCTGCGAGTCGGCGCCTGACCAAAATAACTCATGAGGGCATCGCGTGACGTCACGCGAGGGCCGGTCGAAAGAACCAACCAGAAGCATTCGAAGGATATTTAAGTTATTTAACTAAAATAAATATTAATGCAAGTTATTTTATAGATCTCGGATTTAATTTCCGGATTGGGCAAAAGAGTTATCTGGGATTTTTCGTTGCGAAAGTCCTAATCAGCACGGACTACTCGGACCTAATCTCACTTCCGTCTCATGGGACCTAAATATACATAGTAAAATGTGGGTTTACTAGAGATTTAGTTATTTCTAAAAATTGTACTGTTACAGATTACTAGTAATTTCAACTTAATTCATTGGATACTAAAGCTCTACGGGTCAATTTCGCCCAACTTCTTAATTTACTGTTTCGATGGTCTAGTGGTCAGCGTATGCGTCTCTGACAGCGAGGTCTCAAGTTAGATTCCGGGGTCTGCAAAGTGTTATTTGTGAACTTTCCGCTAGGAAATTCACAAAAGCAGCACGGATCGAATTATGCCCGGTAGACGGCGATAGGCTCACCCTCTATCCCATGGGACCTAAACATAACAGGTGAAATGTGGGTGTTATACACCTCTGCCATACCCTTCTGGGTAATATAGACGTGATGATATATTATGTTATTTTTAATAGTTAGTTAGATATATCTGTTTGGAGATTGCAATTCAAATTGCAAGAATAAAGAACTATGTTAAATAATATAAATAAAAAAGCAGATTAAGAACTTCCACGATCAATCGTAAACGTTAAAAACAAAACATCTCTTGACATTGGTATTTAAAACAACATTACTGCAATGTCTAAATAAAAAAACTGCGGTAAATGTATTTAATGTTAATACCGGTTTGCAGAATTTACTATCTTACGACTCATGATGACTTTGAATGCACACAAAACCTTTCCATCCTGAATCAGCAGAGAAGTCCAAAAAGTTCGTAAGTCATAATGACTAAACAACTTCCGAACATCACTGAAACAGTACCTTCTGCATTACAAATTCAATTCATTGCACCATGCAATTGCATATTTCGATTGGGACGTCCCACGTATACAATGCGTGGTGCATGCGTGGTTCATGCGTGGTGCATGCGTGGTTCATGCGTGTCACAGCAATGCGAATATCGTGAGTTAGATTACGCGTCACAGAATTTGGCGAGCACGCGCAATGCGCTGATATTTGATAATGTATGTTTTGAATCGAGTCTAAATATTATGATGCGGTTTCGAACCGGATCTTTATGTCTACAGACAATACCGTGACGACTGCATGAGTACAATCAAAACATTTAATGCGATCGTCGGTAAATCTTTAACAAGATATAGATGCACTTGAAAATGCAATGTCATTGGGCAAATGGTCGGAATAAATGAAAAAACATCAACAATCCCTCTTAAAAGATGAAAACACAAAAGCCACATGGTCTCTTTCGATCAAGTTTATTGCATGAAAGATACTAAATATGAACTTGGACCCTTTCTTTTTAGTGCTGATTTTTCAGAAGAGTACACACTCTCTCTCACTCTCATTCGATGTTTCATTTCATTCCATTTCATTTCATTATTTCAGTTATTTATTTGTTCTGTTAATGTAGTAATTATGCATGCCTTTTTATTTTATTATATTGCTATTATTTTTTATTCTTTTTAATTATTTATATTGCTAAATTGACATTTTAATTTTAAATAGATTAGTGTTTTTTTTTTTTCGGATTATTTGTAATAATAATATATGACTGTACAATTTATAATATTTTATTTAATGTTTTAATTTAATTTAATTTTAGACATACTTAGATTAAGATAATTTGTATCGTATTTTTAACACAATGTAATATTGTTAATGAAATAAATGAAATGAAAAAAATGAAATGTCACAATTTTTACATTGTATGTATGAATGTTTTTAACAAATTTAAAGTTTCTAATAAATAAGCACATAACATGAATAACAATTACAGCAATTTCATATGTTCATTAATTAAATATAAAGTAATGATAAAATAGTGTAATAAACATTGATAGCAAGCACCACAATTACAATCATGCATTATTGTTTGAACAGGACGACAGAGTAATCAATAATTTTCCAAATATGCACTAAAAAGTAAGAAATACTCAACAACTCCACTACATAATCAACTCAACGTCTCGCCTCATCTGTGTATAACTTAAAAGAATACCGTAAACGAATTAAATTTATCCCCGTACTCTTAAACATCGAGGAGTTCTACCTTGCAGCATCAGCTCAGCAACATGAAATGCTGACTGCTAGATGCAAATATCCGAGTAGCTTTAGAAGCCTTTAAAATTTGAGGTTTGCTCTCGATTTATCTATCTTATCATCAGGACATGACCTGAGGGAAATGGGACCACATGACAAGTATACACGTTTAGACAAAAAAAAATCTCAAATCGGGGACCAACATTAAAAAAAATAGATGAAAAGAATAAAAAAAATATATCAAGTCGGTTAAAAACACGGGTTCATTCAGCGTTGAACTTGCCTGAATTTGGCCTTTAGACCCCACATCATAACTTATACAGTTCACAATAATAATTGCTGATAAAACTGGTCATCTAAATACCTATTGTTATTCTTGTTATCAGTAATACCACTGTTTTGGTGCCTAATTGCTGATAAATGCCACGCGAGGAGCACGCGGTGGCAAGTGTTCCAATTGTTTGCTGTGTCGTCACGGCAGTTAGCAAGTGTAGGTGAATTACATCATCAATGTTATGATGGTGTGGTGCGTCAACATTGTGATGCCATGCAACCACACAGGTGTTTGATGGCATTGTTTATATAATATGCAAATTTGGTGTTTATACATTAGATAGAACGCCAGAAGCAATAACACTATCCAATGGTCCCAATGACACACATTCACTCACACAAGCACACCCAGTCTCAGAACAAATCTTTGCGAATCACACAAAGATTTGTCCCATGTGGAGATCGAACCCACAACACCAGTGCAGTGGAGCGCGGCGAGGCGACCGCTTAATCCACTACACCTCACGTGTATCCAATAATATATAGCCTAAGAACCAGTGGCCTGACTTACTTAATTTTATTAAAGCTGAAAGTTTCCCTGTGCGTGTCTCTAATAGAGATTAAATCGATCACCAAATATGGAAATTGGGACGTGGTGGCTTCGAGACATAAAAAAAAAGTTGTCATAGAATACTTATTAAATAAAATTTTAGTAATAAATCAGTATGTACGCCAGCAATGGTATAATGTATGAAACAAGCATTATTGTTAACACCTACTACATTTTGACAAACAAATGATTATCTATCTAACGCTCCCGTTGCCCGTAACACTATTGCGTCGCTCCTATTAATCTAAGCCTAAAGTGCCCAATAAATGAGCTATCCAACAAACAAACATTTTTTTTAATTCGGTCCAGTATTTCCTGAGATTAGCGCGTTGAAAACAATAAAACAAACTCTTCAGCTTTATAATGTAAATATAGACTTTGACACAGTCATCTTTAACCCATTACTTCAACATACAAATTACGTCATTTCAGAGTTAAAAGACTTATTTAGACGCAAAACAAAAACATTGATCGTCATTGCACATGAAAATACGTAATAACTTTCGTCTGTTTGTTTCGCGCAAAATGATGGCGGAAAACAAACAACTTTTTAGGTACTATTTTATATCTGAGTCAGTCTACAGCAGAAAGACTCGAAATAAGTACCCTTTGTGACTCAAACGTCCGGGAATTGGGAATACGTCGTCCATATTACAATATGTTTGGATCATTGCGCCCGTGTTATTTTTTTTTCCATATTCAAATTCATTATTTTCATAGGCCCCAGGGGGCGCTCGAACACGTCAAAACATAACAAATAATAATATAAAAATAAATTATAAGTAAAACTAAATTATACTAATTACAATGATTTGAATAACCGGGGCTTAGATTAATTTTAATCCAACTGTTTAGAATCAGATTAAAATCAATCTAAGTACCAGCTCCGATGTGTATTGCTGCTCCGATGGGCTGTGGTTTTGATTCCAGTACGACATGTAATAGAGGTTGATCGCCGAAGTACAATTTTATTCTAACTACGTGTTTCTACGGAGAATAACCTGACAGAAAATGCAAATAACACTTTGCTTGACCCGGGAAAAGAACCCGAGAGAGGCCGCATAGGTTAATTATTAAAATAAACAGGCAGCTGGTAACAATTTCATCTATTAAGCAATAATATTGGGTATTTGAAGAGCCAGTATGCCAACCAAAGGTGATGGTTTAATCGTTGAGGTATGCAGAAAGGAGATTGTATGAATTTTATTGGCACAGGTGAATAAATGTACTTTTACCTGTAAGTATGACTCATCAGATTAATAGCGGTTACAGTTCACAACATTGTATCAAGATTTAAATTTGTGCCTGTATACAATTTTGGTAAAGATATATAAATATAAATAAATATCATACTACATACACACAACGCCGTCTAGTATGGGTACTACAATAACTGATACTAATACATAATACTTTTCCTTTATAAATAAATACTTATTATATGTAAGTACATAGTACCAAGACCAAGAAAAACTCCATGTTCATGCGCACAAATATTTTTCTTAAACGGCAATCGAACCAACGACTACGGCGTCGCTGGCAGGTGCACTATCCACTCCGCCATCCGGTCGTCAAATTGATTAGGAAAAAGTTAAACACTATTTTAGAAGAAAGTCTATACTAAAAGAAAGTTTTTAAAATGTTGCCTGTCTGTATGTATCGGGTAGTCTTATAATATAAACGATGTTAATAAAATTTAGATGCAGGCACTATAAGGCACGTCCCATACTTACACGTACTTTATAGTGGTATACCTACCACGCTGACAAAACCGCGGGCGGAAGATAGTTTGTTTGTTTGTTAGTGCTAATCTCGGGAACATCTGATCGTATTATTATTAAATTTGATGGTAATAAAAAAAAAATACGATCCACTTTTATTCATTTCTTAATTTTTTACAAATATTTTCTAAAAGGACATTGTGCCTGCCATCTTTTCCAAAACGAGCAATACAAAAATAAATCAAAACATTATAATAATAATAATATATAATCATTTTATTGATTGTATGTATATAGTTTTATTATTAGTCATTATTTATTTTTAGTTAGATTATTTTCTGTACATTCCTATAATTTAAATAAAAAAAAACTACGTCATCATATTCAAACGTCTTCGCCGTATGATGCAAAGGAAATACTTATGACATCAGAACGCCATGGATTCACGGCTGTAAGGCATTTGCACATGGCGACCGGCGCGGCGTCAAAATGGCAGTGTGATGCCAGCTGTTATTAATGCGTTTGGCAACCAACGTGGTAGTTTCCTATGACGTGGATTCTTTGTGATGAAACTGTGGACATAGGAACATTTAACAATCATATTGAAATGAAATAAAATGATATGAAAATATCGTTATTCCTTAGCCTTCACAAACCATGGCCTATCTAACTTGTCCTGCGTGCCCCACTACCTGCACGAAGGACGCGCTTATGAACGCGGATGAAAGCGCTGTTCAGGTAGCCACATACTGGGCTAATAAAATTTGACTTTGCCGTCGACTCAAATAAATAAATATTTAAATAAATAAATATTTCACGACGCACACACAACGCCATCTAGTCCCAAACTAAGCAGAGCTTGTACTATGGGTACTAGAATAACTGATACTAATACATATATACTTTTCTTTTGTAAATACATACGGTACTTATTATACATAGAAACACCCAAGAAAATGAAGGTGAAGACTTCACAAAGCACTTAGAATCGTCATACAAAAATAATTCTGCTCTAAATTCGCGGAACTTAAACTCACTTTTATCAATCGTCACAATATCTTGAATGTGAAAGTGATTTTAATTAAATATGATAATTAAATACGGTGAAGGAAAACATCGTGAGGAAACCTGCATGCCTCGAAGTGCCTTAAAATGTACTCGAGGATGTGTGGTGGACTATGGCCTAACCCTTCTCATCATGAGAAGAGGCCCGAGCCCAGCAGTGGGACATGTATTAGATACAGGGCTGCTATTAATTAAATATATAACAACACCTATATTACAACGAAGTTATGGCAGAGATGTAAAACACCCACACTTCACTTGTGAAAAGGCCTCATGTAATAGGAGCCTATCTAGAGAACTTTATGACGGAAAAGGCTAATAACACATTTGCTTGACCCGGGAATCGGACTCGAAACCTCGCGGTGAGAGGGTATTTTCTAACCACTAGACTATATAGAGGTAGTCTATAATATAGTAGTATATGGTGGTAGAGCTCTTGTGAATGAGCTCGAGAGCGGCAGCACCACCGTCTCACCTTTAACCTGCCGCCAAATAGTAGTACTTGTTGTTCCGGTTTGGTGGTGAGATCAGGCTCTGAAATTACTGGCACATGAGGCATAACAACGTAGTCCTCAGCTGCAGCGACGCATCTATAATCTGCTTTTGTGGATTGTTGATGTCCATGGGCTGTACTCCACTTACCATCCGGTGGACTACACTTTCGTTCGCTGTGAGCGTAGTATAAAAAAAACAAGGTCAGAATATTTCATTAAATAATAATAATTATTATTTGGGTTTAGTTATTTTTTAAAAATTACTCTTGTACAGATTATTGGCAATTTCAACTTAATTCATTGATTTTTTGATACTAAAACTCTACGGGTCAATTTCACCCAACTTCTTAATTTACTGTCCCGATGGTCTAGTGGTCAGCGTATGCGTCTCTGGCCGCGAGGTCTCAAGTTAGATGCCGGGGTCTGGCAAAGCGTTATTTGTGAACTTTCTGCCAGGAAATTCACAAAAGCAGCACGGAGTTGGACTTGTGCCCGGTGGACAGCGATGAGTTCATCCCCTATGTCATGGGATCAAAAATATCAGGTGAAATGTGGATATTGTATACCTCTGCCACACCCTTCTGGGTTATATAGGCGTAATGTTATGTTATTCTTAAATTACGGTTTGACGAAACTCATAATATTTCCAAACTAAGCAGAGCTTTTACTATGGGTACTAGAATAACTGATACTAATACATACATACTTTTCTTTTGTAAATACATACTTATTATACATAGAAACACCCAGACTAAGACAAACCCGCATGTTCATGCACACAAAAATTTGTCTTAAGTGGGAATCGAACCCACGACCTCGGCGTCGCAGGCAGGTACACTACCCACTGCGCCATCCGCCATGAACATGGGGGTTTGTCTTAGTCTGGGTGTTTCTATGTATAATAAGTATGTATTAACAAAAGAAAAGTATGTATGTATTAGTATCTGTTATTCTAGTACCCATAGTACAAGCTCTGCTTATGGAATATTTATTTATTTATTTAATTGTTTAGAAACATCACACCAAAAAAAATAATTGAAAAGCTTTAGAACGCAAAACCTTCAAGACTCGAATGAAGAAGAATAATGGGATAGGAGGTGAACCTATCGCTGTGATTGTGAATTTTCTGACGGAAAGTTCACAAATAATACTTTGTTCGACCCGTGAATCGATTTTTGGTTGATATATTCATTATAATTAAGCTTTGTCTTGTTTCTCTGTCTTTCTTTATTCATTGCATCACGCCATTATCCCATGGCACTTAGTTAGAAACAATAGATCGCCATATGCTACGCTCCTTACACAATTTAACCTTCTTGAACATTTTTAAATCTCGCCAGTTTGGTATACTACGTAGTATTTTACGAGTAAAATACGTGTAGTGTAGAGAAAAAAAAAAAAATATTAAAATTATTTAATTTTTTTTTTTTGTTATTTAACTATGCACCTACGTAATTAAAATGAGTAAACAAAGCATTTAAACTAGTGTTTGAATTATCATAACATCGTGAGTATATTGTATGGTTAAACGTTTCCGCAATGCTAAATATTTTTAATCGGATTTATTGTTTTCCGCCTATGATTATAAAAATAATATAATTGTGTATCAAATTTACTTAAACTAGTATCAAAAATAATACTTGGCATTGATGATTTAAAAGCATTTTTACATTTCCACCCAAAAATTGTGCACCTGTTAGGTACCTATAAATCAAGTCTCATGACCTTAAGGCTAGAACCTTAAGTTAATAAAATTAAATAATTTTAACAAAAAAAAACCGACTTCAAAAAGTAGGCAAACTAAAAAGCAAAAAATAAATTAAAAAGGCACCGAGTTCAGAATTATAAAATAATTATTTAATACAAACACATTGTGAGGAAACCTGCATGCCTGAGAATGCTTAAAGTACTCGCGGTCGTGTAAAGTCTACCAATACGCACTTGGCCAGCGTGGTGGACTATGGCCTAACCCGTCTCAGCAGTGGGACATGTATAAAATACAGGGCTGCTACTATCCACCGGGAACAGTCAGATACTTTTCTTGATTATTCTAATTGTGGAAGGTAATATGTAATTGGATTACTATAATAAAATAATAATGCAGTCTAACTGCAACAGTTAGCTTAAATCTTTTCCTAGGATTTTCTGTGTTAAGTCTGTCAATCTGGCTAGCAGCCAGCGAGCGGGGGG
This sequence comes from Hypena proboscidalis, assembly GCA_905147285.1. Lineage (NCBI taxonomy): Eukaryota > Metazoa > Arthropoda > Insecta > Lepidoptera > Erebidae > Hypena > Hypena proboscidalis. Next base: position 21,173,901 of record LR990130.1, read on the forward strand.
TGGGCGGGCCCTTACCCTTTCCTTTGATTCTGGGACAAGCAGAAGTTTCTAGCTAGCTATTGAATTTGTAAACAGAGCCTGGATTATTGTTCTTGTCTTTGATTTCTCATCGATTGCATCTTTTTAACTCTTATCGATTTAACTGTAGGTATCTATCTGTTTTGGTTGACATAATTGCGAAAAATTTATATGACATGTAGTTATTGTTTTTCTCTTAAATTATTGATACTTGGTATTGGAAGCGATTTTTCATGATACACTGCTAACTGTGATTTTATTTACACAACTAAAGTAAAAAGTTAAATATTTTGAATTTATCTGGGGTTCTCTAAGAAATTGCTAATTATCGTTGATTTTGCCAATGAAATATTCTAGAATTTGTTTTAGATCTAATTTGATGACGTCAGGTTTTTCTACAAACTGTAAAATGTTTGCCTTCAGATGTATGTTTGCCAAATCTATCTATGTAAATGACTTTGTTTTTATTTTATTTAAATTATCCAAGCCTTGTTCAGAGAATATCTTTTTGTTGCTTTCAAAAATGTGATGCAATAATGTAATGAATTTTTTCGATGTGCATCATTGCGCCATATTTTCTCACATCGTAAATTTTACCTACAACTTTTTTGTTTTACATAATTGATATTTTTGTTTATCATCTTCTACCTGGATAATTATAGTGTAGATTTAATGTTAAATGACAATAATTATCTAACTCTGAATACATTGTGTCGTTTATCTTTGTGATTCTGAGTCGTATGCTAATTAGACTGAGTTCTATTTGGACAAGACAAGTATTCGGCGTGATATCAGGGTTGCGATAAGCGACACTGAGCCTTCTTATCAGGCGAGTGGTGCGGCGGTGGCGAGCCGGCAGTCGGCCGGGACCCACGCCTCGACACTACACATTCGTTTGTTTTCGACTCACCATCGGTCACGCGACTGTTGCGTGTCAACTCTACGCAGCGTAAACCCAGTTCAGTGCAAGTGTACAGTGCAGTGTGTAGGAGTGATTGTGTGTGAAACAAAACAACGGACTAGTATAAAACATTCATTTTAATCTTTTGGAATCTTAACGTCTCTAACAATAACATATTCTTACGTCTAGATGCTACTTAAGTAGACATACGGGACAGTCTTAGAGATGAGTAGAACTATAACTAGGTAACGATCATGAGATCTGGATCACAGTCTGTTGTGGCGGCGCGTTACAGCGCGGGGGCCACGGTGGCATGTACCGGGACTGGTAAAGCCATGGGTGGTGATGGGAGCAGCTTCAAAACAGGTGCTGGGGGCACTCTTTCCTTAGCGTGTCTCTTGAGGTGCTTGGCGAGGTGGTCTGACCGCATAAACCGACGGTTGCAGACGCGGCAGCCGAATTTCTTCTCACCGGTGTGCGTGCGTTTATGGCGGGACAACTCGTCGGAGCGAGAGAATCGCCTCTCGCATCCCGGCCACCCACATCTGAAGGGCTTCTCACCGGTGTGCGTTCTCTCGTGAGCTTTCAGGTGCGATGATTTAAAGTAATTTTTCCCACAGCCAGCATGTGGGCACTCATAGAGACGACGGCGATCCGCTGGGGTCGCCGCCGCCGCTAGCACCCAGAGGGCAGTGGTGGGAAGTATGGTGCCGGGCATTATCACAGCAGGGGGGGGTCGCGGTGCCAGGGTGGGCAAACTACGCGGTGTGCACGGTGTCACTGGGTACATAACTTGCGGAACGCGCTGTTCGTCGCGGCACTCGCGGTGCTTAGGCGGGCACTCAGGGTGTGGCGATGGCACGCGGGCCTCCTCCACTTTGGAGGGTGGCGGACTCGGGGGTTCCACCGTGATCGGTGGCACGACAGGAACAACTTGAGCTTGAGTCGCCATGTATTTAGTCTGGGAGTAGCTGTGACCGCGGTTCATTTTAAATTTTAGAGTTTTCAGGATATTCATGTCTTGGGCCGGTGGCGGCGGCAGCGGCTCTGGGCTGCAAGTGCCGTCCTTGTGAGCGCGCATGATGACGGAGGGCCTACAGCACGGTTCCGGTGGGGGCGTAGTGAGCAGCAGGCGCGCCAGCTCGCACCGTGACCGTTTGCTGAAGTCCTCCTCACCCTCGGAGTCTGAGGGCTGTGGAGTGACCAGGCCGGTCGGCGGCAGTGACTCCCGGACGCGCTTCAATGCAGCCTTCTTCATAGGTAACTCGACCTGCGAGACAAAGACAGAGAAACGTAAGTGAACGGTCGCTAGCGGTGCACGCGCGCGCTGCGTGATCGCACCGTGCGCGCTCTTACCATACTTTCGATTGCACAAACGGCACAGAAAATTATTTTTATGGCAGAAAAACTTTTTTGGGCACTACAAAATATTTTGAAATTTCTAGAAAAGTTTTGTAAAGTCGAAATGCAAACAAACTCACTTTGTTTTCCATCAACGGTGGCGTTGACGGCGGTGAGAGGGGTCCGCAAACTTCGATCATCGTAGACATTCTAATCAAATTAATAACATTCAACGGAATAAAACTTTCTTTTTTAATTCACAAAACTTGTGTTTTCGCTGCGCGGTCTCGCTGTGGGAGACGTACGGTTCTGTTAGCGAGCGACCGATGAATAAACCGCGGTGCGATCGCTCGAGGTACGAGGCAGCGCGAAGCATGCGAAGGTGAGGTGCGGGTGGCGGGGCGGCCAATGGGAGCGGCCGGATCGGCGGGCTCGGCCAATGAGCGTCGGGTGATCACGCAGCGAGCGCGTGGCGGCGCGTGCTGTTCACGTGCTCCGGGTGTGAGGGCTCGCGAGGTCGGCGCGTGACGTAAGCGGCGCGCCCCCGCATGACGTCGCAGCGCCCCCCTGCCTCGGCCCGCACAAGGTCGCATTTGCACGGCACTGCTCGGCGCCGTCGACGCTGCCAGCGACACATCAATGACAACAGTTTGCATTAGCTCTATTTTGACAGAAGCGGGTCGATGACCAGCGTCGGCCGTAACTTTCGACGAGTTTGTCACAGTTTCAATTGCACTTGGTAGCAGTAGTAGACGCCAGTATTTGCTCATTTAGAAGTTATCGTTGCCCTTACTTTGCTAGAGATAAGTTTTTATTGTAACGAATATTCACATATTTGTGTTCCACGATAAGATAACGATAGATATATATATATACCTTCTCGTCTAGTGTAATTACTTGAGTGCACCTACGAATTGTTAGGTGTGTCATCGTTAGTCTATGAATTATAAAGTAAGACTGCTTTTTCAGTTCACACCTTCCTACTGTTTATGGCAATCACGAAGGCACGGTATATTTTAATCAGTTCCATGCCAATTCCGATTTGATCTACTTCATCACTGAACTATTGAACGGACAAAACAATTTTATACTGTTCTGACAATTTTGATTGGCCAGTCATTACTTCCATAATTTATACTTACTCGAGATTAAACAGAGAAAAGAGGGGCCTATCTCCTCTTTAGGATCAAAATTAACTTTAGAAATTGTAAATAAGAGTAAATTGTTTGTAAATAATTCCATATTGCCAAATGCTTACTCAGTGATGAATATGTAGGTGTACATAATATTATTATTATTAAACAGTGACTGATTACTTTAGTCTACTTTAAGATACCTACTGCTATAAATATATTTGGCGTCCTATTTATAGGGTAATAATTAATGAACTAATGAGGATACGTCTCCAAAATCTCCAAAATGTGGGACACCCCACTGAAAAAACTGGATTACAATGAGATTAGCTAAGTTGGTATAGGTAGAATAAAATAAAATAAAATATTGAGTTTTGTTGATAAATAAACAGTTAAATGTAATTTTGAGAAACGGGATTCTAACCTTTATAATTATTCTACCTTGTATCTTCCGGTTTTTTTTATAAAGTTTACAGATAAAGCTGCACAACAAAAACATTGCGAGGTATAACGACATCAAGTTAAGACTTAATGTAAACTGGTGTGTAGGTACTGATACTGCACTTAGCAGGGCTATAATAAATTTGTATGCGAATTTGCGTAATAGTTCATCAATCAATTAATTTCTATTAATTTGTATTTGATTGAGTATAGGTAATAGCATCTTTCTCAACTGCCCTATTTTTACGTTAATAGCAAATATTATAGTTTTATTGCTAAAAAAATTTAATGGTAGCACGAAGTTGGAATTGTGCCCGGCGGATGGCGATTGGCTCACTCCCTACCACATGAGGCCTAAACATAACAGGTGATCGATAATGTTGGTGTTATACACCTTTGCTGTTCCCTTCAGGCAAATAAGGCGTGATGTTAAGTTTTGTTATTAATCAAACTTGGTTAAGTTAATTCAAAGTAGAACAACACAGCAGAGAACTATATAAAAGTTCTATTTTTAAAAATTCGTTGCTCTTTACATGCTAATTCCCCGCGGCGACCGTTACGAGGCGGACGTCTGTGTCTGTGTGTGTGCGTGAGCGGTGACGCATACTTCGTACTGTTGTGAAAGTGAGACAGCTGGCTTGGTCCAAGTTGAAAGAGGTCGAGAGATCATGGAATACGTATTTTAGGGGCGCGGTATGGTGACGTTGGATGTAGGTCAGAATAACATGATTCTGACCTTTTTGGTAAAGGGTAAGGTTTTTTTAAATGATACATCAGGTAAACTAAACTATTGTTTGCTACAGACACCGTAAAAAAATATTGTATTTACACGGGTAAGAAAAGGATGTCGGAATATGAAACTTATCAATGTGGAACATACTCGTTGATGTCTTCGAACAGGGGGTGTTATTTTATATTGCTACGTGGACGTGATGCGTTACGATACTTCCGCTACGGGATATCCGCTACGCGTGTAGTAAGCGTAGCAGTCAGTGAACCGTTAATTTTTATTTCATTCAATTTTATTATTGCCTTCCTGTATTATGATTACCTTCTCATTCGTTACTATCAATCTACATTGTTTAATGTTGACCAAAAAAGTCAATGAAAAATAGAACTTAATTTATTGTGCAATGTTCATTTCATTATTTGTATAAAAATATCATCACGAAATATTATCTCGCTGACCTTTTGCAACTTGTACCACATATCAGCTGACGTGTGTGATGTAAATAAACACAAGCTTGCATGTGTGCGTGATGTTTGGGGAAACCACCAGTCGTACAGTCGAGCGCTGTGACGCGGCGATAAGGTGCGCTAATCGACAGGTTATAGGTTCATTTTCCAATTATTTTCGATACAATGACGTCAGAATTATTGTGATTGGTCAATAGAAATCGCGAAAAAAAAAGTTTATTTACAAACTAAATTCAACAAATCAATTTAACTTAGTATTTAGCAAATAGTTACAAATAGTGTTTTCTAAACTAGGCAAAAGCCTGGTAAATATGTGCAGCGTGTATGTGGTTATCTATACTTGGTTGGAATTAATTTATTATTTTTATTTTGTGTGGGTTGTGAGATATTTATTTATTTATTTATAACTTAGCTTACATAAAATGTATTCAAAATTAAACTAAAGGTACCTACGAGCTAAGTTATTTTTCGTATGATTTTCACATAACATGCCATAAACGCATCGATGACGTCACTCTCTAAATAAGGGAGAACCAAAATATTTAATCTGTCCTGTGTCTACCTTTTGGTAACATTTTCATTACTTTTCCCGCGCAAAGATAAGTAGACGATAAGTCTTACTATTTGTATTTTTTTATAATATCCATTCTATCTTAAATATTAATGAAAAAATTAGATTAGGCAAAATATAAGTGAAAAAATTTTAAGATAATTTTTAATTTAGGTTTTTGGGAAATAAAAGGCTTTTTTATTTTATTTTATTTTTATTTATTTTATTTATTTGTATCAAAACTCGTTTTTCTTTTTTATATCTATTGTTCTTTATCGATTTTTTTCTAGTGTGGTGGCGCATGGCGGCCCATAAGCAACTGCCTATGTTGAGGCATGCTTAGATCCGGTACTGCCTGGAAGTCTAAATGGGGAACAAAGTCTGAATACTACGGACGTCTACGGAGTTGACGTCAGGACTTAGTGCGAAAGGGTAATTCATGTATTTGTAAACAGATAAGGTGCATCCAGATTTGCTGATGACTGTGATAATTTTCTTTTCTCCTTGAGGAGAATGAATGGAGTGCCTGTTACCGTACAGTCGAGTTCATTCAGATGTTGGCAATTTTGAACCTTAACGTAAAAAGAATAAGGTCCGAAACTGCTAACCTTTTAATGTACTTGGTTTCATTTCATTTATTTATTTCAGAACAAAAATAATATGCTCATGATGTTGACTCGCCATGCATCGTGGTGAAAGGATTCGCCAGTCCGCTCGAAAACAAACCCAGCATCAGCTGAGATACAAAAACGTAAAAAAACAAAATAATAATAATAATAATAATAGAGCCTTTATTACTGATAAGTTTACAAATTTACAGTTAACCAAGCCCTGCTGCAAATCCACAAATCTTTAGACTGTATGAATCGTCCTGTCAGGGGCCTCCCGATAACTATTGTCTACTTATTAGAAGGTAGCAACCAACATGACTGATGTTACAGTCTATACAAATGCTGTTTCAATGAACATGATCGGTTTTTTCAATTTCTATATAATTGATTTATATTATATAGCATTTAGCCATGCTTAGCAATCTAATACTAAGAATAGCTAAGCATGACTAAATGCTATACGGGGTGGATGCGACATAGCGACATTTATTGAAACCACAGCTTCTATACATGGTAAGTATCAATTTCCACCGGATAAAAATTCTCTGGCGAAAAAAAAAAATCACGTTCTCCAAACAATTTGAACATTGCGATCGTGCAATTTGTTCGGAAGACGTGAATTTTTTTTTTCGCCAGAGAATTTTTTATCCGGTGGAAATGCATACTGGCCATGTATAGAAGCTGTGGTTTCAATAAATGTCGCTATGTCGCATCCACCCTGTATATAAACCAAATAGACATTAAAAAAAAAACCTATAAATAAAAACGGATCAACTTGTACGCTCTGTATCGCTGTACGTGATCATCTTACCCCAACACAAACTTTTTATTCCATGTTTGATAACATAACCTTGAATTATGATGATAGACGACCGGATGGCGGAGTGGGTAGTGTACCTGCCTGCGACGCCGAGGTCGCGGGTTTGATTCCCGCTTAGGACAAATCTTTGTGTGCATGAACATGAAGGTTTGTCTTAGTCTGGGTGTTTCTCTGTATAATAAGTATGTATTTACAAAAGAAAAGTATATATGTATTAGTATCAGTTATTCTAGTACCCATATTACAAGCTCTGCTTAGTTTGGGACTAGATGGCGCTGTGTGTAAGTTGTGTGATATTTATTTATTTATATTTATTTATGTCAACAGTAACCATGCCATTAAAAATTCAAATATATAATTTAACAAAGGTCATAATACAATGGGTTTGATTAGACCATCTAGAACACATTAGACAAAAATTCAAAATCAACCACAGATGACCGTCAGACCGTCACGGATATATATATTTGTTTTGGTACACAAGAAATGTTGTTCTCTCTCGAGCGTCCACTACGATAGACTGTGGTAAGAGGACAACGATAGGAACGTATTGCAGCCGAAAAGAAATAGATAGCGCTTGAAGTTATCCTGCAATTAAAAAAGGACAATTTTACCCTCCACTCATCATCTCATAAACATTTCCTCAATTCCTCTACGTTCGTAACTTGACACATCTGAGGTACTGCCAACATAAGGGCATAATCCTTATTTACGTTCCGTTCTACGCATAATATAACGTTCAGTTACTGGTGTGCGTCAGAATGGCTGGTTGTCTGTGGCGTTGGTCTATGAGAGTAGATTCGAAAATTGCTACATAATTGCTTATATTTGCTACATATAATAAATAATTGCTACATAGGATACATATTTAGAAATCAAATATTTATTTTGACCAGCCAGCCTGACGTTTGGTTGGCTGGTCACCTACTAGTTTAAAGTCAAGCGTGCAGAGTTTTCCAAAATGTATTGCGTCAATAATTGCTACATATTTATTTAATTTCTCTAATTTAGTTGTAACTTCAAACACATGTTAAATAAAGAATGTAGCAATTATTTAAATTATCCCAAGTAAAAGTGCCTGATAATATAATAATGGCAAACACTTAGTTCTTCCTCTCTTCATCGTCACAAACAACATCATTTTATCAGGCACTTTTTCTTGGGATAAATTAAATAATTACTACATTCTATTATTTAACATATTATTATGTTTCTACTAAATTAGAGAAATGAAGTAAATATGTAGCAATTATTGACGCAATACATTTTGGAAAACTCTGCACGCTTGACTTTAAACTAGGACGTGACCAGCCAACCAAACGTCAGGCTGGCTGGTCAAAATAAATATTTGATTTCTAAATATATATCCTAGGTAGCAATTATTTATTATATGTAGCAATTTTCGAATCTACTCTCATAGACCAACGCCACAGACAACCAGCCATTCTGACGCACACAGTTACTGCACCTCTAGGGTGCAGTAACTTTATTTACTTTACTTTATCTTTAAATAAAACTGTGACTGTCTTTTTTTATTATTTGTGTAAATCATCAGGACCCTTTCCTCTGTTTTTGCCTTTCCAGTTTTTTTCCAGGCCCTAGAGTTTAAGTCTGGATTTTACGACTCTGTCAGTGAATAAGACAAAAATATAACATATCTTATTCAGCACAAAGGCGTTAAACAAAAAGTAGATATAACAATTATTTATAACCGTCTAACAATAAACTCATAACAGCTGTATTAACCGACAGAAGGAAAACCTGTACTTGATTATGCATGCATGAGTGCGGATGCGTCGCCCATGTTGTTTTGTTGTGCATATGCATGTACACGTGTGTGTGTGTGTGTGAGAGAGTGTAAGGTGTGTCCGTTGACCGGTCACGGCTTTGTGCAAGCGAATGCGTTGTTTTTGTTACAAAAGAAATTAAAGTAATGCGTATCTTTTCGTGTACTTGTACTTTGGTAAAAGGTGTACGGGTATTGAACAACTCTTTTTTCTTTTTCATTATTTTTAAAAAAAAGACGCCCGCATTAGGAATAACTCCTGTGTCGCGGGTGTTCAAAAACACGCATTTCACAAATACAAAGCACACCTAGAGTCAGAACAAATCTTTGCGGATCACACAAAGATTTATTTTGTCCGAAATGGGGATCGAACCCACAACACCTACGCAGTAAAAAGCGGCGAGGCGACCGCTTTAACCACTACGTCGCCATCTCTGATATTTATACCCAAATACTGCCTAATTTCACACGATATTATGTTTTATTGCATTTATTTACGTCTAGATGTTTCGAGCTGTTTCGGTTGGTTTTTTTTTTTTTTTATACTACGCCCACAGCGAACGAACGTGTAGTCCACCTGATGGTAAATGGAGTATACAGCCCATGGACATCAACCATAGAAATCTTAATAACTAGTTATTAAGATTTCTATGACATCAACAATCCACAAAAGCAGATTGTAGATGCGTCGCTGCAGCTGAGGACTACGGTGTTATGCCTAATGTGCCTGTAATTTCAGGGCCTGATCTCACCACCAAACCGGAACACAGTAATGGAAGCACTACTATTTGGCGGCAGGTTAAAGGTGAGACGGTGGTGCTGCCGCCCTCGAGCTCTACCACCAGTGGTTATCTAAGATATGACGTTTAACATTATATTGAAGGTCAAGTTTTTGTGAACGAGCCCAAGAGATATGGTTTATAAACAAAGCGAATCTAATAAACACAAATCTACACATCAGAAAAAAAAAATCAGTATAAGCTGGTGTCGCTTTGCATGGGAAGCCTTTACAATACGAGATCATCTTATACTAGAAATTCATAACTTAGTTTTTTTACGATTAAAGCAAGTTAGGTTATGTGGTAGGGGGAGTCCGGGAGAGTTTACCCGCCTTTGACTAAAATGCTCATAAATCGCTTTATATTTACAAAAAACTATTTTCTACAAATTGTACCCTAAGCTGCATTATTAAGCTTTATATTTTTTTAAGAAAGTTTTATAAATCATTAATACTTTATGAGTAATTAACGATTTCTACTGAAGTGAGATTTGGCTAATATCTCCCGCCTAGGTGGGAGACTTGACCCCCAAGAAGGGAGACTTTACCCGGGTTTAAAACTAGGCAAATAAAAATAATAAATTATAATTAAATAAAGAAATTTAATAAAAAAAACATGGCACATAATAATACGTAGTAAATGATAACACGAACTATATAATTTGAGTATCTTTGACATACAGGTAGTGAGGAATTAAGTACCTATCACATATTATATTTCTTAAGATAAGTAGTTGCGTTTAAAACAGTGAGTGTTTATAAACTTTTACCATTAGAAACTCTTTGTAACATAACTTATAACCTTATTAATAAGAACTTTCACAACCAACTGTTACTGCATAATAATTTCAGTCTTTCTACAGCAAAATATCTTAGAAATTTAACAATATCTTATCAAAATGGAGAAAAATCAAAGGTAACTTAGGTATCTTCATAGCAAACATAATAGTCTGAGTACGTCATAACTAGATAACAAACTTACAAATAGTTAAAACTTAAAAGTAGATCACAATTGTAGATGTTATGAGCTTCAAATTGATATTTATCTCTAACTGCCTTGAGGTTTTCGAAGAAATCAGTAACGTTTTTTCTGTTGAAGCTGGTGGATCTGGATAAACTGGTTGCTTCTGGGGTTCTCAAACTTAGTTCATGGTTTCTTTTCATAAATCCTCTGAACCAATCTTTCCCTGCGCTGTTGTTAGAAGTCCATGAATCAGGAACCTTTTTGGAATTAATGGTTGCATATTCATACGCAAGTTTCATAGCCGCCTGTCTGGTTAAGCCATAATTCATTTTGCTGCAAGTTAGAACATATTCAACAAGTGCTTTTTCTTCCTCGATCGTAAATATCATAGCTGTTTTGAACTGACTTCCCTGTTCACTTATTTTTGACAATTTAGTCCTGTCTCTTAAATAATTACGTAAAGTATTTCGATCTATTCCATACTCCAAAGCAGTAGCTCTAATAGACTTGCCGTTATCAATGTCACTTACAGCATTTCTTATTACTGACAGGTCTAAATTGCTTCTGTTTCTTGTTGTTTCTTTTTTTTTATATTTGAAGGGCATTGTGGATACTTATCTAAAATAAAACAGAAAATATTATTGCAAGAGAAACAGAGGGAGAGATTACCCTGGGTAAAGTCTCCTCCCGTCGCCATGGTAATGTCTCCCACCCCACGCCAAGCTGTCCGTTATTTAATTTACAAAAAAAACTATAATCTTTAAGCAAAAGCTGTCTATCGTAAAGGTAACAAGGATAATTACACTAAGGATATGTATGCATGACATGCTAGAATCTATAAACAGAAAACAACAGTAATCAAATATCGAAAATTGAAAAAATTAACTTACCGGGCATAAAAACGTGTTTTCACTTGTAACGTCAAAACGAAACTGCTGATCGCAACATCGCCGCGTGAGCTAGTTGGGAGGCGCCTATGAGTTGTGAGAAGTGTGGCAACGTCGCAATATCTAGTTATACAGGGATTCTATGATCAGTGGCTATTGTCTCCCCCCTGCTAAACTCTCCCGGACTCCCCCTAAGTATGAATATTCACAAAAACTGAGCAATCACTACATCCAGAAAGAAAGAAAGAAAGAAAAATCATTTATTCTGGCATAATTGCGTCTAAAACTAAGAAAAAAAATAATAATAAAATAAAAACATTATTTAATATGTCGGAAATGGTACGCATCTCAGCACAATACTGCAGCGCTAAAAGCACCGCAGCGCTGATTAATTCTGATGCGCCCCGTGAGTGAGGATCAGTGTGACAACAGAAAAAAAAAATACATCATCACTACATAGTATAAAACAAAGTCGCCTTTTCTGTCCCTATGTGCGCTTAAATCTTTAAAACTACGCAACGGATTTTGATGCGGTTTTTTCCAATAGTTTTTTAATACATGCATAGAAAGGGGGAATTGTTTTACTCCAAATTTAACGCGTGCGGGCCACGGGCAGTAATGAATAAATCAAACTACTAGATCGATTTTTATCATTTTTTCAGTGAGTGACATAGGCTATATATTATAATTATACCCGTGCGAATCCGGAGCGGGCCGCTGTGTTTTTATATACAACGTTCACAGTTCTGTAGTGTATTTAGTATCAGCATTGTACCCGTGCGAAGCCGGGGCGGGTCGCTAGTATTATAATATTTTGTGTCACAAACAAAATATACCCTTAAACTACTAAATCAAATTTCATAAATAAAAAACATCTAAATTACATAAATAAGAAACAACTACACCTATATAATAATAGAGCATTACATCATCATTATTCATCTAATGTACAATGCCTCCTGTGCCAGTAACTTTAAACTTTATGGTTTAGTCACCAAAAGATTATACATACGAGGCATTTAGTGGCTTATTGTATTGGTTTACCTACTTATTTATTCGTTTCATTGTATACGTGTTAAAGTACTTTTAGAAGCTGCATACTATTCAGAACACTGTTTGACATCCATACAACATTTTAAGAGTTCAAGTAGGTAAGTAATAAAATGAGGAGATCCAACTTTCGCGGGAAGGAGTATGACCCCGCTTGAAAGTGGCCTCGCCACGGACAGTAGCCGAGATCTACCCTACAACACGGGGGGTTTAGTTAGTTAGACCCAACTAAAGGTCATATTTAAATTACACTGAATTAAACAATCAAATTATTATTAAACTATCTTAATTTATACATAGATCCGATAAAATATCTGAAAAGAAAACTTACAAATGAAAGACAATTCTTCCTTTATCTGCACAGCTAAATATGGCATTTTTCTATAATTTTACTGCATCTATAATTTTACAGCAAAATGATGGGTCAACTCAACCCATGGTTGACACACAAAGTATGTACAGAGACTGGTTCTATCTTCTTCGTCTTCTCTAAAATAATTTTATTTACTATATCCTTCTAGCAAAAGTAGACTTGTAAACACAGAGAGACACCTAGTGACTTTTTCGGAAACTGACGCAGAGACTCATATTCTACACTAGCGCCATCTGAAACATTTTATTAAAACTGCGTACTTATCAAAAGTTGAAGCCTTGTTTGTATTGTCAATTAGTTGCGCTAGATGTCACTGTCTTGTAGGGTTTCTTAAAGTACCGAAAGATGGCACTACTCATTCTTGTTACAAGGTAATTTTCAGGATGTTTTATAGTGTTGATAAATTTTAAGTTAACTGCTACATACAATTTTATTATAATATAACTAAAACACTTTTTTGATCATCCATTTTTACTTCACTTACCATCAGGTGGACTACACGACCGTTCCCTACGTAACGACCTTGTCGGAATTCACTGTCTTACAATTAAATTGTGAGAAGGTTCTACAGCCATCCCATTACCATTGCGCGGTGGTGAACTGAACAAAAAACTTGAAAAAACTCTTAGCAATATTTATATAATTATGTAATATATAAATGTTGCTAATTTATAGGTGTAGTTAATTTATAGTTTCAAGTAGGTTCTAAACTGAACAATTTACTAAGAAGAGACTTGAGAATTTAATTAGCAATATGCAATAACAATTAACTTTTTCGAAACTGGCTTTTCCAATACGAGACGATTAATAAATTGATTCATGATGTAAATTGTAAACTGCCATCATAGTCTATGCTACGATCGAGTGTGCGTTACCCCAGCAAAATAATGTCTAAAATAGTAATTTTAATCTTACAGATTTTTAGTTGTCCATCTTCTGTAATTGTTGCGCACATTTTTAAATTTGTTGCACTTATAGTTTTTTAGTTATTTAAAAAAAACTATTCCTGCTGGGGTAACGTTACTGCAGCCAGACATTTTTCTTTTTAATGGGAATACTGAAATAAATATTAGCTATATAATTAGTTGTCTAAACGAGGTAAATGTTGCAAATAATTTTGTAATTGTTCTTTCTTCGGCTGCGAAGTTATTCGAAATCCTGCTGGAGTAACGTTTGTGGTTTTGTTGGATCTCTGAAACGGTCAAGCGGATTCTTATCATCTTTTGTACATGATCTTTTAGGAATTAGTTTTAATTTTTGTGCAATAAAAAAATGAAATTAATGAACCGTTGAAAAGTTATTTCATTAAATATAAAAACACTTAAATAGGTCCTAACACCTTAAATAAGAACTTTAAAGACTTACATTAAACGTTATTTTGTAGCTTATAACTGCCTTCAAATGTATGTGAAGTTTAATTAGTATCCTGTGTGTAATTAACAAGTTATGACCAATTCAGTTTACGGTCTCAATGCGCGTGGAGTTATTTGGCCACAGATAACCCTGTATGTGGATATATCAACTGAAAAATAAGTCAATTTTTAGTTGCTTAGTTCAGTTATATACCTGCAAAATTTCAGCGCAGTACATAAAATAATTTACGAGATAATAAATAAAAAGTCATAAGGAAGTACATGACCGTGGTAACCCGGCCATTTTTAGTTGGTTACAAAAAAGCGACCACGTAGTACATTATGGTATCTTCTAAAATGTTTAGTATCATACACCTTACAAGTTCGGTACAGACGCGTACACTGTTAAATACCGATTAAATAGTAGATAACAATATAATTATATCTGAACTATGAAAACATTATAATTATTATTTCGGCTTTCGGCTACTTATTAGATAAGTATGTATTAAAATTATGCACAATTGCACATGTGAATACATATCATATAACAAAATGGAAAATGCCATAAAAGCAGAATTGCTACCTATAATATTTATCTGTTATTGTTTTTAAGTTAAATGAATGTAAAAAAGTTCTGCAGAATTTGTGTACTGAACCTGTAAATAAATATTCTTTAAGAAACATAATTATAGTTTTTTAAAACACTTGTGTACACATCTGTACTAAACTTGTTACACTATCCTACATATTTAAGAATATACCATAATGTACTACGCGGTCGCATTTTTGTAACCACCTAAACATGGTCGGGTTACCACGGTCTTGCACTTCTTAATGACTTTTTATTTATTATTTCGGTAATTATTGTATGTACTGCGCTGTAATTTTGCAGGTATATAACTGAACTAAGCAACTAATTATTGACTTACCATTCAGTTGATATATCCACATATAGGGTTATCTGTGGTCAAATAACTCCACGCGCATTGAAACCGTAAACTGAATTGGTCATAACTTGTTAATTACACACAGGATACTAATGAAACTTCACATACATTTGAAGGCAGTTATAAGCTTCAAAATCACGTTTAAAGTAAGTCTTTAAAGTTCTTATTTAAGGTGTAAGGACATATTTAAGTGTTTTTAAATTTCATTAAATAACTTTTGAACGGTTCATTAATTTCATTTTTTTATTGCCCAACAAATTAAAACTAATTCTCAAAAGATCATGGACAAAAGATGATAAGAATCCGCTTGACCGTTTCAGAGATCCAGCAAAACCACAAACGTTACTCCAGCAGGATCTCGAATAACTTCGCAGCCGAAGAAAGAACAATTACAAAATTATTTGCAACATTTACCTCGTTTAGACAACTAATTATATAGCTAATATTTATTTCAATATTCCCATTAAAAAGGAAAATGTCTGGCTGCAGTAACGTTACCCCAGCAGGAATAGTTTTTTTGAAATAACTAAAAAACTATAAGTGCAACAAATTTAAAAATGTGCGCAACAATTACAGAAGATGGACAACTAAAAATCTGTAAGATTAAAATTACAATTTTCGACATTATTTTGCTGGGGTAACGCACACTACGATCGATTGCTTAAAGTGCTAGTAATTGCATCTCAAATCTTTCTCGTGTTGTCTCTTTCAAATCATAAGAATGTTGTTAAGCATTTAAGTTTTTAATTGATAAATTGAATATAAAACAAATTCTAAAAATGCAGATCCAATGTGCCGTAGCATAATAATAATATAAGGTCTCCAATTCACAAGTCTAACTTAGTTTGGAATCCATTGTTTAACCAACAAATGATTGTATCATTTCATTTTTTTTTCTCAACCATGGTTATGGATAATTGTTCACTTCGACCGATCGGATATGGTGTTTAAAACTGCAGATATTATTTTATTTCAAGGACAGTTAGCTTCGGATACAGCTGAGTTGAACGATGATCGACTCTATGTAGTAGAATCACATCACGCAATCTTTTACTAGCATTAGAGAAATTTGGTTTTACGAATCTCACCGAAGTGAGACTATCAAAAATATCAAAGACTCATTTGAGTGTTCCCCTCCACGGAAATCTTTAGTAAAAGGCGAAAGATTTATACGTTTTGAAGGGAAACCAGAGTTAACGTTACATCGCAATCGAGCCGACCCTATCAAACGGCGGAGAATCTTAACACCGCGATTCAGAAAGTGACGTCACATGCATAGTGACATCTCTCGGCGCGCGCTAGAACTTCTTCTTCTTCGTCGTGTCGATGGCTGAGTAAAATTTTATTTTGACTTGCCATCGTGGTGAAAGGATTAGCCAATTCGCTTTGGAGAGCCCGCGAATTGCCCATATAGCGCTAGAACTAAATAAAACATTTTCAACAACGCTTGGGTTGAATTTATAACTTTTATAAGTAGGTAAGTAGGAGGTGATATCACTAATATTATTTAATTTACTCGTGTCTAAAATGATTTGGTAACATTTCAATACCTACTAAAACATAACACTTGTTTTTTAGTTTGGGAGTCTGGTGTTTCACACACGGTTTCACAATAAACAATAATTTAAAATTAAAATCTATAAAAATACCATGGATTTATAATGTAATTCATCACTTTCATCAGACATGTACGTATTTAAAGCAATCTCTAAATCAATTTGAAACAAAAGACATCATCGTATTTTTCTTGAAAAATCATAATTAAATATCCTGGGTTCTCAGTTGATAAAAGACCATGAAATCAAATAAATTATAGTTCTTACTTGCTGAATTAATCAAAATTTGATCATATACGTTCAGTATTTAAGAAAGTTATGCTTTTGTTTTGAATCTTGGGTTATTCATCTAAGCCCTGATTTCTCCAAACTTCATTATCTACAGCTTTATTAAACCCACATCTACATCTCCCTCTTTATATCTTTCATTAAATGTTGGTACGAGACAGTGAGCTCGAAAGAAGCAGCTTGACGCTTAAACTTGGGCTTAACACGTTTGTTGAAATCGGCACTAAGCTCCGACTTTACCAAACTTCTCAATCCATGGATAACGTTAGGCCTGGATTCTATCATTTATTTATTTATTTATTACTTAATTTGTGGTGCCTTCAATAAAAACTGTTTAGATTTGATTTGATTATTCATATTATATAATTTTATCATTTCACAGCGCGGTGTTTCAAAAGGGAGCGTATTAGGCCTGTTAATTTTATTACTAATTTACATAAATTACCTGTCTCTTTTGTTATTTAATGGCTTTTTTGTCTATAATTGTATGACACAATTGAAGTTTGCTCGAATAGCGTGATTAAAAAAAAATCATTTCCAATTCATTCTTAACAGCACACTAACAACTATTGTTAACAGCGAAAGAATACGTATTTTTTTAACTTTAACAGTAATAAACTAGACTTTAAATTCATAGTATGCGTTCATATCAATTTTATTCATTTATCAACTACAATACTCTTTACGTTACAGGTTGTTCTTATTATTTAAATAAACGGAGCATGTCGAACTAATGAACTAACACAACATAATGTCAAAAACATTGAGAAACATTTAGATGACTTACTTTTAATTAATTTACCTAATACAAAGACAAAAAGAGACCGCAACTTCGTCATTCGCAAGGAATACGTAACGATTGTTGAGAAATATCAAGCCTTACGCCCGCCTAACACTCCAATCAATTGATTTTTTCTAAAGTATCGCAATGGAAAGTGTGTTAGACAGCCTATGGGTACTAATAAAATTGGCAGTATCCCACGAGAAGTAGCAACATTTCTTGAACTTCCAGAACCCTGTTGTACACGGGTCATTGTTTCCGACGAACTTCAGCCACACTTTTGGCTGATTCCGGAGCTGATCTCCTGTCTCTTAAGCGCCACGGAGGCTGGAAGTCCAATGCAGTTGTAGAGGGATACATAGAGGATTCCATCCAAAATAAGTCTAAAATATGTGAAGGCATCGTAGGAGCCATTACACTGAAAGAGCCTCAATCGGATCCTTGGACTGGCCCTTCTACATCAAAAATAAGCCGATATGAAACACCTAACCATCTCCCTCTCTCTCCAACATCCACGCCAAGGGAATCCGATGAATCGGTACAACTATTAAGTATGACAGATAGTTTACCGAAAAGTGACTAACACCAATATACAGTACCAAACAAAAATATTACACTCAATTTAAATAACTGTAGCAACGTTACTTTAAAATTTTCTTAATTATACCTAAGTATTATTTTGTTATAATTTATAGATTATTCTGTTATACTTACCTGTCATAATGTTGTAATTAATACCAAAACTGAAATAAAAGTGTACCTATCTTGTGATTGTAAACGTTTTTTTTAAGCATTTAGGTAGTCATTTCCTCGCTCAGGTGGAATGAAAAGTTACTTGTTGCACTCGAGTGCAAAGATTTTTCACCTCGTGCTCTTTTGATTCTCCCGCTAACGCTCAGGATTCTATTCTATTTTAGAATCCTTCGCTTGCTCGGTCATCAAAATTGAACACGCGGTTAAAAAGCAACTTTGCACTCTAATAATTTGCAACGTATAACAAATAACTATTTTTTAATCACGCTATTCGAGCAAACTTCAATCGTGTCATACAATTATAGACAAAAAAGCCATTAAATAACAAAAGAGACAGGTAATTTATGTAAATAAGTAATAAAATTAACAGGCCTAGTACGCTCCCTTTTGGAACACCGCGCTGTGAAATGATAAAATTATATAATATGAATAATCAAATCAAATCAAAACAGTTTTTATTGCAGGCACCACAAATGAAGTAATAAATAAATAAATAAATGATAGAATCCAGGCCTAGCGTTATCCATGGATTGAGAAGTTTGGTAAAGTCGGAGCTTAGTGCCGATTTCAACAAACGTGTTAAGCTCAAGTTTAAGCGTCAAGCTACTTCTTTCGAGCTCACTGTCTCGTACCAACATTTAATGAAAGATATAAAGTGGGAGATGTAGATGTGGGTTTAATAAAGCTGTAGATAATGAAGTTTGGAGAAATCAGGGCTTAGATGAATAACCCAAGATTCAAAACAAAAGCATAATTTTCTTAAATACTGAACGTATATGATAAAATTTTGATTAATTCAGCAAGTAAGAACTATAATTTATTTGATTTTGTTGTGTCCGAGAAGTACGGGGAGCGAAGTGAAACCACTGTTTGCCGTTAGAATTTATTCTAGACTGCCATAACCTACCATTACATTTCCTTATATATAGATGTGCTTAACTTAACTTAGAACTACTCTCCACCGACCGTATAATTATTTACATTGTGCGTATCTTTAGAGTATTGTAGGAGTACCTACATACATTACAGATTTCATGGTCTTTTATCAACTGAGAACCCAGGATATTTAATTATGATTTTTCAAGAAAAATACGATGATGTCTTTTGTTTCAAATTGATTTAGAGATTGCTTTAAATACGTACATGTCTGATGAAAGTGATGAATTACATTATAAATCCATGGTATTTTTATAGATTTTAATTTTAAATTATTGTTTATTGTGAAACCGTGTGTGAAACACCAGACTCCCAAACTAAAAAACAAGTGTTATGTTTTAGTAGGTATTGAAATGTTACCAAATCATTTTAGACACGAGTAAATTAAATAATATTAGTGATATCACCTCCTACTTACCTACTTATAAAAGTTATAAATTCAACCCAAGCGTTGTTGAAAATGTTTTATTTAGTTCTAGCGCTATATGGGCAATTCGCGGGCTCTCCAAAGCGAATTGGCTAATCCTTTCACCACGATGGCAAGTCAAAATAAAATTTTACTCAGCCATCGACACGACGAAGAAGAAGAAGTTCTAGCGCGCGCCGAGAGATGTCACTATGCATGTGACGTCACTTTCTGAATCGCGGTGTTAAGATTCTCCGCCGTTTGATAGGGTCGGCTCGATTGCGATGTAACGTTAACTCTGGTTTCCCTTCAAAACGTATAAATCTTTCGCCTTTTACTAAAGATTTCCGTGGAGGGGAACACTCAAATGAGTCTTTGATATTTTTGATAGTCTCACTTCGGTGAGATTCGTAAAACCAAATTTCTCTAATGCTAGTAAAAGATTGCGTGATGTGATTCTACTACATAGAGTCGATCATCGTTCAACTCAGCTGTAGCCGAAGCTAACTGTCCTTGAAATAAAATAATATCTGCAGTTTTAAACACCATATCCGATCGGTCGAAGTGAACAATTATCCATAACCATGGTTGAGAAAAAAAAATGAAATGATACAATCATTTGTTGGTTAAACAATGGATTCCAAACTAAGTTAGACTTGTGAATTGGAGACCTTTTATATTTCTTATATTATTTATATTATATTATATGATTTATATTATATTATATTTCACTCATTTAATCCTTTTTTTCATTTTTTATATGTTAAAATATAAATTATAGAAGTAAAGTAAATTTAAAAATTATATATTATTATATTATATTATTATTATGCTAGGGCACATTGAATCTGCATTTTTAGAATTTGTTTTATATCAATTTATCTTCTTGATTTAAAAGAGATCGACCGATATGAGTGATTCTAAGCGAGTAACAGTTAATGCTCTGCTTCGGTTGACCACGAAAATATAGTTTAAAAAAACTAAAAAAACACGCTTTTAAAGCACATCAAACTAAAAAGTGAAAAATAATTCTTATTATAACCTGAAAATAATAATAAACGAAAAATACTAGTACTATTGTGAAAAAAAGCGTGGGTCGCTCGATAGACGAAAAATATGGCACAGAGCGCCCCACGCTTTTTTCACAATAGTACTAGTATTTTTCGTTTATTATTATTTTCAGGTTATAATAAGAATTATTTTTTACTTTTTAGTTTGATGTGCTTTAAAAGCGTGTTTTTTTAGTTTTTTTAAACTATATTTATTTTTCACTTTTTAGTTTAGTTTTTTTTTAATCCTGGCGATCCTAATCAGGATAATGAGATAAATTTATGAAATTATTATATTGTCGCTGATTCTTTACAAGTGTAGAAAGTTTGAATTAAATCTGTCCGTTTAAAGTGGGTCAAAATCGAGTCCAAAGGAGTCGGTTACATACAAACAAACAAACAAACAAACAAACAAACATACAGGTGAAGCTAATATAAGCGTGTTAAAAAAAGATGTTAGCTGCAATTTTGGCACTCTATACCTACAATCAAGCGAGGCATAAACTATGATGGCAGTCTACAATTAACAAATCAATTTAATCTATTAAATTTAGTCTACAATTAATAAATTAGAAAAAGTTATTTGTTATTGCATATTGCAAAATTAAATACTTACGTCTCTTGATTTGTAAATCAGTTCAATAGGTGCTGATCTGACTACAACTTTATTAAAGAATATTGTAAAAAAAAATTGTTATTATTACTAGAGATGAATCGGATAGTAGTTTGGCCGAATACCGGATACCGGATAATCCAGCCTACCTATAGGCAGGGTAGCCTAGCATCCGGCCGCAGGATAGTTGGCGATACATAGGCATTTGGTGCATATTAAGTGTTTAATTCGAGTTGGCTGAATTTTTTCGTCCCCCCTTCTCCATATCCCATCTGTTATCCCCTGAAGCCGGACCGAACCACAATCATTATGGTCGCCATTTTGATAATGTTGGGTACCATCAAAAGGCGGACAGACCACTTAATGGTCTGTAGAGAAAAAAAATCACTTTTTAAAAATCTCTAAAAGAAATATTATTTTATTTTATAATGTTAATTGTCAAATTTGACATAATATGAATCTGATTTAATCATTATAGTGTAATGCCATGGCAACAAAAAAATATGAGTCTTATGTCATATATTTAAGGTTCATATTAGATTGCAGTGATGCTTCCGTGTGAGTTTAGATCTTGGTATGGCTACACGCTCCATCTTTCTTGCCCGTACATTTGTTTTGCCGGCTATCCACCCAATATGCGCAAATTTAATTTTGCATGCATTTGATATTTACAGAAACTGTTTTCGCAGGTAAGGGTATATATAATACACACATAATCTATATAAATAAAAATGAATTGTTGTTCGTTAGTCTGATTAAAACTCGAGAACGGCTGGGCCGATTGAGCTGATTTTGGTTTTAAAATGTTTGTCGTAGTCCAGGGTAGGTCTAAACGGTGAGCAAATAAGGAAAAATTGCGAGTAAGATAGAGTAAGACGACAATTCCATTTTCCCATATAAAAGTTGACCACTTACTTTCTGTCAAACATTTGACGGTATTTGTACTCTCAGTTCCACTCGAATTGAAGAACGCATTAAAACAAGACTTTTGAATCGACAACATAATATCAACTTTGCTCATAACATCGTGTATTTAAATTTCAAAATATACAAATAATTAATGTGTTGACATGTTTGATGGGTGCCAACCTTACAGTGTTACCAACTCTCAAAAATATTTTTATTATAATAATAAGTGTATCCGAACGTTCCATTGTTTTGTCATCTCATGTAAAAAAAACCCGTGTATCCGAACGTTCCATTGTTTTGTCCATAGATTTAGAGACTTTTTGCTGCGCTTCTACTTTAACATCCTTGGTTTTGTCATCTCATGTTAAAAAAAAGAAACATTAATTGGAGAAAATACTGAAATACTGCTAAAAGTGATTTTCTTCTCGCTGCTTACAATGCCGAGGAAAAGAAAACGACCTGACATAGGTCGTCGAAGTCGTGTAAATGTGCAACGAGCTACTTTACGCTCCAACCGCACTAATGACCAGCGAGAGGCTGATAATGATAACAGTCGTACAAGTATGGGAGAATTACGTTCAAGAGTAAATAACTATGAAGTGGATAGGCAGAGAATGGAACGAGTTCGTGCACATCGATCACAACAGCAGCGAGCACGGGATAATATTTTGTTTTTTATTTAATATAATTAGTAAAGTCCTTCTCAGGTATGACGAGACCAGGGAAATAGGTATTCATTTTTATATGGAGGATATTATAGATTCCAGTTCAAATTGAATAGGTACGCATACATAAGATAGGTCAGCTATACAAAATAAAGTAGTGCATCAAATTTACGCTAAGGCAGGCGGTACGAAGTTCGCCGGGTCAGCTAGTATATAATATAATCACACTAATCAATCGACCTTTGATTGATGGCTGAATGGCCGGCCGATGAATGTTTTAGAAAAAAATAACTAACAACAAATCAGGATCTCGGAGTGTACGGTTGGCGTAGCGGTTAAAGTGGTCGCCTCGCCGCTTTCAACTATGCTGCTGTTGTGGGTTCGATCCCCACATGGGACAAATCTTTGTGTGATTCGCCAAAAGATTTGTTCTGACTGGGTGTGCCTAGTGTGTGTGATTTGATGTATGTATGTGAACGCCCCCGCGACACAGGATTTATTCCTAGTGCAGACGTCGTTTTTTTGACAAAAAAAAAAAACTATTGTACCCATCGATTTCGATCATAATTGATCGACATCGAGTACAAATAAATATTTGAAATAGCAAATGCACCATAACATACCTACGCCTATATTACCCAGAAGTTTGTGGAAAAGGTGTTGGGTGTCAAGTTTCAAATGAACCAAATAAAGATTATTTGGAGCTTTAAAAATCTGTAGTAGTTGAAATTTTGTATTTTTGCGTAATTTCAGATCTCCAGTACCGCCCGCGGATTACGTCGTAAAACATAACTTCAAAACCGGTTCAGTGGTTTAGATTGGAAAGTGTAACAGGCAGACAGACAGAATTTCTGTAAATAAGTCTGAAAAAGGAAGATAATATCAGAACTGCCATTTAAATGCCACTGCCAATGAAATCTCATTTATTTTGATAAAATTGACGCTGATATAACTTAATCACGTGCAGCGGCTTACCACATGACATGCCACATGCTTCCTACAGGCTGCCCACATTTATGATAGTTTGTCTAATAAATTACGTTTGTGGAATATCTGTTAAACTTACCAGCTGCTACGTGTAAGTAAATAGAAGGCTCTAAAGGTTTATGCAGGTGAAGCAGTAGGGTGCAGCTAGTAAGTATACATATTTATAATATTTAACTTACACCGCTCTGAGAATCCAAAGTTGACACTGTTTCATTGTTATTTTCGTTTTGTAGTGTTATTGGTGCATTTTGTTTTCCTATATAGCTGGAGAGCTAGTGAACCCTGGGAGTAACGGTCGCCCTGTAAGGTTAGAAATTCGTATACTTACGATTTATGGCATGCTAAGAGCAATAGCCATGACCTGGCAGGCGTCAGCCCTGCACGTCATCAGCCCCTTTATTTTTTGAACTGTTAAGTAAATTGAGTTTCAAAACTTGTTTCTGTAAACTTGAAAATTTAATAGAATAAAGTTTATTTATTGTACATCTTAAAAAAAAATTGACAGGCGATTACAATTAGCAGAAGTATATGACAGATCAATTAGAAAACGCACAGTCGATGAGGTAAAATAAACTTTATCCTGTATACTTAAAATTTTTATATGTTTTCAAGTAAACGTCTCAGAGTAAATATGTACAATGCCAGGCGGTTTTAAACAGCATAAGACCTTGACAGGCGAGGGGACAGCTGCTAAGGGCGTGCGAGCAACAATGTACAGAGAAGAATTTCGTCAGTTGTGCCAACGATTTTTACTTGTGTGGATGCTTTGAGCAGTGATATTGTGTATTATTGTACTTTATATTAACAATTCAGTAAATAGTGTGCAAGATGGAATTTGAACACGTGGTTTGTGTGATTTGTAACGAAGACAAAAGTAAGTAATTTGTAAGTGTTTATGAAAAAAGTAGTAAGCTATGATTCATCGAATTAACCACCCTGTCAACGTGAACTACATCAACAATTATTGAGAACTGCCTACATTACAAATATATGGCGAAATTGTAATTTAAAAGAACCAACAATTCTTACACCTGAAAATAACGGTTGGAACTTAATTGATAGTCGTTACGATTTTAATTGGTTTGAGGGGAATACGGTTCCATCTTCTATATACGACATACTTCTACAAGGACCTGCTGATACTAACACAGCACAATTGACTTAAACTGAGGAATGCATTTCAGGTAACAAACAACTATTTTATTCCGTAACATTTAATAAGCAGTCCTATGTAATTGAGCTTGATATTTAATTCTTAACAACCTTATTGATTCATAAAAAAAATTTTTTTTACTATTTGCAGATGAGGAAAACATTGTTGAAGAATCAGATGATGATAGCGAAATTTCGGATGATGCTGAAGAAAATGAATGTTAAAAATAATGTAGATTGCATATAAAATCCAATAAAGTACATTGCATTTACTGTATGCGTTCATGTAACATTTCTTATTTGCACGCCCTTAGCAGCTGTCCCCTCGCCTGTAAAGGTCTTATCCTGTTTAAAACCGCCTGGCATTGTACATATTTACTCTGAGACGTTTACTTGAAAACATATAAAAATTTTAAGTATACAGGATTAAGTTTATTTTACCTCATCATCTGTGCGTTTTCTAATTGATCTGTCATGTACTTCTGCTTATTGTAATCGCCTGTCAATTTTTTTTTAAGATGTACATAAATAAACTTTTTCCTATTAAATTTTCAAGTTTACAGAAACAAGTTTTGAAACTCAATTTACTTAACAGTCCAAAAAATAAAAGGGCTGATGACGTGCAGGGCAGACGCCTGCCAGGTCATGGCTATTGCTCTTAGCATGCCATAAATCGTAAGTATACGAATTTCTAACCTATCACAACTAGTTGGGAAGAGTCTTTGGGGTTACTTTCACAAACATTTTGCAAATCCAGATCAAACTGTACATTTGAAAAATCGAGGCCCTGAAAACAACAACGCACAATATTTCATCACACTAATATTAAGTATTAATATTTTTGATATTATAAATGTCAGAATACTGAAAGAATAATTAGTAGTAGTAGAGCTATGATTATACCTTAACACTTATACAACATTATTTCATCGAAGAAAAATGCAATGTGTACCTACCTATTACACCTTTTGCCGTCATAATTATCGCAGATAGGTACATTAGTAATGATTATAATGATCAGTGGGTATTTTTGAATGACAAAATGATAATTAAGCTGCTACTGCACTGCCTATTGGCAAAAACTCTTCTTCCAGGTACGCCAACACCTTGTAAATAGAACCCTTGGTCCTGTTTGGGGGATTAGATCCTTCAGGTCTTCGTGTGTAAGGGCCGATAAGGCCTGGACTGTTATCTGCTGTTCTAAAAAATTAAAAAAAAAAACCTCTTGAACTCACATAATAACGGATCTCGAAGTTCCATGAGCGCATGCAACATACACGCTAAGTAGGTAAAATCTTAGTTTGTATTTTTTTTTGTATGTAACGATGACGATATGAACTAAAGTACAACTGATGGTAAGTGAAAAATAGCAGCGCCGATTGTTGATCTTGCGACCAAGATTTTAAACGACACTGCACTGCGATCGTCACCTTGAGATTTATGATGGTAGCTTAGTTTATTATCCTTGTAACCATGGACCTTTTTTATACGTCTGTCGTCTATGCTTGTAACAGTCTCGTTCAAACCGGAACACAGAAATGTAATGTTAGCACACAAATGCTTGACGGTAGAATATCTGCTAAAGGTGTGGTAGGTAGGGACTTCCCCAGACGGCGCGGCGCGGCGGCGGCCCCTGGCACGATGCCTATTACTACTAATAAAATTAAAGTAGTATGTTGAAGACATACTTAGGTAGTTAATTTGTTTATCTCTGATCAAATAAACATTATGTATTTCATACTCACCTTCAAATACAGGTATAAGGTTGGGGAGTTCCCATGTTTTCAAAAGTTCTGCCACATCGTCCATCCACAAAGCACTGTTTCAACGTAATCCGTAACTTTTTTAAAAACAAACCAATTATATATACCACAACGAAATCTGCGTAAATTTATTACTTCTTATTATTATCTAGTAGCAGAATAAAAAATGGCAATGGCTGCTACGCGCGCACGCACATGTCGCAGATTGTCGCACATCGCACCCTCCGCGAGCAAGGTACAGGAAGGAAAAGGACACTGGACAGGTGACAGGTCAACAGTGTTGCCACCTTGGATTTTTATAGAGCGCTAGGTCAAAAGTAAAATGTCGCCAGATTTCACAAATTTGGAACACAAAAAAAAACACTAAATAACGCTATATTATTGCATTGAAATTATCACCTTCAAGAAACCCAAATTTAAATTTAAAACGAAGGAATATATTGTACGTGCAAAAAATAGACAGAAATATTCCCTACAAATTGAAATTTATTTTAAAAATTATATTTAGTACCTAATCTAGAAGCAATGAAATAAAACGACTTAACTATGTTCATTTGTTATTAATTTGTAACTAATCAGTACAATATGAATCAAGAGAAACAAGTTATACAATTGAAATTAAAATTCAAGGTTATCAAATGTTATATCGACTCATCCGTAGAACAGAGTCCGATGTGATTATGGAGCAAAAATGAGTTAAATAGCCAGACGAAATGAGGAACACAAACTCTACAGACGTACGTTTTTAGAATTTTCGTATCTTATTTAGTTCCGGAAATATAGAATCGAATAAAGTTCGATCTGACATTAGCTCCGTATAAAAACGTTCGAAGTGATCAAGAGAAGGCGCGCGGGGAAAGAAGCTGGCGCGGGCGCTTCGTCCGTTGATCAGTCCAGCCGTTGTTTATTGGAGGTAGGTCGTATTTGTGTCATGCGCTTAGTTTGCTTTCGGTTCGATTAAAAAAGCATGTTTATCGAGTGTTTTGCATGAAAACATATATTTTTAGCGATGACACGATCACGGAAAATGTTAAATATGCTTAAAGAAGATGCAGAAAGTCCCAAGCATAGTTCATCATTTTTAAATTTTAATGCTGTTGAGATGTAGAACGGCGTAAATACTGGTAAGTTGGCGATTTTCGTTGTATTATTTCGCAATACACACTATTAAGTTCTAAAATTAACAAACATTATGTCTATACTGTTTGTTTGTCTCAGTAAACAGTTGTGAGTGATCGATTTTTAAATAGGACGTTTTTTGTCAGAGATGTATAGAATCGCATTTTTTTAAGAAAATACGATTGACGTAATACATATTCACAGGGTAATCAGTCTTTTTGATATTATAACTAATAAAAAGTAGAAGTCTTATGAAATATTTGGACGATTTTATACGAACATTTATAAACTTCTAAGCGTTTCATATGAATATAGGACGTTTTTTTACGGAATCTATGATACGATTTGTTGGTTTGATCTTAAGATAGGACGTTATTACTAGGATAACCACATCGGTTGGGACGTTGTTCATTTCAAAATATTGTTAAATATAAAGATATTTTATTTAAGTTTTACTGAATTTATTGCTACGTACATATTAATAGAGTACCTATAATAATAAATAGTTTTTTTTTTATTTCAGTAGTAAATATTGAAGAAAATGGGCTAACCCAACAAACGTCACCTTTACCTCCTGGTGCTGAAGAAATCAGTCAAGGACTTGCTGAAATAGTATGGGAAGAAGTTCGTCATAATGATGGTGGGAACCAAGAAATAACCTACGACAGTTCAATGCAGAATGTTACGTCTGATCCGTTGGCCGAGGATGTTTACAGCAATCAACCTAGTACATTTTCTTTGGAAGTGCCTTCTAGTTTCGAAAATTCACCATTAATACAAAATAATAAGAAGGTCACAAGGGAATTAAAAAGCCAGGATAAAAAAGACGCTGTGGAGTCAAATGGAAACATAGTTACCACTGTGCTTGATTTTGAAAAAGAATTTCAGTGCAAAAGTCATGTCAAGTCAAGAAAGTCCTCATGGCAATATAAACATATTTTACTATAAAAGAAAGCTATCTGCTTTTAACCTCACCGTTTTTGACATGGGCAAAAGGAAGGCCGTTTGCTATATGTGGGATAAGTCAGTGGCAAAACGTGGCGCAAATAAAGTTAGCAGTTGCTTGTTAATTTTATCCAGGCCAATGTTGACCAAGGGGCCAAAGAGTTTCGCTTTTGGTCAGACAATTGTGCTGGCCAAAATCGTAATCGCTTTGTATACTCATTGTACCTTTACGCCACAAAAAAGTTTAATGTATGCATAACACATAGATTTTTACAAAAGGGACACACCCAAAATGAGGGGGAAAGTGTCCACTCCGTTATCGAGAGAGCTTCTCAAACCAGAACCATCTATACCCCTCATGAATGGCGTTTATTAGTAAGATGGGCCAAGAATGAAGGAGAAACCTATGTTGTCCATAACGTTACTCAGAATTATGTGTTTGATTTTAAGTGTCTTGTTAGTAATAAGGTTTGGATGAAAGACATAAAGGGCAAGAAGATTAACTGGAAAAACATTCGAGAAGTTCATGCAGATGGCAGTGATCCCAATAAATTGTTTTTTAAATATGATCTGACTCAACCTGATTATAATATTTTAGTGATTGGCAGCAACACGAGAAACTCTGTATTAACTGAATTAAAACCTGCATATTCTGAACCTATTGTGGTTCTTTCTGCTAAATATAAAGACTTGATGAATATGTGCCGCTCAGAAGTAATTTCTTTAGAGTATCATCCATACTTTAACTCTTTGCCACATAACATGCTTCCGAATAATAATGATGTTTCTGAAAAATCGGATGAAGACCTATCAGATTAAGATTGTTTTTTTTTTGCTGCATTTGTTTAAAATTTTATTTTCTACTGAAATAGTTATATATTATACCTAAGTTTAGTACTCAACTAAGTAGTGTAATGTTTGTTTACGTACAATTTCATTGCTATTTAGTATGTCTATATTAAGAGCTCAGAATACTTATAAGACTGATTGTTAATATTATAAAGGCTGATTGTTATGTGATTTATTAAGAAAAGTAACTAGTGCGAAGTTCAAGTATCTTTATATATACATATCTTTCGTTGTTTTAATAAATATTTACGTTTTTTTTGAGTTTCAGACTGCTAATTTAAGTCCGTGCTATAATCGTGTTGATTACCTAGCTTAGTTATCGTGCTGTGATACGAAATGCCATTAAATTAGGTACTATTTAAGTTTTAACTATTGTGCCACTGAGGCAGTTTTAGGTATAGGATCAGTTATAAATTGATCTTTAGAACCTCGTCTGGGTCACGATGCTTGTGATTGGTAAAATTATGAAGACTGAATGTTATAAACTTAGCTTATTTTGTATGTTATTTTAAGACTTATGCTTAATGTAAGTCCTAAATGAGATCTCATTGTGATTGGTGTTCAAAGTAAGTTATGCCATCTAATGGTTTTGTTAACATTTTTGAGATTAATTAAACTTTACTTCAATTTAATAAACGATTTTGAATAAAAAATAGGTTTTTTTATTCTGTTATATTAGAGAGTGGGCATAATTTGCCAGACTTTGCTTAAAATACTAAGGTTATTATCCACATAGGACATTTACGAAACAGGTAATTCCATCGAAAAGTAACCCATGTATATATAGAACGTCACATAATTTAGACGACTCCGTAAAACAACGTATTATGTTAACTACGGACCCTCGCTCTTTTGCCATAAAAAGTCATATGTTCATATGGAACTCACTATCTCGTGAAATGAAAGGATATGAAATATATACTACATGGCATTCAACTAGGCTATGGCGTTGTTACAACATACCAAAAAATCAAATTGTCAAGTGTCACCGTTTAAAAGATATACTAGTCAACAAATTCTCTAACCTCTACTGAAAACTATCAATGCTGCAGATCGGACTTTATTCTACGGATGAGTCGATATCTTCCATAACTTCATCATAATTTACAGACGCCGAAACTACTGCCGACGACGTCGATGTCGATGCAGATGTTGTTGCTTGTGGTTGATTTTTAAAAGCGTACTTAGTGTTTTTTCCAATAGGTGCAATAACATCGCTTGGTAATTCATAATTGCAACATTTTGTATCAGTAACTTTTAATCTATTTCTGATAAAAATTATCACATTTAGAAGAGGACCAGCAATCTTGTTCCGTAGTTTATTTTTTACGATGTTCATGACACTGAAATTTTTTTCGATACCTGCGTTAGATTGGGGTAAAGATAACGATGATATGGCAAGATCAACTAGTTCTGCAAAGTCATTTATACCCGCTGCGTTTCGGTAATCATCTACCTCAACCCAAAATTTTATAACATCGTGTTGTCGCCAAAATACACAAGACGCAATTCTATTGTTAATTATTATTTTTAATTGTATAATTGCAATGATTTCAATTATTGTAATTAATTAATCTGGCAACATATTTTTGTACCGGTCGAGTGGTCGATCGTTTGAGTAAAAAATTATAAAACAGTGGTGGGTAGTGAATTAATAAAAAGGTTGTACCTACTGGATTGTCTCCAGTCAGTTGAATTTCGGTGACCGTTGTGAATACGTCGATTACGCGAAGTGCTGTGTTAATTACTTTGATTATTGTGAACATTTGTGTTAAAACTTTAATAAATCGGTTTAACTGTAAAGTGCGTTTTATATCAGAAGTGTTACGAAAATCACGCCACTAAAATGCCTCGTAGTCGAAGGAGCGCTCGGGGAAAAAGGAGCAGGCGAAGAGCTTCTACTTCAAGCTCAAGTTCGTCATCAAGTTCGAGCTCATCGTCGAGCTCGGATGAACAAAGACGACGGAGAAAGAGACGCACCAGGCGTGCGTCTCCCACGGTAAGTCAGAACATTATTTTGTCATCTGTTATTCCTGAGTTTGATCCGTTGGTGGATGATATTCAAATGTGGATTTTGTGACCTTTGGTTGGAATGATCGCGTGTTACAGTTCCAAGCGTTACAAAAATTACGTAGCACTGCAAAAACTTGGTATGACTCGTTTCTAAAAAACCGTACATGTTGGACGGTATGGAAGTGGAAGGATTGGCGAAATACTCTTTTGGATACGTTTTAAATTAAGCGTAGGTAATTTGTATTCTTTGATAAAAGACATGCTTCAAATAAAACCTACTGAGGGTCAATCACTTTATGAATTCTATTTTAAACAAAGAGGTAAAATTGATAAAATGAGGTTATCTATATCGGAACAAGATATAATTTCGATAATTGTAGGGACTATTGGCGATAAAAATATTAGCATAGCTTCAGAAGCTGGTAATTTTAAATACTGTGTTGATTTAGCGTCATTTTTACATGGTAAATTACATTCTGAATCTGATCAAAAAAGTACTCAAAAGCAAAATAATTCTCAAATGAAAAATTCCACTCGATTTTCCTATAATAATAATTCGGAAAAAAAGTTGGAAAGTTTTTCTAATAGTTTAGTTTCTAGTAGCGACTCTAATATTACGTGTTATCGTTGTGGCGAATCAGGTCACAAAAAGACAAACTGTACTCACAAAGATGAAGTTAAATGTAACGCATGTAACAGATTTGGTCATTTGGAACTGGCCTGTAGATCAAAGGCTAAAACTAAAATTGAGAAGGATAGTGAGGTTAAGTAAATTACGTCAGCGAGTTCAAAAGAAAAGTATTTAAATAATAAAAAAAAAATCACAATTAAATTAAACAGGCTTTAATTGATATGGGAAGTAGTTATTCATTGATTACGAGTTCTCTAGTAATTGAATTAAGCCTTAAACCTTTCCAATTAGATACGCTTGTATTGTTGACCGGTTTCAAAATTGATTTGTGTTTTCAAGTTACAAAGGGTGTAAAGGCTGATGATACAGATATAGATACAGCAAAACTCAATATTTTATCGATAAAATTCTTATGTCGCAATGTTAGTTACCTTACTCCTCCGAAATGGCATTACTGATTTTTACATTTAATAGTGATTTTTGCATTACTGATTAAGTATAAATTCAAGGATTATGTACCTAGTAGTTTTTATAATGACCTAATATTGATTTAACAATTTACTAATTACTTATGTTGTTTTTCAAACAAATTCAGCTTGCTATTGCAACAACTTCATCTTGTTTTTAGTAATCATTACTAACGTCGTTCCAAATATTTTGGCGCCAACTAAGAGAAAACACTACTTAGTTGGAGTTTATTTTTTTCAGTGTAAAAATAGTCATATTTGGACTTTTTTATTAGCTGTTAAATAAATGAAAATTATGATTTAAATAACCGTAGCTTATATCAATATTTAATCGAGCTCTTACAAATTAAAATCAATCTAAGTACCAGCTCCGATGGGTATTGCATCATTGAGAAGAGCTAGTGAAAAACTTAAGTGCAACATCTTTTCAAATATTAAATCATACAATTTTGTTTGTTTTTAATAAAATTATATTTAAAAGTACCGACAAAAATTTAGTAAAATATTAGGTATTTAGGTGATGGTAGGTAATGTTTATAATATTGCTAACACCTGAATATCTTACCATACTTTACCATACCTTACAATATATTTTACCATTTTTTTTAACTTTGTCGATAAGTGAAGGATGCATGCTACATGTATAAGAAGTATCTCAAATATTGTAAATAGAAGCTTTTACTGAAAAAGGCTTTATTTCATGGAAAAACAACTACCTGAATTTTTTTTAAATATGCTTGCTCCGAGCGACCAGCTTTAATCCGATCCTGTATTTTGATGGCAGCAATCAGTTGCGTCAATAATCGAGAGCAAATCTCGGTTAAATGCAAGACAACGAAGAAAACAAAGAATTTGTAAAAAATAAACCAGTCAAAATTCCTATGCCATCAGTAAATTAGTAGTGAATAGGTAAAGCTAGAATATTTTTTCAATATTTATCATTATCATCATTAATAAAAAATACTTGTAATTTATGTCTTTAAATAATAAATTTGGGTTAACCAATAGTTTGGGTAATTAGTAGTTAAATGTAGGTATTCATTCATAAAAAAACAAAATTCATGGTCACCCTTCATTTAAATTACCATATTTGTTAGAGAGATTAGTTATTAAAATTGACGCTATCGATTAAAATTATAAAAGCACAAGATGCTACTTTTCAAATTTAAGCTGGTTCGATACTCCAGCGATAGGTACACGCAAATTTTAAAAATCTTTTATTTTGTAAAACAAAACAAAAGATTTTTAGAATTTGCGTGGATCAAAATAATATACAATACATACATATACAAATAAAAATAATGTCTTTTCTTAGTAAAATCTGCTATCTACCATATTTAAGATACTTCCTCTCCATGTGGTATGACTGTGGGACACCATAATATACAACATTATTTTGTACTTTACCAGTATTGTAATGATTTTTTTTATCATAAAACTTATGAATGTTTTCTGTTACTGATTCTGAACCAACCTCTTTCCGACTTTTAGGATTCCGGTTCAGCAAAAATAATTTTGTACATGTATACAATGTTCCTTTATACTCCTATAGGAACTTAGCATTTTCTATCCCAACCTAAACACATTAAAATTATCTAATCCTAAAACCAAAAAAGTTTGAAAAGTCTACGCGGCTACGGGCTACGCGCTACAGCGAGGCGGTGGGGAGGAGGGGGGAAAAGGAGGCGGTGCCAAACCCAGCCCTCGGCGGGCCTGCGAATTGGCACCTTGGTGGATCGCCGTCGCTCGGCGTGCCAGAGTACGCCCTCACGCCAGTCGCAATCCGACCTCCAAGTGAGCACGTCGCGTGTGACTAAATACAAACTCGTATCGTGTTTAGTGTTTGTGTGTGTCATGTTGGGAATAGCTGGAGCCCCGTGCTAGGTCATGTCACGAAGGAAGCAGAGCAACCCCAAACCGCTGAAACGTAAGTTCTTGCCAGTTTCCAAAAAGTTATAGCAGTTTTCTTTTTTTGGGAGTTTGAATTTGGAACTCGATCGCGCGAAGTTGCAAAAGTGCCGGTCGCAATCGTGTAAAAAGTTTTGTTCGATTTATGAATGTTTATTTATTTTTAATTTGACCATAAATTAATATTGTAACTTTTTTTCTTATAACGAAGTTATTTCTATCGTTCTTATCTGTTGCTTGGTTAATTTATGTCAAATCGTGTTATTATTTTTTTATCGACGTTTAGTTATTATTATTTATTGATTCATGTAATTGACATATCGTTATCTTGGATGAGTATAAGTCTCATAACTACTATCACAAAGTGCACGACATAAAGTTTTTACAGTACAAGTTAACACATAAAAAACGGTAAACAACGCAACCGCTGAAAGAAAATCTAAACAGTAGATATCATGTTAAACTATCTCTAAAATATCTTCTTATCATCTTAAGTTGAATAAATAGGTAAGAACCCGGCGTTGATCATTGACACTTAATGTTATCAAATTAGTGCTACTTCGGTACTTACAGCTAATAACATCTTAGATATTTACTTACCTACAGGCTAGTGACGAGCCTTTTTGTGTAATATTTAAAAAAAAAATTGCTGTAATTAATAAATATTTAAATAAATTATTAATAGATATGTGAAATATCTATTAATAATTTCTAACAATCTGACTATTGCCTGTAATTCCTAAAAAATATTTTGGGATTATAATAACATCTAGTCACATATAATAATATATAGTATTTCTATAATTTAATTTCTATGGCTTCATAACTTTTCATCAACTTTTTAGTTTACGTTATTACTTATTGGTATACTAATAATGATTTATTTTAGAAACATATTGTACCAATAAGAATCAAACTTGGATTTTATAAAATTTTACTAAATTTATTTGCAAGTCACATGCAAGAAAACGATAAAATATAAACTTTTACACCAAATTAATAATACAAATAAGTACTTATAAGATAATAGTTTAACATGATCATAACATTCATCATTATATTTTGTTTGCATACATTACAAAAAGAACCAAAATTCTGAACTTAATCTTAAAAAAATAACTTGAAAGTCGAAGCCGTACCATCACCCATTTACCATTCAAACGCGATTCTAAATTCGAACGATTCAAATATTAGATTTGTTTTAGTCTTTGACTTTGTCCGGTAGATGGCATTAGCACTCTGTTTCAAAGGAAACAAGTAGATATAATAACATACACATGGCATGCCATAATATCACGCCTATATTACCCTGGCTGAGGTGTACAACACACTTCACCTGTTTAATTCCCATGAGATTAAGGGTGAAGTCGGTAAAGATTACCCACCGAGTAGTTTTTTATTATGTTCGATCTAAATCTTGATATACATTTTAAAAGATAAAATTCTACGAGACGCCTGAATATTTTGTCAAAAATGTAGCTTTTTTTAATAGATAATATTATATGTTTACTGGATTACTTGTAAAATGTGATTGAAATACAGTCATAATATATAATCTTTCATAATTTCACAAAGATTACAATTCAAATTTCTTAATAAACCCAACTAATTAAGAAAACATAATATTTTTTGTTTGTACCGCGAGTTCGTTAAACGTTTATCGTATTTAATATTCTTGATTGTTTACTTATCAAGCGTGATAGCTTGAACTCTAATTATTGTGGTTGTGAGATAACGGGGCGGATCACACAGGGAGGAGGGGGTGAGATGCACTAGGCAATGTTAAGGGTCAAAATAAGGTAATGACTTAATGAGTGATAAAATCGGAGATAAAAAATAATAATTAATTTAACATAACATAACATCACGCCTATATTACCCAGAAGGGTGTGGCAGAGGTGTACAACACTTACATTTTTCCTGTTATGTTTAGGTCTCATGGGATAGGGGACAGCCTATCGCAATGCACCGACCACAATTCCAAATCCGTGCTGCTATTGTGAATTTCCTGATCGAAAGTTCACAAAATTAAATAACACTTTGCCCGATCCGGGAAACGAATCTAAGACCTCGTGGTTAGAGGCATCATATTAATATCTTTGCAAAACTATTTGGCGGTTACCTCTTATTGGTCCTTATTAGATTGCTTATTTGATAAAATTAGCCTCTAGAAATCAATGGTTAATAATTTTAGATTATGATGGGAAAACGTCCAGTATCACCAGTTCTTCATAAAGTTTTAGAGAGTTAAATGCTAGTTAGCACTACACTCTTGACATTTGATAATGTCACAAATATTCTTAATAGGCTTATCAGAAACTGGTGAATCTAGCCTTTATAAAATCTTATAAGATGTAAGTTACTGTATTAAACGCTTCTTGTACAATTTATGATATTTACATAACGTTTATACATTTAACTAGATAATAATAAAAAAATTGCCGGCTCTCCCCTTATCCAAGAAGAGTGTGATTTGACCGTATATGGAAATAAGAGCGGTATTGATATTAAGTTACGTTTTGTTCTAGATAATATTTTTTTAGATAACTTATTAGTTAAAATAATTTGAACCATTTATTAAGTTATAACATTTACGATCTAAACTCCATTCTTTAAGATGTCATAATAAGTGCTAAAATAATATATTAAAATAAATACAGTCCAGTTGGGTAACTTTGAATATTTTTTACAGTTTTTTTTCTTAAATATTTTACTTTTATTTACTACCCTTTTATTCTATTTCATAAATAGTGTTTTTTAATTGGTTTATTTATCTAACACAATATTACGAAAAATCAATAAATAGTTGTCGAAATTTGCCCAAACATTAGTATTTAAAGTAATAATGAGTGTGGAATTACTTTGAATAATATTTTTGCGTAGGATGTAAAAATGTAATATTTGAATATTTTAAAGTTTAAATAAAATTGATCGATTTAAATTTTAATTGTGTCCTTTTATATTCGTTCAAGTTATTATTTATCTGACGGTTATCTTTTACTCGAAGGTATACAGGCCATTAATGCCGATTCTAAATAAGAGCAAAAAAACACCAACAAACAAGCAAAGTTATGATTTTAACAGTTATTATTTTTACTTTTCGTTGGCTTCACACATATTACCGATTCGTTTTACACAGTTAGTATAATGATATATTTATAATATTTTATATAATTAATATTGAAATTTACACAACTTCGTTCAAAGTTAGACGGTAATTCAAAGTTACCCGAGTTGACCTTATCATTATTAATTTAGAGAATTTTTGCTATGATAGCAAGATAAAAATTATAAAATAAAATGTTAATAAACCATATTATGTATGAGAAAGCCCGCTACTAACCTTCAAAAGAGTAAACATAAAAAAAGTTGCCATAACTACATCAAACAAACACTATTAAGACATTTAAAATGAAGTGAAAAAATAGATTACTTCCACATCTGTTCGACTTATTAGCTTTTACGGCATTATCGTAAAAAACTAGTTTTTAATCAAGTAGCTACGTTAACTATGTTACCAGTTAAAATAACTCTGGCTTTTTAAAATGCTTAGTAGCAATTATAAATAATTAAGTCATTTTTTACCCATATTTGTAGGCAGATGCTCACTGTTTTGTGCTGATTCGCGAAGTAGTATATTATTGCATTTTATTTCTTGGAATTTATTTCGTACAGCTAGTTGCTATTGATCTAAATAACATAACATCACGCCTATATTACCCAGAAGGGTGTGGCAGTACCCACACTTCACCTGTTACATGTAGGTCCCATGGCATAGGGGCGGAGCCTATCGCCATCCACCGGGCACACTTAGTACTCCGAGTTGCCATTTTAAATTTCCTGACGGAAAGTTCACAAATAACACTTTGCCCAACCCGGGCATCGAATCCGAGACATCGCAGTGAGAGGTGCATACGCTAACCACTAGGCCATCGAGGCAGTAAATGCATGATATAAATAGATTGACACTATAAAAAACTGTTTTGGCTCGTCCTAGTTTAAATATTACCACATTGAATTTAAAATCAACTCGATAAACAACAAATTAAATATTTACGTGAAAATTCGTATAATCATAACGATTACCACCATATTAACATCAGAGCTTAAGATATTTTAATTATTATGTACTTTAAGCTCTTTGCTGTAGTTATTCAGAATATATTGGCACAGGTTTTTCCCCTCACATAATATAATTAATAAACTATAACACCAAGTAAGGCTCGTCTAGCTAAGGTATATATCTATACCTATGACGCTGACACAAAAAAGAGTTGAGCAATTTCGAGTCTAGCAGCGCACGAATCCATAGCTGCAAAGCACCTGGGGCGTATACCCAGGGAGTGCAGGCTGGAACCCTGCTGTATTCTTAATTTTTCAACTTTAATATTATATAAAATACAAAAAGGCATAGCAAAGCTATAATTTGCTTAAAAATATTACAAGCAATTAATAAACTATTAATCTAATATTGTTATTTTAATAATATTAATGTAAAATATATCTGCTATTCCCAAATTAAACCCGGATCAGTCTGGAATCATCAAGTACCTTACACACTTGATACCATCAGTACATCACTAACACATCAGTACACATTGACATTCGGTAGATAACACTATTAATAAATATCAGTAAATAATACTTTGTAATGTGGTGCAATGGACACAGGCAAGTAGGATAACAGATTGAGGCGATCGCTAGAATCCACGATTTGATGGGGTAAGTATTAGATGATAAAACAACAAAATCTCTAATATTTACAACATACAACAACGAAAGTTATAATTGTATTTAATTTACCGATTAGGTAATATTATTTAGTGTTCATAGTGTTATACTCCACAGTTATTTAGTGTTCTGCTTGTAATAATAATGTTTCACAGAATAGTCCACTAATTAGAATGTGTAAAAAGTATAATTTAGAATGCTATCAAACAGTTATTTTTCAGGACGTACTCAATAAATTTAAATCATCTTTATGTAATTTAGAATCTTCATAGTTATAGACTAATTTACTTTAGGTACCTAATGTAATTTAAATTTTATCTTATAATTAAGTGGTTAAATTCGTTTTGTTCTTTGTTTACAAGACAAGACAAGAAAGGTAGTACACCTTTCTTGACGAAGCATTTTAATTGAAGTGCTGTGTTCAGATATAATTGGGCGTCAGATTTGTAATTCTATTTCATGTAAAACATAATAATGTATGAAGTTTTTAATCTGTATCTGTACCTTCTAAATAAAATAAAATAAATATAAGAAACGATTGATACAATTTTGTAATTTTTATATTCGGTCAGGTTATATTTTAAGGGGCAGATAAGAGCCATAGTACAAATAGATTTTTACTATGTAAGAGCTATCCGGCACCTCTGAAATTTGGCCTTAGTAAGACACTTTATCAAATGGTGCGCAAAACCTATTTACCCACATATCGGAGAAAAATTGTACAAGTTAAAAACAGCCCTTTTGTTGCTTTGGTAATAAATAAAATCTATGGTAGCAAGTCTATCAGCAAAATGTTATTAATGAACACAATCTCCCTAGAATGCAGTATTGACATCTCACAACTCTCGCAAGGGACATGAGATAAACGAGTCACCTTGAAAGTACTCGATTAAAACAATATGAAACCGATATGATATCGATTCAGTTAAGTGGTACAAAAATAACGATTAAATCTGTTTACTTCATTCGATGAAGTGCCGATTTCACTCACCTGTTAACTTCTATTTCAACGTTAAGCTGTCGATCTCTCTGTCCCATAGATTATAGATGTCAAGATGTTACGTAAAGAAAATTGGACTGTCAATTTTATAGAAAATTTTCCCCGAGCCGCTAAAAGCTATCAAAGCCCATACATTACTAAACTTTGACGTTAATTTTATGTCATTTAAAATTTATAGTTCTCTCTAGTTAAATGCTTGCTCTCTCCTCTATCGCGTACAAACATTGGATGGAAGAGAGAGATGCAAATCGAGTTATACAAAATCAAAGATTAAGTAGTTTTGTGAATTCGGGGCTAAGGGTCAGCTGATACGATATCAGTTTACTTTCTACTTGAAATTCTTGTAGCATTACGTCAGGTTATTTTGATAGTTTTCTTTATTAATACTTTCATTGTTTATATTATAAAAAAGAGATTAAAATGACAGTTGTCAGACC
Source organism: Hypena proboscidalis (assembly GCA_905147285.1). NCBI lineage: Eukaryota > Metazoa > Arthropoda > Insecta > Lepidoptera > Erebidae > Hypena > Hypena proboscidalis. The sequence goes on from LR990130.1 coordinate 21,215,011, forward strand.
TATATGACTAATGCAGGTACTCATACTTGCTGATACAAATCGATCGACTAAGCAATAAAAAAATAAAATATCTATAAATATAACATAAAATCACGTCTATAGTGGTTAGCATATGCGCCTCTTACCGCGAGGTCCAAATTAAATTCAAATTCAAATCATTTATTTTCATAGGCCCCAGGAGGCACTTGAACACGTCAAAATATTACAAACAAATGATATAAAAAATAAATTATAAGTAAAACTAAATTATACTAATTACAATGATTTGAATAACCCATCCCTGATTCAATTCCCGGGTCGGACAAAGTATTATTTCTTAACTTTCCGTGCGGAAAGAATAGTCGGCATTGCAGCACGGGGCTGGAATTGTGCCCGGTGTATCCCATGGGACCTAAACATAACAGGTGAAATGTGGGTGCTGTACACCTCTGCCACACCCTTCTGGGTAATATAGGCGTTATGTTATGTTATTTATTTGGTAGGTAATATAAATTCTCTATTAAGTTAAGAGTAACTAACCATAATGCTTAATTAAATAGAAGTATACTCAAGACATGTGAGAAAAAAATCGTGAGGAAACCTGCATGCCTAAGAGTGCCTAAAAAGTATTCGAGGTCGTGTGAAGTCTACTAATCGGCACTTGGCCAGCGTGGTGGACTATGGCCTTACCCTTCTCATCATGAGAAGAGGCCCGAGCCCAGCAATAGTATAGTAGTAGTATATATCTTATATGTATATAATATTCTCGTGTCACAATGTTAGTTACCTTACTCCTCCGAAACAGCTTTACTGATTTTTACCAAATTTTATATGCATAGTCAGTAGATTAGAGAATCGGCTATTATCTATTTTTACCCCTAAGCGATTAGGGTTGTTCACCCTTAACATTTTTTTCTTAATTTTTGGACAAAAAAAAAGTTTTTATTTTTTTATAATGTGGCATTAAAAAATACATACAACCCTAAATTTTTACCCTTTTGTCACCAACACCTATTTTTAAATTGCCAATTTAGTAATTAAATTATTTTTCATACTCGCTCGATATCTGATCAATTATCGTCTTTTTTGTAATTTTTTTCACTCTATTTCGATTAAAATTTTCCTGAGCTTATGGCAAATCTAATGTTAGAAAAAAAAAATATTGAAATTTATTAAAGTTTATTCCCGATAATTTATATGGCAATACAACGTTTGCCGGGTCAGCTAGTTATTATATAATAACTACTAAACTTTCGCGTTGCATATTTATTTACCGATATGATTTGAACGGAATTAACGCGATTAATTCAAGCACCGAAAGGTTAAAACTAATCGCGTTAAAATCTTATTATTATGTACTCAAGAATTGAATACTCTTAAGCGGCAAGAAGACAAGGTATTGACAATTTTCCCGAATAGTTTCCTCAAGAACTTCAGTCTCAATTATACACATTACGTAATTCAGTAGATTTCCAGCACATTAATAACAATGATATAGCAACAGTCTGTAAATTTAAGGATAATAAACATATACAGTCGTACGATACATTTATTATCTTATTATTTGTCATCCTGGGACTTCACGAGCCGAGAATAGAACCTACGGCATGTGTAACCCCGATTTGAATAATCATCGCCTTATGGTGTGACACACAATGGACTTGCGAAGTTACCGAGAAATCTTTTATCTAACCTTTGTTGTGTATTAATTATTTTTTGCTAACTTTAACAGAGAATTAATCACTCCATATTTGAATTGAACTTGTTTTTGTATTGATTGAGAGCGAAACCTTTGATTACACTTATCTCATAGGTACTTCGGTATATGAAAATATATTTTTTAATTTTTATTATTTATAAAAATACAATGCCCGTACTAGGAACAACTCCTGTGTTCATCAACAAACATTTCACACACACAAAGCACACCCAGAGCCAGAACAAAATGATGTTTTAATAATCACTGATTTTCTCGAACCTTTAAAAAGCATTATGCCAATTTATTTTTAAGCAAAAATTTTTCGGACGATAAAACATTTTTTTTTGTATTTTTGTAAATAAATACCATAAGGAAGGCTAAATAAAGAATAAATAAATTAGTATAGTTCTTACAATTCATGAAGGCATTGTTGGGCTTAACTTATATTTATATTAAATCTATATACGATTGTGAGTTTGGACCAAAATGAAACAAAAGACAACGACGCTTGCGAGAGCGACGCGTTCTGTTGAATACGCACACTATTGCGTTGTTCCTCTTCATCTACAAGTAAAGCCTTCACGAAATACAAGAACTATTTACGAAGCAATAATATAATAACATACACGCACTACAGAATCTTCGCATCTCCAATATACAGAACAGTACACAAAAAACAATGGTACGGGTATATTTCAGTCAGTGCCGCCATCATTTGCGTATACCATGGGCCATGGTTGACGTACAATAAGCTTTGAACTCGCCGCCGCGTAAGGTGGGTTCTGAACAACCATGTTTACATGCAACCATAGTTGTATGGGAGTATGGGAGTTATTATTTCCGTGTTGCTGGCCAATGAACTTTGGATGACGGCAATTTGTTATACTCAATATATTTATTACAGTCCAGAATGCTTTACAGATCTTATAATATAATAAATACAGATCATCTTGGACCCTGCCAGGCAAAGCAACTTAGGATAGAGAACGGCAGAGTTTCATAAACACTATATAAATTATTGTAACTTATTATTATTAATGATAAAATATATATTTTGTATGTGTGTAATAGTTTTATAATAGGGTCTTATCATTTAGGTATACATCAATGCTAAAATAGCCTTTGCCGCTAGGTTTTTCTTCTTATAAGTAAATATAATATAGATTTCACGGGTTGTTAAGAGATTTTACGCTGAATTGATGCTATAGGAATTATGGCTAATTTTTATTTTTGTATTTAATTGAAACACCTCTCGATATTAGAAACATTATTAAAAAAATACTTTGATAACACATAAACTTCCTAAAATAATAATATTTTAAAATAACATTAATAATAGACTCGCCCAAACGCTCCAAACAAATAGCTACAATGGCTTGACGTCACGCTTTAGTATTTTGTATATGAAGTTATGATTTTTTTTTGACAGCTATACGAAATATTGCGATTATGAAAATGGTTTTGTTACAGAAGTTACTATAAATTGTGTGGGTAATTGAATGATTTAACTATTTTTTAATAATGTCGAACTTTAAAAATGAACTCGCCCATAAAAATTTGAATAATCATAAAATGAGTTTGATTCATAGTATTTAGGTAACTAAAATTCTAACATTTGGTTTATGTTTACCTATAATTTGATAAGGTATCCTATATTTTATTACTACGGATCTATCACCAAGCCTATTAGAGGCTGAAATTACATACACAGAGGTGTATAGCACTCTCATTTTTCCTGTGATAGGTGGTGAGCCATTCACCAGGCACAGTTCTAATTCCATGCAGCCATAGAGAATTTCTTGACGAGTAAAATCCGAATCATACTATACACGACCCGGGTATCGAACCTCACGAAAAGCCGTCGAAGCTAACAAATAGACGAGGCAACTACCACTTGGACGAAATGTGATTTAGCGATAAACAAAATATTGTAAACCGCGCGATATCTCAACCGGCGCAGCTATCTCACCATTAGCTTGGAGTGGTGGCACTCGAGTTATCTGTTGAATAAAATCTGTATTACATACAATTACATCAGTTATCCAGCGATTGAAACATCGCAGCACTTACCGCCATGATAGGCGCCATCTTCATAAATACCATCTTCTCTTTTTGTATTGATTATTTGGATGGAATGACTAATAAGTGGGTGGGTAATCATAGTGGGGATGTTGATTGACTGACCAATATAAAGACGTTTTCCATCAATCCATTCTTATAGCAAAATGCCTTGCGTTACTTACTTCAGTCCAGATTCATTATTCAAACTGCTTATTATTGTAATTTTGACAGGAACGCGAATCATTAAGAGGGAACAATTGGTTGGCGGTTTTCTATAGAAAAGTAATATGTGTTTAACTTTAAAATTATTAAGTTTTTATAGTACTTTTTAGACAAATAATGAAATAGGAATAATATGTCTATTTATAAATAAAAATAAATAAATTTAGCGCATTTATAGTTTAACATTTTTCTTCATTTTTGTCTATAATAATAAATAAAAAAATAATAATATTAAACCCATATTACTTTTCTATAGAAAAAATCCAACCAATTGTACCCTCTTAACCTTTTGGCACTTTTTTAGACACTGTTGCGTCTGATTTGTTCATAGTATGACTGAAAAATATTATTTAATGTTATGAATATGTTCTTGTTAATAGGTCACTAGAGCTATTAAAAAAAAATCGGCTGAAATAACAGGCAAAGCTCTTTTCCTAAAGTCCATGTTTTCAAGAACTTGTCCAGAGGTGTGACGAGGTGGAGGACCATATTTTAAGGCAACAAAAACAATGGGATGGATGTCATTAATTAATTATTAGAATTATAGATGACTATGATGTAAGTCAGGAGCGTAGCACATGGCGTTCCATCGTGTCTGCCTAGCCTCGTGGGATAATGGCGTGATTTTATGTATGTATGTATGTATGACTATGATCTGTCTCTAGATACGCGCGACCGTGAGGTCTCGAGTTTGATTCCCGGGTCGGGCGTCGTATTTAGGATTTTTTGGTGAGGAAATTCTTCAGATTCTCAGAGTTGTAATCAGGCCAGGTGGATGGTGATAGGCTCATTCCCTATTACATGGGACCTAAACATAACAGGTGAAGCGTGGGTGTTATACAGTTAGAAAGCTCTGCCCTGCTCTTCTGGGTGTTATAGGCGTGGTGTTATGTTATGTTATATTTACTTAATCACAATTGACTACTACATGTGTAAGCGCGTAATATGTTTATCTTCGGAGCAATAGCTGGTATATTGGACGAAGACATCTGATATGATAGTGTTATCGGGTTATCAGTTACGTTATCGGCTGCTCTAAAAATTACAACATTTATCGTGTTTCTTAATTATAACTTGTTTCATTTGTGGAGCTGGGTTTTGTATTAGAATCTTTATTATAACATCACGCCTATATTACCCAGAAGGGTGTGGCAGAGGCGTACAACACCCACACTTTATCTGTTTTTAGATCTCATGGGAGTGAGCCTATCATCATCAACCGGGCACATTCCAACTCTGTGCTGCTATTGAGAATGTCCTGACAGAAAGATAACAAATAACATTTTTGCCCTACCCGGGACCCGAATCCGAAACCTCGCGGTGTGAAGTCGCATACGTAAATCATTAACGCTTTTAAAAATTACAGGAGCTTTCAGACTATTTTTTTTAGGCAGCCTGTACTAATACATTGTATAGGGTGAAATATGTCTTGAACTATTTTATACATTGTAAGAACTATCGTTGTACCATAATTCAATCAAAAAACCGGCCAAGTGCGTGTCGGGCCACGCGCAGTAGGGTTCCGTAGCTAGTCGTAACAACATATTTCGACTTAAAAGGGATTTACTATCTGTATTAAACAAGTAACATCTTCATACAAGTCATTACTTTCAAAGGTTTTTGTAATTTGCACGAATTATTCTAAGTAACTGCATTTTACACTTTGGAACCCTATTCCTCTTGAACTAATGAAGTGAACTTATCCGCTATAGTTTTCCTTTAAAGTTCATTACATGTACTACCGACACAATTTTTTTTCAGATTTTGGGATCCAGTAGTTTAGATTTTAGAGGGGGGGGGACGCTCTACTCAAACAAAAATTTGCTCTTTAAAGTTAATTATCTCGCAAACGGATCTCTAAATCAAAAAACTGTCTTAGCAACCCCTGAACGTTTTGAAAAGTCCTATCTCAATACCCCACACCATGGGGTAGGCGACAAAAAAAGAAAACATCCCTACTTTACATGTAGGGGAGCTACCCGAAAAAAAAATATTTTTCCAAATTTTATTCTACGACTTTCTTTGTATAGTTAACATACATGTTTATGCAAAATTTCAGTTTTCTAGCACCAACGGTTTCGTCGCTATGCCTTGGACAGACGGACGGACAGACAAACATGGCGAAACTATAAGGGTTCCTTGTAGGTACTACGGAACCCTAAAAAGGTGATTGATTTGATTAATATATTGTAAAAAATCTTTATTTACAGAGAAATATACATATAGTATCTTAAATTAAATTAGCCTAATAACTTAATCTAAACTTAAAAAGTCACTGTCAGAAGGCCTCGTTCCCAAAATGCTGGCAGCATTACCGCGTTGCATTGCGATACTTAGTCGCTGGCCGAAATATAATACAGCATTTCGAGAACGTGTTGCCTCAGTTAGACGTGCTGACAACTCTTTGTACAGACTATAAGTGGTACGGCTCCAAGGCCCTAATGTTTCGACCGCAAAAGGCGCAAACATGTAACAGCTATCAAGCTTGCTATTCATTCAAAATAGATTGCATTACTAGAAAAAAAAAGTTGTTTATTCGTGTGCAAATCTGTGATATTTTGATAAGTTTACGAAGAATCTGAGCATGATTAGGTTGATATAAAGACCACACAAATGTTGTATAAACACAAGCGGCGAGAAATTTGATATCGCAGGTGTCAGAAGTCATTTTACACAAATGATTGGTGATTATAATGATTTAGCATGCTAAGTAGTGTTAAAATTCATTCATATTTGCATAAAAGTATGTATTATTCATATTTTTTATGATTTTGACATAAAATTATCACATAATTAATTTTTTACTATAAATTAAGTAATAAAAACTTGTTGTTATAATTTATGAAGTTATTAGTGTTCATTTTAATAGATGAATTATTTCTATAATAATAATAAATCATTTATTCGCATAAAATGTAGGTAACAAAGATGTGTCCACAATACATTTTGCCGTTTTTCAGCTTGCAAATATACACTTAAGATTAATGATTACTAGTAAATTACAATTTTAATGATTTAAGATATCAAATGAATTATTAGAATACAATTAAATAATAAAATGCAATTGCAATTAATTAATATTACAACATAATAATAAGAAAAAATAATAAGTTACAGTAATACAATTATCCAGTGCTTACTTAATTTCTTAACCTATTATTTAATAAAATCTAAAACAGAGTAGAAGCATTTCTCAAGTGGCAATACTTTCACATTTTAATATAATAAATTTATTATAATAAATAGACATTTTCTGCTTCGTTTGACTAGCTAGAGTGATCGTATGCGACCTATTCACCGCAGATCTTCGTTTACTAACTACTACTACAGTACTTGTAATATTTAAAGCAAATTTTAGCTTTGCTATGCATTTATTTTTATGTAATATTAAAGTTGAAAAATTAAGAATCCAGCAGGACTCGAACCTGCACCTCTTGGGTATACGCCCCAAGTGCTTTGCCAATTCAGCTATGGATTCGCATGCTGCCGGACTCGAAATTTCTCAACTCTTTTGTGCCAGCCGAAGCTAGACGAACCATTACTTGGTTTTAGCGCCATCTATGCGTTACTTATTCACATAATCGCATACAGTACGTTTGAATTAAGATCAACTCATTACTGTCGAGAGATGACGCATTTTTATCAATACTTGTAATATTTAAAGCAAATTTTAGCTTTGCTATGCATTTATTTTTATGTAATATTAAAGTTGAAAAATTAAGAATCCAGCAGGACTCGAACCTGCACCTCTTGGGTATACGCCCCAAGTGCTTTGCCAATTCAGCTATGGATTCGCATGCTGCCGGACTCGAAATTTCTCAACTCTTTTGTGCCAGCCGAAGCTAGACGAACCAAAAAATAAATGCATAGCAAAGCTAAAATTTGCTTTAAATATTACAAGTATTGATAAAAATGCGTCATCTCTCGACAGTAATGAGTTGATCTTAATTCAAACGTACTGTATGCGATTATGTGAATAAGTAACGCATAGATGGCGCTAAAACCAAGTAATGGTTCGTCTAGCTTCGGCTGGCACAAAAGAGTTGAGAAATTTCGAGTCCGGCAGCATGCGAATCCATAGCTGAATTGGCAAAGCACTTGGGGCGTATACCCAAGAGGTGCAGGTTCGAGTCCTGCTGGATTCTTAATTTTTCAACTTTAATATTACATAAAAATAAATGCATAGCAAAGCTAAAATTTGCTTTAAATATTACAAGTATTGATAAAAATGCGTCATCTCTCGACAGTAATGAGTTGATCTTAATTCAAACGTACTGTATGCGATTATGTGAATAAGTAACGCATAGATGGCGCTAAAACCAAGTAATGGTTCGTCTAGCTTCGGCTGGCACAAAAGAGTTGAGAAATTTCGAGTCCGGCAGCATGCGAATCCATAGCTGAATTGGCAAAGCACTTGGGGCGTATACCCAAGAGGTGCAGGTTCGAGTCCTGCTGGATTCTTAATTTTTCAACTTTAATATTACATACTACTACAGTATTGATTTTGAGGAAATTTAGCGCACTTATAGTTTAACATGTTTGGATTATGAAAGCTAGTATATCGTATAAATATCCCAACTATCTATATACGGGGTGGATGCGACATAGCGACATTTATTGAAACCACAGCTTCTATACATGGTAAGTATCAATTTCCACCGGATAAAAATTCTCTGGCGAAAAAAAAAAAATCACGTTCTCCGAACAATTTGAACATTGCGATCGTGCAATTTGTTCGGAAGACGTGGATTTTTTTTTTCGCCAGAGAATTTTTTATCCGGTGGAAATGCATACTGGCCATGTAAAGAAGCTGTGGTTTCAATAAATGTCGCTATGTCGCATCCACCCTGTATATAACTACCTCGGTAGTCTAGTGGTTAGGTTAGTTATTACCCAGAAGGGTAGCAGAGGTGTACAAGAACCACACTTCACCTGTTATGTTTAGGTCCCATCGAATAGTGGGTCAGCCTCTCGCCATCCAATGCGCACAATTCCAACTCCATGCTGCTAGGAATGTTTACTAATAACACTTTAAAAAAAAATATAAGTTAATTTTCATCGACGACGCATCATGTGGGCGGAACCGCGGCTCGAAGCTAGTATATCGTATACAAATCTAGATTATTTACCCTAATAAAACCCACATTTCACCTGTTATGTTTAGGTCCCATGGAGGTGAGCCTATCACCATCCATCTGGCGCAATTCCAACACCGTGCTGCTAATAAAACTTTGTAAAAGAAAAAAACATACAGGTTTATTTTCATCGACGACGTATCACATGGGCTCTTAAATCTACCAAATTTTAAGTTACTGCCCAGCATCAAAGCTCTCAAATAGTCTTAAATGATCTCAAACCCATGCTAACTGTTGAATACCCCATACCATATGCCAGCGGTTAGGGTGTCGCCCCCGATACCCACCCTCAGTGCCCATGGGCCCCACGTGCCACGTTTTGACTGTAAGGGTTAAACGCGGAAGAATAAAGGGATGCGTTGTAGGGTTATATTTCTATTAGGGTGATTTTAAGAGGTTGTGGAATATGGTGGTCAGTTGAAATGGAATGGATAGTTTTATTGCTTTGGTGGTTAGTGGATGCTGTTGATAGTTTTAGTTGTGTACTATTATTCTTTATAGAAAATCTCACAACACGATACTAAGTAGCGACTTAATCGTCCTCATAGTGGGTAGTCAAGAATAATTTTATGATTGACATACTCTTTAATTGTGTAAAAAAGAACTTTTTGCATGCCTACATTTTGTATGGCGATATTGAATTCTGACGTCACTATTTACAGTTTAAAAATCGAATAGAAAATGATTTTTAAAATAAATGGAAAACCATCACTTGAATCATCTTCTGTCAGTAAATGATTGATGAAAGTGGTGTCTTGGAATTATTTGTTAATGGAGTCAATAGCCCAAGAGAGATACAGCTTCGATTTTGATAATTTAATTTCATTGAAGAATTTTTTTTTTCACTTTTCAGAATCAGAAACATTTTATAGCGAATTATTTGGATTATTGGACAGTGTGTTAATGTGGAGACAATCCTAGACGGACCACAGAAATACCACTACAATATGATAACAATATCAACCGGGAATACTTAAGTGTGCCAATTTTCATCTCAATTAATTTACATCTATTTTTTTATTGTGTTATTGCGCATTGGTTAGACGCGTGCTTATAACCGCCATTAAGACTTATTTGAGTACACCGCAAGTACGGTTCAACAAGGAAAAATATTAAAGAGAACTATTTGTTTTCATCCATGACTTATCATTCCTGAAATACGCGCCGAGGAAATCCCAGGTTACAACGGTTTACGTAAGTTTTAAGTTTTATTGTAAAAAAACACCGCAAAATATTATTTTTTGGCATAATATCCTATTGGCATACTTGTCTTCTAGCATAATTTTGTAGGAAAATACTTTTAATTATATATTATCCATTAAACATGTTGGCTAATGCGTGGCCTAATGGCCACCCCGTCGCACTCTAACCTATTTCGTATTTTTGAAGGGTGCCAGTAATATTATTATAACACAAACTTTTTAATCTACGGTTTTTCTTTAAAGCACGTTTGCATCTTGCTCTTATTCAATGTTTACTTTGTACGGATCAGAGGGATCGTAAGCTGTAGCTTAGTGTTGAACTAGAGTTTAACACGTATGTGAAATCGGTACAAAAATATAAATTTCTCAGCTGACACGACTTGCAATAGTCGTGGTCAAGTTATTGTATTTTGATGGTGCATTTATGTTTTGATTATGAACTGATGGAATCGAAAGAACCGTTTTCTTATTTTTTAATAGAACGCGGACGCAGAAATTAATAGTTTTGTCTATGGTATTGCTAGGTCTTTCTTACAAGATGTAGCTTAGAATGTTATTGAAACGTCTTAAAATGTCTAATCCAAATTCAAATCCTAAACCCTAAAAGGAGCTTTAACACGTCAACAAACATAATAATTACAGAGCAAATAAAAATATTCTAAATAATATGACTTGAATTACCGAAGCTTTGACCAATTTAAATCGATCTGTTTAGGTATCTTTGAATCTTTGAGAAGAGCTGGTGAGAAACTAATGTGCACCATAGTTTGGTCATCACATTATACATTAAAATATCTCAAATTACTAGTTACATATTATTAAAAGCTTATTTACCGAATAGATTCCTAATTAAATAACCTATAAAATGGACTTAAGTCTCAATTTATTAATAACATATTTTAATAATATTATATATTTTTGGCGCTAAAGAGATTATTTTCTGTTTTATCCGTAGATTAGGCTCATAAATTCCTGTCACTGATAAACAGATAAAATATAAATTATCTTAGATTAGTTGATTTTGTCTTAAAAAACCTAGCAAAATGTACAAATTGGCACAATTATAGTATTACGCAAATTAATATGTTTTTAGTAAGTGTTTAGTTTGGAGGCTATTTTTTTTTTAAATTTCATGGTTCTTCAAATCAAAATTCCTGCAAGATGTTTTTTTTTATGTAATACCACTAGTACCCTGCCTGCGACCGCGACGCTGAAGTCGCGGGTTCGGTTAACACTCAAGACAAATCTTTGTGTGCATGAACATGGAGGTTTGTCTTGGCCTGGGTGTTTCTATGTATTATAAGTATATTTATTTACAAAACAAAAAGTATATAATATGTATTAGTATCAGTAATTCTAGTACCTACAGTACAAGCTCTGCATAGTTTAGGACTAGATGGCGTTGTGTGTATGTAATATTTATTTATTAATTTTATTTTATAATTTTTGACACGTGGCAAAATTGAAAATTTTAAATAGCTTAATGTTAAAAGTCTCAATTAAAATAAATGTCTATAATATTTTTTTATAATGTTTCGTTTCAAGACTAAAATAGTGCTATTAGAATAGGCGTATTAGCACAAAAAGGTATACAGATATTTTCAATATTGAAACCGCAGATTAAGCAAACGAGCAAACCCGTACAACGCAATAGTTTTAGTTTTATGCTGACATCAACACGAAGCGAAGTGAACAAAATACATACATTCGACACAATAATCAGTAGTTGCAATCAATCGGTTCGGGCAACAGCAAACGTTCCTTTCGCCGCGTGTCGGTCAATTAGCATTAGTTTTAAGTTCTTTCTATCTGACTTAAAATACATTTCTTTTAACTTTTATCTTATGACTTATCATTTTAATGTACCTTTCCCCGTACAAGCAGTCCCATTAATAATATAAAATAGACAAATATTTTTAACAACGATAGTTGATTACAATATTATTTTCCAACCAAATAATCTTGATAAGGATTAAGTTCGCGATATTTTTTATCGATATAGGATTAAATCGGTTCGCTACTCGATACTGATCTATCGATAAGAGTTGATAACGCACACTAGTAAAGGCTATGTAGGGTATTGACGTACACGTGTACGCGAAAGTGGATTATTTGATTGTAGATTGGATTAGACATTTTTTTTGTATTCAATGTCAGTTATGTAATGTCGTTATTATGTAATATTATTATAGCAAAATATAATTATGAGTAAAATAAATGCGTAATACTAATAAATTGATTGATAAAGAAACTTTATAAAGTACAAGTTTATAATATTATTCTTTGTAAAATAAATATAATTAAAAAGAAAATGTCTGGTACTGAGATTATACCTATCCTATTAATCAATGATTGTTAAACTAAATTAAAAATAAACTAACATACACTGCGGGCTACATAATTAGTTTTAGTACAATTTCACTAAATTTATTTAGGTACAATAACAGAATTCAGAAATTATAGTTACGAGAATATTTTACAATGTTAACGTATGTATTTTAATCTCATCTAGTTGCTTTCCTACTTATACACTATTTGGTTTTCCTTTCGCCTGTGTTTGAGTGAGTTTCGATAAAATCGATTTATATCGATGGTATTCGATATCTATGCGATAATTTCATACTTCGCTCTCTCACTACAGACTACCATTTTTTTACTCTCCTAGAACTAAAATACCTTTTCCTGTACCCTGCGTACCTCGCGATGAGTATCGATAATCGCTGGCTTTATCGATAGCTATTCGATCGATCATTTCAGATACCATTTAGATAACGATTCTTATCAATGAGATTTATAATTTTACCTTCATTATTCGAGGAAATTCCACGGCATGGTGATTTAGTACCGGTGTATTTGTTTTATAGTGTTTTTCGAACGGTTATTTGAAAAAAGAGGAAGCTAAAGATTGGATCTATGGTGATGTTCATACGTGGAGGTGAGTTTAAAAAGCTAGCTAGAAGTTTTCGATTTTATATTTAGTATTTGTTTTATAGTGTTTTTCGATCGGTTATTTGAAAAAAGAGGAAGCTAGAGATTGGATCTATGGTGATGTTCATACGTGGAGGTGAGTTTAAAAAGCTAGCTATAAAAATATTTACAATGTCGACCACGTCTTTTAAACACTACTATCCGAGACAAAAACAGTAAAGTTGTATCTAGGATTTTATGAGACCCGGCAAATAGATCTAAGTCACAGATATAGATCGACATAGATAACGCAAGTATCACGATTTGTATTGAAACCAAGCGTGCCGACTTTTTAATACCTATTGACGGGTAATCCAAACCGATTCAAAGACACCGATGCCGCCGATGCCCATCCGCCCAGTATGTTCAGCTGGAGCCGTCCGCTATGATTTTCTCTGACAAAAGACGCGCGTGGACTGAAGTTAGCGGCGACCAACCTCGACGCTTGGTCGGGGTTGAGACACGCGAAGTACATGCATTTGCGTTATCTATGTAGATCTATATCTGTGATCTAAGTGTATAGACATTTCCACATCCAGCTATACATTGCCAGAATAAGATCTTGCTCACATTGGATGCGTTATTCGTAAGAATTTCACTCGTGCGTTTACGTACGAACGCGCAGAAAGGATTCCAACTTTTCTAGTTTTATGATAGTGCTTATATTGGGTGCGAATAGGTCGTATATAGTTCCGACATCCGAATTCAATTCGAACATGTTAAGATTTTGAAACGTATTCGTACGAACAACACGATAATAATTGAAGTAGAAAAGTTTATTAACTGGGTTTAAACTTCTTCTTCGGTAATTCTAGCTATTTGACGTACGAAAACGGAAAAATCAGTAAAGCCGTTTCGGAGGAGTAAGGTAACTAACATTGTGACACGAGAATTTTATATATAAGATCATGTGACATATCTAAAGTATAACTTTTTTAATACATGTTACTTAGTACTATACAAAAATATTGCAAATAAGGATTTTTAATAACTCCTCTCATCGATCTCTCATAGCTTCGATAAAATAACTAAATTAATTAAAATTGTTTAGATAGTTTTCTGTTGGAGCACAATTTAAGATTAGATTGGTATAATAATTATCTTCTGTACTCACTTTAGATATTAAGATAAGATGGGGATATTAATATAAGCATTAAAATTTATTTCATGTGAAGTTAAAATGAAAAAAGTATTTAATTAGCGCGATGGAACATGGCGTGGCAAATTGTAGCATGATACAAAACTATATATACTTATTACCTTTTGTATTTTCTGATTATTTTTGAATTAAACAGACATTATACTAAGAAACAGTTGAAAAAGATATGGGACCGGCAGGATTTGAACCTGCGACCTTACTGCACACCGGTCAGCCGCTTTAGCCATCCAGCTACGGTCGCCTAATATATATAATAATTTGCTAAGCATAGCTAAATGCTATAAAAAATAATCAATTAAAAGTTAAATAGACATTGTTAATCAATCAATGTTTAATCAAAATGTCTGAACATGCCCAACGGCTTTCTTAACTCATTTAAACATCGTTTTCCTAACGGATCAGATCGCGAAATAGATAAAATTAAATTTATTTACCTTCCAATTGATAAACAGTTTGATGTTATCACCTAAAGGCGATTTATACCTTGTAAATAAACGTGGGATGAAGACGTCCATTTTATTTTGTCTTTTTGACGATGCTCGTCACGAGATGGCGTTGTACTCAAATAAGAAAAAGGCGCGAAGGTTTCGGATTTTGAGGTTAGATTGCTATCACCTTGTTTCTAAGTTTAGGTTTCGTGAGATTGGTGTTGATAAAAACATCATGCTTGTGTCTTGTAGGAGCTTGGCTAAAGGTGATAGTCATCTTTGGCAAAAGAAATGTTTCAGCTGATTGGAATCGTTTAGAAATTGTTTGGAGTCACGTATTTGATAACGATATGGTGGGTTATTTAATCTTTTTGTAATCTAATAGAAAAATGAGATTTTATACATGGAGTTTTCTGGACGGTGCAAGTATTTAAACGTTTTCTATCGTCATAATTTTGGCATACTCTGAAAGATATCTTTCTAAGATAGTGTAACCTGAAGATGGTGTTTAACATAATGTTCAGATAAAAGTATCTATTCTACTACTGAGTCCTTGTAGCGATTTTAGGTCAAGTTTGTGTGTTGACGCAGCAGCAGACCTCTGCCGTGCAAACACTCCTGCTTGGTGTTGGAATTAAGACTATACGGCTAGGCATCCGGCTCGAAGGACCAAAATGAAGAGCCTAACGATAAGGTCCACAAGTGAAACACGTAAATTTGTACTAAAACGTGTAATAATCGACAAAAGAGGGCTACGCGCGCGGTTTGGTGGAGCCGTGTCTTTAGCCGATGCGGAAAGATCGCGAACTGACGTTTTATGCTTAGGTAAAGACACATGCCCACTGCCCGCGCGCATGTAAATGCTGACAATGCTTATGGTGTACGGTTTTTCCGTACAGGCTCCTCTTTATTTAATGCTTTAGGATGAAATTACGAATAAATAAGAAGACCCCGATTTCACCAAAGCTCGCTCGCGCTGCATTTGTAACTTTGCCGATGTATTTTTTTCTTTTTATAAATGGGTTTATAGTTATCACCGGAATTTCAGTTTCAGTATATAATATATCCCTGCCTGGATATAGAATTCTCTAATTTTCTGAAATGCAATACATACATAGCTACATATAATTGTGTACTATCAGCTTTGTACCTTGTAAACACTATACGTTTTTAAGGTAGGTCGAAGATAAAAATCAACTCACATTATGTACATGTACATTATGTATATAATCGAGTACAAGTGTTTGTATATCTGTACATCGGTAGCAGATCTGATAGCTTATCGTCACGCTATCGCGATGGGCGACAGCAGTAACACTCATTACATGTGTACGTATTTATCGATGTGTTTACATTGGATTTTTGGGTTCAGTTGGTTAGTTGGAAAATCTTGTCTAATTGTTGTGATAGTTTTATTTCTGCCAAGTTCTGGTTGAAGAAGTCGCGTCATCTGTGTATAACTTGAAAGAATACAGTAAACAGCCTTAAGATGCCTATATTTAAAGAATTATCCCCGTAATCCTAACTGTTGGGGAGTTGTACCTTCCAGTATCAGTTCAGCAACATAAAATGCTGACTGCTAGATGCAAATATCCGAGTACCTTTAGGTAATATACGGAAAACAATGTAGAAGCCTTTAAAATTTGAGGGTTGTCCTCGATTTCTCTAGAACCCCATCATCATATCGGGACCTGACGCAAATGGAACCTCATGACAAGCATACTCTTTTAAACAAAAAATATTCCTCAAATCAATCCAGGCATCTTCGATTACCCGGCAAATAAACACGAAAAAAAAAAAAAAAAAAAATTGAATCGAATTGAGAACCACCTCCTTTTTTCAAGTATAGACTTTACGCTCGAAAGTACGGATCCTTGAACCTTTCCACACATTCACTCTTCATAACTGATAATCTTTATTATCAGACACGATTTAATAAATACAAATAAGTAAGTAAGTGTAAGTAATAAATACATACAATGATGCACTTGATGATCTACGTGATTCGGACTTTGGATTCTTGGGTTTCTTAAAAATGTGGATAAATTGTGTGTCTTTTTCGCCATATCAGCTGAACGGAGTTGAAATTGTGCCCGGTGGATGGAATAGGCTAATCCCCTATCCCATGGGACCTAAACATAACAGGTGGAATGCGGGTGTTGTATACCTCTGCCAAACCCTTCTGGGTAATAGTTTACTAGATGATATAGCACACTATATCATCGTATCAACACTAAGAACTGCGTGGATAGATCAATCAATATAATTTTGTATTTAATATTGTCATATAATTAATCTTGTGAGCGTTTTGGGTGCAACATCTGTTAGCTTGTAAGATGAAATGAATAAATAAATAAATAAATCTACTGGGTTGCACTGCACTTAAGTGTGCTTAGATAGTCCTTTTAAGATTAACAAAGATAGTATATTTAAAAGTTTGATACGTTAGCAATAATTTATTTTACACCACAAAGTCGGTTAACAAGCGTACAGTTAACCTTACGCCTTTAACATCAATCGCGCGTTCGCGGACCTTCAGCAACCTCAGTGTGAAACATGTTTTAAGTCCCCATAGGTTACCGTTTTAATTTTTAATGATTTTAACTTTCGCGATTTGTATTAGAGATTAGTTTTGATTCTAGGTGTGCTCTGTGTATGTGAAATGTATGTTTGTAAACACCCCCGTAACACAGGATATATATTAGTAAATAGTTATTCCTAGAGCGGGCGTCGTTTTTAGAAGAAAAGAAAAATATATAATTTTGCCAATAATAGCTAGAGAGAAACCGCTCAAAGAGGCAAAAGTACATTATTCAGGCGTATTGTACGAACAATGATTTCTCTTACACGATAATACCAAACCAACAAGATAACAGATGGAGATCTAGCCGTGCATTTAAAAGTCAAAGTGTTGGATCAGCATCAGATTCGGCTGGCTAATATTCGTGCTTTATCTCTGAGTTATGGCGGCCGGGATGCGCAGGCGCAGATAAAGCGCTTTCCCACGTCGCGCGATTCGCTATCGGCGCCGGCTAATACGATCGTACCCCGATCGCTGCGCAAATAATTAGAAAAACAAACGGTTCTTGTGAGGTGCTTAGTTGTCTCGATATTAGATGGACGGTTATCTTGCAGAAAGGTTAATCAAATTATAAAATCAATGGTTACTATTATTTTATTAACTAATACAAAGCTCCAGTGGTTTGACCCGCGAAAAACGTTACTGCTCAGTAAACTAATTAATTATTAAATAATTAATAAAATCTGACTAGTAGTGCCTGGTATTAGCACAATCAAACATACATACTAACTTTAACGCGGTTTCGTCAGCGTGGTCGTATCAAAATCGGTCTAGCGTTTAGAAGATTAGCCGATACAAACAGACAGTCAAACATACTGACAGACGAAACTTTTTAAAATTGCATTTTAAAAGGCAAGTAAATGCATCATGGAAATAACTATACCAGCTTAAAAAAACAGTGTTATGTTGACATTAAAAACAGACATTTCCATTTTATTTATTTGTATATGTATATTTGTATTGATGAGAAAGTAAATCTATCTGTATGTTACTTTTTACTGAACCGATCTTGATGAAAATTGGCATGGAGATAGTTCAAGACTTAAAGAAGAATATAGGCATATTACTTTTTATCGACATACCTACAACGCGGGTGGAGCTACGCGCAGTATATGAATAACAATAGTCATGTTGTAATGAACACACGTCTTATTGCTGAGCACGGGTGTGATGTGATGCAAATTGGTCATATATACAATAAAACATATTATAGTTTACAATTATTTTAGGGTGACTGAAGCTATTAAAGCAACTTATCGGATATTAAGAAAGCTTACTTGCATGGTATAACTACAAATTTGTTACATAGTAAATTACTGCTCGATTGTATATGATGTATCTACTTTACATCATCTTACAACCACTTTTCCCCCATAATTCGAAGTTCAGCTAGAAGTTAATCATTCTAGATCAAATCTAATACACAAACACAAAGTTTAGACATACATACGTGTAATTAAAATAGAGATTACACAAATATGATCGTAAATAGAACGGCAATCGACCGTTGACACACCAGATGCCTCTTATCAAACCGATATGTTAGCGGATGCTGCGATAGCGATACCACTCATTATTTTATTTTTTTAATTTTGTAGCTTGCTGATAAGAGACAGAGATAGCGATTGTGCCGATAGCATAAGAGTGAGCGAGACAGGTGATGCGTGATGGACGCATGTTGCCGATATCGACGCGATTATCGACGTGGAAAGTTAATTATTCGACCTTTTCTTGTTTTCTTCGTTTTTCCAAGCGTATGATTGGTATTTTGCACAAAGATGGATAAATGTTTAATATACTTCTTTGCACGTGTACCTATGATATCATTTCTTATTTACTCACTTACTTGGGGCTGTAAAGTGAAAAGTGAAAAACATGACATGAGTCTGCAGTTTGACTCGCGTTAAATGTTACTGTTCCACTCCGGGTGTTTGTAGCGTGATATTAATTATTAAACAACCTTTTCCGATCTTTTACTTTATAAAGTATCTTACATTAGCACCTACTTATGTATACAAACAGGGTATCCTAGTTTAGGATGTCAAGATAAAGACGGGGTTCAAATTTTTAATAATATCCAAAGTCCATATTTCTAAAATTATGGGCCATTTTAAAATATGGAGAGGATTAGGTTTTATAATTTATATGAAACGTTTATGAATTTTAAGGAATGAATTTTAAAATTGAAATTTTTCAAGGAAATTGCATTGAATTGTTTCCTACACGACATAAATTAACAATAAGATATAATTTTTGGTAATTCCACTCCTAATGGTGGTAAATTTGAGGTTTAAGAGTGTTAGGGGGAAGTTCAAGAAAGTTCGAATTCCACGCGGAAGAAATCGCGAAGTGTTTCTATAAAGATACAGATTAAGGTTTATATATATTTACATATTAATGTCAAGAAAGCTTTGTTAAGGAATATAATACGTTAAAATATTAGTTTTTTTTGTTTAGAAAGCATACTTATAAATGTGTTAAATACATACTTTTGCCAATCGTAAGTTTTAGGTTACCTATATTCTATAAAAACTAATTTATCAGTGATGTTTTGAATAAAATCCAGTATTCTTACGAAACGAAAGTAAAAATGATGTTATTTCAATACGTAAGAGAGATAGTTCTCGGTCACAGATAATACGGTATTTACAACAGAGATATACTGATTGCTTCGTGTTAGTTACGGTCACTTAGAACTGACTAAGTACAGTAAATACAATACTAAATACCCGGATTTTTGTAGTGTTGTATACATATGTATAGATGTTTTTAGTTTGATTACGACCGGATGGCGGAGTGGGTAGTGTACCTGCCTGCGACGCCGAGGTCGTGGGTTCGATTCCCACTTAAGACAAATCTTTGTGTGCATGAACATAGGGGTTTGTCTTAGTCTGGGTGTATCTATGTATAATAAGTATGTATTTACAAAAGAAAAGTATATATGTATTAGTATCAGTTATTCTAGTACCCATAGTAAAAGCTCTGCTTACTTTGGGACTAGATGGCGTTGTGTGTGAGTTGTGGAATATTTATTTATTTATTTATTGTTGGTTCAAGTTTAAGTTTATTAAATGTATCACCTCTAGCCGATCCCGGTATTGAATATTTTTTACAAAAAATAAACCGTCTTAAATAACAAAAAAGCCCTCGATTTCTCTAGGATCCCATCGTGACCTGATGAGAATGGGACCACATGACAAGCTTTCAGACAAAAAAATATTTTATAAAATCGGTTTAGGCGTTTCGAGTAATCGGCCAACAAACATAATTATTTTAGCAAAACAACGTTATTTGTTTTAAAGTCGGTTAAAAACTACAGATACCGTTACAAGTACGTAGTCCGTAGTCGTGAACTGATCACTTGCAAAATTTTTTCAGCTGAAATAATTTTGATTTAAGTCGCTCGATCCAAGCTCTAATAGAATTAGTACCTATAATTTACTTAATTTAACATGAAAATTAATTAATTGTAAGTTTTAATCTGTAATGTTTGTTTGAAATGTTTATTTGCCTTCTAATGCCTCTGAAAACAAATAGCTAAAATCTTTCATTTATGGTAAAAATTAAAAGAAAATATTAAAAAATATTACACTTTTTGCTCTTTTATACATAACTCGGCATTTTTGTCAATTTTTAATTTTATATGTGACAAATTTTTGTAGATACCTAAAAAATCGGATATGTAATGTTTTGAATGAGCGCTTGTCACCCACCGCAGGGCATCAGCTTATCACTCAGCGTTAGTAACACTGTATGCTTTATCGCGCAATCATGATGTACATTTCATGGCGACATTTTAAATTCAATTATACTGACAGAAACAAAGTTATTTAACCTTTTATAGGATCGTGGAGCTCGTAGCGAAATGTAAGCCACGCTCGGGCCTCTTCCCATGATGAGGAAGGCCAGCACACTGGCCAAGTGTAGATTTTTCTTTTTTTTGTTAAACGCCTGCACTAGAAATACTCCTGTGTCGCGGGGGTGTTCACAAACATACATTTCACACACACAAAGCATACCCAGAGTCAGAACAAATCTTTGCGAATCACACAAAGATTTGTCCCATGTGTCATTGAACCCACAACACCAGCGCAGTTGAAAGCGGCGAGGCGACCGCTTTAACCACTACGCCAACCGTGCACTCAAAGATTGGTAGACTTTGTATGTTTTTAAACGTGACAAGACCATGTTTAAAATTTTTCCACTATATTTTTTTTAATCAGACATCGATATTTATTTATATAATTATATAATGCGATTTAGACCTTAGTCTTTTAGAAGAATGGTAGATTTCTTGTTTACAGGTTTTCTATCCATGAATTCCTTTACCATTACACATATCTTCAAAATATTACTTTCAGTAAATGACGATTATATTTTGACTACTGGACCTTATGAGATAGAGCACCACAATATTTGATGCGATGAAAAAAAATAATTAAAAGAAAAAAGTCAAATGAGGTGCCTCAAATATCGCCACAGACAATCGACCCTTACCAGTATAATCTGTGGTTGATAGCCGTTGACCCGAGATAACTCGTGATAATCAGATACCGTGTTATTCTGCTGGTGACCATGCGAGTGAAGTCACGTGTGGTCATTAATGAGTCACCAATACATCGTAGAAAAATTGTTTTGACTGGGACTCAGCGGGGTAGCAGCGGCTCCAGCTGAAAAGCACTAGAAACTTCTACTACCTCGTATTTATGTGACTCTTAACAACACTACAGACAATCTCGAACACTACTCTTAGAGTAGGTTCGAGATCTACTCTAGGTAGAGCTCTTATGAATGAGCTCGAGGGCGGCAGCACCACCGTCTCACCTTTAACCTGCCGCCAAATAGTAGTGCTAGTGAAATTACTGGCACATGAGGCATAACACCGTAGTCCTCAGCTGCAGCGACGCATCTATAATCTGCTTTTGTGGATTGTTGATGTCCATGGGCTGTACTCCACTTACCATCAGGTTGACTACACGTTCGTTCGCTGTGGGCGTAGTATAAAAAAAAACTACATACGTAACTAAATAACCATGTCATTTAACACCAGCAGACATGCTCACTAGGCAATGTCAGTAGATTCCCGTGGTTGTTTGTTCTGACTGGCACCACTGGCACTCAGATGCATGGGCAGCGAACTATAGCTAAAAACTTTTTTTGATTATGAAACTGTGACCCCATCAGTACAATATTGTCATGTTATTAGTTTTGCAATTACCTAAATGTTATCGTTGTGACAACAATAGTACATTGTACACCAAGGGATGAAAGATCGATTTCATCAACAACAAAATCTTCAAAATATCTTACAATTACCAAAACCAACCACAATTTACGAAAAACAACAAATAAACAAAGCAATCATAAAATGAGGGGAAAAAAAGACTTCTCCTTCGTAGCAGAGGGAGTCTTTCTGCTTTTCTCTCGCTGCGCTCTGCAGCGGGAGGAAAGGAAGTAAAAGTCCCGCTGCTTAGAATTCGCCTGTAAACACGAACTTTCTTCGCTAGATATTCTCCGTATGACATACTGCAATGAGATACTTGCTACGTAGGTGTGGTATAAAACTGATTTTTGCTAGATAGCTTTGTCAACACTGTATTGCGTTGTTGTCTTTACTCCTCGCTATCAGCTGCTATGTTTTTTCCCTAAGGGGATATTGATATTCCTTTCATATAGGGTAACACTAAACTAGACGCTATTAAATACTTCAAATATATTTAAAGAAAGAGCCTTTTTGTATTTTATAAAATATTCATTATATTACTATATATTTATTAATTAAATCAAGTAAGGTTCGTCTAGCTAAGGTATATATATACCTATAACGCTGTCACAGTAAGGGTTGAGAGATTTCGAATCTAGCAGCACACGAATCCATGGCTGAATTGGCAAAGCACCTGGGTTTACCCGGGGGTTGCAGGTTAAAATTCTGCTGGATTTTTAATTTTTCAACCTTTATATTTTATTGACGCTATTATTTTAAATTTTTGAGTCTTAAATGGTTTTCTGTTTCATATTATAATGTTTTTAAAAACAGCTCTTGGTTGGCTATCATTGCCTCCTCGATTATACAACACCTCTTATCTGCCAGTTACAATTTCACACATGTGTCGATTTCATGGAACCGAACCATAATAAGTAACGGCTGCCGATCAACCTATACATTGCCAGTATAAGCTGGTATCGCATTGTACGTAGTACCGGATTAAGCCAGCACGGAGCCTGTAGCAAAATCAGTAATTTATTTATTTTATTTTATTTAGAAGGTACATAAACAGATGACAGATTAAACACTTCATACATTATTATGTTTTACATGATAAAGATTGCAAATCTGACGCCCAATTGTATCTGTACATAGCACTTCAATTAAATAGCTTCAACAAGCAAGGTAGTACGTTAATCAAAAAACAAATGAATTTAACAACTAAAATAAAATTGATAAGATTAATAGGTACCTAAAGTAAATTAAGTTTATAACTAAAAAAAAAACTAACTAACAGACAAGCGTTAAATCGCGAGGCCCTCCAAATCGCGAGGCCCGTAGCATTTGCTACTATTGCTAAATGGCTAATCCGGTACTGATTGTACGGGCTGCCTATTCAACACGAGACCATCTTATATTGGAGATGTGTACGTTGATGTGTTGTCTGTACTTATTAGTAAAGCAAGTGTTCATCTACGTGGCTTATCTACAGGACTGTATCAGTAAGACAAAGAAATATATGATGTAAGCGTACAGCTTGCTACTTATCGGAGTTATCGGTAAAAATAACTTACTCGTTACCATTGGATAATGTTTGGTTTACAATGTGTTTACAACTGTTTGAAATGTAAACACTGCATATATCACGCCTATATTACCCATAAGGGTGTTTTAACACCCATACTTCAACTGTTATATTTAAGTCCCATGTGGGGGTGAGTCTTTTGTCATCCACCACACAATTTCAACTACGTGATATGATTGAGAACTTCGTAATTGAAAATTCTCAAATAACACTCTTACCCTACTGGGCATCAAACCCGGGACCTAGGCTGGAACGGGGTGAAACGTCGCATACACTAACCACTAATAATATTAGGTTTTCATACAAAAGGTACACGTGAGCTCATTCACGCCGGCGAGATGTTATCAAATTATTGTTGACCACAGGTTCAACACAATACAATTTGTTTTATATACCAAAACCTCTCAGTTTACCTGCATAGCGAAGTACCTAATCTAGTTACCTATTTATTTATTTTATTTATATATTTTTTTATTACTTCATATACAAAATTGTACACTGGTGGGCTTAATCCCTTCGGCATTTTCTACCAGTCTACCTTCAGGTGATGCAAAAAATAACGAAGTAGGTGTTTAGTTGAGAATAAAAGGTCAAGAAAAACTTTATAATGTAGAGTTAGTTAGTTAGTTAACAATAAATACATTGTATTATTTATTTATTGATTAATATTTATACACTTTATAAATTTATATTATACTGTACACATTCATATTATTAGGCGTAAATAAAAAAGAAAAAAAATCAATATACAAGCATTATACAAATTATTATAGTTCCCAAATACAACCATATTATATAATACATGTAATACATAATAAAATAATATTATATCGCAAGATGAGAGATTATTCTACTGCTTTCTTGAGAAGTAGTTTACTAACCATTATTTTGAATTAACAGCTTGTGGCCGACCTGATCTCAAGAGGAAGGGTTTTTTTAAATAACGCCCTCACTAGAAATCACTAACATAATATTCACAAACATACATTTCACACACACAAAGCCCACCCAGAGTCAGACCAAATCTTTGCGAAATACACAAAGATTTGTCCCACGTGGGATCAATCCCAAAACAGCAGTTCAGTTGAATGCGGCGAGGCACAGAAGTAAGTATGAGAAGGACCTAAAAGATGGTTATTAGAAGAACGAAGATACGAGAGGGGTTAACATGAATATTAGTAATTTGTATTCATCGTATTCATGTCATATTTACGATGGTTATATATGTATCGAACGCAGTTATTAAGAAGGCGGTTGATATTGAGGAGGTCATACCTATTTTATTAACGTAAATTCATTGCGCTGTAGACGTTATACATCTCTCTCAAATGAAACTGAACAAGCTTCCGTCTTCGGCTCTGCCCGCGTGGTACATTGATAAAAAGCAGCATACTGTTCTACCTGGGTCCTAAAACTCTATTCGGTATAAACTAACAAACAAAACATATTTTTTCTTCGTAATAGTAAAGATTGGTTGGCGTCTTATCCTTTTTTTTATACCGGGAAATGCCTGACGCATACCACTGATCCGGGCAGAGTCAGTGGTTATGTTAGAGTTACGAGTTACACGGACTAAAACCCAGTGTGTTCCGTCAACAAGACTTCGCCAGGGTGCCAGGTATCGCTCGCGCATTGACGCTGACACCCACGAGTGGTTGGCGTCTAATCCTGGGTTCAGCAGATGCAATATTTTATAAAATTACAATTAAGTTATAAAATTAAAAGTAGTTTCAAAGGAACTTTGATAAACAAAGATATTATTATGATTTTAAACTGACCTAGCAAGAACTGAAAACAAAAGAGCATTGTTATGTGTTATCACCAATACATATAAAGTAAATATAAGAAACAGAGATTCATTACCAGAGTATCTTATCTCACGGACATTAAGAGTCCTTATCAGCTCTTATCAGTTCCTTATCACAAGATGAGATGCGACAACATCGTTACATGACGAACACTAAATTCATATTTAATTAATTATCCAATGTTGTTTGTAATTTAAGTTTGGAAAAATACTAACTAAGATTCGATTATTTAGATTCCATTTTGGTTATGAATTGATGCAAGATAGGTGGCAGGTTGTATTATATTTCCTCAACTCCTTGATAGCCGGCGCTTTTCTGACAAATTGGTAGAAAGTCTATTTTGACTGTTAGAGTTAACAATCTGACACTTTATTTGGCGCTGGTGAATCTGGGCCTAAGTCATAGATACCTTATGTAAAGGAAATTAAATAGACCAAAAAAATATTTTTTTCATACACGGTGCATCGTAGCAATTAAGATTAATAATTTTCAATCTCAAGCATATTTCTTCCCACTTAATGACGTCAACTGATTGTCAGTTTTGACAGTAAAAGTGATTATAACATTATCTATTATTGTTTCAATTTGGTGACGTAAATTATCGTCCACACTCACACACACACAATTTTGTTGGAGGCGAAACAACAAAATTATCATGAAACTTACTGTTCATGATTTTTGAGAAGAAAAATCATTGTACCTGTACAATGATAATAATATCATTGCAAATGTAGAGCCCTCGGTAGCTCTGTAGTACAGCCTTTATGCTTAACTGAATATCAATAGCATTCATAGGCAAGTGACAAGGTCCTTGGATACCTACATGTCAGATTGGGTGACTATAGCTATCAGATTAACTGCAACTTCGTTGGCAAACTGATCGTTTAAAATACTCCTGACGACAAAAACCCCAAATAACAAATAAATAATAATAAATATTTTACAACTCACACACAACGCCATCTAGTCCCAAACTAAGCAGACCTTGAACTATGGGTACTAGAATAACTGATACTAATATATATATACTTTTCTTTTGTAAATACATACTTATTATACATAGAAACACCCAGACAAACCTCCATGTTCATGCACACAAAGATTTGTCTTCAGTGGGAATCGAACCCACGACCTCGGCGTCGCAGGCAGGTATACTACCCACTCCACCATCCGGTCGTCAAAAATAACAACATGCCCGACGCGGGAATCGCACCTGAGACCTCACGGTGAGAGGCTGGATACGCTTACCCCTATACCAAAGAGACGGTTATCATTTGCTTATACATATAAATATTTAAAACTCTTTGTACAGGCATACGTAGATCTAATGCAAAAGGCATTCTCTTCCAGTCAACCAAGATTGGTACAGAAATTTTAAACGAACCATAAATTTACTCCTTTCTTAATAATATTTTTCGTCCGAAAACAAACATAATCATAAAAACGAGTTCGGTAGTTAAGAGCCATTTACATGAAAATAAAAACAAAGCCACAATTAAGGGGAATCCATTATTAACTAACGTTTTGTGTAAAACCCCCTTAAACGGGTTAACGACGTTATTAACGTGAGATCCCACTCTTTTGTACGATACGAGAAAAATTCAGATTCGATATGATTCTTGATGGTTACTTACTTATTGTTCTGTTTAATTTCCAATATCAATTTGATTTGTTGTGTCCCAATTTTCAATTATTTGTAGAAACAAGGGAATTACAATTAAGAAAAATTGTTGCGGCTCTATAGACTACTCAATTCTTTGAATGGCTATTGAGTGTTTTAACTTATTCCGAAACTATTTGGTAAAACGAATGAAAACCCTTATACTTTCACATTTAAAAACATTGTATTGTAACTAAGGATTTAAAGCTCGGACCGTGAGCTCAATACATTTACTTAATATATTTGTATTATGCAATTATTTACTTGTGTCTAAATGTCAAAATGACAAACCGTGGAAAGGTACAGAAAAAGCAGTAAAAAAGTACTCCGTAGCAATCTAAACCACGACACTAATTAATACACCGGCAACTTTTAAGCCAAAACAGTTCCCGTCCCGTGGTACAACGCGCAAGAGCCCCCAACCTCAACTTTCTGATGTTATCGGCTTCCCTATTACCCGCCGTGATTAAACAATGGGCCTATAATCGAAAAAATAATTCGCTCAATTTGTCCAACCGGCTGACTGATGCCCACCCAATTTATACCAACAGATAGAGATGGCCTGATTGTTAACTCGCTCCGAAGGTAATTAGTACTATTTGTTTTTGCCGGGTTATCGCTCTAACGATCTCGCGCGTATCGTGAAACAATGGGAATGCGTATTTTGAAATAATTTTATTAATTTCATTAGGGAAAGAAGTGATAGTGATTTGTTAGGTTAATTCGTTTTTTTGGGAACTGTTTTAACGGTGAAAATTAATGGTGGTTGTAATTGAATAACCGTATAGTAATTGATTCTACCGGTGAAGCCGAGACTTTGATGGAATTGTACCGATAAGCGAGAACACTGTAATTAAATAGATAAAACAACTTAACTAGTCATAGCCAAATATCTCCATCCATTCATCCAACTAAAATTTCGCTGCAATGTCTGGGCTAGGATAACAATACAAAATGATTTAACTTTGTCAATAATATTTAAATTTAGTTAGTGACACTTTCGTCAATATTTGAGTGCACGATTGGCATAGTGGTTATAGCGGTCGCCTAACTGCTTTTAACTGCGCGGCACAAAGCTTCGTGTGATCCGCAAAGATTTTTTTAGTGTGGGAAATGTATATTTGTGATCACCCCCGCGAATGTGCGGGCGCGTCGTTTAAATAAAAAGATTTTTTTAATCCAGGTTACATACAAATTTTCACCAGACACACAGTTCAGAATTTGGCGATAAAAATGCACGTAGGTATATGATATAGCAGATCTTAATGGTAGTTTCTAGGTAACTGGAGAGCTAAAGATTCTTCTTCTTCGTCGTGTCGATGGCTGAGTCAAATTTTATTTTGACTAGCCATCGTGGTGAAAGGATTAGCCAATTCGTTTTGGAAAGCTCGCGAATTGCCCAGGGTGCGCCGGACGTAGGGAATCGTTGTGTACGTCACTCGGGGAGGCTCCTTTCATGCACCCCAGAGCTAAAGATACCTCTTGAATTGGCAAAGCATCTGGGGTGTTTACCCAGGGGCTGCAGGTTCAAAATTTTTAACCAAATTAAGTTTCAATTAATTTTACAAAAAGGCATAGCAAAGCTATAATTTGCTTTAAAATATTACAAGTACTATGTTTGTGATAAAAAGTCGTAATCTCAAAACAACAGTTATTTGACGGTAGTCCATTCTTCTCATGTGTGGCATGGTAGTTTCTTCATTCACTGATATGGCCAGGATAGCATAATCGCTGTGACACGCCGGCCACCCGCGCGCTACTAAGAATCACGGAGGTGTTTGGTTTCAGTTGTACACATTACTTATCTCTACATAGTGTGTATGTAAGTGTGATGTAGTTATATGTCGATGGAGTTTTTAATGTAGGTTATACTGTTGTAGTAGCTGGAGGTCATAATATAGATAGATAGATAGAGAAAAATTATTTGCACATCAAATTTGTAACAAACATACAAGGAAATAGGTACTTAAAACTATAACGTACAAAGGGCGGCCTTATCGCTTGACGCGATCATTTCATAATATATATTATAATCATATTTTTCACTGTGTAGGTCTTAGTTCTATAAAACATTTTTTTATGTATCCAGAACCCTGAAAGAAGTTTCCTTCAGAATCAGTAATAGTTCTATTATGTTCTGTAAATAGTAGCGGAATAGATTCTAACTAGATATGGGGCCGACTATGCATTTGGCATAAGTTTTACCTAAATTATAAGCATTTAACGACCGTTTTATTTATTTTGTGTCGTCTCACCACGATGCAGTATATTAGCAACGCGGCTCAAGTCTTGTAGCATATCTCATACTAGATAATTGGCCGGCGACCACAAAAGTGGCCGACTATTCGGCCGTGAAGGCACATCTAATTTTACGAATAAATAGGGATAAATATCACGTTTTCCGAATAAATTAAACACAATAAAAGAACAGAAAATTTGGAAAACGTGTTATTTATGTATTTGTTCGGAAAAGAAAAAATAAGATTGATAAAAAGTGTGAAGGAGAGTATATAATAAAATGAAAAGTTTCATGCGTCAGGAATTGTCCATTGATGTATAACGAGCCGATAGAAGCGTAGCACAACTTTCGTCAGACAGTGTTGGTACTAGCCTTAATTTTTTCATTCAAAAATTTACTATGTTACTGCTGTAACATTTACTGTAAAGGCCTGTCTATACTTTTTCCGCCTTATTAATATGTAGTTCCAAGCAGATAAAGTAACCTTTATAAAAACTGACCTACCCCAACAAAATACAGCCTGACCCTTTCTTAATCCACTTCTGGCACCTTCCTAACCTTTAAATCAATTACGTTCCGTTCCCCTCATCTCATTACGTTAGACCGTTCCGTTTCACGAGCGCAATTCCAACGAATGATAGAATATAAACAAAACCGAATGTGCAATACACGTCATACTGTACCACAACTTCTATGCCTTGAAACCGAGCTTTTTAATCAACTGCCTCATCTTTTCTCAACAATTGTTCCTTCAAAATTCACCATATTCAAATTTGAACTCTATTTTAATATCATAAGATGTAGTTTTGAGTGTACGGTTTTAGTTTCTCGACCTACGGCCCCACGATCCATTTCATCTCTTCAAAGCATAAACTACATTATAGGCGTCAATTGTTAACAACCTCTCGATTCTCGTGAACCGATATGATCGATTACGTCGCTTATTTTCTCTACTCGATTGTTTTATTCGATTTGAGGCCTAAGGCTTAGATCATACGTTTGGTGTGATTGTTTGAGTATTATTTTTTAAATTGTTGGTGAATATTTTGCTGTCGGGAAAACTACAATTATATTGTGGTCAATTGTGATATATTTGTTTATTGATGGTCTTTATTATTTTGGATATGTCTTGAAGATTTTTGCTGAAATTACTGAAATTACTATGACTTGTGCTCAAGACACCATGTAGCATGGTGTCTTGAGCACAAGCAATAGGGAGCAACCAAGCCGACCTAATGCTAAAGAACCTATCTGAAACCACTTTGTCTTACGAACATGCTCTAAAGACTGGAATGCTAAATCAGGAGAATGCGACAGAAGAGGGGCGAAAACCGCGAAGATCGTTTTTCTTCCCTCATAAACAAACAAGATACATACATATTGAAACTGTGATATCATTCTCACTCTTCGTGGAACAGCGGTCATAAGTAGAGTTCATTAAATACATATTATGCACCACAATCATACATCTGAAACACAATACGAATGGAGGCTACAATTTTGACACTTGCGTTTGGTATTTTATCAATTCATCTCTTATGACGGATATTGTAATGAGAAAAGAACACATTTTAGGCTTTATATCTTTAAAGGTAAGATTGTAAATCGATTGGGAGGTAAGTGGGTGTATTTTTTATGTATTTATTGTTAAGGACAGTACGTTTGTTTTGACAGACCGTGTACGGTTACGGTGACTATGATTATGAGATTGGGTGGAACATTTTAGATCGAGAGATAATGGGGCGGATATACGGGTTGGGAGGATAGATAGCTAGAAGGCTGACATGTTGGACTGCTAGAGAGAGCTATCTAGTTAAATATTATTTAATTGCGCGGTAGATTTACTAGACTAATGCCAATACCAATATAATAATCTTGATAACGTATAAAACAAACAAATTGAGGTAACAGCTTTGATCGACTTTATGTTTAAGTATGTTATATTTGGTCAAGTTGTAATTTATGACGAGAATAACTCGGACTTGACGTTTGTAAAACGGTAGGTTCTTCCAGTTATTTCAAGACAATTCAAAACTAATTTAATTAGTCATCTATTGGATGATCCTCCAATTCCAAGTATAGTTAAACAAATTGTTTTGTATACACTAATAAACTACCATACAACAATATTGACATATTTAATCATAATGAATTCTTCGTAATCATATTATTTAGAACAAGGACTTCCCGTGATACGCAGAGTTGTAATCAATTTCCTGTTCCACCTGTTGACCACTGGTCATTAGTCTGTCCGAAATTTCCTTGTAGTCAATGGATCATTTTTTTATTTCAAATTAGGCATAATTATTTGTGGAAAGCCGCAATTAAAAATACTTTATCGATAAATGTATTGATATACATAATTGTTTTACCTTACCATATTTTATTTGTCAGTTTTTTCATTAATGTTAATATCTGTAACTAAAATACGGATGCAAAAAAAGGTTACCTGAAAGACAATTATTCAATCGAACATTTAAATGAACATTTTCTAATTGTATACTTATTAATTATTTTTGTAAGATATATCTTCACATCCTCAATAAAACAATTACGCAAAAAAGAACAAAAAAAAAAGTTGACACTTTTTAGTTTCTTACTTATTATTTCATAGCTTTTCTGCAATACTTGCTTTGTTTAATAATCCTGAGTTAAAAAAAAAATAAGTGGCTTATTTAGAAGCAATCTAAGGTACAATCTTTTGATAGCACAACTCGAAATACGTCATTACAAGCATCTTTTCCCGACCTACATATTATATTGTAGAGCCGATAAGAAACTTATTCAATCAATCAATTGACCATTTTCCCCCGATAATAAGAAGCTGCTATTTTAATCTAGTTCTTTAGGCTATAAACTTCTTCATTGTGTACATTATGTAGTCATGTACAGCAAAAATATTTTTTTTTTGCGTGAAAGTCGAACATACATCTTCACATCTTTACAATATTTCTCATTTATTGTTGTAAAATTATAGGATCTTAGTGGTTTTGTATATTCTATGCTTGTCAATCTAATCGTCCGTGTGTCAGCCAGCAAGCGGCCACACATCGGCCGGCGTGTCCGGCTGGCTGGCCGTATTTTTGTCCGGCCGTTAATGGCCGATGGCTGATAAGATAACAACAATGTTTTAGTTTAATTATATACGTGTTTGTGTTATACAACTATTAATGATTGTTATTATGGCGGCTACCAGCTTTCTGACACGTTTTGTTTCAAGGAGATGAAAAAAAAAGTTTGGTTGTCTTTGTCTGTAGATCAATAGATAATACATATACACTTTTGAGAATCATTATTAATTTTGGTGGAGATTAATTAAAGTTTTTTACTTATTAAATCATAATATCATTTACAACCACACCTTTTTGTTTAATGTCAATATGCTATGGATGTGGTGATAAGATGGCAATGGAAATTTTCAAATCTGATTTAGGTTATACTATACTGGGACCTGCTAACGATCAGCAGCCTTATTATCTAACTTCAATACTCATAATCGGAAACAACTACATACCGTAAACCCCATTGAATATATTTCAAATAAACGTCATTTCATTCCATTTCAAACCATAGGACAACTATAGCTCTAAAGGGAGGCAGCTTAAAGTATTTGTCCTAATCAATGGGGAATTACTGTCAAATAGGGCCCTTAGACAATCATGCTCTATTAACCCAATATACTTAAAAAAAATAAATTGTCCCTTTAGTTTTGTAAAACAACTTCATTCTTCGCGCCCAACCAATGCCACCCATTACAAAAGCGACATCTGGTGGCTGGACTTTCATAACTTCCCCATTGGTAAAACAGGAAGGGAATAATTACCGCCTGAATTAAGTCATAATAAGAGAAACAGACACTATCTTATTATTTTCTCCCGGAAAACACCACACAACCCAGAAGTCCTAAGTCTAACCACCAAATCGGTATGTAATTAATCTCTAGTAACACAGAATTGTACAATATAACACAGATCGTCGATACCCGCCATATTGCGCGCCCACGCACCATTGTCTATGCTCCAAACTGCGCAGATACCATCGACTAACAAAAATAGAGGGCGCCTCTAAAAGGAGTCTGGATATGCGATAGTTCGTTGTTTTATCTGTGCAGCTATGTAGGGACGTGGAGATATTGTTATTAAGGTATCAGGAGCGGTATATTTATGTCTTCTCAGACATTTTTCGGTCGTAAAACGTGCAATGCCAGTTGGTCAGGATAGCTATAAACTAATGTATTATTCAAACTAGGCAACAGTGCCCGAAAATTATTCTAAAATTACATGAAAACTAAAAGTTAAGTGAGAATTTCTACGGATTTTGGGTACAAAAGTCTTATTTTTACATAAATTGAATAATAGTACAAAATACCTATGTCATTAGGATACAACTACGATGATGTCTATCAATGCTTATACCGTCGTCAATTTTTACCAGTTTTCTGTATAATGGTTCCATAGACAGTCACGCTCATTGCAATACATTTTGGCTCATCATATGAGCGACATCTGGTGGCTGAGTTTGATTCTCAACCAATCAGAGGTCAAGAGGCTTTTAGTAATTTGGCCATTGAGGTCCCACCGTCAAGCATTCACCAGGCACATGAATTTCTTTTGGAGTTTTTTGGTTGTGCTACCTCCAAACATCTTTATTTTAAAATAAACATTTGACGGAACAAATCGATTAGATAATATCTATTTAAACGTTTTACGTATGCACGAGACATAAGGATAAAATAGTCTGTTTAAATAAGTGCTTATTTAACGTCTTGTTTCACCAATCGAATCATTCAATCTTGTCTTTCCGGAACTTATCACACCAGCGTAATATCTGAGGCCCGATCACCATTACTTGTATTCAATCACAACTATAAAAACCCATTTAGACAATGCTTTTTAAAACAGCCCGGAGGCTGATTGTATCTACGTTATTACAGCACATATGTAGGTATTACGCGTCATTATATCTATCAGAATAGCTAACAATTTGCTGTACATGTCAATGTTGTACAAACACTTATTTAAAAATAAGTAGTGTTGTCAAAAAGCCGATTTTAATCTTTTGAAATTATCGAGTAATCGCTCGGATTGCGCGCGCGCCGGATGCCAAACCAAAGCTTTATGATGGGACAGAATTATTTCTGCAACTACAAAACTAATTTTAAATCTTATTCCTTTAAAATAAAGTTTATATTCAAATTATTTGTCTGCATTTAATAGTTTGTATTACCTTTGTGTTATAATAACAGTAACCTGTCACAGTGTGACATTTTCATAGATTAACATCGCGCCATTAAACGGCCGCAGATGGAATAGTTGATAGAAAGATGGTTTATTTAAATAGTCGACATGTTTTTTATCTATGGTACTTGTTGTGTGTAATGCTGTGTTGGAATTGTGTTAGATTATATGAGTTGACTTCAGCTTTCATGGCTGTGAATGAAAATAGTTATGTTTGTTCTGCATAATGCAATAAAAAAATGCATTCTGTATTCCTAAGCAAAATTACATACAAAATGAAAACCACTTTTCTCTATCAGTAATTTTATAATATTAAACTTTATTGTTAACAATTATAAACTATCTTTATTTAAAATTTAACATACATTGGATATGCACTACTTACTTACAATCAAAACCAACAAATATAACTCGTAAAAGTTTACTCGTTTAAATTAAATAAAAAAAGTGTTTTTGCTATAAGTAGTTTACAGAAGCTAAATTGGCAAAGCGGCAAGATGTTATACTTACTGAGGTCACAAGTTTCTGTCAAAAAAAAGTTTATTAGTCTAATTTGCAAAAATCACCCGAATAATTAATACAAATAAGAAATTTGGTAGCTTCCTTTCTGATAACACCTCAGTATACTACGGTTTCAGTCAATAAATAAACCGATAATTTTTACTTAACCCTTCCTGCTACCAACAACAAAGCCGCCATCTACAGGTCAGAATTTCACTTACAGCTTAAGAACTGACCAACAGAGGTCGCTATTCTCAATTTGAATTTGTTCACACCCGCGATAATTCTGACTTATGTGATTGCTTGTGTTTTGTTCCTCGCGATCGATCAATTTGCGAGGCGCTGTAATGATTTACAGGCTGCGAGGGTCGTGTCGATGCTGGATAGGACAGCTCACAGGTTATAATTAATTTTTGTTTTTATTGCTACACGCCTTGTTTGGACTATAAAACTAACAAATGATAGCTTTGATTTAAAAGCTTGTTTTGTTCGGGTATTTGTTTTTGTCGACGTGCGTGAGTTGTTATTTTATAACGTAGACTTGGAATAGAAATGTCTTTTAGTTTTATTGGTAAGTATCTAATATCAAAATTTGTGGAGAAACCGTTGATGAAATGTCTAGTATTGACCATAAATTTACTTAAATAAAACCTGTTGAATTTTCATGTTTTTTTTAATCAGGTTAAACAATATAAACCAATCTAAATTAGCATCGGTCAGGTCAAACTTCCAGGTAAGTTAAGAACCCCATTTCTTTAAAACGAACAAATAAAACAAGAAGATCCGAAACAATGCTCCAGTATAAAGTAAAACACACTCAGCCAAGTGTTGGAATGCACAAAATAAGTAATAAGACAATTACTTGTTGGCAAATGTTGGCGATACGGTGCCCACAATCGGCTCACCACCCACTATCTCTGCATCGGTAATTTGGTAATAAAATGAAAATACGTTCGCTTCTTATCTATAATCCACTCTATATAAATATCCTTCGCTATATAAACATTTAATAAAACCTCGCATAACATCTCAACAGCCAAGCCAACCCACAAACGATTATCAACTTTACTGACCAACGATTGAAATTCGACTCATTATCGAATGTTAAGTACTGGCGCAAGAGCAATAAGGATCAATATTGTTTGATCGACAATCCAGTGTTCTCCTTTCGCGGATTCGTTCCGATTTCGCGTGGCTGCAAATTTAATTTTCTTTAATAAGCTGCTTAAACTTCACGCACTCGAAAAGGAACCCTGTACTTGTATTTACAGAGTATAATTTCGAGATTAATTTGAGGCAGTGTTGGAAGGCATGTATCGCGATAGAGAACATGTTTCATCGGTCGCGATGCAAGTGCAGATAGGCGCCCCGCCCATGCTTTTTTCGTGGTTTCTCCTAAGTAACAATGGGTTGATCTGCTAACTAAATAACGAGGGAGATGAATCTTGAGGAGGCGATGCAAGAACAATGTTGCGTTTATTTTGTTCTGAGCTGATGGGACGGTTCAGACGAACAGGTTTGGATTTTTATAGCGGTTTGTTTGATGGAAGGATGCTAGCTGATAGTTCATTCACATCATGCGTCAGACTTAAGGTTCTAAGGAATGTGATGCAACTACCTACTCAGTTCTGGCAAATTAAACGTGGTATGGTAGACTCATGTCACAATCATAATTGTGTAAAAAAAAATGTCGTCAGGTAGGTAGAACACTTTATTAAAAAACTACTTAGTTGTAATATTTTAAAACAGATTATAGCTTGCTATGCCTTTTTGTATTTTATGCTGAATTGGCAAAGTACCTGGGGCGTTTACCCAGGGGGTGCAGGTTCGAGTCCTGCTGGATACTTAATTTTCAACTTTAATACTATATAAAACTACTTTGTTTTTAAAATTTCATTGCTGAAAATTGACAGCAATGTGTGTTTTTAGTTTTATAATCATCTAAGAAGTTTCAATGTTAATGATGTCATCCAAAAATTAACCAACCATTCGTCGAATTGTAAAAATCAAACAAGATTCTTTAGAAACTTCTACACACATAAAATAGAAGTATTCAATCCTTAAAGTTTATGTCAACATACCTATCGACCTTAGCTGCCTACTGGTTGACCAGAGGTTACGCGAGGAAAATCAAACAGTATCAATTAAATTATAACGGCAGCCATTGTTCCATGAACCATAAATAAAACTCTACCTACAAGATCTACTCTACCTTACAATCATGAGGAAACTGTGCCACACTCAGTAGATAAACTGGTAGTTACCACATACCACTATCGATGACCGTTTCATATTTACTCACCGTTAAATTCGTTCATTTTATCCTCTATAATAATTAAATTGCGCATACATTTTCCTCGTTTTATCACACAGGCATGTAAAGTTGTTTGTTACTGCGTCTTGCGATTATACCGTTTTGATTCAGAGAAAAATTGTGAAGGAAAACCGCGCAATAATGTAACCTTTGTAACCTTTGGTAACTAATGTGTGATTTAGTACAAATTAGTATTAGTTTTGTTTAAATCATTATTCAGGGAAGATATCAGGATCAGGAAATATAGTATTATTGTGCCCATTATGCAACATAATTTTTAAGTGCAACTGCTTACAAAATAACCTTTGTTAATATTGGTGTACAAAAAAGTTTACTCTATCTATCTATCTATCTTTAGTTGGTCTTTTTTGGCTAAATAGTTCTTAGGGAATATTGTTGACATAAAAAAAAATACTAGATACTGCGCGTGGCTCCGCCCGAGTGGTAGGTATGTCGATAAAAAGTAGCCATTGTCCTTTTTCAGTTTTAAAACTACCTCCATACCATTTTTTTTTATCTAGATCGGATAAGCAGTGAAGGTGTAACAGAGAGACAGACAGACAGACAGTTACATTCTCATTCATATTATTTTATGAGTAAGGATTTTATTTATTACATTTAAAAAGTTCAAAATAAAATAAATACTCTGAACAAAAATTAGAGAGGCAAAAATCGAGATAAATTGTTTGTAAATTTGACTTTTGGAACTCGAGTTTTGTCCCTCTGATTTTTGTGCCAAGTATTTTTTTTTCGTTTCTATCAAGGTACCATGATCATTTAAATTTTAAAGCTTTTGCGTACTTATGGTCCTTAAATTAAAAGAAATGTTATTTCAATAACAGATATTTGTTTCTTATTTACTTTTATTTATTTCGTAGACTAATAATGTGTAGATAATATCATGAAATTTTTTTTATTTTATGTTATTGATTTAATTTGATTACTAGAGGTAAAGAAATCTTATATCACTTGGCACTCAAAAACAAAAACACTCGAAAAATATAGACGACTTCAGGCACAGAATAAGAATACAACTTCAGGTCAATACAAGAAACTTCAAAAACAAGTTATATTTTTGGTTTAATCAAAAAAATAATAATTACTTCCTTCCTCCATGGCCTAGTGGATAGCGAACGCGCCTTTCACCGCGCGGTCTTGGATTCGATGCCCAGGTCGAGCAACAGGAAATTCACAATAGCAGCATGGAGCTGGAATTGTGCCCGGTGGAAGGCGATTGGCTCAGGCTCATTCCATGGGATCAAAACATAACAGGTGAAATGTGGGTGTTGTACACCGCTGCCACAGCTACCTAGAAGGTATTATAGGCGTGATGTTATGTTAATAATTAGTAGTACAATTGCTCAAGCCTAGATGTCGCTCTTGTCAAACCAGTCGCATCGTGGGAGGGGCCTCGCGCTCTCCGCCCAGAGGCCTAGCTCTTCATAAACTAATCGTGACGTCACACAAACTTCTTTTTTAAATAAATTGTCTGTTGTACCAGTTTTTGTATTTCACTAATCTAGGGGATATTTTGTAGAGCTATGGTTCATCTTGAACTGAGATATGGACTAGTATAGCCAGTTTTACAGAGGAAAATATTGATCTGATGTTTATTATTCAGACCAATAATATCTCTGGTATGCAACTTCATAATACGACTAAACTATTTGCCATCGTCAGTTCTTTTATGAATGATAGCTAAGCTTAGCTTTTAAAATATAGGTAGGCTCAGAGCGTTCTTTAAATATGCAAAATTTATTTTCTTTGATTGTCAAAGTCAAAGCCAAAGTTATTTATTTGCTAGAAAAATGGTACGACTAAGGTGTTATATACATTTATAAGGGTTCTACATAATTCACCAGATCTGGCATGCAACTATTAAGGGACAGGAATAGGAACAGCAAACTGTAAATAAAAAAAATATAAAAGCACACACAAAATATAATCAAAACACAATTAAAATCTAGAATAAAAAAAAACTACTGAGGTGTCAAGGGACACCCGGATGGAACGAAGTTCGGTAATTCCAAATAACAACAAATCAGGATTCGCATCCGAGATTGCAGTAAAAGGTATGCGACCTTAAGCACTAAACAAATAAAACAGTCTATTTATGAACTAAATACGGTAACAAAAATTTAAACCAAATTAAAATAAAAACAAACATTAAGACAATTAAATTATCAAGCGTAGCAAGCGTACACAAGATCATTCAGAATCACTTTAATCATTCTCTTAAAATAATCGAATGATACTTTTAAAATCATTGTGGAGATATTATCACAATACTCCTATAGGCTGAATGGCTACATAACAATATTTCCTGTGCCTTACACACTTAATTTTAAAATAATTCTTATCTTCAAACTTTCGCGCTATTCGAATTTCAAAATATCAAAAGCGAGGTTCATTCAAACACACGCATAGACTTATAATGCCTAGATAAATAAACTGCTTGTATGAATTTAAGTATAAAGTAAGGCTAAAAACAGATTGATTGAAAATTATAATGCACCGCTTGGCGGACAGACAAACTAAACGAAAATCTGATAAATACCAGAGAGTTACACTGAACTGAAACGGCACAATTAAAGTGGCTTTACATTTCATGCGTGTACTCGGTTTCTAGGAGTATTAGTTCTATGACCACACATAACAAACCTTATCTTTAACATTATTTTTCTGCGATTATCTTGCTTTCTTTTAAATTGTATACTTACGCAAGTTTACTCGCGATATAATAATATCAGATCTCATTATCAATAATCTCATCACCAATCCCAATGACATAATTAGATGTGTTCTATTCGTATATTCCATGAAATGTACATAACAAAATTAGTAAACATTCTGTGGTAATATTAAAAAATAATTTGCTTTTGAATTTAATATAGTTATGACGCGTACACTTGCTAAACACACAATAATGAAGAGATTATAACGCGTATGACTTGGTTAGCACAATAGTAAAGAAAGGTTATAATGTGTACCTACTTGCTAAAATACAAAAGCATTTATAATCGTGTGTATAAAATCTCTACTTACCTAAATCCATCAGCAATATCCAGAACTTGTGCAGAAACACTGTCAGGATTCATTATTGTAACTATTTTTAATAATTTATTATGTACAAAACACCTGTATACACTCAACAAAAGGCGGGAATTGTATTTTTTTTTTAAGTTATGATAATATTTTTTTTTAGTTACTTTATTATTCATAGAGAGACAAAATGAAAATATTTCGCTTGCTTTCTCTATGCGCAGCATATTTCTGTAGCACCAATTAGTTCCGAAGTCGCGCGATAGATGGCGTTGGGATCGAATTAGATCGCGCTATGGTTTCGTTACAAGGTCCTGTATATAAGGTCCACCGATTAAGAGTTTAAGTATGTTCTGCAGATCCAAGTGAGGAGTAATGTTCACGATATCGAGCTATTTATTCCCTGGTATCTGACTAGAACAGAACAGCGATCGTGTA
Organism: Hypena proboscidalis; assembly: GCA_905147285.1. NCBI lineage: Eukaryota > Metazoa > Arthropoda > Insecta > Lepidoptera > Erebidae > Hypena > Hypena proboscidalis. The sequence continues at coordinate 21,256,474 of LR990130.1, forward strand.
CGCCTTCGCAGACCTTTCTGAGCGCGCCAGCGCCCCTATTTTTGCAGAAACTCAACTCTAGTAATTTTTTTTTCTTATTATTTTTTTAATTTTATTTTTTTTTCTATAAGCGAGATGGAGCGACGGACACAGAAAAACGAAATTTTTTTTTTTTTTAGTAACTCAATTCTAGTAATTTTTTTCTTTATAGTTTTTTTTTAAATATAATTTATCTCTTTTTTTCTATAAGCGAGAAAGAGAGACGGACACAGAAAAATGCGCACGCCGTGCGGCGTGCGCATTTTTCTGTTTTGTCTGATGATGTAGCACCGTAGCTGTAACGTAGCATGTAATTACTACGCTGCTACGAAAAGTGTCGTTACAACTTTTCGTTCCTTTTTTTTCCGCCTAGCCCCCTTTCGCAACGCGCAATAAGGAACTTCGTTCCAACAATGTTGCACTATGGCTTTTAAACCCTTCTCATTTTTACGAGGGGTAGTTCTCTAAAGTGCCTGGGTATTTTGTTGAAAACTTTTATGCACACCACATAGCTATTGTATTGGTTGATGGGCACTTGTTAGACCACGATCTTACTAGCCTTCTTAGCACAGCGAGCTACTCTCGACATTTATGTTGAACTATGACGTAGTTTTTAACATAGAAACTCGTTTCTACGTTAAAAACTACGTTATATTCGCGTCTAAATGTCACGATTGGTAAACGTTGCTAAGGTGGCTGATGGTAAGTGATGATACGGTCTACGGTGGACCACCACCGAATCTTAACCCCAAGTAAACAGGTCTGCAGTAGATGACATAAAATACTATCATTTATCTTTAAAAAACAATAATTAATAACATATCCCCTAGCTATCAATCTAAGCAACTAGATAAACAAAATAAAAATTTAATTCACCAATATACAAAGCACACAAGACAGAAGAAGTAATAAATTATTTATGGTAAAAACTTAAAAGACGAGTATCAGAATTGTCGCTTGTCGGTCTCCTACACCATTGATGGATGGTGTTCGACGTGTACAAACAAATTAGCAGCCCTAACGGCATACCCTCCAAGCTATTCTTATTAAGAAATGAATTGCAATCAGGGATGGCACAAAACAGTTTTTTTTTATACTACGACCACAGCGAACGAACGTGTAGTACACCTGATGGTAAGTGGAGTACAGCCCATGGACATCAACAATCCACAAAAGCAGATTATAGATGAGTCGCTGTTATGCCTCAAGTGCCAGTAATTTTAGGGCCTGATCTCACCACCATATCGGAACACAGTAATGGAAGCACTACTATTTGGCGGCAGGTTAAAGGTAAGACGGTGGTGCTGCCGCCCTCGAGCTCATTCACAAGAGCTCTACCACCATTAGTACAAGAAATATTTTCACGTAGTTTATGTAGTTTATCAATAATTCTGGTAATATTATTTTCTGAATGAGTAAATTTAGTTTAATAAGCTATTATAAATAACTTGTTAAACTGAATTGTTAATCCTTCTGGACATACTTTATGTATTCTAGGAGAAAATGTATGTTAACTTGGCATAAAACATTTTTGAGTTTTAAATATTGCAGTATAACTTTGCATATCTTATGTTATTTATTTGTTTATTTTCAAATACTATTTATTTATGGCAAATGTCAAATACATTGATACTTATGAATTTAAATATTTTCTACTACAGAGGCATGTCCCTATTTTTCAGTCCGTTGCGACGCATATAAATTACAAATTTATACATAACGTTTCATTTTTCATAATCGATTATGTTTTGTATAATCATCAATATACATGATATATATTAAATGTACAAAATTTTCATAAAAATAAGTAAAAGGCAGCGATAGCCGAGTGGGAGACCGTAGGACTGCGAAGTTAAAGGTCTCGGGTTCGAATCCACGGCACACACCTCTCGTCTTTTCGAAGATATGTGTGTATTTATCATATAAATTATCGCTCGCTAACGGTGAAGGAAAACATCGTGAGGAAACCTACATGCCTAAGAGTGCCTAAAAAGTGCTCGAGGGTGTGTGAAGTCTACCAATCCGCACTTGGCCAGCGTGGTGGACTATGGCCTAACCCTTCTCATCATGAGAAGAGGCCCGAGCCCAGCAGTGGGACATGTATTAGATACAGGGCTGCTATTATTTATTATTATTTAAGCACAAAACTCAAAAATATCGAACCTTTTATTTTCATTACCTCCAAAGGGCGCTTGAACACATCAAACAAACATTAAAATACAGTAAATACAAACAAAATGAATGAATTACCCAATCTTAGATTAATTTTGATCAAACAGTTAAGGTTTATATTTTAAAAACAATCTAAGTATCAGATCCGAAAATAATGAACTTCTCAAGTCCTCCTCGCGTGCCAAAACCTAACTGAGTAGGTTTAAAAATTCTATAGCTTGTATAACTGAGGAGCAATTTTTTTACAACAGATTTTGGCCGCGAATCTACGACAGCCTTAATACAAGTGGAGGATACTCAATAACAACATTTTGAAAGAACATAAAAACACCAAGGTAATTCCCAAAAATCACTGATAAAGAAATATCAACGATTAATTGAAAATAATTTTAGTTATTAATATTTCCTCTCAGATTCCTGAAATAATTTATCCGTTTTTTTTATAAATCCTATATATATAATTTATCCTAATTTTCCGTCAGGAAATTCACGTGGGTGGCGATAGCCTCGCCCCTAACCAATGGGACCTAAAAACATAACAGGTGAAGTGTGGGTGTTGTACACCTTTTCCACGTGATGTTATGATAATATGTTACTTTGGTTATAAAGCGCACGCTTTCTAGACTCAGTAGTTATGGGCTGAGCGTTGATAGATCAGTCAACCATTTGCCAAAGAATATTTTAGAAATTACAAAATTTCATGTATTTAAGAATACTGTCAAGAGGTTGCTTGTGGCAAAATGTTACTACTCAGTCAAAGAATACCTAGCTGATAAATTAATATAGAATGAAATTTATTATCTTTGATTTAATAATTATTGCATTTAATTGATTGTTATTATTATAATATTATATTATACTTCTTAATTTATATATTTGACATGTAATTATGATTTTGTGACATTTTCTTGAATGCAGTGATTGTATTTCAATGTTTTTTTTTTAATTATTAATATATCAATTTGCATGCTGACAGGCTGATTATGGTGATACTCATCCATTATGTAACAACATGTAAAACCCATATTCGCAAATAATTAAATTGAATTGAATTGAATTGAAGATAAGTGATTGTACAATAAAGATTCATGTCTATATTAGACTCAACCTTAAACTATGCAACATTAAACAATACCAAAACATCTTTAAGCAAACTGTTTAAAATTCGCGATGACGTTTCCCGCACGATTTGTAAACATGGCGGTGTTTCCGGTAAGGCCGCGACGGAAATTCGACCTCCCATCTTTGAGAGGGGCGGTGATAGAGTGAGCTTGCCAAGACAGGGGTACTACCGACGGACGGTGTTTCTTTTTGGTAGTAATATAAATAAAGTTATGAAAAGACCTGTAAGATATGTTGTTGAAATTGTGGCGTGAAAAGTCGTAAAAAAATATAAAAATTGTAAAAGATTCAGTTTCGTTCACCATTGTGTCATCTTATATTCTAGTACAGTATTGTTTTGATCATCGTTAAACGCATGTCTATCCAACATAAAGTATGGTTTAGACACTTAACTACCGATAACAAAATAGTTTGATTCATCTCTGAGGGCCTATTTCAGCATCGTCAAGTAAAAGTTACTTAAACGATAAAATTTAACACATATAATCACGCCTATATTACCTAAAAGAGTGTACAACTCCCAGATTTCACCTGTTATGTTTAAGTCCCATGGGATAGGGGATGAGCCTATCGCCATCCACCGGGCACAATACACAACTTCGTGCTGCTATTGTAAATTTCCTGATTGGAATTTCACAAATAACACTTCCCGGCAATCGAACCTGAGTCCACGTGGTGAGAGAGGCATATACTAACCACTAGACCATCTAGGCAGAAAAATTATTACAAATTAAAGTGACAGCTGTGTTTATATTCGGTCAAGTTATTTACTTGGTGAATAACTCTTACTTGGATATTGTGAAACAGGCCCGGAATATTTTATTAACATAACTTGTGACACAGAATTATTATATTTATGGTTTATTGTAATCAATGTTGGATTTTCTAACACAGTAGTGCCTAGGTTTGAATATCATATAAGGTCATTCATATACGGGGTGGATGCGACATAGCGACATTTATTGAAACCACAGCTTCTATACATGGCCAGTATGCATTTCCACCGGATAAAAAATTCTCTGGCGAAAAAAAAAATCCACGTCTTCCGAACAAATTGCACGATCGCAATGTTCAAATTGTTCGGAGAACGTGATTTTTATTTTTCGCCAGAGAATTTTTATCCGGTGGAAATTGATACTTACCATGTATAGAAGCTGTGGTTTCAATAAATGTCGCTATGTCGCATCCACCCTGTATAATTGCCATTAGTATTCTTCTACATATATGTATTGTTGTGCGATATATTAATTTATATTGGTTAGATGACTCTGTTTTACCTATTGTCTAGTATAGTCTTGGAAAGTCCTATTTTCAATATATGGTATGAATGGTTTGTTTTGACTAATAAGTACGTTTTGAATACATATCTTTTGGGAGCGTTGCCCACTGGCAGCAATGGAAGCAGTACTATTTGGCGGCAGGTTAAAGGTCAGACGGTGGTGGTGCCGCCCTCGAGCTCATTCACAAGAGCTCTACCATCAGTAAAAAATAATTAAATATACAAAACTAACAAAAACATATAAGTATTTTACTATTATATTTTTTTATTTACAGAAATATAAATATGTTGGATCTTAAATTAAACTAGTCTGATAACATAATCTAAACTTAATAAGTCACTTTCAGAAGGCCTCGTACCCAAATGCTGGCAGCATTACCGCGTGGTATTGCCATACTTAGTTGCTGCATGGTATGTTTCTTATTCTATCTTCCTTCTTTCTTAAGGGTTTGTACATGTCTAAAACATAATAAATAATTGTTTTATAATTAACCTTGAGAAAGAAAGGAAAATGTAAATCTGCAGTAGGCGTGGTAAACAACTTAACTGCGGATGACACAGCTTGTATTGCCTCACATGCTCGTAATTTGCTGTAAATAGAAGTTAAACCGAACTGCCGATGGTAAATAACTACCTATCCAGAAGAATTATTACAATGAGCCCCGCATACGTATTCGATAAATGGAATCACACGAAATTAAAATTACTGTCAATCTAATATCAACCGTATTTTAATGTGCAAAGAATGTAAAAAAAACGAAATCTACCTTTTTCATTACAGAATCGTGCCACAGATTTCTACAGTACCTGATATTGTTATAGGTACGTAGTTAACCACATGATAACCCTATCCAAATTTGTATGGCGGAAGGATATACAAAAATTTCGAAATCAACGTCTACTTTACAGAATCGCGCTACCAATTTGTACAGTTCCTTATACTGTTTTAGATACTCGTAGTTAACCATCTGATAACCCATCCAATTTGACATTTCATCTGCCTAAAAAGTTTCAACTAGGCTTCATTGAAATTTATTTAATGAAATTTATTATAATTTATTTTAATATTTTTATTTTATTTTAATTGTTTTAAGAATATATAAATAATGATTGTAAATGTAACTTAATGTATTTAATGTTTATAAAATATTCGCACGCTCTCATAAAAGGGCAAAACATGCTGTACCTACCGAATTATAACGTTCAACATTATTGTAACCGTGTTTTATGCGAATAAAGTTCTTGATTCTTGAAAAAAATATCAGGCACTTGTGAAATAGGCCCTAAGACTTCTGATTTATTTAATTACCTCCATGATGCATCAGTGAGTCTTCAACCATTTAAATATTAAAAGCATTAACAGATAAAGATCTAGCGTTTGCCGCTTCACATAAAACAAAACGATTTCCCAGTAATTTCTGCTAATAAATAGGTACATTCAAGGAAAATCGTGTAATGCCGAGAAAAATATAATTAAGCTAATTGGAAAAAACGCATAAAAGGTATTATAACTCAACTCTTAATGTCTGAGCCGTTTTGTTAATGCCCTAACATCGGATTGCGAAATAAAAATGTTGCAATTAAACATTCTGGTAATGGCTTTGTGAAGACTGTGTTTTGGTTAAGTTTTCCTTCTTTTCCATGTTTGTTTGTATCATCTTTATTTAAAACTTATATTTACTTATACAACTGCTTACTGCTTTATAGTTGCACAGTTCGTGCAACAATTCATTATAACTTAAATAAATGCTACTTAAAAGTAATACAAAAAAGCTCATATTTAAAATATCCTCAAATATCACTCTCTATCGGTTTCTGACTCTATCCTTAGTCTAGCAGCATACGAATCCATGGCTGAATTGGTAAGACACTTAGGGGGGGTAACCCAGGAGGTGCAGGATCGAATCCTGCAGGATTCTAAATTTTTCAAATTTGATATTATATGAAATACAAAAAGGCATAGCAAAGATATAATTTGCTCTAAAATATTACAAATAAACTTAATATTTAATTTTATAAAACTAATTCCGATTTTTTGTTTCAGGTAAGTGTGTCTTCTTCCTAATTTCCATCATAATTGTAACGTAAGTACACTAACTAATAACTTAAAGTTTTTAATTGTGATTGTTATTCTTGCGATTTTTTTTGATATATTATATTTTAGCATTTAAATCAGTTTTACCAGTTCTTGATAAGCCCCTATAGCCTATCTGGAACGTTTATGACATATAAAATATCAAATTTGTATAGAAAATTATAGAAAAACCTACACTTAAATAGCCTTACCTTATCTCCTAATAAGCTAACTGGTCAAATTTAGCCTCGATCTTTTTTTTGCGCCAAAATTCTACTGCATAGCGTGAATTCCTTAAAAACGTCAACATTTTTGGACGGAACTGTCGTATCTCTCGACGGAAAACCAACTTTAACCCTTGTTAAGGCACTGAATCGCGTAAACACACGTCTTTGTATAAAATCATTGAAAAAACAACGCGCTAACAAAGTTGTACATTGTGTGAGATACCCCACTTCGTTAAAAGCTTAACTATTGTTCGTTCCCGACGTCGCCCGCGCATAATGTGCTGCATTTCAATTGTCTGCTCAGATTAAAAAGTTTGTAAACATGTGGCTCTTTTGCTGGTTATTGATTTCTGTTTCATTTGTGTTTGTTGGGAGTATGTGCTTAGATGTGGCGTTTACGATTTTATGTTTGCAACTTCGAAGTGGCATTTTCTTTTTTTCAAAGCTTTTTGATGTTGATTAAAACAGTACTGGGATTTTTTACGCTGAGCTACATTACGTCTGATATTATTGTCATGCCGCAATACGATCAAAGTCCCTGTTATTTTAATAATAGCCAGATAACATTTGCGATATACTCGTACTATAAGAATGTCAATGAAATCAGACCAATATATTTCATAACCTCGAAATTATTTGCAAAAAAATATCGAGTGAATTTTGAACTAACTTACATTTTATTAAGGTTGTTTATATTTCATCATATTTTATTCTTATTTTTTTTTTATTGTTTTTAGGAAGGCTTACAGACTAATAACAAAATGTGAATATAACAATACATAAATTTGAGATAAGATTTTTTTGAAAAGCCTCCACAGTCTATGCCAGATTTTTAAAAGCTTTTATAATACTGACGTTTAACTTTTCAAAAATAGTAAACAAATGAATTTGCTGAAAATACTAAACATTGTAGCAAATAATACACGGTAACTAGCATCACAATCTTAGGGCTATAAACACGTATGTATTATCATAATGCCTCGCCTGAAATAATAAATTACGAAACAAAACCCACCTGTCATCGCAAATCATCCGTCTTCAAGCCTTCCCCACCGAGCCCACCGTGCCCAACCGTGCCCAAGCGTGCCCAGTGAGGAAATTAACGCAATACGTGTGCCGAATAACAAGTACTCAAAAACTTGCAGATTGTGATCCAGAGCATATGGCAAAGGATATGAGTTAATGGGTTTTCGTTGGAAGGTTGTAAGTTAGTTTGTTTTACTTATGTTATGAACCTATATATAACATAAATTTAATATATTAGTATATAAACATTTCGACCTGCACAAATACACCAAAATTGGGGTACTAAATTGGATGAAGCCTTGCAATCAGATTATGCAGCCAGAACTACGATATTGAATAAAATTAAATGCCTTCCTTCTAAAGTATGAAGCCAAAACATTTGAGAAATTACTCATAGGGGCAACACCATAAGGGTTTCTACGCAAAACTTCAAAACGACGTCACATCGTAAAATCTGGTAGCTCGCGCGATGCATCGCAAGAACTTGCAAATTGATTCGCCAATAAATTCGTATGGTCAATTCTTTACATTCAGTTTGGTCACTTTTTCCGCATGAGATCGCATTGCAGCAATTTGCGTCTTGGTTTTTTGCGTTGCGAATTTGCATCGCAGCGATTCGCAGTTTTTTGTTCAAACCCCAATGACCACCTTGACTAAATAATGGGATAATCTGAGTTAATATTTGCAACGATATAACTAAAAAGCAATTGAAAGAACAGGTATTTAGCTAAATTATTTTGGCAATAAGTACATTACAACATTGAATATTGGTAAGAAAACTAGCAAATACTCTTGTAAATTTAAACTTCATCTAGCAAAAACAAAACCGTCCCAGCCCCAACAAAGGGCAGGATTGCATCAATTTTTACATAGAGGGTACAAGCAAGAAGCCGGTACCGAGCCGTCGCGATAACGTCGCGATAACGCTGCGATCACGTAACGCTATCGCCGAGTCACATTGTTCGATATCAACCGAGTGCACTTTCGCTCGATACCTAGGGGTGTGACCAATATGCAAATTTGTTTGCATTAAATTAAATTCCTAAAAATATAACTAAAATTAAAATTTTTAATTTTGTATTATTTCGGGCTATTAAAACACGGTGACAAAACTTACGGCAAAAGCTGAAGAAATATTGAAGCTTGCACCAAATAATATTGTTTGCTTATGTAAAAAATATTATAAAAGGTCAAGTTAATTTTAGATTTTTAGTCACAAAACTGATGTTAACCTCACTATAATAAAAGCTCAGAAGCAGCGTTACATTAAAAAAAAATACAGATTTCTTTCCAATCAAATTTGGCCAGGTTTTCTTACAGTAAACTTGGCGAAAAATAATGAGCAAAATTAGCAAAAAATTCGAATTGATGCAGTTTTCATTATCATATAACTTCAAAAAAAAAAACATTGTAATACATGCTTTGACTATTCTTATCCTCAGTCACTTCGATATTTACAAAACTAAGTTGAATACTTCAAGTCAAATTTTAAGTTTTATAAAACTTGAAGCGCCCAGCCCTGCAGCTCAAGTTACAGACGATAGTGCATTGTCCGCGATAAAGTTGTTATTGAAGATAAAGAGAAAGTTGCTATCGAGCTTATTTGTAAATATACACTTAATTACTTGCTAAGGTGACACGGACGACATTTTCATTTATGCACTCTTTAAATCAATTATTTTGGGTTTCTTATCACTTAAATTCTTCAGGTGAAATATGTTAATAATAAAAATAAATTTGGATTTTTTACATTAGATAGAACGCCAGAAGCAATTACACTATCCAATGGTCCCAATGACGAGGCCAAATACACACATTCACTCACACAAGCACACCCAGTCTCAGAACGAATCTTTGCAAATCACACAAAGATTTGTCCCATGTGGGGATCGAACCCACAACACCAGTGCAGTGCAGAGCGGCAAGGCGACCGCTTAAACCACTACACCACACGCGCAGACACATGTTAGACTCGTTGAGACTAAACATGGTCATTTTCTTACGAAATATTAGATAACATGGGATATTTACCTTGTATTTCATTGTAATAAATATAAATATATATCTAAATAACAACTTACACACAACATCATCTAGTCCCAAACTAAACAGAGCTTGTACTATGGATACTAGAATAACTGATACTAACACATTTATATATATATATTATAATATAATATGTATATTATTAATATTCTTTTGTAAATACATATTTATTATACATAGAAACACCCAGGCTAAGACAAACCCTCATGTTCATGCACACAAAGATTTGTCTTAAGCGGGATTCGAACCCACGACCTCGGTATGCAAACTACCGTATCCGCCATCCGGTCGTCGTAATAATAATAATGTTTGTTTAATTCACGTTGAATTATCGGAAAACTCTCTACAACAAACTGCGTGGTAAATATACTGTTGTCTAATATATAGGTATATTATGTTATACTCATCTGCTTACCTTTTCTTGAAAACTTACGTGTTGGTAACAGCAAAATACATTTTCTTTCAAAAGTAGCTGTTTAATTAATGAGAATATGATTGTTCTAAGATGAAAAACTGGAATTGTGAAGAATTGACGACCGGATGGCGGAGTGGGTAGTGTACCTGCCTGCGACGCCGAGGTCGTGGGTTCGATTCCCACTTAAGACAAATCTTTGTGTGCATGAACATGGGGGTTTGTCTTAGTCTGGGTGTTTCTATGTATAATATGTAAGTATTTACAAAAGAAAAGAATATATGTATTAGTATCAGTTATTCTAGTACCCATAGTACAAGCTCTGCTTAGTTTGGGACTAGATGGCGTTATGTGTGAGTTGTGAAATAAAAAATAAAAAAAATCAAGAACATAGTTGAAAGAGTGGAAGGTTATAACAGGTGAAATGTGGGTGTTGTACACCTCTGCAACACCCTTCTGGGTAACATAGGTGTGATGTTATGTATTTAAGTTATTTATAAAATAATGATTATTTATTTTACTCTTCTTCTTCGTCGTGTCGATGGCTGAGCCAATATTATTTTGACTTGCCATCGTGGTGAAAGGATTAGCCAATTCGCTTTGGAGAGCTCGCGAATTGCCCAGGGTGCGCCGGACGTGAGGAATCGTTGTGTACGTCACTCGGGGAGGCTCCTTTCATGCACTCCTTTTATTTTACTTAAAAAAATATATTTCTTAAGAGGCCTTTAAAAGCTCTGCTCTCTGTCTGAAATGGTATCAATTATTTTTAAATGATTAAAATTGAAATATTGGTTCATTTACCGTAATAATAATTTTTATAGAAGGCAGTGCTACTCGACACGGCATGCGAGGAAGTTTCTCTCTCTGGAGCCATAACCACTGGTAGCTGGTCCCTGTATGCTATGCCGGTGGGCTGCTAATTTTTATATATTTAAATATTTTTTTGTACTTTATATTTAAAAATGTTTTTTTTTAAATTTGTATATCAAAAAATATAATAAATGAAAAAGTATGTGTGTGAAAACCCCCGCGACACAAGAGTTATACATACAGCGGGCGACGTTATTAAAAAAAAAACAATATGAATAAGCAATTAGTGTCAATAAAAAAACAGATATAAGAGAAAATGGAAATTTTTATAGTAATCAGTTATTTATATTCAGTCCTACTTATCTGCAAGTTAAAAAGTTCGACTCGAATCCAGTCCTGCAAGGTTGCATTTATTATTAGACTGTATATCTAGTGCAGATAATATTATTATGTCTTGGTTATTTTTATCTGAACAACTGCATGCATTACTGATAGTGGATATTATTATTTGTAAGAAGACTGGTCACACAAAGACTTTTGTTCAAGGATAACATAATAATGATAAACGAAGCTGAAAGAAAAGTTTAAATACATCAATGTAAGTGTGGCTGTATCCGTACATAATAAATGACGGATGACGCACACGTGACATATGTCGACGAGTGCTGAATCGCGATAACGAAATGTTCACAGCAAGTGACTATATATACCACTTCCAATACGCTACCGTTGGACAGCTGTCCGCAAGGCAGTACCACCGAGCCTGGTCGGAGGATCCTCCCTTTATGGTGGAGGAACATCACACCCTGTCCCTCTACAGTAAAAAAAAAATCTTTTATACTACACCTACGTAGAAAGTACCTCTTTGCAGTATTTAATACGGAGAATATCTATCAAAGAAACTTAGTCTTTTCAGACGAGTTCTGAAAAGCAACATGTAAATAATGTATGTTAGAGGTCTGAAATATTACTCCTAAATTCATTACTCCCATGGGAGTAATAAACTTTTTTTTTAATTTCTTTTTTTTTCATTTTGTTTTCTGTACTTTTTGGTAAACCATAAATAAAAAAAAATATTAAAAGAATAAAATAACTACTTTTATAAAAATAAATAAATTAATGTAACTTAATTATATAATAGGTAACTACATAAATAAACCACTAAAATCACTATTATTACCTGTTACAAAATAATTACAAACGTTTTTTCACAAATCAACTTCATAAAGTGTAGCTGGCTGCATGCGATTGTACCCGTGTCTCTATGCGCGTATGAAAGAAGAAATTGTGAAAATTTTTGCATTTCGCTCCAAATTCCTCATCATTTTAAAACTTTTGAATAAACAATTTGTTGCAAGAACTTAATATGTCGAGTGATAGTGATACTGACGATTTATTGACTCCGGAGGAATTGAAAGTAACTGCTCAAGCAGTGATTGAGGACCTCTTACCACAAAAGTCAAGGATCAGATATAATAAAGCGTATGCAGATTTTCTGCAATGGAGATGTGAGAAAAATGCACAATCTTTTATTTTCCTTGTAGGTGTAGTATAAAGCACTATGTATAACTCGGGCGAAAATTTGATTTCTTTCGGGTGTATTAAGGCGACTCAAACGACACCCTCAATGAAATCAACTACTTTCATCCCTTGGTGTACAATGTACTATTATATACGGTATTTATTTACCTTTTTAATAATTACGCGATTTAGACCCGTTGTCTAATTTTTGAAAAAAAAAAAAAGATAAGGGAATATGCAGTGTTTTTTTTATTGCTTACTTTTTTTTTGAGTAGACTGTCTCACCGCGAGGGTTTGGGTTTGATTCAAAGGTCGGGCGAAGTGTTATTTGTGAACTTTCCGTCAGGCAATTCACAATAGCAGCACGGAGTTGGAATTGTGCCCGGTGGATGGCGATAGGGTCACCTTCTATCCCATGGGACCTAAACATAACAGGTGAAGTGTGGGTATTTTACACCCCTGCCACACCCTTCTGGGTAATATAGGCGTGATGTTATTATTTTTCAATTAGCTTGATTTATGCACGATTCTCCGTCTGAAGCTTTCAAAAGAGGTGTATTTTACCTGTTATTATATGTTTCAGTCCCATGTGAAAGGGGTTGGGAAAAATCCAAATTACACTTATGCACGACCCGGGAATCGAACCCGAGACGTCGCAGAGCGGGATCACTTACGCTAAACACCTATACTTCAGACAACAACACGAAATAATTTTCATGATTTACAATTATTATAAACCCAATTCACAGGCCATAAAGTTGAATTTCGATTGCAATTGAGATTGTTTAGGACATTTTTAACTTACATTTTAAAATTTATATTCGTGTAATTTGTGATAACATAAATTTATCTTGTTTCGTAGGCTTTAGTATAGACAAATTATTAACTTTCAGATATCACCGGTTCACAATACTATAGTGGTACATACCGACCGGTTAAGGAAAACATCGTGAGAAAACCTGCATGCCTGAAAGTGCCTAAAAAGTGCTCGAGGGTGTGTGTAGTCTACCAATCCGCACTTGGCCAGCGTGGTGGACTATGGCCTAACCCTTCTCATCATGACAAAAAGCCCGAGCCCAGCCGTGGGCATGTCCCATTGCTGGTCATAGATAGCATAGCATTAGATACAGGGCTGATATTATTATTGTTTGACCATATTTTCAGACCAATGTGCGACTGAAAATGTCCTAATGGAAAACCAAGTTCCGTTGTGAAACAGCGATAAAGAATAACAAGGTAACGTTTAACCATCGTTAGAGTGTAAGCTCGTTGTACAAAAATGGCAATAATCTGGCATCAGTTAAGGGTAATGGGATATAAATCAGTGGTATCGACGCTCTGTCAATAGCTTTGAGGTGGCCCCTCGCAAAGAATAGTATGGATATACCAAAATCAATAAAGTATATATTTAAATAATGATTTCATTGATCTTTTACAAATAATTAAGTAAATGCAAATAACATTTCTTTAACTAAATTAGAACTTTGTCCAAATAAGAAAGGAAAATGTAAAAAAAATATAATTATAATTTACGCGTCAAAAATACCTCTGAAGTATTAAATTAATCGGATAGATTTTTTTTGGGGACGGGCCGGGCTGACATTATATTAATTTATTAATAATTTGCTTTCTTTACATAGCGTTTCTTTCGATCAATATATTAGTTAACTCTTTGCATATAAATATAATTTTAACAATTATTTAATTAAATATTGAAAAACTGTTGATTTCATAATTTTAGTGCCTTCTTATGATTATTTAAATAAGGTCGAGTTTTGATTGACAGAAATTAAAATTGCATAATGTTTCCTTTAATGGCATACATGCGCGGAGTATATTTTTAGCACTTGAGCGTTGCAACGCCTTTCCTGCAGATCTCTTTTTAACACGCTTATATTAGCTTCACCTGTATGTTTGTTTGTTTGTTTGTTTGTATGTAACCGACTCCTTTGGACTCGATTTTGACCCACTTTAAACGGACAGATTTAATTCAAACTTTCTACACTTGTAAAGAATCAGCGACAATATAATAATTTCATAAATTTATCTCATTATCCTGATTAGGATCGCCAGGATTTAAAAAAAACTAAAAAACACGCTTTTAAATAACATCAAACTAAAAAGTGAAAAATAAATATAGTTTAAAAAAACTAAAAAAACACGCTTTTAAAGCACATCAAACTAAAAAGTGAAAAATAATTCTTATTATAACCTGAAAATAATAATAAACGAAAAATACTAGTACTATTGTGAAAAAAAGCGTGGGTCGCTCGATAGACGAAAAATATGGCACAGAGCGCCCCACGCTTTTTTTCACAATAGTACTAGTATTTTTCGTTTATTATTATTTTCAGGTTATAATAAGAATTATTTTTCACTTTTTAGTTTGATGTGCTTTAAAAGCGTGTTTTTTTAGTTTTTTTAAACTATATTTATTTTTAAAGTTCTATTCTGTGTATTATTATTTATTTTTCTATTTTATTCTATTCCATTCCGAACGGTATAATTCAATTAAAGTCTTATCCACAATATGCTACCATCCGTATGAAGTCCATTATCGGGTGGTAGAGATCGGCGGATAACGGTCATAATTTGCAATAAATATAAAGGCGGAGGTGTCGGCGCCTTTGTCAGTTCGGTTCCCGGCTGTGGCGATTTTGTGAACCGATTTTAGATTAGGAGTTAGTGTTTTGTGAAAAATTATTGCGATTTCATATTGAGATTGGAGGTGATATTGTTTTGGAGTCAAATGTTCAGCTGGTTTTCATGTTTACAATATCTTTATTATGTATAGAGTTGCTAAGTATATAATTTGTTTGGCGGATTGAGATATTTTTTTATGTGTAGGAAAAAAGATCTAATTCTCATTATGGTGGTAGATAGGTAAAGAGTAACTAAAACATGGTGAATATCCCGTGATATCCAATAGATTGTTAGAAAATGACTATGTTTAGTTTCAAATTTTATATAAGAGTAACAAATTTTATGTGCTAGAAACTTTCACAGCTGAGATAGTTTTTTTATGCGTAGTAAGAAAGTCTTTACTGCCTCGATGGTCTAGTGGTTAGCGTATGCGCCTCTCAGCACGAGGACTCGGGTTCGATTGCCGGGTCGGGAAAAGTGTTATTTGTGAACTTTCCTTCCGGAAATTCACGATTGCAGCACGGAGTTGGGATTATGCTTGGTGGATGGCGATAGGCTCACCCCCTACCCCAAGGGACCTAAACATACCAGGTGAAACTTTATACTTCTGATTAAATTCGTTGCGGGTTCCAAGACAATATTAACTCTCCCTGGGATTGGCCGTGTGTCATGCACGGTGCCTTTCAGTTGGTTACCGCTGTAGATCCTGGCGTCACAGGAGTCACTGTGGTGGGCGTGTGGGTGGGATTATATCCCTGCTAACAAGGTAAAACTTTTGTTTTGCACACCCTTCTGGGTAATATTGGCGTGATGATATGTAAAGAAAGTAATATTTCTCATTAGTGGTAGCTATTATAAAATGTTCAGTATTTTGAGTCTTCTTCTTCGTCGTGTCGATGGCCGAGTCAAATTTTATTTTGACTTGCCATCGTGGTGAAAGGATTAGCCAATTCGCTTTGAAGAACTCGCGAATTGTTACCAGAGTGCGCCGGACGTAGGGAATCGTTGTGTACGTCACTCGGGGAGGCTCCTTTCATGCACCCCAAGTATTTTGAGTAATCGAGTTGAGATTATTATATTAAAAATCACATCTGATTAAGTGCCAATTTCACCAACGTGTTAAACTCAAGATTAACGCTAAGCTACTTCGATCTCTATGTCCTGTACAAACATTAAATGAAAGAGAAAGATGCAAATACGAGTTAATAAAACCGTAGATTAGGCAGTTTGATGAAATCGGTGTTAAATTTCTAAATAATAGTACGCATAATTTTTATTGTCATAGTAATACATAACTTTTTATTTATGCAACTATATAAATACGTAACTAACGCTTACAAACGACAATAATTTAAAATCGATAAAATACGACTTCGTACTGCTGCTAAAATAAATATTTTATTTTTAAATAATTCATAAAATAGTAACAAGAAGCGTTAAATAAACATTGTAATGTTGTTCGTATCGATGTTTTACCTGACATCGATAAAAAATTTGCATGCCGAGATAAACGCTTAGTGCTCTCGATTCTTGATACACCGAGGGATGTGAATGTAGATCAAGTAAATATAGATTGGACGCTCTTTACTAGACGCACAATTTATAGCATTAAGTTTTCAAAATGAGATTTTTTTTTCTTCAACTAACAATTTTCTTGTAATATTTTAAAGCAAATTTTAGCTTTGCTATGCCTTTTTGTATTTTATAAAATATTAAAGTTGAAAAATTAAGAATCCAGCAGGACTCGAACCATAATTTACTCGAATAACAATTTTCTGTTGATTAAAATTCATTGATTCATTTTGATGCGGTTGACACGGGATCATATTTCTGACTAAGCACGGCCGTGATAAGATTCCGATAAGATAGCGAGATAAATCTTACGCATTTCTTATTTTCTATTGTCCTTTGAGATAGTAATGTTGATATTTAGCTATTTTCAACATATATTATATTGCTCACTTCATGATGAAGAGATAGCTGATGCTTGCTGGCTTGGCAAATTATTTTCAGTTGGAGAAAAGGTAACTAACCTATCACTAACAAAATCAAAATTTTGATCTCGTGTCTGTGGCCGCCGCAATAATGACAAGTTGCCACTGTGACGTCATGTTGTCATTTCAGTGCTGAAAAAGGCGTCGTTTAAGAATCACCTCTGATGTGCTTGTCTGTTTTTTCTCCGTCATATATTATCCAGAAGGGCCTGGCTGAGGTGTACAACACCCACACTTCACCTGTTATGTTTAGGTCCTATGGCATAGGGGGAGAGCCTATCGCCATCTATCGGGTACAACTCTGTGCTGCTATTGTGAATTGTGCTACCAAAAATTAAACGATATTAGCCAATCCTGTTATTAGTTAGCAGGAATTAAGCGATTTGATTGGTTAATTTTTTTTTGCAGATGGTACTGAGACACGGCGTCTCTATCTATTTATTCGACTTTCTAACAATAAGTACTCTCTCACTATAATAAAAGGTGAACATAAGTGTAAGCGACTCACTAGTTATAGAGGAGCACAACATGCACTATTATAAAAAACTATTAGACAAATACATAAAGCTTTTAAAAAAATGCTTCTATCGATATTCTACTCTTTGCCCGTCCCAATAACATGCATCTTTATAAAATGACTCCCCACACGTCGTTTTATTTACACGCGTATTTGCTATTACACCTGTATAATATTGCCAGTATGAGCAAGACTGCAACCGGTTAAAACCGGATTTTTCTAGACCATGCCTGATGCATCTAGATTGAGATGTGGCTCGAGATTAATGTTGTGATTTGATGTAAATTGATTGAAGTTTGCTTGAGATATAGATTTTTAGTGTACCTAAGTAATCATTTAGGTATACTAATCATCTCTACTTTACACGCAAGTGTAAATATTTCTAATCTTTACACGCTTGAGATATAGATTTTAGTGTACCTAAGTAATCATTTAGATAAATCATCTGTACTTTATACGCAAGTGTAAATATTTATAATAATTGCTTTTCTACAAAGTTACCGACCCTTAAAAACGTCAAACCATTTTTTACTGTCATTCTTTTCCATAAGGGACCTCTCTCTCCACCTTAAGGGTAGATCCCGAGCTCCGTGTTTGCATACTAACGTAATATGGGTTTAACTTTAATAATATTAAGGCTTTATCTTCTTTTATAGACAAATCATATCTCAAACATTAAAATGCATATTTGATAGTGGCCATTTTGTCTAAATTGATTAAATTATTAATGTAGTTACAAACAAACTCAAAAATTAAAATAATCATTTTGAAAAATGGGCGCCAATAAACTTATATTTTAGTGTTTTAGTCATGATTTGTCTATAATCATAGATCAAAACTTAATAATATTAAAGTTTAACTTATTACTATTGTTTTTAACGTCTCTGGTGTTGTAGGTTCGATCCCCACACGGGCAAAATCTTTGTGCGTTAGCCTGAGAGTGCTTAAAAGAGGCTCAAGGTTGTGTGAAGTCTACCAATCCGCACTTGGCCAGCGCTGCGGACTATGACCTAACCCTTCTCATCATGAGAAGAGGCCCGAGCCCAGCTGTGGGACATGTATTAGATACAGGGCTGCTATTATTATATGATAATGACCAATATCGCGTATAAACCTACACTGATACAGAATCTTCCAGACATTTATATTGTAAGTATTGAGACATACCTATCAAAGATATGACTCAATTTATTAAATTGGGTTCGTCTGTCTGCATGATAAATTATGTTACGATAATGTTTAAGTAATGTGTGACGCATTGGGAAGACATTACCACTTAAAATAATTAAGCAATATGTCAGCTGAATAGTTTATTCAATTTCGTATTCGTTTATCGTGAAGTATTATATCAATACGGCACACGTTTGTGTGACCGATTGGGCGTGTAGTCCACTTGATTGTAAGTGGCAATCCCTGCACCTGCACGGTTGGTGACTACGCCAACCGTGCAGGTTCATGGATTGCCGACCGTTTTAACCACTAGGTTAAAACGGTCGCCTCGCCGCTTTCAACTGCGTCTGGGGATCGAACCCACAACACCAGTGTGGGTTCGATCCGCAGACGGGACAATAATTTGTGTGATCCGCAAAGATTTTTTCTGACTATGGGTGTGCTCTGTGTGTGTGAAATGTATGTTTGTGACCACCCACGCGACACAGGAGTCATTCCTAGTGCGGGTGTCTAAAAAAAAAAAAATATTTTTTATCAAAAAAGTATTTATTGCAGATACGTAGCTCTAAGGACTATAAAAGTATGCTTCATGTGCCAGTAATAGCACGGTGTTTTTTTCACCACCAAACCGGAACACAATTAAGACAGTAATACCATTAAGCGGCAGGTTAAACATAAAAAAAATCTGCTGGTACATACTTAATAAAGGAAATCCTGTGCTATAAATACTAGTAAACTTTCAGTTTCGCCGTTAATTTTGGTAAGAATATTCAAGTAAAACTTCTTATTTTACTAAACACAAAACATAACATCACGCCTATATTACCCAGAAGGGTATAGCAGAGGTTTACAACACCCAAACTTCATCTGTTAAGTTTAAGTCCCATGGGATAGGGGGTGAGCATATTGCAATCCACCGGGCACAATTCCAACTCCGTGTTGCTATCAAAAGATATTTTACTTAAGTTGTTTTATTGTCTAAGTAGAAATTAAGTTAATAAAGCAAAGTTAAGGGTATGTCAATGGTGTATCCGGCAACGTTTATTCAAAAGAGCTCTACCACGATATATTTCTTCACTTACTTTGGAATAATATCATATTATTATAATCTTTAACGTCATTGTTACTTACAACATGAGTATCGCGTCGAATCAACAAGTAGTTACGTATTTAGGCCCGTGCTCTATCTCGACGCCATCTCACATTAGGTTACAAAGTTGCACTACTGCTTACACTGTGGCGTTATGGGACGATAACCAACGATAACTGACGATAACGGAACGATAATGGGACGATTATGGCCAGGTGTATCGGTGGTGATACAAAGTCAAAGCCAAGTGCTAATTGTTGTAACATTGTTAGTTTAATTAATTTTTTAAACAAAAGTATTTCAGTCAATGAGCAAGTGAATATCATAAATTGAATGACAGGAAATTAAAATTTCTGTCAATAAAAAATCGACCTTATTTACATGAAAGGAAGGATGCACTTAAATTTTGAAAACGACCGTTTTCTTTAAAGAATCGCACCACCTATAAAAATTGGGTTGACGATGAAATCAAGAGACGAATCATAAAAATAGCGATTGCAGTGACATTTTCTTAACAAGACCAAATTGTCTCACTCAGCTGACATTTTATCAACCCCATGACTTATGATTAATAGCAGCCCTGTATCTAATACATGTCCCACTGCTGGGCTCGGACCTCTTCTCATAATGAGAAGGGTTAGGCCATAGTCCACCACGCTGGCCAAGTGCGGATTAGTAGACTTCACACGAATTTGAGTACTTTTTAGGCACTCTCAGGCATGCAGGTTTCCTCACGATGTTTTTCCTTCACCGTTAGCGAGCGATCATTTATATGATAAATACACACATACTCTTTAAAAAGACGAGAGGTGTGTGCCGTGGGTGCGAACCCTAGACCAATGACTTCGCAGTCCTACGGCCTCCCACTCGGCTATCGCCTCTTCCACTTATAATTATTATTTTATCGTCGTAATAGAGTAAAAACTATGCAAATATACAAAATTGATTGAATTCGTGTATTGAGCTGAAAGTATGACTACGTAGAGCTTGTCAACATTGTATCTTCTTTTAAAGCTAGCCATGATTGCAGTAGCCCGATCTACATAACATAACATCACGCCTGTATTTTCCAGAAGGGTGTGGCAGAGGACACTCACACTTCAACTGATATGTTTAGGTCCCATGGGATATAGGGTGAGCCTATCGCCATCCACTGGGCAAGATTCCAACTCCGTGCTACTGTTGTGAATTTACTGTAGTACACAAATGACACTTTGTCCGACATAAGCTAACCACAAGACGATCGAGGCATTCAATCTGATATAAAATAGCAACTTTTTAGATTACAAAGAATTTACAGAAAAATAATGTAACTAAAATAACTAATGACTAATAATTAAACTATATAACATACATACATACAATAAATAAATAAAATAAAATAATTTAAATTGACTAACATTTTCTTAAAGTTTTACTGCAGCACTAACAGGTATAAAGATTTCTATAAGAAACTATCCACCCTCACAGCAAGACGGACACACTCCAGCCCACCTGAATATATCAATTAGATTGAAACTTAGCGCGTTGTCTGCATGAAGTGCGGACTGTATCGCGACGGTTAATGGTGCGAAAATCGCTGATAACGCCCCCTGGCTCTCCTCCCCGCGCAACCCTGCACGCCCCGCCGTCGCCCACCCCCCTCTCGGTAGTATATCAGGGGGTTAGAGATCCCCGATCAGGGTAATTGTCTGGTAATAGATAATACGAGTAGTTCCGACTTGATGCTGCTTTTTGATTTTTGGGTGAGATTATTATGCTTTTGGTTAGGTTTGTTTGTAAGTTAATTATTCAATAGCTCTTGAGGGCAAAAGTGTTATTTAGGATTTTACCGTCAAGTATTTCTTAAACGGCCTTGGCGCAAGGGAAAAGGCATCTACACCACAGGCATGAAATTCCTCCTAATACAAGCGAAATAAAGAATAGCTGGAGGACAACAACATTAACAAGAATACTAGTCATTAATTTGTGTTTGCAAATAAAAATGACTAGTAAAATTAAAAAATAAAAATTGCAACACGGAGTTGATATAGTGCCCGGTGGTTGGCGAAAGGCAACGGTGAAATGTGGGTGTTATACCCCTCAGCCATACCCTTCTTTAACACAGAT
Source organism: Hypena proboscidalis (assembly GCA_905147285.1). NCBI lineage: Eukaryota > Metazoa > Arthropoda > Insecta > Lepidoptera > Erebidae > Hypena > Hypena proboscidalis. The sequence goes on from LR990130.1 coordinate 21,278,704, forward strand.
ACTTTTACGAACTTTCGTTTATAATATTAGTAAGAATTTATTATATTAGTTAGGATTATCACACTGATCCACATTGCCGTCAGTTACCCAGATAATGGTGGTAGGTGGTAGGTGGTAGGTGGCAGGTGGTAGATACGTCCCGGGCCGTCTCTCGCTCACTCAATCATTCCGCTATCGTCGGCTATCTCCGTAATACATTGTATCACATTTTCATAAGAGATTCATTTACCTTGAGTTTTGCACACCCTCTGTGTGCGTTTTCATTGTATAAAGGCTTCTTTCGGTGATTCAGTGAATTTCATACAATTTTCTCCTTTGTAGAGAAGACTGATTTACATTGTTCTAGTAACTGGATCCCAGTACGTAAATATAGTACCTAGTTTAGTGTCAAGGAATTTTGGCGCTGGATTGGAATAGACTACATTGTTATCTTATGTCATAAATATAGTAAAACCATAATAAAATTACCCACCAGTGCTAAAAAGCCGAGATAAATTCAGTTACTTGATTATGTTAATCAGCCTTTATGGATGCAAAATTAGCCTTTTAATATTAGTTTTCTCTTTTTTGTGTTTGTTTATTTTTCAAGGGGTAAATAGGTGTATTTATAGAACTCATTACACTTAAGTATTGGTGCTATACCAAGAGACTTAATATTATCTCACTGTTTTGACTCTATATAAAAATTCTCAGATTCATTTTCATAAGTAAATTTTTACAGTCTTCTCAACATAAACCATGTTCCTGAGTGAACATAACAATGTTTATTCTAAAGAAGATATCAAAAATACCGACTAGTGACCTTTTGAAAACAAGAAATCGTCCGATAATTTCCCGTGTCGTAGACCAATGGAGCTTCACACCTAGGGCGGCTGGCGTTGGCGATATCGCCTACCTTTGTTCCGATCGTATCGCAAACGGGATCATACTCAATTATTTATCCTTTTCCGAAAACTCACGACTCATGAACGTAAATGGTTATGTATAGGTGTAGGTACGATAATTAGAACTGTTTAGTTACTTTAGTTTTAACTTTTATATCATCTAAAATAACTATAGATTTTTCATATAGTTGAGCTTTTTAGGGTTCCGTAGCCGAATGGCAAAAAACGGAACCCTTATATTATACGGGGTGGATGCGACATAGCGACATTTATTGAAACCACAGCTTCTATACATGGTAAGTATCAATTTCCACCGGATAAAAATTCTCTGGCGAAAAAAAAAAAATCACGTTCTCCGAACAATTTGAACATTGCGATCGTGCAATTTGTTCGGAAGACGTGGATTTTTTTTTTCGCCAGAGAATTTTTTATCCGGTGGAAATGCATACTGGCCATGTATAGAAGCTGTGGTTTCAATAAATGTCGCTATGTCGCATCCACCCTGTATTAACCCGGAATTCGTCATGTCTGTCCGTACGTCTGTCCGTCCGTATTTCACAGCGACTTTTTTCCGTAACTATAAGAGCTATACTGTGGAAACTTGGTAAGTAGATGTATTCGGTGAACCGCATTAAGATTTTCATACAAAAATAGAAAAAAACAATAAACTTTTGGGGTTCCCCATACTTATAGTGTCTGAAATTATTTGCACATAATGCCCAAAAAATAGAAAAAACTATAAAACCGACTGTTATGCCCATCAGGTGGTACACATCCGTTTAAAGAGTAATAAAATAAATAAAAAGAGTAATAAAATGAAAAAAATAAAACACACGCTCAACAATTCTATTATTTTAATTCTTCTTCTTCGTCGTGGCCCAATAAGTGACCACTGTTATGGCGCTCTCGTCGGCGTTCATGAGCGCCTCCCTTGTGCAGGTGGTAGGGCATTTTGACCAGTCAGTAAGGTTGTCAAGTTTTTGACTTGCCATCGTGGTGAAAGGATTAGCCAATTCGCTTTTAAGAACTAGCAAATTGCCCAGGGTGCGCCGGACGTAGGGAATTGTTGTGAACGTCACTCGGGGAGGCTCCGTTCATGCACCCCATAATTTTAATTAGAAACATATCTGTCTAATCTGTGTATAACATACACACGGCTTCCGATCAACCTATACATTTCCAGTATGAGCTGGTCCTGCTTTGCACGGGAAGCCTATACATCCAGAGACCATCTTATACTGGAAATGTATAGGTTTAAAGCCGTATGTGCCTGCTACAAGGCTGGTCCATATACGGGGTGGATGCGACATAGCGACATTTATTGAAACCACAGCTTCTATACATGGTAAGTATCAATTTCCACCGGATAAAAATTCTCTGCCGAAAAAAAAAAATCACGTTCTCCGAACAATTTGAACATTGCGATCGTGCAATTTGTTCGGAAGACGTGGATTTTTTTTTTTCGCCAGAGAATTTTTTATCCGGTGGAAATGCATACTGGCCATGTATAGAAGCTGTGGTTTCAATAAATGTCGCTATGTCGCATCCACCCTGTATGAAACCGCATGGACTCCAATCATTTTGCTCACACAGTGATACCATCAAACAGCTACTTAATCCAATTTCCACTCGAATCGATCACCACGTCAAAACAATTCATCGATTCTTAATGTCGAACGAGTATCAATTACTATCGGAAGCTAAACTCGATTCTACAATCATGTGTATGAGGTACAGAAGGTTCAGGGATATAATATTGATGAAAATATTAGAACCTCTTATTATAAAGTCTACACACAATTAATAGGCTTCAATTATTGCATTTGCACCTTTCTTGTAGGTACTGTATTTAAAAACTCTTAAAGTACTAATGAAGTATTTGAGAAAATATTTGTCAAGTGAGATTAAGCCAAATTAGACTAAATGGTTTAAAGCTTAAGAAAGAGTGAGAGATTATACTTCGACACAAATATTTGTCCCAATACGCAAAGAGAAGTGCCTTTATGTTTACCTGTATATATTTGAAAACAAATTTTCGGTATATATGACGACCGGATGGCGGAGTGGGTAGTGTACCTGCCTGCGACGCCGAGGTCGTGGGTTCGATTCCCACTTAAGACAAATCTTTGTGTGCATGAACATGGGGGTTTGTCTTAGTCTGGGTGTTTCTATGTATAATAAGTATGTATTTACAAAAGAAAAGTATATATGTATTAGTATCAGTTATTCTAGTACCCATAGTACAAGCTCTGCTTAGTTTGGGACTAGATGGCGTTGTGTGTGAGTTGTGGCATATTTATTTATTATTTATTTTATCTATTCGTGCTAGCGGTCTTTTTCCCTGCATGACTGAGCTATCTGTACTCGTCTAAAATGAACCTTATATCAGCGTAACCGCGGCAGGTAGGTGCGTCGATAACGTCACACACGATCAATCTGGGCCCTTCTCAACGTAATCTCATATGAAATATTTCTTGTTCCGATACGCCGGACTTGTATCGTGTCTATGGAAGGGTAATATCGCAGATTTGGGAAGATTTTTTACAAATTGTATAGCATCAAAGGTTTTTCTCTAACAGCTAAATTCAGTAAGCACGAAAAACTACTAAATGTTAATATACATTACTAAGTAACAGTTGAAAAAGATATGGGACCGGCAGGATTTGAACAAATGGATGAACGTGACGTCACGAAATGACGTAACATACAGTTAAGAAATTTAAAGCTACTGTTAAAGCGACTGCCCGGTGTGCAGAAGGTAGCAGGTCCAAATCCTGCCGGTCCCATTTCTTTTTCAACTGTTTCTTAGTATCATTTGCGAAGTAAAGCTAAATGCTATAAAAAATCAATAAGATGTTGAAATAATTATTATTTTTTAGATTTGAAGCAAGACGAGGTATAACGTAAACATTATAAATACTATGATTATCAATTACATGTCTTCTTAAATCCTCTTACATCATATTTATCTAAGGAAGAAAATAATTATATTTCACACAACAGCTATGTATCAAAAAAAAAAATTGTCAATCAAAGCGCGTTCAAAAACATATTTTCACACACAAGTAGAGACAGAACCTCCACCCCAAGAACCACAATATTGAAGCAATACAAAATAAAACCCTTTACCACCCAATAAAAAGCCACAAACCATACTTAGTATACGTTACAACAAACACCCCTGCTTCACTTTTAACGTTATCTCCGCGCTGCAAGGCTCTCGCTGCCTGACACTAGATAACAGATATGAATTTTGATGTATGTACGAGTACCTCTACTATTAATAAATCGAGTTCGTGTGTTACTTTGCGGAGAGGGTTTCATTGTTTTGGTAAAGATATGAATTTCACATTAATTTTATGTGTGTTTTGTAGACATTTTTGGGATATTTCGCTTGTTGGAAGAATGGTTAGTTTATGGCAAATTGATATCTGTTTTTGCAAGATATAGTTAGTGTCTTGATGCGGTTTATATGATGGATGCAATTTTATGACTTTGATGCTCAGTATAGGAATGCTTTTCGTTAAATCGGAAAATGGATATTATCTAGAACAAATAAAAGATGACGTGATGGCTCCGAAGTGTAGTTATTCTGCACATAATGCTAGTAACCCGCTTAACTTTCTTGAACCTAAACCGATGCTATGCTAAATAAAGGTGTTTAGGTATAAACTTTTGAAATATTATCTATATCACGTCTTAACCAACTTACCCTAAACAAGAAAATAGCTTGAGCATACATTGCCACAACAAGTTAGAGCGTTATCAGGCATCACGCCCAATTGAGCCCTTAACGAGACACCTTTAAACACGTTCAACACCACCCGGAGTTTTTATCTTGTAATTGTCCAAACGGTGAGATTTCGCTGTTCAATGATTACGTAACTGTGTGGTGGCGTATGCTCAATGTATTCGTAAAAATAATTATGTAAAATCAACTGAAAAGTACTAAATAACAATATAAAGATGTATTTTCATCATAATTAATTTTGCAAGCATCATTTTTTTCATAAATTTGCTTTAATTTACGCTTTATACAGCATATTATGTCGTGACAGAGATAAATAAATAAACAACTAATATTTTGACTTATCTAAGACAAACTACGTACTCATCAGATTCCTTAACCCGTTACTTCTTTAGTAGCTATCACACGACGCCAGATCGTCAATCATAAATTTACAAAATCTGCACTATGGTTGCGTACCGCTAACCGCGGCCATTACAGTCGACCCATAAAGCCTTTCACCTAAGTCTATTCAAGCTTCAGTCGAGTGATTTTAAAAACGTCCTTATTCTGTGAGGTGATATAGCTATCGTCACGCGCAATTTGGCGGGCCCGCTCGTTTTCACTAACTGCCGCATCGCAGATAGCGTTGATCGTAAACTTTACAATTTTCTGCTTTAAAAGAATAGGTGTTTGTGATATCTTTTTGAGTGTGCTGTCGTTGTGTTGGTGCTGAAATTACAGTGTGTGCTTGTCAGGAATAAAGAGATACTATTGAGATATAATCTGAAATTTTGAGTCTTTGCTACCAATATTTAAAAAATAAAAGCTTTATGTTTAACGTTTTAACTAATCACATTTTACTGGTGGTAGAGCTCTTGTGAATGAGCTCGAGGGCGGCAGCACTACCGTCTCAGCTTTAACCTGCCGCCAAATAGTAGTGCTTCCATTACTGTGTTCCGGTTTGGTGGTGAGATCAGGCCCTGAAATTACCGTAGTCCTCAACTGCAGCGACGCATCTGCAATCTGCTTTTGTGGATTGTTGATGTCCTTAGGCTGTCCTCCACTTACCATCAGGTGGACTACAAGTTCGTTTGCTGTGGGCGTAGTATAAAAAAAAAAACAAGAAATGCATGCTATTCAATCTTTCAAGCCTTTTCCCAATTACATTGGGGTCGGCTTCTAGTCTAACGGATTAAGCTGAATATCAGTATTTTACGTGGAACGTCTGCCATTAGACATCCACAGCCCAGTACGAGGTAATACGATAATCTTTGTTAGTCTGGTTGTCAGAATTTCTGGTCTCTGACTACCCGTAACGACTGCTATAGATGTTCAAATGGCAACCGGGACCGACGGCTCAACGTGCTCTCCGAGGCAACTCGTTATGCTAGGGTCAGCGATCCACGGCCGACCGCAGCTTACATTGCTGCAAGATCGATTGGTCCACGCATTTTCGAACTAGCCACAAACCCCTCAAATGCATCAAATTATAGTTGAAATTGTCTAAAATAAATAAATAAATATTTTACACAACGTACTTTACTTTACTTGTACTCTACTATGGGTACTAGAATAACTGATACTAATTACATATATACTTTTCTTTTGTAAATACATACTTATTATACATAGAAACACCCGACTAAGACAAACTGCCATGTTCATGCACACAAAGATTTGTCTTAAGTGGAATCGAACCCACGACCTCGGCGTCGCAGGCAGGTACACTACCCACTCCGCCATCCGGTCGTCAAATCAGTAGCGTAAAGACCATAATTGCAAAATAGACCATACTTACCTCCACCTATCCAAAGAAAAGTATTTAATTAGGCAAGCAATGGGTGATTTCGCGAATTACAAGGTAATTCCCGCCAGAGGGCGCTGGTAGGTGATAGAGTCGAGCAATATCCGGAGCAACAGGCTGTATGTCGAATTTAGGGCAGTTCAGACTCTATTTTGTGAGGTGTAGAGTTGATTTTGATTGGGGATGGAGAAGGTTACATTATCGGGTAATTTTGGTGTTAAGTGTATCGTTTAGTTTTTATTTTGAATTGATTATGGGTTTAAGCTAAGTCTTTTTGACTGCATCTAGGAATATAGATAGAACTGTATAGAATCCTTTTTTAAAACCTGCATTACGGGTTACAATTTTACTCAAGGATATTTGGTGGCATATTAAGGGTAAACGCATGAGCGCTGGGTTTTCATACTAATGTCAAATGGGTTAAACTTAAATATTATTAAGGTTTTATATTTTTTTATTTATTAATCATTTATTCATATAACTTTTACACATATAAACATAACAATTATTTCGCCAAACTGCATAACAGTTTGTTGGCGAACATTAATCACTCACTTATCCATAATTATAATATATGTATATATTATATATATGTGTATAGACAGACTGTCTATACGGAGAGAGTGTAAGCACCACAGATAGTTACAAAACTATGGGCCCTAAATTTGATTGCTTTAATAGATATGGCAGAAAAGACTAAATGCACGGAAATCTAATCAGTTTGACACGAGATAAACCGGCATACTGTAGTAAAAAGACGTGTACTGCTACTAGACTAATAGTGCTTCCAACTTAGAGCGTGTTCACTAGAACTATACTACAATTATTTACTTCATAATACTCGCCTAGCCACGCAAAAGCTAAGGCTGCCGCTGATCACGACATAGCAGTATATTAATAGCAGCCTTGTATCTAATACATGTCCCACTGCTTGGCTCGGGTCTCTTCTCATGATAAGAAGGGCTAGGCCATAGCAGTATGTTCAGGATCAACTATTACTAACAATACTAAGAAACAGTTGAATAAGATATGGGACCGGCAGGATTTGAACCTGCGACCTTACTGCACACCGGGCAGCCGCTTTAGCCATCAAGCTACGGTCGCCTCTTACCAGAAACCTAAATTTCTCAACTGTATGATACGACATTTCGTGACGTCACGTTTATCCATTTGTTCCTATCTTAAGTAGGATACAAACCAACTTGGTGAAGTTACATTAGCACAAATGTTGTAACGAATGAACGTGTACGATATTTTAACTTCTAATTGATTATTTTTATAGCATTTAGCTATGCTTAGCAAATTATACTAAGAAACAGTTGAAAAAGATATGGGACCTGAAGATATTACCAACAACCTGCGAAACAATAAGGACTATTAAGAACGTTTAAAGGTGATACGATGGTGCTCGTTCACAAGAGCTCTCCTCGAATCTCTTAGACTACACCTGAATTAATTTCGTTGATAAGGGTCGTCTGACGCGGGCCTGACACATTTTTACACCATGTTTGTTAGTAATTATGCTGATTACATCTCGCCTGGGATACGCGATAAACATTTTAGGGAATATTACTCAAACCTAGCTTGTTGTAAAGTAAAAAATAACGGTGAGAGAGGAAGATAAATCAAATTAAAATGGTTGAATATTTTGTGAAAGACACTAGGAAGACAGCAGTTTTGGGCACTATCTTGAGCAAATGAAAACCACTATTGAGAGGGAACAATTGCTTGGCTGCTTTCCATACAAAAGTAATAGTAGGCTAAACTTTAATATTATTAAGTTATTATATATTTTTATAGAAAATAATATTTAAAAATAAAATTTAAGTTGTTTTTTTCTTACGCTAAACCATTATTGTAAAGATATAGAATCTTTTAAAAATGCATGTTTTTGGCGTTATTTTTGCAAAATTATTACACATAAGTATATAATTATTTTGAATTTTCTGTTTGTATGTAACTCAATTAATGAATTAAAACTATTTTGAAAAACTAACAAACTTGCATTTTAGTGTTTTAGATATGATTTGTTTATAAAAATACATAACAATATTATAATATTGAAGTTAAACCCATTTTACTTTTGTATGAAAAACCATTAACCAATTTCTCCCCTTAAGCTACCCATACGATAGGTAATTAATTAATGCAGATGTACTTTATCTAAGAGATATGGTGATGTGTGGGTGAGGTGGGTGGAGGTTCCATTACTGTACCAAGAAAATAAAAAGTTATTTTACTTAATGTTAGACGCGTATTTTAACCGACTTCCAAAACGGAGGAGGTTGTATGTTTACCGCGTGTATATTTTTGTATGTTTGTCTCATATAAAATTGAATACATGCTACTCGACTTTTTTGTTTTCAGGACTCCATTATTATACAAAAGTAAATTGCTGTTGACATGGTTTCTAACATACCTATATCACCAGTTACCTAACTGAATAAACGGATAACTCAGACCAAGTCAAAATGTGTAGAGTAATTAAGTGTAGCCTTGTCAATGTAAAAAATAAGCAATACAATCGAGTTGTGAACATCCTCCTTTTATTTTGAATTCGGTTAACTTATATTAAATTTAATTTGACAATTATCGACCGTATTTATAGCGGTAATGATAATCTAAGATTTCTAAATCGTCCACCAAACAGAATCGTGTCACCGATCAATACAAAATGTTGATATTCTTTTAGCATCAATTCTTCATTATTTTCATGCATTATCACAAAATTAATTCAATTTCCCATTACCTGAAAACGATAACATAAATTAATGCACCACAACCAGCATATCACCTCTATACTTTACCCATCACAAAGGATACGAGGAAAAACCTTGGTACATCACTAATTTTATCGATAAGCGCTTCCGGTTTGCATATCGATTCTTTAATCGGAAGGTTGCGAACGTGTCTCTCTAATTTCTATAGATAATTAATAAAAACTTTATGGTACCTAATTTTAAGGTTTTAGATTTGTGAATTGAGTCATTGGTTAGATTTTCACATTTAGCAAATATGACATGATTGAACATTATTATTCTCGTACATAAAATAAAATTATGAATTTTGTGTCGGTGTGTTGGTAATATTTGTATTCTAACTGCGGCAATAATACAATTTCTGCAGAATCTTGCCATTACAACTTGCCATAAACAACTGCAGTATTAATTTCATGCTTATTAATAAAAGCTTGTAAAATAGCCTTCTTCATCGTTTAGTGGAACTTTTAAAGCTAATCTATTTACAGAGCATTCGAAAATCAACTGTTGTCATGATTTGCCATGAAAATGCTTGAAATACACCATGACAATGATTCCGTATCTTGTACCATAAAGCATAAATTCATGTCATACTCCAGCAAAACAAAATAAGTTCAATTAAAAATCTGTACAGTTCCACACAAAGTGTGAACGTCTGTGTGTGTTTGAGTGTGTGTGAGCGAGGCGTCGCAGTCGATAAGGATGTATTAGCACATTCCGCCGGCGAGCCACTGTATTTATTCTTATCCGGACTAAGGCAGGTTACACCCCTAGTGACGCGAAAGATATCGATAGCAGCCTGTCGTCTGTTGTGATGTGTCGATAGTTTGAAAATGGAATGGGTTTGTGGATGCTGCAGGATTTTTTTTAATATGTTTTTAATCATGAACCTAGTCTTTTGGGAACGTTTAATCAAAAATAAATTGAATTAAATATATCCAACAAAAATTTCAAGCCGTATATGGCAGGTTAAACGGATAAATGACATTGTTACCTAGTGTACTTATTAATTGAATAAATTTTAATTGTTTTATACATAATTGATACAGTACATTCAAGGAATCGTCGTTATTTTAGTTGTTATTGTACATTGTATTCTAGGTATTAAGTCTCACAAAAAATAAGGATACTCTTTATATATTGTTTGCAAATATTCGTTACGAGGTATTGAAACTTATTTTCTTTGAACTACAGGCATGCATTCACGCATTCCCTACGGCTAAATAGACTAACTAAGGTACAGTCAGCAAAAAAGTAGCTGAATAGTCCTATACAACTCACTTTTTTACATTAAAAATGCCTTTTTTATATAATAACGCACATATTATCGATTACTACAAGTTTTAATTCATGTAATCATGAAATAATTTAGAATTTCAGAAATAAGCGACATAGAAATTTTGTTGTTGTGTGTAACTACTTCGGTTGCTGACTGTACATTGATTACCGTGTTACCCATTACCGTAAACTGCAAAAAACGGCAGTCCCAAGCCCTTTAAAACGATGAAATATTTTTAAGGCAATTATCTTGCAAAACTAGCAATTGCAAAAAGTTTATTCAGTAAATGGACCGTAACTGTTAAGATCTGTGTGCTTACCTAGATTTCAATTTTGAAATACCTATGTACAGTTTATATTATTCTGCTATAATATACTTACTACCTACACAACCATTGCAAATTAAAACATAAAATTCACCAGAATATCGACACGGTGGCAGCCCTATTCCCCACCGAAGGGGGTGAGCGTCGCTTGGCTGTGCGAGATAGCGCGATAGCATCGCCGGTGCCACCCCTGATAGTACGAATAATAATAATTTTATTATCGCGATCCAGGGTTGACGCTTTGTTATTGGATAGTGTTCAGAGTAATGAAGTGCTATGCTGTTGAGATATCTTTTGATAGATCGATCGTTGAACAATATTTTTTAAGAATAATATTGCCGATATAAAGATTGAAGAAGTTTTGCCTTGAAAGCATGTCAATGTTAGTTTGTTTTTGATCTGTACAAGAGACTAATTTAAGATTTTAATATTTGATTAAGTATATATAAATATACAGCTATACCTTATACAGCAGTAAGTAAATGAAGATGTCATTACAATGCCAGTATTCCGTGCCAATAGGACACGTTATTAATTTAGGGATAATTTCATCAGTTCCGAATAAGTCCTAGATGTGGCGGTCTCCGCACATATTAAATGACGGTTGACATTAACAACATCAAGAAGTGACACACTCGTCACAACTGTCAAAGAGCGCTGAATCGCGATAACGAAATGTTCACAGCAACTGTACATAAATACAACTTCCAATACGCCTATTCGGCACTTTGGTATATATTTTATAAAATTAACCAGCCCTCAATTATCCGAAATCTTATCAGGAACTTGGTCTTAGTCATACGAGTACATCGGTTTAGTAAAAATCAAGATTTTCTTAAGTTAAAATTATTAATGGATTTTGAAGTAATCAAATTATCAATCTTTAGTTGTTTTGACAGGCTGCACTTTCCACTCACCATAAAGTCAACTCCAAGTTTCTGACCTACATATTGCTGACAAAGAAAAAAAAACAATAATGCCAACTGAAAAAGCAAAAGCAATCAGCAGTTTTCTTAAAAATATATCAAAACATATACGCAGTGACCGTCAAAAATCATCCTCACATCCGGCTTAGCTGAAGGGGTGGGTAGGGTGGGTTATTCTACGCGGGGGTGGGGGGAAGGGTGGTAACTCTTATCGCGAAGTCGCAGATTGAATATATTTCATGTGTGAGTTAATACGAGATCCGAGCACTTGCGAGATTCCACACAGTTTTCCACTAACGTCCGCGTTATGTGTTTTGGATTTGTTAAGAATTATAATGATAATGGTTCGTCAAAAAAAAAATAACTATAACATCATTAAGGCTGTATCTCTTGAAAAGAAATCGAGACGAAGCGAAACGTTAAACTATAATAGTGACTTACCGAATATAAAAAATAAATAAAATAAAAATATTTTATTCTACCAAACAATTAAAATACAAATATAAATAATAGCAACAATAAAACTTATATCTAGTGTATCTTAGGGGCTATACAAAAAAACTGTAATTGTGAGACTGGTGCCTAAACTAGATACAACAGTTTGTATCTGTATTTATAGGTCACCAGGCAACCCACGCAACCAATAAACACGAGTAGAAACGAGTACATTATATTACTATTTGATAAATAAACAAAGAGAAACAAACTACAAACTACATTATGGATTAACTACTATTTTATTGATTAGGACGTAGGAGTTAAATTAGAACCTCGAGCAAATACTCTGTTTCAATCAGTCAGAATCAATCGAAAGTCGAAAACAGATGAATGTCGTGACGTGATCTCTAAGTCTACGAGCCCGTGAGTTTAGGGTAGTAGTGTATCTACCTATCCTGCATTCTCCATTAAGGATATGTCTCCATGTAACAAAAATTTCTGGCCACTGTAAATAAGTCTACATCAGTTGACAAGTTTAATACAGACTTGTTTGAAGTCCTTGCGACATTAACGGTAGATATTTGTGCATCGTATATAATGTATAAAAATCTTGTGTTACTGTGTTAGTTATCGAATTCCTCCGAAATGGATTGTCCAATTCTTATAATGTTTTCGTGGATATTCGGTAGGTTTAAGAATATGAATGAATGTGTTAAAATATTATTATATGATTTGCCATAATATTAATTAAGTAACATAATAAATTATATAGTTGTTAATTAAATACAAGCATTTTACATACTCTTAAAATATACTTTGATTTTTAAACATTGTTTTACAATAAAACGAGTAATTCAAATGACATCGGATGATTTCCGATTAGTGGGGGTATTCTTATATAAGCGGTTGCCGCACGGCGACCGGCATCATTTGCTCGGCGACCACGGGACAGTTCACAACTCATCGTTCTACTGTAAAACTCGAGATAAGTATAATATATGTCTGGTTTCTGTATATTATTATCATTTATGTACTGTAATAATTATTTACTGAATTTAAAGTATGGTAACTATGTATGGTAACTTTTAAATAGTTTTTCTGTAAATAGATTTATGATTAGAGTAACCATGTGCCTGAACAATTATATTATAAAGTTTATATTATATTATAATGTTTTATTTGATTAAAGTTTATTTACATTTAAAAATAATGTTTGTTATTTAATGTTAAAACCCTTAATAACTTACAAGCTATCTTTACTATTTTTGAAGTAACATGATATAGTTGAACAATATTATTATATACCTATATATACATCCTTATTTCTGACAAATGCTATTTTTTAACCGACTTCGAAAATGAGGAGGTTCTCAATTCGTCTCAAAATTCGTCATAACTTTTGACTGGGCGAAGCGATTTTAATTATTATTTTTATATTTGAAGGCTGGTGTATTAGTCCCATTTTAATTTGGTCCAGTTCTGACAGTGGTACCCATGAGAAAACCATATAAGTCTAAAATTGTTGTAATTGACGTCGGTTTTACGGTGCTGGCAATATTATATTCTAGTTTGAAGTTAGATTAGGCTCTGAACTTAATAGTCTTATCTATTTTGTAATTATTTCTTTTTTTAATTAAAGATTATTTTTATATCCACGTGTAACAAAAAGTTACACGAGTGTAACAATTTACAATGAATATGCATCAATTAATTACCTGATATAGTTGAGCTAATTTATGATACGATAACAATAATGTTGCTGATAAGTAAATAAACTACATGTTTTCTATTTGCCATAGTATGCTCGTATTATGTGAAAAATTTAGTTCAGGGGTGGGTCGAATAATTATTATATTATTTCATAATTATTTGAAATACAGAACTTTATTTAATCTGATACAAGAAAATGTCGGTAATTTGCTACGAATAGTCTTTGTGTTTATCCATACTTTGCATGCGTATTCCATAAATGCAAAAAATTACTTATTTTTTTGTAACGCAATTATTGATAATATTTATATGGAGGTATGGATGCTCAATTAACCGTTTCATTTACAGAATCGCACATTCAAACGAAATGTGCACTAATACATAAATAAAGGACTAGCCGAAACACAATGCAAGTTTCAAGTTTCTTTGCCTTATTAAGGAGAAACAATTGCTTTCCTAATTTCCATACAAAATTAATATGGCTTATCTTAAATATTTTAAAGTTTTTAACTATTTTTATAGAAAAATCATATCTAAAACACTTAAAAGCATGTTTGTTGGCGCCCATTTTGAAAAAAATGTTGTATCATTAAACATAAATACAAATAAAATATTAGTTTAAAAAAAAGGTGCCATCAAACATGCATTTTAATGTTTTAGATATGATTTGTCTATTATAATAAAAAAAACTTAATAATATTAACACAAGTTATATAACGTTAGTATGAAAACATGGCGTTCGGGAGTCTACCTTTAATCGCAATAAATAAAGCAAACATCAGAATTGCTTTGCAAAACTTATATCGTGTAAATGGACCTTAAGTTTCTCTGCAACAAGCACTCGGAAATAAAAAAAAAAACAAATTCCAACCAAAAAGTATCGTCCTCATAGTGCCAAGTATCAAGCCCTGTATTTTCAGTAACAAGTTGTATTTATCACATAGCGGTTATCACACGTACACCATTGTATTGCTGAATAATTATCAGCTAATAAGCGTGACCGAGAATCGAACTTGATATCGGTACACTACCAATGCCAATTACAAGTGGTAATTTAATGATAGTCTTAATACCCATTAAGACTAACAAAAATAATTGTTTAGATAATTTTATGACGTTTAGTTTAGTTTTAAAGCTATCGGGGACATCTATCAAGAAATTTTCTGTATGGAAGAATTGATGTCGGAAGTCTATTCCGTACCCTGGAAATGTATGGCCTTCATACCACTAGGGTATGAAAAATAGTACACGACCTAATGATTTTCTAGCTCTTTCGGCACCATGTCGTCTATATACTGTACAGGGGTAGTAAATTCAGGGCCTCATCTCACCATCAAACTGGCACACAGTTGTGCAAGCACTACTATTTGGCGTGTGGTTAATGGTGAGATGGTGGTGTTCTCGCCCTTAAGGTCGTACAGACCCATCAATCTGTGTCCATTGAGTATCTGTCCTGACGAAAATTATTAAGTGCTAAGTAGTAAAAATAAAGTTGCTTAAGATCGAATAAACGTAATAGCAAAAATCTATAACGCAATTGATTAATTACCAAACCTATTCTAAGCGTTAATTATACCACAAAGTACAAAAAAGCCATACAAACAAACACTATAACTGGAGGCAAACAAAAGGCGGCGTATCACCCAATCTGGCAGCGTGCTATTCTGGCGCGCATCGGTGAAAAACGTGAAAAGTGACCGAGATAGCGTGAAAAACGCGAAAAGTGACCGAGATAGCGCGGGTTTGGCCGACGATACTGTCCCGCCTACGGCCCGATTGTTACCGGACTTGTGCACTAAATGTTGGCCTAAAGGATTATTTGCTATAATAATCAAGGTTCGGGTGAGGTAAACTACAACAAATATGGATACACGGCAGTATGACAGAAAGTTCGCAAAACAAAAGGAGACCTTTCAGAAAAGAGACTAGCCACAAAAAATTTCAATAACACAAGAATTTGTTTCAATACTTACTTAAACTTAAACTTGGACGACCGGATGGCGGAGTGGGTAGTGTACCTGCCTGCGATGCCGAGGTCGTGGGTTCGATTCCCACTTGAGACAAATCTTTGTGTGCATGAACATGGGGGTTTGTCTTAGTCTGGGTGTTTCTATGTATATTATGTATGTATTTACAAAAAAAAAAAAAGTATATATGTATTAGTATCAGTTATTCTATTACCCATAGTACAAGCTCTGTTTAGTTTGGGACTAGATGGCGTTGTGTGTGAGTTGTGAAATATTTATTAAAATATTTATTATTATTTATTAAAAAATTAGAATCAATTTTCGAATAGAGCTGGTTTTTCTTCAAGTACGTACGTAGCACACTCTAGATCTCTCGATAAAGTTGTTCTGCATAAAACTGCACATTTTTTACATTTCTAACATTGCTTTAGGTGCCTGCTAGAATCTATTATACTTCTTACCCTTTCATAGTAAAATATAGCAGCTGCATTTCACAAATTAACTTGGTACACCAATAAATTCACGCTCAATGCGCAAAAGTATTAACTCAACCTAGATATAGAGGCACAGCAGTGTGACATTTAAGTCTGCAAAACAAAGGACTCACCAATTAATAAACAATAAGTCATCTAATATTAATAAAACCGACGTGAGGTGAAAGACATTATTATTGAGAATACGGGTTACTCACGTTCAGTTCGAGATTCGACACGCGATTAATCGCCCAGTTGATGAATCTACGTACTAGATTTGAAACTAGTTGGCATATCCCGGTTAAAATAACGTGAGTAACCCGTATTCTCAATAATAAAAAGTCTTCTAACAACGGAAAGATAACCACTTCATTTCAATACCAAAGGTAATTTTCTAGAAAGTTAGAATCAATTCCTCGTCATAAAAACTTAGCTATCGAGCTGGTTTCCTTGAACAGTACGTGTGCAGTTCACTCTAGATCCCGCGATAACGCTGCTTTGCATAATACTGCAGATTTTTTTCAACATCGCATACGTATAAACTTTGTGCGCTAATACTAGGGTGGGTGGTCTGAGCTTATGAGATTAGCGGGTAAGAAACATAAGGATTGAGAAAACAACAAGGAAATGATCAACCGTCCAAGAAAATCTTAAATGTTTCTAACTTTTTTTACAAAAAAATGTCTACTCTGGTAACGGTTGGTTTCTTAAACTGCTGACCTAAAGAGTTCGGTTTAAGTTCAATTTTCACAGTGGTTGAAGGCAATAGAATTCGTATTTTATGCATTATAAATAAAATAGATTGTCACCTTTGTCGAGGCTTTGCTTTAGGGTAATACAAACTTGACGCTTTGCGTATGATATCTACTGCTATATATACGTGTAATCATAAAATACTTAGACAACTTACACAATATCTATGTGTGAAAAATTGTACTGTAAGTGTTCTTCTTCTATGATTCTAAAATGTTATTGATGCTGTAAGTTTACCTAACAAAGAAACATTTCATGGCCACGCATCCTCTACTCCTCCAATATACATTTTTATTTGACTTGTTCTCTCTACGTTACTTAAAATCAAGTGACAGTAAAAAAAAAATAGTCCAATTTTTACTATTACCTGCTTCCGCTCATAACTTAACCCGTATGGGTCAATCACGGGTCACGACCCACAGTCAGCTCGTAATGATATTATAATGTAATTTAATTCGCTTTTTTCTCTTCTAGGTAAGTAGGCCATCTGACCCATTACTACCCAGCCCTCGACATCAACACAGGTATTGTATAAATTAATTCAAATTATAAACTATTGCGACTGCAAAGTTTTAAGAAATCATGTCGAAACACGTTGAGGGAAAACGTACAGTGGGCCAAGCAGTTAGGTATGCAGGGCAAAAACTTTCACGTCACAATGACGACTAACTACACTAGATAAGCATGTGCGTGTTACATATTTAATAAGTGTAATATACCCACTAATTTAGGTGTTTAACTCACATGTATAAACTAGTGTAGTCAGTCTTCACTAACACTTTGAAGTTTTTGCTCTGCATGACTAACTGCTTGGCCCACTGTACAACCAACAAATCCAATGATCTACACTGTACTTCACACCTTCATTACCCAGAGATGTATCATACCCACATTTCACTAGTTATGTAGTCCCGTGCGGTAGAAGGTAAGCCAGCCTCAAGAATTTTCCTGAGGCTGCTCTACTGGACCTTTCGGCCTCTTCTCGTGATAAGTAGGGTTAGACTCCCCGTAAGGGGCTTTGCGGTATCCCTTGCTGCGCAGGGGACCTCCTGGGTCCGTGGCCGGTTAGAGAGAGGGCTCTAGCTGGCCAGCACACGGACTCAGAGACGGGCGACGGCACACAGTGTCATGTGCCGTCGCGAACCGCGGGCAGACCGGGCGAGAGAGTCGCCCCGGGAACGTGCTATTGGCGGTATGCAGAGGGGCACCGGAGAGTTCTGTTAGACATCCCGGAGCCCCTCGACACGCATCGAGGCCGGACACCGAGGGGGGTTTTAGTGAGTCGTCGGAGTCCCGGCAACCTCACATACCCTCGTCGCACCCTTTTCCTTGCGGCGAGGTATCTTGTTGAAGATTTCCCCCCTCGAAAAAAAAAAAAAAAAAAAAAAAAAGGCCCTAGTCTACCGCGCTGGCCAAGTGCGAATTAATAGACTTCACACACCCTGGAACACTTATTAGACACTCTTAGGCATGAAGGTTTCCTAACGATGTTTTTCTCCACCGTAAGCGAGTAAAAATAATATATATTCAAAAACTTCGGAAAATCGTAGCTTTAAGATTTATTGTTGTGTGTTGAGACCTTTAATTTCGCACGAAGCTTTACGATTTATTGTTGTGTGTTGAGACCTTTAATTTCGCAGTCCGACGGTGTCCCACTCGGCTATCGCTGCGGTTGCATTTACCACTTACCATTACTGATATATGTAACTAGCCGATGTAATCTCGACTTGGGACCAAAACATAACAGGTGAAGTGTGAGTGTTGTATACCTATGACACATCCTTCTGGATAATATAGGCGTGACAGTTTTCATTTCAGAATTCTGACAATCGCTACAATTCAAGATAATTCGTCAAAGCGACACTAACATTATTTTTATTTGAGAAGTCAGACATTATCACACACACATTCTAACTTCTAAATATATGTAAGTGTCGGGTGGTTCGGGGTGAGAGGGTATGCGGTATGAGGTACGGGGGGTGGAGTACGGAGGGGAGGGGGGGGACGGTACAAACACAGCAAAAGTTCACGTCCGTCTTATCTCATCTGTTTGACGGATTCCTACCGACAACGCTGCGTATTCATATTTTGTACAGGGTAGGTTAAGATTCAGATGTTGAAGATTAGAAGTGTTGATCTGGCACGGTTTCAGTTGTATTCGTTTTTTGGTGGAGAAACTTTTAATAATTAAAACTCAATGAAAATGCCTCCTAAGAATTAAAATACTTGTTGGCACGATGACGTAGTTCAAGTAGACATCTTACGTCTACGTCTACTTGCATAGCAGATACTTGCAGGCGCGTTTGTAGTGTAGTTATTCGTAGCAGGATTATGCGGCATCCCATGCTCGCATAACAAGTATTTGAATGAAAATTAGTTATATATGTTCTTCGTTTGTTATTGTTTTTGAGTTTTTTTTTGAGTTCGTATTTATTACGAGTTAGGAAATTCACAATAGCAACACCGAGTTGGATTTGTGCTCGGTGGATGACGATGGGCTCACTCCCTATCCCATGGCAACTAAACATAACAGGTGTAAAATGAGGGTGTTGAACACCTCTGCCATACCCTTTTGGGTAATATAGGCGTGATGTTATGTTATGTTATGTTTAATATGAATAAATAAACAACAATATCTCTACATCCACACACTACTCTTCACCGCCCAAGATCGTCGACTCTCGCTACTGATAACGCGGGCTATTTAATCACAGATAACATCTGTAGGGCGGGCGGCGCCTTATCACCGCCCGCGGCCGCCTTATCACCGCCCGCCCAACCTTATCGCTCCCGTATATAAATTCTTATCCTACGTTTCAAGGACGGCGCCTTATTTTCTTGATACTTTATGTTCACTTCAATAAAATTTGAGGAATGTTTTGTTTTAGATTTATGGATTGGTTTTGCTTTTTTTTAGGATTTAGGGCGCCTAGATAAAGAAGATTCTTCTTGTATTTGTTTCTGCTTTGTATTTTTCCTTCAAGAAGTTTATGAATAAGTTCATCAAAGAAATCGACACCACTTGTGGTTTATTTTTCATATCCAACTTTGTACAAATCATCTGAACATTTTGTAGACTTTTTATACTAAAATTGTCTTAATAGTAATAAATAAATTATGAATAATGAAGTGTTTTGAAAATGCCACGTCGATTCGCTATTGTTTTCAAGGTTAAAAACCAAGCTGTTTGGTAATAATAGACAATGTGATGAGTACCCATGGACATCTTCTACTTCGCGTATACTTTTAGAAACGAATTTAAAGATACCGTAACCTAGAAGAAATGTTCAACATTGTGAACTATAATATACATCATCACGCTTATACCTAGAAGGGTGTAGCAGAGGTGTACAACACCCACATTTCACCTGTTATCACCTGGCCTATCGCCATCCACCGGGCACAATTCCAACTCCGAGCTGCCATTGACAATTTTCCCACGTAAAGTTCACAAATAACACTTTGCTACAGGAATCGAACCTGAGACCTTCCTGTGCGAGGCGCATACGCTAACCATTAGACTAATTAGGCAGTATACATAATATACATGGTGGTAAAAAATGCTCAATCTCTGAAAAGCTAACGGTACGTTATACAGACACGAAGCTCAAAGTCCACATAGTTGCTCCTCGCTATCTAGTTATCTGTACCATATAAATCGTTGGTGATCTCTATCTAGCGATTTACAGAGCTTTTTATCGTTATTATTTATTAGATAGCCATAGTTGGGAGTGTCGAGGTAGCTTTGGGTAGATTAAATGATTTGGTGGAATGATATTGCTCTAGTAAAGGCGTGTGGAAGTACTAAATATAAAGTACCACAGCTTCTTCTCATATAAAACGTTTTTTCCTAAGGTCAGTTGTTAGAATTCGTACGTTTTTAGGGTTCCGTAGTACCTACAAGGAACCCTTATAGTTTCGCCATGTCCGTCTGTCCGAGGCATAGCGACGAAACCGTTGGTGCTAGAAAACTGAAATTTTGCATAAACATGTATGTTAACTATACAAAGAAAGTCGTAGAATAAAATTTGGAAAAATATTTTTTTTTCGGGTAGCTCCCCTACATGTAAAGTAGGGATGTTTTTTTTTTTGTCGCCTACCCCATAGTGTGGGGTATTGTTAGATAGGACTTTTAAAAACGTTCAGGGGTTGCTAAGACAGTTTTTTGATTTAGAGATCCGTTTGCGAGATAATTAACTTTAAAAAGCAAATTTTTGTTCGAGTAGAGCGTTCCCCCCCTCCCCTCTAAAAGCTAAACTACTGGATCCCAAAATCTGAAAAAAATTGTGTCGGTAGTACATGTAATGAACTTTAAAGGAAGTTCACTTCATTAGTTCAAGAGGAATAGGGGTCCGAAATGTCAGATGCAGTTACTCAGAATATTTCGTTCAAAATTCTTGAAACATAAATAAACATACATAATACATATATAAAATCACGCCTTTATCCCACGGGGGTAGGCAGAGACGATGGAACGCCATGTGCTTTGCTCAACATTCATACATCCTTTGAAAGTAATAATGACTTGTATGAAGATGTTACTTGTTTAATACAGATAGTAAATCCCTTTTAAGTCGAAATATGTTGTTACGACTAGCTACGGAACCCTACTGCGCGTGGCCCGACACGAACTTGGCCGGTTTTATTTACTACATAAACCTGATAGAATTAATAATGATGGCGAATGATTCGAATCCACGACCTCTCGATCGCAAGTCCGATGCCTTATCAATTGCGCCACGGCTGCTGTGCCATTGGCGATAGACTCAAATTTATCACATGACTTGCTTGGCATAAAATCCGATGGCCCCAGTGTGGGGCAGAGGGCATCCACAGTGACTCTCCATCTCGAGCGGTCTTGAGCGTCGCGTTTGATTCCGCTCCACGTCTTGCCGATTTTTTTTCCCCCGTCCAGTAGGTACAGTGCGTCGCCAGGTTTGGGCGACTACGCTTTCGCTTTCCTTTAGGGTTTCAATCCTAAATATAACAGGTGAAATGCGGCTTAGGCTCTACAGGCGTGAACTTTTTATGTTTCACTTTCACCTACATACCATAACCAAAATAACTCCTTTAACTCATTTCCAATCTCTACTCATGTTATTACGTTTCCCATCGATCACATCTCTGCACTAAACCTTCAGTAGTCGAAGGATAAAAACTGTTTGTGCCGTATCTTTGAGAGATAGTGGTTTATGACTTTGCTGACAAACATACCGATGGATAGGTAGGTAAACAATTATTGATGATGTCACTTTTTGGATCTTATATTCTCAAGAACGTTTCGATTTGTGTAGGGTTGTACAAATTTGCTAAAAGTGAGTCAATACTTCATAATTAATTAAAATATATTTTTGGATCTTGATGTTTTAAATCAAAGTTCTTACAGTTGATATAGTTATTTATTTTTTCTTTAAGCTTTTGCACAACATTTGTGACAAAGGCGGACTTAATACCGACGGCATTTTCTACCAGTCAACCCTTAGGGTGGTGCAGAGATAATTGGTAGGTGCTTAATATAAAAGTAAGAATAATTACTTTATTGTATAATAAGTCAAAATAATACACATACTAGACTAAATTATGTACTTCATGAATAAATATCTATACATTGCTTAGTGATTAACAATTTAATTACTGTGTGGTACTCTGTAAGTGATACTACAGCCTTTGGCCTTCGACTATTGTTTAACGCCATATCAAATTCATATTACATATTGTGACTGGTTAAGGAAAAGATTGTGAGGAAATCAATACATGTGTAGTGTAGGTAATAATCTTCATGGATATCTTGTGTTTGCTGAAACATACAATGTATGAACGTTACGAGATACAATCAACATAAATAATAGCAGCCCTGTATTTAATACATGTCCCACTGCTGGGCTCGGGCCTCTTCTCATGATGAGAAGGGTTAGGCCATAGTCCACCACGCTGGCCAAGTGCAGATTGGTAGACTTCACACGCCCTCGAGCACTTTTTTGGTTTTCTCAGGCATGCAGGTTTCCGCACGATGTATTCCTTCACCGTTAGCGAGCGATAACTTATATGACAAATACACACATATCTTCGAAAAGACGAATCTTAACGATTTATTGACAGAGGTGTGTGCCGTGGGTTCGAACCCGAGACCTTTGACTTAGCAGTCCTACGGTCTCCGACTCGGCTATCGCTGCTTCCCATAACATATATAATATTACCCACACTTCACCTGTTATGTTTAGGTCCCATTAGATATTTTTACCACATGGTCAACCTCTCACTATCTACGGGGCACAATTTCAGGATTACGGGCGGTTTTTCAGATCGGCCACTTTTGTGGATGCCGTAGTCGGTTTTACCAGTTTTACTATGAACGCCAATAACTTGCTTAAATCTAGTATTTAAAGAGCTACATAACTTTACTTTCTAATATACTGCATGTGGTTTTGCGACAAAAAATACATAATGATAAAACGGTATAACGTCAATAAAAAAACAAACTAATGATCGGCCTCGTCGACTAGTCGCCCAAAATTATAAAAGTTTGCAAATATCTTTACTATTGATAGGTACTGATAACTAAAAAAAAAAAATTTTACTGTTTATTTTAAAGACAAATTGCAAGTTGATTTACATTTTATAACACTATATAATCTTAAAATTAAAGATTGTTATAGCTAATATTATTTAAAAAAAGTAGTATTATATAAGTGATATCAAGTCGACAATTCCAGAACCCTCGCAAATAGTTTTCAACAATCTACAATTCAAAAAACTACACATACACACCACAAATTCGTCGTGCATAAAATGTTAATAAAACACCCTATCTATTTCCTGTTGGTTAAGATACGGATTGTATCGCGCTAATTAGAATTATCGTAGACCAATTATTTATAAGTACAGCTTATCGGTACAGCCATTGTGTTAAGTTTTCTGCGTGACACACGGCTAGGGCGTTCAGCCAGCTAGTTCGATAACAAGCTGGTAATTAATTGGGTAGTTTTAATTGCGTTCTGTTTGGCAATCGTCGTGAATCTGATAAGGGTTTACCATATAACATTCATATGGTTGCCAGTCGATGGATGGTATCGCCATTTTATTGTGGCTTTCTAGGAATCTTTCTTATCCGCATTCTAACAGGTATTTTAAACGTTTGTGTCTAGAATGTTTCTTGGTCCCTTCGCTAAATTGAATAGAAATAGAAAATGTTTATTTGGATGACGGAGAGAACTGTATTGCCTTGGAGCCTATTGCTTAACAATAATTATTATGCACGTGCGAAGTCTACCATCACAATCTTGGTCAATGTAGTGGACAAAGGCCTTATCCTTCTTATCATAAGAAGAGGTTTAAGCCCAGCAGTGGGACATGCATTCATGAATGCAGGGCTACAACAATTATCGTAAACAGCTCAGGTTGTAACCAAAACCTTTTAAAGGCCAAAACAAAGCTACGGCGTGCGTACGGACAAATTCTAATAAAATCTTACCTTATAAAAAACTAGGTCAATTATAATAAACATATGAATTAGTATGCATTGCACAGGGCTTTGCAGAAATATAGGTGAGCGTTTGTAATCAAAAGTGGTGCAGCAATTAATATTATTTAAATTATTTTTGCACAAACTAATTAAAGCCCACTAGAAGCACGCGACGACATTTGAAAACTTAAAAAAAAATCAGATTGTAGCGTTTACTTGCATAGAAATCATGAATTAGATCTTTCAAGTCGATGTAGAAGTGGAAAATTTAATAATCATGATTTGGTTGATGTTTTTTTTTGTTTAGTAACTTGTACTATCAAATTAACTGCTTCATCAATTTTCATGTTTAATTTAAACACTATTGTAAAACTTTATTTTAACACAATGCTGATTATACTTGGATTCAAAAGTACAATATTGCGTACATTTAATTATTATTTAGAAAATTATTGACTCGTTTTAGTAGAGTTGGAACAATTTATACAACTAAAAAAGCTGAATCGAGCTGGAAATTGTTTTAATCAATTATTGACTTATATACAAACTGAATAATTTAAAAAAGAAATGAAAAAGTGGGCACCAACAAACATGCATTTAATTGTTTTAGATATGATCTGCCTATAAAATAAGATGAAAATTTAATAAGATTAAAGTTAAATCCATACTTTTGCATGGGAAACAGCAAATCAATTGTACCCTATTAAAATATATTTATACGACCCAAAGTTATCTTGCCTAGAAATTCATCATTTAATAAATCAAATTCATTTTATAGTCTCCAGCTTCACAAATATGTTGTACATCTTAAAACAACGTAAGTTCATATACACATACACTGCACATACTGGGGTACATCATTATATACATTGTTTTTCCTTGACACACAAACTTAAATAATAAATTACTGCATTAACTACTGTGTTCTAGATGTTTTATCAAGAAGATAGTATGCGTCACTTTCTCAAGGGTCTTGTTCGTGATAGCAGTAGGAAGTAGATACTTTTTATGTATTAATGTGAACTTGTGCTAATTTGTATCTGATAGATCCATTCAGTTCAGAAATGTACTTACTTAAAATTTGAACATATTTCAAATTTTAACCAAGTTCGTTCATCAAAAAGTATCCCTTCTAATAAAATTTGTGGTTCATTATATCTACACTTCTCTACCATCTTTCAAAGAACTCCTCTCAGCGTAAAAAACCTTATTTTTAGTCCGAAAATAATCAAATAATCAGCATAGAACATTCAAAGTCCGCCATTAAACTCGTACTAGCACATCAATTGCGCGCCAACGCCTGCACCAAATATATGGCCCATAAAAATGGTAATACTGTAATGCAAGAGCACTATTTTCTTGTATGTAATTTGCCATTTGGGCACTAAAATTGCTGGATTTGTGGCCCAAGGATTAAGAGAATAGCGATCGTGAAATATGTGGCGCAATCGGAATTAGAATTTTATGTCTTTTGTGTGTTAGATTTAACTATTGTTTTCAAGCGTTTTTTTAAGCGTCTGTTATATTTATTTCAAATTAGACTTCATTGTTGTTAAATGGGCTTGTAATTTTAACAGCCTCGTTTAGGTTACGTTGGGTTTGATTCCCAGGTTAGGGAAAAGTGGTGTTAGGCATTTATTAATCAGGAAATTCTTAAATTTCAGCGTGGAGTTTGGAATTGTTCTCCGTGGACGTTTGTCAACCTCTTTTCTTAAAGGACCTTAAAAATAACAGGTGTGGCTTATACAAGTTTGCCACACCCTTCTTAGTAATGTAGGAAAAATGTTATGCTATTTTGTTTAATGAAATTTTTGATTAACCTAATACCGCTGCCGCTTATAACTTAAACGCTATATCGTAAACTGTTCATTTGATTGCAGTATATTTGAAAAATGTTATGTTAATGTGACGTATACGCTGTATAAGTGCATACACGACACGACCCCGATACGATCACGACACGACGCCAAACGGGTAAATGCTATATAATTGAGAATGGTTTTTCGAGTTTATTCTTTAAAATTTGAAGCAATTTTTAAGGATATCCTGTTATTACCGGGTATAAGAGAAATAATCTTAAAGTAATGAACATGGAGATTTGTCTTGGTCTGGGTGTTTCTATGTACAATAAGTATGTATTTAGAAGAGAATAATTATTTGTATCAGTTATTCTAGTAGCAATAATTCAAGCTTTGCTTAGTTGGAGACTAGATCACAATGTGTAAATCTTGTGTTATATTTATTTAATTATTAATAATGTTAAACTCACCAAAATAGTATTTATGAGTGCACAGTTGGCGTAGCGGTTAAAGTGGTCGCCTCGCCGCTTTCAACTATGCTGGTGTTGTGGGTTCGATCCCCACATGGGACAAATCTTTCTGTGATTCGCAAAAAGATTTGTTCTGACTCTGGGTGTGCTTTGTGTGTGTGAAATGTATGTTTGTGAACGCTCCCGCGACACAGGATTGATTCCTAGTGCGGGCGTCTTTTGAAAAAAAAAAGACATAACATAACGTCACGCTTATATAATACAGAAGGCAGAGTTGCCTTACACCCACACTTCATCTGTTATTTTTATCGGGAACTTTATATAAAGTATTTAAAATACCTATACTTAAATAGGCTTATTGATCTGAATTAAATAGGTTTTAGTTATCGAGTCATGTGACTAGGTATATGATTAATTATTACCTTTTTGAATTGTATATGGTATGGGTATGTGGTCAATTTATAATAACAACATACATACATACATGTCACATATTATTTGTGACAACATCACTCCTTTAGTACTCTGAAGGGCCTGGCAGAGTTGTATTACAGCCGCACTACACCTGTTATAAAAAAAAACATTTATTTCGAGTAACAAGACCCATATGAAAAAACATCAAAAACAAAACAAAACATTACAGTTTCACACAAATTATTTTACAGTTATAAAACAATAAGGCACATTAATTCAACTCATTTGAATAGAAAAACATAAAATAAATTAATCAAATTGAGATTTTAAAATATAATATTAATTTCAAATAAAAATTAAACAAGAATAAAAATAAAAGTAAAATAAAATGTCATTAGTTTAAAAATAAAATTACACTAAATAACATTCATAGTCATTTATCTTTAAAATAAAATATATTTAAAATTAAAAATTAAAAGCGCCTAACAAATGTTATGTTTAGGTACCATAGCCTATCGCCATCTACCGGGCACAAATCCAACTCTGTGCTGCTATTGACAATTTCCTTACCGAAAAATCCCAAATAAAAATAATATTTTTGCCGGAAACGGGAATCGAAGGTGAGAGGTGCATGTGCTAACCAATCTAGACCAACGAAGCAATACCTACGAGTAAATTATGTCTTTGCTCTCTGATTCTAAATTGCGTTTGACTCCTGCTGGACATAGCCTTCAACTTACAACAAGGCCTGAGCCTTACACATCCTTTTAATCTGAGCAAAAACTTAATTTTAAAACAGAAAAGCACGATTTACAGATGCCAAGCTCCCGTCCTGATTTCCCAACGGAAAAGCAAGATTCCTACTTAAAAAAATGTGATATAATAGTTGAAAAGTTTACGATAATCGTGCCAGTAAATAGCTTCCAATAAAGTATGTATCCGGGCTATCGAGGCGGCTTGCCAAAACGTCGAAGCGGTACGTTCTCTTGTGCCAAAAAAACGTTACAACTTATACGTTTTGCATTATGGACTTAATTATACATGTGTAAAGGCACTACGGTTGTCTGAAATAGTTATTTATGCAACAGAGAGCAAAGTTCGTATTTTGCTTCGAGTATGATGCAAATTATGAGTCCCGAATAAGCGAAAGATTCTATACATAATCTCTATATAGAATTTTGAGCGTAGTGACTCGTGTTGCACATTTTTCACCTCAGCAGCTCGAAATAGTACCCATAGTACAAGTTCTGCTTTGTTTGGGACTTGATGACGTGGTGAGAAA
This sequence comes from Hypena proboscidalis, assembly GCA_905147285.1. Taxonomy (NCBI): domain Eukaryota; kingdom Metazoa; phylum Arthropoda; class Insecta; order Lepidoptera; family Erebidae; genus Hypena; species Hypena proboscidalis. The sequence continues at coordinate 21,307,179 of LR990130.1, forward strand.
GATGTGACATTTAAAATAAACTCAACTTTACTTTGAGCGTTAACAAAACTCGAAGCAAAATCGAGTTTTGATCACTGTTTTCATACACCAAAAAACAACTTTTTAAGCTGCTGAAATTAGAAATATATTACCCCAATATGTATAATCTTGGTTGATTATGATAAAAGCGATTGTTTTTCGCTATTAATACTTAACTAAAAATGGTGACTCCGAATCCAGTACACATAATTAGGTACTTTTTTTTTGGTAAGCACTTAGAATTTAGGGTAAAACAACACATAGTCTCTAAAATAGCATTTTACTAAATTAATATCAATTGGAGGACAAAATAATTCGAATGAATGATTTTAATTCAGTTTTTTTTAGTTGCATCCCGCAGCTTCACCCACTTTATGTGAATAACACTCACTCACTTCGGTCTTGTATCTACAAAAGCGTAACAGACAGACATACAGACAGAACCTTTGGCATTTAAAGCATTGACAATGATACAAATAAAGTATCACCGGACATGATTGCCATACAAATGTATACTCGCAACATTCTTGCACTACAACAAATAGAATAAATTAACCGTCCACGAAAAGTGTCTCCGTTTATCAGATAAAGCTCCAATACTGAGGTCCGCTTTTATTTGATAAGATTATATCCGTATATTTTTAATTCTCTGATAGATTATCTCCTGATGGCTTTGGCGCCAACTAATGGACATGGGGTAGCTTCGGGTGTCTTCGGAAAGCTTCGGATAACTTCGGGTGCTTTCGATAACGTGCGCAAACGTTGATATCGGTGTTATTTTTATTCCTTTTTCCGTTAATTATTTAATTTATTTTACATTCATAAAGATTTATAAATTTTACATAAATAAATAAAATTTAAGTGTCTGTTTTTAATGTCAAAATAACAATGTTTTTTCAAGCTGGTATAATTGTTTGCGCGATCTTTACTAAAATTCAGTTTTTGATATTTTGTATGTCTGTCTGTTTGTAACGGCTAATCTTCTTAATGGCTGGATCGATTTTAATAAAATTTAAGACGCAGGTTACTGACTACAAGGCGCGTAACATAGGGCATTTTTTTTTATGTACCTAACATGCAGACGAAACTGGGACTGAAACTTAGTTTAAGTTAATTATTAACTTTTTCCGGTGTGCAGAAGGTCGCAGATTCAAATTCTTTGAATATTTATTAAACCAACACAAAAGCCAGATAGTCAAATTTTGTTTACAGTACCCCAAAAAAAAACAAACCACAATACTCTCTGACCTTTTCCCTACTTCCCACCACCTTACCTGCAACCTGCACTCACCCAAATCTGCAATCTGACGTCATTAATCTAAGGCTATCTGCACACGAGCTCGCAAATTTCAACCCACAAAAAATGTTAAAAGCACGTCTAGATGAGGCGGTCGTTACAACCGATAGCTGCAGGTAGATACGCGATACTGCGATTGTGACGTAATAATCTGCAGAATGTGCCGTAAACAATAATTGTTAATGAGGTTTATTTATAGGTTATTATTTTTATTATTATTATTATTATTTATTTAATTTATTTAACACTTTATTGTACACAAAAGATTACAGAAAAATAAACATATTACAGTAAGAGTATACAAAAGGCGAGCTTAACTCAGTGCTTGAGTTCTCTTCCAGCAAACCTAGAGCAATAGAGGAGACGATGATGCCATAGAGGGCAAGATAAGTATACAACTTAAGTAGAAAATACAAAAGATAAATATAACTACATATACATAACATATACATACATAATATTATATATTATTATATTTTTGTTAGTGTGTCCCGCTAAAGTTAAAACTAAACGCTTTACTAGTCCATCAGCCAGTTGTATAGGGAGCTCCTTACTGCGCGGGAGTAACTTTTTTTTATGTATTACCCACTTGCAGTGGTTTATCAGTAAAAATATATTGATCACTGAGATCGGTTTTTAATTAAGAAATATTTATGTTGCTTTTATTAACGCCAAAGTTTTTGTTGTACAGTTATAAGTGTATCAAATGCTATCTATAAACAATAGTGCATACTACCTACCGTATGTACCTACCGAATTATTTTATTAACACGATTATATTAGCTTCACCTGTATGTATGTATGTATGTATGTATGTATTATGTATGTAACCGACTCCTTTGGACTCGATTTTGACCCACTTCAAACGGACAGATTTAATTTAAATTTTGCACACCTGTCAAAGATCGCTGACAATGCAATAATTCGATAAAAAAAAATTAAAAAAAAATTAAGAAAACGCTCTTATAAATAAACCAAACTAAAAAGTAGAAAATAAATAATAGTTTAAAAAACTAAAAACACGCTTTTAAAGTTCTTCTAACTAAAAAGTGAAAAATAATTCCTAATATAAGCTAAAAATGGTAATGAACAAAAAATACTAGTATTATTGTGAAAAGGTGGGGGGCGCTCTGTGCCATATTTTTCGTCTATCGAGCAACCCTTAAGTTTTTTTAAACTATTATTTTTTTATTTTATATATCAGTGCCAAGTTTTTGATAGGCGTTTTTTAGCCTGGTAAAAACACAGTGTATAATTGTATGTACTTAGTGTAACAACAGTTATTACAATTTCAATAGGTAATTTATGCCAATAAAGAAATTTTAAAACTCAAACTCAGTTGTATAGGGATCATGATACTTAGGACGCGCTTTTGCGTGTATTATTTTTTTCTTTTCGTAAAGACCTTTAAAATAACATAACATAACATCACGCCTATATTACCCAGAAGGGTATGGCAGAGTTGTCTAGACCTACATTTCACCTGTTATGTTTAGGTCCCATGGGATAGAGAGTGACCCTATCGCAATCCACCGGGCACAATTACAACACCGTGCTACTATTGTGAATATTCAGACGTAAAGTTCACAACTCACTTTGACCTCAGGATGAGAGGCGCATACGGTAACCACTAGGCCTTCGAGGCAGCCTTTAGAAATGTTATCCATTTTTTTACTTGCCATCGTGGTGAAAGGATTAGCCAATTCGCTTTAGAGAACTCGCAAATTGCCCAGGGTGCGCCACTTTTAATGATTTATTTCAGTTGTATAGATTCCTACTTATAGTTTTATTATTAACCATTGGTTTCCACAGTTAAATAAATAAATAAATTTGTATTTTTTACTTTAGATAGAACGCCAGAAGCAATTACACTATCCAATGGTCCCATTGACAAGGCCAAATACACACATTCACTTACACAAGCACACCCAGTCTCAGAACAAATATTTGTAAATCACACAAAGATTTGTCCCATGTGGGGATCGAACCCACAACACCAGTGCTGAGGAGAGCGGCGAGGCAACCGCTTAAGCCACTACACCACACGTGCAGACAAGAATTGAGAATCTTGCTAAGAGCACGTCTTGATAAAGCGGTCGGTCGGTAGCTAGATACGCGATCCGGTGATAGTGAATTGCAACTGACTACAGATTAAGTGCTATTTACAATAACTGGTATATGATTAAAATTACAATTTTAAAAAAAATACTGGATTTTAGATTTTTTATTTAGCAGTAATGTGTGTGCAGCTTAAGTATTTTTGGAAAGTTACAGCTGTATCTATATTATTATATGATTTTATCAAAATTTCTTTGACAACGTAACACACACCATAGCCGGTGACATATTAACTATAACAGCCTCATCCTTATCCGAACAACTTGAAGTTGTTTCACAAATAGTTACAAAAGTCGAGATACAATCAGCCACTGTAAACCACTCCATAATAACTAAATCAAACAAAACCATTAAAAAATAAATAAAACAAACTATTGAACACAAACACGAGAGTTTTAATAAACTGACAGTTTTAAAGATAGTAATCAAATAAAAGTCTCGTAGAACAATATTATCGATCGACGTGAAAAAGGGCGTAACTCACCATAAGAGCGAGCGAGACAGCAGATAAAAAAGCTAAGACTACCGACGCAGGCGCATCTACCAATAAACTCTGATGAGAACGATTGCACCGATTTATATCACATACATTGACGGTTACACTCGTTGTGTGACTCATACAAAAGAACAAAAAGAGCGATGGACTTTAAATTGTTTCGTTCAGTTTGTAGTATTGTGTTGGGCATTGTATTTGTTGTAACAAATAGCTTATTGTTTAACGTTTGAAACACTAAACGGTATGGGTATCGGTTCCGATCTGGTATTCGATTGTCGCCATTATTTTCTTGTTTATTGGGAGTTATAAATTTTGTCGTATTTGGCTTGTGCTGTGGGTGGGTTTGATTTTGTTTGTTTATTTATTATTAGTTATCGGATTTAGATTCAATTACCGTTACTTATTCAGGTGATAAACAACAATCAAATTCGATTTAAGTTGGGGATATCGGCACTTGATAATTGGTAGAAGTACCAAAGTGCCCAAGTTTAATATGCATTGTAGATTTTTGTAGATGCTGACAGAATGGACCGATTTTGATTGTTTTTTTATAATAACTTTTAAACTTTCGCGTTTCATATTTATTGATACAATTTTAACGGGATAAACAAAATATTTGGTGCCTGACGTTTCGACAAGGTTGCACTTTGTTTTTGTTTTTTTTTTTATCTTTAGCTAATGTGATTGAGATTTTTTTTTAAATAAAATATCGAAAATAATGACACAATTACATTGAGAATGGAAACTTTTGTCTGCTCCTTTCATTTCATTAAATTTTTCACTCCGTCGGGTTAATGTCAGGGCAATCAGGCTATTTAATATATTTTTTGTTACTTTTTAACAGACGGACGAACTGCCTGGATGGTGGTTAGCGTATGTACAGTGGGCCAACGAGTTAGCTATGCAGGGCAAAAACTTCTATGTTATAGTAAAGACTTACTACACCAGTTATGGATAAGTGAGTTACATATCTAAATAGTGGGTATATTACACTTATTAAATATGCAATTCACACATGCATATCTATTGCAGTCAGTTTTCAGTATGGCGTAGAAGTTTTTGCCCTGCATAGCTAATTGCTTGGCCCACTGTACCTCTTACTGCGTGGTCTCGGGTTCGATTCTCGGGCCGGGTAAAGTATCATTTGTAAACTTTTCGTCAGGAAATTCACAATAGCAGCACGGAGTTGGAATTGTGCTCGGTGGATGGCAAAAGGCTCACCCCCAATCCTATGGGACCTGAAACATAACAGGTGAAATGTGGGTGTTTTACACCTCTGCCACACCCTTCTAGGTAATATAGGCGTGATAGTACCCATCATCAACAAATAAATACTAAACATTGCCATCATTACCATTAATAGTCATCATACCATCCTCCTGGGTGGTACAAGTGGCATTTGTCACCGACTACCGCAATACACCCACCTCGATACCATCGCCGAACAAAGGCTCTCGTGTGCGTCCGTTTAACGCATTTGTTATAAGGTCACATAATATAAGATCGTGTTTCAGTTGGGCCCATCTTGGGGTTCCCGTAATTGAATAAAGGGGTATGGAGCGTCGTATGGGACTTTGGCAGATTTTGTTAACTTAACTTATTCTTCAAAAATTAGACAACGGGTCTAAATCGCGTAATTATTATAAAGGTAAATAAATACTTATGCTCGACGTTTAAAAATTGTGACGACCAAGTGAGGGTAGTGGACAATATCCGCGCTTCACGGAGACGACGCTGTTTTCACTAGTCAGCTCGTGACCACGAATGATGCAAGTCATTTCGAAACGTCGAGCATAGGTATTTATTTACCTTTATAATAATTACGCGATTTAGACCCGTTGTCTAATTTTTGAAAAATGTTCTAAGTTGCGAAAGTTTAAAAACATATATTATCTAATATTACCTTATTACTTAACAGGATTTTTTGGTAGAGTTATGTTTAGGAGATTATTCCTTTTTAAATGTCAAAAATCGTTATACTAATTACGGTTTTAAAATAGGAATATCTTTAATTAAAATCGTATTATTTTGATTAACGTACAAATTGATTGAAATTTTAGGGCATTGTATAAAATGGCAGATTATTGTAAGTACGTGGTATTATTATTTTCATGGGTAACATTTTAATTTGATTAATTTCTTAAATTATTATTACTTGCTTTGTAATAATAATTATAATGTTTGGTGACGTATTCGAGCGCCCCTTGCGGTTTTAGAAAATAAATGATTCGACTTTGACTTTGACTTTGAATGTTCTTTAAAAGCTAAAGTCAAAATTATCTAAATACCTTTATGATCCAATATTATTTATGCCTCGCTCAATTTAAACATCTGGTTTTGACAATCTTCACTTTGAAAAATGAAAGAAAAAAACATTTTATTATGTCCATTCCAAAATTGCCTGGAAGAGATCGCGTCAAGCGATAAGGCCGCCCTCTGTACGTTATAGATTTAAGTACCTATTTCTTTGTATGTTTGTTACAAATTAGATGTGCTATTAAAGTTTTCTCTATGTCTATCTATCTATCCTCATTATTTATCATCCATTGTCAGATAATTTTGCCCTTCATGAGTAATTGCCCTAAGGCCCTTTTTCTAATAACTATTTTTTACTACTACTGTTTTGACTACTCTTACTACTTTTCGTTTAGAATCAGAATGTACGCTTCTGAAATAATCACACATCATCTCAATATCAAACATATTTCACAAATTCCCATCCAGCGTCCAGCAGCTTCACGCTTCATATTCATCAGGTGTACTCCCTCTCTTTCTACCACCATCCATTCTGTACCAAACCGCGATCATCCATCTCTTTCTGGCATGAAGCTATCGGACTTGTGATCTTGTTTAAAGTAATAGTATCGGCGCTCGATAGTGTTAGGCCATTTTTCTTGGGAACAACAAAGGATGAAATCGACCGTGAGGTGCACGTGCTGTGGCGGTACATGTGATGAGAGACAGCGGGTTTCTTACTGAAAATAAATAGTGCTACTGCCTCGTTGGTCTTGCGGGTTCGATTGCCAGGTCGAAGTGTTATTTGGGCTTATTCCGTCAGGAAATTCTCAATAGCAGCACGGATTTGGCATTGTGCCTGGTGGATGGCGATAGGCTCACCCCCTATGCCATAACCTAAACATAACAGGTGAAATGTGGGTGTTGTTCACCTCTGCCATACCCTTCTGGGTAATAAAGGTAATGTTATGTATATTTTTTTATTACATACATACGTGTGGCCTAAAATAACTAGCAACTATTCTAGAAAAATATCTGGATACTTTGATTATACATTCGACACTAATAATTAATTAAAATGTCTTTTAAATTTTGCCTTGAAGCGATTTAAATAGTACTGATTCGTAAATCGTGCGTAACCGCTGACTTTTACTTTTTGACAAGCAATGTTGAAGCAAAACGCGTTAGATAAAATATTTGCTGTTAACTGGCTATTGTCAATAATAGAGTGAAAAGAGAGATTACTATTATTATTACTATTTAGAGTGCTTCTAATATGTAAAGCCGACGTCATTTAGCGTATGAGTGACGTAACAACCAGTTTTTAAAAAGTTTACAGAAACTTTGCCACTCTCGCTGTCGCTTATTACTTGTAGCTTGTTTCACCCGCAGTGGGCGACGCGTCACCTCCGCCCTCTATCCGTGTTTAATGATTCACTCGATGCAGCCGATTACTCCACATTATACACTATACACACATACACCCATACACATGTTCACACATACACGCATACACACACGGTGTTGTCCACTTGGGTATAGTTATATTCTCGGAAGAATGAGATAATGTTCCAACAATGACCTCTTGACCAAATTTCGATCATGATAGCCAATTTAAAAAAAAAAACCCGTCATGTGCGTGCCAGGCCGCGCGTAATAGGGTTCCGTAGTCAGCCGTTTCAATATCTATGTAATCAAAATCGGTTACTATTTATATTCAACAATAACAACTTTTAAAAGTTATTAATTTCAAAATTTTTAGTTTTAAGTACAACTATTCTACATAACTGCATTTTACAATTTGGGACGCCATTACTCTTAAAATAATTAAGTTAGCGTTGCAGCTATAGTTTTATTTGAAAGTTCTTGATAATATATTAATGATATATGATTTTTACAGATTTTTCGAGCCAGCAGTTCAGGTTTAGAGGGATGGGACGTCCTATTCGTTAAAATAATGCTATTTAAAGTTAATTATATATCTCACAGACGGATCTCTAATATCAAAAAGCTGTCTGAGAAACTTAACGTTTTTACAAGACTTATCTAACAACGCCTCGTTTACAGTATGGGGTAAACTGGAAAAAAAAACTTCCTCCTTTACATGTAGGGCAGGTGGTATCCTATTCAGGTACATATTATTTTTCAAGATTTTATTTTACCACTTTGTTAGCAAAGTCAATTTACTTGATTCTGCAAAATTTTGGCTATGCCTCGGACAGACAGACATGGCGAAACTATCTATATAAGGTTACTTGTAGGTACTACATAATCCTTAATTAGATTGAGTACCTACACGAAAACAAATACAACGGAATTGAAAACCTCCTCCTTTTTTTGAAGTTGGTTAAAAAATTTCACGTTTGCCAAAACACTTTTCAGTTATTGATATAATATCTTCAATGTCATGATTTTGCAGATCAAGGTACCAAAAAAAAATAACATCGGAAAACTACAAATGGATAAAATTTCTTTTGGAAAAGTCGAGATTTGACCGGTAAATTTCTTCCATTATCAATCGGAAATAAATCTAGATAATCAAATCGAGAATATAGAACTGAACCATTGGTAAGCTTCATCAGGATGTCATTTACACCCTGTACTCAAAGATATTCATTAAAATACGAGTATGTATGTACGACACATAACACAGTGGTTTATATGATTCATATTTTCAATAACTACCGTTAGATCACTTCCATTGTTTCCGAATAAAACTGATAAATTTTAATAATTCTAATACAAAGGCTATATTTATTTACTGCGTGGTATAGTTTATTGTTTTCGCAAATTATATCGCCCGTGATAAGTATTATCCTTCTAATATCCTCAAAATTAAATATATTCTTATCGTTTTGCAGGTATAAATACCCACAGATTTTTATACAGGGTGTAACCGTTAAATGTGTACAGGCGACTATTCCATTATTGTAACTTTATTAAAAATATTTAAACTGAAAATCAAAGTACGTTACCTAATGAATAAAACTGCATCAATAACTTTTTTAAATACTCAAAACGAGAAATAGCCATCATTCTACTTTCAATACGAACGTATTTTATTTTTCTAGACTATTTGCCCATTATGACAGACGTATATTTTGGTGATCCATTAATTGCCATTTCAGGCAGAACTATTAGTTGGCTTTTTTTCATACAAAACTTTAATATTATTAAATTATACCTATTTTTATAGAAAAATCATATCTAAAACTCTAAAATGTAGGTTTGTAGGATAAAAACTTAATAATATCAAAAATAAACCCATATTACGTTGGTATAAAAACACGGCGTTCAGTCGTCAACTCTTAATGTGCACAATTTTAGACTCCAAGCTCCAAATAAGATATTTCCTGACGAAAAGATCCAAAACATTTTACCAAACGCGAAACCTCACGCTGAGCACTAAAACGCATGTAACCTCACTATTGGTAGACCAAAAACCAGCAAGACAGTCAATCACTGACATAAGTCACCTTGTAACCGCAATTTCAATCAAATTACAAACAGGTGTTATAACAAATGCAGCAAGCTATATCAGCTTCCTATCTTACATTAACATCTCTTCTAATTAAACCTTATGCACCTTTTTACTACATGATGTTATCTCGCGGTCACGATACTGCATTAATGTTATTAAAGCTATTCATAAGTAATATCTTGGTAAATATTGAGTGGAGGCTTAAGTTATTTGAATTATAACAAGACCGTTGCGTCATAAAATGCAAGTGCAATTAATACTATATATGTAATTAAAAATGCCATATTTTATTTTTACTTCGCCTGCAGCAAACAAACTTGTAGTCCACCTGATGGTGTGAAACAGTCCATGAACATCAACAATCCACAAAAGCAGATTGTAGATGTGTCGCTGCAACTGAGGACTACGGTGTTATGCGTCATGTACCAGTAATTTCAGGGCCTGATCTCACCACCAAACCGGAACACAGTAACGCAAGCACTACTATTTGGCGGCAGGTTAAAGGTGAGATGGTGGTGCTGCCGCCCTCGAGATCGTTCACAAGAGCTCTACCACCAGTAAACATATTAAAGTAAAACATCTCTGCTAAACTCTTCAGTGTAGCATAGATGTGTTATAATGCTAGCTACTAAGCGTTTGCTTTTTTTCGGCCAACTTTTCCCGTCCCACATCTTTATGCTTTACCTCTTATAATTATGCTCCTTTTGACTTGAGTATGGAGAAGCGGGACGACGGAAAATTTGGCCATATTGAAGCAAACGGGTAGCATGTATGTGGACTCGATCAAATTGTTACACCTCTATGAATTCGGACCATATTCATTGCATTCGCTATTCTTGATAAGTAATCAAGACGCTGTAACACGCAAAACTCTACATAAACTAGGTAATTTCTGAGTGAATAATTTCGAGTCCAGGGTCATCAGATCAAGGTCGCCTGATCGGAGACCCAATTTAACATAACTATCCGACTATTTTTTTACAAGTAACCATCTGCTTTGCAAGGATTCGATCGAATTGTTACAGCTACGGATATGGACAATGGTCATTGCACCCGTCACTTATGAACTTGGACGCTGTACATGCAAAATTGTTCATGAATGAAATTACTTCCTGACTGAGTCACTTTGCGTCCGTCAGAAAGATTCTGACTCAGCCAGGGTCGTCAGATCGAGTCCCGATTCATGCCAGTTCCTCAGACACGAAGCGAATAACACTCGATCGGAGCAATTTCGCAAAAACTACACAACGCGATCCGTTGTTCTGATCGCTGATAGGGCAGGGTAGCGTCCGCAGATTATGTGGGAACTGGTTCGTGGAATTTTTGATAAAAAATATGTGTTGCGGTCTCATGTAGGTAGGTATTAGGTACAGCTGTTTGGATAGGGTTTTTTAATACGACAGTACACCTTTTTTAAGTAAATAAATGTTGATGATTAATAGCTTATTTATAATTTAATTAAATTACCATACATAATTTATTATAGCGTAGGAAAATGATTTATGGAAATTTACATTTATATCAATGCAATTTTAGTAAACATAAGGAACACAACAATTTAGAGATGATATCCAGATTTTATCCATGGTTGAAAAAGTACATTTAGCTCCCCCTTAATTACTTTTTTTCACTTTAAAGGGGTGAGTTTACTCTGCAGCTGACTGTACTAAAAAGTGACAAACCAATCTTTGCCCAGATAAATTAATGTAATAATAATAATGTTGAGCGTGGGTATTATCTATCTAGACATCATCCACAACTTTCACTATTGAATACTACATTACACTCACCACAATCGGACCAATCACTTTTCAGTACAGTCAGCTTGTCAGTCACTTGTACACATATCGTCGAACTACCAGAAAAAAGTCTACCCAAAACCTTGTTCTGCTATCGCTCCCCACACTGCGTATCGTACCATCTAATATTATTCTGGGAACGGCCTTAATAAGTCACTACAGAATGTTATCTGTACCATTTTATCAGTTCAGCTGATAAGCATCTCTATCCAATTAGCCTCACAATGCAATATGCCCGTCTCTACGTTATGACGATGTGTGTTTTCTGCTTTATGTGTTTTTGGTGGAGCAAGTGTATAAAATACGATATTGTTTTGTATATTGACTTTTATGGGTGAAGGTTATGGAGAAAGCTGTAGCGATAACTTTGAAGGTGGAATTTTTGTGAACAATTTCGAGAGACACCAGGAGAAAATTATATAGGTAGGGTACTAAAGTAACTGATGCTGATACTTTTCTTTGTAAATACATACTTATTATACATAGAAACACCCAGACTAAAACAAACCCCCATGTTCATGCACACAAAGATTTGTCTTAAGCGGGAATAACCCACGACCTCGGCATCACAGGCAGGTACACTACCCACTCCGCCATCCGGTCGTCAAAAGCTTAGACATAACAAGAGCCACTATTTTATTATACAAATAAGCTTCAAAGATCCCAAACAAAACGAATCAAAATCAGTATAACAAGATTGTATTACATATTCAAAGTGTTCCACTAAAGTGGTGTTAAAACGTCTATGTTCTTGTTAACTTACATTAAATTGGAGATTTTATTCTGTACTTTGATGTTAACAGTTTGATTATTGACGAAAGTGTACGATTAATGTTTAGTATGTTACGTGTTTGTTTTAGTGATTTTTATAGAATTTTTATAGGATACCCAACATAAATTAACAATAAGATAGATAGATAAAACTTTATTTGCATACCATTCCATTATAAACTAAAGATAACTATTGAAAGATAATAACAATGTGCAAAGGGCGGCCTTATCGCTTGACGCAATTTCTGCCAGGCAACCTTTGGATGGACAGATTGAAAAGAGAAAGCGTTTCAGGGTGTGTGGAACTTAAACACATTTTAAATTTTTTAATTTGTCTAAAATATAGATAGGTAAAGAAAATATCTAATATAAGTAAATAAATATAATTTGTAACTTATTTAATAATATATTATTCAATAATTAATAACGACACACATAAATAAGATAGATTTTTTCGAATATTTTACTATTCAAGGAGAATTACTATTCAAGGCCTCAATTAAATAGGAAATAGCATGAAAATATCAAATTCCAGGCAAACGAAGTCGCGCACAACAGTTAGTTAAAGTATGCCTCTTGTATTTTGTACATAGGAAAGGTTACCTAAGTATATTTCCGTTTTTTCCTTAGTTCCTTTTAAGGTGTTGGTAGTCCAAAATAATAGAACAAAGTAGTAAAAACAATTAATCACGAGTTGGTGGAAACGGTGGTTATAATATTCCTTCGACCTCAGAAGAACTCTACTAACTCTGAACCATCAACGTGGCAAAGACGTAACATCGTCAAAACTATTCCTCTTTCATAACATAAAAAAGGCGCATTGGATAAGGCATCGGTCTTACGATCGAGAGGTCGTAGGTTTGAATCCTGGCCATTACACAACGTACGGTAACTCTCTCCTAATACTAGTGAATTAATCATAGCTGGAGGGATTCAATTTCTTTTTTTTTAAAGAAGTCTTTCATTAATATAGCCTTTTTAATAAGAACTCTACCTGTCTCCAACCAACAATATCGACGGATCCTACATAGACAAGTCAAATTGCAAAAAATACCGATATAGCCCGACCGCAAGTTGTTAATCATTTATAATCCTTTAAATTCAACAAAATCCCGGCCTTCTCCTACCCCGAGGCGGTTAATCATCACACCTCCGAAGGTGGCTAGTGATGACCCAACATGGCCGGAGGTCATTTGATATAGCGATTATTATCAGACTATCTCACTTTCAAACACGTGTAGTACCGATGGGAAAAACAGTCTGATCGTATCTGTTATTTTATTTTTAAATAATATTGTGTTGCTAACAAGCTTGGAGTGTGCATATTGCTAAGTGGAAACTACCCAACTTCTTCGATATAGACGTGTCACAAAAACAATCAATAAATTTATAATTAACATAACATGCCTATACTACCCCGAAGGATGTCCCTGAGGTGTACAGCACCCACACTTCACCTATTATGTTTAGGTCCCATGGGATAGGGGCTGAGCCTATCGCCATCCACCAGGCACAATTCCAACTCAGCGCTGCGAGTGTGAATTTCCTGACGGCAAGTTTACAAATAACACTTAACACTCTTAACTTATTACATAGCTTATTACACTTAACTTAACTTAACACTCTCGGGTTCGATTACCCGACCCGGTAATCGAACCCGAGACCTCGCTGTTAGAGACGCTTACGCTAACCACTAGACCAACGAGGCACTATAAATTTTAATACAACAATCATAGAAATCTTAATAACTAGTCAATAGAAATGCTATCGACTATCTTTTAACACTGGGACGCATGTCGCCGTTTTTCAAATACCACTTTTTGTATTCCTGCAAACAAAATTATTCTTTTTGGCGATGACATTAAGACGACAATTCCTCAACTCGCACTCGTGTTTGACTAGACAGATGCGCGGCGACAAGGTCCCGCGTCTTTGACATTTCTATTGCCTTATTATTAAGATTTCTATGACAACAGTATATATTTTCCCTAACCATGAAACGATTTCCAAATATTTCCTGCTAAAACCTTATTACATCACCCTTCACACGAAGGTTTTGACCTTCATCGTACCTACCTATGTATACCTGAGGCCGTTAATCATCACTGGCAACTGGTAAGGTGGCAGCATTGTGGCTGGTGGTGACCCAACATCGCCAGGGGTAATTTGATCGCGCGATTATCGGGCCATCTCTCCATCACATAAATGTGGTACCGTTGGGAAAACAGTTTGATTGTATCTTTTATGAATATTTCTAGGTAAAGTTTTTGTAAGGGCTCTATGCCGTTGTACCTATAATCTGCCTTGTAGGAATTGGGTTTGATAGTGGGATCACTCACTGAAATCAAAAATAATTACAAGTTTGTTATTAACCTTCAGATAGACTGCAAACAAATATAACAGAGCTTATTGGTAAGGACCCTGATCCTTTGTAATGGCGATGAAAGTGTACAAAACTTTAATACTTTCCATTTAACAAGCTTGTTCTAGAAGTGGTTATTAACAACATTTTAATCCCAAGGACATTACATTTTTGTAAATGTAATGTTATATCGGCAGATTTATACAATACTCGTAATTCAGTTCTCTTGGATTAACAATTATTATAATTACGAGTCTATAGTGTCCCACTGTAGAACAAAGGCCTCCCCTCCCTTTTCCACTTGTCTCTGTCTACAAACCGTAGGATTAAAACACTTAATATTAAACCCCTACTTCAATGGCATCTAAGATATCTACTTAATTCTTAACAAGAACAGTAACACAAGAAATCGAATCAAAGCCCATTGTAGCCATCCATATTTTTATCACGTCCCAGCCCCAGTCCAGGAGCAAACAAGTAACAACCATAAAATCCATCCATCACTTCTGCTGTCGGTACACCTGTGGGGGCCGGGGGGTGTGGGGGTAGATGGAGTCGATAACGTATCGATTGACCGCCTATCGCTCCATCGACGAACGAAACGCATCAGCGATACGTTTCGTTAGCTAACGTGTACTTTTATTTAGGTTCCGTGGTTCTTTGTGGGAAGTAATTGGTAATTAATAAGTCGTATTATGTTTGTGTACTATTAATTCAACATTATGTTTTTCATCTTAAAGGAAAATAGGTAAAACTATATTGAATATAAGAGGTGACTGAGTTGTTACTTTCAATTTGACTACTTGTTAGCTGGGTACGTTTTTTGAAAGGTGTTTTTGGAAAGTTTATGAGATTCTGAACTTAGCACAGGAAACACCGGACACATTCCAACTCCATGCTGCTATTGTTCTCAAATAACACTTAGCCCGGCCTGGGAATCGAACCCGAGACCTCGCGGTAAGGGGCTATACGGTAACCACTAGACCATCGAGGCAGATCCTTTAACAAAACAAACATCTTAAATATTTTTTGATCGCCATCGTAAGCGCAGATGTTCTCTAGAAAGTTTCACTCTAACAAAGTTCTGACAGCATTGATTTACATCAAATTACACCAAACTAGACCAAATCCACAAAAACAGGTATACAGCTTCGATTATATCTCTTCAATGCAAAATTACACTCGCAAACGTGACGTCAGCAAAAAATGGTAATAACAGGTAACGCATATCCAAAGATCTATCCAAAAAAGAAAGAGCCGCTTATAGTTTTTAATGTTTAATTCATTGGCCAAAACCATGTAATCTTTGTCCCTGTGACTGTAATTTTTAAACAATAAAACTTTGAAAGTTTAAATTACAGACAACAAGGTTGCAATTAATGGTCATTATGTAAATTAAATTTTATACAATTGTAAGCAATAATTTGATATGTAGATAACAAAATGAATACAGTAGCTCACTGAGATAGAATCTAGATGGACAGACAAACTGGGGAATAAACGGAAGAATATACGAGTAGCTATGTTGTTTTACGTGAGCGATGTGAGTAATATTATTAACTTCTCGTCTAAACATCTAGCTAAACAATCCAGTATAAGATGGTCTCATATTGTACAGGCTTTTAATGCACTGCAAGACCAGGATATACTGGTAATTTGTAGCTTGTTATGTAGCTTTGTGTACCTGCTAATTAAATAATGATGCTTTATTATGTGGCGTAGGCAAGGCGTCTACAATCGGGGTCGATCGTTAGGAGCTTGGCTGTAGCACTACAGAAGTGTATCTATTGAAATAATGGGAAATACAATGCGAAAGAAAACAATTTTGTCTCATATTATACAGATTCATAGATGGACGGACGATCTTGTCAAGATCGCGGGGAGTCGTTGGTTTCAGTTGGCACAAAGCGAGTTCTATGTCCTGCAGTGGACGTCTCTCTGATGATGATAATACAGGTTGATTGAACGCCATAGTACAGTTGCTCGACGTACAAGTCTTGGTTCGATAAATGTTTATAATAACCCACTATATATGAGACGTAACTTTTAAACCATAAATCGAGTCACAAAACAACTTCACAGCACTTAACACAAAATTATATGTATCGTAACATTTGTACAAATCAATCCAACACATTGACTTCTAATCAGTCAAGAGCACGGCAGAGCAGAGCCAAGTTCACAAACAGGAGCCGCTAAGTACGTCATATCTCCTCGAAAATTCATAAAAGAAAGCACTGTCTGATACGCCGGCGCCGGCCATATGCACTGATAAGGGGAATAAATCAACCCGTCTCTGTTGTAGTGATAAGGGCAGATAAAACATTAATCAGACTTCAAGTTAATGGATTCTTAATGCTGGCGACATGTGGACCAGGAATTTGGGTGTGAATTTGTTTGGTATTTCACACTGAATGATTTAGTTCGTGGGATTAGAGACGGATTTGGGATGAGTTGCGGATTCGTGGACCTGGTTGATTGGTTTCGGATAAGGGTTTTGGATGGGTTGCGAAAGAATCGTGTGTTAAATGGAGAAGTACTTTTTTGGGCTAGGTCAAATCGATGGACCTTAGAGATGTTTTTTTTTAATTGAAATCTGCATAACTTTATTTTTGTCATTGTAATGGTTTTACTTAGATAGGTTTTGACAGGACGTACCGTAGACCGGTATGTAATTAAGAATCTTAAAAATCTTTTGACATATTTCTCCAACACACAATTTGATCCTTTAAATACATTCAAAAAAGCTATAATATCAAAGAAAATATTTTTTTTAAGAAAGATTTTTTTTGTAGGTATAACATAATTTTATTAATAAAGTAGTTATATTAGTGTTTAAAATTAAACTTTTGTGGTTTTGTACTATACCGGTAAACCCCAATTTTGAAGAAGACAAAAAGTAAGGAAAATCAAATTTATTTATGTACCTGCGTTCACGCATGACCTTAAATAAATTGCCACATCTAATACATACAAATTTTATTAGTTATATTTTAGGATCAGAACAATTAAATTTTGAAGTGAAAAAAAAAGGAAAGATAAGAATTTTTTTACAGGCACAAAACAAAAAAAGAAACAATATAGGAAATAAAATATAATACTGTCTGTACCAAAAGGCCAGCAGCTCAGCATAATGCTAAGTGACTGCAAACTGCAATAAAATAGTCGCCTAACGCTGATTTTCAGCTGCAGCCCAAGCAGCCCTGCAAATTTTCAACAAACGTGTTAACCGAGTTTAACGCTATACCGGGTTTAAAAAAAAACGAAAGTGAGATGTGAAATTGGCCCTACATCTTCAGTCGAACGATCGCTGGTTCATTCAAAAAACTTCACCATCTTTAAAAAACTGTAAATCCTACAGCAAGACCTACAGTATCACAAATTAAATAGAACCCAACAATTATGTTCATAAAAAATAAAAATACAATGAATTAAAGCTATCACAAAAACTTAATCGATGATAAAAGATAAAGCTTGGTGGAAAAAATAATGGTTTTTATGTAAATGAACGTTGCACAAGATGGGAGATAGGCAATCGCGACGATCGCACACTAGTGCTGCGCCTGTGTGTGTGTAGTGATGGGCGCGATACCGGGACAAAGGAACGAGAGTCAATTGATGTGGTATTAGGTATTTGAATTTGATGGTATTATTCAATGATCAAATGTATTTTATGCACTTGTGTGTTAGATGTAAGTTGGTACAATTGGACCGGTAAAGAGTGACAGACTAATATTTTGAAACAAAATAATTCGCCTGAATATGCCGAGAATGCTAAAAACAACATGCCGAAGAATGCTTTCCATGCCATGCTTTTAACATACATCAACCTTTACTTAATGTTAGTAAACATAAAAGTTGAGGTACTTGTATATAAACTCATCATGTATCAATAAAATACTTTTCAAAAAACAAATTTTAACCTTTAATATACCTGTTAAATTTTATTTTATTAAACCAATTGTTTTAATTAATTTAGGTCTGTAATCGATTTAACAGGCTCTCATTCCCATCACTAGCGTTCAGCCACCTGCGTCCGTATCTAGTAAATCATAACCTTGGCAGCTATCGGGAATCAGCACCGAATCTTACACTGCTATTAACTGCGCACTTCTACCATATACGCGAATGTAGCAAAAACTACATACATCAAAACTGAAATAATTGTGCTATTAAATACAGGCTGTATGTAACGTTAATTTTGCATGTCATTAAAAAGTATGCAAACTTTTTAATTTAGTCTGTGTTTAAATGTGACATTCCAATTTCAAATTGGATTGAAAGGTAATAAAAATACTGATGCTAATATCATCAAAAAATTTGCTATCGATTCAAAAAAAGAATTGAAAAAGGTTGCGTTGATAACCTTTTTTTAGTTTTAATGCCACAAGACCTGTTTGTACTTTTATACTATGCAGATGTGTAGAAGGTGACATTGTATAAGGAAAATGTTTCTAACTAGGTCGCTGCAAAGCAAGTACACTTCGTTTTGAATGGGTTCCATTTGACATTTCATCGTATCTTGCAACTCTCTTGTGATTCTGAACGATATAATTCTTCTATGTCAGACAATAGTGATTGATTTAACATAGGTATAAGATGTTTAAACTAACTGTTTTGTTTTGTTTTCAGGTAAGTTAAAGTTGTTATAACTTCTGAAAAGAAACACTAACTTACACTACAATTATGTAAGTAAAAGAATGGGATGCAAGACCTACGAAAATCAGACAAAGTACGTATATTTTATAGTTATGAACTTGCTTGTAGCATAATAGCGACATACAAACAAAGGTGCAACATTTTACGAGCTCACTTTCGGTGCTTCTGAACTATGAGACCTCATAACAAATTCTTAACAGCCGAGCCCAACTTCCGACATCAGAGGGGCTGCTATCAAAAAATCGCCGCTAGACCACGTTTATCGCGCGCAGCTTTTTTATTTGACATTTTATACAAGTTTATTCAAACAGCGATAATATCGCTGACTCTTATCTTTCAATGCAACGTTACCGCGAGCCGGGAGTGATAGCATCTGGGGCCAGCCATTGCTAGTTAAACCAACCTGATAAGGGATCATGCATGGCTGTGTGCGACTGTGTGTGTACGGACACGGCGCGTCTGTGCGCCGGGTGGGGCGTACAGCGCGGCCGACTCAGTCACTCACTTTACGCGGCAAAAGTATGACGGTTGAAATGTCGCGCGCGCAAATAAACACAAAATAAATAAAAACTAGTGCTGTGCTGTGGATATTATGTTATTGTGGTTGCGTTACCTGAAGCAGCTGGAGGGCGACGCGCCACCAGGGGGCGTTGGAGACTTCAAAACAATGTGTAAGATTTGTTTACATGTCGCCGCTGGATACCAATGTTTATATGCGATTGCTTTGTTTTTTGGCGGAATTTGTGATTATTTTAAGGTTTGAAACAAATTCACTTATGTCTTTGTCACAAGTAATATAATGATAGCCGTTTAAATGACTTTATTTGACATAATTGCTACAAAAACATGTCAAAAGCCACTAGAGATGTCTCAAACATCGACAAAAATAAGCAATTACCGTATATTCAGGGTATATTTCTCAGGAATGTAGTAATAACTAGCAATTACCGTTTCTAACCTACACTGCTATCGTTATCGGCTCAACTTTGACTTTTTACTTGTTGCCCAATTCTCTAAAACGATTACTAGATGTATACGTACATATATATCGCATTATTTCTTGGGTTTCGACGACGAACGAAGACTGTTCATTCAGTAAGCAGTTATTTTGAAAAAAAACGATTACTTAAAATTGGTAGCACATTCATATTTTTTTCAATAAAATTTTTAGCGATAACAGAAGGTAAACCAGTTACCATTTAGTTTTATTTTGTTGGAATAGAACAATGCTACTTGTTTTGACTCGAGAACAATGAGAATTAATCTAGTATTAGTTCCTTGTGGTTAAACTTATTCATTTATACTCATATTGACATCTAAATACGTTTTATAAAACCTATAGACACGATTCGTTTATAAACAGTTGAATTTATGGACATTCAAATATATTTATTTATGTAAAATGTAAAAAGAAGTTTGTAATTAATTATCTGAAAGTTTCGAAGGTAATCTAGCCTCGGTGTCAATAATATCAGTCAAATATCTAGTTAATAGTACGAAACCTTGATTTATGACATTTAGACAGATTTTGACATTTACAGATATCAGCTGTTTAAATGTCAACTGTTAAGTCTAGGTTGTCAAACCAAGTAGGTTTGATATGGGTGTAAAGAACCTATTTCTAAAACTGATAATTGTGATACTACTATTACCAAAGAACAATTTAACAATTTAGTTATCAGTTTCGTTACAGGTGGCTCCACTGTCTACGGGTAGATGTTGAGAAATGAGTGTAACACCCACGTGTTAAGTTACTGAGTGCTAAGTAATTGATAAAATTCTCTTATCTATTGCGGCACTTAAACAGTACGATAGTTAGAAACACGATTTAGGAACTAGATAACAAGTACAATACTTTAGGTTCTGGTAAACAAAACAACTTTAATTTAAAGGTCGCCATTATTTTATTGAAAAAGTTTCAGCAATGATGCTACTTTGCCCTTTTTCCTAAATTAAATACAATTTAGTCTAGAAAAGTATATGTCCTCAAAAATAGTTACTTTATATCATTCTACCAGTTCGAAAGGACGACAAAAACATTTTCTCATTTCGTGATTCACTGGGGACCCTCCGGATGCTCGCCTCATTCTTACACCCCATGATACTGGACACTGCACCATGAGCGATATTATCGATTTCATAACGATCTGATAAGCAGTTATGTGCATAACTTACAATCTTTGCCCTTCACTATCGTTCTCAGAACTTCAAGGCTTAGAATCGAACTGACATTTTCGTGTTCGATCTTTGAAATCAATGACACCGGTGTTAATGTAAACCGACAAGGATGTTTTGACCTTTTCATACAGAAATTTTGTATGGAAACGTTAAGTTTAACATGAAAAACTTGTCTGTGAAAATTGTCTAAATATCTTTGTTGGTCTACAAGGAGTAAATACCGGTACCGGTATTTTCGAGTACACATGAGAGTTTACAAGATGTATGTATATGTCTGATACCAGTTTTCTCCGAATTTCGCGATAAGAACGTCGTTAAGACTCGTGGCCTTTATCTCTTGTCAGATAGCCTGTACAATGGTACTAATGTATTATATAGGATTTTTATTGCCCTGTAGATACATTATCAGGGCATGAACGAATGTAAATCATTGATAAAAATATAATTATTGTCTGCTACTAATGTTTTCACTGTTTTAAACTGCAATGCGGGTTTGTAGATAACCGTTTTTGTACGTTAGGAAAATATGGGCTCATAGGAGGTGAATAACTTTTAGATATCAGACTGACAATGTTCCTGAGTGACTGTGTATGATACTGAATACACTGAATCACTCTAAAGATGCGCAGTGCAAAGTGTGATGGTGCTGGTTCGTGGGCCGCGTCAATCGCGAGCCGATCGCGACACTAACATTATTCAAAACTAGGGTGAAAGAAGTGATAATTTGATGCGCAATTTAAATTTATTTTAAGTAAATCATATAACTCAATAAATATTTAAAGCAAGTCTATAAAAGTCATTTTTAATATCATTTAACCTTATATAAAACCGTTTTAAGTATATTATATTTTCATCACTTCATAATTTATTTTTGCGTATAACATTTAAATTTTAAATCAAATCTAATAAATTTAATATCCTCACCAATAAAAAACGCTGAAGTAACATGATACGTTTTAAAACGAGATACCATCTTGCATCGATACCGTACGGCCTCGAATTCGGTATTTTATTTTTGAATACCGAACACGTGCGGCATGTTCCTATTTTGACAGCTTCTGTCACTGTCAAAAGGCGTCTAAATAGTTTGAATACGTTTTTTAATTTTTTTTGTTCTTTTTTCGTACGCATTAGAAGTGAATGCTCTGCTGTCTGTAATTTATTTGTAATTGTTTAGTAAATGAATGAGTATTTTCTTTTGTTATCAATACTCCATTAAGTTAACGAATTTTTCAACTGTATTCACTTTGTTAGAATTTAATACGCTGGTAATAACGCGTCATATTCTATTTTAAAACCTTTCATATTAACAAAAAAAAACTAATTTTAAGTAAAACAAACGTATTTCATGAAAGAAAAATACAAAAAGATAGTTAAAACCGGTACCGGTCTACTCTAGCCAAACCTTCTAAACCCACCTCTCGCCCCTCGCCTCTCGATAATGGTCTTAATGTAAATAAAAAACAACTATCCATCAGCCCTTAGCATTCGTGCTCACGATAAAAATGACGTGTGCTCTCAATGGTTCCCCGATCTCTTGATAACGCGAGGGAGAAACGTTATCTCAACTCTGATTGTACGTTCATTATCAAATTGTCAACGTGTGAGTGTATCTGTGTGTGTTAATGTGGGGGTGCCTTTAGAATTCTATAAGAACGTTTGAGAGGTCAAGTTATAACGGTTTTCCGTACACTTTATACACAAGACCAGATTAGTTAGCTCTATCGTTGTTTGCAATGGTTCTATACTGTGTAAGATTTCGAATGTATATTTTCTGTACAGTTAATAGTCTGTTCGTGTTATCAGTTTATCATTTTATTGCTAAGTATCGGTAATATGATTCGATATAAAATATAAAATATAGATACAAGATAACGGCAGATTCACAGTTCTATAGATAATATTTTATCCTTATTGTTATAGAAATAAGTAAACATTTGTGATTATGACTGTACCGTGTAGCTGAAAATTAAGTGATTATAATAATTATGATTAATTAATGGTAATTATTATTATAATTACATGAACACCATCAGGCGATAATGTTAATGTAACATTGACCCCATTTGATATTGACAGTGAGATCATTTTGGCAATTTATTAGTGGTAGAGCTTTTGTGAACATACGGTTATCGATCAACCTATACATTGCCAGCATAAGATGGTCTCGCATTGAAGAAAGGAGGTGCTTTTTGTGAGACCAGCTAATACTGGAATCGTATAGGTTGGTCGGTAGCCATCTTAACAAGTTGAGTCTCAGTCAAGAGGATGGAAGCACCGCCGCCTCAGCGTTAACCTGCTGATGTTGCCAAATAGCAGTACGTACAACTACAACTATGCCGGTTTACCTGAAACATAGCTTAGTAGTCCTCTTTAAATCACTCTAATGTATGGGTAGGATAAACCAATCATGACATAAATTAATGTATTTTTTATTTTACAAAAACACAATAGTAGATACTAGGTACACAAACACATAATTCAGTAACTTCCTTTCAAAACCAGCATCGATAGATTCAACACCAACACGACTCCTTCAACCGTTTAAGGCATTCACAATCAAGATTAAAAACGTAGATTTCACATTTCTGAGGCCTCACGATATTGCTTATCATGACTATATCTAACTTCACTTATCTTTTATATTATCTTAATGCTAATAGTGTATTTTTTGACTGAATAATTAGCGCACCAAACTAATTGTATATCATTATAAATGGCCATAATAATTGAGAATTATTTTGACGGTAAAATATTTTGGTCTAATGACGTCCGGTTTTATAGAAATTTATTTGTTCACAACTGATGGAGTAAGAAATAACAGATGGCAATTTTTTGATAGTTTTGCAATAAATTAGACTATGAAAGATCTTTTTATATGGTATAAGCTATAAGCTGTCAAAACGGCTGTCAAATATTGTTGCGTACCTTCCATTTCATAACTTTGTAAGCCTGCCTCTTTTATCTACAATAAATTATGACTTCTTACGGGTTTTGATACACTTTGTATTTTCTTTTTAACAGACAAACTAATGAGTGTTCACATTAAATAATAGCCATTTGATTTGAATATGATTAGTATCAATCTGCCAAGCCTTTTCTCTTTTACATTGGGATCAGCTTCTAATTCAGCTAATCAGCTTCTTTTTTTAATACAGATTTAATCGTTTGTCTACGAATTATCATCCTGTCTCCTATTTAGACTCATATTAATGTTAAACCTTACCACATTAGAATACTTTGTGGCACGCATTGATCGATTTTTATTTTGGTTTTAAATGGAACCAAGACTTTTCATTATGTACGTCAAAAAATAACACTAAGGTTCGTCATACTGCAACAGCTACTAAATTGTTGACTGAACAAATGACTGCTGCGACGAATGTCAGATATGCATTTTATATGTCAAAACAATGCCACCCATAAGGTTCGCCATATTGAAACTGATACCGTTTTTTTGGTCTCAGCATATCAATTAGGCTTATCGGGTTGGAAGTATGTTATATTTCCTCCGAGATAACGTTGTAATGATATAAACTTTGTTGACTTTTAATTAGCAGAACGCGTACAAAGTAATTATTTTTTATCGGTTCTCCGGATAAGACTACGTAAAAAAAATTTTTCAGGGGTTTCCCAAAGCTATTGAATTCGTATATTTTATTAGTAAATAACTTGGTAACTGGTAGCTTGGTAACTTGGTAACTTGGTGGTGGTCATAGTTCTCTGAAGTGTTTTTATAAGAAGTTAAAAAATCAAAACAATTGTATTTTTTATGGTGCAGAAATACCGATATATTAATACAGATACAAATAAAATTAGGTGATTCTCATTTAACGGTATTAACATTTAGGCAGGCACGTCACCAATATTATTTATTGTAGGTACTTTATTAAGTATTTCGTCTACACTTACCTTTTTGTTAAATATAATGTAGGATCCTTTTTTGGCCTTTATAATGCAATATTTGTTGACTTTAATTACTCTTGAATTTTAAATTATACTAGAAATATTGTTATTTCAAAAACCGGTACTTAAATTTTAACTATCATCAACAAATCCCAAACTTCCATTAACTTATTTAAAACAAACAGCACCATTGTTCGTAGTAAAACATTTTTTCCTCCTAAATAATAAGTTTATCGGGCGGGGAATCGAAGGTGCTATCAGCGGCAACATCTACACTGCTGCGCTCAGGTGTTATCTCACCATCTGCTTTTGTAAGCACCTTGAACGTCTATGGTCCAAATATTAAACTATTATTATTGAAAATGTTATGTGAAGTTATACTACTACTATTCTACAGTTTAGCCAAAAATGTTTTTTTTTAATTTTGTGAGGGTTAAAATTCAATAAAAATTATATACTCACAGTTTTTTACTTACGTTTTTTCTATTTAATTATTTGATTAGTTTAGCTTGTTACCCTAACTTCAAAACTGCAAGGATATAGAAAGTCATATTTATATTTTGTATTAAATATTATATTTAATATAACATGAGAAGTTGACCAATAACATAATTCTTTCTCATTAATTATTTTTATAGCATTTAATTATGTTTAGCAAATTATACTAAGAAACAGATGAAAAAATATAGGACCGGCAGGATTTGAACCTGCGACCTTCTGCACACCGGGCAGCCGTAGTTGAAATATGGTACGCGTTCATTCTTTACAATATTTGTGCAGAATGTAACTTCGCCATGTTGGTTTGTATCCTACTTAAGATAGAAACAAATGGATGAAAGTGACGTTACGAAATGAAGTAACATACAGATGAGAAATTAATGGATTTGGCAAGTGGCGACCGTATCGGTTTGGTAAAAGCGGCTACTCGGTGTGCAGAAGGTCGCAGGTTCAAATCCTCATATTTCTCGCAGGTCCCATATTTTTTTCTACTGTTTCTTAGTATAACATAATTATTGCTCAAAATACTTTACATGTTAGTAAATATGACTATAATAAAAATATATTATTATATAAAATAATACGATCTGATTTTAGATACGGGTGGTTAATTTTAATTGCCCGTGCAGCTTGATAAATAAATTTAAAGAGTTAACGTTTTCAAGTCCATAAAAAACCGGTATTTAAAAACTGATAAATATTAAGGTTATTTTAAACTAGCTTCCGTTCACGGCTCCGCTCGCGTAGTAACTATCTTAATATAAAAGTAGCCTATGTTTTATCTGGGGTCTTGGAAGTTTTTCTTCATCAATTGTCATCAAGTCGGTCTAGTAGTTTTTGAGTCTATTGAGTACAAACAAACAAACTTTTATAAACTTAAACAAACGAATTTTTATTAAATAAAACTAACATTTTATTCTAATTTGAATTAGCTACTATGTTATTTTTAATGAACTACTATGTCATTTTATTCAGTATTTTTACAACTTTGTTGATAAGCTTAATAAATTTTCTTAAAAACACACCCATTATTAGAAAAAATATTACATAATAATATTAATATAATATATTCAGTCTTTGTTACACCAGTATTTAATTATAAATTTAAATTATATGTTAAAAACTACATGTAACGCGGTCATTTTCACTAGAAATATTTACTCGAGACTATTTAAAATTTAACATAACATCACGCCTATATTACCCAGAAGGATGTGGCAGAGGTGTACAACACGCACACTTTTCTTGTTATGTTTAGGTCATATAGGATAAGGGGTGAGCCTATCGCCATCCACCCGGCACCATTCGAACTCCGTGCTGCTATTGAGAATTTTCCTGACCGAAAGTTCAATTTATGTTCAGTAAAAAAATACAAAATGAAAAATCACATTTTGATAATCATTCTAGATGCGTTCACAGATTCTAAGGATAAGCTTTAATTACTGTTTTGACAATTAGCAAATAATTTATAGATGAATTCAATAGATATTAAAAATACCTAAAAAAATATCTTGTTTTGAACGCACTCATCACGATTTACTTATAATATAATCCATAAAACATGATCTTTGCACCAAAATTCTAAAGAAAACTATGATAAATTATTGACAAATATAAAAACACGTAGTTTGGATAAGGGTACCTTTATTGATGCAATAGTTTGCTTGTATAAAGTAAAAAGTTAAATTTAAACATAAATACTCTCCAACTACCATATACATTTTAATTCCCATATCCTATTATATTTTGAATAAATGCCGTAAAATATGAAATAGAATTTCCATCAACGACAAAAACAATAATTTTGAAATTAATTAACAAACGAAATTAAATGAAAATTTAAACGTTATTAAAATACGAAGTGTTTACTAAATTCTACTAAATCTATTTCCATCCTAAGGTTGCCTGGCAGAAATTACTATTTGTAATAAGGCCGCCCGCAATTGTACTGTAATCATGAATATAAGTTCTAATTGTAAAGTGTACAATAAAGTGTTCAATTTTCTAGTTAGTCTAGTTAAGTGTAGTATTTTTCTTAGCTTAATAAAATATATTAGTAAGCTAAGGAAAAGACTACTCCGATATCGAAAAGCAATGACGCAAACACACAATTTTTAAGTGTCTTACTAAAAAGTGTAAAAAACGTAATAAAACGTCAACCAATGGCAGATAACCGCAGATACAATCGTACGCCATTTGCATTATTATCATGAAGCTAGTTTTATTAGGAAACAAGAAATATACCCATGTGTGAGTATAATACACACAATATCATAATGTGGTAGTTATTTCAAGGTTTCCAATACAGGGTGTAAGCGTTAAGTTTGTCCAGGCGAATGCCGTATTTATGAGAGATATCATAAAACTTTAAACTGATATAATTAGTACTTTACCTATTGAGTAAAACTGCGTTAGCCACGAACACTTTTTAATTTAAAAGTGTAAGGCCCAATTTTTCCAGTTCTTTATAAGGTTTTGGACAGTTCAGTGCTAGTAAATTTTATAAATTTCTAAACAAATTTGACATTTGTCTGTCAAAAAATGCAAAGTGACGTATTGTATTGGTGAATCTAGCCTTAATAGTGACGGCAACTCGATTGTTCGAATCTTCATTTGGGAGTCAATCTCGTTTGCATCGATTTATGCGCTGTGGGCTGGCCGACTCACGCGCATACTAATTGATTCCAGATCGCGAGGGGCGGGGCGTTGCAAAGGTCGCGGGTTCGATACCGGTTGACGGAACTGTGAAAGTTGTGTCGAGATTTCTTTGGCTGATGAGAAGATGGTGTGATTTTATGCTTTGTTATAATGTCAAAGATGGCTGTGTGTATGGTATGGTATACTATTCTTTAGTCTGAATTTAGTCAGCATTTTGATAGTGATAAAATATAACAGTATTATCTTTATGATTTATATTTCGTACTTGCTTTCACCCGTAGCTCCTCTCTCTTGTAGTACATCAATATCGAAATAACTTATGCTAACAGCAAATTTCATTAAAGTTCATCGAGCAGATTTTGTGTGATAGAGTAACAGACATCCACACATTCATACGTCCTCAAAGACGTCCCATTGAGAATATTAATTAAAAGAAAACAAAATAAGTGAGATTTGGCATATTTAAACTATTTAAGAAGAAGAGTTTTTTTAAGTAATAGTTTTTGTTAAAACTGGTATTTTTGGCCTATTTTGACAGAAACAATTTTAGACAAACCTTTGTTTTCTTTTATAGAATTCTCCCACCGAAAGATTAAATGACATAATTACACTAAAATGTTGTTCATTGTCACAAGTTATTATAATTTGACGTTATAAATTTTCGTATAACAAATTTATTATCCCTACTAGCAGTAAACGGACTAGTTTAAATCGACAGCTTACATAATAACTACTTCTTAAGCCCAGTATAGACTTTGTTTAGTGCGAGTGCAAGTGATTAGTGCAGGTGTTTAGTGACAAGGTGTGGACAGCGACTGATTAGTGCGAGTGCTTAGTTGGCTGTGTAGTAAAGTGAATTGAAGCGTGTTCTATTTTTTTGCGAGTGGACTGCGTAGTAGCCACGTCCCGCGCGCCCTCCCTTCCCCTCACTCGCAGCGTGCCTGTCTCTAAGCACGTTTGGACAGGAGTGTTTAGTGTTTAGTGCGTAGCGTCGGGCGCTTGTTGTACAAAATGGCAAAGTGGACCGAAGACGTAATTTATAAATTTGTGCAGGAGTATCTCAAACATGAATAAATAAATAAAATAAATATTTCACAATCCACACCCAACGCCATCTAGTCCCAAACTAAGCAGAGCTTGTACTATGGGTACTAAAATAACTGATACTAATACATATATAGAAAAAAAAACAAATTTAAAAAAAAAAGATGTTATCTTTTGTAAATACATACATATTATACATAGAAACACCCAGACTAAGACAAACCCCCATGTTCATGCACACAAAGATTTGTCTTAAGTGGGAATCGAACCCATGACCTCGGAAACAAAGCCACTTGGACACTACTCGCACTACACACCTGCACTCGCACTAATCAAAATTGGACACTACTCGCACTACACACCTGCACTCGCACTAATCACTTGCACTCGCAATGAATTGGACACTACTCGCACTACACACCTGCACTCGCACTAATCACCTGCACTTGCAATGAATTGGACACTACTCGCACTACACACCTGCACTCGCACTAATCACTTGCACTCGCACTAAACAAAGTGTAAACCGGGCTTTACTTTGACAGCTTTGACAGGTCAGTCACGGAGGTCACGAACCTTATACACTGCCACAGATATTATAATAATATTAAATATTCATAAAATATTGTAAGCTATCTATTGAAACTAAAACATATTGGTTTTGGTTAATGATTTTAGAAAAATATATTAAATACACAATAGTCATTATGCTACATTATTCAATGTACATTGAATAATAATAATTATTAAAATTAAAGATAAAAAAAATGTTAAAAGATGATTTAAATAATTCATTACAGTCAGCTTAGAACTGTTACTTGTTAACTATACTTAGAGCTTTTATCTGATAATATTTACTTTTCAGTATGTTTAATGTATTTTGCTACTAAAACAGAATTTTAATAAAAACTTATTTTTTAAAATACGTCATATTAAATTCCTTATAAATCTTTCCTTCTCTATCTTAATCGGGCTCCAATTAATATTAAAAACAATAATATCAAGTCAATACTTTAAATTTATAATAATGAGAATATAATAGATACAAAGCAATTTTTTTTATGAAATCTATCTTGAAAGACATTTTCTATCTATTAAGGCTTACTTTACTATATTGTGATTCGGTTTATCACTGTGACCATTAATATGACGGAGTAAGGGACCGAAGCTCTATAAACCAGCAGCTCACACAAAATGTCTCAATTACCACATACTTTTCTTTATAGCAACACCTTATGCTCTAAATCCAAAAACACACGTCCCAAAAACCTGTCCAGCTCAACAGCTCGACACCACACGTCCGCGTATCACACCGTCACGCTCGAATCCACCTTCCATTTATTACACTGGATCATTATCTGCGATGGAGAGCGGGCGCTCGATAAGAACGCTGCCATCGCGATAACGCGCGGTACGACGGTGTGAGGGGGGCCGTAATTACAAGAGAGAATGTTATCATATCATCTGTGATTTAGTGACTAGATACTCGCATGAAAATAGCGCTATGTGTAAATTGTGTAGTGTTTTATTTAGGCAGGTACTGTTAGGTTATTAAGTTATTTATGGTGATTGGATGTGGTATAGCAATGTGCAAGTATCGTATCTGTTTTACAAGTAATTATTTAAATAATAATAACAGTTTAACTTTTAAACTTACGCGTTGCATGATTAAGTAAAATCTAACGGGAAAAACGCGATCATGTATTATTTACCTTTGAGGTCGTCGTTTCAAGTAGAAACGTCTAGTCTAAAAGGTAAATAATGCATGATCGCGTTAATTCCTGTTATATTTTACTTAATGATAACAGCTCTGTATCTAATACTTGACACACTGCTGGGCACAGGCCACTTCTCATAATGAGAAAGGTAAGTTAGCAAACGCTATAGCGAGCATATTTTATTACCCAAATACATGAAATAAAACGCTTAATATAATGTCAGCAGTTTAAATAATCATTTTTTTACACTTTTCACTTCTGTCCAACGAACCTAAGTCACAATATTTACATAATTTTAGTCTAAACCTTGCCTAACATTGCCAGTAATTTCAATCTACCAGCTGCATTCACATCCCAGATATAATTTAATCACAATACCTTCATCTAGCACACCATCAATAACATCCAACTACCCGAGAAGCATCTACAGTCGCACTCAAAAGGTGTCTGGCCCCCTCCCACCCCCCAAAGGGGTGTCGGGAGGTAACTTTATCGCCCAAAACGCTCCCGATCGCGGCGCGATTCGCCCGCGCGATACCGGCCGATTGTTCGCCGCGATAGCGCCCAACATGCCTGTATCTTTTCAAAGAAGGTTTTTTGTCCGTAATCGCCTGCAACAATCTAGTTTTAATGACTTTTTATAATAGGTTTACGTGGACAGAATATTTATAAGTTCTTGTTTCTTACGAGAGCTTAATTTTTGAGAATTATGTCATACAGTTTTGGAAATGTGAACTGCGATTGAAATCTGTTGCGTAATCAAAATTTTATATAATTATGGCGATAAGATATTATATTAAAGTTATTTTACGTCCTTCATGTTCAACGAAAATCAAAATTGCAAGATGAAAAGCAAAAATCTGGTTTCCAAAAACATTTAAACATTTAGATTAACGACAATAAATTAAGCAACAATTTTTAACTATTCCATCTAACAATATCCTGTATCTATTATAATTATCAAAAGTCTTTCTTACAAACGTGAGCTGTTGTATTTTTACCTCCTTCAGCGGTTGAATTTAAAACATTCCTTCCTTTTAATGATCGCTTGCAGTGCATAAACAACTTAGAAAAAAAAACTATCTTCATATTATACCTATAGGGGCTGTGCTTGAATGTATCAATCAGTCAGTCTTAATACATGCTTCGAAACTAGTTCAGACACAATGTCCACAACTACGAACAAAAGACAATAGCAACAACATTCAACAAAAACCTAACCGCTTCCATCCTTCAAACGATCCTTATCACCATAATTTAAAACGTAAAACTACTTACACACACACAAGCACACAGACAGACCATAAACATGTATAATTGTTTTTTTATCTAACGCCGTCATACGGGCGGTATCCGATGTTCAGATTGTGTCTCTGCCCCTATATGACTAGTGGCAGATTAGCGTATCAAAGTGTGTGTGACAATTGTTAGGCAAATATGGAAGATAGGAAGCTATCGGAAACATTTAAAGTGTAACAACTTTTCTGAATGAGGAAGGGCAGCAATTTCAAAACATAGATATAGTACAATAATAAACTGTCTCGATCATCTAGTGGTTAGCGTATGCGCCTCTAATCGTGTGGTCTCGGGTTCGATTCCCGCGTCGGTCAATGTGTTATTTGTGAACTTTCCATCAGGAAATTCACAAAGCAGCACGGATTTCAAATTATGCCCGGTGGCGATAGCCCTCTATTCCATGGGACCTAAAACATATCAGGTGAAGTGTGGGTGCTGTACACCTCTGCCACACCCTTCTGGGTAATATAGGCGTGATGTTATGTTATGTTATAAACATAATCTACATTTCACGTGCACAAAATTAGTATGTTTGAAGTATTTTTCTAGTAACTACTAAAATTTAATAAAAACTTATTTTCTATATACGTCGTATTAAATTTCTTATGAAAAACTCTCCTGCTCTATCTTTATCGGGCTCCAATTAAAATTATTAACAATAATATCAAATCAATACTTAATAGATAAATAATGTGAATATAATAGATAAAAACTAATTTTAGATGAAACCTATCTTGAAACACATTTCCTATCGGCTTTGATTTTATACTTGAGGTTATATTTTATCTTCACTTTCAAGAATATGCATAAATTAAATTAAAACTGTTCACGAAAAATAAATATAAATTCGCACGCTTTGCATTCAAGATAAGGAAATGCCAAATCTTTAAAATTAAATATCTTTATCGACTATTTTATTTATAGAAATAACAATCTTAGGATAACACTGATATTGAATCATAGAATTCATCTATAATCTATTTTTATACAGTATTTATTTTTTTAAGAAGGTTGTTTCAGTAAAAATACGCAATAATATTAAATAATCTCCAATTCTTTATCTTAAACATGGTATTTCAATAATAAATAGCGATAAATAAAATAATAATGCGAACTTGACATTTGTTTGATAGATTAGATACATAAAATGCATATTTAAAAATTTATAACTGCATAGCAGCGATAGCCGAGTGGGTGACCGTAGGACTGCGAAGTCAAAGGTCTCGGGTTCGAACCCACGGCTCACACCTCTGTCAATAAATCGTTAAGATTCGTCTTTTCGAAGATATGTGTGTATTTATCATATAAATTATCGCTTGCTAACGATGAAGGAAAACATCGTGAGGAAACCTGCATGCCTGAGAGTGCCTAAAATGTGCTCGAGGGTGTGTTAAGTCTATATTTGCATGCATTACGGCAGGATCACTTGAGACATGTATATTAAATAACACCATTCTTTTTCTTTCGTATCGATGACTGCAGTCATATTCTCATGGTCTTGACTTGCCATCGTGGTGAAAGGATTAGCCAGTCCGCTTGGTGGAAATTTGCAGGCTGCCCAGGGTGCGCCGAACGTAGGTAATAACACTACCGGTAAGGCTGTAAAAACACCATTGTAATATTGTTTTCTGCAAAATAATTGAATAGATTTGGACTTTTTATTGTGAATTTAAACAATCGGACTTTTCTTTTAAATATTCAAAAGTTTGTTTAATTACCGCACACGTTCGCAATCCGGTGGCGTATCGCAATCGCGACGTTATCGCATCGCTGCGGAAACGTCGCGGCCTTATCGCCAGTTACGCTATTGTAAATGGGGTAAGCTGGCATGTTGTTGTTTTAGGCCCCTGCTGTTGGTAAAATAACCTATCATAACGCCTTTATTTCCCAGAACCGTGTGACAGAAGTATATCACCAACATTTCACTTATTTTAGTCCCATTTGATCGCCATCTACTAGGCACCATTCCAGATTATCTGGCACAAAAATAATATATAAATATCACACAATTTACACACAACGTCATCTAGTCCCACACTAAGCAAAGCTTGTACTATGGGTACCAGAATAACTGATATTAATACATATATACTTTTTCTTTTGTAAATACATACTTATTATACATAGAAACACCCAGGCCAAGACAAACCTCCATGTTCATGCACATAAAGATTTGTCTTGAGCGGGGATCGAACCTGCGACGTTTGCGTAGCAGGCAGTTGCACTACCGACTTCGCTATCCGGCCGTCAAAATACCAAATTAACGGTTCTATCCAGGGATCGAACTCGAGACCTTACGGTGAGCGATCGTATAAAATACTGTTAGATCAAAAATATACACACAAACCTCATGGTGGTATCTAAGATTATTATCTCACATCACAGCTGTCATATTAACCACTATAAATATCGTACTCACACATGAATAATTATGATTGAGAATACGGGTTACGCACGTTATTTTAGCTGGGCCAACGGCGACGAAACGCGATTAATCGCCCAGTTGATGAATCTACGTAATATATTCGAAACTAGTCGGCATATCCCGGCTAAAATAACGTGAGTACCCGTATTCTCAATAATAATGTCTTTATATCACGTCGGTTTTAATAATATTACATGAATAATTGACAATATAATCGCGAAGCATAAACCAAAAACATAAAAAGACGGATTCTATTTAAAAAGAAGTTCTTCTTGGAAGTGGCGTAGCATCTCACACTACGCTACAAATGCTACGAATACAACTTTCCCTATAAAAGACATCAACGGAATCACTTTAGGGCAAAATTTTGGATGTTGTCTCTTATATAATTGCTCTGCTTAGCTTAGTCAAATATTGGCGAGTATCATCTACATAGCTTAGTGTATTATTTAATTTTAAGAATACACTTTTTTAAAACTATGATAAACTAATATTTTTTTTTAAAAAAAGAATGTACTTTGAGTATGTTTCTTTAAAAAAAAACGACACCAGTACTTGTAATAACTTCTGTGTCGCGGGGGTGTTCACAAACATACATTTCACACACACAAAGCTCACCCAGAGTCAGACCAAAACTTTGCGGATCACACAAAGTTTGTCCCATGTGGGCATCGAACCCACAACACTAGTGCAGTAGAAAGCGGCGAGGCGACCGCTTTAACCTTTACGCCAACCGTGCACTCAATATTTAACGGGTTTTCACATACATACCTATCACCCACTCAAAGAATACCCTAGTTATTTGCAATACCACACAATATTTATTTGCAACATATTATTATGCACTATTGACCTTCTCCTTACAAAGCGAAACCTAGGTCAAATTTACGACTTCGCCAACCATCGCATCTTTGATACCGCATCATCTAACCTAACAATGCCACACAATTTTATTGCGACATCTTTATACCTGCGACAAGTCGTGGGCGCGCCCAGACACGACGTAGGTGCGACAATAAAATCGCGCCAATCTGCGAGAGCGTTAACAAGCGAAGACAAGACTCGATGGCATCGCGCCAATTTGTACGCACGTCGCGGGTAGATTTATTGAGCACGCGAGGAACGCTTATTGCTAGATACGATGAGACTCATAGGTGGGCCTGTCGCGGGCCTGTAGAAAGCTTTATTTCCTATACAGAGAGGTTAGGCTCTTTCCTTCCTCGCGTCGTACAGACTCTACAAAATGTTAATTTTCATCACTAGTAACTGTAGGACTTCGTCCTAAAGTGCAACTTGAAAATAGTTTTTGACAAGACAAATACTTTTTTGTTAGATTTAAAGTATATCAATTAGAAAACTTATTGCTTCATTTTCGCACGGTATTTATTTTAGTACTAATTTATGCGTTATCGCGCGTTGAGTCGTGCGTCTGAAGTAGACTTTATTTCTAAGTCAGAGTCCATCTTTCACGATTAGCAATCACTTTCACCTTTGACCAATAGACACAACATAAAAGATTAAAAATATTGACATATAGTTTTAAAAGAAATTTTAGAAGAACGTTATTTATGAAACCCAGACGTTTCACTTTCTCTAATTTAGATGAGATTGTGATAGTTGCTATATTTTCTTATAGTGCTATTTCGCTTTCTGGATAATCGCTAAAAATCGATCTACATCAGATCGTGTAAGTCCTTTAAATTGATGATTTTTGTGAAAAAACTTAAATAAAGTCTTAGTCAAACTACCAACTACTACTCTAAAAGTCCTTCGTTTTAGTGAAAATAAAATAATTCTAACTATTACCAATAATATATTTTTCTGTGTACGTCTTTGTGTGTTTGGACTGAGGTATACAAAACAATATGTAGGACCATTCCAAGCAAATATTTAACAACAGAATGCATAAAATACCGCCTCAAAACCAAGAAATAGCAACAAATCCGTAACTCTAAACCGATTCCCGGCACCGTAAACTTCAACATGTTCTACAAAACACTGTGCCCGCAAAAAGACGAACGTGCAAATCCGAACAATTCTCTAGAACAACGACGATTCCGATTCCGCCAATTAAATCGTGCGAGTTTACAAGTGCAGCGCTCACGCCCTCTGCCGAGTGAAATATAAACGTTAAGGTGCGCGTGAGCCGATCTATCGCCGAGCGGAGCTATCGGCGCGGGCGATCGCGCCTCGCAATATCATTATTGTACCCCCCACCCCGGGAGAAGAGGGACACTCGAGGACGTAAAGGACACTGGGATTAATATCAAATATTTATTCACACGTTCAAATTATACCAATGTGCAAATCCTACTTAAAAAGACAATTATTTAAAAAAAAAAATCTCACTGTTGCATCGTCATTCAAATAGTAACTGTTGATGTGTAAGCTACAAAATTATGCAGTTGTGAACTACTTTGGTCACATAAAATAAAGTTTAAAGAAAGAATACCTTACCTTCTTTGATAAACGAGTATTGGCAGTTTATATGAGTTTTTAATGGCACCTCCCGTCGCGATCATGATTATTCATTATAGTGCGATCCAAATATGACGGTGATCCGACATTAAATTCAAATTAGTATATGAATTTAAAGATCAATCGACAAGTGGATTGAATTAAGTAATAACAAACATAAGTAATAAGTACGTTAAAATAATATAAAATAGCTTTTAAGTACATAAAAATAATAATACAATATTATTATATACGGTAATTGTAACATTTTTAAGGATATTAAATTTATTATACGTCTAAATTTTTGTCACACATAGAAACAGTTAAAGATTATTTCTTATTCATAACATTCCTAGCCATCGAAAAGTGGACTCATTTTGACATTTGATCAAGTTTTGATCATTTAATTAGAGATAATTATGTAAAACAAGCCTTTATATGTAACATTAAAATTAATAGATTTACTAAAAACGTTCAAAAATTTTGTTTTTTACTATTTGAACTGGTAATTCTGGTTATACTTAACGGTTAATTAATAGATTATAAAAGTTACACGTGCTTAAATTTGAAACAATTAACATGTAGAAGGTACATTACTTGTTAACGATTTTCTCTCAAAATTATAAAAAATTATCTCCAAAATTGTGTTTAGATGATTTAATAAGATTGAAGCAATTATTTTAATACGTAAAATACTCTTGTATTCCCGTCACTTATTTTTTAAAGTATTATATTATGTATATAAAATGCCTGCGTTACCTGCGTTTTTAAATAAATTTAAACCTTGAATAAATTAAAA
Organism: Hypena proboscidalis; assembly: GCA_905147285.1. NCBI lineage: Eukaryota > Metazoa > Arthropoda > Insecta > Lepidoptera > Erebidae > Hypena > Hypena proboscidalis. The sequence continues at coordinate 21,345,394 of LR990130.1, forward strand.
ATAGTCACATGTTAATCATGATCATTAAAACATTGACGTCATTAAAATCCTTACAAAACCTGAAGGCCTTAAGTAAAATAAAATTATTATAATGTCGGATAATTTATCTAATTATTATTTTTTAATTCAAAACCGCGTTGCATATAAATTCTACAGTTATAAGCCCATCGCACCAAACATTTGGCACACTCGAAAAGAAAACATCGCAAGCGAAAATCCGAATCAAAGGACATTCATAAAACTGAACCCGACTGTACAGCCAGATAAAGGCTTAAAATGTAAATGAGACGTGTTGAAAAAGTATAAGATTATCTCTCTATTAGGTATAAATTAAGGGAGTCGGAATGAGGTATGCCGTACAATTATATTGTCACGAAATTGCGATTGTAGTCGCACCTGCGCGCCAATCGCGACGGCAATCGCGCGCGCGCACGCTAACTTGACGGTAAGGGGATTTTTTGTCTTTGAATTATATTTTATATTCGTAATAAAGTAGTTTGCTAATTTGTTTTGGTTTTATAAGAAAAACTTAATGAATTATTATTTTAATTTTGGTGACGGGCAATTAAATTTAAACGTCATCACCTACTCTGTTCTCCAAATTTAATATCTATGTCTTAAATAAGATTCATAACTATAGTAGAAGTCATATATTATTGTATTAAATAACGAAATGAAAACTGCTGCTATAAATTTAAAGTATTTAATAAATTAGCAGAGTAGTGACACTGAATCAAATGGTTATCGATATTTTTACATCCTAAAAATATAATCTAGTGTGCACTAAACTAAAGAAAAACAAACGTCACTTCACAGATAACACAGAAATACCAACAACCGAAATAAAATAACTCCTTTCTTTAAATAGCAATAAAAACTTCGTATATATTTAACACATTCGACGAGATGGCGGAGTGGGTAGTGTACCTACCAGCGACGCTGAAGTCACGGCTTCGATCCCTGCTTAGGACAAATCTTTGTGTGCATGAACGCATGGGAGTTTTTTTTAGTTTTGGTGTCTTTATGTATAATAAGTAAGTATTTATATGTATTAGTATCAGTTATTCTAGAACCCATAGTACAAGCTCCACTTAATTTGGGACTAGATGGCGTTGTGTGTAAATTGTGAGAAATTTATTTATTTATTTAAACGTAGTAACCTTTGATATATTAACACACATTTTTTTAAAACACTATCTTTTTTATTTTTGTGTCATCAATGGCTATTAAAATACTTAATTATAGAGATCAGCATAGACAAGATCTGGCCTTTTAAAGTCCATTTTCATCTCCTGATAACAATCTTATAGCCAAACGTGATAATTATGACACGTTATATATTAAAGCCATAAGCTAAACGAAATGTCAAAAAGTTTATATTATCATCAAGAAGTTTATACTTTCATGTATTTATTGTGTTAATTTATTGACCTCATTATTCATAATTTACACAAATATATTTTCGCTTGCTTTTTAGTATATTGCTTTGCTACTTTTATACCAATAATAACAATTAAAAAGACTATAATATTCATAATTATGAAATGATGAATATTCATTATTTATTGTTGGCATTATTATTTGTTTTTCTTTCAACTCAAATTTTGAAACCATAAAATCGACTAACTCTCTAAACTACCGACGGCATCCCATCACTATTCCCCGATCGAGTGTCCCACGTAATCGATACGGCTGCCTCGCCATATTTTATTGTGTGCCAATTAAAATTATTGTCCCTTCCTTATGCATTGTGAAAAGTTGGTCGACTAGAACAGCATTTGAGTTACGGCGGCAGTATCGCTGTATGGAAAAATAATTGAAACTGTCGGCGATATTTACTTGTTTGTTGGTTCGCAATCGGCAGAAACTAATGAATTTATTTGTGGGAAATGATGGGGTGTTTACTGTTGTTTTAATTAGAAAGTAGATGAGTTGGATTGTTCGTTGGATTTATAATATCTGTATTGTCTTCCTCGTCATTGATATTTTGTCTTGCGTACATAAAAATATGGTCTGTATCTTCTGTATTACTGTCTCGTTGTCTGGTGGTTAGCGTTTGCGCTTCTGACTGTGAGGTCTCGTGTTTGATTCCCGGGTCAGGCAAAGTGTTATTTGTGAACTTTTCTTCAGGAAATTCTTAATAGCGGCACAAAGTTGGAATTGTGCCCGGTTGATGGCGATAGTCTCACCCAATGAGATCTCTCCACCCAATGAGACCTAGACATAACAGGTGAAGTGTGGGCTTTGTACACCTCAGCCACACTTTTATACTTATATAATGCTTTTAATCTGTAAAACAGTGTTATCAGATATTCTAATTGCAGTGAGCAAATAGATTTTCTTCGCCTAGTTTTTTTTCTTCTATATGTTGGCTAACGAGCAAAGAGTCCACGTGATGATACGCACTTACCGTAATTTATAGACTCCTAACTATTTTCTAGAACCTTTGTAATTACACCATGATGTTTAGTTGATGTAATGTGCAGTCAAGTTGATTTTCAAACGGCATAAAATGTAAACGTTCAAAGTATTTACGTAGTTGCATTATCGGTGCGTTATCACCCGTTATCGGTCGTTATCGGCCGTTATCACCTACCCATTAGTACAAACCATAAAATGCGAGTCAATTAAACGTGGCGAGGATAACTACTGATGCCTACTATCCATGGGTATTTAAAAAGTACGGTATTGATAAGTACATAAATACCTAGTACACACAGTCCCATCGGGGCACACTGAATCAATACAAAAATATGTAAATACAATTGACGTTTCGGTTTCTAATGTCAAAATAACCAATATGTTTTAAGCTGCTATAATTATTAGCACAATACCTGAAACCAGATTATTTTTCTGTCTGTTTGTATCGGCTTATCTTCAAAACTGGATTTTAATAAAATTTTAGGAGCTGGTAAATGATTACAAGGTGTATAACTTAGGCTCTTTTTATCGATGTTCATAGTATGCTACGAAGATGCCACCACGTGAAAGAGAGTTTGTTTGTTCGATCGCATAAATATTTCCTTAATATTTTATAGTATGCCAAGTAAGCTTATTATAGCTAATATGACTGATACGTGTTATTAAAACTATTCAAATGGAACTAGAGAGAAACTGGTTTGTCTCTCAATTAAGGCACTATCGACAAAGTTATCTCTCCTTAATACCAATTATGTATAGACACTTCAAAACACTTCAAAGTCTAAATTCGCTGGTTCTTTCACGAATGTCAACCTTGTGGACTTTGGCAATTTTAAACGAAATATTTGTCAAATTGGTCATGGAACAATTTTGCTTATAGTAGGCTACGAGCCCGTACACCCCATTGAGGGGTGTACGGGCTCAAAGCCTATAGTACATAATTCTATTTATGTTCTTATATTCATTTGTTTATTTTATTTTATTTTAAAATTTTAGGAAAACTTACAGCTAAAATGATAAAATAGAAAGAGATAATATGAAAATGAAGGCCAATTAAAAGTTTTTTGAAGTTTACTGAAAGATAGTGTAGTAGAGTACTTATACATAACAGCTATGTATGCAAGCCATCCTTAATTTATTCCTTCCCGTGGCCATAAAGATGCTTAAACAGGCTAAAGAGTAGCACCCAGAAGCACCTGTTTTCCTCCTGGCCGTGTTTCATAACTATGAATCATTTAAGGTCGACTCACACGCACCTGGTTCCGTTACGATCGCTGATCGCATCGATTGCCAGAATTGCTCAGGCGACACACGTGTGAACTTACCTTTTGCGACACCGCTAGCTTCGAAACTAAAACATATTAACAACCTTTTGAAACAACGTAAAATTAACCTTAATGTGTAGTTAATAAAGATCAAAATAAAAGACAGGAATTTAGAAATAGGTTGCAACTAACCAGCAACGGATTCCAATTTTAAATTGCTAGCAGTTAGGTTCCTTTTTCATTTAAATCTCAGCCTCATACAATGCATTTTAAATTCTACCTCATTGGAATGTCTTAAGGTTGCAATTTGAATACAAGGGCAAGGGTTTTATGACGTTTGGTTGTAAAAGATTATGTTGGCGCAAAAGCAGGCTGCGTACGCGCCGATAGCCATTGCGGAGCGGCTAGACGGTGTTCAGACGGTGCGTGCGTTTGGAATGTGACTGGAACCGTAATCAGAACATAACTATAGGGAAATTGTGTAATACATCGTCTAACTAACATTGAAATATTCACTGCTGATGCAGGAATGAGGGAAGAAATAACGGTTTGAATCAGTCACCATATTTATTTTATTCATTCGAAGATAGGCTTTCATCTGTGTTATATTTAGGGCAAAAGGAATTAGATAGTGTTGTGACGGTTACACTTAATTTTTAAATATATGTATTAAAATATTTTTTCCAGCTTCTTTACTTTGATGATTCAGATTCAGATTCAGATTCATTTATTCACAAGAATGTAGTAGTACATAGGTGTTACATTACATATTAAGACACTGTGACATTCTACCATAACAACAATGGTGTGCAAATTTTAATTAGTAATTCATTTTAAGTAGTAAGTAAATTTTAAGTAGTAGCATATTAAAATTAGTAATTAAATGTCGAAATTAAATTCTAGTTAAATATTAATTCATTATAATAAAGATGAATATATTGATATAATATAAAGATTGTTGATCAATTAAAGAAGCTATTCTAAAATTTTGACTGTGGTTTATCGTACACCAACATACTCTTGCAATCATACTGATTCATATTAAGTTTGTTATTTCATATTTTTTTCTCATTTTCATTTTTTTTGTTGCGAGTGTGTGTGTGTGTTGTGTGTTAGTCGTATTAGGTATATAGTTAGGTAAATAAAGTTCATATGATAGTGAAATGTAATATGTTAAAAAAAACAGTTTATTCGACCAATGTCACATTATTTCTTGAAGCTACATTCTCGTCACGAATACACACGATGCATTTGCTGATGAACTGTAGGTAAAAAGTAATTGTATTCAGTTTTAGTACATCGATATTCAGATAACGTCATGAGTCAATGCGTGATTCACCGATGCGTTGATAGTGTCCCACGCACGTAAAACGCATTTAAAACAAAAGATATCATGGTATTGGTATTAGCAAAGGTTGAGTCAATGGACGTACGTGTTGCGATGATGTTGGTTGATGGAAGAAGGGTAAAGATTATCAATTAAATCATCCGACGTATAAGTATTTAAAAAGGTTTGCAAAAGTTCAAGATTATAACAATAAATCAATAAAATATTGTATAATAATCTTCTTTTCTATTACTTCATAAGTTATTAACATGATGACAACAGTACACAATTTTACAATATTTCGATATAAAGGACATCCGCCACACTCCATACATTTTTGGTAAAAATTTGAAAGTGCCGGTGTTGGAAATGTGATACTATCGAATCGTGAAATAATACAGGAAGCGATTTTTTCCAAGATACCAAAAGAAACATGAAAATGGTATTAAACTTATATAATGAAAATTTTTAATTCAATATTCATTTGTGAAATGATTTTTTATTACTAAATATAACAAACAGAATAGGTAAGTTTAAAAAAACAAAATGAATATTCAGATTTCTGCAAAAATGACCAGAATATTTTATCCCTATACGGAGAGTCAATATTTCGCACATTATTAAACATCCCTTTTTATACCGGCCGATATCAAAGATAAATAGTGTATGAAATGTTAGAAGGAAATAAATAAACATGGTGCCGTGACGGACGGACGGACACGGAATAGGAAATTGCGGAGCCAGATCTTGTCAACGTCAATACTAATGTTATTCAATATTTTGTTACATTTTCATATCAGCAGTATTTTGGTTATTATTTCCATTTTGTTGAAGATGAGATGCGTTTTTGTATTTTTTTCGGCAAATCAAAGAGACATTTTGATCGATTTTCTTGATGTCAAATGTGAGGGAAAATTGTATGTTGTGAGTTAAAAGAAAAATAAATCTTAAAAAATCTTGTAAGAAGGTATTTATTTTGTATTTTAAAGTTTAATTATGGTGTCCATGATCACTAAAAGAACATCTTAAGTAATTTGATCTTTTCAGTTTACCTACCATAATCACCCTTATTAGTTCTTAACTCCAGATAATAATACAATTAAAAAATCTTACTGACCTTTTTCAATCCACAATATTTCCACGGCAACCTCTCTGACCGCAATAGTTTCCAAGGTAGCCAATAGACAGGCCAAAATACATTTCCAATCCAAGAGCTGTCCAAAGCCCCACACATTTAAATAATTAAACCCCCTCACACGTAGCACGTTTGAGAGCAGAGCACGGAGCAACACGGCTCGAAGACGGGTCAGATATTTCAATCCTCCGTCGGATATTGGCGGGCTCCGTGACAACGCATACATCTGGGATCGTCGGCCTTATCGTTATATTACAATCTGTGTGCAATGTAAGTTATGACGGTACGCTTTTATGGACCGTGGACGGATGTTTGTGAGTCTAATATATCGCTTTTTTGCGGTGTTTGGAAAGCTGCTGCTGAACGATTTAAGCTAGGATAGGGTATTGTTTTGCAACGTTTCAAATATTCAATTTTGTTTGGTAAGTGCAAACATTTATGGTAAGTTTTTCACCACAGCTTCAGTCATGAAGTATTTTTACTTTTGCTCGATGCCATTTATCTTTTGATGAATAAGAAAACGTAAAATTTATAAGTGTCATATTTTTTGCAATAGCGATAGCATTTCGCGAATCCTGAGTTTCTTGGGTCTAACAAAACCTAATCTAGAAAGAAGCATGATTACTATTTAGGTAAACAATCAATCGCCGTATGGAAAAGATTTTCTGTGTCTAATTTAATGAACAAAGTTCATTAACATTTAATCAAGTTAATAATCAAAAGTTAAACGTAAACATACCGTGCCTATACCGTAAGTCCAAAACTTACATTTGATTGAATTCAAACTCAAACAGATAAACATAATAGAAACAACCAATCAACGGATCACAACAAATTCAAATTTGGAACAAAGGAGCAACAACGAATAAAGTGAACGAACGAGTGAACAGATTGAGTGAACAATATCTTATTTTGCAATAATCCGCTAGGAACTGTGGTAATTTCCTGAAAGAGATGAAACAACGCGCTGAGTGCCATTTTAAACTCAACGGTTACAATAAACGATCGTTTTTGTATGTAAAATAGGATGTATTAGATGACGTCACAGCTACGTTTTGTTGATGCTTCATCGATACGTTTAATTTGTTTTGTGAGACGTAACGGAATTGGATTAGGGATTCTCTTTGGTATTATTTTGATTTAATGAAGTGATATTGGAGAAAGCTTTGTAATATGGGATGTGATTTGTAAATTAAATGTTGATGTTATAAATGTCAGTAAATAATTACCGATTTTCTTGTTTGTATTATTGTTCATTATAATTGATTATTTTGGGTTGGTTTTCTTTCATTTATTACCCAGCGTATTTAAATGCTATCTTAATTGGTAATTACAAACCTACTACGAACGTCGTTCACAATTTAAATCTCATCTATTTTTATCAACATCATAGAACCCAGAGAGCTATTGCCTATTTTTTATTTGAGTTTTAAGAAAGAAAAGCAGTTAATATATATTTTTTTCAAATAAAATAATTATTTAAAATATTTTCTATTTAAATTATCCATGTTAGTCATTAATACTGGCATATAATAAAATTAAACAAGTCGATTTGCTTTGTGAATAAAGACGAAAGAAGAGTTGTTTGTTCGTGGATTTATTGGCAGCTCTCGGCCGCTTCATTTCCGTGGCTCGCTCTTGTTCACTGAAGGCGTAAGGGATGAGAGACTAGAGTTTGCCAACTCCTCCCCCTTTCTTAGTGTAGTATTCCTGTGTAATTATAATTACTTATGACGAACTTAACAGCAATAATAACAAAAGTAAGGAGAGAATTCTTAGGTTTATTCAAAATGCAAGATATTGTTAGTGAATTTTCACTTTTATTGAGTCGTTGAAAGCCAAATCAAAAGTATGGATTACAAGACCATGAATCTTGAATTAAAATTTATTATATTTTCCATAACCTGCATGCCTGAGAGTGCCTGAAAAGTACTCGAGAGTGCGTGAAGTCTATCAATCCGCACTTGGCCAGCGTGGTGGACTATAGCCTAACCCTTCTCATCATGAGAAGAAGCCCGAGCCCAGCAATGAAACATGTATTAGATACAGGACCGCTACTGTATTTTCCATTAAAATCTTACGTATAAGTCAATAGTTGCATGTAATTAAACTAGTGAATTTGTCTTGTGAATAAAGACGCAAGAAGTGGCAAGTTCTTGTTCTATCGGCCGCTTCATTTCCGTGGCTGGCTCTTGTCGAACTGTGTGGTGCAAGTGAAGAGAGATTGGCTGTCTGTATTACTAAATAAAATTCTTGGGACAAACGTTGTAAGACTAGCTAGGCCAATTTCTGAATACATAGAAATGATTAGGTTGGACTTTCTGTGGAGTAAGACTTTAATATCGAGTAAGGTTTAATTAATGAGAGGCTTTTTTTTCAATCCCTGCGATACTTAGTTGTATATATATCTTGTTAATATCTTCATGTGTTAAGTAGTAAGTAAACGTAGCTTGTATTCATCACCATCATCATAGGCCTTAGCATCTTTCGCAGATAATTAAATCAGCTACTTTATGGCTTTTGTGATGGCTGTACAGTTATAGCCACGTTGAAGTGGAAGATCATTATGTGGTAGAGTTGGTGTGTCTTCTCAACTTTGTGTCTCCTCTCTCATATTGTTGGTTGTATTAGAACTATAAAAAGTGTTTCAAACCATTACAATGTACTGTTTTTCTAATTTCGAATCCGATAGCAATTTAGAGTTACAAAAATATTTTTGTGTCTTGTTGAAAACTGAAAATACCTACTTAGTATTTAATATTTAGTTAAATTTCAAACATATTATATAATCCAGTTGTCAATCATAAATATAAAGAAGAACAGCTCGCTATTTCCTATGCCCTTGGACCACACAGAACCAGCACAATGCGAGGATAATCACATTGTTTTGTTTTTGATTCATTGCACTTCATAAACTTTACTATTTATTACGTTTCTTGCCCCGATCGGATATTTACATGTCTATGAACAAAGCTTATTTATGCGGAGTTTATCTTTTAATTTGCTTTAATACATGCATTTTTCTTTTTTAAAAAGCTGATCCACATGATATTAGATAATGAAATTTTCTATAGTACGGAAATCGAAAAAAGTAATAAAGAAAGACGGAAAGAATCATTTATTCTGGCAAAGGTAAGACAAAAAAACATTACAAAGGCGTCAAAAACTAGATAATTTTAAATTATTATTTATTATGCTAGAAATGGTACGCATCTCAGCACAATACAGCAGCGCTAAAAGAACCGCAGCGCTGATAATTCTAAAATAAGATATTTGTACAATTATTTTGAGTTTTAAACCATTTTTTATCATCATGCATCAGTTCTAATTTTATTTTTTATTCCTTCCAGGTAAGTCCCGTTCAATTGCAATCATCGCACCAAATACTCTTATGAAAGCTCGTGTACAAAAACGTCTCGGTAAGTACGTAGCTATTTAAATCTTAGTCGTACATTTGAGAATGCAGATATTCTTCTACACATACTGAGTATTAAAGCTTTAAAATAACAATATCTAGAGAAAAAAAATGGGACTTTCAGCACAGCGGGCAGTAGCTTTAACCAACTAGCTACGGTCGCCTCTTGCCTAGACCCTGAATTTCTCAACTGTGTGCTACGTCATTTCGTGACATCACGTTCAATGATACAAATCAAATGCCGAAGTTGCATTCATCACAAATGTTGTAAAGAATTAACGCGTACGATATTTCAACTTCTTATTGAGTTGTTTGTTTTTTCTTTTCAACTGTTTCTTAGTACTAGCTATGCATAGCTAAATGCTATAAAAATAATCAATAAAAAACAATATATAGTCTGCAAATCTCTCAAAGATTTGATTCCAACCCTGACTTAGTTAAGACATATTTACTGTTCTAGAAGTACAGTCGCAAAAAAACGTAGTGAGCCTATTATTATAAGCTGTACGCACCAATATAATTATGACTGATAACATTCTTTAAACTTATTAAATATATCCAACACAGCTCATAACTAGCTATACTACATTCTTAAAACATTTCATAGAATTTTCTATAAGTTAGTAGTTAATTAGTTATGAAGTAACAAAAACCCTACGGCATGAATCGTGGGAACATCTTAGCATTCGTTGCTGCGCAGGATCTAATCGAGATATAAATCGAGTAAGCGACGTTATCGATTAACACTGAATGTAATGTTCTGTTTGAAGTACAAGCTATTAGGACAAATATTTAAGTGAATGTGTTGAGGTGTGTTACTCTCCATCGCAAAAACTACTTTACAATTATAGCTAATAACATAAGTTACTTTATATCGACGTATCGTGCGAGCGGAGCCGTGAATGAAAGCTGGTAAGCAACTTTTAGAATCTTCACATCTCTGATCACTTCACTACATTCTTGAGAACATTCAAACACTTCACTGAATTTATAATAACTTAGTTACCCTACGGTCTGAATCGTGGGAATATCCTAGCATTTGTTGTTGCGCTGGATCTAATCGAGATATTAATCGATTGAGCGACGTTATCGATTAGCACTGAATGTAATGTATAAAGTACAAGCAATTAGGAAGATTACACACTTGTTAGATAGTGATGCCGTTTTGTGATGGTGGGATACATGTGGCAGGTAATTGGCTGGTTCGATTGTCTTTGCTGATAACTTACTTGATAAACTAAAAGGGTGATTATAGGGGGCAATAGACATTTTTATAAATTTCATCAAACTATTTTTATTAAAACTGACGTGAGTTTGTAACATTATTCGAATTATGAAATACGGGTGTTACTCTCGTAATGTTGGTCTATTTAGTGCAAGACTGGCTGCGACTCAGGCGCGACGTATCGCACTCTCTTGATAATGCCTAGACGTATAGGCGAAACCGCGGTCGACTTAATAGACCAACATTACGTGAGTAACACCCGTATTTCATAATTTTGTATAATTCATCAAACTAATAGAAATATAATTATTTCTACTGAAAAATACAGTATTTCAGAAAATCTCGTTACATTTTAACAGAAAGTTTAAAATAAAACAAAAAAATTAAATAAATAAACGTAATTATGCAATATTTACCTTTTAGGCTTTGCGTATTGGAAAACAGATTACACTGATCGTGGTCGCAAACAAAATGATGTTGACCAAAAACTTTAGAACCAAGTTTGATGTGTGTCAAACACTGGAATTATTTAACTTGTGGACATGTTCAATTTTTAACCAATCTTTTCTGCTTCAAGAGTCGGGTGAAGCCACGGAAGATGTCGAAACGGATGATAGATTCACAATCTTAGCTACATTGTAGCAAGTCGGTGGCAATATGGTGCAATACGTATGTATGACATTTAGCAATTAATCGGTACATTTGGTACCATGAACTATTAACTATTGCGATAATTTATCGGAACATTATTGCTCTATGTACGATGCAAGCTTGAGATCGAACATTGTACCCTTTACTAAATTGTTGGTTTAGCTTGGATAAACATAATTGTAAGAAAATACGGCTAAATGTGGTCATTAGTACCTTGTTCTTCTTACGTGTCAAAGGCAGTATGGTTTCTCATTATTTAATTCATATAGATTTTGCTTGCATTAGGTCTTCACGGGCACATGTAGTAACTTAATCCTAATTTATAAAAATTCTTCTTTACCATTGATTGAGCGTCTTTGTTCGTACGTCTTTCAGGTGTAGTTTCTACCTGAATTTAATAATCATTTGGCTAAAATCTTTACCAACGGTCTAGTAACTGGAGGATAGTTGTGGTAATTAGCTACTACATACCATGGGAATCTGAAATACCACGAAAGTTTACCCAGATTAAATTCAGTAGAACTGAATGGTGCGCTGCTGTCAGAATTTATTAAGTAAACCGCTATTGTATTAGGCGGCGGCTATACACGGCATTTTCATGACTTAATTTCACAAATATGCATCTACAATTTTAGGGGTCGTTTCCTCAAATTGTCTACAACGAAAGATTCAAATCACAATAGGCTAACATGGCAGAACTTGAGTCCTCTCGTACCAATCTGAGTCTCCAATACTAATTGTCGAACGGCTCTACTGATCGGCCGGCGAACGCGATTAGCCGCGCTCAGCCACTAGAGGGCGCAACGAGATGGTGCTCCACGCGATCGTATCGCCCTTGCTCTTTCCAAGCCCGCCAAGAGGAGTTATTGATACAGTGCTAAGTGGAAGAAATCTTTTTGCCGGTCGACGTTACGGAGAGGAAAGTCTTTTATTTAAAATCACCCTGTATACTTATTTATCTAGATATAGCTATCAAATTAAAGTTGTGATTACTTCATAGAATTGTGCCTAAACTTAGGAACAGCTTCAAACTATTGAATTTTGCCACTAAAAACGCAACGCTTTAATTTAACTCGTCTGCCTGAACAAAGTGTACATATTAGTAAATATTTTAAAATACTGATAGAAAATCAATTTTTCAAATATTACTGTAAATGCATTTTAACATGTAATCAATTATTAGTTATGCAGCCTAAGAACGATTTCTTGGTTCTTTATTTTTACACATCAACATGGAAGGGATTATAAACTGGCAGGTGGTCAAAGCCAAACCATCAACTTTAATATAGCCTCTGACCAAGGTATTTGTTCAAAGAACTCAATTAAAGCGACTTAAGCACGGAAGCAAGTCCATCGGCACTCGCAGCATATCCCCACACAATCTCTGTATTATCTATGCTTGGAGGTACAACCAGTTGACAAACTGCACTACGTGATATTGCAGCCATTACTCCTGGTGATTCATATCGAACCCCACACACCCGCACACCCCCTCTCTCACCACCCGCGGCCTGAGATAACGCCGCCCAATATACCTATTAAAATTTAACCTGATCAAAAAGTGTGGGAACTACTCCTTTGTTATAAAGAAAACTTAAAATATCATAAAGTGTGATGGAAAAATTAGACACGTAGAAATAACCAACCTCCTTTTCAATCAACCTCAGGCATCAACAACCTTTTTTCTTAAACGACTAGCAGCCGAGAGACGATATTTAAAAAAGCGAACGACAAAGTGACAGTTGGGGAAACGCGCCAAAAACTACCGTTGACAAAGCACCGGTGAGCCGAAACAATCAACAAATTCACATCATACAAACGGATCGGACATTTATTGTTCGCTATCGTTACATTCCACCTCTGTTGTTTATAACAGAGACGCCCAATTTGCTAGGGAGGACTTTTTATCTCGTTTTTTGCTATTTTTTCGGTGTACGTCGAACAAAGGCGATATGACAGGTCTCAGTGTAGGACAGTATCGGTAGTCGAGCACGACGAAAAACGAGAATAGAGTAATCGAGCAATCGAGTAAAAACAGAAGGAGCGGGCGCGGGCCCATCGGCCCGTGACAATTGCATCTGCAGTCGAATTGCAGACGCCATGTTGGATTATTGCGCACCTCTATTTCGATTAAGTGTCTCGACGGCTTTGTTTTAGTTTCCCGCTCGTGTTTGCAGCTCTTTATGATTGTCGATTTGTTTTTGCTTCGCGCTTTTCACAATTTCATTTATTTTCAATATTTTGTTATTTATTTTCTTTCCAATTGAATTAGCAGCAACAAAATATTAATAAAATAAGGTGGTAAATTAATCCTCAAGATAATTTCCGAACGAAACAAATGACTTCATTCAATGTATCTGTGCGAGTATTTGAAAAACATGTGTAAATAAGACGTGTTTCTGAATGCGATATCAGCTTACACCCTTTCTTGGAAGGTCCGCGCTCACAATAGTGTTGCGCCTTAAAATATTCTTATTTTAATCGAGTAGGTGTATCGAGGAAGCGAGTATCGAGGGCGCTCGTGTGGAATATAGATAGTGACGGACGGTGGACGGCCACAAGCGATACGATACAAGGCGCGCCATGCCAGAAATCTATTCATATTTTTCAATTTTCGTCCAGGTTTGAACGCAGGTGAAAGCTGGAATGTCGACCTTTCTGTTTGTTTCAATAACTGTTTATTTTTCAATAGTTGATCTTTTGTTTGGCTTACTCTATAGCTCATAGCTAAATAACTTTTGACTGTTGTTAGTAATAGGTTCCTATACGTATGCCTCTTTGGAAATCGTCATCCATTTAAAATATCTTACGCTCTTGGGATTTTCCCTAATGGAATGTTTTTTTTGTCGCTTCTTCTGTCGCTCATTATTTTCGCTATCTTGACTTAACTTAGAACTAGTTGGAACGAAGTTCCTTATTGTAATGTTTGTTTTTTTGTTTTAGTTTATACATATTTAACTCAATGTTAAAAAATATTCAGGCCAATGAAAAATATAACATACTGGGTCGATTTTAATATCAATTTATACAAAAGCAATAAAAACTACAGTCAACCAAATATAACATTTAAAAACCGAACGTCTATCGAACCAATTCGGAATCAATCACACTGACGTAACGTCAAAAGTTTGACAGTTTAAAAAAATCAAAGGAGCCATTCGGTTTGTGACGGTGGCAACAAAAGAGCGCACGTCACCGCCGATGGATACGAAAATTAAAATCTCGCGTTAGTTGGCAGTGGTGACGGCTGTCGGGGCGCCACGTTGCCTGTTGCCAGTTCGATTTCAGGCTTGTTCTAAATATGCCAGCAGTTCTTTGTTATCGTGCGACGTGTGCGCGGAAATGAATGTCCATCGAGTAGACGTCTCTATTATCGACGCATCGCATATTATTATGCGCTGTGTTGTTCAGCAAATTAACGGATTCGTAATTCAAATAGTTGGGCTTCGGGAAAGTGTTTGGTTCGTCGCCACTTCGCCAGAACGCCATCCCTGAGAAATAATAGGGATGGTGAAGATAGCAACAGATGTCTCAACGCCTGTGAAAGAACACTGTCAACGTACATCAACGAAATGCTATCAAGATCGCATAGCCTCTAAGTGTTTAGACGGAGATACCTTTAATATAAATTAAATTACATTATACTTGATTACCTATAAGCCTTCATACATAATGTTAACCTAAATGCCTTTTTAAACAAGTTGATTGTATTTTTAACAATATTTTTGAAGGACTTGAAGATTCCGTTACCAAGGCATGTTTCAATAAATATTAAAATCAACATTCTTATTGGAAACCATTTCTTAAGCCCATCAAGTAGACTGACACTCGATTATACACTACTTTAAAAGTAAAGGATAAGTATTCTAATAAAATCCAAAATTTGACTGACAATATCGTCAAACGTCATCGCAAAATGCTCCAACTCGCTCCGAACGCTGAAAAAAAACAGCGCAATTCCAATTTCAACTTATATTCGATAATTCACGGAAACGCGAAGAAAACTTACATGAGTGACGTATCTGTGTGCGCCAGGCTTCGAGATATTCACGTATTTACGTACGTACCTGTCGCCGTTCTCGTCAACCTAAGCTGGGAAGCTCCATTCTGTACTGAGTTGAAAAACTTTTCGACTGGCACGTGTGATAGCGACATTTGCACTCAGGATTTCAAAGCACGCGGTGAAATTTTTAATCTCTTAGCTTTAGGCTCCAAATGTTTAGTTGCGGTGTAGACTGAAGCCTATATTTTTCGACAGATTTAGTGAAAGAATTTGCACACTCCGATAGTGAATGGCCGATGATTGTGAATGCTACACTTCTCCATAGTTCTAACATACATCACGCCTATATTACCCAGAGGGTTTGGTAGAGGTGATCAACACCCACATTTCACCTGTTATGTTTAGGTGTCATGGGATAGGAGCCGAGCCTATCGCCAACCACCGGGCTCTGCTTAAGTTCACTATCAAAGGAATTAAATAGTACAACACGTGAGACAGCAGTTCAGCTCCATGGACATTACAATTTTTTATCACCTATCTAAAAGCGCCCTCATGATTCCTAAACTCTGAATCAAAATATATTTTCGGCTAAAATATGTGTGAGTTTTTTCTCTGTATCGTCACACGTCACCTGTCCGACCGATTCGATCGCGATTCGCCGACATTATGTTTGTTCAGTCGTCAAAAATTCTTTTGTCCGCAAGATAAGCTTCGCACCACTGTGCTACTATCGTCGAGTAATTTTTTAAACTAATGTTGCGTACCGGGTTGAGAGTGGGTTCTTTATTGTTAGTTTTTTTGGTAGTGTAATGAAAAAAGTTGAAAGGCGGAAGTGCCATCGTCTCATCTTTAACATACTGTCAAAAAGGAGGGCTTCGCACTTGGCGGCTTGGTGGCTTTAAAGTTACAGGCACGTGATGCATAGCATCGTAGCTCTAAAATAAGTAGAAATCACGTAAAATACAGTTGTTGAGGCGACCGCAGCTTAGCGGCGGCCCGGAATGCAGTGATCGCAGGTTCAAATCATGCCGGTCCCATAAGTTTTTAAACTGTTACTTAGTATAAGAAGAAGTAGTATTGTAATCGTATAAAAAATATAGAAGAATTAAAACATATATTTTTTTGTTCTCTCTTCTCTATGTAACATATTTGGTTGTTAACAAAACTTGAATGATTCTTTTAGCAGTTGCTTATCATTAAAATCACTTTTAAGTATTTTGCGACGCATTTATAAGTGAAATTACTTTTATTGGCCCAGCTTCCAAAAAACTATTAAACGAA
Source organism: Hypena proboscidalis (assembly GCA_905147285.1). Taxonomy (NCBI): domain Eukaryota; kingdom Metazoa; phylum Arthropoda; class Insecta; order Lepidoptera; family Erebidae; genus Hypena; species Hypena proboscidalis. Next base: position 21,362,117 of record LR990130.1, read on the forward strand.
TAATATATTCAAACTAAAATCTCTTTAAGCCTAAAGCCAACTTGTCTCCTAAAATATCAAATTGCAAATAAACAATAGAAAACATCATGATAACCTCATTTTCAATTACCGCACCATAATCTATAAAAACCAATTTGTCGCAAATAATTTATATTGTTTTTAAGGCATTGTTGCGATAACAAACTAATCTATTGGAAACTAGTCATACTAGTACGATAAGCTAATATAGTGTACTGCTCTATTAGGTTGTCCTCAATTTAGTAAAAAAAAATGAACTAAATATATAACATTTTTCTAAAGCACGTGTAATAGACACTATTTCTTTAGAAATACTATTACTATTGAATATTTATTTTATTTTATTTTATTTATTGTGGTACAAGAAACAAACAGTATTATAATTAAGAACAATTACCAAAACATACATAATTAACACTGTCACCAACAAAGTTTCTAATAATAAAATTACACTCGACGGCTTAATTAATCGCACAGATAAATAATAAATATAAATAAATATAATATGATGCGACAAGGATGTTTAGACTGCTTTCATACACATTTTTAATTTTTTTAACATCTCATCATCATCTCATTCTTTAAAAAAATAAAAATACATTAATAAAATAACTGTATATTCTTATTTTTTCTAAACTTTGTATTATAGTTGAAAATATAATACATTTTTGATAGACTAAAAGTGTAAGGAATTATTTTGCCGATAACAATGCCTATCTATGCGAAACTAGTCATACTAATTCGATAGGCTAATATAGTGTACTGCTCTAAAAGGCTGTCCTCAATAAAATAAATATAATAATATGTAATCGTAGTTACAAAGGGAATGTAAAATATATTTATTTTGTAAAACTCGTGTAACACTGCCTCGTTTGCGCAGTGGATAATGTCTCCGATTGCTGATTGTGTGGTCACAGGTTCGATTCCCTATTCTAAATAAAGTATTATTAGGGTTTTTCCACTAGTCAATTCTTAGCAACACTGAACCAGGAAATTGGCCGATATAGCGACCCCGATATAGGAAACATGATTGCTATGTCATTTACAGTATTTATAACAGGTAAAAGGTAGCTAATATAGGTACTGCTGTCTATCCCTTCTGTGAAACACCAGCGTAATGTTATATGATGTTGGTTTGCTTTATCAAGATTTACAAAACATTGTTACGCAGCGCCATTATCAACTATTGCGCGACGGATATTACGTTGTACCATTTAATAACTACTTCCAAGAATAATGCATTTTTTTAAACTGTTACAATATAGTTATCGTTGCAACTGTACTCATGTCCATCTCAAAATTATTACGGCATTTACATAATATGGATTTCTAATACCAAAATAACATAAAATATATATATTTATTTTAACGTTATGTTTTGGTCCCATGTTTCCTATCGCCATCTATTGGTCACAATAAACAGACTCAGTGCTGCTACTGAGATTTTCTTGACAATAAAATGCCAAATATTACTTTTGTCCGACCAAAGACTCGTGAAGTGAACAGTTGAAAAACCCACTACACACGGATACAATAGCAAAGCAGTCAGCGTAATCAGATTTCTATCACCTCAAAACAATATTTTTACATACCAATCGCGTATGTACAGATAACAATCTACACAGCTCCTACAATAATTCAGATTGGTATCGGCGTGTAATCCGCCGTATCGCGCGATAAAATGAGGAATCGTAAAAATCGCGCTCGATTAAATTTTTATCGGTTTTTTACCGATAAGACTCGCGCTTCAACGAAAGTAGTTAGTGTGTGTTTGATTGTCGTGGCATAATACCGTCCCTAGTGTGTGTTGGCTGATAGCTATTTACGGTTTGTAGTTTTTTTTTATTCTTCTTTATCCTTTTTGTCAGAGGCCAGAAAGTTTGACAACTAGGCTAGTAGTAGTATCACCTTGTACTGGGTTGTGAAGGTCTGATAGCAGATCTCTACGTAAAATACTGATATTCTGCTAAATCTGTTAGTATAGAATTATTGGAAAAGGGCCCGAAGAATGATGACTCTTTTTGGAATGATAGCAAAAATATACGGAACTGCCTCGTCGGTAAATTGAGGTATGGTTCCGGAGCTTGAATTCGTTGTTTTTTGTATTATATCATTAATTGTCTTTTATTTATGCTTACCATTAAGAAAAACGTTTATTTCTACGGCATTAATCTCTTGTACTAAAAGCCTTCGTAATGTTTTAAAAATATATAGAAGAGAATACAGTAAGACAATGAAGAAAAATTAAAACCAATAGACTAGAGTGAATATTACTTCAATTAATCATGATCATCATTCATATCTTTCATACATATATTAATGATCGCTAAAAACTCAAACCACCAGTGATCTACAAATTCTATCCGAGTTTACCAAGAGTCGCATTTCCGTTTATAATTTTAGATCCTGAATACGAAATAGTTCCTAGCTTATCACCTAAATACAATACATATAAAAAATCACGCATTTATCCCATGCGGGTAGGCAGACACGATATAACGTTTCATCACTTACATCTGTATCTAAAGGTATAAAGGTATAAAATCCATTACAATTTATAGAAATTACGAACAAATCTTGAAATTACGAATCGAAGGACAGGAATCAGTTGCTTATCAGAAGATATTGTAAATAATCCCTATCATAGATTTGTTTGCGTTATCGGCTTAAGGGCAGAGAATCGACCTCGGATCGGTTGATACCGAGAGATTATCGATTTGATCAAATAGCACATTTTAATCATATTTAACCTGATAAGCGCCGTTGTTGGCAACTGTGCTACTGCTTAACTGTACGTTATTTAATTAAGTTTGTATTGAATAATATGAGCCTTAGTATCTAATACATGTCCCACTGCTGGGCTCGGGCCTCATCTAATGATGAAAAGGGTTAGATCACACCAGTCCACAGTCCACCACGGCCAAGTGCCGATTTGTACACTTCCTTGATAGATAGCATATAGCAATAATTTATATTATAAATACACACATATCTTTGAAAAGACGATTCTTAACGATTTATTGACAGAGGTGAGTCGTGGGTTTAAACCCGGGACCTTTGACTTCGCAGTCCTACGGTCTCCCATTTGGCTATCGCTGCTTTTGTATACTTACTTCACTATATTTGGGCTCCTATGAAAGCTCACTTTAAAATATTATGGTTTGATAATTGCTTTTTTTCACCTATGAAATAAATAATTATTCTTCGCAATGTAATACAGAAGCCAACTGTTTTCTGAAAAAATAAACTTTATGAAAGACAATGGTTTTCTTTTGATTTTAATCGTGCGTTATCAGACTGGTGAGGGACCAATTCTGTTTATACTACAATATATACTACATATACTACAATACTGTATATACTACAATACTAAAGAAAAAAATGTAAAAATATATTATAACCACTAAAACAACGAGACAATTTATGTCATTACAATGAATCCCACGTGGACGGAAGTTGTGGGCAACAGCTAATTATAAAAAAAACAATTGATTGATTGAAGATTTGCTGTACTGATTCGGCTGTCTTTACATTACCTAGCAATGCAATTATATGTGTTTGTTTATTAGTTATAAGGTGAGTCAGTATATACACAGTATTTATTTATATTCTCCATGTAAAACATGTTTTTTCTCTTATATTGTTTATATTCTAGTGTTTTTTTTTGTATTTGATACTCCAGTTAGATGTATTACATATAAAAATAATATTTTAAGTGTTAATATACTATACAAATAACTTACCATTGTTAAACGTTACTTTATTCTATGCATGCTGAGTTTACCTTTAAGTGATTGTTACACTGTTATTGCACTGTATTGGTTGTTGATTTATTTAAACATGTAGCTTGTGTAAACAATTGTTGGTGAACCAAATAAAACCAAATAAAAAAATAAAAAACTGCTACAGTAGCAGTAGATAACAACATACGGGCTGTTATCACCAACTGTAGGGCAAATATTGTTATAAGGATTTGAACCCAACTATTCAATTTTCTTCACGATATATTTTTTTCTTTTTATAATTATTTATATTTACTGGTACCAGAATACATATACTATATACAACTTATACTCATTATTAAATATAATTATAATTTTCAAATACAATTTATTCGTGAAAACGAATTAAAAAAATACCCGACATAAACATCAAATAAAATAATAATATAAACTTATTAAATAATATAAATCTAAGTTTTAGTTTTTTAACTATTTTGCAATCTCCAAGGTTTGTAAAAGTTTTATTTCTAATGCGTTAGAAACAAAAAAAAGATAAATTGAACTTAACTTCTTTTCCACACATGCAACTGGTTCTTCTTCTTCGTGTCGATGGCTGAGTCAAATTTAATTGGCCCAGTAAGTGGCCACTGTTATGGCGCTCTCATCGGCGTTCATGAGCGCCTTGGTCAAAGTTTTGACTTGCCATCGTGGTGAAAGGATTAGCCAATTCGCTTTGAAGAATTCGCGAACTGCCCAGGGTGCGCCGGACGTAGGGAATGCTTGTGTACGTCACTCGGGGAGGCTCCTTTCATGCACCCCAACTGGTAATTTGAATCTTTCTAAAAAAATCCCACAATATTATACAAAACTCAAAGACAAATATACCTTCTTAGTTTATTTGTGAACCTATCAAAAATTTACACAAATACATATAAGACCCATAAAAGGTCAGATATTTGAACATGATAAAGTCTATTGAATTAATTCTCTATAATATTATTCATTCACATTTAACTGCTCATTATCACTTTGTTAAATTAATATATACAAGACTTGACATATGCCTGTATGTATATATGAACCGCAATGAATTTAAACTGTGTAATTATTAAAAGATCTTTACCGATTTTTATCTTAATATAAGCTTGATACAATAAATATCTACACATGTGTGACCCATTTTCTAACACTACCACGTAAAGTTCGCCTTGTAATTTTTAACAAAATAATACCTTTTTTTTACATAAAATTGGGTGTGCACTACTCTATTGTTGGGTGGTGATTTCACATAGAATAACATTTCGTCTACTGAATTTGAATTTTGTTTTTTTTTCATTAGATAGAACGCCAGAAGCAATTACACTACCCAATGGTCCCAATGACAAGGCCAAATACACACATTCACTTACTCAAGTCTCAGGACAAATCTTTGCGAATCACACAAAGATTTGTCCCATGTGGGGATCGAACCCACAACACCAGTGCAGTGGAGAGCGGTGAGGCGACCGCTTAAACCACTACACCACACGTGCAGACAATATAAATTCAAATTCAAATTCAAATCATTTATTTTCATAGGCCCCAGGAGGCGCTTGAACACGTCAAATGTAATATACATATATTATATATTAATAATATATATTATATATGCCTATATTACCCAGAAGGTTGTGGCAGAGGCACTTCACCAGTTATGTGAAGGTGAGCCTATCGCCATCCACCGGGCACAATTTCAACTCCGGAGGCGTTATTGAGAATTTTCTGACAGAAAAAAAAAGTTCACAAATAACGCTTTGCCTGACCCAGGGATCGAATCCGAGACTTCGCTGTGAGAGGCGCATACGCTAACCACTGGTCATAGGCATGATGTCATATTATATTTTTAACCGACTTCAAAAAAAGAAGGAGGTTCTCAATTCGGTTGTTTTTTTTTTGTATAGTCATCCTATTGGTAATTTCTTGGGGATGAGTGCTTACGCGGAGTCTACTAACACCTCTTTTGGTGACATATCGCTATAAACAAAATAACCAATATATCACCAACATTGGCACAAACATTGGTTCCACACCCGCAGCTTGCACTTTACCGATTTTCGCGTGCTACCAAACGATAAGGTCGACTTCTTTCTTATCGCTACCCCCCACCCTTCTTCTATTCACCCCTTGCCGATAATAACGTGTTACTGGTTACGCCGCTTTGTTTTCAATCAATAACTACGTATGAGTTATTGTCGATATACACCGCCATATCACTCGCTACGGTAAGAAGCATGGCATATCTCATTTCGGATTTTGCCGATAAAGGCATTGATTCAATAATGTAGATTTTTAAATAAATAAATACAGCAGTTTGAGTATGAGTTTAAAAATTTTTTTATTGTCATAAATAACGTAGAGTTAGTAAAAACTGTTGATACACTAAGTACATAAAGTTTAACACAGTGTTTTTACCAGGCTAAAACGCCTCTTAAAACTTGGCACTGATTAATACAATCTTAAAATTAAAATTAAAGAACTTCTTGATACAAACGGTAGTAGGAAAAAATACATGCACAATTGTTTATAGATTGCATTTGACATAGCATTTTATTAGATGGTAAAGGCCAACTTAACTAAGCCCGATTTCACCAACCTTCCTAAACTGCGGTTAAAACTAAACCCGTATTTCGATCTCTCTCTTATTCAATGTTTGAGTGGGATATAGATCTACAACCGTAGCTCAGCGTTAAAGTCGGGTGGTGAAATCGGGTCTACGGCACAAGTCGCTTCTGCACGTGGCTCCACCTATATTAGGTTAATCTAGACTATAAGCTACATTTTTTCCAAATTCCTTCAAAATCCGTTCAGTATTTTTTGCGTAAAAGAGTATTCCAACATATTATACACACAAACTTCATACAGTCATCCATAATACAGGTCCTCATAATTTTACTTCCTCATTTATAATATTAATAGCATTTTCATCGCCACTCTCCACTGCACTGGTGTTGTGGGTTCGATCCCCACACGGAACAAATCTTTATGTGATTCGCAAAGATTTGTTCTGAGAATGGGTGTGCATGAGTGAGTGAATATGTGTATTTGGCCTTGTAATTTAAACTATTGGATAGTGTTATTGCTTGTGGCGTTCTATCTAATGTAAAAAATCCAAATTTATCTTTATCTTTATCATTACTCAAAGAAATGAACATTGAACAACACTGATAATATCTGTTAAGGCAAGTAATTGTTATCTCCGTAATAATTACTCACAAACGATATCTTGTAATCAAGCGATAAAATTGTAATGCAATAAAAATAATCAAATTATAATAATCGTTCATTGTGTAACAACTGTCTGCTACTGAAACCTAAAAATAATCTTATCATGTTTTACACACATTCTCTGTACTATTACGAATGTATTATTTGATAATACACTTCAAATAGAACCTTTTGTATTTTTTTTTTGTATTATTTCATTTATTTATATTTTGATTTTTTACATTAGATAGAACGCCAGAAGCAATTACACTATCCAATGGTCCCAATAACAAGGCCAAATACAATAATTCACACACACAAGCACACCCAGTCTCAGAACAAATCTTTGCGAATCACACAAAGATTTGTTCCGTGTGGGGATCGAACCCACAACACCAGTGCAGTGGAGAGCGGCGGTGAAATAGCTATTAATATTATAAATGAGGAAGAAAAATTATGAGGATCTGTATTATGGATGACTGTATGGTGTCTGTGTGTATAATATGTTGGATAACTCTTTTTCGCAAAAAAATACTGAACGGAACCCACAAAACCAGTGCAGTGGAGAGCGGCGAGGCGACCGCTTAAACCACTACACCACACGTGCAGACAAATGAATTAACTAATAGTGGTAGAGCTTGTTGTGAACGAGCTCGCGGACGAAAGCACCATCGTCTCACCTGAACATAAAATATAAACATAACATCACGCTTATATTACCCAGAAGGGTGTGGCAGAGGTGTACAACACCCACATTTCACCCGTAATGTTTAGGTCCCATGAGATAGGGGGTCAGCCTATCGCCATCCACCGGGAAAAGTTCCAACTCCGTGCTGCTATTGTGAATTTCCTGACGAAAAGTTCACAAATAACACTTTAGCTGACCTAGGAATCGAACCCGAGAACTCGCATACGCTAACCACTAGATCATCGAGAATAGTAGTGTTTACATTACTGTGTAGCGGTTTAGTGATGAGATTGGCACATGAAGCAAGTTTTATTTCTTCTACAAAAACGAGCAGCTATTATGTCAAATTCGCAAATAATTATACCAGATTTTACTAAATTAAGACTTTATTTAATTAAAAAAAAAGAAAACTTACCTGCATAGACCAAAATTATATATTTTAGGTGGCTTAAAGCTCTTAACGTTAGAACTTAATTAGTTCGAAAAAATCATAATCTATAAAACTAGAATTCATTTCAAATCAAAAACCGATCTGATTTTTAATTAACAAATGCTTACTGCATGACTGCGATTTCACATAATTGACTTTTACCACTTGTGCGATTGCGGCGCGATAAGGCTTCGATAGTAAAGGTTTCTTTCAAGAAATATGAACATTACAAATTATTCTTACTAAATATTTGATATAACAGGATATTTACCATGTATATTTATTATAGTGTTTAAGTTTTAGTTTCATCAATTAAAACTTAAACACTTGCAACATCTCTGAAATTTTAAAATAACTCACTACAACAAATTGGTAAATATCCCGTTGTATCAAATATTTAGTAAGAAAATAAACATGTTTATGTTTTAAAAACTTATATTACAAATTATAACGTAAAGGTTTATACTAAGACTGTTGAAATAATTACAAATTCAATGATTAGTTACAATATTGTGACACCTGTAATGTGTCAAATTAAAATTCAAATCATTTATTTTCATAGCCCCAGGAGGCGCTTGAACACGTCAAAACATTACAAAAAATGATATAAAAATAAATCATAAATAATACTAAATTATACTAATTACAATGATTTGAATAACCGGGCCTAGATTAATTTTAATCAAACTGTTTAGAATCAAATTAAAATCAATCCAAGTACTTATTGTGTGTGTAAGTGTTAATCTGTAATCATTTTAGTGTGACCTAACAAAGTTAGGCCGACTGATGTATATATCATTGGCCACAGCATCTTCTCAGATGATTACTGCAGTGCATGTTGTTTGTGTGGCTACATGTGTGCAAACATATTTTTTCCTTATATAGTTATAGCTTTTATCTCTCCGTTAAAAATCAATGAGTGAGAGACGCATATATTTGTTTAATAAAACCGTAGATGAGAAGAAGTTTGGTGCATTGGGGGCTTATTCTTGATGTGATTAAGTACCTACGCCTTAATACATCCTTCGTTACCATCTAGGTATCAAGAAGTCAAGTCTAGTCCTCGACTCGGTCAGCGACATAGTATCGCAATACAACGCGGTAATGCTGCCAGCATATTGGGTACGAGGTCTTCTTCAACAATCCCTAAGATTCAACATGTATATTTTTGTGTAAATAAAGATATAGTTTTAGATAAAATATATTTAAATACTTATATTTCATATTAATTTTGGTTTGACGCATTTAATTTTGAGTTAATCAAAATAGAATAACAATGTAGATCTAAGTTTATGTAAAGGAAAACCCAAAGAAATATGGAACAAATGATAATGAGATATTATTATAATCTTTTAGAAATATATTCAGCATTTATAATCTTTATATCTTAGTACTATTAATAACACGTTTCGTGTTTTCCTAATCGTTCAAAAATCTCACTCGACTAATCGATTAAATAATCCCTATCGATTAGGATTTCCTCATATCGATTACGCCGCAATAAAACTTGAGATTTTGTAACATCCAGATTGTAATCCCGAGTTTATTTTCGTTGATTTCCTTCCAACTGTGGGCGCATAACACTTCTAAAATTAATATTCACACAAAATGCCGTTAATTTGACACCTTTGTGGTTATTACCATAGGAACGGGTACCGATAACATCTCCACCGGTATAATATCGGATGACGATGATAAAATCACGATAATTCTAGTGTTTCGGGCGATTTTTATTTAATGTGAGATACACTGATGAAACTGATTTGTGATATTACCACAAGTGTGAGAGAATAACATAATATAAGTACACGCCTATAAAACCCTGAAAGGTGTGGCAAAGGTATTTATCTAGGAACTAAACATGACAGGTGAAGTTTGGGTGTCACTACACCTGTCATGTTTAGTTCCTAATTATTCAATTTGTTTGAAAACCGTGATGCTTTTGTTTCACCGGTAAATAAAAACCCTAACTACGTCTAGAATAGGTGGTTTCAATAAATGTCGTCGCATCCACCTTGTATAGTGTGTATATCTACATAACGCAGCAGCTGCTTATAATAAAAATATTCTCATTGCATCTGATTCTTCGATCCTAACGAGGAGACCACCCAACAATAATATGTAACTTATTTGATCCCAAAATGAGTATTGTGTGTAACATTACACATTCCTGTTACAAGTTAACATTCGTGATTCCTTACATTGAACTGTGTGTTACTGTATAGGCTTTGAATCTTGCAGTTTACTTATTTTGGACAAGTTTTTAAGTTAAGATTTATTAATTTTAAGCGCAAAAGGTGTGTGAAGTAATTTTCTTTAATTTACTAGTTTCCATTGCATTTCATTAACCATTTTTACCAAGTTAACTGAAAAATAGAGCAAACTTTATTGTTATCATTATTGCGAATGACCGTAGGGAACATTTTTGATATTTAATTACTGAACTCAAAAAAAAAACAATAATATTTTTACACATCTTTATTGTAAAATAACGGGGATAGGAGATAAATAAAAAAAATAACTACTTCTTCGATATGGCGGCGAAGGCCCATAGGACGTAGAGTTTAAAATTTTCAGGGTGTGTTTTTTTATAAGTTTTTTCTACAACCAAAGTCTGTATACAAAAATCAGCTTTCAAGATTAATTTTATTTTACAAATCGTTTAATTATATTGTACTAATTATTGTATTTGACCTCAACTTTGCTAAGCTATGAAACCTCATATTTATCAATGCCGATATTTTTATTTCCTTCTTAATTTATTTATGTTTGTAACATTATATGCCAACTATAATTCATATAGCTATTAAAAATCAAAATTGCTTAATCATAGCCACTATTTGCATGAGTTACTAAATCATTTTTACCATATAAATAATGATTAGCATACAGTTAATACAGTAGCGGTAACCCGACACGAAATAATAAACTTTAACAAATATTTTTATAATAATGCAATAAAATATTTGATATCCCATTTAATAATCTACATATTCTCAATCGAATAGTAATTTTATCGTGTAGAATTTCGTTTGGAATGCCGAGTGAGCTACCGTCGGGTACAATAATATGTCTGTCATCACATCGCAGACGGGCCCACCCGAATATTTACTAATCGATTAGGAAAATAGATTTTCGAAATTCTAAATTCGAAACATACTACATAGCATTATCGATACGATCTACTCTCGTTAAACATCGTTAAAGGCTCCGACTCGATTTATTACTAATCGATAAAAGAAGGTGAGTTATTTGTTTTGGTATAGATTTTTGTGATCTGTTACTATTTATTGATGACTAAGTAATCATTAATTTTGTGCTACCGTTATAGATGGTATCATAGTTACTTTACGGTGTGATTCTTTAGTTTATGTTTTCAGTATTTTTCGATAAGCCTATAATTAGTTACCGCGTCTGACATACCTACTTTCGCAACCTTAATTAAATTGATTTTAATGTAAAACACCTGCCATTAAACACATAACCCATTTTGATTACATATTTATTTATGTGCTATTTACCTATCTTAGTATATTTTACACAATTTACATAGTGCTTACTGAGATTTCAGAATTTGAGGTTTTAACAAATGTTGCATCCACACTGTGTAATTTTATCATAAACTATTATTTTAATCAAAATATCAGCTTATCCTTTAACAGGAAATGTAAAGTAGCGACGCGTGCGCTTCTCGACATTTTCAAGTTGTTTTAAATAGTCAATATCCGGGTTGTAGCCTATTATGCACGAGACCCGACGCGTGTGCAATGCTCTTTTAGATAATTAATTATGAGTATAAAATCTAAAGTAAAAGTAAAGTAAAAAAATATATATATAAAAATGAAACCCATTTTCCGTTGTCACGACATAGCATGAAAGCGGCTTGACCGATTTGGCTGATTTTTTTTTTGTAGTTTTCTAATAGGTACTCTGTACAAGGTTCTTACGGAAAAAAAAATGATAGATTTTCTGTAAAAATATAAGTGAAATTATTGAACCCTACGGAATAAAAACTATTATGAAAATATATATTTTGTTTTTTATTTAATAAAACTAGTAAAGTCCTTCTCAGGTATGACGAGACCAGGGACATAGGTATTCATTTTTATATGGAGGATATTATAGATTCCAGTTCAAATTGAATAGGTACGCATACATAAGATAGGTCAGCTATACAAAATAAAGTAGTGCATCAAATTTACGCTAAGGCGGTACGAAGTTCGCTGGGTCAGCTAGTATATAATAAAAAGTATAATCACAATGTTATAAATATATTGCATTTTATTGGTCCATTAATTAATTAGACGGTCTTGATTTTTATTGTGGCTTTATGATATATGTTGAAGCATTATTATACGCGGCAGTTATTTTTTACGAGGTAAACTTAGATACGTGATTCTATTTTGTTATTTATGATGTCTTTAAAATTTAATAGTAGCTCTGTATTAATACGTTTGCCCGCTGCAAGGCACCTGAATTCTAATGACGAGAAGGATAATTCTTAGATGATTTAGTAATTAATTATTTGCAAATTGTTTGTAATAACTTTTTTGACACGTATAATTGTAGCGATAATTCTAATAACTCTAACATTGCATGTTGAATGGCAAAGTATACTTGTGTTCAATATTTCTGTAAAAACAAATCAATGTAACATCTTTTGTGACCTATATTTGCAATAAATGATTTGAATATGAATAAGATAAGGCTTTCAACCCTGGTAGCTTACATCTTAAATTAAATAAATATCACACAACTTTCACACATCGTCATCTAGTCTCAAACTAAGCAGAGCTTGTACTATGGTACTAGAATAACTGATACTAATATATATATGCTTTTTCTTTTGTAAATACATAGTTTATATACATAGAAACACCCAGCCCAAGACAAGCCTCCATGTTCATGCTTACAAATATTTTTCTTGAACGGGAATCAAACCCGCGACCTCTGCGTGCACTACCGACTCCGCTATCCAGTTGTCGTATATTGATTGATATAAATAATCATCATTAGACATGTTTTAAGTTACATTGTTAAAGTTGTAAAATATGATATAACTCGTTTAATCTATTTATCTCAATCAAATGACCCAAAATGGTGTTAATTTCTTCTTGTTAATTTACTCGAAAAATTCTCAACATTGATTTTCAGCTCACATAGCTTCCATAAACACATTTTATAAAAATTTCAATGATTGGGCAGTCAGACATTTTAAAACTGTCAAACGCCCTTGATTTATGTGCATTTTCACAATCTTACATTTAACACATTAAGTACATTATTAAAATTAAAATTATGAAATACGGGTGTTACTCACGTAATGTATGTATTTCATAATTTTAATAATGTTACAAACTCACGTCAGTTTTAATAAAAAAAACATTAAGAACACCTATAATATATTATCCCTAATAATATATTACCTTATACTTGACTATTAAATTCTCATAAATAATTTTTCTTTTCAGGTAAGTCAAAGTATACATCAAACAGATAGCACTCACATTAGTGGATTTTTCACCGCGAACGAATAGCAGTAAGTACATTAATAAACGTATGTCAAATAAGATGTATGGAGGAAACATTAAATCACTTCACAATATGTGTGAATGTTTGTGGTTTCACATTAGGTAAGCATTAAAATTTGGGGTGTGTAATCACGTACGAAGAAAACAGGGAGTCTTTTGAATAAGATGACAATATATTATATAATACTAGTCGGTCGAAGTCGTAGATTTTAAATTCATCAGTAAAAAATGCGTTTTGAAAAACTGTCCACCGCTTGCATCTCGATTATGCTACGTAATAATAGCAGCCCTGTATACATGTCCCATAACAAGGCTCAGGCCTCTTCTCATGATGAAAAGGGTAAGGTCATAGTCCACCACGCTGGCCAATTGCGGATTGGTAGACTTCACACACCCTCGAGCACTTTATAGACACTTTCAGGCAAGCGGTTTCCTCACGATGTTTTCCTTCACCGATAGCGAGCGACAATTTAAGTGATAAATAAACACATATCTTCGAAAAGACGAATTATTCATAGAGGTGTGTGCCCTGGGTTCGAACCCGAGAACTCTGACTTCGCAACCCTACGGTCTCCCACCTTTTTTTTTTTTTATTTTACGTGGGGAAATGCATTTACGCATACCACCCCACCCCGGGGAAGGGCAGAGTGGTTATGTGGGACTCGCCCGTGCCAAAGATGGTAAACGGCACGGGAATACCCACTAAAACCCCACGGTGCTCCCGCACTCGCCTTGATGGGAGGGTCATGGGAATCTGGCGCAGCCTTTACGTCCACGACCCTCCCGGCGATGCCCGCCGAAGCGGGCCCCTCATGGCCCCCAAAGAGGGGGCTGGCGCAAGCCACCGACCAGCGCGAGGACCGCGTGCAAAGCCATCGGACATTCCCCATGTCCGACGGCCTGGTCCTCTCGCGGCGAGACAGGTGGTCGGTCCCGCCGCCCACCACGCCGCAGTTCAACGGCTGCGGCCCCGCCGGGACCGCGGAAGGCAGGGAATGCGGGGCATCGAAAAACGACGCGCGCACCGACACTCCTACCCGCCACGGCCCCGTAAACCACCGGGCCACAGTGCCAGCTTGCGCCAACACCGCAGCCCGGCCTTGCCCGCCGAGGCAGGCCCCTCATGGCCCCTAAAATGTGGGGGGACCGGCACCGAGGGCCGCGTGCAAAGCCGTCAGACACTTTCGTATCTGACGGCCTGGCCCTCCGCGGTGAGACAGATGTTCGTCCCACCGCCCACCACGCCGCAGTACTGACGGCTGCGGCCCCGCCGGGACCGCGGAAGGCAGGGAAAGCGGCAACGGAACACCGACAGTCCTCTCCCGCCGCGGCCCCGCAACTCCTCGGCCGCAGTGCCGACTCACGCCGACACCGCAGGCCCTCCTGTTGCAGAGCCCCCCCATAAGAGCCCTGCAACATGGGCTGCTCCCACATGGACTTCCAGCCAAAGCCCGAAGAGCAGCCCCCCTCTGGGGTCCACTTGGCTTCGCCGTGGCTCGGGGGCGCCACGGGTACTAAGCCCCACCGCGACGACAACGCGGGACCCGTTGGTGGGGACGGTCTCCCACCTGGCTATCGCTGCTTATGCCACGTCAAATTATTCGTTAAATCTAAAATAAGCAACAAAATCACACACATTACCAAAACTTTACTTGTATTAATAAATCGGTGAATGTTAATAAAACAGCACTTAATTCGTAAGATTAGCGAGCTCTAGATAGTGTGCTATCGGCGACATCTCACATCGGCCGGCTAATGCGGTGATCCTTCACTATTAGCCGTGGTTTTACTACATTTTTATTGCATGCTTTCTAATTTTAGTTAACTTACTTTAATTGTAAATGAACAAAAAAACCACATGTAAGAATTATGTGCAAAGCAAATAAACTTTCCAGTATATAATCAAATAGATCTCTGGACAGTGCTCTATAACGCAAAATGTCATCCAACTTGGTGCATACTAAATTGAACATTAAAATATTGTAATAAAATTTAAATTTGTTGTTACAGTTATTTACATTTCTAACAATGAACCTACGTATATTTAGGACGTAAAACGTAACGTAAATGACATTATTTTCGTGAAAATTGTTCGAGTCCATTCTGTTAAATGTCATTGAATATCAACATTAACAAAACAGCACTTAATTCGTCAGATTAGCTCGCTCTAGATAGAGTTATAACATCTATCTGAGTTCAGCCTTCCTAATATTATAAATGTAACTCTGGCTGTCTGTTACAACTGTTAAGTCGTTTTTTTTTAGGATAAAATACTGTTTTACCTGCCTAAACGACGGAAAGAATGACAAGTAAATATATTTTCAAATGACCCTTTACAGCCCATTTTAATAACGTCCACACCATACCACACCCATGAAACTGTCCACAAACACATTTCTTCAGCACTGCCCTTAAAAAGGCAGTAATCTCCCAGCCCACATCTTGTCAAGCCGATAGCACTCGACGCGTCCGCAAGACAAATCTGAACAATTACTTGCGGCTAATGACGCGCCGATACGATGCGATTTATTGTCGCACCGTCCGTGCCCGGCTTTACATACATTTCATATTTTTAGATATCTACCGAAAGGATTTGGGCTTGCAATTTTTTCTCTTATTAAAGGTTTGTGATTTATTAGAATAATTATAAGTGGGTTCTTTCGATAGCTCTGTAGAAGCTGAGTCTTAAAAAGATTTACTTTTAAAAGCCGGTCTACACGAATCCAACTTAAGTTTTCGAAACGTGTTTGGTTTATTACTCGTGTTGACCGGTTAATAGAGGAAAATAACACAGTAAATAAACATGAAAACATAGATTGATAGACTAGTAAAAAATGTCTATTCCCTATTAAAAGTTCTATCGTCTTTGTAAAATTTACCCAAGCCCTGACTAAGTCACTCCACACAATGCATTAAAAAAGTGTCCAACTTTCAACTCTCATTTCTTTGCTGTTAAGCCGTCCATCATGCGACCGGCCCGCAGGCACCAACAACCTGAACAGTGCTTAAACTCAGTTTAATGTATTAACCTCGTTTAGCTTCTGACTTATCGCGCGACAATTTATCCGCGGGACGTACCTACTACGGAACACCGCAAAAAATGTAAAAAAAGTTTAATAAAGTCAGCTTTGCGAGATGTATTGTATTTGGTTTTGGTTTTAATTTTTGTGGTATTTGTCGGGGTGAATTCAGTTTTTGTTTGTGTCTTTTGTATTAATATGCTTATAACATGTAGATAAATCTAAAGTTCAAATGACTAAAATATTTTAAATAATTGTTGACATCTAGTTAAAATGAAATAATTTATTTTGACAATAATCCAATGCACCTATACCACAGACGTATTCAAGTCATACTTACAAATCATAAATCAAAAAACAAAGTAATATGTACTTTTCAAGGCTATAAGAAAATAAATCAGCAAAAGTTTATCTACTAGTATCTTAAACAACTAACTCCACTTTAGCACCACAAAGCGGCAGAATGAATAAGTCGTTTATCCGTTCAGCGGCTGAAGCTAAACATAACAAAAAGGCATCTAGCCATCAAGTTTCCAGAGAGCAATTACTAAAGTTGTCCTCCCATGACAAATATCTCGCTTAGCAAATAAGGTTCGGGTGATTTTTTTAACTTTTATCTCGCGCCCCCAGGGCGGGCCAGATACACAATTTTTCAGGACGATATAAAGCTAGCAAGTTGAGTCTTTAAAAAGTTTATCGTTGAAAGTTTGCGCACCTCGGCGTGTCGCGAATGATATATCGGCCGCATTAATCTTTGTTAAACGTTAGTTAGTGGGAGAACCAGGCGTTTTTGCATTTCTTTTTACGAGGAAGTGCGGTTATCTGGAAGGTGACGGTTTGGATGTACTGGACGATATATCGCGCCACCTTGCACCTTTTTATTTATCTACATTTTTTTATGTCATGCTAACTTCGGGCACGATTAGGAACAATGTGAATCTTTTGCAAAATTACTCTTTTAATTCAGGCAATTTAAACATGAGTCACAAAATGATTAAGAAAAAACCTAATTTTCTACACAAAAGGTTTTACAATATTGTCCGTCTTAAGAATAACGAAAATCTAATCTATAATGGTATAGCCCACTCCATGCAAGATTTTTTTTCAATTAACAAATTCTACTATCAAGGAAATTAAAGAATAAATTTGCCAGTATAATTTATAGATTATATAGTTTTTTACAGTATTTTTTTTAAAGTTAGTATTATTATTGTACATTCACCTTTGATGAATACGTGTATAATCCTTTTTAAAGTACCACAATTCCCATACAACTCGCTCATACCTCAATCAGGAGCCTCATCTGTCATCGGCAGGTCCACCGTACAAAGAACACCATTGTAAATTAAGATCTCTGTCGAGATACGCCCACACACACATACATAAATACCCGTACACGCACACATGTCTATGTAACCTTTTATAAACATAGTGGACTTATCGTGAAATCAGCATAAGAATGATCTATCCCTTCCTTATTTATCTGCTTTATAATGTCAAGATTAAAAATAGTTGCCAAAGGCAGATTAACATTCTGGCAATGTAGTCAAAGATTGATCTTTAAGTTGGTACTTTTTTAGTCTTTGGTACGAAAAACGTTAAATAAGGCTCTGCAATAGTGGTGAGAAGCATCAAATTCCTCGTCCTAGAAAATCTAGAACGTATTACTCCCAACGCTAACTTTAAAGTTAGTATAGGTAAACTAAAAAAGGGACTTAAAGATTTGCTGCTTGACGACAAGAAAGCCTAGCTTAATTTAGTTTATTTAGTTAGTACATTTAAAACTATATCAAAATATTATTAATGTTTAACTATTTTAAAACATAAAGAGCTCAACTCTGTGTTTGGCGAGAAAAACAAACTTTGTAAATGTAACGAGTAAAACCATCAAACTTTGTAAATGTAACCATTGAATAAATAAAAAAATATAAACTTAAATAATCAAGACAAACCTTAAACTTAAACTAATCATAGTTCTCGTGGTCTCTACTACAGATTTCAATGAAATAAGGCTCCTACTTATCACCTTTCCATACAGTTATCTCAGCTCTCAATACTGAGAGGCGGAACAGTATATCTCTACTTAGAACGTACCCTGAACCAGAGCCTTGCCTCATATGGCGGCTGGTGCTTATCGACCAAAGAAGACCGCACAGCGCGCCCAATTTCGGCATGAGGCGATAACCATCTGTCTCGATTTTCAGGGTTCTGTGTGTATCTACCCAAAAGGAGGCTACAGGACCTTATGAATATGACTATATGCCTGTTTTAAAAATAAAATAAAGCCATTAGAGATCTTTAATTATTGTTTAAGCAATACCAGTTGAATTTTGTGTAGGATTCAGGCGAGACTCGAACTTGCAACAAAAAGGGGTCCGAAAATTCGTTATTTTTTTAACTTTGTCAGTTCTTTTTTTGAACACTTGTTAACTCCATGAAATTTAAATTTGCCTAATGTTAATTTTAAAAGAAATGCGTTGTGAAATATTTTTTGTAGACTTTTAATATTTACACATAACATAACATCACGCCTGTATTACCCAGAAAGTACACGCATATTTCACCTGTTATGTTTAGGTCTCATGGGATAGAGGATCGCCATCCAACGGGCACAATTCTAACTCCGTGCTGCTCTTGAGAATTTCCTGACGAAAAGTTTACAAATAACAAAACCCGAAGTTTGAACTCGAGACCTTGCAGTGAAAGGCGTATACTCTAACCACTAGACCATCAAGGCAGTATCTTTAATATTTTTAGATCAAAAACATAATTTTGCGATGGAAGAACACTCATTATTATAATTATATTGTTTTAAGGTTTGGTTTGTAACCATAGATATCTTACTAATTTTGCTACGAAGCTCTCAAAATGCGGGTTCCGACGCACACTTGACAGAATTTTATTTCTGCGTATAATATTTGCTATCTAGTTTCGAATAAATAATTCGAAATCTATTTTATCTCGCGTATCTCGAGATGCTGCGATAGCGGTTATTTATTTGGACAGGACGCGCCCACGTCATACTATTTTATTCTAATACGAGGAATAAATTGCGGAAATATTTTGTGCTTTGTCTATGCTGTCCTTGTGTTTATTTTTAAATTTTGGAATTTTGATAAATTATTTTCCTCTTGAGTAATATTATCCCCAAATTTACAATAACATTTAAGGAAATGAAAAGGTAATATGACTATTTTAAATTTTATTCTAAGATCCATTTTCACGAGCTGCAATAATTTTGAATTAATACAAAATATAATTATTATCACAGCAACAAGGATAAGACGTACAAACAAACTTGTGTTTTGTTTGTAAAAGCTTAATTCATAAACTACTTGTGGGTCCACAAGTAGTTAAAACTATAAAACAAGCCTTATTATTAAAATTTTATAAGGTACTTCGACGGATGTTGGACATATTAATAGCAGGCATTAAATTAATAAATGGCTTATTTATGTATAAGTAATTTTATTATTGTTATATGATGAAAACTTGTTTCATACAAAACTAATTTAAAAAACATATATGCGTCTCAATGTCAAATCATCAATTAACACTACATGAATTCTTTCGGAGAAAAAATTTAAAATGTAACGAACACACTACAGCATTGGGCATAATGACAGCAGACCGCATTCCCGGGACCTCTCCCGAACAAGAAAGTATCAAATATTAACCATCGGACACACCTGAAGGCAGACGGCTTGGCATGCATATGAAGAGGACAGATACACCTCCACAAACTTACTGAAAACGTCCCGGAAATGTACACCAGCCTTTATACCCAAACTATAAAGTTTAAAATGCCCTACACTCAAAATGCGAATGGTAAAAGAAAGTTGGCTTTTGCTCGAGATAGTATCGTTTCGTACGTTAGCAAGAAACACATTTCAAGCGAAACATGGACCTTGTTGGGGTCGAATCGAAACAAAGCGTTGTGACATCGAGATAAGAATCGATAGGCTCGCGAAACGTCGCGCCGAAACGCACCGAACAAATTATCGATTCATAAAAACATCGATTTTAAAATATTGCCGCGAGTTTATCGCGTCATTGTTCAGATAGAGTGGCCAGTTGTTAGTAAGAATTGCCAGCATTAAAAATTCGATGCGTGTGTGACTTTGCGCGCCCTTCGGATGGTTGGCAGTTGTAAATCAAAACTTTAGCCAATTGTTAATGACTGAATGAAAATTAATATGTTTTATTAAAGCTGGTTAATTAAACAATAAAAGGAAGAAGAAACCTGTTTAAAACCTGTTACGCAGCTTCCACCAACGGCCATTGTGAAACTCTTTACGAAGTGACAAAAATGGAGGTCGGTACATTGTTAATTACAGTTTATTAATAATTGATAAATTCTGTAAAGCTAAAGAAAGAAGAGCTGTTAAAATAATAATAAACTGTTTTGTAAATGATATTGGCAAGCTGCTCTTCATACAAACTAAAATTTATTTAATAGTTTATATTATTTTATTTATCAACACAAGTTCAATAATTCAATAGCATTATTTATACTTTCTGAGAGATTTTATCTGAATTCTATAGTAATCGGCTTCTAGTATAATGGATGATTCAACTGAATATTATATACCTAGTTTACATATAGCGGCTGTCGTCAGATCTCTACAACAATTCACATCACCTTCGGGTCGGCTTAAGCTGAATATTTATATCCACGACGTCCACAACAATTCGTAGTAAATTATTCATAAAATAAGTACATATATAAATATGTGATATGCATACAATAATATAATATAAAGTTGGCCACCCCATGCGCGTGCGCAATCTCGGCCGTCCGTCACACTATCGCGCGATCGTCGCCCCACTGCGGCGCGACGCGAGATGACAATGTTTGTCACTCTTCTACATAACTCCATGCATTTTATGTAAAACCTTTTTCATATTTTCCTTAGCCTATATCTTGAGGAATCTAGCCTTTAGTCCATTTTTTTTTTTTTTTTTTTAAGGTGGATAGGCACGCGTTTGACCACGATCTCACCTGATGGTAAGTGATGATGTGGTCTACGGTGGAGCACGCTTACCTATGAGATACCTATTAACTCTTGCTTTGAAGAGATCCAGATTGTACTCATGCGGAAACACAGACTCGGGCAAGGCGTTCCATTCTTTGGCAGTTCGCATAAGAAATGTAGAGGCGAAACGCTTAGTGCGTACTAGTGGAATATCTACCGTGAAGCGGTGCCTGAGTGCCGTTTGTCTGTTAGTCCGATGGTGAAACGGGGACGGAGGGATAAGGTTGTGTTATGTAAATGTATCCTGTGAAAGACCGTTAGGTTGTATTTTTCAGAGTTCATGGCTTGTTGGTCTAGTAGAGTATGCGACCTCTCACCGAGAGGTCTAGAAGTTCGGTTCCCGGATCGCTCAAGATTGCTATGTGGTATTTTTCTGTCAGGTAATTTTCAATGCTTGACATTGAAATTGTCTTAGGCTGTGTTAGGCTCATCTCCTATCAAATGGGACCAAAGCATAAGGTTTTATACACTCTGCCACACACTTCTGGGTAATATAGGCGTGATGTTATGTTCATAATTTCATTATGTATAATTAATGCATGTTCATACAAATATTCTGTGTAAAAAAATAATTTTCAGATTGCTCAAAATGCTTCTTTCACTCTGAACTTTGTTAATACAATCGTTCTCAACTGATAACTTTAGATCTTAATCGTGAAGGTTTTTAATAATCATATCGGTAGGAACATTGCTATGCAAAATCTCAGGTTTGCAGTTAGCCCTAACCACCAGGTCAGACTGCCACATCTTTTCCTCCATGGCAGAACAAAACCGGGCATGCTCATCACGCGCTTACGGCACAACGCCTACGATAACTCATTCAGGATTCCTAAAGAAGAATGCAGGCGATGTGCCGCAAACGCGTGATGAGCATGCCAGGTTTTATTTTGCCATGTTTTCCTCTATCCTCGACTAAAGAATTATGTAGGTAATATTTTATTCCGTTTCTTCTTCTAACGATCCAAGGTAAGCACTAAACGGTGCTCACATTAGACACCTGTTGCCGCTATCAGATCGCCTTGTACCAAGTCCATTGCTTGCTATCTACGCTCATTAACACGGCGACCTCCTGGCCGCCAGTAATGAACGTTGTACATTGCAATGCTACCGTATCTACGAGTAGTAGTTGAAATAAAATGTGAATTGTGGGAAACTTTGGCTTTTTAAATACGTTTTCCGCAACTTTTTGTACGAATTGGAGCACTGTGTTACTATTCTTATCACAAAAAGAGTTTCGGCAAAGCTAAAAAAATCTTCATGAAAAAGATTGAGTTTCTGGGAATCTTTGAAAATGACCACGAAATTAAATAATCAAATCAACACGAAAGTGTCGTGATCGGCCATTCTATATCACAATAGTGTTTGGTTTATTAAAAATTCACAGTTTGTAATATATGGAAGCAAATTTTAGCTTGCCTAAGTATTTATAATACAATATTACAGATGAAAAATTATGATGCCAGTAGGCTTAGCCAGTAAGGCGAGGCACAATATTCATGTTGGCAATACGTTGAAAAATAAATTCCACTGGGACTCGACTCCATTGCCGAAGTGGTTAAGGCGCTGGATACGTAGAACCCAACCCAGAGGTGTGAGTTCGAGCCTCACTGGAATCATAATTTTTCACAGTTTATTGCGATGTTTACTGTCAAATGTTTTCATAGACAAACATGCTTATTTCCAAAAAAAATGGCATATAACCTAAGCGACAAAAGCTGGTGGCCGCCATTGCTTCTCGATCAATCAGAGCTGCCCATTTCTATTCGTATACTGAGTGACATGTGTTTGTTAAGTCTTTAGTAACCTCCCTCATTTAAAACTTAAATGTCAAACGTGACATGTAAGTTCATACAAAATAACAATTTTCATAATAAATGTGTAAAACTTATTACTCAATTTCAAACAAGTTTAGTAAAATCCTATATTATATTCAAGTTATTATCTCGTGGGGTCGTGAGCCGAGGCCTTAGTTCTACGAACAAACAAATCTTCCGTCAACCAAACCTTAGAGGTCATGTGCAGGGGAATATAGACCATAGGTCAACCGTATAAGATTGACTATGAAGGGTGAACTTTGAATTTGTGTGCTTTGGCTACGTGTTACACAGAATAAAACTATGATGTTATTTTTGCAAAAGTTTCCTTAGCATTAGTAGATCCTTAGGTCGCTATTGTAATTAAATAGTGCTACGAATATACGACGTTGGTGTTAATTGGACGATATATGAGGCTTTTATCGTATGTTTATGAAGGCATAGTATTGGATCAATATTAATATTGAACTCGTACAAGACATAATAATTTAGAAGTTTTAATTACAATTTCAGTTAATTACTACCAAAATACAAGTATTTCATGGTTCTTCGAACCGGATTTTTAATAACCTAGATCCAAATTCGATCTAGGTTTTTGTTTAAGTTCAGTCGAACTCATGATGCTGCAATTTGTGCTATTTAATAAACGTTTTTAAATACATTTCTATATATCCCATTCTTCTCTGGCATATTCGACATTCGCACCGGTGTAACGTGCGGCATTTATCTCGATATCGCCGCGCGGGGTGGCCGCGCCGCGCGATCCTGCGGTGCGATTGCACGCGGGACGCGCGCGATATTTAGTGAAATGACACGACAATGTCGCATCGTGGGTAGCTGTTGTGTCGTGAATGGACGCCCTTATGTCTGTTTGTTTTATTTTTTAATAGGTTACAACATGGTGGAATGTTTGGGGCTTGTGATGTTTTGCGAAGTTTATCGCTAATATTTATGTTATTTATTGGGAGACGTTACGATTAGCTCTTATGATATTCAAAAACCCCACCGACAATCTGCAATCAACTTGTTTGATATCTTGAACCCAAATTGGTTGGTGGTTGATGGTTTCTGTATCACTTATTCACAGGTTTATTCGTTAGTAGAAATAAGGCTTTCTTAAGGATTTTTTTTGTCAAAATGTAATAGTTTATATTAAAAGAAAAAAATCCTGGTTGTTTTAGTAATAGTTAGTTTTACAATAGAAAATGCTCATGCAAACTATTTTTAAGAGTTTGAAAGAGAGCTTTACAGAGTAGATTAGCTTGCGGTTAGATGACACAAAGCTTGCTGTTAGTACCAACCTATCTTAACCAAGACAATAACCGAACAGTGTTCCCCAATCGAGCGTTAGCACATCGATTACAGCACTTCCCTAATTCAGCGTGAGCTACCTAATGAGACGTGGTATCTACGCCGCTCCGGTGCACAAGCTATGCGCTAGCATTGGGGGTAACTGGCTTGTGATCTCGCTTCCGATTGGCTAGAACAGGTTGGACACTAAATTGGGGATGATGTCTTTTGGGACTGTGTTTTAGCTTCAATCTAGACTGCTATTTCGTACTGTAACAAGATTTCTCCGTTTGTAATTTCGGTCTAAATCACTCACTCACATCAAAATGCTATGATATAAAAGATACTGATAAAAGTAGCGTCTCTCTTCTTAGTTATGGGCGATAAAAGACTAAAATTGATGGTATAATATAGGAAGTATCGTAAGTAGTCTTTGATACGCTGCATAGAATGAACCTCATTATACATAAAACACCGTTTTCTACCGCATCAAAAGTAAACCAGTCTCCAACAAGAAGTCGCCGAGTCGTGTAGGACAAATCCTTGCTTCCAGTACATGCATCACGCACACAGATCTGAAGTTATCAGCAGAGTCGATAGCACCGCGTGCATTCGCCCGATAACGTGAGCTCCGCTTGCCTATATTTCACACCATACTTGGTGGTTGGTCCAAGGGAAAAGAGATAGCTATAACTGGGTTACTTTCTTTGGTATTGATGATATAGTCATGGGTGGAATATGGTCTTGTTTGATATAAAACACGCGTGTGTATAATAAGAACGCAGTATTGTTAAATAGGCAGATTTTTGAGTTATATGTCAGAATTTACCAATTGGAGGGAGAAGAGAACAAACAATTTTAGAGTTTATGTTAAGGTTAGAAATTTAACGCAGCCCATGACGTGATCGTAAGTGTGTAAAGGTTTCTTCTGCAATAACACTGTTAAAATGATTTTTAAGGAAAGGCCTGTCCCCAAAAGCGACAACTTCCTTTAACAAACCACTATTTGTGTGTGAGTCTTACCGCACATTTTTATACTATTGACGTAAAATCATTATTTAGACTTGACTATTAGTTTGAGTCATCAAATTCAAATTCAAATCATTTATTTTCATAGTCCCCAGGAGGTGCTTGAACACGTCAAAACATTACAAAAAATTATATAAATAAATCATAAATAATACTAAATTATACTAATTACAATGATTTGAATAACCGGGGCTTAGATTAATTTTAATCAAACTGTTTAGAATCGAATTAAAATCAATCCAAGCATTGTCCAATGGGTATTGCATTATGAGAAGAGCTGGTGAGAAGCTCATGTGCACCATCTTTTAAAATGAAAAAATAACAATATAAAAGTACATATAAAAGTCACATAAGAAGAGCAATTCATTTCCAAATACTATTATCATTTATGTAATCTGAAATACTGTACATCGTCTTGCAAATCCCTCAGACTCTCTATACCGTACACGCCGTTCCCGATCAACCTTTACATTTCCAGTATACGCTAGTCTTGCATTGTACGAGATCATCATATACAAGGAATGTTTTATTCCAACTCTAACAATATACTTCTGATTAAATTCGTTGCAGGTTCCAAGACAATTTTAACTCTCCGTGGGATTGCCCGTGTGTCATGCACGGTGCCTTCCAGTTGGTTACCGCTGTAGATCCTGGCGTCACAGAAGTCACAGTGGTGGGTGTGTGGGTGGGATTATATCCCAAAAAAAAAAACAAATATACAAGGAATGTATAGGTTGATCGTCGTACAGTCTTTTTGCAAATTCCTCCGCTCAATCTCCCTCCTTAACCCCTCCCCCACGACGTCGACGACTAATAAAACGATTTAATATCTACTTCCGAACGCTCTTGCACTCGCTCCATCGTAAAGAGTCCACTACTTACTACATAAAATTAATAACCACATTTAAATAAGTACTCGTAGTTATTGCGATGTTATGCATTCTTGAAGTTATAACATGTTTTATTTGCAATGGTATGCGGTTATGCTGCAGAGTGGGTAAAAAGTATGTAGTAATTCCAATAGGCATGGTGACTCATCCATGGATAGTAAAATATAGGATACTTTATCAAAATATAGGTAAACATAAACCAAATGCGAGAATCTAACTCA
Organism: Hypena proboscidalis; assembly: GCA_905147285.1. Classification (NCBI taxonomy): domain Eukaryota; kingdom Metazoa; phylum Arthropoda; class Insecta; order Lepidoptera; family Erebidae; genus Hypena; species Hypena proboscidalis. The sequence goes on from LR990130.1 coordinate 21,389,049, forward strand.
TTTTATGATTATTCAAAGTTTCATTGGACCATTTTTAAAGAACGAAATAAAAAAAATAAGTTTATCATTAAATTACCCACACAATTTATAGTAACTTTTGTAATGAAACCATTTTCATAAGTGCAATATTAATTAACAAAATTCATAACTTGACATACTAAATACTCAAGCGTGACGTCACGCCGTTGTAGCCGTTAGTTTGGAGCGTTCGGGTGAGTCTATTTTAATGTGAATTTGAAATCCAAATACAATTTACTTGTGGAAACTAATTAAAGAAAAACCGCACTATATATACATCAAATAAAATTATAATGTAAACATTTTCTTTCGATCGAGGCTTTTCAAGTTTTTAAACACATTATTGTGTGTTTATTATCAATCTATCAATTTAGTACATAAACCAAAACACATAAACTGTAGAACATAAAATTTCCCACTTTAAAGCATGCATCGGCACCATATCAATTTCTTTCAAACGGTCGATCCGCGCCGATCCGTTTACGGCCCCTATATTATCTGTGGATCGCTCCGGCGGGGTGTCGCCTTATCGGCGCGCTGCACTCGCGATAGGATAGGGTTATACTGTCAAACGCTACATTTCATGAAATATTTTAGTAAAATGTATAAAAAGTGGTGATTTCTATCTAGGAGTATATATACTGCATGAAATAATAGAATATCTTTTGTTTAAAAACGATTCTAGAGTGTGTATTATCTACTGAATCGCAGCGCTCTTGTGACGCCTTATCGACGCGCTGCACTCGCGATAGGGTTATACTGTCAAACGCAAAATTTACTAAAATATTTTAGAAAATGTGTTAAAAGTGGTAATTTCTATCAAGGACTATCAACTGCATGACATAGTAGAATATCTTTTGTCTAAAAGTGATTCTAGATTGTGTTTTTTCTACTGAATTTCGGCGCGTTGCACTGTCGATAGCATAGGGATATGCTTTCAAACGCTACACATTTTGAATAATTTGATTAAAAACATGTTTAAGCCATGGCATACTAAAAACGAGCAACTTATTCGATCTGCTGCTTAGGGAGATACTTTAAGACAGTTTTGCACACTCAATTGCAAACATATTAGCCAGTTACCGGGTAGAAGGTTAAAATATACTATGATATATTTTCAAAAATGTTTGTATATCTGTTAAAACTTGTGATCCGTTTCTGTCGCTTTTATCAGTTGAATCGCTCGCGGCTCGTGTCGCTAGGTGTCGTGCGCGTCGCCTTATCGCAGCGCTGCACTCCTGAAATCCTGATTGCAAAGGATTGGCTGCGTTGTCGAAATATGGGTTAAATGTTCGTAAATCAATAGTTACAAATACAATCAAGACTAGGAAATTAGAGTCATATTCAGTATCGTTTTGTTTAAAAGATTTGTTTTTTTAACTACCCTTTTGAAAAGCAATTGGATTATATATCTTCATAAATATTAGTAGACTAGACATAAAGAAGGTTATAACACTATTGTATATGATGAAGTTTTATTAATAAACTAGCTGACCCGGCGAACTTCGTACCGCCTTAGCGTAAATTTGATGCACTACTTTATTTTGTATAGCTGACCTATCTTATGTATGCGTACCTATTCAATTTGAACTGGAATCTATAATATCCCCCATATAAAAATTAATACTTTTTTTTTTTTTTTTTTTCCCCGTAACAACCTTGTACAGTGTATTAGAAAACTACAAAAAAAAATATCAGCCAAATCGGTCAAGCCGTTTTCATGCCAAGTCGTGACAACGGAAAACGGGTTTCATTTTTATATATACAGGGTGGATGCGACATAGCGACATTTATTGAAACCACAGCTTCTATACATGGTAAGTATCAATTTCCACCGGATAAAAATTCTCTGGCGAAAAAAAAAAATCACGCTCACCGAACAATTTGAACATTGCGATCGTGCAATTTGTTCGGAAGACGTGGATTTCTTTTTTTCGCCAGAGATTTTTTTATCCGGTGGAAATGCATACTGGCCATGTATAGAAGCTGTGGTTTCAATAAATGTCGCTATGTCGCATCCACCCTGTATAAACAAGTAGATATTATTTAAAATTTATTTAAATTTTCGCGGTTATACTGTACATTATTACGCGATTTTGCACTTACTAGGTACTAGGATTCTTATTCTAGGACCTTACGGTTAAATGGGAAAATCAAAGTAAAATAGCAATAAAATGTCAGGAAATACTTAACTGTGAATAATAAATACTAATTTTATGTTGTTTACTGAGCTTTACAAATACGTCAAACGCATTCCTTACTATATATCTTCATACATGTCATTTACCTGTTGGAAAATTACAAGAACTATGAGACAACATTGTATTATTGGTATTCACTGACTGGACCTACCTACTTATTTTATCCACTATTTTATTATTTCACATCTCATAAAAGATATGCGTATTAAGTATAAAAATATTATAGACACGGATCTTTCCCTAAACTTAATAATTAATTGTTATTATAAATAATAATAAGACATCCAGAAAATCTTTTAATCGAAGTTTTGTTATGTTTTATGTAACTTAGGTATAAGCCATACTCTTGTAAAAAGAACTCAGATTCCGAGAGCGATAAATATTTTATACGTTAGAAAATTGAATTTATACACACATTGATATATTATCTGACATAACACCGCAACAAAATATGAATCGTCGTGTCCATTCTTCACACAGCGCCAGATACCAACTCATAGGTTGTGGGACATATCTTTATCAAAATTCATAGAGCAGTGCACAGCCTCAGAGATACAATGTTGAGCGATACGCCGGCTGTTTGGGCGCGATAAGGGGTCGCCATACCGAGCCGGACCCCCCGAGCCCCCAGGCCCCGCTACTGGGACCACGCTTGGGATATGTGCATAATACTGTTTGGTTTTAGGATTTCCTCATTGAATGACGATATAGCTACAGATTCTACTTTGGTATTATGGATTAGTAGTAGACTTTATATTAGTAGTTGAAATTTTATAACGTAGTGCATTGGGACCGCGGGTTCGCGTAGTATATTGAAAAAGGTAACATATGTTCTTTTCTAAATTTACAATTATCTCAATATCAATTTTCATCTTATTCATGATTCCTAGAGTAGTGCACAGCCCCAGAGATACAATTTTGAGTGATACGCCGGCTGTTTGGGCGCGATAAGGGGTCGCCGTACCGAGCTGGACCCCCGGGCCCGCTATTGGGACCATGCTTGCGATGTGTGCATAATTCTGTTTGATTTAGGGATTTACTGATTTAATCATGCAATTAGATTTAAGATGAAATTATGGTTCAGTTGTAATGGTTTTGCACTAATTTACTTTTTAGCGGTTTAGTATTATATGATAGATCAAAGCATAGATAGTTTGTTGATATAAAGTTTTTCTTAACATATAATATTTTTAACAACTACAACTACCACTGTACCATTTCTATCCTGATCAGCTTAGTATTTTAGTCATAAAAGCTTAACAAACAAACCAATTCATGTTCTTGTGCACAGACCATATAGATATAATGTTTAACTGAAACAAAAAAGAAAATAAACAACTTCCAATGTATCTTGAAGCTTACAAAACCTATTCACTTATCAACTATAAATTATTACAATAAAAGTTTTTTTGATAAATTTGGCGGTGCATTTCAAAACGGGACTATCTCACAAAGCAAGTGACGTGGTGTCCGCCCAACAGCTGCGTCTATCAGATGCAGTGTCTTGCGTCGCAGGGCGGGCGGCACTTATCGCGCCCGCCCAGGCGTATCGCGCTATCTGCCCGCCCCAGCCGTTTTAAGTTTTCTAACGTGTGATGTTTATTGTCATTTTTTAACTTGTGACGTCGGAAGGGTTGTGGATGTATTGCACGTTTGACTTTTGTGTTGGACTGCAGTCTTGTGGAGTTCAATATTGCTTTTTTGAGTCAAACTTTATTTGAACATTTAAGTATTATTTGTTTATATTACAACTAACTTTCGAACGTTAATTAAAATCATTATTAAGTTATTTTTTTTGTTAATTATAATGTTTTGTAAATTATAATTTTTGTTAATTGTGTTCTTTAAAACAATATTTCGATATATTTTTTATTGATTATGCTACTGCCTTGACGGGCTAGTGGTTGGCTATGCGCCCCTCACCGCGAGGTATCAGGTTAGATTCGGGCAAAGTGTTATTTGTGAACTTTCCGTCAGGAAATCCGTAGGTATTGTGCCCGGTAGATGGATAAAGGCTCACCCTCTATCCCATGGGACCTAAGCGTAACAGGTGAAATGTGGGTGTTGTACCCTTCTGGGTGATGTAATGTTATGTCAATAACTATATTATTATTTACAACAGGTTTTCTGCACGTGTGGTGTAGTGGTTTAAGCGGTCACCTCACCGCTCTCCACTGCACTGGTGTTGTGGGTTCGATCCCCACATGGGACAAATCTTTGTGTAATTCGCAAATATTTGTTCTGAGACTGGGTGTGCTTGAGTGAGTGAATGTGTGTATTTGGCCTTGTCATTGGGACCATTGGATAGTGTAATTGCTTCTGGCGTTCTATTTAATGTAAAAAATCCAAATTTATCTTTATCTTATCCACACATTTGATTAAATTGAGTTTTAGTACAGACCACATCAACTTGTACATTTCCAGTACAAAATGCTCTTGCGTTGTTTAGGCTTCATATGCAATGCGAGAATATCTTATACTTGAAATGTAAAGGTTGATCGGTAGCCTTTTTTTTTTTTTAAACGGGATATAATCCCACCCTCACGCCCACCACTGTGACTCCTGTGACGCCAGGATCTACAGCGGTAACCAACTGAAAGGCACCGTGCATGACACACGGGCAATCCCAGGGAGAGTTAAAATTGTCTTGGAACCCGCAACGAATTTAATCAGAAGTATATAGTTGGAGTTGGAAAGTATGTATCTTTACTTCCCTCCAGAGCAAAGCGGGAGACTGAGCAATGCCAAATATAGACAAAGTGTCTATATGGAAAGAGTGTAGACACCACGGATTGATCGGTAGCCGTGTGTACATTGTTTACAAGAGATGCACGAGGGCGGGTGGCATTTATCGCGCCCGCCCAGACGTATCGCTATCAGCCCGCCTCAGCCTTTCAACTTCTATACATCATGTTTTATGTTTACTTTAATGTTTTATTATTCTTTTACAAACATTTATACAGCCTTATGTTAATGGTTGACTTCGAGTTAATAAGAATACAAGCTGAAATTCTAGTAGTATACATCCTCGTTGGTCTAGTGGCTAGCGAATGCGTCTCTCGCCGCCAGATCTCGGGTTCGATTCCCGGATCAGGAAAATATGTTTTGTGCATAATATATTTAAAAAAAAATTAATAATGACATGACAAAGATGCCCAAATTTGAAGATTCTGTAATGTTTGTAAAGTAGAAGTAGATAGAACGGTTTAGTTGTCTATTTGATTTTTTTTTATTTTAACTTCAGCGTATTTCCTCCCATACATATAAAAACAGAAATTATAAACGCATTTTTGACCTTCATAGGTGCATTTTTTTAATGGTGGTGGAGCTCTTGTTAATGGTGGTAAAGCTCTTGTGAATGAGCGCGAGGGCGGCAGCACCACCGTCTCACCTTTAACCTGCCGCCAAATAGACAATAGAAATATTTATTTTTCTCACCACAATAATAGTTAAATTGTAGTGCTTCCATTACTGTGTTCCGGTTTGGTGGTGAGATCAGGCCCTGAAATTACTGGCACATGAGGCATAACACCGTAGTCCTCAGGTGCAGCGACGCATCTATAATCTGCTTTAGTGGATTGTTGATGTCCATGGGCTGTACTCCACTTACCATCAGATGGACTACACGTTCGTTCGCTGTGGGCGTTGTATAAAAAAAAAACATAAATATGACATTGAAAGGTGCAGAAATTTTACTACGCTTTCTTGTTATTTATGCCTCTTTAGTTGTTAGAGAGTTACTTTCAACTTCTTTGGTTACAACCTACACACAATTTACCCATTACATCTGTTAAACGTTAATTCTGACATATTAATAACAAACGTATCTTGCTTTAGTTATAATAAATTCAAACCTAATCATACCAGAGATCAAATCGACGAACCAAGAATACTTATTGCACATCTCTGCACATCTCAATTGGGAAACAATGTTATCTATTCAAACAAAAGGTGAAAGAAAAGCAAACTTAATACTACAAGCAATAAAGTTCACAATCGAATGCAATGGTTTTAACTAACAATCTTCACCTCCGATCTGTAATGTTGTAACTTTGCAATCTCTACAATTGAAATTAGATTTAATTTAGTGCTAATAAGGTTGGTTATCGCGTGTGGTGTTAGTGGAGATATGTGTAGGGGTGAGGCCGCCCCCGCAGTGCATGGCTTGTACTAGGCAATTATATCTTTATTAGTTTAATACGTGAAAACTTGCTGTAGAGCGTGCGAGCCTTCTTTGTTTAGCTAACTTGCAATTAAAGGGTTAAATTAAATCGGCAATATATTATCAATTAGCTATTTTTAATATTCTTGGTAATAAAAATAATATAAAAAATAAATGCTGCCTCGATGCTCTAGTGGTTAGTGTATGCGCCTTTCACCTCGAGGTCTCGAGTAGTAATATAGAATAGAAATTTATTAATGTTCTTTGTTTTAATAAATTAGATACTTTATTATTAATTAAATATTTACAATACTAACCTAACTTTAATTTAATATTTTAAACTAATGAAATAAATACCTAACTATATACACATTGAATAAAAGAATAATATAAAATTATTATATAAATAAAATTCGTAAAAAAAATCAGGTGTCAAAAATACGTCTGCATCGATGTCGACCGCAGGTAATGCCCATAAGACTGGCGGCATTGCCACGTTGTATGGCAATGCTGATCCTTTGTCCAAAATAGAAGCCAGCCTTATGGTCACGTGTCTAACACGTCTGTAAAGAGGAACCGGAAACACCGCTGCACCTCTTTTGCGACTGCGAGCCACTGATCCATAGACGAAGCATCATCCTGGGACGCCATATCTTGGATCCGGATGATGTCAAGTCACTCCCGATCGGCCGACTGCTCCAGTTTATGGAGGCTATTGGCCTAAAGGAGAGTCTATAATGAGGCTATAATCACAATAGACCCACGGAGGTCGACGTGAACACCCAAAGCCTCTTCCCAATAATAATAATATGGTCACGTGAAGAGTCGACTAATCTTTTGGTTATCTCTTTGAAAAGAGAACGAGCGCGAGGACCCCACGGTCCCAGCGTCTCGACCCCAAACGGCTCAAATACATAATTGTTTTAATTAAAAAAAAATGTAGTTGATTAAAATATAAATAAAAATATTAGTATTAAAATCATCATACTCTAATCCAATTACATAAGGTTTGTTTTCTAGTTTAACACATTCGGTTGAAAATCAGTATTTTACGAAGATTGACGCCCATTAGACTTATCCCCAACTTCACGGGTGTTGAATAAACCTTATTGGCAGGATAAGCATATAATACACATAAATGAAAATGACAGCTGTGTTTTTCTTTCAAGCGTAACTTGTATCACTTATAAATCCGGTCAGGTTATATTTAATGGGTTGGATAAGATCTATCCGGAACGTCAGAACTAGCCCTTATAATAAATTCCTAATAATACCTTTATCAAGTTACAAATAAGGCTAATACTGAAGATGTTTTCTTCACAAAAGCTCTCCAAAGATACAAGGCTGCATAGCTTCTTTCTTATCTTTTATGTGAATAGTAATGTTATTTCTGCACCGAGCATGCGATATTGTATGCGGTATAATTGTGCAGATAACATGCTTAGTATTGCTACTAGTAACATGGGAATTGTTGCTTGAAAAACTAAATAAACCGCCTCTATGGTCTCGTGGTTAGCGTATGCGTCTCTCACCGCGAGGTCTCGGGTCCGATTCCCGGGTCGAGCACAGTGTTATTTGTGAACTTTTCGACAGGAAATTAACAATAGAAGCACGGAGATGGACTTGTGCCCGGTGGATGGCGACAGGCTCACCCCCTATCCCTCTCTCTCTCTTCCTGGCCATTATTAATCCCATCTGGTGGTGGGTCAGCCTTTCTCGTTTTCTCTCTCCACTTCGCTCTATCTTCGACGTCTGTATCAGTAACATTGCATGCCAACTTGTCTCTTTCTATTATCTGAGACCATCTGGTCTTCGGCCTACCACAGGACCGCTGTCCGGGAATTTATAGCTGTAGAGCCCTATTGCCAATATGGTCTGGTGGTCTTCTTTTAACAAGTCCATACCATCTTAGCCTACTCTCCTGGAGCTTATCGGCGATGTCAAGTACACCAAGGCTACGTACCCCCTATCCCATGGGACCTAAAACATTACAGGAGAAGTGTGGGTGTTGTACACCTCTGCCACACCCTTCTGGGTTATATAAGACATGATGTTATGTTAGCTAATATGTGTACATCAAAATCAAACTCCATACTTATTCCATAATCGGATTCAATCAAATTACATTTCCTGACAATCAAATAACGACCGTATTTATATAAGTGTAAGAATGCACTATAATTTCGAAATATACCGTCTTTTATTTACAACTTTCATTAACAAACTTTGGCATTAGTTATATAAACAGGTTGACTAATTAAAAATGTATTTAGGTTCGATTTTTGGATGAGTATTTTTGGTTTGATTTACTATCAAACTAGTCGAATTCCTATCATTAAGCCAATAGATCATTCCTTCCATCCGCACTTCACACATCCTGACAAATTGTTCCTCGCCATGTCATATAGGAGGCCGTATGTGACAAGAGACCGTATTCAGCTATAATTTGTAATATGTAGACTTGTTTCTGAATGCGAAACCCCATACAATCCTAATCTTAGTAACGTACAGAGGGCAAAGGAATTAGGTATGTAAGCAAAAACTTCTACGTCATGATAAAAACTGACTACTATGGATATATGTAAGTTACATACCTAAATCTAGAATAATTAACACTTTATAAATATATACCATGAGGTGAGATCGTGGTCAAACGCGTGCCTATCCACCATAAAAAAAAAAAAAAACTAACTCATGCATAACTAGTTGTGTCAGTTGTTACTATGACATTTGTAAATTAATGTAAATATTAGTTATAGTGAACTTTCTACCTCATCTCTTACACCTTGAACTGCCCCATATCAGTCTAACTATCTATTGGTCCATCCAAAGTTGCCTGTAAGACATTGCTTTTTGGCGAAAAGGCCGCCCATTGAACATGTCTTAGTGTTATATTATGTTCTTTAATGTGTCTTAGATTTTGGTGTGCAATAAAGTTTATTCTATCTATCTATGACATGGAAGTTTTTGCCTTGCATACTTAATTGCTTTGTCCTCTGTATATTTAGTAACTAACTTAGAACTTAAGTTCTAGCTTCTAATTGATTATTTTTATAGCATTTAGCTATGCTTAGCAAATTATACTAAGGACCAGTTGAAAAAGATATGGGACCGGCAGGGTTTGAACCTGCGACCTTACTGCACACCGGGCAGCCGCTTTAGCCATCCAGCTACGGTCGCCTCTTACCAGAACCCTAAATTTTTCAACTGTATGATACTTCATTTTGTGACGTCACGTTCATCCATTTGTTCATATTATCTTAAGTAGAATTTTTAAGTTCTAGCTGCTCTAATATCCTTTACATTTCAAAATACAAGTTAGACGAGTACAAATAAGAGCTGTAGAAGCACGTTACTGGCTCGTTACTCAACAGAACACACAGCGTTACGTTACAATACGAAAAACACTAATAATTCCGAGTTTTAGTTTGTTTGGTAAACTGAGACGGTTTTAGGTTGAACCAAGATGTAGAAAGGACTAGATGTGGCCCGTAATTCATGTGACTACGCTCGCGTCACAGGCCTGTGTTGGTTAAAAGTAAAAAGAAATATCCAGATATGATTGTTTTAAAACTGTAATAATTTGTGTGAAACTGGATTGTTTTGTTTTGTTTTTGATGTTGCTTCATATGGGTCCTGTTACTCGAAATAAATGAATATTAATTTTAATTTTTAATTTTTTAATAATTAAAGTGAGAAATCATTTTATTTATTTTAAGTTCACGTAATTTATTCTTACTCTATAGCATATGTTTTTATTCTTTAAAAATAACCTTGATTTTGGATGGCATATATTTAAGGCTTTTAAACTATGACTATCTTACAAAGGTGAAGCTAAATTTGTACAAAAATACTGTATATTTAATAGAAAGAATGCCGTTTTCATGTATTTCATTGCTATCAAAATATTTACAAAACAATTAAAGGTACCTTTAAAAATTTACGATTTTGATATATTTTTCCCCTATATTATTATTCAATGACTAGCAAAGTAGCAATTGAATCAAAAATCAACCAGTTTACCAGTTATAATACCGTTACCTACAAAATTACGGACCTCAAAGTTACATTGTGCCAGCTTTTTCATGGCACATCCAGCATAGCTACCTCTTTGCCGTTACGTGCCCTATCTCCCGCTAAGCTCACGCGGCGCTAACGATTTATTTAGTAACGCGTAACGACGTTTGTACAACCGGCGCCACACGTCACGCGGTAGTGCGACTTTTTATCGCTGATAGCGCTGTGTGCCAACGGCTTTATGATGCCCGATTGGTGGACTGAAAATTGGGATAACAATTGTTGTAAGTATAGCATGTTGCTATTAGCTAGCTAGTAGCTTTACAGTTTCTTTTAGTTACGAAAGAGGGATGTCCCTGGTGTTGCTACAGACCATACGCTGCTCACCATCAGGTCGAGCGTATTATTGTCTTTTTTGCCACGTAAGTGGTTTAAAAACACGTCGTGCAAGACTGGCTGCGACTCAGGCGCGACGTATCGCACTCTCTTGATAATGCCTAGACGTATAGGCGAAACCGCGGTCGACTGAATAGACCAACATTACGTGAGTAGCACCCGTATTTCATAATTTTAATAATGTTACAAACTCACGTCAGTTTTAATAAAAATACTATTTTATCTAACAGTTTTTGTTTTAAAATTATTTAAGAATGTGTAGAAACTGTAACAGGCTCTAAAATCTAGGTACCTATAATTTTTATTCCATACTTTGTTCATGATAGGTCACTTCTAAAACTCGGACGATGGCAAATCGATCAAGTAAAATCTAACGGCAACGCGATCATGCATAATTTACTTTTTAGGCTTTTAGCTACCCATAAGGCATGCAACGCGTAAGTTTAAAGTTAATCTAACAAATCGATTGTTTTGGACACGTCAAAAACGCTTCCTATAACAGCTGATACGAAAGTTTCCTCCCTGTGAGGTCCGGCAGACGATATTTACGAGTTTAAAAGATACAGAGTAAAACAAGTCGTGGATGAGTCAGAAAGGGTCGGCCATAAAAGCGAATTTGGTGTGCATCGAGATGATAAGACGCCAATAAAATTTTACTACACTGGAAATTAGTACACACGAATTTGGGTTTTAAGAACCAACAATGGTGTAAATATTCTGTATGATATCAAGCCTATTTATAAACTGTGCCATAGCTGGGCATGGAAATCCTTGAAAGGACGACAGGACGCTTAGTGTACCAGACATTAGCAAACTCAACAAATCGTATAGAGCCATTTAGGCTGCAGGTAATATTACAAAGGTAATCTCTGGTATAAGTCATTGACTTTGATTGCCTTTTATTTCGCGCCAAATTGAAAATATAGTTTTTTACTGTCTACTTGCCGAGATCAATTAACATACATCAATAGGACGCCATTTGTTCAATTTAATATTATTAAATTATGAAAGTGGCCGTGGCGCAATGGATAAGGCATCGGTCTTACGAACGAGGGTTCGAATCCCGGCCATTACACCACGGACATGAACTTCCTCCTTACACAAGCGAATTAAGCTTAGCTGGAGAGCGTTAGCAAGAACACAAGTAATTTGTATCTGGAATAACCAGTAAGCTATTTAAACAAAATAAAAAAAAAACGCTCATTCAAGAACAATGAACATTATTGTGTTATGAAAAGTATCCCACGATTTTCACCAACCAAATAATGTAAAAAAAAATTAAGTTACATAATTTCAGAAATCAATATCCATAAATTGCGAGAAGCTTCTTACACCGTTTAACCGTATTTTTATTTTAAATTAAGCCGTAAAGTATTAAAATCAGCTCCGTTTACGCTGTTCAAATATTTTGAATATCTAAGCGTAATAAAAAATAAATGAGTTTTCGTAATCGTCGCCCCGGCTCTCGAGTCACGGCAAGACTCGACTTTTAATAAAGACAAACTTTAACTTAGAAAGGCTTTAAACGAACCTGTTTGAAAGAAATTGGACTAAATTTAGGTTTTCTGTGTAATATTCTCTGTTTATAGATATTGCATCTATAAACATAGGTTTAAGGTGGGGTTTTGTTGACGAATCGGACCTACATTGCGAGTGTAATGCTGTAGAGACTATATATGTCCCATCTCATGACCTGCTCCACCACCTGCACAGAGGAAGAGCTCATGAAAGCCGGTGTAAGTGCTATCTGCGTGGCCACTCACTGAGCTGCTAGAATATGACTGCAGCCATCGACACGAGAGAAGAAGAAGATAGATATTGCATCATTTTCAGAACAGTTTAGAACAGAACGTGTTGTTACGTACAAACAACTTTCAAACTTGCTATTTGGTTCTGTTTGCCGGTACGACATACATACGGTACTGTATGTATGTATGTATGTCGTACATACATACAGGTGAAGCTAATATAAGCGTGTTAAAAAAGAAACAAATAATAATGATGCGTGTTTAATTCAGTATCACATTAACTTGGACTTCAATATTCTTTAATTTGATTCTTAGAATCAGCCTTATAAACTACATAGGTAATTGATATAGCCGTGAGTTGTCGGCGATCCATTTAGCATTTAGCGTATTATCTTCGATTTGCATAGGCGCTCGGTAATCAACACCCGAGGGTAATTAGTATAAGTGTGGCACCAAGCGCCATTTGCGTTATCTACACAGGTTTTTTATATGGTAACTTTTTATTGGGCGCATAACTTATAGCGAGTTGTTGTGAATCATTCGGAGGATATGTGTGATGGTTTTATTAGGTGAATGTGTAGTTTGCTTCGGAGACGTGAGTTAATTTATGTATGTAATAATATAATAATATAATCTTAACTATGGCTATTATTCTATTAAGAAAATATGTTGTGTTTTGAGATGAATACGATTACGAAAAGAAATGTATGTGTGCTTACACCTCCGCAAGCCAATTTAGATAAGTTGGAGTTGTTATAAAATGCTCTGATGATTGCAGTATTGAAAAAAATCTCTACTATTCTTTCTTGTTCGACAGGGTCTAAAATGATCTGTTGAATTATTAAAATAATATCTAATTATACTACTGCCTCGATGGTCTAGTGGTTAGCATATGTACCTCTCACCGTGGGGTCTCGGGTTTGATTCCCGGGTCGGGAAAAGTGTTATTTGTGAACTTTCCGTCAGGAAATTCACAATAGCAGCACGGAGTTGGAATTGTGTCTGTAGAAGGCGAATAGCTCACCCGGTCCACTATCCAAATGGACCTAAACATAACAGGTGAAGTGTGGGTGTTGTACACCTCTGCCACACCCTTCTGGGTAATATAGGCGTGATGTTATGTTTTGTTAAATTATGTCAAAAAGCTTACTACAGTATTTCAGACTACATAAATGGTAATAGTATTTGGAAATGAATTGCTCTTCTTATGTGACTTTTATATGTATATTTATTGTTATATTTTTCATTTTAAAAAATGGTGCACATGAGTTTCTCTGCAGCTCTTCTCATAATGCAATACCCATCGGAGCATCGGTACTTGGATTGATTTTAATTTGATTCTAAACAGTTTGATTAAAATTAATCTAAGCCCCGGTTATTCAAATCATTGTAATTAGTATAATTTATATTATTTATGATTTATTTTTATATGATTTTTTGTAACGTTTTGACGTGTTCAAGCGCCTCCTGGGGCCTATGAAAATAAATGATTTGAATTTGAATTTGAATTTGTTTTTTAAGGCACTATTTTAGTATAAGTTATTTCGTTTAAATAAAGCTTCCATCTGTATCTATCATCATAATAAAATAATCACAAAACCAAACTCATAGTTTAAACAAACAAACCACTATTATTCAACTATGAAAGCCTCACAAAGGCTTACTTTACACAAAATTAAAAGGTGTACCGCCCGCCCTAGATAGAATCGCCGCCCGCCCAGTCTAATTGAATATATCGACTCAGGTACGCGCTAATGGCGGAGATAGGGAAGGCTTGTTTTTACTTTGTTATGCAGGAAATAGTTTGTCTTTTGTATGGTAAGTGGTTTATGTGAGAGTTGGAGGCTTCGACTTTGTTTTAGAGCGTTGTAGTTATGATGTGTAATGGTTGTATGAAATTAGAAGAGTCAAGAAGACTGTCAAAAGTCGTCTTATTTTTAAAAGGCAATTGGTCTTACTATAGTGTTTTTAATTATTGCGCTTTATGACAGTTAGATAGTAATTTAACATAACATAACATCACGCCTATATTACCCAGAAGGGTGTGGCAGAGGTGTACAACACCCACACTTCGTGAATTTCCTGTCGGAATGTTCACGAATAACACTTTGCCCGACTCGGAAATCGAACCTGAAACCTCGCGGTGAGGGGCGTATACGCTAACTACTAGACCATCGAGGTAATATATTTATGTGAAATTATTACAAATTACGAAACGTACACGAAGGCTAAGACGGAAGCGAAGCATAGTGGAGCTCTCACCTAAGCTTTTCAACCAATGTCCACGTTATAACGTATTACTTTAACTTTTATAAAAAAATATCCAAGGACTGCTCTAACATTCACTTTCACCAGAACACATCAAAACGTAACATCAACAAAAACAGCTAACATTCCCATTTACCAAAATTAAAAAATTAAAAAAGCACCTTTATGTCGTTTTCTCTTTACATCAAATTTAATTGAAGACGCTCCGTGGCCGGAACACACACAATAAACATTTACAACACATTTAAAACACAGAAAAACAATATTACAGTCCCTGGGAGGGTCACAGGGGACTGTAGATTACCATCTCAGGAAACATATCGCACGTAACAGGGGAATAAATAAGTGCGGATGCATTAGGGCGGGCGGGGCGTTAGCCTCAGGTGATCTTCCGCCCGCCCTGTATCGCTGATAACGTACGTTAACAGCCGTTAACGGGCGTTAGCGGGCGTAACGACGCCGTTAGTAGAGGTTACTTCCTCCGCCATTGTGCCGAGTGGCCGAACTTTCTAAAATGGCCAGGCGCGAACCTCGTAAATTTGACCTGATCGGGGACTATGTTAAATTTGCTATCTGAGATGTGGCCAGGATGTTGGAGTCGTTCAAAAATGTGAGCTATGGGATTAGAATTTCGAATGTGGCACTTTAGTGGCTGACTGGGCACATTATGAACTCAATAAATCATCTATATCATTTTTGAATTTGTTTGGTTGAGTATTTTTCAATACCAATAGCGAACAATGAAGATGTGACACTGAAAGTGCAAGCAAGCTTTGAGTAAGAGACCACTCTTATACTTAAAAAAGGCATTGTGAAGATTAAGGATAGGCGAAGATGTTGACAAGTCATAATCTTGATCCGTTATCGGGTGCTGATCACAAAATATAGACAATAGACAACATATTTATTTTATATAATATTTAAGTTGAAAAACTAAGAATCCAGCAGGACTCGAACCTGCACCCCCTGGGTATACGCCCCAAGTGCTTTGCCAATTCAGCTATGGATTCGTATGCTGCTAGACTCGGTGCCAGCGTACCTATGAGGTATATATATATATACATATATACCTTAGCTAGACGAACCTTACTTGGTTTAAGCGCCACCTATGCGATGAGTGATTTGTTACTTATACAGTAAGTTTGAATTAAGATCAACACAATACTGTAGAGAGATGACGCATTTCTATCAAATACTTGTAATATTTTAAAGCAAATTTCAGGTTTGCTATACCTATGACGCTGGCACAAAAGAGTTGAAAAATTTTGAGTCTAGCAGCATACGAATCCACAGCTGAATTGGCAAAGCATTTGGGTCGTATACCCAGGGGGTGCAGGTTCGAGTCCTGCTGGATTTTTAATTTTTCAACTTTAATATTATATATAAAATACAAAAAGGCATAGCAAAGCTAAAATTTGCTTTAATTTATTACAAATTCCCAATAGTAGCTCGAAGTTGGATTTGTGCCCGGTGGATGGCGATAGGCTCACCTCCTTTCACATGGGACTTAAACAAAACAGGTTAAGTGTGGGTGCTATACGCCTCTGCCACACCCATTTGGATAATATAGGCGTGATGTAACACTTATTTAAGATTATTCAAAATCGTCCTCATTTCGCAGACGTACAGAACGACCCGATATTGTGATTAAGATAACATCTAGATATACTTAGGTATTATTTACAACTATTATCTAGATATTAATTCTAGACAATGTCCATTAAAATGATACATTTGGAGCTAAATCACTCGAATATTTGCTGTTATAAATTATAGAAATCTCTTTATTATTGTAATAGCTTTTATTGTTTTTATAGAGTAAATATTTCTACATTTGCAAAATATATTATGCAAACCGTATTCCGCTATTCCGTAATACGATTAATATTTTCGATCTGATAACTATTTTGCTTTCTTTTATAAAACTTATTCATATTCTTATTCATTCATTAATTTGTGGATCGTAGGTTAGTATTAGCGTCGTTTAGTCTATATTAAATAATTGGCTTACCATAATTATTTACTTTGATTGTTTTGATTAATAATAATTAAATTTCAAAGGCACTTTATATTTAATAATATAATCTATATTATAAAAATGAAACCCGTTTTCCGTTGTCACGACTTGGCATGAAAACGGCTTGACCGATTTGGCTGATATTTTTTTTGTAGTTTTCTAATACTCTGTACAATGTTGTTACGGCAAAAAAAAAAAAAAAAAAAAAAGTATTCATTTTTATATGGGGGATATTATAGATTCCAGTTCAAATTGAATAGGTACGCATACATAAGATAGGTCAGCTATACAAAATAAAGTAGTGCATCAAATTTACGCTAAGGCGGTACGAAGATCGCCGGGTCAGCTATAAGTAATAAATTAGTGATTATTCTTATTTTTAAAAACGACGGCCGCACTAGGAATAACTCCTGTGTCGCGTGTGGGGATCGAACGCCCAACACCAGCGCAGTTGAAAGCGGTGATGTGACCACTTTAACCACTACACCAAACGTGCACTGAAAAATTAGTCATTCAAGTTATTTATATTCATTAGATGGTTACAATTTATAATAATATTTTACAATTAATTTAAATTTTTATCATTAAATAATTCGTCAAGCTGTATATTATTATATTACTTTAATATTTATTTATTAAAATAATTATTAGTTTTTCTAAATGCTTCCGTCCACGATTTAATAAAAAGGGGATTTGAGGCTATCTGTGTACTGAATTTCATCAAAATCCGTTCAGTACTTTTTGCGTAAAAGTAACAAAAATCCACACACACTTTTGCCTTAAAATATAAGCCTATAACTACTAATATTATGAATACGACAGTAACTCCTTCTGTCTGTCTGTCTGAATATTACGCATTCACGGCTAAATAGAATAGAAATAAATAGAATCTTTACTACTACATACAATTCTGTTAATTTAGCTGTAAGTCTTCCATATATCTTAAATAAATAAACTACGGAGCCAATCTTGATGACAATTGGAATGGAGATAGTTCAAGGCCTGAGGAAGGACATAATGCCTCTTTTCATCGAAATATCACAAGGGCGGCGCCAGAAGCCAGTTTAACAATAATACTTAAATCTCATGTAAGACCAAGTCAATAAGTGTTAGCACTTAATAATAGACACTTAAGCACTTATTTAACGAGCAGATAACAAAGTTATTAGTTTTACTGCTATTGTGTGCATTAAACCTTTGGATTGACATCGTAAATTTTATACTACTTCTGATATATCTAATTTTAGGGATAAGATACTTTAATATTACTTTTAATTTTATTTCAGTTAATTAGTGAAACCTATAAGTGTAGTACAGCTATCATACCAGGTTAACTTAAGAAATAAAACTGTATTGTATCCATATTATTTGTTAAATCTAATACATAAATTGTGTAGATACTTCTCGCATTTTTGAGGTCACACGTTCCCGAAATGCTGGCCTTTATTTTGAACAACGGATAAGCATTGCATTGCCACCCAACGTGGCTATGCTGCAAGCATTTTGGGAACGTTGCCCACTGGCTGCGGTCTCTTAGAATAAACTCCTAGTACAAAAGTAAGTTAAGTTAGTATATTTTTGTTTATTATGAGTTTATTTTTTATTATTAATGATTAAAACCCTGTACAGATACTTGGATGGATTTTATTTTTTTATTTGTATAGGTCCACAAATCTACAAAATAATGTTGAACAAAATGTTTTGTGGGTTCGTAAAGAAATAATGAACTACTTTTAAACAAAAAAATCCTACATTAAAATACTACCATTTAAAACAAATTAGTATTCACGTTATAAATGACAAAATTACAGCAGCAGTGAACTACAACGTAAAAGAAAAGAAAGGAACCTCGAACAATAAATAGTGATGTCGGCAAAGTTCCCGTTATCGCGGGAAACTATCTAAACACCTAGTTACGTTATCTATCAAAGTACGTTATTTACTTTAAAATTGGGAACAATTCGGCGAAATCCGAAGCATCCGAGTTCGCAATTTGGTATCGCGCGGGAATATATCAGAACGTAGTATCTCGATAGTGATGTGCACTGTTTTAAATTTTACGACGTTGTAGAAACTCGGACGCTATAGTATTGCAGAAGTCCTCAATTGAAATGAAAATGAGCACTTTTATAACTGAAAATCAATCGTAGCCTTTTATCTGAGGTCCAACTTTCCTAATAGATGTTTATTTTGTAATTCTGAAATAAACATACAATTTGTTTAACCACCACCTTCTCTCTTTTTATTAACACGCTTATATTAGCTTCACCTGTATGTATTTATGTAACCGACTCCTTTGGACTCGATTTTGACCCACTTTAAACGGACAGATTTCATTAATATTTTGCACACCTGTTAAAGATCAATGACAATGCAATAATTAGATAAATTTTTTTAAAAAAACGCTCTTATAAATAAACCAAACTAAAAAGCAGAAAATAAATAATAGTTTAGAAGTACTTTAAAAGCGTGTTTTTTAGTTTTTTTAACTATTACTTATTTAATGTCAGGTTTGGTAAAAAGAAGTTAAAGTGCTATCTTTTGTAGATAAATAAATAAAAAAAACATTTTTATATGCTGCCTCTCTAATCTAGTAATTAGCATGTGCCTCTTACCGCGAGTTCTCAGGTTTGATGGCCGGGTCGGACAAAGTGTTATTTATAAACTTCCGTCAGGAAATTCACAATGGCAGCACGGAGTTGAAACTGTGGCCGGTGGATGGCAATAGGCTCACCTCCTTTCCCATGGGACTTAAACCATAACAGATGAAATGTGAGTGTTGTACATCCTGCCATACCCTTCTGGATAATAAATTATATTATATGTTTTTAAACTTTCGCGATTTGAGAACATTTTTCAAAAATTAGACAACGGGTCTAAATCGCGTAATTATTATAAAGGTAAATAAATACCTATGCTCGACGTTTCGAATGATGCAAGTCATTCGAATTACGCGATTCAGACCCGTTGTCTAATTTTTGAAAAAATATATTATGTTGTGTATGAAATGCAATACATGAATTTAAGATGAATCATCAATTGATACAATATTTAAATGATGTACGATTAAATTATTTCAACAACCTTTTTACAAGTCAGCCGACACTCCCACCTTTTCCCATCCCTATCGCGCACAAAGTAAAACTTTAGTAGGGAAGTGCACTGCATCGCGATAGTGCAGATCTCGGACGTATAAAATTTTAAACTACACTCTAAGCTGCTCACCATTTTTCATCCACAGTGCGCCGGATAACGCGGCACGGCAGATAAAGCTCTGCTATGATACATTGGGCTGTTTTAAGATTTCCATCAGTAATTTTCGCTTTTTGCCGCCCGTAATGGCTGCAGTTTAGCTGTTTTTATTCGAATGACGGGATTCGATCGTGGATGAGTTAGTTTCTTTTGTTGAATGGATGAGTTTGGGTTTTCTTCTGATTTTTTAATGGGAATTGCACTGAAGGTTGCTAATGTGGCGATTTCTAAAGTTTTAAGTTATTATAGTGTGTGTTTTTCTACTTGTATAAAATTACAAAGTAAAACTTATATTGTATGGCCATTCAAACACATAATATTACTTACTATTTAAAAGAAAATTATTGAACCTGTTAATTAATAATGTTGTAACTCTCTAAATCAGTAAGTAATTAAGTATTTTAATTTTTAAGTATACGTGTTTAAGTTGAAGTCGCCACCTACTGGTCTAAGACAGTATAATTGAACAAGCCATTCTTCTTCTTTGTCGTGTCGATGGCCGAGTCAAATTTTATTTTGACTTGCCATCGTGGTGAAAGGATTAGCCAATTCGCTTTGGAGAACTTGTGAATTGCCCAGGGCGCGGCGGACGTAGGGAATCGTTGTGTACATCACTCGGAGAGGCTCCTTTCATGCACCCGATATAGTAATAAGTCAGTATGTATACGCCAGCAATGGTAAAATGCATGAAACATAAGCATTATTGTTAACATCTTATTGTACTAATTTTGACATATAAATCATTATTTTGTCTGTAGGTATATCTACACTTTATGTTAACATGTACTTGTGTATTTATATAAATTAAAAACAACCTTTTCTAATAACTATTTTTCTTTTCAGGTAAGTAGCAGGATCTACGTCTATTCTTTGTCACATTGAATAAAAACAATCGTGAGTATACCTACATTTATTAGTTGAATTAATTTTACGGGAATAAAATTACGATCTTTTACGATTTTATCCTATTATTTAAATCGACAGCCTCACCTATACAGGACATAACCATAACAGATGAATGCGGGTGTTTTACATCTCTGCCATACCCCTTTAATTTTTTTTAATAACGACGCTCGCACTATTAATATCTGCTGTGTCGCGGGCGAGTTTACAAACATACATTTCACACACATAAAACATATTTAGAGTCAGAACAAATCCTTGCGGATCACACAAAGATTTGACCCGTGTGGGGATCGAATCCACAACATTAGCGCAGTTGAAAGCGGTGAGGCGACCGCTTTAACCACTACGCCGACCGTGCACCCTTCAGGGTAATGTGGCGGTATCCGCACATAACCAGTCACGTGACATATATCGACGAGTGCTGAATCGCGATATCGAAATGTTCACAGCAAGTGACTATATATACCACTTCCAATACGCTACCGTTGGACAGCTGTCCGCCAGGCAATACCACCGAGCCTGGTCGGAGGATCCTCCCTTTGAGGTGGAGGAACATCACACCCTGTTCCTCTACAGTAATATAAGCATGATGTTATGCTAGGTACTAAACTAGGTATAAAAATCAAAGACAGAGTCAGGAACGAAGATATAAGAACAAAAACAAAACTCACAGACATTCTTACCCGGATAGACGTCCTAAGATGGGCTGGGCATATGCTTCGCCACCCCATTGACAAATGGAGCAAACAAGTCACCCTCTGGCAACCAAGAGATGGCAAGAGAAGTAGGGGCCGTCAAGTCAGGAGATGGGAGAATGACTTGAAGCAGACAGCGGGACCTTTCTGGTTGAGAGTGGCAAGAGATAGGACCCATTGGAAGGAATTGCAGTAGGCCTATGCCAAAAGGCACACCGAACTTAGGGACCTAATTGTAACCCTATGTTCAGGAATAAAAGGCTGTTATTATTATGTTAGGTACGATTATATCTACTCTATTCGTTACAGTCTCTTATGTTTGGCCTCCTTAATTAATAATGATTAAATTATATATTTGTGATACACGAGATTCAGTAATTAAACAAAACTAAAGTTATTATATCGTTGTAATTACATGTATGCTGTTCTAAACGACTTCAAACCGCTGATATAACGCTAAACGGTAAATAATTGGTACTTTGGATTACAATTTTGATGGTAATATACAAAAAATAGGTTAAATACGTGAAAAGAGAAGGTACTTATGAATGTAACTGTTCTCCCTACACTCTTTAATTTTAAGTACTAGATGATACGTATCCGGGTATGTAGCAACAAAGGGTATGACCAATTAACTATGGATTTTTTTTTAATTCTGGGATTATGTCAATATATAAACTGTTGTATTGTATAACGAACAGTTGATTCTTCATATTTAATAGGAAATCAAAATTGGTTATTTAAATCCCGCTTCATTTCAGTCAGATATTATTAGATAAGCGACATAAATAAAACTAGGAATTATTTATTATCAAGTAGACTGAACACTCTTGGGTATCAGGGATATAAAGAATATTCCCCCAACTAAGATTAATGTATAAAAATATAATATATATATATATATATATATATATATTTTAAATCTCCATTTATCATCTCCAAAAAGGCAAACAAAAAAAACCTTACAATGTACTGTACTGTTTACCTACGTATTAACATTATCTTGATACTGGTTTTTTGGGATGAATGTATGATAAGATTATAAATATATTATATATATGTTATTTTCACAATTTTATATGTAGAGTTCCAAGAGTCTTTATGTCACAGTTACCAAAGAACTTACAATATTTTTAAATTCCCCCTCCGTCACACTAAACATTACTCCAAAAAAACAGTATCAAAACAAATAATCCGAGCAATGAAAGACAATGTTAATATCCGTACACTGTACAGTACATTGTACATAATGTACATTGTAGTCGTTACAGTGTACGCCACGACATCGACTGCGATACGTTTCAGATACGAACAACTTCCAAGATCCAATACGAAACACCAAAAGTTGTTCTAACTGTCGGAGGTGTGAGGGATAAGAGATAGCGGGTGAAATGGCTTTAAAATTACATAGCGTTCAAAGCGTTTTAAGCGTTTCTAACTTTGAATACATTTTTAACGTTCTAAATAAGAGCAAGGTCATAAATATTGGGGCAAATTACACATTGTTCTGTAACAACAACGGATAAAAAACAATTTAAGCTAAATAATTGTGTTTAAATTACGTTAAAAATATTCATGAAAATATACTACAGTTTATTTAGATAAAATCAGAAGTGATCAATATAAAACCAATTATATAATAAACTTATCATATTGCATCTGTTCAAAACAGTTAATAAAAAAAATAATTTTCTAAGCTGAACGTACATATTCATCATATTTAAGTGTAGATTTAAACAAGAATCAATAATGTTTTGCAGACACCACGGAGAATTAACTGTTTCAGGAACATACAAGAAAAATATCAATATTTGTTTACTATCTACCTTCTTCGGGGCTCATGGAATCGCTGTCGCTTAAGACTTATCCCGCTGCCCGCCTACACCATTGCAACTAATACGGTTTAGATGCACTAGTAATTAAACGGTTATGCTGGCGTGTCTAATGTCGCGCGAATGTGTAGAGAGTGCCGCGCAAACGTTCTACGTGAGTGCGATAAGATTGCAGCGAACTATAGCAACCAAGCTATTCTATTGCCGTGTCGATAGCGAGGAGTTTGCGTTTGTTGTTTCGGCTAGGTTTCTGATTCTGATCGCTGATATAGAATAGAAGTGTGCGATAATTTGTGAGAATGGACAGGTTTTTTAGAACGTTTTTTGCACCCTGGGCAATACGCGAGTTCTCCAAAGCAAATTGGCTAATCCTTTCGCCACGATAGCAAGTTAAAATAAAATTTGACTCATCCATCGACACGACGAAAAAGAAAGAACTTTTGATAACGTAAATTTACAAAGGCCAGTTAACGCGATGCAAGTTTTTCAAAGATTTAGATGGCTAGCCAACTACTTTGCAAAACTTTTATTGTGAAAATGGTGCATAAAGATTTAAATAATAATTTATAAATATATACGTATTTCGTTAATCAAATTAAATTAAATTATTTGACAAGCAATCATATTTATGGCTTTAAAGGGAGCACTAAACTTTAAAAATCAACCGTTGCATTTACAGAGTCGCAAAACAACATTCGATTTTAAATAAATTTGAATGAAAGTGAAATAAAATAACTGCAATAAAACTAGAAAGTTAACCGGACATTTTATTAATATTAAGTTTATCTTTTATCAAAATCTTTGTTATATCAATACAACTTGATTTAGAATGTGTTGACAATAATCTACTATTCATTTATCGTTTGTTGAACCTTAGCTAACGATCACTGCCATATGGTTTTGTCATAAAAAAAGGAAGGATAAACAATTTAAAAGTAGTCCTTGTATAAATTTCATAACGATTACTTCAAAAACTATAAATATTACTTAAGCAGCAATAATTTCACCTTTCCTCAATGTAGATGACCACAACGTATACATTATTTTTGATCGCAGTTGAGCTCTTGTAAACCAGCTCGATCGAGGGTAAATAGTGCTTGCATTACTCCGGTTTGGTGGTGATATCAGGCCCTGAAGTTACTGACTCATGAGGCAAACACCGAAATTCCTTTAACGAAGCGACGCATCTACAGAGTGCTTTTGTGCATTATTGATGTCCATGGACTGTAGATATTACTTACCATCAGGTGGACTATACGTCCGTTCACTACGTATATTATAATAATAGCAGCACTGTATCTAATACACGTCCCATTGTTGGGCACGGGCCTCTTCTCATGCTGAGAAGGGTTAGGGCAAAGTCCACCACGCTGGCCAAGTGCGGATTGGTAGGCTTCACACATCCTCGAGCACTTTTTAGGCACTCTCAGGCATGCAGGTTTCCTTACGATGTTTGCCTTCACCTTAAGCAAGGGATAATTTATATGATAAATACACACTTCGAAAAGATGAATCTTAACGATTTATTGACAGAGGTGTGTGCCGTAGGTTCGGACCCGCAACCTTTGACTTCGCTGTCCTACGGTCTCTCTACCGCTGCGGCTACGTCACTATATACGTTCATTTAAAGAGAAAATTAGATCACCACATCAGTGATTCACTTTGTAATCCTTCCATTGTACTATACTTAATTACTTGACAGCTAATAGCGACCTATACTTTATCTATTGGATAGGAGTAACGCCGTACATTAATTTATCCGGTGTTATCTGAGGATAAATTTAAAACATTTGATAGCTCAGACGAATGAATCACTTTGCCATTATAAGTAAAGGCGCGGTTAGTCGACGAAGGGTATTTTGCCAATATCTGTTTTATTTGCCCGATCCGATCACCGTATCCGTATCGCCGACGCCTATCATGATTTGGACGGGTCAGACTTGATACGCCGGACGACGCTAAGAAGGACCTTGTTGAGTCGATTTTCATATGTTTTAATAAAAATATTAAAAAAAATATACAAGAAATACCCAAAACCTTTTTTTTTTATATAATGTTTGCACATTTCAATAATATATCTTGGACAATCAAAACGCGACTCAAACAAAAGCCGTATTTAATAACAATAAAGTATATTTGTAACCCTGGATTAATTAATACAATACACGATTGGTGGTATCGAGAATCTTCTTATATTATTATGAATTTTATTATTCCAGCTAAGTAAAACGCAAAATAAAATGTAATGCCGACACTACTCACGTTATTTCTTCGCTTCAATTTGATTGGTCAATCAATTAGAGATAGTTTTAGCAACGTTTGAATGAGAGAGGGAGATTGAATAGTTGGTTTAACACGTTGGTGAAATTGGCACTAAGTATAATGACATTCTACAGGTTTATGTTATAAATAAAATGCGCATAAATCTATCAGTATTGTCGTAAAAATTAAAGCATATTTATTGCAATAAGATAAAAGTAGTTTATAGGAGATGAAGAGTTTTATTGGTGTTATTAATTTATATAAAGATAGATTTTATAGGCACTTTTACTTTTGAATATTGCTGCTGGTCACGTATTATTGCACCCCACTTGAATGTTTATAAATATTTAATTTATTTGGATCTAAAGTTATCAAGGTAAAAATTTCAAGTTTCCAAAAAAATATTTTTAAACAGTAAAGTGGAACTTTTTAGTGCATTGTGTGCTATTTACATTTAAAATTATAACTGGAATTAAAAAAAAATACCTTTTCCTTTTCTTGTATTCCTCAAAAGTTTGTTTTACTAAATAAAACTACTTTCATTAGCTCAAAACGACCACCAAATCTCCTAAAACTGTCAATCATCTGAACATTCCTAGCCACAAAAATGTGGTCCAAACCCGTCCAGCCCAGTGGGCACATGCCTTTACCGGGCATAAGCACATAATATGTGAGATTGCTGGCGAGCCGATAACCGTGAGTGGTTTTACAGATAAGGCTAAAAGACAAAAATCTGCGTATGATTTAAATGCCTATCGGAGTGTTATCTTATGAGAAAATGTCATTGCCCTATCGTATTGATACCCACGCATTCTAAATGAGGCTAATTATAAACACTTCGGTTCTATAGTGGCTTTTAGACGTTTTAGCGTTTGTCTAGTGGTAAGCGTATGCGGGGTTTCACTGCTAGGTCTTGGGTTCGATTCCCGGCTCCCAAAAGTGTTATTTGGAATTGTTTCGTCAAGCAATTAACAATAGCAGTACGGAGTTTTGGTATTATGCCCGGGGATGGCGATAGGCTTAGGACTTATCACATGGGACCTAAACATAATTATAACATACCATCACGCCTATATTAATCAAAATGCTGTGGCAGAGGTTTATTGCAATCACATGTTATGTCTGGATCCCATTTGATAGTGGAAGATCACTTTCACGATCACGGACATTTGATGAGCCTATTGCCATACACCGGCCACAATTCCAACTCCGTGCTGCTATTGAGAATTTTCTGACAAAAAAAACATAAATAACAGTTTCCAAAAAGCAAACCTGAGACCTTACGGAGTAAAGTCGAATACGCTAACCACTTAACCAACAGACATAAAATATTGACTCAACAAATAAACTTTTTTTTCGTAACCTCTCAAAATGAACAATATTCAGGGTAACAAAATCCGTTATAACTCTGAGGCTGTAGTCAATCAGCTGGGCAGACATGAATGCAGGTTATCTTGCCGCCCAGCGAAGTCTATCGCTCTATACATCATGGGCGGGCGGCGCCCTTATCACCCCGCCACACGCGCCTACGTTTATTTTCAACACAACTTGTGTGCAAATATTAAGTGAGCTTTATGTGTGTGAGAATTTGTGACTTTTGGTTCGTTGTGTATCGTTTTAAATTATCGTAGGACTGATTAAATACTGAAACTTTAAAACAACTGCCTGATCGCGAGGTTTTCGTTTGAAAATTCATAATAGCAGCATGGAGTTGGAATTGTGCCCGGTAGATAGCGATAGGCTTACCCATGGGACCTAATATAACACGTGTGAACTTCTGTCTGTTAGAAAGTTGTATTGACAACCCATGGACATCAACAATTCACAAGATTGTTGGTGCGCCGTTTCGTCTGAGGACAGTGTTATACGTCATGTGCCAGTAATATCAGGACCTGATCTCACCACGAAACCGGCACACAGTAACGCAAGCACTACAATTTGACGGCAGGTTAAAGGTGAAACGGTGGCGCTTGCACACTCAGACTTGTCTGCTCTGCCATCAGTAAAATGTACATTTGTATGAAATGTCCAATAACTTAATCATTACCAAATCATTCTTTAATCAAACATACAGCGTTTATTAAAGTAGTTGGTACCCTTCTAAATTCGTGTCCTATCCATAAAAAGAATGTAACAATACGAGGCGGTTATCAGAGAGCAACACGCGGCGGTTTGTTCGCTTTATTTCAGACTATGGACTTTTTATTTCAGTCTAAAACTCGGTGCTTTAAATCGCAGGTTAAGTCAACACGCCTTTTACGAGATTTTAGAACGGTAGCATCAAGTTTCTAGGTGGATCGAATGAGCTGCGAAAATGCGCTGTCTTAGTCGCAGTACGTAAAGCTAGTGAGAGCAGCTGGAACAGCTCACTCGGGCCGCCTAGAAACATGATTCTATCTTCTATTTATTCTTAATTTGGCCTTGTTAATGAACATGGAACCTTGGAACTACTGATCTAGTGATCTAGTAACATTGGTCATTGACCGGTCCAGTTTTATCATTATTATCAATTTTATCTCCGGAAACGCAAACGACATAAGGCACAAATAAATTTAAAAAAGATAAGATTATGCAAAAGATTGGTCCATGCTTACCTTATATGCCTATATCTACAAGAACTTGCTTTAATTTGGAAATTATTATACATAAATTATGATAAGAACTTAACTATATCCGCTAATCTTGAAATCATATCAACTTGAATTTGAGAATGTTTACAATATTAACAGTAAATAAAATAGTTTATTTTAGTTCCATAATTATTCATTTAAATAAAGTTCAGATTTTTTTAAAAACGTGACATTATACAAATTAAGACACTATTTTAAAAGACAGATATTAACATCGCTATCACCTATTACGATTTGTCATAATAATAATAAATACATCATACCGCAATATTACCGTCCTTAACTTTACAGATTATAACTCAGCTAGCACACACTGTCACATGGATTGGCCTGCTAATTGCAGGATAAAACGCCATCATACATCATCTAATTAAATAGCAAACATCTCTAAATATCTTGAAGACAGGATGTTGAAAGCTATCATAGGTAAACTACAAGAAATAGACGTAATCTTCTCTCTGATCGAACTCATATATTATAAGCATAGCGACTACTTAATTAACAAAATACGTGGCTAATTTTCTAAAGGAAGTACTAAATGTTTTGAAATCCCGGTAGTTGTTTTAACGAATTTATTATCGTGTTTATAGATTTATAAATTGCTAAATCATGTTCGATGAATCATGGACTTATCATAAAATATAAAATATGTAGGTACTTATCATTGAGGATGTATTTTTATTTTATATAATTGATAGCTACAACAATATTGATACGTGGCAATGCCGCCAGCCTTCTGGGCACGTTACCTGCGGTCGACATCGATGGGGACGTATTTTTTGAGACCTGAATTTTTTGGTTTTGGTTCATTTAATAATTTTATATAGTTAGGTATTTATTTAATTAGTTTAAAATATTAAATTATAGTTAGGTTAGTATTGTAAATATTTAAATAAAAGATATGTATAGATTAATGAGCAAATAAATAATAATAAATATTGATAGCCGATTCTATATTCGATGCATTTTATGTTATGTCTAAAGAGTCGGTGAGAGCGCACCACTGCACTGTTTGACGATCAATCGACATCGATCGTCGAATAGTGCAGTCGATCGTCTGTCGATTTCGGGGTAATAACACCCTTAGACACAAAATAAGGTTGAAATTAAAAATATGTAATATTAGATATAGTGAACACAAAAAACTAAGTACCAAGCGCCTAAGAGCATTTTTTTGAAAACGCAGTGAAAAATTCGAGTCGTTGCATATTTTTCCTCTCTCCCTCTCTAAAGTCTATTCTACCAAAAGCTACTAAGCAACAAATCACGTCTATTTTTACTCAACAGAAACAGATAGGAATCGTTGTTGGAGTGGCCTAATCGATTCGCGTTCTTATCGCTCAGTAAATATAAAATTGAATGCGCTCTTATCAGAAGATTTCGGGATCGAGTGTCCGTTGTTAAACACGATACGGGAATTTATATTGAAAGTATTAAAAAAAAATTATTTGGACGTAAATATAATAACTATATTTTTAGATACTAGACTAACGATAAATAACAACATTGGACGGAAATTTTGCCAGTCTCATCGTTACAGGCATGTTTAAAACCACATTTTTGCAAAAATCAAGTTTGTAGTCGAACCTACTGCCCATAAGGATGCCAATATTTTCAGGGTTTAATCTCACCCCCAAATCGGAACACAGAAGTGCAAAAAGTACTAATGATTGAGCAACAATTCATGTTAGGTGAGGCTATGATTCTTCCTTACATTCATATAAGGTCTACAATTTTGTAAAAAAAATGCTAAGGGCTTATATAACGTATCACTCGTTATATTGAAATCGTGTCGTCTTCACAAACGGGCGCTCAACTGGCCAACTCAAACAAATCAAAGGTTGCCTTTTTTCATCTTATATCGAAGAATTTATTGCCTAATTACTGGCCGTTATTGTTCTATACATAATATATATTATATTTTATTTATATACACGACCGGTTCACGTTTTATTGAGCAGATAACAAGAGATTTTAATGCTAATGGGAAACGCAAATGGGATAAGAATTGGCCTAAAAGCGGAGATTACCGAGATACTGCGGCATCGTGGAAATGTTTTGGTATTTTAAAACCTTTGTCGAATGGACATATTGTGTTGAAATTGGATAAATATATCTTGGCTTGCAATGAGCTGTGGATTTCAAAAGTATTGATGATAGCCAAAATCCCTTTTTCTGAAGAGTTTACTTCCTTGAACGTAGTTGCATTGATATTTATATGAAAAAAGAAAATACGCTGTTGTGATTACCCATTCCCTGTTTTACAAACGTGATCGGATAAAGTTCCGGTTTATATCTCAGCCATTTGGCACCATAAAATTTGTTAGCGTTTATGTCTTTTGCTTTGCGTTGGGTTGTAGCCTTAAATACGAGTAAATAGTCTCTCGACGACTTATCAAGGCGGCCATTTGACCGTCAAATTCACATTCCCTTCAACTTGGCATTTCAGATAGATCGCCCACCCACGGGCTGTAGATACGCCAGGACACGGCGATAGGTCGGGCTTGCTCGGGTCGCGTCGGCCGCCGTCGGCTCGCTTCGGCAAACTTCGACTCCACTCGGAGATGTTCGCGATTCTGCCTACGCGCAGATTGAAGTGTGGAAATTTGTTGCTTTGTCATATTCACAGATTTAGATACCCGATACCAATAACTTATGGCGAATTGTTCGTGAATATTGTTACCGAGATAATATTAATAGAGACAATGTTTCTCGAAATGAACTGCTGCGAAATCAATTTGTTATTTTATGCGCCTGATATAACGCTTTGATAGTTCGATACATAATATTTGATCTTGATACTTTATAGCGGTCCATTAAGAATCGGAACAAAACTGTTTTGTATGTTTTGAACTGAGTTAAATATGTTTCCGATTGTGTTTTTGCTGATCTTAGTCCGGAAGACCACCCTGAAATGACTTCCACAAAAGATAAAACTTAAATAATGCAAAAATAAATACAATACATCGTTGTAGAGCTTTTGTTAATGAGTTAGAATTAACAGAAACTGATATGTATAATAAATTAATTTTAATATTAGCCCTGCGCATCTTAATGACAAGATGGCTTTAATTAATTTAGTGGTAACAGTAATGCATGTTAGAACTACTCGGGGTTCATTTACCATTTACCAACAAAATTACTGCAAACTCATTTCCCATTTTACATCGTTCCAATAAAACCAGTCTAACAGATTCTCATAACAAAGCACCCAAATATTCTTAGTTGCAGTACATGCAGGATAACGAGAGTCCCCCCACAGGGGTGCGTTGGGGTGGGGGGTGATAGCGATCGCCTATTGGCCGATACACCAGATTTATGCGAGCTATCTGCACTGTCTTAATTTACGAGCCCGCAAGTTATATACGGGGTTCATGCTTTTTAAACTGGAAATCTAGGCTTTTAAAGGTTGAACGTGTCTATGAACTGTATGAATAGGAGTGAACAGATAGGTACACTTCAAATAATATGATAGTATTACATTTGATTTGTGATAATATTTAAATTTAATTACATTTTGCTATTTTGACAAAACTGACCAGATATAAAAGTGACATTTTACATTTGAATATAGAATATTGCTGTCAGTTTCATTAAAATTTGTGCGCTATTAAATTGACATAATTATTTTGCAAGGTTTTCAATTTCAAGGTTTTCAATTTCAAGGTTTTCAAACCTTGCTTCGGTACGCGGTGAGTGTTATGATGCAAATTAGGAGAGATTTTATCGGTATAGACGGTCCTAACAATGTCGCCAAACCCGATGATGCTTGAGATTATAATCAAGAACACAGTCAATAAGCCTGGTCTTGTCTACTTAATTAACTAAGGTGCTTTTATTTCGTTAGAAAAAGAAATCTTTATCGAAATAAATTACAAACACTTATTTTGTGTAGGTACATTGAAAAAAAAATACTAGATTATAAAAGTGTCACGATAACTAACCTCACCTAACCCACTCTTTATCCACGTTAAATTCTTAGCATTCTACTCCCACTCACTAAACATTTTAACTCTAATTCATTCAAATAAATCACTTGAAGCACTCAGCTCACACTAGACACTCCGCTGGTCTAGACCGAGCACGCGCTTTTGCCAAACACGTGTAATGCCAGATGCCTTAGATATTGAAGCTTTTAGCAACACACACTTAATAATGATATACAAGCAAAAATAGATAAAACTGGACAACATAAACTGGCTTTAATATGAAAAGCCTAGTCAGAAGTGTGCAATGGGGTACTTGTAACCATATTTAAGAAAAGAAAGTACATAAATAAAAATGCGGGTAAAGATAAACAACAAGTTTATTTTCTAAAACATTCAGACGGACACTGTTAGAGCAGTTACTGCTATGTATCTTTACTTATATAAAAAACCAGAACTCAGTCTGGAGTTCTAGTATGAGTGTCAAAATGAGTCCTAAGGCGGACTGTGAAAGGTTTATAGTTTTTTGTAAACTTTAGATAAAATCCTTGAGTAGATCATTGCTCATCTAGTGAGAAAGAAATTAGTAATTACAAATTTACAAAGAAATCTTAGATGGTGACCTGATGCGTTCACCGCAAATTGGAAAGAACATTAAACTAATACCAGGGTAGGTCCGATATAGCGTCGAGGTACCAATTTTTCACAGCTTCGATCAGTCACTCTGGCCGATGAAATTCTTACACCATAGTTTCAGGCTGCATACAAGCACGCAGTTCCCAAGACAGGACATTAGAGCCTTGCCACGTGCTCGAAGTCACGCATTCCAATAGGTACACGCACACTCATTTAAATGAGACAGTGTGAAACAACCCCGATAAACTAGAATCTAGAAACACCAACCCTTTCTCCTGTAATAAAGCAGAAAGAAAACTTCATAAGCATTTATGTTTTAACAATGGAACGATGGGCATAGGTCATCTTGTAAATATAACCAGATTACTTACGATTAAGAATTAGGTATCATTTCTATCAAGTATCCCACACACAACGTCTAGCGACGCTCCACAAATTCATTGCATATCTTCTGGCTGAAAAATAAGATAAGAACGAATAAAAAAAAAGACAGACGGTACCACGCGACGGTAAAATAATGTAAAATTGTTATCATAAAACTATTTGGGTGATTCCTGGGAAGCTTGATTTTGACGGTCACATCGAAATATTATCTAAAATAATAGACATACATAACTTAATTAGCACTCATACGATTCCTTGACTATTATAGTAATGAGGCCTATTGATTAAAATAACAATGTAAAACTGAAAATTGGTTTAAAATACATTTGAAACTGAAGAACGGGGTGATTTTGCTTGAATTTTACGTGTCACACGCGTAACCTGTACTTTGTAATGACGATTTATTTTGTCTACGCTTATAGCTTTATATTAATTCATATATTTTTGAATACCTAGAAAGTGCTGCTATCCTATTATAATCAAATTGTTATAAAAAAATTAAACTTAAAGTAGCTATAGTCATTCAAAAACATGTCACGCGGCGGGCGTCGTTTCAATCGTGCGACGTAAAATAGCAACCAAATTCGGTTCGAACGTGGTAGGCATCTCGCGATTAGTTCGACACATCGCCAGTTTACTGGCAGTGCTCAGACGTAAAGGTGGTGTCGCTCAGTTTCGCGCAAAATAAGTTAGGTGAGTTCTTTGACTACTACACATTTTGGTCCTACAGGGTTGATACATTCCATAGCTTGTTTTACTACGTAGTTGAAAATACTTTCACCTTAATGCTTTAAGATCATGAATACTTATATCCTTGAGTAAACTTTCAAGTAAAAATATGTATAATATTATTAATAGATTCATTGTTATATCCTAAAATGTAAATTGTCGTGAGATCCGTGGGCGCAGATCCGTGGGTTTTAAGCCACGGATCTTTGTTTTCGGCCATGAATCTTTGTCCTGTACGCTGGCGAGTTTTGCCAAAGGTACTACCTTGTAGACTGACACTGTTCTTGCTATTTATCTATTTACTAATGATGTCAATTAATGAAAGTGTTTTTTAGAGTTCCGTATTATCTACTAGAAAGCCATATAGTTTCACTATGTTTGTCTGTCCGGGCCCTAGCATCTAGACTGTTAGTGCCGGTAAGCTGAAATTTTGTAAACATATGTATGATAACTATGGCTACAAAGTGATAAAATTAAATCTTGAAGAAAAAAAAATTGGGGTAGGTACTTTTGCTAAGAGTAAAGGGGTTTTTTTTTCTTTCACGTACCTCTTAATGTAGAGTATCATTAAATAGGTCTTTTAAAAGCATTAAGGGTATGCAAAGGTAATTTTTTACTCTGAGATCTGCTAAAAATATTTTTAACCATGGATAGTATTTTTTTGTTTAAATAGCCCTCCCCCTCTAAAAGCTAAACAATTGGCT
Organism: Hypena proboscidalis; assembly: GCA_905147285.1. NCBI lineage: Eukaryota > Metazoa > Arthropoda > Insecta > Lepidoptera > Erebidae > Hypena > Hypena proboscidalis. The sequence goes on from LR990130.1 coordinate 21,423,832, forward strand.
CAAGAAATACAGAATAATTCGTTACTGTGGTATTACTGAATACGGTACAGAAGACATGTTACATACGTTGCGCACTCTATGTTTGCGTTGCTCGGGCATCGCTCACAGACACAATTTCTAAGACTACTTTCGTTCGCACGCGTACGGCCCCTGGACCCCCGCGTGCCCGCCGAGTGTAGGTATAGCAACTTAGGTATATGCATGAGCTAGTTTTCTGTAGCCAACGATTTTGTGGTAGTATTATAATATAATGAAGGAAAAGTGTCACGGCTAAGTCCGAATTGAAAAATGCAATTACTTGAAATAATTCGTACAAAATCCATAACCTTTGTTAATAATGAATTGTTTGAAGTTGTTACTTATTTAATAAAATTAATTAATACAAGTATATTTAATACAAGTAGGTCAAGCAGTGAGCCCCTCTTAAATCTGTATTACTAGGTATGTTCTAACGGTTGATTATGGAACCCTACACTGCATTTGGCCCAACAAGCACTTGGCCGGTTTATAATTATGCTTTTCCATGCACTGGGAAAAAAAAACGGTAGTCCAGCATTATTAGAGTCCTCAATTGTCTAGTTTTTATATTTACTCTATACGACGTATGTAGCGAACGAGCATGTAGTTCACCTGATGTTATATGTAGCTGTAGCCCATGAATATATCTACAATCCACAAAGCAGATTGTAGATGCGTCGCTTCATCTGAGGGCTACGGTGCTTTGCTTCATGTACCTGTAATTTCAGGACCTGATTTCACCACCGAACTGGATCACAGTACTGAAAGCATTCGTATTTGGTGGTAGTTTAAGGTAGGATGGCGGCTTTACCACCTCTTGAGCTCCTCTACCACCATCCCTGACTTACCTTTATTATTTGTTAAAATTAAACACGTTTTTATAATTTTTCTAACTTTTGTTGATTTTGTTTTTGCTGATTAAGTGAATAAAAATATTATTACTAGACAAATGATGTTTTATTTACAATTTCGTTTAATATTCTTTAAAATAAACGACTTTTAAGCTATGCTGCCTCGTATTTCATATGCTACCTAAGATCCATGGTTTTTTACGTGAGATCCGTGGCGACCCAAAACAAACATATTTTTATTTCCGAAACTATTATGTTTACGTGAGTGCCTTATGGACAGAAAAGTTTGTTTTTAAGCTCTCTTTTACTACATATTTTTTGTTTTCACCAAACTTGAAAAAAAAAAATTGCCATGGATCTTACGCCAGGAACGCTTCTCTCAGGAATCACCCATTTAGATGATATGTTTATTTGCGGTATGAATTTGGAAACACGCACGCATGTTTACCGGATTTGTACGCACCAAATACTAAAATAAACACAATATTACATAATGCCACCTTCACTCTTTCCCCCTCGTTCACTTAACATTCAAATAAATCACTTGAAGCACTCAGCTCACACTAGACACTCCGCTGGTCTAGACCGAGCGCGCGCTTATCGCCAAACACGTGTAGTGCCAGATGCCTTAGATACTGGAGCTTTTAGCAACAGCCACTCGCACTCAATAATGAATATACAAGCAAAAATAGACTAGAAACTGGATTGAGTGTAAATTGAGCCTTGTTAGTAGGTGAACTCGTTATTTTTGCATTACTTAGATGACGTATATTTTGGCACTTATTTTGATCCCACTCAGGTTGAACAAATTTTTGATGTTAGTTGGTCTAAATGAGACTCAAAAAACCCGTTCGATTTAGGCTCCTCACGACATATTAACATAGTGAAACTATATTAACTTTAAAAACTTAAGCGTTACATAATTAACTTAAATTTAACGGGAATTAACGCGATCATGCATTATTTACCTTTTAGGCTTGACGTTTCGGCAGACAGATTTCACTAGCCGCGGTCGCAAGCAGACTGATATTATATATTATTGATAATGAAACTATTATTTTGCGGCAGATAATACCTATATTAAGGTAGTCGTCCACAAAAACTCTACCACCATTTAAACTATTAAGTATTTATATCCACGGATGTGTAAATCGACTCAATGCAGAGACGATATACCGTTGTCATTAAATTGATCCATTTGGTAATTGAATCCATTTCATTAATAGAGTTATTTATTACCAATATCCTTCCTGTATTTGAAGCAATGTGCTTTGAAATATTTATAATTTATGTGGCATTTTGGCAATTTTTAAAAAAGAAGTTTTAAAAAGTCTTTATATCTATTCGATTAATTATACCTGCAGTGCTCAAATCGACCGCCATTGAGATTGTGCCGACATAAGTCTAGTAGTCCGAGCAGTGACGGTTTGCAGATCGATAGCTACGAATATGTTTGAATGCGTTTAATATCCCGGAGTACCCTCAAGCTGGCTCATAGGAGCAAGCACTGATAGTCAAATCTATTAACTAAAGCTGGACACAGCGGGGCTGGACAATGCCTAGATCTGTATCTGCCAGCCCACGCCCGCCTTTGTGCTACCCTCTGTACTACTAAATATTCTGCTCAAGAAGATACCGCATGTGTGGAAACTACGATTTTGCTGTGGGAGATATTGACAGAGATATCAAGTGATGTGTGTGAATAACTACTATTTTAATGTGTACACTCCACACATAGGTGTATAAAATTGCTAATGTATAAAATTAATTCAATAAAATTTCAGTATAAAAAGTTATAAAATAATAGCAGCCCTGTATCTAATACATGTCCCACTGCTGGGCTCGGGCCTCTTCTCATCATGGGAAGGGTTAGGCCATAGTCCACCACGCTGGCCAAGTGCGGATTGGTAGACTTCACATACCCTGAAGCACTTATTAGGCACTCTCAGGCATGCAGGTTTCCTCACGATGTTTCCTTCACCGTTAGCGAGCGATAATTTATATGATAAATACACACATATCTTCGAAAAGACGAGAGGTGTGTGCCGTGGGTTCGAACCCGAGACCTTTAACTTTGCAGTCCTACGGTCTCCCACTCGGCTATCGCTGCTTTGCTTGCTATAAAAAGTTGCATGATTCAAATTCAAATTCAAATCATTTATTTTCATAGGCCCCAGGAGGCGCTTGAACACGTCAAAACGTTACAAAAAATGATATAAAATAAATAATAAATAATACTAAATTATACTAATTACAATGATTTGAATAACCGGGGCTTAGATTAATTTTAATCAAACTGTTATAATAAAATTAAAATTAATCCAAGTACCAGCTCCGATGGGTTGGGATTGACCTTAAATTCACCGGGAATTAACACGATCATGCAATATTGAAACGTAAAGCCCAAAAGGTAAATATATTTATAATAAATAATCGCGTGATAATGAATAATGATTTAAAAATAATCGTTTTCCTAAAATTTTACGTAAAATAACTTTTATGGAAGAGTAGTGAGTTAAATTATACTATATGGGATTTTTATGACACATTGGTAGAGTACCAATGTGTCATAAAAATCCCAAACCCAACCACCTAAACTTCAGCGACCTTTTAAAATAAATATTACAATCTTCAGCATAAACTCCAGAAAACACTACCTGAACAACACATAATTAATATTTTTATCTACAAAACCCGCGTTATCACGTTTTTTCGTAAACAAAATATCTTGTGGACATTAATTAAGTTGCATTCATATCAGACACGATAGTTCCAGGCGGGCCCGGGCGCGCCCACTAGCTATCTGCTCGTAATAAACAACGTGTAACGAATTAGCATATTACAGTGTTGCGTCACAACTCTTCAGCCATAAATTAGGGAAATTAATACTTTGTAAGGCTTGTGGTCATCATCGGGTGTGTGGGGAATCAGTAGGTTTTTTTTTTTTCTATTGCAAAGTTGGTTGTCATTGCATTTCTGACCAAAATGTACTCTCAAATATGGTTTCAGCACATTTATATAAGCATTTTATAGTGACAGGTCAGAAAATAGATTCGAATGTTTTCACAAGAAACTATCATGGGGTTCTTCAAAAAGAGTGAAAGTGTTGACAAGCTATGGTAACTGCCTAAATCAACAGGCCTTATATGCTTGTTGGCCACCTTAACAAAACATACATAACATCACGCTTACGTTACTCAGAAGGGTATGGCAGAGGTGTACAACACCCACACTTCACCTGTTATGTTTAGGTTCCATGGGATAGGGGGGTGAGCCTATCGCCATCCACCGGGTACAATTCCAACTCCGTACTATCATTGTGATTTTACGGACGGAAAGTTTACAAATAACACTTTGCTCGACCCGAGAATCAAACCCCAAACCTCGTGGTGAGAGGTTCATACGCAAACCACTAGACCATCGAAAATAATAATTTAGGAGAGGCTATCAATTGCCGCTAATTTTTACACCAAAACAAAAAACAAAGCCTATCAAAACAAAATACCCAAAATGGATGACAAAAGAATGTGACAACTCAACTGCGATCATACGCACATAAAGTATGTAAAGGGCTGCGGAATAAGGTGCGTTGACACGCACGCATGGGCACGCATCACGCATGACACGCGTACGACAATCGCGTGCGATCGCGCGATCTCGATAGCGTATCGCACGCGATGCGTATAGCCTTGCTTGAAAGTGATAGTGGCCCTTTTTGTGGGACAAGCCATGGGAGAAAGGTTCTCAGGCAGCCCTGACAATTGCTCCCTGAGCGATCCGAATAAGGCCACGGAGAATGCAATTAATGTAGCCACCTACTGGGCCGGCTGTGCTCGTAAGAAGAAGAAGGCAGCTCATGAAAACTCACATTTTTTTTTATAATGGTTAGACACGCGTTTGACCGCAACCTCACCTGATGGTAAGTGCTGAGGCGGACCATGATGGAGCACGCTTATATGTCGCAATATCTAAGGACATTGTGCCTCCTGTAACTAAAACGTAACATTATCTATCCATTTCTGTATTATACTAAGAAACAGTTGAAAATTATGGGACCGGCAGGATCTGAACCTGTGACCTTCTGCACACAGGGCAGTCGCTTTATATATAGCAATATCTGCAAATTTATTGAATATCTGTATTACCCAGAAAGGTTCACACACTTCACCTGTAACGTATAGATCCCTAGAATAGTGACAGTTGACAGAAGACACGAAGCGCTTTCTTCCACAAGCAATATACGCATCTGAAAAAAATTACATTGTTAAATTCACTGTTATCAATAATTACCATCAAGTAACTAATGTCTTAAGGTACGTATTAAAAAACTCTAACCTCAAACACCACAAATGCCTTAAATTTTCCGCTACCCACTTATGAATTGAACAATCAGAAAACTAATATTTCTCTGTCATCATAGAGCTCTTATTAAATGAGTTTCAGATGTTAATATGCGAATAGTTTTACTTATTACACGCTACAATGTTCATTATAATTAAAAATAATAATAAAATGCCATTACAATTATAACAAGTAATTAAGTAAGCATAATATCTTTTTAATACAACATTCACCATCTAAAAGTTTAAAAATATCTGCAGATACTTTGTTTTTAAAATTACAATAAAATTCCAGAAAAACAATACAAAAGAACTTACTTATTTTATATTGTTGACCATAACCGCAATTCAGATTAATTACTAAGACGCAAAAGCTTAAATTACTTACTTACTCTAGTTAAACAACGCATTTTTATGACTAGTCTCATTTAGTACCTTAAAAAAACGGTCGAAAGACCAACATAAATTTCCTTCAAACACACTGGCCTACTTTAAACCCCCACTTACTAACCCGTCAAAGTACACATGACAGTGTCACATAACAGCAGTATTAGGTGCTTCATTGCCATTTGCCGTACCGCCACGAGGAAGTGAAAGCAGATCTTTATCAACACGCGATGAGCTGCCTATAAGCCTATAACCACTGTGTTTTGTCAACACACACTTTTGACGTATTTTCTATAGTTTATGGCGCATGATTAAATAACGTACAGATGCTAAGATTCTGAGGAGCAAGCTTAGCGTTTACCTATTTTGGCCAGGGTTGACATAAAAGAATAAATTACAATTACAATCTTTGGTATAATTAAAAGATTTTTAGTTACGTTTTATTTTCATACACACAGCGTACACTATAGTAATACATACATAAACTATAATAATATCACTTGTGAACTTAGAACATAGCAATGCGCTATGCAAAATACTCTTTTTTTGGTAACAATGCGAAAACGGTGCATGCTGCAGCCCTACGCTAGTCCACTAGCCGAGCCGGTATAAACCGGTTTCGCTTCGTACATTACAGAACCGCTATAGTGCACACGTGCACAGACGCGACACGCTTGTAGTGGTGTACCTATCAGAGCACAGTTGTATTAAGCTTAACATCTGCATCTACTTATGTGGTTTATGGACTGTTTGATTACTGCCACTTCTTCTTAGTCGCTCTCTTCATTACTGAAGGTTGTGTCGAGTAGAAATAGTGTCTGCAACCATCTGATGCATTGGACTTCTTCATTTCGTCCAGTCGGCGGCGGTCTTAATAGCTTCAGGTATTAGCAGGACTGTGACTTTCTAGACTGTGTCTGATCAACAGAAAGGAAGGCAAGGAAAAGAACGAGGGTTCTTTTTCCTGTCGAGCTACCATCAGCTTTTCCTAGCTATAACCTATAATCTACTTTTGTAGATGTTCATGACCTGCAGCTGTCTCTTAACATAAGGTGGCCTGCAAGCCCGTTGAGTATACTTGTAGAAACAGGTATATATAAAAGTGGGAATCTTATCAGCACGCGATGACCCATACGTGTGATCGCGTTTTGTCAACACACACTATTTCTCACATTTTCTACTGTTTATAGCCTGTTTTATGTGCAACATATTATAAGGTCAGTGTTAGTCGAGGATAATTCTTTGGTTATGTTAGCTAAAGCTTTTGATATGATAATAATTCATCTCGCTTTGTATTTATGTCATACTTTTCATGACAATTAATTTTATTTCATTGTTGTATTATTGTTTTCTGTACCTAAAACTGCATGAGAATAATGGATTATATTTAAATGTAACGCATCGCATATATACAAGCATCAGTTCCATATTATACCTACAAAGCCTATAATTCCAACCCATCTCTCTACAGAATCATCTCCTAATGTATCACTACAACCTGTTCAATACCCAATAAAATTTGCACAACATAATATCTCCAAATGTCAGAGTAAATTCTTTTAGTCCGTGAATACATGGGCAGTCCGCATAAGGCATCGCGCATATTAAACGACACGGCGCATAATGCGGACTAGCCCTAACGAGGATAGAATGCGTTTTAAATTCACTCGAAAGCAATAGAATGAACAGTATAATGTAGCATTAATCCGGTTGTCCATTCAATTTAAAATCGCATAAAAATGGTCGCGCCGAAATATATTGGCTCTAAGGTAGGGTTTGCAGATGTGCTTTTATTATAAGTTCAATATCATAATAAATAAAACAAAACAATATTATACTATATACTAGGTAATTGCCACATTTATTTTAAAATATCAGATTACACTTGAAATCCATAAAAATATTAAAAAATTTACAACTGACGCAACGGCTTTTTAAAGATGGTTATCATAACAGGCTTATTTTTTTAAACTTAATGTAATAAGAGCATCTTAACGTACAATACTGATGCTTTTTTTATACAAAAACGATTTACTAAAAATAAGAAATTTTAAACGGAAATATAGAAACTATTGACAATATAAATGAATCAACAGTAATCGTTGTCTTCTATGCTTTATTAAGACATACAACTTTATGACAACAATATTATAGTGCTCTGAAAATAATACAATGAAATTTTACACCAAATTCATAAATCAAGGTTACAAAATCTACGCCATTGCATCGTTGTCAAGTTCCATCAAAAACATTTCGCCAAAACCGAATTCGACAACCAAAAAAAGACATTTAAAATATGAACATTCTTAAAAAAGTAAATCTATAAATCAGACATGATCTTGATACCCCCTATTCATAACACAATACAATCGGCAATCGAGTAAAAAATAAGGGTGGCCACACATCGAGTATCGCGGTCGAATATCGCTCGCTGTCTGTTTATTGTCATTGCGTATCGCCTCGGCGATCGCGAACGCGAATCGAAAGCGAAGACAGCTCAACGCTAAGTGTAATGATACCATCAGTCAAGGAATAGATGGAATAAAAATATTGTTTAAAAGGTTAGGTTTGTTTAAGTCTCGTAGAGGCGTAGAGTGCTACGAGAATGCGTAGAGGTTGTAAAAAGCTGTAGTGTGAAAACATACGGCACAAAAATACGGCAAAGCTCCGTTTATTATTTGAACGATATTGTATTTTTATTAAATACGAAAGATATATACTAGTTTTTTTGCAAATAAACATGATTTAATCATAATTTAAATTAACAAACACACATTGGTTTTATAGTGTTGACAAAGCTGGACCTTAGTACAACTCTTCTGATTCTTATATTGAATACAAAGATATAAGAAATTAAAAAAGGGCATTCATTACAAAACGCACACCCTTATTATAAACCTCATAGCAAATAAATATAAAAACACTCGATAATATCATCAATAAGCATGGAAAGATTCTACAAATTCGATCCTAATACCTCAACGCTAAAGCCTAAGTAATGGCGTCCACAAAAATGCCTCCACAAATTAAAATGGACACCCCTAATTGCTCTCGCAAAATATTGGTGACATCCTTATATTACTCGCTACATTCTCCACAAATTTTAACTTTATCGCCTTGATTTAAGGTCGCATTTAACTTTATAGGCTTAGCTAGGGTTGTCCACGCGTTTCTAAAGATTTATCGATTGCAAGGCCTAAGGTATTTGTTGTAAATTACGCGCTTTTGTGTTTCTACCTGATTTGTATTGCGTTTTTACACCATTCGTTTGTCTGACTATTTATTCGAAGTTGTTGGATCGTGTTGTTTCAATGTAAGCATTTTGCCCATTCATTTAAAATTCCCTTTTATTTGACGGCCATTGACTAAAATATGATGTTAAAGCTTTATTGGAAAAGATATCCAGAATTAATATGATTTCTTGATACGAGTTATTTTTTGACCATCAATCATCCGAGCCTTACACTTGATATAATTGTAAAACATTGTCAGAATGTCCTCATGCCGTAGGTTAAGCTTTTCTAATAACAAAGACATATTTTAGATAATTTTGTTTGAAGCTCTTAAATGTTGACTAGTTTTCATCATTAAATGATACAAAGATCTCTATTTAGTAGCTAAGCTCTATTTTCAAGATACTTAGAAAAAATAATGCTTATAAAAATAACAAATTTAAGTTGAGTTTTTCAAACCCTTTCCACATCATACCAAAATATTAAAATCAGCATTTTGGGTTTCTGCATTTAAAAATAATATTATCCACAAAATAGTCAAGTTTAATTGTTTACTCAATCCTTTAATACTTCAAAAGCTCCCCTAATTAAAGTCCCTAGTAGGTTGTATAAAAAAAAGGAACAAATACAAAATCGCAACAACCACATAACAGAACAAACCAACAAATAGAACGCCGCTAAAAAACGAACACTAGTGATGCACGATCGCGAATCGATCGATTACAAATCGGCTATCGAGTATCGATACGGATTCTCGCGGAATTGCACAATTTCCCGCGTCGACTCGACAAGGCCGGCTAATGAGAGCGTGGTACCACTACCATTGTTTACAGATGCGATCGCCCGTTATCGCTGCTATTTTTGTACGGTAGCCATGTTTCACGTATCTTTGTGCATTCGTGTACGATGTTCGTCGATTGTTTCCCTCTGTTTTTCGTCAGCGCAATCTCGTTATTGTTTCGCGATAGATATTAATCAAAGCATTTGACTGCTTGTATAATTATTTGGATTGTTTTAAATATGATTGTAATGTGAGATTGTGATTATAAACGATGATTAACGTGCTATATTTGGCGTGACGGAGTTTGTTTTAAGTAACGTTATCTAAATTTCGTTTCATATCTTTATTATGTAAAACAGAGCTATTTATTCCAAGCGATTTATTTCAAACTGGTTATTTTTGTAAGCAAATATTTACGTCCATGTAACAATTTAAAATTGACGGTGATATAAATTTGAAAGTGCAGTCAATAAGTAAACAGGTGCTGAATAAAGCACGAAGCAAATTAGGGCGGTTCAGATGACGCGATAAAGTGTCGCGCGCGTCACACGGCGACACAAATCGCGTCGATCGCGCGTCAATCGCCGCGTAACGAACCGAGTATTGTATGCAAACGCACCCTTGATATGTACTAACTCAGATATTGAATCTTTTACATACGATAATAATGGAGCTAACCCGTATTTATTTTGCAATTGCACGTTTCTCACAATTGTCGTTTTTATTTGTTTTATTTTTATGTGATCTGTTTGCGTTTTTACTATGTATCTACTTACATTCGAACTTGAGTGCGACAAGTATGATATCAGTGATTTTAAAATAATACCTAAAAACGAGATAAAAAAATACTAAACAAAATCCACGATTTGCGTACAAAATTCTTATTATCAATTTTTCCGCAATCACCCATATTATAAGTTCCATTGTGCGGCCGCGATAGCCCCCGGCTTCGGCTCAAACTGATCCTTTCCTAAACCGTCCCTCCAGCCTTGTAAACCCGCACTAACAATTTAAAATCGACTCTACAAGCGTTCATTCTTGTGCTCATAATCGCTCGCTCCATTCTAACTTATATGACGTTCCGTCATTACGCTCGGACAGGTTTTCCTGCGTAAACGCCAGCCGGAATGCCATCAAAGTGAATTTTACTTGTCCTTTTCATAAGGTTGGTTTTTGAAGAAACGCCTGGCGCTCTGTAAGGCATTTGTTCCGCGGTCGGGCTGGCGCTATCGGCATCACCTTAATGATGTCTCGATGGTGGATAGCCATTGTGTTGGATGTAAATTTGTAGCCGTCGGCGCGGGTAATGATGTGAGAACAAACTGAGATCCCGATAGCCAGATCTGGATCGCTTTCGGCCCACTGTGCAAGGGATTGTATTCAACTTTCGGCGCTTAACCTCAGCCCGTGCGATCTCATTGTTTATTTTTTCGAATGTTGAATAAGCATTGTTTTTTAATGTCCACTGTCTTGTAAATCATAAACTGTATCGATTGCGCTACTTTGTATTCAATTTAAACGTTAAAAGGAAAATGCCGGCTATTTAGTTTAGAAAAGGAGGAGCAAGCGAAGAGGGCAGTTGCCCTTTTAACAAAAACTGATGACCATAAACCCATTATCTAGGACCTTTTCATACTATTACACAAACACAACAAACAAAACGTTACCAATTCAAAATGGCTGTGGTAAAATGGCGACCGTGATGGCGTCATTAGCACAGTTATCGCACTATTTTGTCGAACAGACAAAATTTTCAGTCTTTCAACGTGCGTCGGCGTTATGAAAGCGATGTAAATGATGTTTTGAGGAAAACACGATAAATAATAAACCCACTAAAATGAGGTTGATGAAAAACGACGCGAGCGATGCGGGTTATTAATTTTGAAGGGAAATTAGACCGCCATTTTGTTAGGGTAGTGAAGTGACCTAATAGTTGAATGTTAAATCGACCGATTTAGAAACAAGTCATTAAAAACAAAGGGCACGTACTATATTTACTTTGTACATACTTATTCATACGATTACTTAATTTCAAAATGAATGCGAAGAGCAGTTTTCTTCGAAAACAGTTTCATATTTATTTATCTGTGTGGTCTTAGTACCCTTTGAAAAGCTAGTATAATATTTCATAGCTACGCGAGGTTTTAAATGTTAGTGATACGCTTATCAATATAAATCTAGTTTTGAACTTACTGCCCATTAATATTTCAATTAAACGTGTTCTTAATTTATGTATCGTTAAATCTTAAAATAATGATGTATATTTAAAGATCTATAGTCCATAAAACTCATAATAGAACTAGTTTTTATAATTTAAAATGATAGCGTACTTTTAATGTCCAACTAATTGTAAAATTAGTTAACTATTAAATCTTTATTTTAATACCTTGATATAACGTGAACATTCCGTCCAGTCACTTAACATCCGCTATCAACGTACTCTAGTTAAAAACAACCCAAACATAAAACCAAACATCTACTTAAAGCATTTTTAATCACAAAATTTATTATCCCACGTAAACATAGCGCAGGAATCCACGATTAAGTCACTCGACTACGAAAACACGCCATAACATCTTTATCGGGGTTGAATCGATCTTTTTCTTTTAAATCGACTAAATACAATCTGTATCGAGCGTGGCGCCGTCCGATCTGTTTTTATCGTTGTATTATCGGAGACTAATGCACTGGGCGAGATAACGCGGACATAAGAGCGGGAGCCGATAAACTCAGTGTGGTCATGTTAAAAATAGTTTACACGCATAGTTCGTTGTCTGTTAGGGTTTGTGAGTATTGTAATTCTGCATTTATGATAGTTATTGCTATGTAAATTGTTATTGCTCTAAAATAATGTTTAATATACTAGTAATTATAGTTTAGTGCTCTACGTATATATTATTTTATTAACAAACAGAAAGATACTTAAAAACTAAATATTTTATCAACAAAGTATCAAGTTTTTCTACACAGAAGACTTCTGTGTAAAAAAAAATATGGCTGCATACTGATAAGTTGCAACTATTAAATTATTATAGCTTATCGTTCGCCATTTGAACCATAAAGAAAAGCAACCATAATTTCAAATCGATTGACTCTAAATTGTGGACTAAGCGCAGCCCTATTTTAAAGTTACCACTTACAAATTTTCTAAAATTCAAAATCCCGGTTATCGTTCGAAACGAATACGTCTTCCTTATTTAAATCGTCATTACGAACTCTTTCGTTCGGCATTTATCGGCCGCGGTCGGCTCCGGGAGATGGCAATAATAAAAATTATCTATACAAATGGGCCCGGATTACTCGACGACATAAATTTCTACTCGTCCAATGAGAGCTGCTACAAAAGATAAAGGGTCAACGGTTTTAAGGCTTTGTTTTTGCTTTTTTACGGTTCGTTATTGGAAATTTTCTATTAGGTGCTGTTGGAATGTGGATCAGAAATAACTTTAATGGTTGTGATTTTCTTACTACACTTTATAGCATAAATGCATAGCAAGCGATTGTGTACCGCATACTGAGAAGGTTGTTAACAGGTGCAAGGAAAAGAACAAGTACTGGTTCGCTTACTTTTATTGTGCTAAAATAAACCAGATAAGTAATCTTAGTCTGCAATGTAATTACTTACTCTTAACAAAATATTTTTCAGAAACTAACCGTACCGTAATTTATTTTTATTTTCAGTAACGGACAACCAAAAAGAAGCGAATAAAAACTTTGAAAGTTTTCAGCTATGCGCCGCTCTATTTCTGGTTCTAAAACAAGTGATCGCCAAAGAATAGAGAAATATTTTAAAGTCCAATCGTGTTAAAAAGTATAAAAAAGCTGAGATTCGGCCAGCTCGTCGGTATCGGGTGCTCAGCGAGACACCGCCGCAGAGTTATTCGACAAAAATGCTAATTTTCAAATCTCCAACGCGCTCGCCCGCCCGCGATCGAAACGACACCATACACTTTTTATTTTAAGAAACAAACCGATTTTTATCCCTTAACCCCGTTGCGCTCACCGCACCACACTTTATTACTTTAAAACGGCAATTTGAACAGTAATTTGACGCGATCGCAGATAAAAGTCACGTTATTCGATTAACATCGTATAAGTATTCGATCGCAATCACAAGATTTCTTTAATTATATAATTTACATTGTGAAGCTCGTATCGATTCCATCTCTCGGTCCTCGCTAGCAATTTCAAAGATACCGGATACCGATTAAAAGTGAATTTATTAAAAAATAAGCACCACTGCATCCTCGTGTGTCGCTTTCTCGCATTTATGAAACAGCTGTAAAAAATATTATGTCGCGTTGATAACAGCGCCAGACAAGTTTATGCGATTTATTCATGAATTCAATTGATTTCTTTCGATTTATCTGTGATCTGTTATTGTCCGGTTGCGCTTCGGTACACAGTCGTACGTTGTGAAGGGTGTCGAGTAATAAAGTGTTATAAGAACGGTGTATAGGTTCATGAAAATTGTAGTAGTGTTAAGAACATCGATATTAGATTGTAGCGCGATCCATCAAACGCTCGTTAACACGTTGTCGGGCGCGACGCAGCACCGCGCGCCGCGGCCGTGTTCTTTTTTCAAACCAGTCTCGACTAGTGTTGGGCGCCTGTTTTTGTGAGTCGATCGATTGTCGGTAGTAATTGGTATGGGAGTAGCCGATGTAAAACATGATGTTTGACGGTGGACCGAGTTAATTATTTTCTTGTCGTAGGCGTGCTGCGACTGCTAGATCCTATCGAATATCGAGATTGTGCCATAATATATAAAAGGAAATGGATCGGTTTGACATGACCGTTCTCCATAACAATGGTTTGTTAGCTTACATTTCATTACGTGAAGCCCTGTATTACATGTTATGTTCACATGAATAAAATGCAGACGGCAAGTACCTACACGGAATGCAAATAAACTAAAATCAAGATCACTCGATGCTAGCAGTTATAAATTGTGCTTTTATTTTTCTCCGTTGGCAATAACTATCTTGAATCTTTTGCGGAAGACCATTATCGTGTACATCAGTTTCGCGGAATGTCGCGGACTCAAATCAAATTACGCATTCGAAATTCGAACGGCGGAATCAAAGGCCAGGCGGTTGATATCACCGCGTGCGCAATCGACATATTAATATTCGATCTATAGGCGTCTCGATGTTCTCGATTCGTATAATTAAAATCGAGATCGATTCGATTGGACGTCGGATTCCGTCACGTTATTCATCATAAGTACCGCCTACTTTTGACGCCTCCAGCGATGCGTGTACGCAACTTTTAAGCTGTTTATTTATGTGCATTATCACTTTATCATCAATTTCGCGGTGTATTACCGGCATTGTTATTAAAAAGTGTGTATTCAAATTATGTTTTAATCTGGCCGGCCGTAATCCTGTGTTATTAATCAAAACGTGGCACACGTGGAGTTATGGGGGGACGTATTATGAAATCGCATGTGTTTTTACTGAAGGCGCGGTGGGGGGGTCGACTCGTGAGCCCGTGCAACGTATCGTCGCGTTTTGCATAGATTTAAAAACTCGATAGTTATGCAAATGTCGAGACTGCCGTGTTTACTTGTTTCTGAGTTACGGCGTGCCACAGTAATAGACCCGCGCCTATCAGAATTAGACTTTTTGTGTGTTCAACCATTTTTTTTGCGTTTCTGCGACTGCAGTTCGCGTGTTGAGAGGACATATGAATCTAATATTAGGATATTAAAATTGTTTACAAACACGAAATTAAAAGATTTGCAATAAAATTACAAAGACGGATGTAATGTTTCCGTGAAATTTAGGGAGGAGTTTGTTAGTGCAGGTGATCGACTCAGTCACGACCACTGCTATATTTGCATGAGTCACATCACTTTGTTTTAGCATAACATTTACAGTGTATGTTTATTGAGATTCCTTTTTATAATATTTGATATTAAGTAGAGGCTTCCGAGACTTTAATATAATCAAGAAGGTTGAAACATTTATCTAGTGATTATAACTTGCTGATGTGATAGTTTTTTATAATAAATAGTACGTACCTACCTCATTAAAAGAGTAACAAAACGATGAACTACTTGTCCTGTGTTCATAGTACTATATAGATATAGGTCAAAGCTTAAAGCTATATTTGTTACCTTCCGTCCTCTCTCTGGCTTCATCAAAAATCAGCGCAAATTTCTGGCAAATTTATTGTTTAGTATTTTAAGTTTTGTTTTTTGCTCTTATTGTTAGGATAAATATGTTTGTTTCTTTTCTTCTTTCTTTCTTTATGAAGTGCGTGCTTAATCAGCCGTATGTGGTGGTAATCTGTGGTGGTAATTGTGCTTACTGGCGCATACAAAAGTTATGTCATCAAACAACTACCTAACAAATCAAACCTAGAACAACCAGACTTTATAAAAACAGAAACCTCTTTCAGATTATGATGATAATGGTGAATAAATAAACAATACGAAAATGCGACAAAAACAATAAATGAAAACAAACCGAATAATAACATTTTGATAAATATCTCGCTTTCTTGATAAATAATGGTCCAAAGCAAAAGAAGTAATTATCCGTGAAATGTTTAATTTCCTCATAGCCCATATCTACATTCGATCAAGTACTTACTTACTTACTTAGTTGTGTTTTTAAATACGCACAACGAATGGGGCAACTACGAACGTTTGGATGTGGCATGATTTTTCAGGTGAAATCTTGTAAGTGAAATGAAAAAAAGTAATTTTTGGCCTATATTGTATCGTAAGATAATATGTTCATCAAACTCTTTTATATATTATGACTAAGAATATCATAAAAACAGAAGGATTGGAAGTGTTTGGAATAATTTAAAAATGTAGTTTTCTATACCATAGAGATTAACTTCGATAGATTTGCCAGAAGTTTGATATTGCTAGGTAAATGTCGATTTGTTCCTTTACTTGGTAAATACTTATTTTCTTAAATTCCTGATGGAAAGCAGTAACTAATGCAGTCTATGGACAGTTATCGATTTAATATATTATATATCATAACATAGAGTTACTTCAAAAAAAAATAAAACAAATATTTTGTATTTTAATTTTCTTAAATACCACATCAAATTCTACCAATTCTTCTAATGCGTTAATACTGGCAACACCTCATGAATATTAAATCCCACATCAATCATACGCGGAGGTTGAGATTCGCCACACGATACCACCACTCGTTTGCAAGGGGTTGCTTTCATGATATTTAGTTACCGAAACTGGGTTAATTAAAGTGCGGTAATGAATTTTATGTACTTAAGTGCTTGACTATTAAGTGTGTTAGTACTTAAGTATTAAAAATACACATGTGTTGGATCTCCGAAATTAACTCAACTGTTTATCATTGAATTTAATGTCAGTGCATCTTTTAAAGCAAGAGTAAAATAGGTATCTCATGGGTAAGCGTGCTCCACCGTAGACTGCATCACCACTTGGCAGGTTAGATCGTGGGCCGTGGCTCAACGCGTGCCTATCCACATAAAAATTACTAAAAACGTAAATATTTTGATAAGTTACTAACATAATATAATATCACGCCATCCACCGGGCATAATTCCAACTCCGTGCTGCTGTTGTGAATTTCCTGATGGAAAGTTCACAAATAACACTTTGCCCCACACGGGAATCGAACCTGAGACCTCGCAGTTAGAGACGCATACGCTAACCACTAGACCAACGAGGCAGATAAGTAACTCTCGCAAATTAAAGGACGAGGAAGGTGTTTTATCCTCAGCTGCTATTGTATACCGTGCAAACTAAAATCTTTCTTCATCCATAAAAGCTTGAGCAAAGTTAAATTTAACTTAACCGCGAGAGGATGGTCACTTAATATGTACTTGTAGCAGTAAATATAGTGTTTAACAAACAAACTTAGAAACCGTCAGCATTTCTACCACACTGCATGATGTTTTTTGCGCCCGCAACACTGAAGATAACGAACTAAGCGTGGCAACATTTATCGCGGTCTCATACCGACATCGCGGCTGTACGTTACTGTTATCGCCGCGCGTGGACATCTAGATTTATTCGTCATGAAGCAGGACGGGGACAAGGAAATGTTTATCTACTA
Organism: Hypena proboscidalis; assembly: GCA_905147285.1. NCBI lineage: Eukaryota > Metazoa > Arthropoda > Insecta > Lepidoptera > Erebidae > Hypena > Hypena proboscidalis. The sequence goes on from LR990130.1 coordinate 21,441,511, forward strand.
CGTACTACGTTTACTTACTAACGCTTTTTGCCACGTCTCCATTGGACGGTGGAATGTTTTTCAGTTTCGATGCCATGCAGTTGCTTGTCGCAATGTATTTAAAAGTAGCTTAACCAAGAAAAGTTACAATAGATAAGGTATATATCTAATTACATTCGTAAATAAATACACATATGGCTTCAAGTCAATCGCGAACAAAAGCCGTGACTATCACGACAGAATTTAAGTACTCGAATAATTTGATTAGCCAATGGAACTGGCATTCCTTTAGAATCGAAGGAGCTTGTTTTTTACTGTAGTGGTCACCGACGATTGCTGGTATTATTAGTTTAGGTCTTAAATAAAGATTCTTAACTCATCTCATCATTAACAGTTATACATATTATTATAATTTTGGATTCTAAACCTACTTGCCCTTTTTCAATTCCTTCAAAACCAGTACCACAAACGACAAGCACCATCAGTATCGTGGTGAAACGAGCACGTGTCCCCAGTGAGCACAGCACAGCGTAACGATAGCGGAATCGAACCGGCGATATGTTAATGCGCGTCCGATCGTGACGCACGACGTTCATCCTGCCGGACACTTGCAGAAGATCACCACGATGATACCATGAGAGAATATTTTTTATGTGGAAATAGCGTGGTACTCCGTCGTTGGGATTTGATAGTTGAGACTGCTTATAGGTTTTATGACGCGAAATGAGGTTTGATTGCCATCAATGACATCCGAGCCACCTATTTATTCAATTATATTGAAGTCAGCTTTTTATTCTCAACAAAGAAGTTTCAATATTAAACTATATCTCATATCAATATAATTAAAAGTGTATACGATACAGATAGTTAACAAGATACGTCGAGATGTATCGAAGCATACAAAAAACTTCCATTACAATGGACACACAAAATATTTTATCTAAATCGCGAAACCTGTTATAATGTACCATTCGGATCATTCCCGCTGGAAGTATTAAACACCTATGATATTATCGTAATGATAGATGAACACTCTTGTAGATACAACAAATATAAATAAATTAAGGTGGTAATGGTGTATTTGCGGTGGTTTTTGTAAACAAGTTAAAACGAGGCAACACTTCCGTCTCCACTTTTAACCTGCGACCAAATAGTTGTTATTGCACTACAGTTTTCCTGTTTATTGGTATAATTAGGTCCCGAAATTTACACATATGCGACTCAATATCGTAGTCCAGAGGTGTAAAGATCCCATCTGCATTTGTTTTTCTACTAACTTGTTTCACGGGCTGTAGTAACCACTACTTATTCACCATTAAGTAGATTTCACACTCGTTAGCTATACACATACGTCGTTTAAAAAAATGAAAGTCCACTCACATGATAGATGTACACTCCTTTATACAACAAATACAAATAAATCAAGATGTATATCGATAATCTCGACTTTGTCACTCAACTCATTGTCCGGAGATTTTAGTAGCTTTTTTGTTTTTGTACTGGCAACACTGGTAATGGCGCTCGTTACGTTCCATAGTGACGTTAAGACGACATGTTTTACAAAATAGTTATTAGATGATTTTGTTTCGATCGAAAGATAATGGTCAAGAGATTTTGTCTTTACTGATGGTTTCTACTTGACTAGGGTTACCAACTAGATTATTGTATGTTTAATACGGTAAGTAAGACTTTCTGAAATGGTAGAGCTCTTGTGAACGAGTCACTAAATTTAAAATCGCTTGCTATACTATGTTACAATTTGGAAATGTCTAAATTATGTGATAGTAAAGTCCTTAGATGTACCCACGTAACTAACAATCTACAATATTTTTAAAAGTATCAGTTGTTCTAGTTTCCATTGCACATGTTATCAAATCAAAAGTTTTTTTTATTAAAAGATTACTAGTAATAATCATATACAAAGCTTAATTCGCTTGTGTTAGGAGGAAGTTCACGTCCGTGATGTAATGGCCAGGATTCGATCCCACGACCTCTCTGTCGTAAGGCCGATGCTTTATCCATTGCGCCAGAGCCGCTTTAAAATTGGAGGCAAATTACCTATTGGTCCATCTGATTTTAATGTGTTAAAACTAGCCTTAAAACTTGAGCTTACTCAAATCAAAAATAAAAATGTTTGTTACATAACATAACATCACGCCTATATTACCCAGATGGGTGTTGCAGCGGTATATAATACCCACATTTCACCTGTTATGTTTAGGCAGTTTAGGTCCCATGTGAAAGGGTGAGCCTACATTCCAGCAAGCTTATAATATAAAGGTGTTGTTGTGATAAACACGCACTGTGTCAATTTTCATTATATTTATTTAATAGCAAACTGATCAGATTATTTCTTTTCCTACCTCACCAAAACACCAAAACTAATGTCTTAAAAAATATGCTCTAGATATTAACAAAACTTGTCTTGTCGGATCGATATTATTTTAATCGAGCGGAGCGAGTGATGCTTTGTCTATGATTTTAATAGTATAATTTGGTTCATTCACCAAAACCTATTTTTTAAATTTATTTATGTCATAAACACAGTCAACTCATTATTTAAAATTCGAAAGCTCTAAAAATTCACCAACCAACGCCATCTGTTAGCATTCACGCAAAAACTCGCCACCTTATTAAAGATTCCGAGTAAAATGTTTGGATGTAGAGATTATAATAATATTAGACGCGCATTAATATTCAATGAATAAGTTTTTATCTCGATTATCAGACCATCGGCGAGGTTCAAGGTGTATCTCGGTCGCGTCGAGTTTTACATTACCACTACCATTGGAAGAAAGTTTTCGATCACAAGTTTTTACATAATTTTGAAGTTTGAAGTCGATTAATCGATTAGTAGATAATAAATTAATAAGATTTTTCACTTGACTTGTTACGACGCCAAATATGATTTTATTTATTTATTTTATTTTTTATTTTTATTTATTCGGGAAACAAACAGAACTATAAAAAACTAAAAATACAAAATATGGGTTTAACCTAATCCAACAAAGTTTCCACTGTAAATTATAACATACACGAGCAAGTGAACTAATTTCAAAGACAATATGCGCATGCAAAACAAAATTAAAATTATAAGATACAAATAAAACATAGAAGTTAAAGTTAAATTCAAACACAAACAACTTTTAATCTACATACATTAAAAGAGAGTGTTGGAAATGAGACTAAAAACTAAAATAAAACTAAAACTATGACTAGGTTGCACCATGAGCTTCACTACATATAGATTTAATTATTGCACTTTTATAATTTTCTAATGAAAGATGGAATATATCATTTGATTTCATTTTTGGATTTTCATGCAATAGATTAGCTTTAGCAAAAAACGTATGGAAATCTTCTAAAACGATGCGATATTTACCCGTTGTCCTACGTGAGCGATGGACGCGTAGTTTGAAAGCGTCATTTGGCGTATATAGCCTTTTTGTATAACTCACGCAGCGTAGCGTAGCACTTGCTGTGTGCCGCTCACATAGGACAACGTCTTAGCATTAGATCGCAAATGCGGTAAAGGCAGTGAAAATTGTTTTGACAACTAGCAAATATTATACTAAAAGTACACAAAAATGATAGATCAAACAAAAAATAAAAGATGTCGTGAAGCTTTCTGTAAATACTGACGTTTATCTCCTAGCTGACAATCTAGACATGCCATCGTGCATGGGATTCATTCATGTGGATCGGATAAGCGGTTCTGTAAATAAACCTTATCTCTGTTTATATTAAGTATGCACCTACTGCAAAAGCAACACAATACACTGCCAGCGGTGATTATGTCTATTTCAAGAGAAAATAAAGTCAAATCTGTCTGTGTGTTATTTGTGAACTTCAGGAAATTCACAATAGCAGCACGGCCTTGGAATTATGCCCGGTGGATGGCGATAGGCTCACCCCCTATTCCATGAGACCTAAACATAACAAGTGTGAATGTTGTACACCTTTGCCTTACCCTTCTGGGTTATAAAGGCGTGATGTTATGTTATTTATTTATATTCAACTCGTGTTCAAATAATTACTTATGTCGCTGCCTCGCGATGAGTCAGTACGTACCTAATGCAATCTACAGTGCCAGTGAGTTATCATTCGAGATATCGCGAGCGAACCCGTGGTAGCGGGCGCGCACAAGTCCTAGGTGATCGCTCATGGGCGTCACAATCACAGATGCGTATCAACGAGATTGTGACGCGACCGATGCACGACTATTTTAATTGGACCCTGATCTCGGCCCCGATAAATGCTGAACAAGATGGCCGCTTTGTTTTTTCCCCTACGTGTGTAGGCACGTGTATGACGCTTGTCAGCCTTGTTCTACTCCACGTTCAACATTTAATTCTATCGCTTCATTATATTCGTTTTCATGCACGTAACATGCATTGTCCTCCTGCAATTCGGGGTAACTTTGCAGTCAAAGGACACCTCCACCTAATCTAGCTCATTGTAAAGTTTTAGCCAAAACTATGCGGGCTAGCTTTGAATACATGAGTCGCATGTTTCTCTCTTGTACGAACGCAATGACATGTTTATAAGGACAAAGGGCACAGATGTCTATCATTTAACGAATCGACGCTCAGTTTCGCGAAGCGCTGCATAACGACACCGAGTCACGCCATCTATCTGATCGTCCGGACAACCTTTCGCCAAGCCAACAATCACAAGCTTATAACTTATTTAGCGAAAAACAGAAGCTGGAGCGCGACTAACGAACCGTGATAAGCTCGCGTTCAGTATGACGCTAACATTAAGCTGCCAGATAAAGCAGCATTAGTCGACCAATCGCACGTCACCGACCAATCGTAATGACCAATCGGAACGCGCGCACACTAGGATAGCGTGACCCGAACGCAATCCGATGCAGCGGTGTTCGTTACCGCGAGATGGCGGTCGGTGCGCGGCGCACCAATCGTCGCGTCCATCTCGCTGTCGTGCCCATATAATGATCTTCACAGGGCCAGGAGAATGAAGTTGAGCCTCTCATTAATTGGCGTTTTGAGTCGAGATCGCTGCGCGAAAGATAGGTTAATTCCTCGCTCGGTAAAGATCGTTGTCGCTCAAAAAGGAAGGTGAGCGAGCGTTTTCTGGAAATCAGATCCAATTACAACGGGCCCGTTAAGTTTTTGTTCTGTTTGCCGCGGGTCCGCTCACGATATTGATGGACGAGCATCGGCGGTAATGACGGATCAACCGTCTCCCGTGCGCGAACTTAATCTCGTCCACAATGCGCGCGCCCCACCCACGCGGCGACATTTACATAGCGCGGCCACGTCTCAATTAGGAGCGCTAATGTATGCCTCGACTTGCGAGCCTCCATCTGACTGACGTCGACAGATACGGGACGAAACGTGACGAGTGACGACTATCGCGGGATGTCGCTGCCAACCCGCCATCGCACACCTATTAACAACACTAATAGGAACCGATATGGCATACTATTCTTTTTGCTCGTGCCGTTTGCTTTTAGGTGCACCCCGTCAATAAAGACTCATTACATTGTTTTGTTTTATTTTCAGGTGAGGACGAGGAATGGGGAAACGAGAGCGAGGCGATGCCGGGAGAACCTCGCACGCCGAGCTCTGGGGGCGAGCGCCCCACGTCCAGCGGAGGCGCCTCGCCTGCTTCCGCGGGATCACCTGCCGCTTCGCCGCCTCGTCTGCGCCTTAACACAAGCCTCGCGACGGACCCCGCGCTGGCTCCACAGGCAACATCGCTGAAGCATGAGCCACCATCGCCATCACCGCCACCACCGCCTGCACCACAAGTCCGGGATTTCCTTGCACTGCCTACCTTTCCTCCGTTTATACCGTCTGCCCCGAGCTATATGTGCCAACCCTGCGGCATTCGGTACTCTTCCCTGAGCACCTTACAAGCACATCAAGAACATTACTGTTCCAATAGAAGGCCTAAGACAGCAGAGGGGTCAGATGCACCGGCAGACCCAGCTAATGATGAGTCAAGCAGTGATGCAAAAACGCCTCGAACTGTAACCAAGCAATATACCTGCACATTATGCAGTTACAGCGCAGATAAGAAAGTTAGCTTAAACCGACACATGAGAATGCATTCGACATCGCCTGTCAGCACTGGAACGCCAGTACCCACACCTACCTCCAACGGTGAGGTGACAGGTGACGGTCCGCTAGTACAAGACCGCTACTGCGCAGACTGCGACATTCGCTTTAGCTCTATCAAAACGTACAGAGCTCACAAAGCACATTATTGCAGTACGCGGCAGGTTGTGAAGCAAGTTCTGGCCGCGGCTAGAGGAGGGTCCGCCACATCAGGGTCCTCACCGCCGTCACCTGGAGCAACACCTCCAGCTCAAAACCAGTATGCCCTAGCCTTACCAACCAATCCAATTCTCATCGTGCCATACTCGGTACTAAGAAATGCCAGTACTCTCCCAGGAGCAACACTGCCTGATCCAGACACACCATGCTTTCTGTTACCGAACGGCACATTCCAGCCGATTAGTCGCGCCTTGACTAACGTAGATGGAAAAGATAGTGAAGTATTGAAGTCAGCTAACAGACCTCGAGAGTCATCAAGAGATGGTTCTACTCCTTTGGATCTCAGCGTTCGTCGCACTCCGGAGTCTGTGGTGACCGATGAGCATGAGAAGGAGAACAGAATACGATCAACGACCCCCGAGCAGATTGTGTGCGCTCCTTCGTTACCAGGATCTCCAGGCACCCCGTCTCCCTCGCGGCGGTCATCGTCACCGAGTGCAGAAAGCTCACCTAAACGCCGACGACGCAATTCTAGAGGGCCCACGCCAAAACCACCAAGCGTACCGTCTCCTCCTGAGGAGAAGTTCAGTCCAATAGTTCCGTCAGCAATCATACCTCCCGGATTGGCACTGAGGCTGGCGTCGGAACTGCCTGCCTTACCGCCACAAGTGTTAGTAAAACAAGGAGTATCAAAATGCAAAGAGTGCAATATTGTGTTTTGTAAGATAGAGAATTACCGCATTCACAAGAAGCACTACTGCTCCGCGGGTGGGGGTGAGGAACGCGCAAGTCCTGCGCCTTCAGAGCCGGGTCCGCCTCCACAATATCGTCAGTTGATCTGCATGGCGTGCGGCATTCACTTCAGCTCGCTGGACAACCTGACGACGCACCAGTCATTCTATTGCACGAAGAGAGAGACAAGGTCGCCCCGTAGCGCCCCAGCCGAGGCGCCCCGACCGACTTCAGGTTCTGAGGGGGGTTGGAAGTGCCCCTGCTGCGACGTGGTGTCGCCGACCGCGGCGGCTGCCCAGCGGCACATGGAGGCGCACGCGGGCGTCAAGGCGTTCCGCTGCACCATCTGCCGGTACCGAGGGAACACGCTCCGTGGTATGCGCACGCATATACGCATGCACTTCAACAACAAGAAGCCTGCTGATATGCAGGTAAGTAAAATCATTGTGAGACAATAGTATCTCCACCCATTATGAAATAACCCTCAATATTACTTTTAATTAGTAACACTATTTAATGCAGGCGTTCTTCTACTTCGTTTGTAATTAAAGTATACATATATTCACACACCTCACGATGCGATGCCCGAAATAAAAACAGTCAAACAAAAAACTAGGACTAACTAAAAACTGTTTTCAATTTCAGGAAGAAAGTTACATCGCATGCGTTGTCGAAGAAGACTCACGCGAAGCAACGTCTCCAAGTCCAGCAGTGGCTGGCGAGCGAGTGCACCGCTGCAGCAGCTGCGCCTACACCTCCACGTACCGAGGCAATGTCGTCCGACACGCACGCCTCGTACACGCCACCGACGAAGTCGAAGAGGAACGGACCTCCCCCGTCCCAGTCGTCGACATAAAAAAAGAACCAGACGTCGAACTCGAAGAGACCCCGAACTACTGCAAGTCTTGCGACATCTCTTTCAAGTACGTCAACACGTACAAAGCCCATAAACAGTTCTATTGCACGGCGAATAACCAAGATGCCGCTGCTAACAATAATGTACCGACGCCCGCTCGGGTCACTGATACGCCTGTGCTATGAATTTAGTGATCAAGTTACTAGGCGTGATAAACTTGTTAGTGCAAGGATTTTCAAAAAATAAATTGAGTTCCTTAGATGCCATGATGTTTGTGACTAGCAGCGCCATCTATTATGCAGGGAAACAAACTCGACTCCGGAAAATATTTAAAGAACTGTTCGATGAAATATCTAGTAAACTCAGTTTTTGATAGAATCCTCGCACGTCAATGAAAATTTCCTGATGAACAACGTGATCTTTTAAAATCGCAAGCAAAATCAATATTGCTTAGTTGCTTCACCGGAATTTCTTGTAATTATTCCTAGCATAAGAATGTATCCTCTTTTGAAATTAAATTAAATGTGCAATAAATTAATGATTATTAAAATTACACCTGTAACGCATATCAATGCCAAATCGATGTTTAAAATTTTCGATTCAATAATTATAAAATATATATGTGCAAAAATATATTTATTTAGGTGAATTCATGCGATATTATGACAATGCAATGTATGAATTAGTTAGTTTGGTAATAATATAAATGGATTGTCTAAAAAATAAATATATTTTTGCAATCACTAGCTTATAAATTCTGCTGTTCTCATTTAGGTACACTAAATATAGTTTAAAAAGTGTGCGCTTTTGAGGGCAGCAGGATAAGATAAAAGTATCTAATTATTATTATTGGCTAATGTAAATACAAGCCCTCAGTAAAATAAGATTTTGTTACTCTGTTACTGTAAATTTCCTAGTTAAAAGTTAAACTTCGTCTTTGTATTAGTATACGGTTAAAAATATTACCAAAATTGTAAATAAATGTAAAGATATTACTAAATATTATTACCATTCGTTTTAAGTGATTGTTCGATTTTGTTGTTAATTTTTGTTTAATATTAAATAATTATTAGGCGAATTTATCTACTCCCTAAGCAGGTGCTGATTTCCAAGCAATTTTAATTACTAACCAGTGTTCCATTTTTTCTACATTTTTTTTGCAATAAATAAAAGAGAGTTCAATTAAATTAAAATGACGATTTAATAACACCAATTTACCTTACTGACCATTATTTTTTGCAAATTGAAAAACCTTATTTTTTTTCCTTATTTTATAAATTCCATTATCATTTGATTATTAATCATCGAGTATCCCGAATTATATTTAAAAAATGTAACTGGCTAACCACAGTATTTATCGTTCTCCAAACTAAAAAGTATCAAAACGTAAGTGTTAATAAAAAAATATAAATACCATGTTTTGTCAATGCCAAAGCATCGCTAGAATTATTGTAATTTGCATTTATAGTTATCTCATTAATATAGTTATAGTATAAGTGACTACAAGACTTGTTCCCTACGTATAATTATAGTAATTTGTGTAACATTATGTTTGTCTGTCTGTAAAGGAATGAGTCTCGAATCGGTGTTGCGATAGGTACAAACAGAAATGTTGTTGATCTTCCATTTGACTTATTAGGTGGACAGTCGTTAGCATTATGACTAAAGATATTATTAAATTTATATTTGACTGTGACATAAAAATGGCGACACTGCAAAAAAAAATATGCAGCGGCCAAAAATCATCTAACATCTGACAAAACAAAAGTAGGTGGTGCCAAGTGCCAATTCGGACTTTGGCGGTGGCGGCGTGGGTGAGTGCACGTTGACAGCGCGTGTTCGCCTGCGCCGCCATCGTCAGAGTCCGAGTATATCACCCGCCATTTTGGACGCTTACAATAATTTTAATTATATTTCACACTTGACACTGGCAGAAATGGTCACCGCAAGGAGACCCAGTTGCCATTAAATAAAAGAAGAAGAAGAAGAAGTGCCAATTCATTCAGGGATTGTATTGGTTGTCAAATATGTTTTGTCAGATGTCAGGTCATCTTTGAACCCAGGCGACTACAGAATGACTATAATATGTTTTTAATTGATAAATAATGTATAATACTTACAAAATAAACAAAACTGAGTAAAAATAAAATTGACAGTAAGAAAATAAATTTGAAACTTAATTTTTTTAATTTATTCTCATTAAAACTATGATTTTACGGCTGACAAGTCATCTTTGTTATCTCTGTTATCGACTGTCCACAACTTCTAGTATACACTTAAAAATCATGACATTTTATGTAAAAATGAGTAATAACGAAACACAGCATCTGATGTTATGTGCCATAACTGTGTTCTCAGTAAAACATAGTTTTTAATGTAGGGACGTCATCTCGAATACTATCATGTTTCGTTTTTAGCGGGTGGCTTCAATGATAAAATTAGATTTTTCTGTACACACGGCTACTGATCAACCTATATACATTTCCAGTTTATGCTGGTCTCACATTGCATGGGACGCGCGAGTCCATCTTATCCTGGAAATGTAAAGGTTGATGTGTACTTTAAGGTACATATTTCCATAGTTGATATTATTAATATTGTATTAAATCTTAATACATTAACATAAGTGGAATGAAATGTATGTTCAAGACACTTCTAATTGCACTTAACATTGTATGTTAAAAACAGAAATAGCTACACAGAAATATTATTTTAAAGACGTTTGACTATGAAAAACGTAATTATTTCGTGATGGGATAAATCAAAACCAATAGTAATCTGTAATATGTGCATTATGTAATAAAAGGTATATTTGTCATGCGAAAAATGTGTTGTTAAACATTTTTAAAGTGTTTAGCTACTTTTGTAGCTGACTGTACAAGCTAAGGTTCGCCTTTCAATGGTATAGTTGGTTACAAGCAAACTACACAATCAGCATATTCATCTATCTGGCATTCTGGATATCTGACTAGAGATATGAATTGTTTCCAAAAATTGTCAATTCATGTAACTAACTAACAGATAACACAAAAACGTATAATCTTATGGCATTACAGTAAAAACAGCCTGTTTATATAACACAGTTTATTTAAGGCTGTAATTATTTAAATTATTGTAATTTAAATAAGTTAAATTTAAACAGAAGTTAAATTTAAAACCTTTCAGAGACTACTAGTAGCGCCATCTAGCGAATAGTTATTCAAACTATACATCGCCATATTTTAGTATCATAAATTATTGCAATAGATCGTTTAAGCCACCCGCTTTGTACCTACGAATGTTTAAAATGCAACATTATAATTATAAGAAGTTGAATTAAAGTGATAATAACGATTAATGAAGTAACTGAAGTAGGCATACAATGATATTGTAAAAATACCGCCAGACAATAAATTATTTATCACATATTATCTTAACCTTTTTTATTTTTAAACCCTTATGCTGCGGACTGAATGCCCATGGGCTTTGTAGCCATTAAGTAGGACTAAGGATGGGATAGTTCCACATTTAAAACCTTAGCAAAGTTGTTGAATGTCTTCCACACCACCTAATCAACACTCTGCCAAGCAGTAGTGTTTCACAACTGTGTTTTGGTTCGACTCCAAAATGACAGGCAAAATATATGACCTATAATAATAAGTAATAAATAAATGTGACAACATACACACAACGCCATCTAGTCCCGAACTATGCAGAGCTTGTACTATGTGTACTAGAATAACTGATACTAACACATATAGAATTTTTTCAATTGTAAATACATACTTATTATACATAGAATATACCCAGCCCAAGAAAAACCTCCATGTTCATGCGCACAAACATTTGTCTTGAGAAAGAATCGAACCTCGAACCCGTGACCGCAGCATTGCAGGCAGGTATACTACCCACTGCGTGCCAGGTTGTCAAATAATGATCTATACCATAAAATAAAAATCATAAAGATGAAACTCATCCTCGCCATCTAACGAGAAGCGATTGAAATATGACCTCGTATTCCAAGCGTCACAGATGGCTGCAATCTTAGTGCGTTATCTCTTTTAAGATGTTTTACTGGTGGTAGAGCTCTTGTGAACGAACAACCACCGTCTCACCTTTATCCTGCCATCAAATATAGTCCTTGAATTAATGTGTACGGGTTTGGTGGTGAAATCAGGCCCTGAAATGAACAGTATATGAGGCATAACACCATAGTCCTCAGTTGCAGCGATGCATCTACAATTTTCTTTTTTGTATTGTTGATGTCCATGGGCTGTACTTCACTTACAATCAGGTGGTTCATTCGAAGCAGGCGATATAAAACAAAAACCATGTCTATGATACATGTTAATTAACTCAAATCAGCAAAGTAAGAGTTTCAAATAGACACAAATATGTCTAATTCTTATCATGGCTCAGTTGACAAGTGCCTTCAATCTATGTCAACCTATTGAATTACTAATTTATCATCAATTTCATTTATCAACAAAAACAACAAATAAAATATGTACATATATATTTACAAGATACAAGACTAACCAACTGAATTTTTAAACTGGACTATTGTCATCTGACTGCGATTCCTCTCGATACTGATCCTTGAACTGTTCTGTGTCTTCATCTTCTCCATAGTAAAATCCATCATCACTATCATCCTTATAGCCTGGTTCATCTTGAACTCGACTGGTTTGTATTAAGGACTTTTTGTCAAAGAGGTCAGGGTATTGGGACTGGACATTTGATTTGTATTGAGCATAGGCTGTACCATATCGGGTAACATCATCTTTGAATGTGTTGTCTTTGGTGAAGGCCTCGTCTGCTGTGTCGCTTGATAAGTCGTCTTCTGTTAAAAGAAATTGAGAGAAATTGAATTATTGACTGCAAACAACATTATATAATTATCTAGTTCCGGGGTAGTCAAATATTTCTAATTCTAAATAACATATTAAATCCGAAAGTAACAATGTCTGTTTTTTACGCTCTTACGCCTAATAGGCTGGACCAATTTTAATGAAAAATAGTCTACCTACCTATTCGAGCATTCTGCATAGCTCGAATCATGTCCTCTTCATCAATACTGCTGGCTTCTGAGTCAGGATATTCATTCCTCCAGTTGTTCTCATCATTTGAATCATCATCGTCTTCTGCTTCATTGTCCGAGGCAGCCTGCCCATATGAATCAAAGACTAGATCTGTTTCTACTCTGTAAGACAAAATGTTCATTTATAAGTACAAGGAATATTTAAAACTGCTCATATTTAAAATTTACTGTCTAACCCAGTGACGTGCATAGATATTTTTAGCAGGGTAGACAAAAAAAAACTTAGCGAAAGCCGCCACTTGAAGTAAATGACTGTTTTCTTGTTTACATGATGTATCAGATGGGCCACCACACATATCCATAAATTAATGACCATATTAATTAAGGAATACACGAGGTGGTCTTGAAAATGACCGTTTATTAGTATTTATAAACAAAAAGCAAGTGGGAGTAAGTACTAAAAAAATCATAGATAAATCTGTCAAACGTTGTTACCCTTGCGTATTTCTTAAATACGTGTGAATGCGTTTTAAAGATGAAAACGATCTTTAGGTCGAGGCGCTGCTTACCGGTATTGTAACTATCAGTTTGGCAAATCGCAAAACTTAAAATTATGGACATCCACGTACCCGGTATCAGTTTTATATGTTGCAAGTTGCGAATCAAGTAATAAACAAACAAAACAATAAAGCTTATTGTATGCTTACATCCTGTAAGTCAATTAAAACAGTCGTATTCCTTAATATTAAACTTGCGACTGCGAGTACCTTTGTCGTATAATTGTACAATAAGCAAGCGGTAAGCAGCGGCCAATAGATATTATAATTACACTTGTTATCATATGAAAGTATAGCAAACTCACCGTCCTTTAACTTTTGTAAGCATAAACTACCGCAAAACTCACAGCCCACACACTCCATGATAAAGTTTAATTAAAATTATCAATTAAATTCCACTTTAGATATAAACAATAAACAAATACAAATGGAACACTAAAAAAAACACTCCCAATTCACCTGTTGTCAACAAACTTAAAAATAAGTGAAAAGAGTGAGTGAGAAGCAAATACAAACAAAATGTAAAATAAACACGACAAAAAAAATGTGTTTGTATTCATTACATATTTCATCAAATAGTGCATTTTTAAAATGGTCGCATTACATTAATCGAACCGAGAAACCAACCAATAAGAGCGCCTTATGCCACCACCCAAATTTAGACGTTGTCTATCCTGTGACGTATATTGTGATTTTTTACGCTTGTGTGTGTAAAAATTGCGTGTAATACGAAGACGCAGTACAATAGATTTTAATTGTGTGCGTAGCTTTCCGTAGACTCGGTATCAGAAATCTACCTTGGTGACGTAACACAGGCGAGTTCGCGGGCTAAGCGCCGTGGTGTATCGCGGAAGGTCACGGCAGGTCACGCGTTCAGAGTCATTTTAGCGCGGTCGAAAACATTACGTTTTAACATTTGGTTGTGATTTTTTATTTTTTACTCAGTACATGTAATTGGATTTTTTTAGGGTAGACAACGTCTATTTGTCTCTATGGACTGCACGTCACTGGTTTAACCCTTGTGTCAATGAAATGGTACTCTACCAGAATGGTTATGAAAAAATTTGTGAAGAGAGAGATGTTATGTGAGAGTATCAGGATCAAGCCATTAGCTATCACTTGACAAAAATATCAGAGTGGACCTAAGCAATCATAGAGTCCGTACTGTAGTCAAATATAAATAAGCTCACAAGGCTATCTAGTTAGATAGCCTGGTTGGGTATTCATAAATTTTCTAATTTGTTGTAATAATATCGACAGTAACAAACACAACTAAACAGAAGCAATATTGCCACATGTAATGCTGTGACCAGGAGAAATAGGGATTCATTTTGATATATATAGATTATACTAAGGTCTGTGTGATATCAATAGTTCATTAACCTTCAAAGTTCAAAGCAACAAAAACAATACTGACCCAATAAAATTATCAATCATAGATATATCAAAGTCCTGTTTATAGCTAGTATATAAATCATAAGCATATTCTACATCTCCATCTTTGTCATTTGTTTTCTGCATATCTATGAGATTGAGTATATCATCCCCTACTTCATTATTGTTGTCTTTGAGCCCACGGCTGCAGTTTACAATCTCATATCTGCTGTCCGATGAAGCCTCTTTCCGCTCTTTTCTTAATTTCTCAATAATGCTGTCTACATTTGGAACTGTCTGTACTTTGATGTCTGTCTTTGGGAGCAGGTTTTTGATGTGTGTTGCCTCCTGCAATTATAAAAGACTAAGCATTAGTAGAATTTATTTGAGCATTGAGTAAAGAAATTGTTCTTTTTGGTTTTTTTCATAATGGATGTGGAAAGGCACACATTTGACCATGTTTATCTGAAATAGTATAGAGGACCCTCAGACCCTTTTAAGACACAAAGTAAGTTATAGCTGATACAACATTATCATCAAACAGAAAATAAACATTAGACTGCCTGCCCAGATATTAAAAATCTAGGTAAGTATACAGGCTCAATGTTATGTTTATTTTAAAGCAAATATTATAATATTACACGCCACTAAAAACCTTGAAGAATCTAAAAACAAGTAATAAACAAGATTTTGTACACTTTTCTTTGTTGGTCAGAAAGCGCGCCAATTACCAAACAGTATGAGTATCACTTCAAGGATTATGCCTTAATTGAATAACTTATGATGAATATAAAATAATTTTGGCGATTTCACATACCTGGTTCTCAACCGTCCCTCGAAACACGAAGAGTGAGGGTGATATCTCCTCTTTGTCGGTTTTAATTCGCTTGCACATGAGCACAAGGGCATCCTGCGGGTTTTCTTCCAGTCTTCTCTTCACTCTTAGCACGGTAGACGCTGCCATTGTGGTGTTGCGAAATCACCGATATTTTGATTATTTTAAAAGCACAAAACTCCCGCAGCGCACTTACGGCAAGCGGGCAGGCACAAACACAAAAACACTGATGACACTGATGACATATGTCAATATAATTGATTGACGTGTAGGGATGGTTCTGCGGACTACTGCGTAACTCAAATAAATGTCGATGTGATATGGGTCAATCTTGAGAGGCTTTTTTGATGTCCGGGGGTAAAAAGTACCCGCAATATTGAAATATAGTCCGTAAATATTTTTTTTAGACTTATCACTATAGTATCTAATTGGTGCACGATAGTTTTTCTTTTTAAATTGTGTATAAATAATAATAAAAAATATAAATAGTGCCAAAAATTGATAACCCTGGCGCGTCCTTTACACATTTTTCAATGAAAACACCGAAAATTTGCCAACTTATTACAGTAAATCATATTAATCATTACGTGTATAAGCATCCACGTTAGTGGTTGTTTGAAATAAAAAAATACTCATGGTATTTTATTCCATAGTTTTCCATAGAAGTACAATCAAAGTTTTGTCCTGAGGTAAACTTTGATTCCCTTGGCGCGACACATAACTAGGCATACAACATCAGTGGAACGGTTGAGAAACATAGTTGTTCGTTCTCACGCGAGCTCTAGTCGTGCTTTAAACGCCCTTCCCTTGGCAACAATTTTTTGATTCCCCTGGCTCAAAAAAAAAAAAGAAACGTTATATCTCTGTAATGAGTCGTTCAAAAATGACCCCTATTTGATATATAAGTTTATAATTCGGCTAAAAATCAAACTAAATTATAATTTGTATAAAAATGTCATTAAAAAAATGCGCCAAGGGAATCAACTGAATATCGCCAATCTCAAGATTCAACCATATATGACGATGCACATGGGCGGCCAAATATTCTAAAATTGACCGCAAAGTCCACACTTCTGAAGGGATTCCTTTGATGTTTTGATTTGCAGGCCAACGCTAAAGAACGATCGATGGTTGTCGGTGGGATTTGTTGGTCCATACTGCAAAGTACTCCAAACAGGAACTTTATATGGGAATCATGTAGTTGTAATACCATTGATGAAAAATTTCGTATTTCAATTTTTGACTTCATAAGCAGAGGCGGACTAAGCCCGTCGGCTGCCCGGGGTGGCAAAACTAAGTGGTGCCCCCTCGGTCATTCCCGCGCAGTGGGAGGGGTTGTCCGATGGAGGACCTAGATTCTGCATTCAGCTATTTTGCTTCTATGGCGGGGATATTGACAGTAGTGGTGGGCTAAGTTGGAGGCTCGTGGCAGCTAAGTTGAATGAAGCCCCTCTGTTTGCGTGCGTCGGAAAAGGTTTGGGAAGGTGTAGTTTGAACAAGAAAAGGAACTGAAGAAGTGCCCTTGAAATTTCGTTTTCTTTTTTTTAATAGCTAATAAATGGCACCGAATTTCCTTCGCTGCTATAAGCCAGGGAATCACGGAGGTGTCAAGTCAACTAAGGAACCAAACTGCCCTTGCCGCCAAGAGTAACTAACAACAATTCAAATATTGATTATAATAATCGATGATATTTCTATTAATCGATGTCAGATCGTTATTCCAAAGCATCCCTATTATCCAATCGCGTCAATAGAGATGGGTCGTACTCGTTAAAACACGTACTGAGTCTTACGAGTACGAGTACGTGTAAATACTTGTTCCAAAGACTAGCTCCACGAGTATTTAGAAGTACGCGTTCGTTGTCACCAAATAAAAACTTGTTACACTGGTTACTACCGAGTTTTCATTAAAATTATCACTATTTAGGTATTGATTTAATCGAAATGGTTAAGATTAAAGTAGGTATTTTATATTTTTTGAAAACTTCCCTTCATACTTTTACAGGCTTAGGACTGTCAGCTTTTAAATCGGAGAATATTATGATATTAGTATTTACCGATATGTTAGCAAAGAAAAAACGTGTTATTAAATTAAATATAATATTAAATATTGTAATACAAAAACAAAAAACTAAGCTAAACTGTTCACAAATATTTCCACCACCTTCAGTACAAAGTTATTATTCTTTAAATTTAACACACAACTATAGTTAATAGAAATCAGCTATTATTTTTATTATAGTAGTAAGATAAGACACAAATTATCATAACAATTCGCGCGCTTGTCAAACTTGGTCAAGCAATTTGAATCAGAAAGAAATTCATATCCAAGCCGTAAATTGATCTTATTTTGGCATGAAAGTTAATCCATCCCGTTTTAATCAATAGAATTTATGACTGTCTATCCCTTTCTAACCTATAATGTCTAAAATTCCATTAATTCCCAGTTGCGATAAAAGTAAACAAATCTTTGAGTATTTTATTATCGAAAACTTAAAATAAAAATATAAATTGCTGTCATATTAACGTGTTTCATAAATATAATTAGAACGTAAATATTTTTTTTAGATATTATCTATCCTAACATTTTTTTAAGACGAATAAAGTTTTAAAAAGTCAATAAAAGTTTTTTCCATCTTGTACATAACGACAGAGAAAGAAAAATGGAACGTAATTGCTTAAGATAAGGCTTATTATCATTTGGCATTGAATATACGCGTTCGGCATTCATTTGTATGAGTGAAATGATTTCACTCACACAAATGCACAACGAGCGCGTCTCGAACGCGTCTTGGACGGTTGCGAGTATTTCGAATAAAAAGTGTCTTATTACGTACAGCATAAAGCTGATTTTCATTTGGCATTTGTAAGCATGTCACTCACACACGCGAACGGCGAACGCGTACTCGTCTACTCGATGTACTTCTCTTTGGTGCCTACGCGTATGGCAAGACTGCGAAAGGCGATGCGGCCATTTGGCACTTTGTTCGGTACTTCTAAATACTCGAAACGCGTTCGTACGTTGAAGACATACTAGGTCCTCATACTTCTTTGATAAAACCTGGTTTTAAAACCTGTTCCAGTATTTACGCCTCACCTCTACGCGTCAATTCGCGTCTTAGTTTTGTGCTTTGTGATTCTGTCGAGGATTTACATACAACTTTCCTTGTATGAATCATAATTTTAGAATTGATTGGTGTATGTATACCAGTTTTAATTCTACAGATGTTCAAACAAAACAAGATCCCAACGCTCCTTAAGTAGTGTGTTAAGTGTTGGAAGGTTTTAAATAACTGCACCATGGCTTCGGAGGATAATTGGAGAACTCCTAGCTTCAGGCAGAGTGTAGTGTCGAAGATGTAAGTATTAACTACTAGCAGAACAGACTATAACGTGTTCATTATAACCCTTTAGCAATATGGGCTGTATTTATGAAAGTCAGACTAGAAAAAATACTAGCTACCTAATTGATGTGCGCCTCTCTTCTGATTCACAACAGCACCAGCACACCACATATGGTTCTGGTATGAATAGTTAACGAAATTAACTAGATTGGTAATGGAATTGAGTATTCACAGTAGTGTCTTTAACACCTAGATCCGGTTGTCAGTGAATCTCATAAACTTGTTTGGCTAAACTACTGTACCAATTTCACTGCACACTGGTGAGGTGAGCTTACATTAGTGAAAATTGTGTAAAATGTAATATTTAACAACCTTCAATTCTACTGGGTTTTGATCATAATTTGAAAGGGTAATTTGCCATGAATTATTGTTAACTTATTTGAAGTATGTGTACTGATTGACTAATATGATGAAATTTGATGGAAAACCTGATGACTGCATAATAGAACAGGAGAATTAACTTTAGCTCACAGTAAAAATATTTAGAGCACCACAATAGATCTTGGTTAACCAATATCTTAGTTTGTGGCTTTGAACCCACATAATATTGTAGTTGTATAGTGCTTGGGGCAATTATCATCTTCTTTCCTAACCATTGGATCTGAAAATCCCCAGCTAGGAATTTGTTGCACACTATTACCACTTGATAACATTAATTGATAAGTGTGTAACATACTTACATAGTATTGCAATCTGCTGGACAGAATTTGCTGATACCTACATGATAACTCATGGAATCATAGCTATTTTAAGCTAACATTGAACCCTATGTGAATGGGTCAATTTGTGTGTTGTTTTTTTTTGTTTTATTTATTTAAATATTTATTTGTTACTAGCTTTTGCCCTCACTTTGTCCGCATAGAATTCGATATTTCCAAACTATTTTCTACAAATTTGAAGAACTCTCCTCATACTCTTTCAACCCCAAATTTACCTTCTAGGGGAGTGGAATTGCAAAAGTCTGTATTTTTGGTAAAACTTATCAACAGCTAGAACAATTCTTTAACTGATACATTTTTTGTTTTGCTGTCAGTTGGTACAAACAAACTAATAAAAAAAATACACTAAAACAATTATTGCTGTTCTGTGTGTTTATGTTACGTCTCATGGTAACTGGATAAATAGTATCCTATGTCCATCTCCTGGTTCTAAACTGTCTTCCCACCAATTTTCAGCAAAAAAAAAAGCTATGCTTATCAAATTATAATAAGAAACAGTTGACATAATTATGGGACCAAGTGGATTTGAACCTGACTGGCAAGAGGCAACTATAGCTTAGTGTTTAAGATGGCTGCCCGGTATGCAGAGATTGCAGGTTCAAATCCTGCCAGTCCTATAATTTTTTTGAACTGTTTCTTAGTAAAATGCCTTTTATTTTATTTGATAATGAGAATGTCATCATAAAATCACTGTAATTTAAAGATTGTTTTAGAACATACTGTGAACATATTTTATTTAAGGTGCTATTACACCATAATTTTAAAGAGCCAACAATAACACTGTTTGGTGATCAATATCAGTGTAATAACTCCCATAACAAGTTCCTTTGTTATAGTGAGGAGGTCATCCAGCGCTCTGGCGTGCAGGTGGCACGCAACAGCAGTGAGATGGAGAACCATGTCTTCATGAAAGCCAAAACACGAGAAGAATACATGAACATGGTCGCTAAACTAATATTGCATGTTAGAGAAATGTGTAAGTATCTAGTATAGCAGTAACCTCTTTTTTACTTCATAATACTCTTACAAAACGGTTTTACTGGCCATTGATCAGATGTATGTAAACAATTTTTTACTATTTTACAGCTCAATCCAAACAAAACCAAGGAGCGCCAAACATGCAAGGACCCAGTCAAGCCCAACCAGGCCCAAATCCTCAATTACAGGCCTCACAGGGACAACCTCAGCAGGGTCCTACCGGTCAGACTGGTCTCACCCCAGACCCCATCAATGCGTTACAAAACCTCGCATCCCAAGGGTCGAGGAACCAAATGATGAACATGGGACCACAAGGCCAAATGCAGCAGCAAGGGGTGATGGGACCCAATCCTGGGATGGCAGGCATGCAGGGACAAATGGGACAGCAAGGCCCTATTGGGTCCCAAGGACCTCAAGCTCAAACAGCTACAAATTTGTTGCAAACTCTTAATCAGAGACCACAAATGAATATGCAGATGGCTAATAAGATTGGAGGGGGTATGGGTATGGTCGGTTCACAGCAACCTATGGGGAATAGCATGGCGGGTGGTATGGGGGGTCTAGGAAACCCTATGGGAAGTCAGCTCCAGAATCAGTTGGCTGGTGGCATGCAGGGCCAGATGATGCCTACTATGTCAATGCAAAATTCCATGTCAGTCCCTATGAGTGGTGGGAATTCTATGGGACCCATGCCTTGCAACCAAGTGGGGATGGGTGGGCAAATGGCGCCGAATAATATGCAGGGACAAATGGGGCCTGGGCAAATGGGTAAGTGGTATTATTTTTTATTTATGCTCCAATCCAATTCAAATATGTATTTATTTAAATTTAATTTTATTAATGAAATATGCATCTTATTTTAAGTAGTTTTCCTGCTAGGAAATCTGCTCAGTTTGGGTATAAAAACTGAACCTTGTTTAAAATTCTACCTATAATTTTAAGTCAATATTTTCTTTACCATGTTTTCCAGTTGGAACAATGGGTAACAGTCAAATTGTCGGTCTCAACATGCTGCATATGCAGCAAAGGGTGCAGAACAAGCCTGATGTGGGAGGGGGGATGCTAGGAAACGCATATCCCCCCACTAGAGCACCGCCCCCTAACCAGTTTTTGCGGCAGAGCCCCTCGCCGTCAGCACCCTCACCTAGCATGGGAGGACCCAGCCCTATGGGTAAGTTTATAGAGAACTATTATTATAAGAAATTTTCTGCATAGATTTTTTAAAACATAAGTATAATAGTGATGATTGGATTAGGCATTAGAAGTAAGCGTATGGCTTCCTTAGGTACAGTCGGCCAATGAGTTGGGTATGCAGGGCAAAAACTTCTATGCCATAGATATGCAAGTTTGTATTTCACATTTAATAAGTGTAATATACTCACTATTTAGATATATAACTCACTTATCCATAACTGGTGTCGTAAGTCTTTACTATGACTTAGAAGTTTTTGCCCTGCATACCCAACTCATTTTCTGACTGTACTTACTTGTTGTCCTAGGTGAGCGAACGCGACGATCGCGATAAAAACACCTGTGTTTCATCGCCATCGTCACGTGTTTTGTATGAATCGTGTCGAGTTCGTCACTCACATAGATAACTCCTTAGCGGATTTTTTTTTTAAAGAAGAATGATTACGAAATTCAATCTTAAATTATTTAATTAAACACGTTATTTGGCCTTCAATCAATCAATGAGTCTGTTTTTTCAAATTTGGTTTACGAGGTGTTAGCATAATATGCTACGGAACATAGCATTAGTGCGTGATTTATGTAAATTTTGTCCCGAAATTGCAAGAAAAGGTATGTGTGTATTTATATATATTTAAGTTGTTTTAATGTTTATTACCTACTTGTATTTATTTTAATAATAATTTTGATTACTGTTTTACTTTACTTTTTGCTTTGTATGAATCTTATTTTAGAGTATTATTTGAAATTAAAACTGCGTTTCTGTACACGTATATATAATTACGCACCGGGCAATCCCGATTTTTTTAAAAATAACTATATTATTTGAAATAATTAATGGGTTTCATTACAGTAATTTTTTAAGCTTTTCTGTACTGGGTTTCCAAAATGCATGCATCCTACAATATATAGAATACATTTTTTTATAAACTTTTTTTATTTCAGGGCTAAATAGCGATAGATTAAAATGGCCTCGTCTAAGAAGGTACATGCCAGAGAGATTTAAAGATTTGCTGAGAACCGTTCCTGATGATAAACTTATAGCTATGTGGAAACAAATCGAATTTACAATTAATTTGTATACGCCTGTTAAGTTACCGAAATAAGTTATTATAAGGCGTGTCTATAGTTGTATCACTTACCCGAGCCGATCACCGTTCCGTATCTCTGAAGCGTATCATGATTGCTAATTAAAACGGTTCATGTGATACGCGATCATGATACGCCGCTCTGATACGACATGTGATGGGGCCCGACCCATGTCAAGACGGTTTTGTTTATTTATATTTAGTTTTTACAAAGGCGTCCAAAACTTTATTTTTGATACAGATACGGTGATCGGATCGTGCAAGTGATACGAATATAGACACGCGTAAAGATCTCAAAGATAAATGGCCTGGTTGAGTGTAACACTCCATGTACGAAATAATTATAAAAACATAATAGTGAAAAGTCACAAAAAGGATGAATCACACTAATATTAAAAATAAATAATAATAAATTATTTTTTTATTAGATCACACACACATTATAATTATCAAAATAAGAACATATTAATTAACACATATTATTAAAAATAACACAAATAGAATTAAATAAAATTAGCAATAAGAAAATATATACCAACAATAAATATAATAATAATATAAGCTTAAAGGAAGAAAAAAATGTCTAAAGTATAAAAATATAGTCTATTGTAGATTATCTGACGGAAAGTAAACTTTTTTTAAAACACTAGTAAAACTTTGCCCGACCCGAGAATCAAACTCGAACCACTAGACCATCGAGGAAATTTATATTCCTATATTTGACTACCGGGTGGCGGAGTGGGTAGTGTACCTGCCTGAGACGCCGAGGTCGCGGGTTCGATTCCCGTTTAAGACAAATCTTTATGTGCATGAACATGCAGGTTTGTTTTAGTCTGGGTGTGTCTATGTTTCATAAGTATGTATTTACAAAAAAAAGTATATAATTATGTATTAGTATCAGTTATTCTAGTACCCATAATACAAGCTCTGCTTAGTTTGGGACTAGATGGCGTTGTGAGTAAGTTGTGAGATATTTATTTATTATTATGTGTGATTGTTATTTGATTCTATCACGTACAACGGTCCCATAGGAGGACTAAGTGCGGATACCGCCCAGGAAACTAAACTAAACTATGTGTGATTGTTATTTTATTTGTGATATCTACCATTTAACTTCCGACTAAGACCCGTTGTCCTACGTGAGTGACCAACAAGACGGTTGCTATAGGAACAGAGGCGTGTGAATGGAAACGCATCGCGTCGCGTCGAACTTGTCGCTCACTTAGGACAACGCCTAAATAACAAACTTCACAGTCGAAAGTGACGATATGTTTATGATAAAGGTGCTGGTACCTTTAAAATTAAGAAAAATATAATGTAAAAAAAAAGATACATCCATACGCGCATTTAGAAATCAGATCTAAAAAAATGTGTAAATGTGTTTTTTCCTCGAATTTCGTATGTAGAATTAAATCAAAATTGTGAAAATTAATATGAGGCATCTTATACTTATGGCATTAATACTGTATTTTAATATTTAATAATGTCATTGTGATAGTACATTGTTAGTTTTGTATTTATACCTTTGATCTTTTTAAAATTTAATTGTGAATGTCATTATTTATTGACTATTTTATAACTAAATATGATATTGTTAAAAATATTTTATTCTGGTTAAACCAGTTTTATTTAAGTATAAATATGATTAAGCTTTTTAAAGTGCCATGTAAGTTTGTGATATTAAGGACATGTTCACAATTGTCAAATAAACGTTAATTACACAAACAAAATAAAGTGATAGCTGTGCTCGATATTATGTTTTAGTTGTGTAATTATATTCGGTCAAGTTATTATGTATCTCTTACTTGACGATTGTGAAACAGGCTCTGAATAATATTTTATTGCATTTAATAAATCAATCAAAGATGTTTATTTTTTTTATTTTCGCTGAAGGCCTATTACCTGCCGGCAATATAATTAGTATTTCTTATTTACTGCTTGGTTTATTTTTAAATTAGTAGTGCTTCTATGTAGCCTAAGTATTATTTTATTTTATTTAGAAGGTACAGAAACAAATAACAGATTAAACACTTCATATATAATTATGTTTTACATAAAAAAAAAAAACTATCTGACGCGCAATTATATCTGTACGTTACGAAGGGACGTTAAACAAAGGACAAAAGGAATTTAACAACTAAATTATAAGATAAAAATTTAGCAAATTAGGTACCTAAACTGAATTAGTATAACTATGAAGATTCTAAATTACACAATGATGATTTAAATCTATTGAGTACATCTTGTAAAATATATGTTTGAGAGCATATTAAATTATACTTTTTACACATTCTTATTATTTATGTAGTATACACAGGAAATATCAGCCAGTCTCTAATAGAAATAGAACAGATAATATCAGCAATTCAATCGTATTTACGATGGCGGCAGCGAAGTACGCTTGGTAAACAATCAACTTATTACTATAATTATAACTTTTTTCTTTTTTTACTATATATTTTAAAGTAAATTATGGCTTTAGCAATACTATTATAACCCTATGATTAGGGTTCAAAAATTAAGAATCCAGCAGGATTCGAACCAATAAGGTTGGCCTGACAGGTAATTCTACAAGTCAGCGGAAAGGTTGAGTAATTTCGAATCTAGCAGCTTACGAATATAATAGCTGAACTGGCAAAGCACTTGCGTTTTCCCTGAATATGCAGTTTCTAATCTTGCTGCTGCATCCTGTGAAAGTGTTTAGATTGTTATAGCACACCCTATATATACTAACATGTAAGTATTTGGTACAATTCTGTCGCTACTTATGTCAAATGAACATGTGATATTTATTTTAGCCTGCATATCGCCCTTATGGGTTTAAAGATCCTTATTCTCAATAAAAACATAGTCAATTACTTGAGAACAATGAATTTATATACAGTTAAGTTTTTAATTCGTCGTTTAGACATTAACGATTTACCCATCTAATGCATTCAAAATATATTAAATACCTAATTGACTATCTAAAATGTGTTGCGTTAGCTTATTTATATCTAAATGCATTAAATTAGTGTACATTTTTAACGTGTGAAGGCAATTTGTTGTATAGTTGAGATCCTTATCCTACTTATACCCTTTTGACAGGAGTGATGAGCAGTACAATGACGTCACCGATGTCGTCGCTGGGAGGGCTCGGCGCGTGCGGCAGCGTGGGCAGCCCCTCGCCCTCCAACCCCGCGCACCTCGCTCACCATGTCCCACCCCCGCAGAGGTTTGTATTCATTAGCTTTAAACAAAACAGAAGTTGCACGGACTTGATTTTATTAGTATCAGATTGTTAAAGTCAATTTAATACTATAATCCGTCGCCATTGACCATCACATGGTGCTCAGTCGCTTTGAGGACCTCTCTAGATTCATACATCATGGCCCATCTCTCGGGTTAATAATAGTTCTACTGCCAAGGCTATCAACTCTCTAAATAAATTAATAAAGTATACCCCGATATTGATTTATATTATGACAGAGTTGGGAACGTATGTCATGATATTAGGTTATACCTAAATGCATCCTACTATTATCAGAATTATTGAATATTAATTATTTGAATTGTTTCTGTGTGATAAATTTTGTATTACTTGTTAAACGTGTAATAGTTGTATGATAATTTAATAATTATACTTTTTTGTTTTGACATTGTATTGTACTTACCATATAAGCGATTTGGTTGTAAAACTGTAAGCTTGTATTGTTTTTCTGTTGAATAAATATAGTGTATACGGTAGACGTGGCCGGACCTAGACTATTAAACCAAAAGGAGTCATTGTCAGGCGCGCCCCGTTGCCAAATGTGGAAGAGCGCTGCTCTTGCACGACATATAAAGCTAGTTGTCAAATCTGAGATGTGTGATGTAACTTTTTACCCGCTTCCCGCGAGTATTGGCACACTTATTTGCATAGATATTTGCTTTCATAACCTCTCCATATTGATTAAATGCTCTTTGTCACTGCCAATGCGGATTGGCACTCGGGCTTAAAGCGCAATCTTGAGTTTCTGATATGGTCTGTCTCTTCACGTCAAGAATTCTGCGCTCCATAGCTCTTTGGCAAATCTTCAGTTTGGACTTTTGGATTTCCCTTTGGGACCATTACTTGTGACCTTATAAAAAACTCTACATATTTTATTTTCAGAGGCGTAGGCATGGGCATGGTGGCATCCCCATCGTCATCCCTTAACACCCCCGTGAGCGCGGGGGTAGCCTCTCCAGGGGGGGAGGAAGCTGCCTACAGGGAGAAGGTCCGCCAACTGTCTAAGTACATAGAACCGCTGAGGAGGATGGTGCATCGGATGGTCAGTGAAGGAGAGAGTGAGTATTATAACATAACATCACGCCTATATAGCACAGAAGGATGTGACAGAGATGAATTACACCTTTTATGCCACCATGTGTGGCCACCGCAAGAGGTTCTAAAACCATCTAGGTTTAAAATCTTTTATTTTCATAAAAGACTCAAAAGGTCAAGAGGTGTCAAATAACTTAGCATCGATCCCGGAGGCTAAAGAAAGCACACCCGGGTACGCGACCCCGGCCGTTCCGAGCTTCTGCTGTTTCAATCCCTGACCTTCCGAAACAGCAGTATCCTAAAACCCCTCCTCCTCTCCCCTCCACCATATCCCACCCCCGTTCCCAGTAGATGTTGGGCAGCAGCGCTCTCCTGCTTATTACTGCGCTCGCCAACCCGCATATGCCAAGCGTGGTGAGTATGGCAAAAACCACCACAATGAACCAAACTTTCAATTGGTGAGGCCTATGTCCTGCAGTGGACATCCCTCGGCTGATAATGATGACTCAAAAGCCACTTACATAAGAATATACAAATATCATTTTGTAAACTTATATATATAACCGCCACCAAAGAAAAAGTTTAATTATTATATTATAATATTATAAGTATACATGTATCAGTAGCGCCTATTCGACAGTTAAATGCCCAACTATATTGATAATTTTGAAAAATTTACTCAAGGTAGTTTTTAGTTAAGTGTTTTGATAGTCGAGACTTAAAACTGCCGAGTGAGCTAACATGCTTTATATCAGCGGGTAAATTGTTAAAAAGTTGTGCTCCTTCTTAGGTGATACTCTTTTTAGCGTAATTAGTGCGTATTTTTGTCAAAACAAGTAAACTTGGTCGACGAAGACTACGTTTGGAAATTTGAGACATTTTTGTATTTATTATTTTTTTTATACTACGTCCACAGCGAACGAACGTGTAGTCCACCTGATGGTAAGTTGAGTACAGCCCATTAACATCAACAATCCACAAGAGCAGATTATAGATGCGTCGCTGCAGCTGAGGAATAAGGTGTTATGCCTCATGTGCCAGTAATTTCAGGGTCTGATCTCACCACCAAACCTGAACACAGTAATGGAAGCACTACTATTTGGCGGCAGGTTAAAGGTGAGACGGTGGTGCTGCCGCCCTCGAGCTCATTCACAAGAGCTCTACCACCAGTAAAATCTACCTGTTACAATTCTAGAGTCGGTACATTTTCCCGACCCGGGCATTAAAACCTCTAGATAAGCAGTTGCATGCGCCAACCACTAGACGACTAGACCGAAACAGGCGCCTTAATTCTCCATCACAAAAAAATATGTGCTAATTTTATTTCTTTCTGACTTTACCTGTTTATCATTACCAGACGTGGAGAAGCTGACAAAGATGAAGAATCTCTTAGACATCCTGTCAAACCCGAACAAACGCATGCCTTTAGAGACACTTATCAAGTGCGAAGTCGTTCTAGAAAAACTGGACTTCAAGCGGAGTGAGGGCGTTGTGGTACCGAGTGCTGGCAAGGTAAGTTAATATCTATTACTATAACTAGCTGACCCGGCGAACTTCGTACCGCCTTAGCGTAAATTTGATGCACTACTTTATTTTGTATAGCTGACCTATCTTATGTATGCGTACCTATTCAATTTGAACTGGAATCTATAATATCCTCCATATAAAAATGAATACCTATTTCCCTGGTCTCGTCATACCTGAGAAGGACTTTACTAATTTTATTAAATAAAAAACAAAATATATATTTTCACAGCTTGCGGTTATGTCTGTGGTGTCATAGATCACCACAGAGTTTTTTGTTTTAAATTGCATGACGTTGACATTCGTAACGCGCTTTTTTTAAAATATGCAAAATTAAATGTATATTTTCCAATCTTTCTGAGAGATTTTCTTAATATTTTTAACACGCTTATATTAGCTTCACCTGTATGTTTGTTAGTTTGTTTGTTTGTATGTAACCGACTCCTTTGGACTCGATTTTGACCCACTTTAAACGGACAGATTTAATTCAAACTTTCTACACTTGTAAAGAATCAGCGACAATATAATAATTTCATAAATTTATCTCATTATCCTGATTAGGATCGCCAGGATTAAAAAAAAACTAAAACTAAAAAGTGAAAAATAAATATAGTTTAAAAAAACTAAAAAAACACGCTTTTAAAGCACATCAAACTAAAAAGTGAAAAATAATTCTTATTATAACCTGAAAATAATAATAAACGAAAAATACTAGTACTATTGTGAAAAAAGCGTGGGGCGCTCTGTGCCATATTTTTCGTCTATCGAGCGACCCACGCTTTTTTCACAATAGTACTAGTATTTTTCGTTTATTATTATTTTCAGGTTATAATAAGAATTATTTTTCACTTTTTAGTTTGATGTGCTTTAAAAGCGTGTTTTTTTAGTTTTTTTATTTTCCGTAAGAACCTTGTACAGAGTATTAGAAAAGTACAAAAGAAAATCAGCCAAATCGGTCAAGCCGTTTTCATGCTATGTCGTGACAACGGAAAACTGGTTTTATTTTTATATATATATAGATATTGTCCCAGAGTTGAGACTATTTCGTATCAGTTGTACAAAATCGAAGACCAAAATTAAATATCGTCACCAAATATTTCGTAAGTTCAGTAAGTGTCAATCGTAAACACGTGACTGAAACGGCAGCCATTCGCGGCTAAATTTGGGACCACACGGTCCGGGCCAGGTTAACTTCAACATACAAAAATATGACAAAAACGTGACAAAATCAATTTTACGCTCATATTCTAACGCTTTTGTAGAAATTTCTGGCGTATGTGAGTTTTAATATTATTAATACAGACACCAGATAAGTGGCATCCTTCAGAAAGAACAAGTACATAGTACACGAAACCGGTGAGCATGTATACCAGAGATGCATGAATGTTGAGTAAGCGAAGCGCATGGCGTTACATTGTCTTAGTGCAAAATTTTATCAAAATCGGTCCAGCCGTTTAGAAGATTAACCGATATAAGCAGTAAGATAAAATTATAAAAAACTATTTAAGGCATAGGTATCATGCAAATAACTATACCAGCTTAAACAACATTGTTATTTTGACATTAAATAAATAAATAAATATTTCACAACACACACAACGCCATCTAGTCCCAAACTAAGCAGAGCTTGTACTATGGGTACTAGAATAACTGATACTAAACATATATATATACTTTTCTTTTGTAAATACATACTTATTACACATAGAAACACCCAGACTAAGACAAACCCCCATGATCATGCACACAAAGATTTGTCTTAAGTGGGAATCGAACCCACGACCTCGGCGTCGCAGGCAGGTAGATACACTACCCACTCTGTACCCACTCCGCCATCCGGTCGTCATTAAAAACAGACACTTCAATTTAATTTATTGGTATTGATATTCTGTAATTAAAACTTTCACATTTCAGGAGCAAATCTTCAACCCATTACTAGAAGTGGTGAACAACTGCTTGCAATCTCCTCTTGCCAACCACACGCTCAAACGCACCTTCGGACCCACGCTCGACGCCCTCAGCGGACCTGAGATCAAGTGAGTTATACTTCTAGGGTAGAAGTACAAAAAATGTTCAGAATACAAGAATTCCTTCTGAACTACCACACTTTGGTAATCCAAAGCTTGCGTTTTAAACTACAACTAACGAAGGTCTCCTGTCTTAGTCAGTCATCATATTCTCGTCTATTTATTCGTGCTTGATAAGTAATTTTAAATTCAAATAATGTGTATTGTGTAATATGTATATTAAAATATACACGAAAACTTTCAGGAATCTGCCGCCACCCCAAAAAATGCCGAAAATGGAGGAACCAAAAATGGAGATACCAGATGTCTTGCAAGGAGAAATTGCGCGACTGGATTCCAGATTCAAGGTAACGCAAACATTTATCGCTGTCTGCAGAAATATCAGACTCAAATGTATAGTGTCTACTATTACTATTAGTCGCTAAAAAAAAAATAAGTGCCAATTATATTTTACATGAGGTTACAAACAGGTATAGATAAAATCCAAGATCTTAGCGGTAGTTAAGTTGCAGATGACTGCGCTGCACTTCATCAACCAATCGATGTGCACCGCACTTGTGTGTGGCCAATCACGGTATGCTTGTAATTATATAATTTGCGGCTAACTTCAAAACCGCCTAGATCGACCGAGACATAGATTGATTTTATTTTATATTTTTTTGACGAAAAATAAAGCAGATCTTAAGAGCTTTCTCAGCCCATAATTACTATTAGCTTTAACTCATCAATGTTTTGCAGGTATCCCTGGAGCCTATGTCGTGCGGCGGCGGCGGCGGTGCCATCATCCTCGTGGCCGCGTTGGACGAACCACGTCTTCCAAGTGTGGCCGGAGTACACGTGTCTATTCCCAGGGACTATCCGAAAAGACCGCCTCACAGACTAAAACCTAAAGTGAAGCATGCTCCTGACAGCTTCCTTGGCAAGCTGGATAAGGCGATCGATGCTAGAATTGCACGGTAAGTACGATTTTTCTATCGATTTGACAATAATTGCATTGACGTTATTGCATTGTACCTGCGATATATGCGAGCGCTTCTACGTCAGGTGTTATTTGTACCGATTTGCCTTTAAATGAGTTCATCGCAGAATTGGGATGTTAACTGTCAAATGATTCCATAGACAAACATGCTCATTTCGGTTTAGGCGCATTAGGGCTAATTCTTATTATGGCATCCGACTCGCTAATGGACTACTTCTGATTACTTCTCAAAGTGGTGTGACCAATCGACTATGGGATTGTTTATTGCTGCTGTGCTATCTATTCCGTGGCTTTGTCAAGATGAAAACTGCTGTATTGTCTGTAGAATAATATGAAAGTTTAATTTTAAGCCGGATATTTTCATAGTAAGCTGGGATGTCAAGAAAAAAGTTAGTAAACAAGTTCAAAAAACGTGATAATTCTATCAAAACAAAATTACATATTAGTGCATCCTTCATGTTTAAATAGAAAATCTCTTTTGTTTATTAAATCCCGCTTAAGTTCTATGTCTCTTATTACTAGATAATTGTCATACACAAACACTAGAAATTATTTACTATTTTATATTTGTGACACAAGGGTTTTGGCGATACAGTTTTTGGGAATGTTTATATAAGTACTAGCGACCCGCCCCGACTTCGCACTGGTACAATGCTGATACTAAATACACTACAGAAAAACTGTGAACGTTGTATATAAACACAGCGGCCCGCTCCGGATTCGCACGGGTATATAATAATAATATATTATAGCCTATGTCACTCACTGAAAAAATGATTAAAATCGATCCAGTAGTTTTGATTTATTCATTACTACCCGTGGCCCGCACACGTTAAATTAGGAGTAAAACAATTCCCCTTTCCCTATACCATGAAGATTTCCTGCTATCTTTGGAATATTCATACACAACATTTTTACTTATTTACTTTTTACATTTCTCAGCTCTATTTTTATCCCGAAGCTGACGAGTCGAGCCTCACGCTCTATTGACGATTCTCTGTCCCTCTGAACAGGCTCGCTCCCGCGCCGCCCCGACCGGCCGCAAACTCTACGTCCCGCAATTTTTAAATCTGTAATATCTTCGAAAATATTCATTTAAATCACATGCTGTAAAGGGCAATTTTGATCTACATGAAATGCACAACGTATCTAATGTATTTAATTGGATAAGTAATGATACTGTATCGTTTAAAATAGCTTGGTAAATAACCCATATTTTTTTTGTAATATGTAAAAGATAAAAATGGTTACTGTGGGTTATCTTTAGGAGATAAACATATGCTGTCGCGGACTTTTTTATTCATCTTTTCAAGATATACAATTACGTAGTACATAAATTTGATCTATCTCGTAAGGTTTAGCCAGCGTTTGCAATGTAAGCGCAGAAAAATATGTTTGTTACGACATCACATTACAAATCTTTAAATTTCTCGGCTTTTCTCTACTATAATATGCATGTATTATACATAAAAACATTCCTCTTGAATCACTCTATTCATTAAAAAAAACCGCATCAAAATCCGTTGCGTAGTTTTAAAGATTTAAGCGCACATAGGGATATAGGGACAGAAAAGGCGACTTTGTTTTATACTATGTAGTGATACATAAAAACCTTCCTCTTGAATCACTCTATTCATTAAAAAAAACCGCATCAAAATCCGTTGCGTAGTTTTAAAGATTTAAGCGCACATAGGGACAGAAAAGGCGACTTTGTTTTATACTATGTAGTGATAAGTAACATGTTTATTCATTCATGTGAGATCAATGACATTATTTTAAAAATAAATCAACATTAAATGAATCAATGTATAAGTACTTCTTGTAATTACTTTAGTCTGGTTTAAATCCTTGGCTTGTTATATTTTTTTGCCATTTGAACAAATATGGCAGTTGTTACAGGTAGTCTAAGTTCAGAAAGTCTTACAAAGAGTATTGTAGTACCCCGTACTAAGTCCAAAAAGTCTGATGGCAGTCGCTCCCCATAAAATACTGATACTCTGCTACTAAAAGCCGACTCCAATGTAATTGTGAAAAGCCTCAGAAGATATAATAATATTGTAGGAAAATTTGTTGTTTCTAAGATTTTATTCAAAAGAAGAATGGTGTCGAGCAATTTGCCATAAATAAAAGAAGGACGTTGTAATTAACTCGGTTTATTACAACTTATTTTAATTTACGTACAATGGATTGATATATTTTCGTGAGCTCGACCTTTCTAGAAGAAAGTGGTATTAAAAGGAAGAAAGAGCTTTATATAATAAGAATTGACACTGTGACAGTTATCAAGCATCTGTCAAAGTGACTTAAGGGACTGGCCTTTTGGCCTATTACGTTTAGAAGAGCGTTGACACAGGCAATCTGAATGGCGTGAGTGGCGCCAACAAATGGTTATCGGGTTTTGGCGCTTTAATTTATAATTCAGTTTTCGTACTGGTATAAGATACTTACACGAGCTTAGTTTTTTAAACTTGCATGGTTATTTGCAGGTTACCGAAGCAGTGTTCGCTCGGACAAGTGCTGGACGCGTTCGAGATGAGCGTGCGCCAGGCCAGCGCGCCCGCGCCGCTCACCTACACGCCCGTGCCTGCCCTCGGCATCTAGCGCTAGCGGACACGGCGAGAGAAACAGTACTGCTGCAAGCGTCAGACAAACCTTGGAACACAGACAAATGGAAGTAACAGCTGTGTTTTATTTCCAAGTATGAATTGTGTCATTTTTATATTTGTTCAGACTACATATTTTTGACGGATAGAATAGTGAAACTGGTTATTATAATCTCAATCAAGCTCTGGATTGCACCGCTTCACCTCTAAGCTACGGTCTCACCTTGCCAGAACAATAAATTTCTCAACGTATGTCGTCATTACGTGACTCCTGCCGGTCCCAAAAAAAAATCAACTGTTTCTTAGTATTATTTGCTAAGCATAGCAAAATGCTATAAATCAGTAGACTACACTGGTCCCGAAGAACAATCCAGTGTTTTTGCTCAATAAAACAATGAAGAAAATTAAAAAATACCCATACATTTTTTATAAACAATAAACTGTTTCTCTTATTGGAATAAAAATAATTATAAATTCCAATTTATTACGCGTTCGCGATAACGAAAATTAAATGTCCTTTATTAGCATATTGTATGTGTAAAAAATATTTTTAAAACTTTTAATTTTAACTTTTCTTTTCCTTTGACAAGACATTGATTTAAGCTACATATTAGCAAAAAAAAATACAGCCATCCATTATTCAATGAGGGTTTTCTCAAATTTACTGCACTATACCTTGTCCATTTGATTATTTACTTTTTAAAAGCTCACTATGAATTACCAGTTTCTTTTCGAAATAATATCCTACAGTAATGCCTGTACTTTATTGACGACCAATAATTTTTAGTCATGACCGTGTCATAAAAAAAATTACAGACTGTAAATCAGGCCTTGAAATAATTTGACTTTATTTATGTATTGTGTCTGTACATTCAAAAAGAAAGGAAAATAAATAAAAATAGTATCATGTGTCAATAAGTAATTAATTGAGAAGGATTAATTCGAAATCTTAGAATTTAAGATGAAACAAGTAAAAGTATTATTAAATATTATGTACTTCAATGATTAACCAGACTCTTCTTTAAAAAACCTTATAAACGAATAATTCAAATAAAAATCAAAATATTTTTGTACATCTTAATCTAAATAAAGTTCTTCTTAAATGAGATAGATTATTATTCCAAATCGAATCGATAACGTGTAATGGCATCACTGATTTTGAAATGTCGAAAAGAAAATAAACGATTGGACAAGGTATATTTGTTGTCACTTCGGCAAGAGGTAACACCAATAATGTGCGCTGCATGAATGAAATACTGTGCTGCCTCGTAGTGGGTGTTATTTTAGAAAACTCTTATTACGTATTTTCTTAACAACTGTTTTTTCCCTTTTAAAAAGATTACTTGTAATTTTCTAATATTTTTTGATAAGCCCCTCTGTGTTGTTAGAAAGTTTACATCTGTGGTGTAATGGCCATGCTTTTACCAGCCAAGCCGTATCCATAGCGCCACGTCCGCTTTATTCGTCAATGTAATGTATGAACAGATTCTACAGTTTTAAGACAATATTATGTAAACAAGATTCCAAGATGAAATTGTGCCTTATGATTTTGTAAATAAAGTTCAAAATACATAGTCGCATGAATATACTGTAATAGATAAATATTTGTACAAATCAAGACGACATTGAAATACGTTAAAGGGTCCTCTATTTTTAAATACTTTTTGCTATAGTAATGTTATTATATATCTGTGATAATGAGAAAGAATCTGCTTTTAAAACTTTTTTTTGTTATACCTTTCAGTTAATTTTCTTAGCTATTTCTAATACACTAGAAACCTCTTAAATTTGTTAAAGTTAAACTGTTCTGCGTCAGTTTTAGGCTTATTCGGGGTTTTCCGAATAAGCTATCAACTGCTGCATTAAACATAATAGTTATTTATTTATGCATGTATTTTAAAGATCTCTATGTTGTAAGTAGATTGTGTACCTTGAAAAAAATTTTACTAAATAGTACATTGAATGTTGTATACCTTCATTGCCCTAGATGTGGGTATCTATCATATAAATTGGTTATTTAATAGGGTAGAACACTGAAAACTTAGTCACCAGATGTCGCTTAGATTATGAATCGAAATGAATTCTCTGATCGGTCGATAACCCTTTAAATTTAACAGTAATCTTTTCCATTGCGGCAATGTAAAAGGCGGCTGACCAGACATTGCACTAAATTGTATGCCTCAAAGTTTTTCTAAAACTTAAAATGAATTATTTGTTTGATACCATACACTGACAGTTTTTATGAATTTTAAGTATCCAATGTTACTGAATTTTATAAAATACCATTTATACTTGAATGAGGTCCCTTTTGATGCAGTTTGTGTCGTAATGTAAGTGTAAGTCGAAACAAGCAATAATTTACTGTTTGTAATTTTAAAATAAAATTTAATTTTATCGTAATCTTTGTTTTTGTTCCTACCTGCGAAGTTTGTTTAATGTATACCAGTGCTGCCCTCTGTACACGAGTGCGCCGATTACTGCTATACAATGGCGCCAGCCGTAAAATCGAAGTTGGCTATCGCCCATACATTTGAACGTATGTGTACACTTATATCATGTCTGCTCCGAGCTTTGCATAATTAAATTAAAACTAAGACGTTGTCCTACGTGAGCGAAGCGATGCAGCACATGCCAACGCCTCAGTTGCCATAGCAACCGTCGTGTGTCATCGCGCGAAATGTATGGACCGCGTCGCGTCGCACTTTTCGCTCAGCTAGGACAGCGGGTAAGGCAATTATAAAGGCACAACTTGATAATAGTGATATATTTCCATAAATCTACAGTGAGAATTGGTACAGTTGAGTATTCGGGCGCGGGCGCGAGCACGAGGCGTCCTTGCGCGTGCTGCCGCAGCACGACCAGTGGCGCGTGCCCGGCCAGCCCGCGTGGCCGTGCCCGCAGCCTGCAACAGCGAGTCTTGCTTGAAACGGACATGTAGAACTTAGTGAATGTTCATTTTGATTAGTTGGAGTATCCTTAGCTTCTGAGCCGTGAATAAAAAGTAGCCTATCTAAATATTAATTCCTTCAAATATCCTTCTCCAAAATTGTAATTATTAGATTTTTTAGTATCGTTAATCTACCATAATTATTTATTTATTTATTTAAAAACTTTATGCACAGAAATGGTACATGGGCGGACTTAATGCAGTAGGCATTATCTACCAGTCTATTCACTTATATCTATTTGTGAATTTGACATTTTGAAAGCTCGATTTTTGTACAGAGTATAATATAATTTATTTTCTCCAAACTAATTTTTATCAGATTGGTTTAGTGGTTTGACTGTGAAAGCGTTATAAAGTTACTTATACATTTATTTGTAATATTAGCAATAGTAGTCGTTTTACCTTGATACCCATGAGGCATCCGAGCGCCGCAGCCGCACGTTTGATCCCGTTTGCCGCCCGAAGAACAGAACGTGCAGCAATGATACGTCCCCCAGTGAGATAGACCGGCGCGCGCGCAACATGCAAATGGACTGCCCTGTGAAAAAAAAAAAATCTATGTATAGTGAGTATGTATTTACAAAAGATAAGGTATATAATTATGTATAATTATTAGTTATTCTAATACCCATAGTACAAGCTCTGCTAAGTTTGGGTCAAGATGACGTTGTGTGATATTTATTTACTTAATTACTTTTACAGCATATAAGATAAACACAATCACCCCCAATTTAAACGTAGCCAAATATTGCTCAAGATATCAATCTGTGTAAGTATTTAATAGATTGCCATCAAACTTAAAGAATATAGTTTATAAAACATCATTATTTAAATCTAAGCATAAGATTTTGTTACTAGAAAAATGCTTGTACTCCTTGTCAGATTTGGATTCAAACGATAAATAAGTAATATAAAAATACAATGTAATTTTTTAACTATCATTTTCAACATTTTTTATTAATTTATTAACATTTTTTATTTATTAATTTTATATTATTTATTATTACTTGACATTGAATTATTTATCATTTGACTTAAATTTTACATGTATCATCTTTAATTAAATTATTGCTAGTGCTAGTGTAGGTACATAGTATAAGAAATTCATCAGTGTAATATAAGTTATGATTTTCAGACACAATGTAAATTGTTATTGAAATAAATAAATGAAATGAAATGATAGAGCTACAGTGTTATAGGAACTATGACGATGTAAGTAGTCCTACCTTGATCGGATTGTTATTAATAGTAATTGCCAGAAGATATGCTCCAGGTGACCGTGGTGTAACGGCCAAAGTGTGGGTGCCGTCTGCTCGGCAGCTTACTCGAGCTGAGCTGGGACGGGCGCTTGAATCACGGCGACGGAAGTAACCAGCCACCTAGGGTACGATACAAACAAAAAATAATCATAAAAACCGGCCAAGTGCGTGTCGGGCCACGCGCAGTAGGGTTCCGTAGCTAGTCGTAACAACATATTTCGACTTAAAAGGGATTTACTATCTGTATTAAACAAGTAACATCTTCATACAAGTCATTACTTTCAAAGGTTTTTGTAATTTGCACGAATTATTCTAAGTAACTGCATTTTACACTTTGGACCCCTATTCCTCTTGAACTAATGAAGTGAACTTATCCGCTATAGTTTTCCTTTAAAGTTCATTACATGTACTACCGACAAAATTTTTTTCAGATTTTGGGATCCAGTAGTTTAGCTTTTAGAGGGGGGGGGGACGCTCTACTCGAACAAAAATTTGCTCTTTAAAGTTAATTATCTCGCAAACGGATCTCTAAATCAAAAAACTGTCTTAGCAACCCCTGAACGTTTTTAAAAGTCCTATCTAACAATACCCCACACTATGGGGTTGGCGACAAAAAAAAAAACATCCCTACTTTACATGTAGGGGAGCTACCAGAAAAAAAATAATTCCAAATTTTATTCTACGACTTTCTTTGTATAGTTAACATACATGTTTAAATTTGGTTCAAGAATGGTCGAGTATTATTCGTTCTTTTGGAATTAAAAAAAAGTAGGTATTTTAAATCTTCTATTCACTGTTCAGTCGGCGATCGTTTGTGACTTTCATGTAGGGTTTCATGCTTACCTGTTCTCCTCCGCACCAGATCCTCTCCCCGCCACTGTCTCGTAGTTCCAGGGTAACTTCGTGTTCTACGTCCACTCGCAGATCTTGGAGACCTGACAAATACAAAAGTTTAATAATCTCGTGCTTGAGCAACTAGGTACAGTAAGTGCTGGGCTCGGGCCTTTTTTAATTATGAAAAGAGCTAGGCTAAGTCAACCACGTTGGCTAAGTGCGGGTCGGTAGACTTAACTCACCCTCAAGTACATAGCGTTCGGATTTGTTATACAAATAAGTCGCAGGCAAAATCTACTAGTGTAAACTTTCAAATTGAGGGTTCCGTGCACAAAAATCTTAGGTCTATCGTTCCGTCAGCCAAATGAAATCATCACATACCATCAGTATTCAAAACACACATCTCAGGATCAGTAGCCTGGGCCAGCAATCTTCCAAATATCGTCGGGTCCTGCGTCGAGGGGGCCCTGGGGGCGAATCGTAGCTCCAGCCTCGGGGCTTCGGTCAAGGGCTGCAGTTCTGTCACGCGTTCTAGACGGCGGAGGACTGGGCCGCTAAGGGAGAGGAGCTCGTCTTCTTTGCCTTCTGAGAGGAGCTACAAAAAATGGATCGATGGATTTGTTAAGAAAGACTAAATTAATAGACAAAGTGAGTTGGAAGGAAGCCAAGCAAATAGAATGGTTTCCTTACTTGGAAATGAAAGTATTATAATGATGTACAGTTTCTGGCGGCTTACCTCCTCAGCAAACTTTACAGCAGCAGCAGCCTGCCTTGCCCTCTCATCCAATGCCCTCGTATTATGCTCCAACCTGGTTCTATGCACTTCTCTAGCCCGTGCAGCAGCGGTAGTTAGAGCACGAGTATGACCGTCCACTGCACGTCGGTATTGGATTGCCCAGTCACGGACTTGGCTCTCAACGAGAGATGCTTGACACTGAGGATAAAAATCATTTTCACCACACCAGCACGAAAAAAATCGTTTGCTTACCAGAATTCAGTGAGTAAAAACCGTTTTTACTCACTAGTGAAGCAAAGTGATTCAAATTTCGAAACAAAATCCTTCTAATGAATAGCCACCATGTAGGTTAGTAATAAACATTGACATCAATTTTATTAAATAACTACATACGATACGTTTTAATTAATTTAAATAATATAAATACGCGCTTATTTAGTATTTTTATTGTTTTTATATTCGTGATTGACCATTAAATTAATTAAAATCAGGTATTTAATATTAGACTCTATATATAAATGTTAAGGAAAGAATTGCCGAACGCACGATTTAAAAAAAAAAGTCTGTGTCTGTGTCAGTTATTTTTTTTAACAAAAAAATAGTGAATCCAGTGATGAAGAACTTTGTGGAACTCCAAAAGAGTGGCGACAACTTGCTTTCAACACAGAAGTTAGCTTTTTTACCAGAAAAATCACGTGATAAGTACACACTACTTACACACAGTACTTACAAAAAATCCTAAAACGCATTCTGAATTGGTGATTGAATTACTGTCGTATTTCATGGCATTATTCCAGGTTAAGCAATCAAGTACGAGTTTATTTAAATCTTAATATTTTCTCAGTGGCAGAGGTGAAAAGTTTTGTATGTAACGCGTAAGAAAAATTTAATTTCCAGTTCGTGACCTCTTAAAATCTTTCGCTTGCGAAGTAGTCTTTATTAGAATCACTCGCTACGCTCGTGATTCAATTTAAGTCTACTTCGCAAGCTCAAGATTTAAAATTGGCACTCACAACAGAAATATAAACTTTTTCTCACTTGTACCATAAATAACTATTGTTACGACAAAGGTCGGCAGTTGGAAAACTTATTTCGCTTGTTATCATTACAACTGTCAAATTTGAACTGGCAGAGTACTGCAGTAGTGCATCAAAACAAGGTACAGCTGCGTATCCTAATGGAAAGTCAACCTTTTATCCTTATATACTGGTAAAGTCATAAATACTCACGTCAGTCTCATAAGCCTTGGCGCTGATGTTCCTGGCAGCACGCTCCACGTTCTCGGGCACGCACTTGGCGCGCTCGCACGCATCGGCTAGGACGCGCGCACGCTCGGCTGCAGCGCGTGACGCGTTGGCTAACGCGTGTCCGGAGTGAGAGATTATGCAGCAGTCGCGGCATACCACCTGGGGTGGAGAAACGTCGTCGTAGCTCGGTAAAACCTTACTTAGAAATCTATTTAATCACTTATTTAATGGTGCCAAGACTTATTTAAATTGTTACATATCCGGTAGTCTCATGATTTTCGCTATTCAGTCAATAAACTGTATTTTTTTCAAAGACCCTAAAGTGCATTTCCTCCTAAGTTTAGGTTCCTGAAATATGATTAATCCTCAAAGAGATTGCAGATAGATCTTTAGCCAATTTTCGCTGGACCTAGTCGTCCATGATTACCAGGGTGCGGGAGTCGGGAAACTGGTTGCATTACTTCTATGGATTTGTGTGTGGTTCTCTCAGCAAAAAGTAAAAGAGGGTGTGTAAGGTGTAAAACAATAATTCAAGAACATACCTGCTGACAAGTAGCGCAGTAGACGCTGAGTTCGGCCTTGGGATGTTGGCTGCAATACTTTACAGGAGTAGGGTCCAACGGCAGTAGGGAATGCCTTGCCGTTGATGATTGTCGGCCGTGGTTCTCTTCACAAGTGGTACAGATGCTCACCAGACATTGGTTGCAGCGACTTTCCGCCTGGAAGAGAAGACATGAGATTTAAAAACCAATGAGCAAAACTGTGCTTGCATTATTACATTTACTTATTACTACCTCAAGGAAGAGGAATCAGGCTATGTATAAAGTAACAGCAGCGATAGCCGAGTGGGAGACCGTAGGACTGCGAAGTCAAAGATCTCGGGTTCGAACACTTCGAACCTACGGCACACACCTCTGTCAATAAATCGTTAAGATTCGTCTTTTCGAAGATATGTGTGTAAAAAATTATCATCTAAATTATCGCTTGGTGAAGGAAAATATCGTGAGGAAAGCTGCATGCCTGAGAGTGTTTAAAAAGTACTCGAGGTCGTGTAAAGTCTACCTATCCGCACTTGGCCAGCGTAGTGGACTATGGCCTAATCCTTCTATCATAAAAAGAGGCCCGTGCCCAGCAATGGGACATGTAATAAATACACGACTGCTATTATTATAAAGTAGAATAAATCTTACGATAAAAAGTCCGACGCATGAACAGTAGTAGTAGCATCTAAATATAATCCGTACTATACGTATAATGTTCAATTACCCAGCTCGCGATCTCGATTCACATCTGATGTCTGAACAAGAACAAGCAATAAATATGCAGATGAAGCGATCCCGCCATCTGGTGCTCACGGAAGTAATCTTGAATCAACATTTCAATCAGAATCGGATCACAATCTGAATGTGCACCTAACCAGCTAACAACCCGGGTATAGTTCACGTCTAGTTGATTAACGTAAAGATAAACAGAGATATAGAGCGGTATATTGTAAATATCACGACAGTGGCCCCTACTTATAACATCATAACATAACATCACTCCTATATTAGCGAGAAGGGTTTGGCAGAGGTGTTTAACACCCGTATTTCACCTGTTTTGCTATCCTGCCCATATTACGAGTATGCCAAAGTTTGTAAGGATGTGTCGATGTCAAATTGTTTGTTACTCTTTTTTAAAATAAGTCTATAATATTTTGTTTAACTCGGTTAATAAAGAACAATAGATTAATGACAGCTGGGCATTGTTCTTGCTGTCAAACTCTCTCTCTGGGACAAAAAAAAATATCTAAGGCATCATCAACAGGTATTCGAGTAGTCAAAGAGATTGGAGATAATTAAGTCTTTCACAAGTTTGTTGTAGTAGCGATGTTAGAGCAAAGAGCCCAAGAACTTTGTGAACAAACGACAAAGATATTTCAGAAAAGTATTTTTATCACCGCGATATTAATAATTATTGTGAACTTGTAAGCCTGTTACAACTGAAACTATCATTTCATGTTTTGCGTAAAATTATAATTAGTTGAATGGGTGCAATATAGAGACAGTCTTCTTGTCGAATCAATAACTATTGTAATTAACAACCAGCCGTTTGCATTCAACAAGATGGAAAATTTTGACCATAGACCTATAGAGACAGTAAAAATAGATTCTCACAGTTATGTGGTAAATCAACCATTGCTTCTATATTCGATAGGTACATCCTTTGTCTCCCTCCACATTACATCAAATCAAATGAAACGCATCGAGTCTCCCAAATCCCTACAGTTACAGAAATTCTTCAGCTGAAATGTACTGAAACATAACTAATAGTAAGTAATGAGTCAAAATCACACGTTAGTGGCGTCCATCGCACGGCTCAATTATTTCACGTGTGACTTAAATAATGGGGATTTGGAACGAACGCATTTGGTATGCAGTCACTCGCATATTGTGGTTTCTAGAGAGTTTGGTAAGTTTCTAATAATAATTTGTTTAAGAAAAAAATAGCCA
This sequence comes from Hypena proboscidalis, assembly GCA_905147285.1. Lineage (NCBI taxonomy): Eukaryota > Metazoa > Arthropoda > Insecta > Lepidoptera > Erebidae > Hypena > Hypena proboscidalis. Next base: position 21,485,419 of record LR990130.1, read on the forward strand.
CAATGTATATTACCAGTAGGACGTGACTGGGGTGTTTAACACCACACTTAACCTATCATGTTTTGGTCCCATGGGGCAAGGGATGAGCCATTGAGATATTCTCCGTATTAGATACTGCTAAGAGGTACTTTCTACGTAGGTGTAGTATAAAGTAAATTTACACCTGAACCAAACCTAGAGCCCTACCTTATTATCACTGCTGCACAAGTCACACAGCACATTAACGCCGTCACTGTCCTGGGCTGCAGTCATCTTCCTGAGCAGCACATAGTTGAGAGGCAAAGCTGATATTCCACCCATAGGCAGCTGCGTCTCGTGCCCGCAAGTCGGGCACAGGAGAAACTGGACGCTTTTGCCTGATATCTAGAAAAAAGAGAGTTAAAAATAACAAAAAAAAAAAAGGAGAAAACATTATGATAAAGGTCTGCTGTCGGATAATTTATTAATAGGCATATTAGATCCAGTGTAAAAAAGTACGAAGTATCCGCAAGCGCTTTGTGCTTACCTTCCTAGAAAATATCCCATGTTTATGTTGTTTCTGTTCCCACGAGCCTTCAGACCCTGAATGCCGTATGTCGCTCTCGTAGCCTGACCCTGCCGACCCTGCGCCAGACTCCGACCGAGAACCACCCGGGTCTAGCTGGATGGAACCTGTTGACAATAATGAATTGAGGATAAGCACTGCAGTACTTATTTATTATGATGCGTCGTACACAATTTACAATCCGCAATGTTTTTAGAAAGAGGCTTGAACGATGAAGATGTCGGTGCAATTTTTGGAGCTCAGTGAGCTAAATTTAGTATCAGGCGTCCTTTGAGACCGCCTATCTCTTCGGTGTATGAATAACACTAAATACCAATAATGTTCTTTGATAGCTCACAGCAACAACAAACCATCCAAAATCCAAGAAACCATTAACAACAAGTGTTTATTCATTACTCTTTATTCCTCTATGCAATTAGCGTTTTATTTGTACACAATCACTTTTTCCCTGACACAGGATTACGTAAACATTACAAGTACGAATGAATCATGAGCTTTTGGCATCGTGCTGCTGTATGTATGTACTGCCGGAAGAAATACACTGTTTGGCATTGAGAACGTGATTCATAGGTTAATTATACACTAGTTGTGAAAAGATATTGTGTATTATATGAGTCGATGAACTAGCCAGGGATGGATTCCAAAAATATTGCAATAATATTTATTTATTTATTTTCAAACTTTATGCAGAAAATTGGTACCAGTAAAGTACCAGTCAACGTTTGGGTGATGCAGGGACGACAGAGTAGAATATGGACTTCTTTAGGTAAAGTTGCCACAAATAGATTACTTATTGATATGATTTGAACTTGAATTAACGCGATTAATTTTTTAACCGACTTCTAAAAAAGGAGTAGGTTCTCAATTCGATTCGTATATATGTTGCTTTTTTTTTTTTTTTTTTATGTTTGTTCACGGATATCTCCGTCGTTTATGAACTGATTTTGATGATTCTTTTTTTGTTGGACAGGAGATGATTCCAAAAGGGTCCCATCGTCAGCATGTCGTGATCTGATGATGGGATCTCAGAGAAATCGAGGGCAACCCTCGAATTTTATAGGCACATGTAATGTTTTTAGTGTGTTTTTCAAAGCTGCACTAGTATTTACGTATTTTTATGTGGATGAGTTGATGATGGAAGGTCAACTCCTCAATGGTTAGGAGTTAAAGGATAATTCTTTCACTACTGTACACATATTCAGACTGCTAGTTATGATGTCAAGTGAGCTGTTGGAACGGAGATATTTCAAAGGTGGTCCCATTGTCAGCATGTCATGATCTGATGATGGGATCCCAGAGAAATCGGGGGCAACCCTCATATTTTATTAATCGAGGCCAGGATTTACGCTTGGTCGCAATAATTTTATGTGGTTGAGCTGATGATGGAAGGTCAACTCCTCAATAGTTAGGAGTTAAAGGTTAATTCTTTCACTACTGTACGCGTATTCCTACTGCTAGTTATTGTGTCAAATGAGCTGATGATGGAAGGTCGTGACCCTCAATAGTCAGGCGAAAGGATTTAATTCTTGTCTATTATTAATAAGTTTTCCGTCTCAAGTAACCGTCGTCTCCTCATTCGAGAAACATTCTTGCTCGGTCTACCCATCACTTAAAATCGTAAAATAAAATAATTTTTAACAAAAAAAAAAACCGACTTCAAAAAGTAGGTAAACTAAAAAGCAAAAAATAAATTTACTTTGCACAAAATAATACGTTTTTTCATTTAGTTAAATAGAAATTATTAAATATTTATTTTATAATTCTGAAGTCGGTGCCAAGTAAACAATTAATAACTGTATAGATAATATCAATCGTTCTAACAACTTTTTTCTGACTGAATATTAGTTATATTTCTGTGGTAAGTACCAATACTGGGCGACCGCGCACTAGAACACCTACGCCTCCCTTTTTGTGTGAACTGTAATTTGATATTGTAGAAAGGTTGTTTTTACTTGGCACCGACTTCAGAATTATAAAATAAATATTTAATAATTTCTATTTAACTAAATGAAAAAACGTATTATTTTGTGCGAAGTAAATTTATTTTTTGCTTTTTAGTTTACCTACTTTTTGAAGTCGGTTTTTACCTTTCGGTGCTTGACGTTTCGACAAGGTTGCACTATGTCATGGTCGCAAGCAGACTGATTCAGCAGCGCCCCGGCTCCGTTCGTGAGATTGATGATTTTTTGAAAACCACCCTCACTTTTGTTGGTTTTTAATGTTTCATATCAATAAATATGCTACGCGAAAGTTTAATAGTTATGTTATATAAATAAATCCATATCTTGCCTATTTAAAGTATGCAAAATTTTCGTGACATTTTATAGTCAAAAGTAAAAAGACTTGGTTTAAAGTTAAACTAATAATATTAATATGCAAATTCAGCTCTAAAGATCCTGATTCTGATATGGTCACCAAACCCGAAGTGCAATGTGAGGAAAGCGTAAGGCGCTTTGCAGACGCAACAACTTTTCCGTCAACTCTCAAACTTTTTATAGGAGAATTTAAATATTTGTCAGTCGCTGCAACTGACAACTGAAACTGTTTCTTTCAAAAACCTGATAGGCGGCAACTAAAGCTGCGTCTGTACAGCGCCAAACATGGCCTAGCTCTCGATCACGCACGAGCTTGATTAAAATTATTAATCACTAGCTTCCGCCTGCGGCTCCGCCTGCGGCTCCGCCCGCGTGGTATGTCAATTAAAAGTAGCCTATATGTTAATCCAGACTATAAGCTACATGTGTGCAAAATTTCATCGAAATCGACCCGGTAGTTTTGGCGTGAAAGAGTAACAAACATCCATACATCCATACTCACAAACTTTCGCATTTATAATATTAGTAAGGATATATCTACCACAAATGGCTGCATAAAAAGAAATAACTTTAAGATAAAAGTCACTATGATATGATCCAGCTCTTTTTGATTAAGGTTAACTAAACTTCAAAAAGTTAATTTATAACAAGTTGCATATGAGCCGCAACTTTGATTTACTCACTGACTTATAAGCCTAATTCACCAAACTTTGTAAACCGCGGTTTTCTTAAACCCGTATTTCGATCTCTTTCGCTCGTTCAGAGTGGGGTATCGCAGAATACCAGCGCTTAGCGGGGTCTTTCAGCAATGCAAGCGCTGTAAATCATAACGCTGAGCGATATCCAGATTCCTGCACGGATACTCGTGATGGATGTAATTTTGACTTTGCTATTTATTATAATTGTTTATTTTTATTTAAATTTTCTATTCTTCACTTTTTCAAGATCAAAAGCAAAATCTGTGCTAGAATTAAATTATTTTCTTTCTTTCTTTCTTCTTCTTTTTCTCATTCAATGGAACATCAATGGAAAATTGAACGGGTCAGAAAAATCGGTAACCGTAGTTTAACAATAAACGTCGCGTCGACTTAACACGTTGGTAAAATCGGGGCTAAGAAAAGATTCCATGAAAGATAACACAAATAAACAGCTGAAAATCTGGATGCACATCTGCTTAATTTCTTATTGTTATGTTTATAAACCAATAACTGTATTAAAGAGGATTTCTCATTGCAATGAATGGACTTCCTCTTGAAACTTGTTTTTATTGATGAGTCATTGTATTGATGTAATATGTATTTTATTCAGTTCGATATAATACCTACATTATCGAAGTTGTTTGATGTTCAGTATGTATCGTGGGTAAACTCACAGGCTCAAAATTGATAATGATAGTCAAGATATGTAGGAAAAGCATAACATAACATAACCTCACGCCTATATTACCCAGGGGTGTTGCAGAGGCAGTACCGGATTAGGCCAGCGCGGGGCCTGCTTTGATTTTCAACATCTGTTTTCAGCAGATCAGCGCCCTGCCCAAATTCATTGCCTAGGTTGTTTTCCAAATCGTCTTTGTAAGCACTGACCATTACTGAGGTTTTTTACAAAATATTTTTTTTTTTTATACGACGCCCACAGCGAACGAACGTGTAGTCCACCTGATGGTAAGTGGAGTACAGCCCATGGACATCAACAATCCACAAAAGCAGATTATAGATGCGTCGCTGCAGCTAAGGACTACGGTGTTATGCCTCATGTGCCAGTAATTTCAGGGCCTGATCTCACCTCCAAACCGGAACACAGTAATGGAAGCACTACTATTTGGCGGCAGGTTAAAGGTGAGACGGTGGTGCTGCCACCCTCAAGCTCATTCACAAGAGCTCTACCACCAGTAAATATTTATATTATGTTGTAAGTATTTTTAGCTGCCGAAATGCTCCAAAACCACTAGTATTTGTATGATATATGCATTCATATGCCTTTTAGGCTTCCAAGATATTTAAGCTCCTATTTAAATTTAATTATTTTACAGTCAGACAAGCGTTGAAGCGCGAGGCCCTCCAAGTCGCGGGGCCCGTAGCATTTGCTACTATTGCTATATGGCTAATCCGGCACTGGGCAGAGGTGGAAAACACTCACACTTCACCTGTATGTTTAGATCCTATGGGATAGGGGGTGACACTATCGCCACGAAACGCTGGCTGTTCAGTAATTACACTTTGCCCGAACCGGGAATCGAACTTTAATTTGCACTGGCTGAATTACCACGTAGTACACATAAATTATACTGTCCATTCATAAATGTTTCAGTACCAAAAACTAAACAAAACGAAGTACGATAATGTTTAGTAGTTAGTAAAACGTACGAGACCTGTGACAGCGTGCGGGTGGCACACTATATATAGAAACACATTAGCTTAGTTCCTGTTTGTATCTATGAGAATAAATTGTAAACTTAGCTGTCTGTTTTATCACCAGCTTATGCAAGTTATGTGGTATTCGTGTTTTCATTCATAACATTTTCTCTTTTGTAGCCGAAAAATGTGTGGTGGAATCGCGACTCGCGATGCCCTTTTCGCCGCTATGTTTACCGAAATGTAAATTATTACAAAAAATTGCTTTTATTTCGTGTATAACTCAAAGAATCAGCATAATTCAAAACCAGTATTACGCCTAAAATGATAGATAGGATTGTTTTTTTTTAATTATTGCCAATAGCCTTAACTTAAAATGTAGTCGGAAACACAAGAGAGATAGTCAGGATCAATTTATTGTCCATAGTCTACCCATTAGGTAGCATAACAAGCTACTCTTCTAGAATAGGAATGGTAACTGATCCATAGATAGTACTTTATCAAAATATGTAAAGGTAAACATAAACCAAATGCAAGATTTTTAGTTTAACGGGCGAGACCATTTTTAAAGTACGAAATCATTAAATTACCCACACAATTTTTAAACTTAAAAAAAACCATTATCATAAACGCAATATTTTGTATAGCTATCAAACAAAATTCATAACTTCACATACAAAATACATAATCGTGACGTCACAATTATGAAGCCGTTTGTTTGGAGCGTTTGTTCGAGTCTATTATTAATGTGAATTTAAAATTGTATTTTATCAGAAAGTTAACGTGTTAATAAAGTAATTCTTTTAATTAAGTTTCTAGTATCGAGAGGTATTTCGACTGCACACAAAAAAAAACATCATGTTTTTTTTTTGTGCTATTGATAAATCCTTTATTGCACGGAAGGTCATTCTTCCATCTATTAAGACCATCATAAACTGACAAAGCATAGTTTAATGTGTAATCGTGTGTCCATAAGCTTACTTTTTATAAGCTAATCTGCAGACCTCCTTTAGGTCCAAGGATTTAGGCACTATATTTATTATGTCACGTACACCTAATTCACCAGAAGGTTGTCCTGAATCAATACTTCACACAATCATGCTGACACACACACCAATCGATTTCCGATGGGATTATGTAGCTAGGTCACACCTCTAAGTTGTGAGGCTTCCCATTGTAATTTGTAATGTACTTCAAGCCTCATTGGACTTACATTGTATTGTACAAGTGAATTTGAACACAATTCTGTTCATGCGAGGATAAATCAGAAACGCCATTGATTGTACTTTTACAATATCACCAGGCAGAGGCGGATTAGGGTGAAAAACGCCCCTGGGCAAGCAGTCATCGGCGCCCCTAGTAACTATAGCGAAGCCTATAGTGAGGTAGGATTATAGGCCCCGCTTTGCTTTGGAGGGAAGTAAAGATACATACTTTCCAACTCCAACTATATACTTCTGATTAAATTCGTTGCGGGTTCCAAGACAATTTTAACTCTCCCTGGGATTGCCCGTATGTCATGCAAGGCGCCTCTCAGTTGGTTACCGCTGTAGATCCTGGCGTTTAAGGAGTCACAGTGGTGGGCGTGTGGGTGGGATTATATCCCGTAAGGCCTATAGTGAATAATCTTTCTTTTTTTTAGGGTTTATCCCGAGATTTTTCAAACTTTTCGCTGCGAGCACTTTTTTGGACCTCGCACCCGAGGTACACGTGACCTGCCTTCTTCTCTACCTTGGGGATAAAAGACCTCTGCGCCCAAGATTGTAGAGGTGAAAAGAGACTCTTGAATGCTGAGTGTGCCTACAAACTGCCTCGTGGTGCTGGTCAAAAGTTAGGATAGCAAGAGAAAGGATGTTTTATCTCAGTAATTTGTTTTAAACAAAAGGTAATTTTATTCTGCGATCTCCCAGATACACAGGGTGTAAATGACTTGATGACGAAGCCGTTTATCAGTGATTCAGTGTATAATTCTGGGGCACTGGGTGTAAAAAATTATCACCGGAAATTTTCGCACATCGGAAAATCTGTCTTGGAAAAAAAAATACAAGTCATAAGTTACAACGCCATAGACCCTTTCCGCAGACGTTGCATCATTTACCTTAATTACATCGACTGATTTTGGTTCACTGATCGTCGTCCATCGACCGATTTTCATCGATCAATCAATCAAATGCTGTGGCACTTTACCGGCAGCACAATCAAACCTGTTCATCCACGCGAGATGAAGAATCAAATCTGGCGATAACCGTCTGTCTGTTTGTAAAGTCCATTGTACAAATAAATGAACACATCACCGAATGGGGGTTTCCTCGAAACTTGGGTGGTATATTGTACACACAACCATAGGCTAAATATACAGACCCGAAATATCGACTGATGTATTGAACATTGATGTTCTAAAAGATGGGATTCGCAGAAAAGTGAATCAACCCAATCAATTATAAAATTTATTGCAATGCATTGCAATTACAAAGCATTTGGAAACAGATTATGTATAAAAGCAAAATAAATAATTTTGAACTGTTGAAATAAAAATAAGGCTTTTGTTGTTTTGTGGCAATTTCTGTACATTTGCTAATGATCTTTACTGCATCCTGACCTAGATTGCTTTGCTTAACAGCCTCGATGGTCTAGTAGTGGTAAGCGTGTGCGCCTCTCACAGCGAGGTCTCTGGTTCGATTCCCGGTTCGGGCTAAGTGTTATTTGTGAATTTTCCTCCAGGAAATTCTCAATATAGGCTATAGAGATAGGCTCACATCCCATGGGACCTAAACATAACAGGTGAAGTGTGGGTATTTTACACATCTGCCACACCCTTCTCGGTAATATAGGCGTGATGTTATGCTCTACTGCATTTTTATACCAAATCTTAAAACATCCATTTGGTGGTGGGTTGGCTTAAAGTAGTATAATGAGATAATAGACTAGACTAGACTAGATCTTTAATAATCTCGTTGGTTCGAATGGATACAAGGCCTAGCGGATTACGTCAGATTTACAAAACAGCAAAAATTACATCAAGATATTCAGCGGATGATTCTTTTTACGACGCGACATAATAGTAATGTTATTGATTCTTCATATCTCCTGGGCAATATAGGTTTACGTTGTAGGAGACCAACTTCACGATGTGTAGTGGTTTTAGATGTTCCGTACGCTAGAACCTCACACGGTAAAACAGATTCATAATACGAGCGTGTAGCTGTTACAATAATAAATTTAACAAAATTGATATTTTTCATGAAAAATTAAATAAGTTTATTTTACAACTATGTACATATTTTCTAATGCGGAATAACTCTGATTTATTTAGGATACTTTTATTCTATTAAATGTTCCCTTATATTAGGTATAAGCGAATATAAATACAAATATTATATTTATTTATATATTATTTTCTCAAATTGTTAAAATTGTAATATTTATTATTTATCTGTGCGATTAATTTAGTCGAGTGTAATTTTATTATTAGAAACTTTGTTGGTGACAGTGTTAATTATATATGTTTTGGTAATTGTTCTTAATTACTACTGTTTCTTGTACCACAATAAATAAAATTAAAATAAAATATAGGGAATGTATAGTCCACCTGATGATAAGCGGTAAATTTACTCTGTACCAAAATCAGAGAGACAAAACACGAGCTCCAAAATGTCAAAATTCACAAAGATTTTTTCTGAATTACATTTTGGAGCTTGATTTTGTCTCTTTAATTTTAAAATGCAGAGTAAACTAACTACTAACTAAGTAAAAGCCTATGGACATCAACAATCCACAAAAGCAGATCGTAGATTCGTCGCTTCAGTTGAGGACTGCAGTGTTATTATGCCTCATGTATCACCACCAAACCCCTCACCAAAATGAAAAGCAATGAATTTTGGATAAATTTATCTTAAAAAGCAATAATTTTCGATAACAAGGATGCAGCACGCACCCCAGGCTCTAAAGTGGCCAAACCAATATATGGCCATTTAATAGCCTTTAACAAGATTTTGATAGCCTTTCAGATACAGACACTGATAACACTTTGTTCACTGTTTGCCAGAAAGCTATTAAATCGCTGTTTTATTAACGTAAATAAGAAAAACAAAGCCTCTATAAAAAGAGCTCTCAAATTCACGATCTTAAAACTTTTTATTGAGACACTTTATTGCTAAAGATTTCTTTTAAAATGGACATGTGCAAAGCAGACGTCCTCAAAATAATGATTTGGATTTAATAGGGCTACTGTGAGCGAGAGATGTGTGAAATTAATGATGTGGTTTCAAAGAATATCTGATAATTTTGTAACAACAACGCGATTTATGAACATCGTTTGTTTTGGGAAGAAAAATTATGGCTCTGGGCGGCTATGCATCAGGTTCAACGTCTATACTTTCATGTGGTGTTGAAAAAATATACCGTTGGCTAGTTCCGTAAATGCAACCAATTTCTAACAAAATGGTTGCAATTACTGAATTATAGCCTATCGGTTACTTTGGTAGATTCAGGAATACCCATTAGGCTGGAGTAAGGATAAAGTTAAGTCGCTGTAAGATTAGGGACTGCAACAGTTGGAAATTAATGTTTCATTCATCTGTTTTCGTTAAAATACGATTCAAATAACTTTGCATAGATGTTTATATATTTTTCGCATTGTTTTATATTTTAGTTTAAAGAATAATTTTACTATTGTCATGTGATGGTACTTAACCTACTGCTAATTTGATTCTCGCTTATTTCTGAGCCATGTGAATTTATCTGTGTATCGGTCATAAAATATTTGTTTTGTACTATCAGCAAAGTTGATCGTGACCATTTTTGACATACATTTCCTTTGAAATTGTCAAAGTCGATAAGGTAAATAAATTAAGATAAATTGATAGAACTGTAGATTCAAATATTTGTAAACTTCAGTGTTTTGAAACATCTACACAAAAATAGTATTATGGTGGATCATGAATCTGCTTTGTTGATAGCACCTTTACTGTATTATCTGTAGTTATTATTTAGATAGTAAAAATGAAATGCGGCCCTGCTTTCATGATGTGCTATTTTTTACGAGCGCGTTTTATTTGCAAAGTGTCTGAAAGTCCATAAACAAGCGGAAGAAAAAACATTCGCCTTTCATTCAATTTTAAACATTACTCACCATCGACTTGGCTCCATATCTCCGCTTCTCCTTCCTGATGAAGGCCTTGAAGACACCTCGTGCAGAAGTTGTGAAGGCATCCGAGAAGCCTTGGTTCCACCAGTTCCTTCTTGCAGATACCACACTCCCATTCCTTCACCTTGCTTTTCTTCCCATCGTTGTAGGCTGAAGTTCTTGGAGCTATGTTCAGGTTCTGGCTGAGAGGTCGACTATTTTTTCCGTGGAGAGGACTGTTGCCAGCACTTAACGACAGCTGCTCTAAAGACTTCCTCTTATCTTGCTTCTTTCTTGTAAAGCTGCCGAAAATATACATAATACGGTCCACTTCCATTCTGAGTGACTAAGAATCGTACTAAATTTTTCTACATGTATTGCGATATTGTCACTCAATAACAATGGCTCTAAATTAAATTATAGTAAACTTGATCTATATTTCGAAAGCGTGTCGTACCGAAGGGCAGGATATAAATAACGTGTGCCCGCGAAGCCGCGTAGTGTCCAACTGACTGCTCGGGTACAAACGCAACATTGCGACGATAATACACACTCCCATCCTGGTTTTATTCTAATACGATGACAGAATTGCCTACAAAATCGGTAATGTATTGCTAATAAGGCCATTGCAGAAGATCACCGGGATTGTCAGAGTGGGATTGTTTTGGAAATAATTTTACAAAAATATTAGACGTCTAGGCTCAAGAGATTGTGCGGTTCCTTTTAAGCAAGAAAGTTTGGCCGTAAACTGGTTAATCTTTACACTAATCCGGGCATTTGGCAAGTAAACGTTGCGCATTGATATAATTTTATTATGGTTCATGATTTTGATGTTTACGATTAAATTTAATTAATCTTTTCTGTCGTCAAAGATTATAATACTTTGGAGTGGATAGAGCAGCTGCAGACAAGGTGTCGATAGGAGAAAAAGAGTTTGACAGGAGGGCTTGTTTCTCAAACACCAATATTAAAATGCATCTAAATAGATTTCCCTACATGCCTCAACCTAACGATAATCCTAATTGCGAACATTATTTCTACACCAAATTACATTGAAAAATATCTTCGTTTTCCCCTAAAGTACTCATAAAAGATGAAGTCGCACGTGATACATGATGGTCTGTCCAATATCCTTCATTTGAGGGATGGGGGGCAAACCAATCTATTTCGGTCAACCACCCTCGCCATTTCTCATTGCCTTCCTATCTTTGATTGATGTTTTTAAATTTCGTTTGGTTTGTTTTATTTTGAGTCTTTAACAGAAAAAGGACTTTCTAAAAATTGCAAGCCCCAAATTCATTAAACTTCTTAAGCCGTGATTTTTTTTAATTCTCCTCTCTCTTTCATTTAATTACTAAACGGGACAAGGAAATTGTGTAGGTAAAGTATGTTAGAATTAAGACCAAATTGAATAGAGTAAGCAACTCGCTGAGTTAATAAGCACTAATCATTTATAGCATTAACTGCTGTTTTTAATTCGGCACGTGCCGGCACAATCCACATCCAATTCTATCCAATTATGGCCGGAAACCAAACCAATGTTGATGCTTGATGACCAAATACACCTCTTTAGTACAGTGACTCGGGGGTAGGGTGTGAAACAATCGTAGCCCAGATTCAGGCATCCGGTCTATAATTAAATTAATTTGTAATTTCGTCACCGGTTTGCTCTGAGAATCGTGTTCACTGTTTAAGCTGCAGGTATACTACAACAAAGTTTTTTTTTCATTCTTCTTCTCTTCTTCGTCGTGTCGATGGCTGAGTTAAATTTTATTGGTCCAATAAGTGGCCACTGTTATGGTGCTCTCGCCGGCGTTCATGAGCGCCTCTCTTGTGCAGGTGGAAGGGCATTTTGGACTGTCAGTAAGGTGGTCAAGGTTTTGACTTGCCATCGTGGTGAAAGGATTAGCCAATTCGCTTTTAAGAACTCGCGAATTGCCCAGGGTGCGCCGGACGTAGGGAATTGTTGTGTACGTCACTCGTGGAGGCTCCTTTCATGCACCCAATTTTTTTCATTAAGTATACGACGGTGTGTAGCGAATGGACGTTTAGTCCACCTGATGGAAAGTGGTAACGGACATCAACGATCGACAAAAGCCCATTGCAGATGCGTCGCTTCATCTGACAGAGAACTACGGTGTTATGACCAGGGCTCGGAAATAGCTAGAGTTTTTCATGTACTTACACTGATTTCATACAGCGAAAGAGTAAAGTGGATATGCCTCACATCCCGAGATTAATTTAGAAGAGCAGAAAAAAATCCCATGATTTTTTAAATAAAAAGTTATTTATTTTTTTAACCCTATTTAAACTACTGCACGCGCGACTAAATATTTTAATTCTCACAAAATTTATACAGTAATGTCGGAAGCGAACACTTCAAATCTTACTGGTAATGAATCGGACAAGGAAAATGATTCTGATGGGCCGTTTGAATAAGCAAAACCTTATGAGTCTAGGCTAGAAGCAAAAGTATTTGCTCGTATTTATAAAAAAGGTGAAATATGCGTATGAGAATTTACTACAGACTTTCAACAATTTGTATTGTGAATTAATGTAAACAAACTAATAAAAAAATATGTTAATTATCTTTGTTTTATTTGTCTATCTCTGAGGTTTTTAATATTATTTATGCGTAATATTGTTGGCCACACGGGATTGTCCATTAGAAATCCCGGGAAGGTCCATATTAATATCAACATTTCGATGCAAGTACATAAAAAACTCTACCTAATTCCGAGCCCTGGTTATGACAAATTTTAATGGCAGTAATTTCAGTAATTTTACAGTGATCTCACTAACCCGAATACACTAGTGCAAGCACTACTATATATAAGAATAAATATTTGTGTACCCTATGTATCATGCGTACAGAAGAGGAGATATATCAAAAAGTTAATAAATTACCAAAGATGAGACATCAGATCGTTCACTACAATAAATAACAATCAGAAACCATTATAGAACATTATAAATTATTTCAGAACGCAATAAATGGAACGCGTCGGTTCGGTGACCCACATTTGGCGGGAAACTGAATTAACTAATGTCAGCGCTATTTTTCGCGCGCACTCGGGTGCGTGGGGCGGAGCGCCACTGGTCACTGATATTACTATGAAGGATTTACCTTGGATATGCAGGTACGGGCCGTGTTTCCTGCCCGTTTTGTTACTTTTGTCAACCATGTTTGCGACGGTCATGCCGATTCATATGCCTTTGATCGTTATTTGCTTATCATTGAGCCTATTTAGCCGTTAGTAACTAGGTAAATACTGCAGTCAGCATAATTAAATACTATCATGCTTCTGCCCGAATCTTGAATATTTGTTGTAAAAATTAAAATAATTCAGTTTTTTTTAGCGCATTACTGCGGATTTTTTTTGGTTAGAAACCGTATGTATTGTTTGAAAGTGTCCAAAAGTATGTAAGATGTAAGTTCACCAAAAAATGATGTTTTTCTGATTTTTATACCCCAAACAACAGACAGGAATTGAACCACAACCAACAGCCCGAGTGTGCGCGTTGCGCGTCCGCGCAACACATTAAGTGTACGCTTTACGAAGTTAGTTAGAAATTAAGTGGTTTCGACGCTACTTATAATAAAATAACAACGTATTACCATGATAAACAACAAAATAACAACATTGAAACTTTAACGATACATTGATACTTATTGACAATAAATGCTAATGATTAGTGGCATACGATTAATGAAAATCTCATTAATAATTATAATATAGTTTTCTTTTTATTCTTACAATAAGTCTTTAAGGTACAAGTGAGAAATAATACATTGTACACCAAGGGATGTAGTTGATTTCATTGAGGGTGTAGTTTGAGGTCCGAAGCGTAGCTGAGGGCCTTAATACACCCGCAAGAAATGAAACTTTCGCCCGAGTTAGTGCTTTATACTACACCTACAAGGAAAATAAAAAGATTGTGCATTTTTCCCACTTCTCCATTGCAGAAAATCTGCATACGCTTTATTATATCTGATCCTTGATGTGGTAAGAGGTCCTCAATCACTGCTTGAGCAGTTACTTTCAATTCCTCCGGAGTCAATAAATTGTCAGTATCACTATCACTCGACATATTAAGTTCTTGCAACAAATTGTTTATTCAAAAGTTTTAAAATGATGAGGAATTTGGAGCGAAATGCAAAAAAATTCACAATTTCTTCTTTCATACGCGCATAGAGACACGAGTAACAATCGCATGCAGCCAGCTACACTTTATGTTATTTAAGTTGATTTGTGAAAAAACGTTTGTAATTATTTTGTAACAGGTAATAATAGTGATTTTAGTGGTTTATTTATTTATGGAGTTATTATATAATTAAGTTACATTAATTTATTTATTTTTATAAAAGTAGTTATTTTATTCTTTTAATATTCTTTTTTATTTATGGTTTACCAAAAAGTACAGAAAACAAATTAAAAAAAAAAGAAATTTAAAAAAAAGTTCATTACTCCCATACATTACATGTTGCTTTTCAGAACTCGTCTGAAAAGACTAACTTTCTTTGATAGATATTCTCCGTATTAGATACTGCAAAGAGGTACTTTCTACGTAGGTGTAGTATAAAAGTTTATATTTCTGTTGTGAGTTCGTGCCAGTTTTAAATCCTGAGCTTGCTACTTCGCAAGCTCAGGTTTTAAAACTGGCACTCGTCTTAAAAAAGACGAGCGTAGCGAGTGATTCTAATAAAGACTACTTCGAAAGCGAAGGATTTAAGAGGTCACGAGCTGGAAATTAAAATTTTCTTATTAAACATACCAGTCAGTAACATACACAACTTTTCTCCAGTTCCAGTGAGATAATATTGAGATTTAAATAAACTCGTACTTGTTTGCTTAACTTTGGATAATTCCATGAAATACGACAGTAATACCGATACAGAATGCGTTTTGGCGCCTTCTGAAAGTCGCCACTTAATAAATATGTCGTACGATTTTAAATACTTCTCACGTGATATTTATGGTAAATAGCAAACTTCTGTGTTAGAAGCAAGTTGTCTAAACTTTTCTGGAGTTCCCCGCGATGAATGACCCCGGCACAGACACACAATTTTTTTCAAGAATGCGTTCGGAAGTTCGTTACTTAACATTTATGTATGAAGTCTAATATTTAGTACCTGATTTTAGTTATTATATATGGTTAATCACGAATGTATTATTAGCATGTATTTATATTATTATAATTTTAAATAATTAAAACATCGTTTGTAGTTTTTTAATAAAATTTATTTAAATTTTTATTACTAACCTACATGGTGGCTGCTTTGTTTTTTTTCAGCGCCTATTATTTGGAAGGATTTTGTGTTTCGAAATTTAAATCACTTTGACCACATTTCGAAATACAAAATCCTTCTAAATAATAGGCGCTGAAAAAAAAGAACTTTTAAATCGCTAGCAAAGTAGATAATCTTAAATTGAATCACGAGCTCAGCGGTGATTCTAATATTTTTAAATATAATATTTAGATTCTTCGCAAGCTCAGGATTTAAAATTGGTACTCACAACAGAAATATAAACTTTTTCTCGCTTGTACCTATAACTATTTTAAATAATCTTTCTTTCTCTCTCTTTTATTTCAAACAAAAGGTACTAAGATTCTGCATTGTTGTAGTTTTTATTTTTATTTTGAAGACTAGAGGTCTAATAAGTTTAGTATTTATTAAAAAGAAACAGTGGCATATTTTTTAAACGCCCGAAAAAATCAAAATGATTATTTATAACACAAACTAAACCACCCTTGTAAACGCATATATATTGGCATATTTGACAGTTACGACATTATCCACTTGTGTGCGACGCGTACTTTTCTACACCCACTATCAATAGCTTTAACAGAGGTGTTGTCTTTTTCTAACAACGGGATTTAAAAAGAAACAAAAGCTCTGGAATGTTAACGATGCAGCAGATTTCTAATGTGGTAGCGGAAAGTTATTACATGGCGTTTGTCGTACGATGAACTATTTTTCATTTCTATGTGTCCTAAATAATGTTTATTTATAATGTACGCGCGTTTATTGTGCCAGTGCTGATTTCAGCGTGAAGTTGTGTGGACCGGTTGCATACCGATATGTTTAACATAAACAAACTATGTCTGTTTTCTTGTCTGTGCGTTATTGTTGTTATTGTCCTTTATTTTCAATCGGAGATCGCACGGATAGAGGAGAGCTATAGAAAACTAGGTAAGCTGGTTATCCGTGATGCGTTTAGTGTCGGTTTAAAAGTGTTGCTCAGTTAGAATTGTGTTTTATTTACAGAATTTAGACTTGTTCAAAGTCACTCAGAATCTCGGCAGTTTTTCCCGAAGAGTTTGGGGAGAAACGACGATGACACGGTAGTGATATACAACAGGGTCCCGAAGACGGGATCCACGAGTTTTGTGGGGGTGGCGTACGATTTGTGTAAGAGGAATAACTTCAAAGTGCTACATATCAACATCACTGCCAACAGGCATATCATGTCACTGAGCAATCAGTACAAGTTTGTGCAGAATGTGACCAAGTGGGATGAGGTAAAGCCTGCCTTATATCATGGACACATGGCCTTCCTCAACTTTGACAGGTGAGCTTGTGTAAATATTATATCTTCATCACAATTACTTGATGCTTCAATGTAACAGGTTGTAGCCAGATAAGTTTGTATTATTAAAACTTTTTTTATAGCTCTGATAAAGAGGCTATTAATGTTATAAATAAACATTTGTGTTTACCCTTTAATATCACACATATAAACGCTTTTTATCTAGAAAGAGTCTAGATAAAAAGAGCTAATAGTGAATTGTAACACAGCTATTTACTATTTAATTTTGTTGCTTAGAGACACATTAAAGATTGGGTCTCTGAAGTTCATCAGATTTGACATCACCTAGCTAACCAAAGCTGATAGCTAAGCTGTATATTGTTATCATTTAAAGTCAGACCTACTGTGGATTATTGGGATTAATCTTCAACTTAAATAGCAGTCAAACAAACAAACTTTGCCGCTCATATTATTAGTACAGTTGTTGGTATTTTAAATAACACCCTACCTAATAAGAATTCAACAGCATGCTTACATAGCTGCTACAAAGTTAAGAGTAACATAATACATTTATTCTATACATGTTGCGTTAGGTCATTTGATATCTTTTAATCATGAGTATGTGTTATTCTTAGAGCTTGATAAGATTTTATATAGCACACAGACACTGTATTTGTTGTTACTTATGAGGTAGCGGTTAAAGCGGTCGCCTCGCCGCTTTCAACTACGCTGGTGTTGTGGGTTCGATCCCCACATGGGAAAAATCTTTGTGTGATTCCCAATGATTTGTTCTGACTCTGGGTGTGCTTTGTGTGTGTGAAATGTATGTTTGTGAACACCCCCGCAACACAGGAGTTATTCCTAGGGCGGGTGTCGTTTTTTTAATAATAAAAAAAAATATATATATGATTCTATGTGTACCTAATGTTTAAAACAAAAAAATATTATTAAAGTTCTCCCAGATTTGTTAGCATAGCAATCCTTAAAAACTAATTTCTAATTGTATCATATGGGTGCCAAATGTCACATTACAAGTGACATAAATGCTCATGGTGTGGGATCACCTTAGTGTTAAGATGATTATTTTTAGCTAGTGTAGGTATGTCTATCATGGCTTAAGGCCTCAAGTGGTGTTTCAAGCATTGGCGTACATTGAGGTATCAATATTGAGTAGTAAGTGTTGTATAACTGATAAGTCTGAATGTAAAGCCAAAGATTGATGCGATGCCTGACGCGCCTATCATCTCACAAAGCCTTAGTCAAGGCGGATAAGAGGAGAGACCTATTGTACCACTATTTTTTTAGTTAAAAAAGAAGGATAGTGGTGAAGAAAATGTTCCATATCTACAAAAAAATATAGAGTCCTGGTAGTAAAACTCATGATCAAACAGATCAACTCAGATCCTTTTATGGACTTACATTGACTTTTGTATGTTTCAAGTCAAAGTTAAATCTACAAGCCCCTCCTTATTTTGTGATTGGCTATGCCTATAATTTCTATAATTGTATATTAAATACAATAGGTGCTTAAAAATATCCTTGTTGTAAGTGTTATATATAACATAATAATATTATCTTCATAAATGTTTTTTTATATATAATAATTTTGATTTGTTTTAAATTTTCAGGTTGGGAGCCACATCAAAACCTATATTTATTAATTTAATAAGAAAACCTCTTGATAGACTTGTATCATATTACTATTTTCTAAGGAACGGAGATAATTATAGACCACATTTAGTGCGCAAGAAACATGGTGATAAAATGGTAATTATAACTTTTTATTTTAAATAATAACAGCATTCCGGTATTTTCTAGAAGGTAATGGGTCATTCCATTCATTTTGGATGGTGCGCCGTATAGCTGGGCATTAAATTGCAAGTCACATGATATGCTGAAATTCTTGGACATCTTCATAAGATGTTATTAAAGTATTTGTATTATAAGTAATGCCTCTCACCGCTAGTGTTATATCTGAATTTTCTATCAGGAAATTCACAATAGCAGCACAGAGCTTGAATTGTGCCCGGTGGATACTGATAGGCTCATCCCCTATCCCATTGGACTTCGATTTAACAGGTGAAGTGTGGGTGTTGTACACCTCTGCCACACCCTTTTGGGTATTCAAACTGATGATCTAAACAAAAAAGTTCTTATTAAAGTTCTTGATTTTTTTTGACTCACACTTAGCTAGCTTAGTAGTTACACATACCTTCCCAGTAAAAAATAGGTCTAAATCTTGTGATTATTACCTGACCTGACTATATGGCTAAACTTGTTCAATAGATAATGTTACAAATTCTTAGCTGATGAGTCTTAAAGCTGTTAGTAATGACATCACCATTTAAAAAAAAACAGGTTCAGACCACAAGCCAGCTCTTAAGTAGCACATATGCCTTTTTTTGGTCAATATTATACTACAACCATAGATTAATAATACCTAGATCTATAAGTCTTTATTGAAGCGCCGTATTAGGTGAAGGCATAACAGATTGTGAACTGATAGTGTGTGCGTGAAAATTAAGTCCGCTTGGCCAACATGTACACAAAGAAAAGTCTGATGTGTAGGCACAAGTTGTATTAAAGTTTCACTTTTCATTCGTGGGTTGTAAGTGTAATAATTCAATGACTACAACAGTAATAATAGTAACCACAATACTTGCATGAGGAAAATGTAAGAGCCAATGATAAATGTTTCCATGGAGTACTTACAATAAGTACTGCAAATAAATAAATAATCACGTAAAACTGTTCTGAGAATCGTGTATAGTTTATGTATGTATTTATTGTATTATTTTGCTGTTGAAAAGGTCATGTAAAATTAGGGTTTTTAATACTGATGTCAAATAAAATTCAATAAATAATATATATTTTTTTAGATTTTATAGACTTGGGTATAGGAGAGATTCCTATACCCAAAAGACAAGAAGCCCCGGTTATTCAAATCATCCCTGCCTGTCGCGTTTTGTCTGCACCCTGTCTCTTCTGTATGTTTTACGTCGTGACGCTTCTATACATTTTGTATGAAAATTTATTGAACGGACGCTGCGTCGGCGACGCTTCCTTGTCCGACGACCCGTCGACTTTTGTGTTTGACCCAAACAATTGAATTAACAAACACAAAAAGGTGTTTGTTAATTACTGATAGGCGCCTATGACATTAGGAAAAAGCATCTGTGCTATTTTTATAATAGTTATTCTTTATCACCAAATACCATTGATGGTTAGTTTTTTAACATCCATAGTTGAAACATTGCAATTACTTTCCAGACATTCGACGAATGCGTGGAGCGGTCTCAGCAAGACTGCGATCCCAACAACATGTGGTTACAAGTGCCCTTCTTTTGTGGCCACGCTGCCGAGTGCTGGTGAGATACATTTATATATTAAGTAGTGCATTTTATTTAAAAAATACACACGTCTACGCCTCAATCTATACATGGCCAGAATAAGCTGGCCTCGTATTGTACGGGAAGTCTATACAGTGCAAGAACATCTTTATACTGCAAATGTATACCTACCTTGATGTGTAGTCGTGTGTACTGTGGGCCAACGAGTTATCTTTGCAGGGCAAAAACTTCAAAGTCATCGTTAATACTTAATACGCCAGTTAGGGAGAAATGATTTACATATCTGAATAGTGAGTATATTACACTTTATTATTGAAAATACGGGTTACTCACGTTAATTTAGCCGGGATATGCCGACTAGTTTCGTGCTAGACGTCGCGCGGAGGTGACGACACGCGAATAACAGCCCAGTTGATGAATCTACGTATTAGATTCGAAACCCGGGTGAGTAACCCGTATTTTCAATAATAATGTCTTCACCTCACGTCGGTTTTAATAATATTATATATTACACTTCTTAAATATGTAAAAAAATAGATATACATGTGTGAACACATGTTTATCTATTGCATTCAGTTTTTACTGTGGCGTAGAAGATTTTGCCCTGCATACCTAATTGTTTGGCCCACTGTACATTATTTTTTGTAGTCCAATGACATAGTTAGCCTAGCATAAGATAGGAAGGAAGTTAAACACCCACAATTGCTATCCTCGTGCTTACAGTAAGCCTCAATTTCACCAGGCATCTTGAACCGCGGTTTTTTTAAAACTGCAATTTTTTATAATTCTCTCATTTGGTGTGTGAACGGGACAGAAAGATCGGAAACTAGAGCTCAATGTAAATCGTCTGTTTAACATCTCTTTAAAATTTCGAGTCCCTCATGGTCTAGTTAGTGTATGCGCCTCTCACCGCGAGGTCCCGGATTCGATTCCTGGGTTGGGCAAAGTGTTATTTGTGAACGTTCCGTCAGGAAATGCAAATTAGCAGCACGGAGTTGGAATTGTGCCCAGTGGATGGCCATAGGCTCACTCCCTATCCCATGGGACCTAAACGTAACAGATGAAGTGTGGGTGTTGTACACCTCTGCCACACCCTGGGTAAGATAAGCTAGATTTAGCTGGTAAGCGAAAAGTTGTAGTAGCAATGCTTGTGCCGACGCGTTCACACCAACATGATTAATATTGTGGTGTTCTTTTTTAATTATTCTCGACCCTAAGAACAACAGAGTATTAACAAATATGTTAATTATTATATCATATTTATGAACATTAATGTCCCGACCTTTGGAAATATAATAAAAGTCGAGTTGAGGGTGCTATATTTGATAATTTAGTCTGTTTGTAGTGATAGTAGATAAGATATCTTAAATGTTTTCAAAACAATTAACATATTGCGACTTTAAATCTTATGAGCGCGACTGGAGCCACAAGGAATTTTATTATAAACAACAGTAAAATGTACTCATTCTCTAAAAAAATCCAGTAACTTTATGTTTTTAACAAATAAACACATTTTTTATTTGCTTATACATTCTCGAGAATGAGTCATACGAAATCTCGCGTTTTGATACAGATGATAGCTATAAATAAAGATTTATATAATCTTATCTGGTTTCATATCGATGTTGGTTTTTATTACCATGTGTGTTAGCACCAGTTTTTTGTGGTTGAGTGAGTTGCTTTGTTATGAATGAATAGGTATCATATTTTTTATTTGATTCATATTATTATGATTATAATAGCAGTCCTGTATCTAATACATGTTCCACTGCTGGGCTTGGGCCTCTTCTCATAATGAGAAAGGTAAGGCCATAGTCCACCACACTGGTCAAGTGCGGATTGGTAGACTTAACACACCCTCGAGTGCTTATTAAGCACTCTCAGGCATGCAGGTTTCCTCACGATGTTTTCCTTCACCGTTAGCGAGCGATAATTCATATGATAAATACACACATATCTTCGTAAAGACGAATTTTAACGATTTATTGACAGAGGTGTGTGCCGTGGGTTCGAACCCGAGACCTTTGACTTCGCAGTCCTACGGTTTCCCACTCGGCTACCGCTGCTATTCAATCATGTGAATTGTTGTGGTATAAGTGGTCACCTTGATGTTGACTATTGGGTAACTAACTAACTGCTGGCTATTTGAGTAACTACAATCTTATTCAAGTACGAATTAATAGTTTGGCATCTCAGGCACTAAAAAGAAGAAATGTGGCTTTATTTTATTAATTTCATTAAGTAAATATTTAGTTTTGGTGCTTGATGGTCTAGTAGTTAGCTTATAAGCGAGGTTTCGGGTTCGATTCCTGGGCCGGGCCAAGTGTTATTTGTGAACTTTCAGTCAGGAAATTTACAGTAGCCGCACGGAGTTGGAATTGTGCCCGGTGGATGGCGATAGGCTCACCCACTATCCCATGGGACCTATCCCCATGACAGGGGAAAAGTGGGTGTTGTACACCTCTACCACACCCTTCTGGGTAATACAGGCGTTATGTTATGTTAATTCTGGTTTCTTTTAATAAGTTTTTGTTTTATTAATGGAATGTAAAGTTAAAATATCTGTGAGCGTTTTCTGCCATTATTCACTGAACTAAGTCATAGAGAATTGTAAAAATAGGCACATGGAAAAGAAAATAAACAAGTTGTTTATTAGTTAGCTAGATGTCGCCACTTGTACCTGTAAAAGTTAGTTTTATTCTTTATTCGAAAGTTTCAAATGGATTAGCCACTTTGTCGTGAAGTTTAAAATTGTATTTCAGATAAAAAAACACTGCTCTTTAAAAAAAAACTGACATAACCATTAAATTCTAGGAAACCCGGCAACCAGTGGGCCTTAGAGCAAGCGAAACACAATCTAGTCAACCACTATCTCATAGTTGGTGTAACGGAACAAATGCTCGACTTTATTACCGTGCTAGAGGCTTCCATGCCTCGCTTCTTCCGGGGAGCCACCGAGTACTACCTCAACAGCAACAAGTCACATCTTAGGCAGACCAGTGCTAAGCTAGAACCTAACATTCTAACTGTAGAGAAAATACAACAGTCCACAGTCTGGCAAATGGAGAACGAGCTATACGAATTCGCATTAGAACAATTCAATTTTGTTAAAAAGAAATTGTTGGCCCGGGAGGCGAACAATGTCGCACAAATATATTTCTACGAAAAAATACGGCCTAAATGAGTTTTAGAGATGTTATTGTTTTGTATAGACACGATTTATAGACTTCATTTTAGTTATATATTTTGGCTATATTAGTTCAGGAACACATTTCGGTGAAAAAAAAAGTTTACTAATATAGAAACCGTTGCCGAAGTATATAATTATTGTGTAGAGATGCACTAACCTGTTTTTAGAGCTAAGTGATCTCTTATTTCTTCACTTGACTTTTAAATGGTGAATCTATATTTTTATAGATTTTGTTTATTGATATTTTTGTTATATCGATTATCTAGTGAAATTAACATGCTATTGAGTTCTTGTATCATTTTTACATAATGTAAATGTCGCATGCGATTTTTGGTATTTATTTGGTTTTAAATTTTATTACTCTTTCGAATCGAAACGTGTGCGGCCGCACTTTTTCCTAGATTGCTTTGTGATTGGAGCAAAGAATCGCATGCAATAAATTGCATTATGTGAAGACGGTGTGACTTCAAGCCTGGTTTACCAACGCCAAATAAAATCACCCGACATATAACATCATCATCATCAGCCTAGAGACGTCCACTGCAGGACATAAGCCTTACCAATCGATTGCTGAAGCGCGCGGTTCCGAGCCGATAAAAACTATCGACTCGCCGCGATTTTGACAAGATTGTCCGTCCATCAAGCAGGGATGTGGACCACATAGACATTCGACATATTTTCGTCTTGTCCATGTTCATTTTTAAGCCCACTCGTTTGGGACAGTCTGCTGAGAATACCGAGCATTGTACCTAGGTCCTCCAGGGACTCCGCCATGACCACTATATCGTCGGCAAACCGAAGATGGGTGATATTGCCGTTGATATTGATGCCGAATCAATCCCATTCCAGTAGCTTAAAAAGATCTTCCAACTCTATTTTATTTTATACTCAGCAGCTCTCTGTGCTTACAGTTTCCTAATGCGCACAGTGAGCCACACAAGCAATGCATATATGACGCAGTGCGGTTATTGAGAGATATTCTTAGGGATATTTTGTCATTTTATTTAGTAATTATTTTCTATGTTAATGTGTGTTAATTATGCATTTTTAGTACTGACCTTGCGCAGGTCAGTATGCAACATTCTGGAATGCTTTACTGATGCATGCATCATTTTGTCAAACACGCGATGTTGAACTACGACCTATTCAATGCTGCTTTACATTTGCATTATAATGATTTTAATTTTATTATGGGTAAAGGTGCTTCCAGACCGCGAACATTACAAATTCCAATATTACACTAATGTGGGAGGTAAACCGGAAATTCTGCTTTTTAAGTTGTAATAATGTTATATAACAGGCGAATGCTCACGGCCTGGGAGCACCTTAATATAGGCGTGAAGTTATGTTATGTTAATTTTATTCGACGTTGGTATAAGGTAGGTTTTAACTAAATTATATTAACAATATCATTCCAAGAATTATGTTATTACTAAAGACATTGGTTCTAACGCGAGGAACAGGGAATTAGGTAAATTAGAATTTTTATGGCAATTTTGGGCGTGGGTTCATGACGTAATTTATGTGAAAATATCCAGTTTTATTAATAAGATATAAAAATACAACATTCGCATTAGCTTAGTTACTCGAAACCTAGTCTTGATCTTCGATTATAGGCAAATGTTGTTTACTATAATAATATCTATTTTTCCACAAGTCTAAGTCGTAAATTTTATTATAGCAATAGCTAGTCGTTATTCTGATCTAATCTGTCACATTTACATATAGAAAGTTAAAAGTAGTTACTGGGTCATTTTAAAAATACTTGTAACTTCTAAAAGACAGCGCAGGCTGAAAACAACAACAAAATTCTGGTGTGTGCGCACACTACGTACGAGACGTATTGAGCTTTACTTTTCTAGCGTGCACTCGGTTTTTAGGTGTAATAATTCTATGGCTGTAGATAATACTCGCCAATTTTTTTTCATTCTACTACTATTTTTTTCAAATCTTTTTGATGTTTTAGACACTTTAACTTACATTTTTTTAGACAAAATCAATGTCTAATTTTATAAATTCGTAAAACAAACGTTGTTCAGAATGGTTTGTAAAAACAGCCTGAATGTTAAAAAAATCCCTTCGTAAGAGACTAAAGTAGGTATACAAAGCCCCAAATAATACAAATTATAGACCACGCCCATAACTTAGCCTCAATCGACGTTGTTTTAGAAAAAATATGACTAGTAGGTACTTAAAATTAGGCCTTCTTCTTAATTAGATAACGAAAATTAGAAATTAGTCTCAGTAGGCCTTAAAACTTAACTTTATAGGATTTAGATTCTTATGAATTCGAATATTAGGTATAATTTTCAACAAACGCATATTTTTTTGCTCATAAATATTATTGTATGATTTGAAAAGACATGGTGATTGATTATATTTTACACACCAGAAAAATGTCATAAAATCCAATGCAAAAATTTAATATTATGTTGAACAAATTCCAATTAATATGTATGAATCCGTATTTCAAGATAAATGAATGTCTAACAATCTTATATTTAACAAATACTATCAATTTATTTTCTTACTAATAAATAAGCTACCGTTTCATATAATCACAATATTATTATAATAATGATCTGATACAGGAGTTAAAATTAATCCAAATAATATATCAATGATTCTCTAGCTACATAGTGATTTTTTTAACTGACAACAAAATTGTTAACAGACTATAAAACAATCAATTTATTTTTTTGATATAAAACAGTACATTTTTTTTTCAATTTGATACATAGACATGAAGAAAGATTTGTTCTACATACACAAGTGTTGTACACGACGTACACTTTGTACCGTCACATAGATGGGATTAGTATCGCATACAATCTAACTATAGTTCATTTTTTAATCCCAGAGACTAATTTGACAGCAAGAACAATGGTCAACTGTCATTAATCTATTGTTCTTGCTGTCAAATTATTATCCGGGTTTAAAAAATAAACTATTGCAGCTGTTAACAGCAACAAATTTTATAATAATATTGTTATTATAACTAGTTATTTAAAACATTTTAATGTTTCTTGGAACAAAATCA
Organism: Hypena proboscidalis; assembly: GCA_905147285.1. NCBI lineage: Eukaryota > Metazoa > Arthropoda > Insecta > Lepidoptera > Erebidae > Hypena > Hypena proboscidalis. Next base: position 21,511,870 of record LR990130.1, read on the forward strand.
GTTCTTAATTTATTATTCATAACTACTTAAAAAATGTGATATTTTAAAGTCCATCCAACGACTTGTTGACTCGATTTGATGCTATTATTATTTTTCATGTTGTTTATACCGTTAGAATTATTCGTTATTATTATGTTCTAAGTTGCTGGATGACGTCTGTATGGACCAATCTTATATGTGAATACGCTTGGTACATTAAATTATAGATTCTTCAATTAATATTGACGCGCGGTTCCATGTGTGCGTGACAAATAGTTGGCGCATTCGGTGCACGCGGCCGTTGACGCGTCACCAACACAAATAGAAGCTGCATATTTACATGCACACTCACACATAGCACCGCACGCTAAGATGAGTCAAAGTTATTACCATATATAGCCATGTTTATTGTGAATCAGTTGTTGCTATCATGGAAACTATGTTTCTTATATTCTCGTATGCTTTTCTACCAAGTTTGCTAATGTCAGCAAAACCGGTAGAAAAATCAACTATAAATATAAATTTTGCGTAAATATGTGCGATTTTGTAGGTACCTATTATTAATAAAAGCGAATGTGTTATGTATTATTATGTATGCGAATATAATACATATTGATTGAAATACTTACATATCTCGAATCTTCCTCTATTTTCTTTCTGTTTTATTTGATATACTTATAATTATGATTTATTCGAATTAATATAATGTAATAAGGTTTATTCGATACCATATTTTTTTCCGAGCACTAATATTAGTTCTAGAATATTATTAATTTAAATCGAATCGAATATTTACATTATTTTGTATGTATATTTTTTTTTTATTTTTGTATTCATGTTTTAATTGTTTATTATGTAATTATACTATTAACTATCAATCTGCTTAATTTAGATAATAAATGAGTAACTTAAAGACGTAGTCAATTTAGACAATATTATAAAAAATTGTATACTCACGTAATATTGACTATCATAATTATATTTGTATATAATAATGCATTTAATTAGTTTTAATAAATGACCAGGTTCTTCCATTCGTCTTATATTAGTTAGCTAATCTTGCGATGTACATAATCTTTTATGTAATATAATATAAAATAATATAAATATACAGGGTCTTAAAACTCAATGATAATCGAATAACTGAAGAAAAGGATTTTCATTACAATGATTGTACCGCAATTTTTTTATTGAAATATTTTTCTGGCGTTCCTCATGACGGAGCTTTTGTCCAGTTTCCCGATTCTCGTTGAGTTTTGGGACACCGTGTATACAAACTATGTGGCGTATAATGTGGCAGGAACACCAATGATAAATATAATGTTTACTATTTTTTTATAATTTCTAACATTTTTACCTATCTTAATCCATTCTTTAAAATTATTATAGTTTTTTTTTCAGACAAGCAGCATTTATGTTATTATTAAAAAAATGAAAAACTGCTTTTGTATGTACTGAAAGGCATTGAGTAACAGTGTTACTAATCGGTAATTTTTTTACCAATGGGTAACAGTGTTACACAAAATGGTGTGACACAACGGGAACAAAGGTGAATATGTTCCTGCGACATGATATAAATTAATAAGTAATACGATATATGTATATTAGTAGTAAAATTTAGTACTGAATTATACTTTGCTGTTATCTTTCAAAAGCAAAGGTGTAAAAAAGATTTTATTATTATCCATAAGGCAATAATGAGCAAAAGTAGCCTAAAATAACATAATAACTACACTTTTATTCATAAACGTGGAGAGAAAAAATTTCAAAATATTTTTCACCTCAGCAGTTGTTTTTTGTTGTATGTAAACAGTGAGCAGAACTCGATTTTGCTTCGAGTTTTGAAGCAAAGTCGTCTTTTGCCTACTGCTCGCCTTTCTTTTCCTAAACTAAGCAGGACTTGTACTATGGGTACTATTTCCAGCTGCTGAGGTTAAAAGTAGTATGTGCGACTCGAGATCAAAATTATTTATATCTCGTGATTTTGAGTCCCTCGCTACGCTCAATATTCAAAGCGATTCGACTAAGCGAAAGATTATAGCTCAATATTCAAAGCTATAATCTTTCGCTTAGTCGAAACTCACAATTAGCACTCGTGGAAAATACAAACTTTGCTCTCTTGTTGCACTAATAACTATTAAATTGTCACTCGTTCTCACTGTTTCTCTTTTCTATTGGATAATTGTACAGCCAAATATTAAGGCAAACATGTTCATTGCCATACATCTTGAGTGACATCTGGAGGGTGAATTCGATATATATAGTTCTCGACCAATCAGAGCAGCCCATTTCGACTCATCATTCGAGCGACATCTGGTGTCTGAGTTTTCATTGAACTTCTCCATTGTACAATGATTTTCTTTGAGTTTATGAATAAAAGGATTGGAATACGTAGCAAAAGCAGCACACTAAATGTTAAATTGTATGAAACTTGCAATATCTTTGTACTTATATATTTGTTTATGTTGTTCTATGTTTTATTTTGCTTATCATCAACTTATATTGTTGACTGGAGAATATTTTTTAATAGTACCAATGTAATGGTTATATTTTTTGTTACCGCACAATATTTACTGGTGCTCCATTGCAAAATATGTAGAAATAAAAGACATAGGAGGCATGATATTTGTGTGTTGATGATAAACGGACCTAAAAATGATACGATTAGAGTTGATATTTCAACGCCATTGAATCTAAAGAGAGCAATATAATTAGATCCTGCTATGTCGTTTTATTTGTCGATACTGAGCTTATGTGTATATCTAAAGTCTAATTGTTAGTGTTCAATACATTCTACTTGATCGTACAAAAAATTGTACTTAATCTGAAGCCACACAATTTTAGACCCTACTTATTTAACTTTAAGGTTAATATTTATATAATTTATAGAAAATGTGATTATTGAATCTGTTATCTTTATCTGCAAACTGTTCCGAATCTCTTGCACTCACTAGTTTATCGTGCAAAAGTGTTAAACGAAATAAAAATACATTTTGATAAAACTTTTTTTTTCTTTTTTTTTCCTAGCAGCCAACGTATTTAAATTTTCAGAAGAATAACTGTTCGCTATAAAATGACGAAAGACAAACTGGTAACTGGAATAACTGTTAGTTATAAAATGACGAAAGACAAACTGCTGACTTACTATAACGACAAAATACAAACAAACTTCGTCCCTCGGCTGCCGTCGATGAATCATTAACAATAAAAATTTAATAAGGTAATTACATGCCGATCAAACTTGTACGATATCTAATATTTACCGGCCCTGCCCAATAATTGGTACATACTTTTCGTGATACTTCACAGAATTGAAAACTTTGAACGTGACAATTATCGTAAATGTAACGGGGATGAATAAAATATGATCGCCTTGAAGTTGTCGTTCTGAAAAATTGTCATGACCCTAATTGCATCATTTCTGAGTCAGCAAACATCGTCAGACTCATATGCAAGAGCATTTCGTGCATTTTATACTCCAATTACTTGTTTCATTGAAGGGGACTCGCTTTTAATTATTCAATCGATGTCGCCATCCCGCTCTTTTTGATGTTTCAGTAGGCGTTGAAGCGAGACGGATAGTGTTTTGTCAGTTGCTGTGGCGGCGCGAGGAGTAATTCAGTCGTGAGTGAGAAGTGCGACGAGGCGGTTGGCCCGCGATGCCATTAAGATTCAAACCGCTCGCAGAAATGCTATCACGGAGGCACAACTTTCGAATAACTAAACCGAAGTCGATTAGTTAGAAGTTTATTAAGATGAGATAATTTTCAATTTAAACAGGTTTAGGTTTTTGTTTTGAGATTCGTCGACGAAGGTCGCGTCCTTCAATCGATAAACTATTAATTGCCGCGTGTGATTGCCCGTGGCCCGTGGCCGGTAGACAGCGGAACTCCACGCCTGTCCCGATGTATCTTTTATTTTCATAGTGCCAATTGTAAACATAGTTTAATTTTTTATATGGACTTCGTGTCGGAAAGTTTGTCGGTGAGAAGACTTTCAATTTAATTCGCATCTTCATGGAATATGGGCATCTGTTTAGACACTGGTGAGTACTTTCTATTTTTTTAAACTATACCTAGCTAGTGATAGTATTAATTTAGATTTTCACTTCTCTGTAAAGCTACAGGTATGTATTATGCAGGTCCCATGTTGGGCGTCATTGTTATCAATTCGTTATCTCCATTTTAATTGATAAAACTATCACTTGTCATATTAATACAGACAAGAAATATAAATAAATAATAAATAAATATTTCACAACTCACACACAACGCCATCTAGTCCCAATCTAAGCAGAGCTTGTACTATGGGTACTAGAATAACTGATACTAATACATATATACTTTTTTTTGTAAATACATACTTATTATACATAGAAACACCCAGACTAAGACAAACCCCCATGTTCATGCACACAAAGATTTGTCTTAAGAGCGTGTATTCCTTTTCAAAATGTACCTGTCAATTTTTGTAGTGTTTTGGGAATATTTCGTAAAAACTGAATGAAAGTATGATTTTATTCAACTAACTTTTTAGAATGTGGGCTTTAAAAGGTAAATATGACAATTACATTTAATAACTAAAGCATACTTTTCTATTTTATCAGTTGAAAGAGTATTAACTGTTAAGTTGTTATATTACAAAATTATGCTGTATTTACGAATGAAATTGTTATATTTACCTTTCAAAACATGCATTCTAAAAAGTTAGTTGAATAAAATCATACTTTCATTCAGTTTTTACGAAATATTCCCAAAACACTACAAAAATTGACAGTTACATTTTGAAAAGGAATAAACGCTCTTAAGTGGGAATCGAACCCACGACCTCGGCGTCGCAGGCAGGTACACTACCCACTCCGCCATCCGGTCGTCAATAAATAATATGTTACATAACATTGTTACTAATAACAAATTGTTTACAAAAACATCGCACGTATCCACGCTTGGATGCCATAATATAATAAGTAGAAGCTATCATAAACAGACGGGCAATGGACGTTTATGTTTTATCACGAATTTAATATCGTTTTACGACGGTTAACCCTATGGTTAAGTTGAGGTATCGGGTTTGCGATCGCCAGGTCGTGGGTTCGATTTCCACCCACATTAGTAAACACTTAACTGAAGTAAGTAAACTTTATAACAAGCATGTTTAGTTTGGATGAAAGTATAAACAAAATACTGTTGGATATAAAACTTAAATGTATTTTTTCTATGGATATACTTGAGTTCGATGGTCATTAAAATGTCATTTTATAATTTTATTTTTATTGTTGTGTCTATAGGTCAGTGCTCAGTGCTCAACTAACCGCTAGTCGCGGGTTCGATTTCCTCCTGTTGAATTATAGAAAAAGTTTGGTAATACAACAAAATTGGTATTATAATTTAATTACAGGTAGGGAAATGGATAGTGCCAATTTTTTTAATGATATAAAGACTTTACACTTCTTAATTCTTAATTCTTTAGTGTACAAATAAAAAAAAAAACAATACAATAATATTAGGTACAATTTTAAATTTATGTACAAAGGCAAGCTTAACCACTAAAATGGGTTTTCTTCCAGCAAACCTTAGAGTGCTAGAGGAAAAATATACTTTTTGAGGGTAAATGGAAATGTACAATAAATAGATAATTAAAGAGAAGAAAATAAACTACCTACACATATGTAAGTAATGTATTTAATTGGATATAATTACAGATATAATATATATCTGTATATAATATTGTACCTAATCTTTTTAAATTAACACAAAAGTTAATACGAGCTTACTCTAGGCATGAATCAAATTCTCAAAGCCTTAGGTATGTCCGTCAATAAAATCTCGATTCTAACCCGGGCCATCTAGATGGCAGAAATATCCTCATTATAAGTATTAGATCTATATAAAAAAAATGAGGTATGGAATATGGCAGATACAGACGAAAGATTTTTCTTAATTCAACACTAATATTAATGACAATATTATTGCTTGATTGTATTTACAAAAGTGATGCAGTGATGCGATAAGGTGATTGTGTCAGAGTTAAGTTGAAGATGCCATACGGGTTAATAACTTGGTTACATCGTGTAAAAATCTTGCGCAAATGCTTAGCGATAAGCATAGAAATCTTAATAACTAGTCAATAGAAATGCTATCGACTATCTTTTAACACTGGGACGCATGTCGCCGTTTTTCAAATACCACTTTTTGTATTCCTGCAAACAAAATTATTCTTTTTGGCGATGACATTAAGACGACAATTCCTCAACTCGCACTTGTGTTCGATTAGACTCATGCGCTTGTATTCCTGCAAACAAAATTATTCTTTTTGCGATGACATTAAGACGACAATTCCTCAACTCGCACTTGTGTTTGACTAGACAGATGCGCGGCGACAAGGTCACGCGTCTTTGACATTTCTATTGCCTTATTATTAAGATTTCTATGGCGATAACATTCAAGAATTCGCCGATTGTAGTATACCAAGTTATGTAGCGATAAGACTAGACTAGACATCATTTACAGGCACAGAAAGTAATACTTCGACGCATCAAGACCGTCAATTCCAGCTTATGCTTTATTACATGTCCAGCCGCGCAAAGGGAATCCTCCAAAATAGCCAGCGCCCGGCAATGCAAAGTAGCTTAGGTAGTGGGCTACTTAGGCTTCTTTGTAAGTCATATAAAAGGGCGTGAGCCTATCACCATTCGCAGGCCACAATTCCAACACTGTACTACTATTTAGATTTTCTGACTAAAAAGCCCATTAAAGCACTCGCCTGGGGCTTTAAAATGTTTATTTTTCTCTAGTTGCTTTGTTTCCAGCCCTGTCGCAAAAAGTTAAGTTTGACTGCTATCAATAGGTGTGTGCGTGTCTGGTGCATCTGGCTCTTTAATTATATGGGTCCAGTTAAGTCACATATTCAGTGGACCTGCTGTAATCCGATGCCTCCTGTAATCTTACTGGTGGTAGAGCTCTTGTGAATGAGCTCGAGGGCGGCAGCACCACCTTTAACCTGCCGCCAAATAGTAGTGCTTCCATTACTGTGTTTCGGTTTGGTGGTGAGACCAGGCCCTGAAATTACTGGCACATGAGGTATAACACCGTAGTCCTCAGCTGCAGCGACGTATCTATGATCTGCTTTTGTGGATTATTGATGTCCATGGGCTGTACTCATAGAAATCTTAATAATAAGGCAATAGAAATGTCAAAGACGCGTGACCTTGTCGCCGCGCATCTGTCTAGTCAAACACAAGTGCGAGTTGAGGAATTGTCGTCTTAATGTCATCGCAAAAAGAATAATTTTGTTTGCAGGAATACAAGCGCATGAGTCTAATCGAACACAAGTTCGAGTTGAGGAATTGTCGTCTTAATGTCATCGCCAAAAAGAATAATTTTGTTTGCAGGAATACAAAAAGTGGTATTTGAAAAACGGCGACATGCGTCCCAGTGTTAAAAGATAGTCGATAGCATTTCTATTGACTAGTTATTAAGATTTCTATGGCTGTACTCCACTTACCATCAAGTGAATCCGACATGCATATAATTCTGATAAAATCTAACCCCTTTGATTAGTAGGCAAGGTACTTTATTAAAACCCTAGCAATCCATATATATATATAGGTATCATGTACCTAGTTCTAAATTGTGCATTTATCAATACCTACATTTTACATAAAAACCTTCCTCTTGAATCACTCTATCTATTAAAAAAACCGCATCAAAATCCGTTGCGGCGTTTTAAAGACCTAATACATACATAGGGACAGACAGACAGACAATATAGGCAATGTAATGTAATGGAAGAGCCATTGTGAATGCACTTGTGGCTTGGGCACGCTTATTAAGTGGTTTTGCAAGGTTGGCGTAGTGATTAAAGCGGTCGACTCGCCGTTCTCCGCTGCGCAGGGTTTGATCCTCGCACGGGTCAAATGTTCCTTATGAAATACATTAACCCCAAAAGTTAAAATATGATCGATCATACCCGAATACTAACAATATATATTCAATAACTTACAAGTACAAAAAGTGCCAGTCACCGCTCAAATGTGAAAATTAAATTATTTATATGATAATTTTGTAGTAACGTATCATTATACTTGGGAGACGGTTTCATGATATGCCTATTAAATTTAAATAATAATAATAGGTTAAATTGTTTTGTATCTATTAAATTTATCAACCTATTACTGAAGTATCGTGATCTGAGTCGCCATGTGGGATACACATAATCAATATTGAGGTAAATGAGGAATGTCGTATACTGCCTCGATGGTCTTGTGGTTAGCGTATGCGCCTCTCATCACGAGTAGTCGGGTTCGATTACGGGTTGTCGGACTAGATCTGGGGCCACGGTAGTCGCTCCGTCAAGATGAGCCAGCGAAGCGAAGGGCACTACCTATCTACACTTGTAATTTGATAATTATATTCTCGCCATTGAGCTCATGGGGCAGCAAATTCCATTCCTCAGTAGTTGCATGTTATTTTATCTCTGTATATTTGTGCAGAACAAAAAAATGTGGAGTCGGAGTCCCAGTCGGAGCGAGCGGGCGCGGCAGACAGTCGCGGCCAGAGCGCCTGGGCCGGCCGCGCGACGCCCTCGGCCGCCGCCTTTCCGATGCAAAATGCCAGCCACGTCAAATTCGAGCCGCCTAATGTGCCTGTTATATTTGTGCTCGGTAAGTCTACTGTCCCGTATTAATACAGTTACATTATGAGAGCGCATCACTCACATCGGGCAGAATGAAGAATACCAGCACAGTGGTGCAAATGGGGTGCAATTATGCTGAGGTGCGTACCTATTCTTGCACATCGGTATCTATATATATAAAAATGAAACCCGTTTTTCGTTGTCACGACATAGCATGAAAACGGCTTGACCGATTTAGCTGATTTTTTTTTTGTAGTTTTTTAATACTCTGTACAAGGATCTTACGGAATTAAAAATTTGAATAGGTACGCATACATAAGATAGGTCAGCTATACAAAATAAAGTAGTGCATCAAATTTACGCTAAGGCGGTACGAAATTCGCCGGGTCAGCTAGTTTTAAATAGAAATAAGTCGTTATAAAATTGTTCATATACTTACAAGATTTGCCGGCATAAATGTATCTTAGTCTTTTCTTCTTCTTTTTAATTCTTATTCTTAAAGAGGTAGAGGTATTAGGTTAGATTAGCTAGTGAGCCACCTACCCGATGCAGAACGCTAGGCAAGTCCAGTTCGAACCGCCTAGTGTGCAATTTTATTGGTACTTCGGTAAGTTATAATTGAAGCCTTGATACAAACACATGTCATTATGAGATGGCTAAAGCGTTGCCAGGCGTCCTGATAAAGTTGGACATAATTAGGCTTTTTGATTGCGTGCTGGACAAAATAAACGTTTTTGCTTTTTGTTAGGCTTTTTAGTTGTTCTATAGACTTGTTTTAAGATAACTGAATCTATCGGTAATTGTTCCTTACAACCCTGACTAAACTTTCGATATACCTTTTGTTGTTCGGCCAAAATATTGTTATATATATTGGTAAATGAATTCTTATACACAGGAATTCACAGGATGTCATAATTTTGTACGCAACCGGAAGCTTGCGAACGTATACGAAATTATATAATGTCAATAAATATTATGCGATAAAAGGAGAGAGAAGGAGATCATACAATAATCTTTTTCGAATATATATCAGACTGTTTGTCAAAGATTACTAATGTCGGTTTATCAAACTCTCTGAGGCACGGAGAAAATCTCTCATGTTATGATGGTCATCTCTTTGCAGTGGCCGAGCGCCTTAGGCAATGCTTAACTTGACAATCTATCAATATTCGAGGCTTAGAATTGATCGCTTTAGTGCCTGTCTTTCTTACTACAGCAGTATAATTTTCTTACACCTCGAATCTATCACCAGGTGGTCCGGGCAGCGGGAAGGTGACACACTGCGATAACCTGATGCAGGAGAGGCGCGGAGTTGTGCACATCAACATGACGGACCTCCTGCAGCAGTACGCCATCGGCAACGGTACTGCCCGCAACGGTTTGCACCTTAGATGTAGTTTAGATCACTTGTAGTTTCGTTTGGACCACTTAGTTCATTTTAGATCATCACATTAACATGACAGATCTTCATTTCATTTATTTGCAAAATGTGGTATTACTAGGTGACGAATATAATAAATTATGTACAGTAACACATTTTTCCATTTGGAAATAGCTTGCAAAACTTACTATAGACTATTCGATGTAAGATAGACTACGAATTTAATTATAGAAATTATATCAGCTGTTAACATCTCAACAAAGCTATAGGTATAAAATAGATTAATTACAAGGAAATTTTTTCTACCAATTTTTATGGACAGAACAACATTAATAAAAATATAATAACAAGAATAACATTAATATACTTAACACTGAATTGGTCAATAATTACTATTACATTCCTAAAATGTTACGAACGATATGGCGATTAATTTTGAAATTCTTTATCTGAGTGAAAGGATTCCGTCACTAACTATTTGTGCAGCTGATTACAAATCTTACAGTACGGTAGTTCAATAATCCACTGGAGCAATTAATTATAAATAAGTGGAGCCATGTAATGCACTTCTGCAACAGTACGCCGCCATTAGCAACGGTACTGCTCGCAACGGTTTGCACCAGTGTAGTGTGTAGTGTAGTATAGTTATTTTTATGTTTTATCACACCTAGATATATGACCAATGTTACAAGATCATGATCTGCATGCAGTAAAACGCTATGCACATCTCAATGTCCACCATTGAGGTTGCAGGTGACAATTTAAGGCTCGCTCCGGGCGCATTGTGACGTAATACTTACGCCGTTACTGTTCGCGCATCATTTTTGTATGAAAATATGTCAAAATATGTCGGGCGCTGATGCTGAAGCTTGCTTCTAACCGCGAGCTCTAGTCTACACTGTAGCGGTACGCCGCGGCGGCGGTTGACAATCTTAGGCCCATTTTCCATCAAAGCGGAGAGAAGAGAAGAGTTGCTTGAATAACCAATCTGCTATCGATACCGAAACTTAACAGAGACAAAATGCAGTAAAATCTGATTAAATATCAAAAATACCATTTCTTCTCGTCTCAGTTTTGGTGATTCCAAGCCGCGTCTGGACAAATCCTTTGTCAGAACCAGCGTTCTAGGCGTCGAGTCGCAATATGATGCGACCCCGTCATTTTATAATGGATAAAAGCGTTATAACTTTTGTCCATTAAAATTACTTAACTCGTGGTTACTTCAACCTTTATTAGAGGCACAAACAGGTAAACTTTCAGCTTTCATAAACTGACGTAAGTCGGGCGGCCACAGGCTCTTAGGATAATACGCCATCGATAGCCGCACAAACACCGCAAATTGATTTTCCATTTCTTTATGTTTTTTATAGTGTACTACTAATAGTTTGCATCGTGTAGTAAACGGAAAGCCAATATTGAATCAATGTGAATTATTGATGAAAACGCGAACTTGAAGTCCATTTCCTATAAACGACAATTATTGTAATTTTTGTTTGCTGCCTAATGCGTTTTTTGTTCGGGGACACGTTTACTTTGTTGGGTTAATGTTTCAATTGTTGTTTTTTTATTTATCTACCATTGAACAACCACTTTATAACTTGTAACTTGCTTTAAATATTTCAAAGCATCTGGTGTCGAATCATTTTTAGACTAAATAATTTTACCATCGAGAAACAGTTACATAATGACACTCCAGTACATATATAATAATTATTAGAAACATAAACAATCATGACCTTTTAGCACGACTCCTAGATAGGGGGATAGACACAATAGGGGTCTATTGTGTCGCTGTCATACATTCGCTGGACCCCAGCACACGCTGTAACGAGATTGACGTCAGTTTAGCATATAGTGTATGTTATATAAAATTATGTTAACATGCAGCAAGCCACACAGGTTTTCAAAAACACCCCTTAATATTGACAAAAGACCTATACTAAGCTTTTTAAAAATATCAACCCTGTATCTAATACATGTCCCACAGCTGCGCACGGGTCTCTTCTCATGATGAGAATGTTTTTTAGGCCAAAGTCTCCACCATGCTGGCCAAATGCGGATTGGTAGACTTCACACGATCTCGAGTACTTTTTAGGCACTCTCAGGCATGTAGGTTTCCTCACGATGTTTTCCTTCACTGTTAGCGAGTGATAATTTATATGATAAATACACATAAAGTATATTCGAAAAGACGAATCTTAACGATTTATTGACAGAGGTGTGTGCCGTGGGTTCGAACCCGAGACCTTTGACTTCGCAGCCCTACGGTCTCCCACTCGGCTATCGCTGCTGCTAGTAAGCTTTTAGGTTACCATAAAATAATTTCATATTTTCACAAAAAAAACATAACACCACGCCTATATTACCTGGCAGAATGGTGGCAAAGGTGTACAACACCCACATTTCAACTGTTATGTTTTTTATGGGATAGGAGGTCAGCCTATCGCCATCCACCGGGCACAATTCCAACTTCGTGCTGCTATAGTGAATTTCCTGATGAAAAGTTCACAACTAACAATTTTCACAAAATGTTGCGGACAAAAGTACATGCTAGTTAATTTTCAATTTTATTTACATATAGCAGAGTTTCCGTGACTCTATGTTGTAAAATACATACATAGTGTATATACCAACATATATACTATATAACATAAACTAGTATGCACTAAGGTCCGTTGTAAATGTAACATTCCCCAGTAATTGCAGCGCCGTGTTTTAACATTACTGGCTAAGTTATGTCTGCGTGTTGTGTGAATGTTACTGACTGACTTTTAAAAAAAAGAGTAAGTTCTCAATTTAATTGTATTTTTTTTATGTTAATTCCCCGATTACTCAAAGACGCCTGGACCAATTTCAGATTTTTGTTTGTCTGAAAGAGAGAGAGATAGAGAAATCGAGGGCAACCAAAAAATTTTAAAATTGTTGTTCGTGTATTACCTAAAGCAACTCGAATATTTGCATCTAGTAGTCAGCATTTCATGTTGTTGAGCTGATGCTGAAAGGTACAACTCCTCAACGTTTAGGACTACAGGAATAATTCTTTATATATAGACACTTTTTCAAGCTATACACAGATGAGGCGATACGGTAAATATTACTTATTGCAGTCGGTTTTTTTTTGGTAATATATTTTGCCTACTGTGGACGTAGGATATAAAGCTGCAGTGCAGTACACCTTATCCTTTACTTATCGCAACTAAAAACGACTAGTAGTTATCTAACTACAAATGTTAGAACTTCGAATCAGTAGTATATTTTCGTTCAGACTTTAAAAAACAATGTGTTATTGTAGAGAACCGTTATCAAGACGTATCGCATTTATTTTTCTTTAATGTACAGACATGGCAAATTATTATTTTTATCATTATAAGAGATACATATACATTTGCCGATATTTACTTGCCATATGCAATTATTTACTCAATAATCAAAATAAATAACTGAATTATTTAACTTCCAAGTTAAAATCAAGTTTTCTACGCTACGTAGTTTTGAGCCTACGCAGCTACGTTGCTACTACTACGTCGTAGCATTCAGTGTCTATGAATGCTACGCTTATTTACTTATGGCTTGTACACAAAACTGCGAATCGGTGCGATGCGCGATGGGAATTCGCAAAGCAAAAAACTAAGACGCAAATTGTTGCAATGCGATGTCATGAGGCAAGAGTGACCGAACTATATGCAAAGAATTGACGATGCGCATTTATGCTTATCAATTCGCAAGTCCTTGTGATGCTACATTGCATCGCTGTTTTGTGTTTAAGCCCTGAAGTCGAAGATCCTTAAAAATACAATATATTTATATTTTATATAAAAAAATATTACAAATTATTTTTTCGGTATAAAATTGTACACATTAAATTTAGAGGGACTAGTCTAAAACAGGGGGTTACCTGTTCTTAGTTACTAAAAGCTTGTATAGCAGGTGATATAAGCACTTACGCTATTGTAAGTATACGAAATATTTAGAAATAACATATACAATACATGTATAAAACAAGTTACTTAATCTTAATTTACTAACAAATCCAAGAAGCACTTTATTGTGGAATAAACAAACAAAGAAATGTTAGTGTCAGCGATATATTTTTTAGATTTGAAAAAAAGATGTTGAAAAAAACCTGTTGAAAGAAATGATTTATGTCTTCATTTGTTTTAGAACGGCATGGTTTCTCCTTTATTTTTTCAGAGCCTTTTCATTGGAAGGATGATGTGTTTCGAAATTTGAACACTTCAGTGAGTCAAAACGACTTTTACTTACTCATATAGGGCATGCAAACAAGCCTTTTCGTCCTGGAGAGGTAAAGAAAATGTAGTTTTTGATAACTTAATCGACTATTTGTTAGTATGACGTATTTATTACTTTATAGTTTAAATGAAAATATTTAAACTACAAAGTACCTACGGCCCACGCACTATATAGTTAAGTCGACATTGAACCTCTTCAAAGCTAATATGACTCAAATGCTAATAGAATTTAATAATACGTAACGATGATAATTAAGTCTAAGGGACACGTGTATGAATGGCGAAATTAAAAACACGTGTTTATAATCGATTTTAATATGTTTAAGGATAATAATCTATAAGAAACTCTTTTAACTGCTTACCGGCCATTGGATAGGTGACAATGCACGCATATGTTTCTTGAAATCATAAAAATATTAATAAATAGTACAATACCCGCGATTACCTAGGGTCTGGTCATCTGAAGATCTAAGACTGAAGATACCTGAGCATTCAACAAACTTCTTCGACAAGACATTTTGTGTTAAAGCTGTTTATTTGTTGTTATATGACTTTAATTTTCATAATTTCCTACATACATCATGTACAAAGTAAAAATTATACCCAAAAATAAAATCACAAAAAAATAAATTAAAAATCTTTGATGCATCTCTTTTTATGTATTGCAAGAATAAACCATAATATAAACTTCAATTTCATATAAAATTGTTTTAACAAAATATTGTACCTGTAACAAACAATTAATAAATAATTTGAATTGAATTTGAATTTGAATTTACAGAATTTCATATTATAAGGTAAAAATTAAATATCCCTAGGCAATGTTGATGTGTGTATTTATGTTAAGTATGTATGGATATTTTATTTAAGTGTATGTATGTATTTATATTAAGATTGTTTATAGGTATAGTTGTGTATACATGTATGTATACATCATTTATTTTAGTTTTAAGTACTTTCTTTTTTCTTAACTATACCACTGACTAATATGTCGACTAACTCAATCCTGTCCATCCAAAGGTTGCCTGGAAGAGATCACTTAATAGTGATAAGGCCGCCCATTGTGCATACTTAGATAAGACTCTTCTTAAAATTGTATTTAATCTGTGTGTACAATAAAGAATTTTCTATCCATCTATCTATCTGGTCATCATGGGAATGGACAAATGCTAGTCTCAAGGCTTGTCAAATTCACCACTAAACTCTCGCAAACGAAAACCTATCTTAAATCACTCCAATAAGACTGAAAATCAATTCACAACAGACATATTTTTTTAGGTCCAAGAGTACAGTGATATGACAATGTGAAATGAATCTTTATATCATAGAAATAAGGTTTAGTTTTGTTAGATATATTAACTTTATATTTGTTAGTAAGTGATAGTGTTTAATAATGTATTGTAATAGGTATTCTAAGATATATTACAGTTCGATTGGTATGTTATGTGTGTTATTAACATACTGTGTACTTATATTGTTGAGGTATTTAATGTACGTGGAAAAATAGAATGTGTAAAGAACATACAGGGTGTAAATGACATCGTGACGAAGCGATTCAGTACAAGACATGATTTTGAGACCCTGGGAGGTATCCCAAAGTCCGTGAGGATTCAAGCAAATATGTAGTATTGGACGTCCTTTTTTTTATACTAAGTACTCTCTCCACTTGATGGTAAGTGGAGTACAGCCCATGGACATAGACAATCCACAAAAGCAAATTATAGATGCGTCGCTGCAGCTGAGAACTACGGTGTTATGCCTGATGTGCCAGTAATTTCAAGACCTGATCTCACCACCAAACCGGAACACAGTAATGGAAGCACTACTATTTGGCGGCAGGTTAATAATAATAATGTATTTTATTCATCTCCACAAATTACAAGATTTACAGTTTCTTATTTCAATAACAGTTTGGTGTGACATATTATATGTAATTTGTGGGCGATCTGGTGTCCAAACTAAGCCGAAGCCTGTATCTTAGAGCACCAGGCCCCCATACATCAGATTGTAATAAATTTTATCCAAACTAGTTACAATATACGTTTTTTAAGGTAGGTATTTCGTGGAATAATAATGGCGCACGCATGCGTGTGCGTGCGTATGTGTGCGTGTGTGTGTGAGTATGTGTGTGTATGTGTAATTGTAATAAGAGGGATTTGTAGACAATGTCTATACTATTATACCAAACATACTCTCAGTGTCGCTGTAGTCCAATTTTAGTAGATATTTGGTCAATTTAGATTTACATTAGTTTTTTAAACAGTTAGATATTTTAGGTTTAAGGTGAGACGGTGGTGCTGCCGCCCTCGAGCTCATTCACAAGAGCTCTACCACCATTAGTTTGATGCAATTTGGTAAAGAGAACTTATAGTACAAGATTTGTCTAAATCTGCTGCTTGTTGGTCTAGCGGTATTATTTGCGAATCGCTCACCGCCACGCCTCGGGCACGATTCCCGGTTTGAGATAAAGTTATATTTGGGATTTTCAGTTGGGATATTCTCAGTAGCAGCACGTAGTAAGCCCACCACTATCAATAGGGACCTAAACATAACAGGTGAAGTGTTGGTTTTGAACACATCTGCCCCACTCTTCCGGGTGTGAATAAGGCGTGATTTTTTGTAATGTTATGTTAGTCCAAATAACTAACTTATCCAAAACAACGTGTATGTCAACATTGTATTGTTGTCTGTCAGCTATGGAAATCGAGGACTTTCCTCGAGGTGAGGGTCAGTTAGCACAAGGACAAACGCATATTTATCTATGAATGAGTCTTGTTGCCATCATTGTGTTAATATTATTGGAACGAAGTTCCTTATCGCGCATTGCGAAAGGGGGCTAGACGGAAAAAAATGGGATGAAAAGTTGTAACGACACATTTCGTAGCAATTCTCGTAGCGGCGTAGTAATTACATGCTACGTTACAGCTACGGTGCTACATCATCAGACTAAAAATCGAAAGGAACTTCGTTCCATTCGGGTGTCCCTTGACACCTCAGTAGTTTTTTTATTTTTTATTATTTAATTACGGGATTCAAGGGGTTGTTTTATAAATATAATTATTGTTTTGACTCGGCACTTTAAGAAGCAAACATACTTAATAACAAACATTATAGTTCTTAGTGACGACCGGATGGTGGAGTGGGTATAGATTTTTTTTTTTATACTACGCCCACAGCGAACGAACGTGTAGTCCACCTGATGGTAAGTGGAGTACAGCCCATGGACATCAACAATACACAAAAGCAGATTATAGATGCGTCGCTGCAGCTGAGGACTACGGTGGTATGCCTCATGTTCCAGTAATTTCAGGGCTGATCTCACAACCAAACCGGAACACAGTAATGGAAGCACTACTATTTGGCGGCAGGTTAAAGGTGAGACGGTGGTACTGCCGCCCTCGAGCTCATTAACAAGAGCTCTACCACCAGTATACCTGCCTACGACGCTTAGATCGCGGTTTCGATTCCCGCTTAAAACAAATCTTTGTGACGTTGGGTGTATGTTGTGTAATATTTATACTTTATTTATTATTTTATTTTTTTATTAGTTTTGTGGCGGTATCCGCACATGATAAATGACGGATGACACACACGTGACATATGTCGACGAGTGCTGAATCGCGATAGCGAAATGTTCACAGCAAGTGACTATATATACCACTTCCAATACGCTACCGTTGGACAGCTGTCCGCGAGGCAATACCACCGAGCCTGGACGGAGGATCCTCCCTTTGTGGTGGAGGAACATCACACCCTGTTCCTCTACAGTGTCTTTACTGCCTCTTTGGTCTAGCTAGTGGTTAGTGTATGCGCCTCTCACCACGAGCTCTCTCTCCCGGGTTGGAAAAAGCGTTATTTAGGAATCTATGTTTGGAAATTCTCAATAGCAGCACGGATTAGGCATTGTGTCCGGTGGATGGCGATAGGCTTACTTCAATTGGGAGTTAGGACCCAAATATTACAGAAAGAAAGAAGAAAGAAACATTTATTCTGACAAACAATAATAGAAAACACAAATAAAAAATGAAAATAAAACATACTAAACATGAATTTTGTCAGAAATGGACACCATCTCAGTCATATGCTGCAAAGCTATAAAGCTGTGCAGTGCTGATATTCTGATGGCGCTAGAGAGAAGACGGACGGTATCACATTAAAATAATAAATAACTAAAACTTAAGTACATAATAAACATCAATAAATACAAAAAGGTAAGATTTAAAATTAAAATTACAAAACAAAAAATAAACAAACGCATAAAACTAACAATACAAACATAGAGAAAAAATGAGGTGAAATGTGGGTGTTGTACACCTTTGCCACACCCTTCTCGGTAATATAGGCGTGATGTTATGCTATGTTATGTTATGTAGTCTTTAGTTGAAGGTAGTACATTACTAAGAGGAAACATTAAGTAAACGACACACTCATCAATGCATAAATCAATACCTACTTAATGTCTAGATCATTTATTTACTAAAGTCGTTTGAATATTCGCCTAAGTATCTTTTAGTTGTACTTAATTTAGCCTACTACAGACTAAGCGACGCACATACGACATAGAAAGAAAGAAAGAAAGAAAGAGACATATTTATTCTGAGAAAAGGAAAAAAATAGAACTTAAAATACTAAAGAATAAATTTGGCACAAAGGTCACCATCTCAGCCATATGCTGCAGTGCAACAAAGCTCTGCAGCGCTAACTTTCTGATGAAGCCAGAGAAAAGAAGGGCGGTATAAGATTAAAAAAATATATATCTAAAACTAAAGTACATACTTATAACAACTAAAAAACAAAACATTAAAATGTAAAATCTAAATTAAAAATAAACTTACAATACAAAACAGAGAAAACAAAAATAATTAAAATTAAATAGCGGTCAAACAACTCTCCTTTGGCGTCGGAGGTTAAAAACAACTTCAATTTTATTTCGGCTATGCTAAAGCATATCTCCATTATTTCTATTGCCTAGGTTTCTTGACCACTGCAACAGTTAAAAGATTGCCAAATTAGAAATTGCATTTATCTCTAAGTCACGCATTCAACCACTGCAGCATTGAAGCGAACTTTAAAAAAAATAGGTGATATTGTGGACCGCTTTTACATACAACATACATATTTACATGTAACAATAGCCAGCGGTGCTATAGCAACTGGAGCAGCGATAGCCCAGGGAAAGACCGTAGGACTGCAAAGTCGAAGGTCTCGTGTTAGAACCCACGGCAGACATGTTTGTCAATAAATCTTCACGATTCGTATTTTCAAAAATAGTTTTACTTAGGAGTCATTTTTAATGATAAATTATTGCATGCTAACAGTGAAGGGAAGCATCGCGAAGAAACCTGTATACCTGAGAGTGTCCACAAAACACTCAAGGGTGTGTGAATGTGTGTCTACCAACTCGAACTTGACAAGCGTGGTCGACTATTGGCTAACTCTTCTCCTAATGAGAAGATGCCCATGCCCAGCAGTTAAACATTGGACATGTATATATATACATGTACGAGGCTGCTATTTTATTTATTAGGCAATATACTACAACAGTAACATTTCTCAACAGATATGCAAGACTTCGGCACGTTGTCAAGTAAGACGGTGACAGAAGTGCTGATGCTGGAGATGAAGATGGCACCCACTGCGAAGACGTATCTCGTGTCAGGGTACCCGAGGTCTATGAGGGATGTCGCTGAGTATTCTGATAAGGTAAGAAATGCCTAATCTTTTATCACTACAAAGTATGCAGCAAAGTCGTTTCCCGCTGTATGTCCCTATCTTTAAAACTAAGCAACGGATTTTGATGCAGTTTTTTTTAATAGATATAATGATTCATAACAAAGGTTTTTTTGTATTAAACATGCATATTATCCGGCGCGAAGCCAGGGTGGGTCATATAATAGTTATTTATATGGTACAAGTGAGAAAAAGTTTATATTTCTGTTGTGAGTGCCAATTTTAAATCTTGAGCTTGCGAAGCAGTCTTAAATTGAATCACGAGCATAGCGAGTGATTCTAATAAAGACTACTTCGCAAGCGAAAGATTTTAAGAGGTCACGAACTGGAAATTAAATTTTTCTCACGCGTTGCAATACAAAACTTTTCACCTCTTCCAGTGAGAAAATATTAAGATTTAAATAAACTCGTACTCGATTGCTGAACCTGAAATAATTACATGAAATACGACAGTAATACCGATTCATAATGCGTTTTAGGGCCTTTAGAAAGTCGCCACTAATTAAATATGTCGTACGCTTTCAAATACTTTTCACGTGAATTTTCTGGTAAAAAAGCAAACTTCTGTGTTAGAAGCAAGTTACCGCAACTCTTTTGGAGTTCCACAAAGTTCTTCATCACTGGATTCACTATTTTTTTGTTAAAAAGTTCCAGTAAACAATTAAACATAAACTGAAAAGAATTTATAGTTGCCCGCGATGACTGACACAGACACAGACTTTTTTTTTTTAAATCCTGCGTTCGGAAATTCGTTCCGTAACACTTATTTATAGAGTCTAATATTAAGTACCCGATTTTAATTAATTTAATGGTTAATCACGAATATAAAACCATGTAAATACTAAATAAGCGTGTATTTATATAATTTAAAATAATTAAAACGTATCGTTTGTAGTTTTTAAATAAAATTGATGTCAATGTTTATTACTAACCTACATGGTGACTGTTTTGTTTTTTTTTTGCGCCTATTCATTGGAAGGATTTAGTGTTTCGAAATTTAAATCACTTTGCCTCAGTGAGTAATAAGCGTTATTACTCACTAAATTCTCGCAAGCAAACGATCTTTTTCGTGCTGGTGTGGTGAAAAATAATTTACCCAATTGACTGACTTATTCATTACACAAAACTTTTTCTTAATTCATGTCATAGCGAAAAATTTGCATTCATAAAAATGTTATTAACTTGAGTAAGATGTAAGATAAAATGGTTTCGCCGTCGCATGTGATAGCATTAGTATACTAAAGGCGTTGGAACCATTAATTTTATCGTAATTTGGAGTATGTGAAAGGTCAGGTGGAGTGTGGTTTTTTCATATACACGAAATACCGCAATTCTTTGTAATTTAAGTTCATTTACTAAATACTATTATGTTATTACATTGAGACAGTATTATTCTTTGTATGTTTACGGGATATAATCCCACCCACACGCCCACCTGTGACGCCAGGATCTACAGCGGTAACCAACTGAAAATCACCGTGCATGACACACGGGCAATCCCAGGGAGAGTTAAAATTGTCTTGGAACCCGCAACGAATTTAATCAGAAGTATATACATAGTTGGAGTTGGAAAGTATGTATCTTTACTTCCCTCCAAAGCAAAGCGGGAGACTGAGTAATGACAAATATAGACAAAGTGTTTATATGGAAAGAGTGTAGACACCACGGACAGTGACAAAACTATGGGCCCTAAATTCATTGCTATAATAGGTATGGCAGAAACGGCTAAATGCACGGCAATTTATTCTGTTCGATACGAGATCCTCATAGTATACCACTTCAGATGTCAATTGTAAGCTATTTAACATAACATTACGTTCGTTGTGCCAAAGACTACACTCCCAGATAATATGGTTGAATGGTTAATATGGTTCTTAGTATGTGTTGAAAAACACATGATAACTATTTACATGAATCGAAGTTTAAGAGAAATTAATTCACGTATTTTAACTACGGAAATGTCAGATTTTCATCATATACGTTCTGTATTACAATAATTTATATCTATAATGTTTTATGAACAAAAATCTAGTTTGGGATTAACGAAAAAAAGCGCAAAGATAGTAAGTTGTATTTGGAAGCCAAGGTAAATTTTATTTGCGGTTACATTTTGAACGACCAAGTAGGCGCACGTGCGTCAAACAGAGATAATACTACTCTGTCTGATTTTTGCAGCTGCTTCGATTGGTAAAAACGTGTTTTGTCCGCCGGACTCTTAAGGTTTATATTTTTGAAGTATTGTTCCTGTTGTAGAAGCTATTGCCCATTGAAAGCGATAGCTTCATCGGAACACGCAAATCGCTTTAAAGAAAAGGGTGTAGTGTAGCTCCGTTGTGACGTCACACACCATCATTTCTCTGCTTTATTTATACTTTCTAACCTTTCAAAAGAACGGGCAAGTTCTCACGACCTTTGGCTATCAATGTCTCTATTCAGTATCCATTGGCAATCGAATTAGTAAAGAAATAGCATTTTAAGCATTTGCAACACCTACATAATTCATTTGCGTATTCGTATTTGTATTGCGTATTCGTACGCTCGATATTGATATAAATGAGTGCACGGTTCGCGTAGTGGTTTAAGCGGTCGCCTCGCCGCTTTTAACTGCGCTGGTTTCGTGGGTTCGATCCCCACACAGGACAAATCTTTGTGTGATGCGCAAAGATTTGTTCTGATTCTGGGTGTGCTTTAATGGTGTGAAATGTATGTTTGTGAAAACCCCCGCGACACAGGCGCTACTCTAAGTGTGGGCGATGTCTTAAAAAAAAAAGTAAAAAAGTATAAGTATATCTTTGAGTTCGTCAGAAATTTTCAAATCAGCATATTTAGGAATGGACTTGCCACTTGTGGATCTAGGCCTTCTTAGAATCCTTTTTGCGTTGGGCCTATGGCTTAAGCCTGAAAAGATGCTATGTAGTGCAAGATAGTACATCAAATCAACATAATAGTCAAAAGATTCGTAGATTTGGAGTGTAACTTAGATAGCTCAGATAGCAGAGCGATAAGACGGAATCCTAAGGTTGCGAGTTCAAACCTCGCTTGAAGTCCAAAATTTTTTTCGACTGTTTCTTAGTATTCGATTGCTTGGCATAGCTAAATACTATAAAAATATTCAATAAGAAACTTAATAGTTACTTTCATGATACTTAATTTAAGGTTTTCCAACTCCAAAACATTTCTTAATCTCTCCCTTCTCTTGCCCTAGAGTATGAAGTTTTAATTGGACAACAATTAATAATTATACGTACTATCGAAAGCAGTTCCGCATGCCCACCTTTAAGACGGTAATCGCATAGCACCGCTCACGGCGTGTATACTCGATGCTAACGTTCTGACCAATGGGGAGCGCGAACGATATTCGAGTTGTATGCGTATAAATATCTATATGTATAATTGTTACACTCACACTAAGCGAGTGTGCGCTCGGTTAATTGTAGATGATTTTTAAATAAATGTAAATCCCATTCGCGTGAGCTCCTTGTTATGAATAGTGTTATTGCCAGCGAGAAACAATTTTGAACTTATTACTATCTTAAATGTTTAGATAAAAAAAATATATTGGTATTGCCAAATATATTCAAATGATTATTTGAACTTTCTGAAACAAATTTTATTTTTGATAAGAATTAATTTATTCAACAATTTATTTTAGTTTTATCTTTTTTTATTTATTAAAAATTTCTTAGTGACTAGATTATGTTAAAAGAAATAAATTGATAACTATCCTTGGGTTATTTTTGGGCTTCAATTGAAATAATATATTTTAACAGAGGCTGCTCAAGTCTTCGAACAAGTGTTAAGTTAATCTGTGAAGAAATCTTAAATGGAATGTATAAATAAATCTCTGATAAAACTGATTTCAACGGCGCGGGCGCATTGAATATCGTAATATCATCATTGTGTTAAAAGATGAATGGATTGATATGCAAGTATTTGTAAATAGGATTTTTATATTGATGCGTTTAATGGGGGTGAAATAACTGTCTTGATTGCTTATTATTTGTTAAATAAATTAAATGTGTTAAATTATATACTAGTAAATTCATTTTAAGTTAGTTAAAAGTAGATTTTATCACGGGATATTGTCGGCGATTTTGCCAATATTAAAAACCGAGTTAACTATTGTTTTAAATCGTAAGAAGTTCAATAAAACATGCCGACAAGCATTGTTAGCGATTTTGAATCACCTTACCATAGTTGTTAAGTAGATAAGGTGCAATATTGTTTAACATGTTTTAACCATCATTTATCGGCTTCTAACACAAAAAAAATAGCTATTGTTTAAGTTCTGAGAAATTTGACTAAACAATGCACTTACAAAACGTTGCACATTTCGGCTATTGTTTATATTTTGCCCACTGCACTCACACAAATACAATTGTCTCAAAGGGGGTGGGGTAAGGAAGTGTGGCTATTGAGCTTGCACTCACACAAATAAAAAAATGCCTCTGATTCGTTGGTTCAATGTGTGCGTTACTACCTGCGCTGTCGCAGGAATATTTTCTAAAGTGGGCATGCTTATCTGCAGCCGATAGTACCTTAGTAGCACGCTGTCATAGAGCAAATTTTAATGTTTGGCCTAGTCTGAGTGGCCCAATTGACAGCCCAGAAGACCTTCATCAAAGTCCTTGATTGAAAGCAAAGAATATCCAGTACCTAATAAATCCGAATGACCTTGATAGTTATTTAACAGTGAATAACGATCGATGAAGACAGGAGGATAAAAATTGATATACATGTCAAGGTTTCACATAATCACTACATAGTATAAAACAAAGTCGCCTTTTCTGTCCCTATGTGCGCTTAAATCTTTAAAACTACGCAACGGATTTTGATGCGGTTTTTTTCCAATAGATAGAGTGATTCAAGAGGAAGGTTTTTATGTATAATACATGCATAGAAAGGGGGAATTATTTTACTCCAAATTTAACGCGTGCGGGCCACGGGCAGTAATGAATAAATCAAACTACTGGATCGATTTTAATCATTTTTTCAGTGAGTGACATAGGCTATATATTATATACCCGTGCGAATCCGGAGCGGGCCGCTGTGTTTTTATATACAACGTTCACAGTTTTTCTGTAGTGTATTTAGTATCAGCATTGTACCCGTGCGAAGCCGGGGCGGGTCGCTAGTCATTTATAAAATGGAAGTACTTACTTTAACTGGTGTTTGTCCGTAATTGTTTTGTATGTATGTAGAATGTGGTGATACACTATAATTAAAAACCACTTTAAAACCTCCTCCTTTTTTCCTTGGTTAACAGTCAGGAAATGATTTACTAAGAAACAGTTGAAAAAGTATGGGACCGGCAGGATTTAAACCTACGAAAAAGCAATGCTCAAAAACTGTATCGCCAAAACCCTTGTGTCACGAATATAAGATAGTAAATAATTTCTAGTTTTGTGTATGACGATTATCTTGTAATAAGAGACATAACTTAAGCGGGATTTAATAAAGATTGTCATAGAGATTTTCTATTTAAACATGAAGGATGAACTAGAATCTAATTTTGTTTTGATAGAATTATCACGTTTTTTGCACTTGTTTACTAACTTTTTTCAAGACATCCCAGCTTACTATGAAAATATCCGGCATAAAATTAAATTTTCATATTATTCTACATACAATACAGCAGTTTTTATCTTGACAAAGCCACGGAATAGATAGCACAGCTGCGATAAACAATCCCATAGTCGATTGGTCATACCCCTTTGTCGATTGGTCATACCTCTTTAGGGTCCTGGCAAGAGGCGATCGTGGTTGGTTAAAGCAGCTGCCCGGTGTGCAGAAGGTCGCCGGTTGAAATCCTACCGGTCCCATAATTGTTTAACCGTTTCTTAGTATACTAGTATTTATGCAAGGCTGACGCAAAGATGTTATCATCTAATGAAAGTGTAAAACTATTCCCATTGGGGTAAGAATTACGAGGGCTTGATTCTTGTATATTGGTCGATGGTACAATATAGCGTAGTAAGGTCAAAGACTTGTCGATTAGCTGGTGGTAAACGGTAGTATATGTGTGGCTGACTCATTGACGGTTTCCAAGACTTCCAAGGAGAAAGGTAGCTTATAATAAAGTTATGATTAATGGTTTACAGCGAACAATTTTCAAGAAAGTTTGGGTATAGATTACGAGCATTGAAATGTTGTTGATAGCTTAGTAAGTAATATCACTTTGATCCTTGTGTCTATAACTTAACACTTGAGTGCGCGGTTAGCGTAGTGGTTAAAACGGTCGCTTCACCGGTTTTAACTGCGCTGGTGTTGTGGGTTCGATCCCTGCAAGGTACAAATTTTTGTGTGATCCGCAAAAAAAAAATTCTGGCTCTGGGTGTGCTTTGTGTGTTTAAAATGTGTGTTTGTGAACACCCTACGACTCAGGAGTTATAACTAACGAACTATCGTTTTAAAAAAAAAATCCTATGATAGAATGGTAAACTACCTTTTTCTTGGACTCAGGCGATTGATTCCTCCTTCACGAATATAATATATATTAATATAAAACCATCAATTTTTTTTAAATAAAAGATAAAATTGCTTTCAGTAAGTCCAATAGAAATTTTTATTCCAATTTAAATAATTTAGTACTAAATCTAGTTAAGTAAGTAACTGTAATTAAAGCGATTTTAATATTCTAAACTGTCACAGAGTTTAATTCAAAAGTGTTAGTTAACAATGCGAGTTTAACCTCCATCACAATAGGCGCCAAAAACCTTGTCCACAAAACTCCCCTTGATTTATTTCGTCAAGTAATTGGTAATGATTACCAGGTCTCGGAATTAGGTAGAGTTTTTCATGTACTTACACTGATTTCATACAGCGAAAGAATAAAGTGGATATGCCTCAAATCCCGAGATTAATTTAAAAGAGCAGAAAAAAATGATTGTGATTGGCCGATTGAATGATTCTGATGGGCCGTTTGAATAAGCAAAACCTCATGAGTCTAGGCTAGAAGCAAAAGTATTTGCTCGTATTTATAAAAAAGGCGAAATATGCATATGAGAATTTAATTAATGTAAACTAATAAAAAATATGCTAATTATCTTTGTTTTATTTGTCTATCTCTGAGGTTTTTATTATTATTAATTCGTAATATTGTTGGCCACACGGGATTGTCCATTAGAAATCCCGGGAAGGTCCACATTAATATCAACATTTCGATGCAAGTACATAAAAAACTCTACCTAATTCCGAGCCCTGATGATTACTAAGCACATAACGGTTAGCCGTGATTTCCGATTGCGGGGGTAATCGCAATATTTCGAGGGGCACGTTTGAACCGGCGACCTTTGCATCGGTCAATGGCTTCAGGCAACTCAATCCGGATCTATTAATACTCATAAATGCACTAGCGGCTGTTGTTTTGTGCAAGTCATGTTGTTATGAAGTGGAGTTTCACGTTTAGGGGTTTCTGCAATGCGCTTTGGAGAGACAAATAGTGATAAAGATCATTTTATTCACACAAAATAGAATTATAATGGTTCTTAAAATATATAAGTTAATACAGTTCATCTATTTTGCCGGTCTGTGGGCATGCGAACATTTAAACATGCATGAAGTTAAATCCAATTTTATAAGGTTATTATTTCTTTTTAATTTACTCCATACACTTTCAAGTTATATCTAACAATAAATTAGGATATTATTATGTTAAATTTTAAACAACAATATTAATAGCACTTCATAATAATTATAAAATTAATAATTCTTTATAAAAATAAAAATAATAATAATGTAAACAATCATCATCATGCATCATACTTTAGTCATTGCCAGTTATAAAATCCTTATTTGAGTATATGAGTTTTTGTAGTAACCACTTTTCAACGTTTTTTTTAATTGTGTTAGAGGCAATTCTTTTAAGGTTGTGGGTAATTTATTATGAGTGCTTGTCTGTCACGCTGGTTGTCTTATCAGTAGTGTCAAGATATACAGTGGAACTGTTTAATTTCACTTGACCGATTGACAGCACGTGCACGTCACACCAGTTTAAAGATCTCAACATACACAAGGACAGACAAACAGCGGGCAGCGACTTTGTTTTTTACTATACGTAGAGATGTGCCGAGCTGTATCTCAGTTATAACAGAAGTAATATAAAGCTATGAGTATGGCGTTCAGACTATTGATAATAATAATGTACATAAAAGTGTGTCCTTGACCTTATAGGACATCACACGAGTTATTCTGTCCACTCGCCATGAACACGACTTGTTGTGGTTAACGCTACGCTACTGGACTGGAACCCTTTGGAAGGCTTTTTGATATTTAAAAGGTGTCTGTCGCAAGGCAATGGTGGGCGTTCGTTTCTACAATCACCAAGAACAATCTTTATCCAAAAAATATGCTTTATTTATACTTATGACGCCACTTTTTCCTTCGTACTTTTTTATATTTCCCAACGCCACCATGATCAAAAGCCGATATAAGGTGATTGTTCATTGACAAAAACGTTACACGTATTGCTGCTGCCTCTAAAGTTGGCAGTCGAGTGATTTGGTGTAATTTCATGTAAAGGTGTTTCCTCACTGCAAGCATTCACCTGTAAGGTAACGTTACAGATTCAATTTTAAGAATCACAAAACTGCCTCCCTGACTCACAGTCAGTGCAGGTCCGATTCTTGTAAATGTCAACAAATTAAATACATTCGATTGAGACAGATATATTTTATGACACTGAAGCAGGGCCGACCCATCCATAGAACGGATGGGGCGGCCGCTCTAGGCGCTAAGGGACGGAAAAAGGGCTCAAAAAGGCTCTATGGTAAGCTCGATTCGACCATATTAGGAACAAACTTGCTGTCAAATCATTCGAATCGAATCGGCCGCCCGCCCGCCTCACTACCTCCACTGAAACCACATGGGACACTGGTCCACTCTGCAGAAGAGAAAGCGAAGTTTTTCTGGCGAAAGCCTCTCTGGTGTCTATCGCGCCCTTAATGCCACACACAGGAGCCGCTTAATTTGAAAATAAGTAAATTAAAAAGTTAATTTCTTCGGCGCTCCATGACTCTAGAAGGCGGGGATACTTTGGTGCAGCTTGTTAGTTTTTTATGAAAATATTTAAAAGGTCGGCTTTCGCGTCATTATTTGACCTCGCTCTAGCACTGCACTGAAGATAATTCACGAAGGCATATCCACTGATAGTTAGCTTTACTTGTAAATAAGTGAAGTAGCGCTTAGGCTAAAATATTCAGGCTTTAAACGTAGGTCATTGTTCTAAAAAAACGCCTTAGTACTATGATGTCAGAGTATCCAATAAGTAGTGACGTCACAAATTACGTTCGATGGATTGATTCTTTATATTTTCGGCTTGTAAACATTGCAGGTGGATGGTTGTTTAGATTCAATTATAAAAAGCGGTTGCTGTCTACGTAACATAACATCACGCCTATATTACCCAGAAGGGTTTGGCAGAGGTGGATAACATCCACATTTTGCTTGTTAAGTTAGCTTCCATGGGACAGGAGATGCGTCTATCCCTATTAGCCGTATCAACTCCGTATTGTTATTACGAATTTTCTGACGAAAAAATACCATAAAGGAAATTTTTCGGCCGGGCATAAGTCCTGGGAATGGACCCCGAGAAGTCGCGGTGAGTGACCGCATACCTCATAACTGCAGACCAGCGAGGGTTGCTATTAATTTTATTAATATTGAAAACAATTGACGAATATAAGAAAAAGGACAACAGCAACTCCTTTTACTACGAACGTTCAAATTATTTTAGCACATAGAGAATAATATCGTAGGTGTAGTCACGCATCTATACTAAAGCCTACGAAACAAGATAAATTTATGTTATTACTAATAACACGAATATAAATTCTATTGCTTTGTTATTTAAGTTGATTTTCGTGTAATACAAACTGTTAAAAATGTCCTAAACAATCCCAATTGCAATAGAAATTAAACTTTATGGCCTGTGAATTGGGTTTATAATTGTAAATCATGAAAATCATCTCGTTTCCTTGTCTGAAGTATACAATAATGTATTAATTTTGGGAATTAAGGAAATTCATGGACTGTAGATGCTACATATTTAGGCTGACATGATAAGGCTGGCTCATTTAATGTTCCATTGCTGCGTCCATATGAGACGATCTCACTGGAACGGAAACTATGTGAAGCAACTCTAAATGTCATCTCTCAGGTCAGTTACCGCTACATACGTCGTATAAAAAAACTCGTTAGATCATTAGACCAAAACATGAACCTCTGTCATAATACTCACTACCGGTATTAATTATTGATTTAACACGTATTAGTGAGTCGTACTTGGCTAACATGGCGTGTGCCATGGACAGGACACTGATTTCATGACTCATGATAATGTACTAAGCGTCGTGACAGGGTACATTTATTTATTGATACTTAACTAACACGTCATAGCACGTCGAAATGTTGCAAGGCTATGGTGATTTTTGGTGATTATATTTGAAACTCTTAAAAAGCATCTCTATTGGCAAAAAATATATGTCTGTATTCAGTTTTCTTAACAATCCAATTTGATTTTTTTTTTACATTTAGAACATAAGACACAGTATAAAAATAAACCAGTATTCTGACTCGACCCCTTTATGTAAAATAACAAAACACAGTTGCTTGGAATATACTGTATTTGAATTTCATGTGCCTGACTTTTCAATCATTCCTTTTTTTTTAATTCTTTCGCCACAACGCGCAACCCTGTTAGTTGCTGGCGTTCTCTGTGAGGCGTAGATACGTCGTGAAGCGTTTCAACCGTTTCTATTGAGATAAACTACTCGGTATATTTCAGATCTCTGCTTGCCCGTATCCCATTTTAAAAGTCGCGATGAAGTGTTTAATTTCTTCTGTCAGTCGTCTCGCTATCATTCACTCCTTTCTCAAACAAATGAGAAGTTGCAACGTCCGCGCGCGTCCATAGAAAATTACCTCGCGTCCGGCACATGGAAAATAAGCCAAGAAATAGATAAGCACGTTGTTACGTGTTATTGTGCACCTGTTAATAAACTTCTAATTGTCATCTTTACTGGCCATCATATTATCATGTGCCATTAAATGTTAAAAACTACGCAACACTTTTAACATTGATTTGTCATCGGTATTCGTCTGTCTAACTAAACTGTTATATTTAACCAACACCTTTCACTTACCAGATAATGGTATATGCGTAGAACGTAGAACCTTTAAGAAAGTCTAAGAAACTGGTGAGAATATTTATAGAAGAAAATTCTTTATATGTTTTTAAACTTTCGCGATAAGAGAACATTTTTCAAAAATTAGACAATGGGTCTAAATCGCGTAATTATTATAAAGGTAAATGACCAAGTGAGGGTATTGGACAATATCCGCGCTTTACGGAGACGACGCTGAGCTTCACCAGTCGGCTCGTGACCAAGAATGATGCAAGTCATTCGAAACGTAGAGCATAGGTATTTATTTAGAAATTCTTTGTTAATATTTTTCAAAAGAAAGTGCTGAAATGTCTTATAAGACCGAAATATGTACTGTGTGTCTGTTAAAAGTCGAGTATTAGTCATGCATGACAGTTAATTAAACCGATAATAAACTAAACTTACTCTTGCCACTCTGAGTATCAATTCCTTGGATGGATCAATCAAGACAAAATAAGAACTGTTTATTTTCTCTCATTGTTTATTCCCTACTCACCCGCCTTTTTCTCCTCAGATCCAGACCATCAACGGCGTGGTCCTCGTGAGCTGGCGACAACGAGTCCTGGAGCGCCAGATCGAGTACGGTGCCAGACTCGGTCACGTAGTACTGAGTCTGGCGCGAATGGAACTCACCAACTTTTACCGCAACGTCATGCCCGTCGCCGACTACTTCGACCAGACCAACATGCTGATAGCCGTGAGTATTGAAATACATACATACATACATAAATACATACATATATACATACATACATACATACATAACATTACTCCTATTTTACCCAAAAAAGTGTGGATAACCCGATAACGTATCCCTAACATAATGGGTGTATTGTATATTTAGGTATGTATTGTATATTTACCTGTTATATTTAGGTCCCATGTCACAGGTCCAGACGGCCTGTGTAGGACGGCGCGAGCTGCCCATTTTTTTTAAGAAAATATTTTATAAAGTCGGTGGTTTCGGTGTATAGCCTTTGGCGGTAAAATCACGTCGATACTGGTTCTTAGTATGAAGAAAATGCATTTTTGATGTTTGAATCTCGGAGGACCCGGTCTCTTGGCGGTGTTTCAGTGCTTCTTTTTATTTTACAAAAAGATATTAAAAAGGTCTGCGTCTTCGTGCTAGTTAATTTCTGGCGGCAAGTAGCTTAGGTGCCGCTCATTAGATAAAAAAATTATTAAAGTCGGCGTCGCGAGTGACAGTTGACTCTTAGTTGTGAAGGAGATTCGGCGCCAAAACATCTTTAAAAGATTGAGATTAGATTTTCTGACTATGAGATGACCACGCTGCTCAGTACTCCTAAGTAAAACTGTAAGGGCATTCCAAATCTTTCGTGTGAACGTAAACGTCGATTCTCCGTTGACATGAACCACATATAAAAACCCTACTTCTTCTAATTGGTTCCTATCCTGTCATGTTCCTTAATACAAAAATATGATAAAAACTCGACAAAATCCATCTCACGCTAATTGTGCTAGCCCGGCTAGTCTTGAAACCTAAACTAATGCTGCAATTTTGTGCTAATTATAACAAAACTGCACTGAGACTGATACAAGCAATTTTAGAAATGAGTCAACACGTGGCTATCATGTGATTCTAAATATATTTTGGCATGTTGAGAATCTAATGCGTTTCAACTATGTAGAATTCTTGGAACAGAATCGTTATTATGTCAGCAGTAATTGTCACTTTTTTCTACATTGTTTGTATATTATCTAATTCAATGTTGAAATGGCCACTGGTATTGTGTTTTCACGGTAACTTATCCAGGCTAAAAATAGTCAACTGGTTAGAGCAGGCGATTTTGTACGTCAGTCAGAGCCCGAGAACAAACTTTTTAATTTGTGAAATTAATAACTATCTTTTGCAATTAAAACGTTAGTCAGGTAAATTATCTAGATTAAGTAGATAATTAACCGGACAAAC
The DNA here is from genome assembly GCA_905147285.1 of Hypena proboscidalis. Taxonomy (NCBI): domain Eukaryota; kingdom Metazoa; phylum Arthropoda; class Insecta; order Lepidoptera; family Erebidae; genus Hypena; species Hypena proboscidalis. The sequence continues at coordinate 21,544,936 of LR990130.1, forward strand.
GTTGTGTGTTAGGTAAATTTCAACATCAACAAATCATGTGACGACGTTTTGTTATACCGAACCTTCGATTGTCTTATTCGACCTTTCCTCTCATTCAATATATAAATCGGACAGAGAGAATAAGAAGAAGAGTGTTTAGATAATCCATATTTTAATAATTATTTTGTAAAACTTTGTATTTACCACATTTACGAGTCGAATCCAAATAAATGCAGCATGTTGTGTTTGAGAGGGGTTATGGGGATACATTTTGTTGTATTGTAGATATTCGTCATTTGTAAAAAATTTCGCACTATCCCACAGGTATTTAAATTGCAGCTTATTGTAGCATTATATAAAGGCGATCTTTAAAATCTAACAACTTTAAATTACGGTGTAGATGCTTGGGAATAACTCTATTATAGATAATAATATTATCTTACGAGAACTGGCCTTATTTATAATTATGATTACGTAACATCACGCCTATATTATCCAGAAGGGTCTGTCAGAAGTGTATAACACCCACACTTCACCTGTTAACTTTAAGGTCCCATGGTCACCCCCAATCGCCTTAAGAACTTCCTGACGGAAAAATCGAACCCGAGACCTCGCGGTGAGAGGCACATACGCTAACCACTAGACCAACGAGTCAGTAATAATGATCACGATTCCCTTTTAAATTATGCAACTATTAAAAAGCACAGTTATCATCTTTTTAATTACTATAAGTTTTGATCATTATTATAACCTTTATGTGCTTTAAAAACAATTATTTTGATCGAAGACCAATTCATATTTATTTTTTAATTAAACATAAGTCGATAAATATTTTATTCCGTTAACTATGTTTTTTTTATTTTTACGAAATATCTACAATAGTATAAATAGAAAAGATTGTTTTGTTTGTTTGTACCCAAACATCTTGAAATCTACTGGACCGATCTTAATGATAATGAGTATGGAGATAGTCAAAGACTCAAAAAAATATTTTATTATTATTTATTATCGACATAACACGCGCGTGGACGCTATATTACATAATATAAAATATCTACATACTTACATAATTTCTTTCATTCCTGTCGGGAAATTTCAGCATAGAATCATGGTTTCATAGTTATATACATGGATTCATGGTTACATGGGATCTAATTAGTAAATAATAGACTCTTTAGATTACGTTGGCTTCCTTCTAAAGATACGACGAAGCGATCTATTATAAAATATCTATGTATATATAATTTATATTCATGTTTTGACGATGTTCTGTCGGTTATCTAGGATTGACTTAGTAAATTTAATACGTGTTTTCATCGTATTGTTTATTAGTTCTATTATTATAAGCAAAAACAATGTTGGCATCAATTCAAGAATTAAGATTAGATAGATAATCATATTTATAATCTGCTTTGGTAGTTACACCGCTATTTCACGCTACATCTCATTGGCCCATTAGCTCAGTTGGTTAGAGCGTCGTGCTAATAACGCGAAGGTCGCGGGTTCGATCCCCTCATGGGCCACGATATCTTTTTGTGTTTTTTTTTTTCATTTTTAAAATTTGAGATGCTGAAATGTGGACTTTTAGACTCCCACTTAGGTATCAAAAGTGTTTCTTTAATTATTACAATCTCATTCTTCGAGCCTTTATTGATAACATTGGGTTCGGCTTCTTGTCCAACGAATTCAGCTGAACTAGTACGAGACGATTCAATACACATTGCTAAACTAATTGCAAGACTTTCTGGCCTCCGACTACCTTTTATATTATTTATACTAAGAAACAGTTGAAAAAGATATGGAACTGGCAGGATTTGAACCTGCGATCTTACTGCACACTGGGCAGCCGCTTTAGCCATCCAGCTACGGTCGCCTCTTACCAGAACCCTAAATTTCTCAACTGTATGATACGTCACGTGACGTCACGTTCATCCATTTGTTCCTATCTTAAGTAGGATACAAACTATTTTTCTTAGTATAATTTGCTAAGCATAGCTAAATGCTATAAAAATAATCAATTAGAAGTTATATTATTTATGTTTGAATTAGGGTTCCGTAGTTAGAACCCTTATAGTTTCGCCATGTCCGTCTGTTCGAGACATAGCGTCCAAACCGTAAGTACTAGAAAGCTGAAATTTTGCATGGATAGGTATCTTAAGTATGTCAAGAAAGTGGTAGAATAAAATCATAAAAAAGAACAACACACTTTCACAATAGCAGCGCGGAGTTGGAATTGTGCCCGATGGACGGCGATAGGCTCACCTCATATCCCATGGGTCCTTAACATAACAGGTGAAGTGTGGGTGTTGTACACCTCTTCCCCACCCTTCTTCTATCAGAACATAGGTATTCAATAATACAATATGAGACAAGCATATCATTTCCTTACCTTTCACCATTTACCGTAGGCTTTTAAGTAGGCATTAGTTATTAGGTATTACTCGAAATGACCGGTTATTAGCCGTACTAAGCTTTGCATCAGTTATGACTAAATCACTAGGTAGGGTTAGTAAACGGTATTTGTGATGTCGATAATTTTCAAAACCAAGAAAAATAATAGTAGGATGAAACCTATAATATTAATTTTATTAACTTATTTGTTTGTTAATTATAGTAGAATATTTTGATTTGCATTTTTTTTTATCAATGTACCATGTAATCTTACGTTTTTAGATTGTTTGTAAAAGATAAAAATAAAAACCAAAAACTTGTTTTTTTGAATTTTAACATAAATTTGAGGTTATATGAAAAAAGTGTAAATACAAAAGTTTTAGATCTTTTTATTACCAACAACTTTGCCATTCGACTTTTTTCCTTAGGACTTTTAGTTTTGCCGGCAATCGAGAAAAACCGTTTTTTACCCTTAAAAACTCACCCCCATCCCCATCCCGACCTCTGATCGCCCGTAAATTATTTTTCCTTTTATTTTTATAATATTCTCCTCCTTTTCTAATGGGTTTCATCCTACTATTATTTTTTTCACTTTTTATTATTTTTAAAGGCTTCTACCCTGGTCTGTTGTGTGTGTCCGAGTTTGGTAGTTATATACAAAGCTGCATTATTAGAATTACAATAACATCGCGTCTAAGGGTGAGGTAGTTGTGTATGACATCCACACTTCACCTGGTATGTTTTTAGGTTTTATGTGATCGGGGTCAGCCTATGCCAAAGCTAGTACCGTGTTTGTGCTTATCGCCAAAGTTTTCGAAAGTATGGTATTTTTCTTTTTAAATACGTCTAAATTATTGATTATTCACATGTGAAAGGCTTAGAACCACTAGGTCGTAACTGCGAGTCGAGTTATTCCTTCTTATTATTTAATACTAGCTTCCGTTAGCGGCTCCGCCTTTGTACTTTGTAGTAGATTAATAAAAAGTAGCCTATATTATTTCTAGAGCCTAGAACTATTCCACACCTATATTCATTAAGATTGGTCTAGTAGATTCAAAGATTTTTAGGTACAAACAAGCAAAAATATCAATCCTCTTTACAATTGGTAGAGATAAAGACAAGCTTCTACCCGCGGTCCTGCCTCGTGGTACATCCATAAAGAGGTCTATATCCACATATGTGTTATATCCTATCTGTTATTCGTTCAATGTGCCTCTAGAGGATATAGGATACCATGAAAATCAACTTTCATCAGAACATATAAATACCCCAGCTTACAGCTTGCCTTTCCCAATCCGCAACCTCTCTAATGACAAGCCGCGGCCGTAAGTGTATTGTCAAGGCTATCTTCTATCAGTGCCACATGCTGCTGCTCCATAGAGAGGAACTTATCATTTTACATTACGATTGCCATGATTTCGATGACATACATTTACTTTTCTTTTTCATCTCGGGCTGTTAGGAAATTCTCAATAGCACGGAGTTGGAGTTGTGCCTGGTGGATGGCGTAAGGCTTACTCTCTATTTCGTGGGACCTCAACATGGCAGATGAAATGTGGAGGTGGGTGTGGCAGAGTTGTATACATAATATACACTTCTGCTACATCCTTCTGGGTAATATAGGTGCCGAGGTCGCGGGTTCGATTCCCGCTTAAGACAAATCTTCGTGAGCATTAACATGGGGGTTTGTCTTACTCTGGGTGTTTCTATGTATATAGTAAGTATTTATTTACAAAAGAATAGTATATATGTATTAGTATCAGTTATTCTAGTACCCATAGCTCTGCTTGGTTTGGGACTAGATGGCGTTGTGTGTAAGTTGTGAAATATTTATTTATTTATTTATTTTATGTTTTGTTATGTTACGACGTCATTTATACTTAAACAATTTACACTTTATTTCTGTGACATATCTAGTAACGATATTAGGTAGATAAAGCAAACCATAATTTATTGCTTTAAAAATAGCCATTTCAGCAGTCACTTACGTAGATTGCACCTGTTTAATTCATTCAACTTTTTAGGTGAATGAAGGCTATCTGCCAAAACCCAATTGCCAGAACCGAAAGGGAAATGGCCTTTCTATAGGAAATCAGGACTTGGTCTTAGACAACATACTAAATTTGACTTTGACTTTTGCACATTTTTTTTTAAGGTCAAATAGGTCCTTAAACCAACAGGAACTGCCGAAAAGCTAGCAAAACCGAACAGCTTGAATAAAATGGCGTGCCTTATTAGAATCATTAGGGCTTTGACAATCGATGGTGCTGAATAAAACACGCGTCGCGGCGATCGATGGCGCGACGGTCAACGGACAATGTCATGTCTCTTCTGTAAGCCTTGTTCGCCGGACAGACGATTTTGGTCACTTGGAGTAAATAAGAAATGGTTGTTTGTTGGGTCAAGTTCATGTTTAGTCGGATGGAGTATTATTTAGGTGTCTTATCAAGATAATTATCAGGAGATGAGAAGATTTACGCAGATTAAATTTGCTTGATCTAATCAGAACAATATAACACACACACATACAATCAATAAATTAATAAAATGAAATAAAATAATAAATCACATTATGCCTCATAAAATTCCTCCGCATCGCTGTCCACAGCGGATACCGTGGCCAGAAGGCTGGCAGCATTGCCACGTTGAATGGCAATGCTTATTCGCTGGGCTAAGTAAATACCAGCCCTCTGGTCGCGAGAAGCGTCGATTAGGCAAAACCATAGAAATCTTAATAATAAGGCAATAGAAATGTCAAAGACCTTGTCGCCGCGCATCTGTCTAGTCAAACACAAGTGCGAGTTGAGGAATTGTCGTCTTAATGTCATCGCAAAAAGAATAATTTTGTTTGCAGGAATACAAACGCATGAGTCTAATCGAACACAAGTGCGAGTTGAGGAATTGTCGTCTTAATGTCATCGCCAAAAAGAATAATTTTGTTTGCAGGAATACAAAAAGTGGTATTTGAAAAACGGCGACATGCGTCCCAGTGTTAAAAGATAGTCGATAGCATTTCTATTGACTAGTTATTAAGATTTCTATGGGCAAAACAGAACAGAACACTAATCTTGAATTTGGTAGTGAGAGTAAAAGTAAAATAAAGTTTTATCGTCACAAAACAATAGAGACTTCTCTCATACAAATTCATTCGCGTGATGCGTGATTAATACACTTACACAGGGCTACACATAAGGTTATACATTTCCAGTATAAGCTAGTCTCGCATTGCACGGGAAACAAATACAATGCGAGACCATCTTATCTAAAATTTTAGCTTAGTTAGTTGAAATCGTAGGACCTTTAGATATAGGAACGGATATGCAGGTTGTCTCACCTTCCAGTTAGTAGATAGGGTCTGCTATATCATGTCGCATTGTATTTCAAGTTTGAAATAATAATACATTTTGATCAAGTCATCAAGGCACACTAATATGCTACAATTATCAGGCACAAGTTCCTCAATGTCGTAACCTGCCATTTCACCACCATTGTGGAGTAAGGGCATTGTGCCACAGCGATACAATCTTGTTACACTACCTGTAGAGCCGTTGTTGTTGTTGTTCTAAATGTCAAACGAGCCAGAGAACTCATGTTTACATAGAATTACAAACTGGGTTTGTGAGTTTGTTGAATGTGGCTGATCGGACCTTATAAGATCACGACGGCCACAAAATAAACATGTTTTTAGTGTCTTAGATATGCTCAGTCTATAAAAATAGATAAAACTTAATAATATTGAAGTTAAACCCATATTTAAGTCTATACAAAGAGTTGTAAACGCGTCTAACTGAGGCAACTCGTTCTCGAAATGCTGGCTTATATTTCGGCCAGCCACTAAATATCGCAATACAACGCGGTAATGCTGCCAGCATTATGAGTTTAAATTAAGTTACTAGACTAGTTTAATGTAAGATTCAACATGTATATGTTTCTTAAAATAAACAAACCCATATTCCTTTTGTATAGAAAACAGCCAAGCAATTTTTCTCCTTTAGTGAGCTCAGGGCTAACACTATTAAGGGCGTTTATACGTTTCGGATCTTGGACGGTTAGTTCCTCTATATCCCTTGACTTGAGTACGAAAATCCCTCAAGTAGAGGTGGCCATATGTAACAAATTCAATTCCATTTCAAAATAACAGAATGGTTTTTAAGTGTAAATTTTAGATTTTGAACAAATACTACACGTACAGCAAAATTATAGTAGGTACACAAGTTACAAAACTGGTGTCTTTATTCATACCTATAATTTAGCAGCTCCAAATGATGATTCAAATATTTAGTATGTCGATTTTGTCTTGGTTAGTCCTAAAAATCTAAAACATGAATAAAAATTAGTAATATCAAGCTTTCCAAGCTAACACAAACGCAAAAGTTTCGAAATAAGGTTTGATTTTGAATCTTTATTAAAACACTTATTACGTGAAATCATTTGATCGTTAACAAGGAATAATAGATGATTGGAACTATCGGGTACAGCGAGTCTATCAAATTAATTAAAGTGACAAAAAGTCCAATTTATTTTAATTAAGTATGTTGATTACCTCTACTAATTATAAAGGGGAAAGATATTTTTTTGTTTGTTTGTACCCAAAAATCTTCGAACCTACTGGAGCGATCTTAATAAAAATTGGTGTGGAGATAGTTCAAGGCCTCAAAAATACATAAAATAATAAAGCCTACTTTATATCGACCTACCACGCGAGCGGCGCCGCTAGTTGTATATACATCTACACTGTGTGCTACGCATTTGCCCATTCATAACAAATTCAACACTGTTATAAATATTGATGTATTACAAGGATGTCAACACTGAATGCTCATGATTGATAACTTATTGTTAGAATTAGACACGCAACTCGTGTTATCTCTGTTTGTATGTAAACATTACTTATGTCCTGAATCATTGAAAAACGATGTATATACCATACCTTAAATAATAGCTCTTTATTAATTTAAAAAGTTATGATATTATATTTTATCTTTATTATGTATCCCACCGTCTATAAAATGACTATTTTATGTACACGTTCAACGCGAACATCTTGAGGTGCAGATCGAGGCTCTTGGCAGTCTATTGAAATGTGAATAACGACAATAATTTATAACAAACTCTTTCTCGCGATATAAAGTACCTTTTGTACTCAAAGGTACTTCATATACTTAACCATAAAATGAATGATTTCATAGAATATGAACGAACATGAGTGCTATCTAATTCATGATGCCGCGGAATATGAAACTTCATGAAAAGCTGAATATGATTCAGTCCCTAGCGCGGCGTGGGCTTAAATAACGTAACATAAAAACAATGTTATATTACTCAGAAAGGTATGGTAGAGCAGCATAACACCCACCCTTCACCTGTTATGTTTCAGTGCCATAATATGTGATATAGGAGCCATCTCCCGGTTGCTGATACTGAAAATATTCAGACGGAAAAATTTAAGTCTTTTGCCCGTCGCGGGTATCGATCATGGTGAACAGCAACATTAGCTACCGCTAAACAAACGTAGCAGTTTACATTTAAAAAAATACAAGTCAATAAAAAAGTTTCTATTAATAATAATTTTATAGAATGTTCCTTCGTAAAATAAATTGATAATACAAATACCTCGCTTTTCTTATAAAATGATAGGTTGTGGAGTGATATGCGCACTTGGCGGGGTTCCCATGCACCCTAGCATTAGCGTTTTAATTATTAGCAAGGCTAGCCTCTTCGCCTGAACGTGGGACACGACACGTTAATAGTTTCTAAGATGGAACGCAATTAGACCAGTCTATAGGGCTTATATACAAAACTGCGAGTTAGTTCGATACGAATTGGCAATGAACCTGGGTGCAAATTGCTGAGATGCGTTTTTTTAGGGCAAGCCTGCCCCTCTAGACAAACCAGCTTTGAATAGATATCGCAAGTCTGGATACGAGCAAGAGACCCTAACTCCCTCTCTCTTGCTCGCAGCTGAGTAACCAATCACCACGCTCGCAGCGATGCGTTATCTGTTAGAACGAAACCGTTCGCGGTTGTCTAAGGTCCCTGAACGTTTTTTTAATTTATTTATATTATTAACTAAGAATAATACTTTAAGCTAAAACGTACACCGCCGCATTAGTGACTCTTATTGCTTTTAAACTTTCGCGATTTGTAAACATTATTTCAAAAATTAGACAACGGGTCTAAATCGCGTAATTATTATAAAGGTAAATAAATACCTATGCTCGACGTTTCGAATGACTTGCATCATTCTTGGTCACGAGCCTACTAAACGAGTCGGCTCGTGACGTATTTACCTTTATAATAATTACGCGATTTAGACCCGTTGTCTAATTTTTGAAATAATGACTCATATTGCACTTCTATTTATTTCTTCAAGGCACTTGTGTAAGTGTAGGTTCAATAGCGATGCCTAAATTCACAAAAAAAACCGGGCGACATAATCGCCCTTTTACATGTTCGACAAACACCCAGCCAAGAAATGACCTATGTTTATGACTCATAAAAGCCACAGCTTATGCACATGTTTTACAACCTGTAAACTACGAAGCAGTACTGATGCATTCATATTTAAAGAAGGGGTCGTGTGACCGCACGAGTGGCTTTGATGGTACGATGGAAATTTCATATGCCGTAGATTGCAGGTTAAACAATACTGCCATGGAAGGGCGTTTCAAGTCAGTCAATATTAGCAGGGCATACTTTATTCGCCATTTTATAAGGTGAATTGAATATGGGATCGTTTTGAATTGTGTTGTGACGCATCATGTACTTAATGATAGGTTTGTTTTATTATGCTTTGTGATTGGCTATTTCAAGATGGACTTTTATGTCCCCTTTATTCACTTATACTTTGTCCATTCCTTTATTTTCTTTTTGACAGATCACGCCTATGAATTACCGTTTTTTTTGTCAGATTAATGTACTACAATAATAATGTACTTTATTGACAAGCGACACTTTTTAGGGAAGTTCACTGTTTGTAACAAACAACCACAGACTATAAATCAAATCGTGAAATGAAATAAATCGATCATTATGAAATAAAATAATTTGACTTTTTTGTGTATTGTCTGTATTTTTTATAAAAAATAGAAAATAATAATAGTATCATGATTCCATGAATAATTATTTGCAAGAAATTAAATCGAAATCTTGGAATTAAAAATGAAAATGTAAACAAAGGTAACTAGGAAACCGTCATAGACTATGTATGTGACATTATTATTATATTATTATATTGTATATTTATTTCATCTAATAAAAACTACTAATAAACGAATAATTAATAATGAACTAAAACCATTTCGATGTAATTAATCGATTAAAAGTTCTTCTTAGACAATATCGATTATGATTTCAAATCGAATCAGTAACGTGTGAAGGCATCCCTAAATGTAATCTGTCAAAAAGAAAATAAAGGAATGGACAGAGTATAGTAAACAGTTTACAAAGTACCAATTTGTTAGCTAGAAATGACGGTTAAAAAGTTCTGTAGAACTCTTACGGGCTCTTATTCGGCATGCTGTTTCCAAGGGCATAGCAGGTCTAGATCTTCCCGTCACGCTTTAGATATGAGCCCAAGCTTTAGACATTTGAAGTCACTCCTCCCTTTATAAATTGAGCTTGGTGTTTCTGCTCAGCTAGTTATAGTTTCGGCTAGCAATTATTTGCTTCTTAAGAAGCCTACGATTTGCCCATGAATCACCTAGAGGCGATGAAATAGAGACTATGAAAAATACGAAGTGACTCATCCGAGGTCCCGAGCAAAGAGTTCATTCTTTTTCTTTTGAAATGATCAAAGATTTACGTTATAATTTCCAGTAACTAGTGGCACATGAAGGCACTTTATCGTGAATAAATGAATAACTAGCTATGGTATCGCGTCCATGAGGTGGTTATGAATTTTTTGTAACACACCTGTACGAAACGCCCTAAATATTGCTCGTTTCTTATGCAGCCTTCTTGGGGGCTGGCAGGCGGGAATATTATTAGAACACGACATTGATGCCGTGTATTTTATAGATCGAATAGAAAATAGCTTTTTATCATTATTATATTGCTGGTTGCAGGTTAAGTTGAATAGATTCTAGTTTGATGTCTAATTAGCATCGCTCATAGCTCGGGGCTCATATCAAATATTATAATATTATACATACAAATTCAATTATAACACTATTTCACACATAGAGTCGGCAACGTGTGACGCGTGGTGTCAGGTAGGCTGCCACGGAATCTTTGGAACACAACACCCTTCGGCCAAGATTCCTCGTTTGTGAAAGCCAGTAGATGTTCGGTCGGTACTATCACCACAAAAGAATTGAAGTTCACGTTGCGGCGTGACTCTAACCGTTTGACTCTCAGCTTGAACTTAGTCTTGATTCTGATATACTGCACAATATCTTCATCTTTTGCAGAGTAATGCAGTCGGGTAAAGCGAGCGTTAAGCGTGTTAAGCGCTCGGATATCTGAAGTCGTATCATAAACTTATATGCCACTTAATTACGAATTAAAACAACGGTGTTTTGCTCTTGTCTAGACCTTCTACACACATAATGATATTCTATTATTATTTGTTGCCGGAATAGGTGGTACACGTTTCGTTTTTATGTTATAGATTCTATGGTCGTTCACAACTTTTTTTTTGACATTAGATAGAACGCCAGAAGCAATTACACTATCCAATGGTCCCAATGACAAGGCCAAATAGACACATTCACTCACACAAGTACACCAGTCTCTGAACAAATCTTTGCAAATTACACAAAGATTTGTCCCATGTGGGGATCGAACCTACAACACCGGTGCAGTGGAGAGCGGCGAGGCGACCACTTAACCACACGTGCAGACATACAACATACATCAAGCAATTGTCTTTCATCTGTGTTATGAGTTTCTCACCAGCTCTTCTCATGATGCAATACCCATCGGAGCTGGTACTTGGATTGAATTTAATTCAAATCTCTAAGTTGAATTAAAGTCAATCTAAGCTCCGGTGTCAAATCATTTTATTACAATAAGTATTATAATTTAGTTAGCTAAGTTTTTATTTTAATTTTATATTTTTTGTATTTTGATGTTTGTTTTGACGTGTTCAAGCGCCCCTTAGGGCCCATGGAAATAAATGATTTGATTTGATTTGATTTGTCACTATTGTAGTTCAACATAAAATAAGACAGTGCTGCAATGCTAGACAGCAGGCCTTATCACACACTTATAAATTAAGATACTTGGTAGTATGTTAGCTATTAGTTTAATTTCCAGCCGTAAATCGATAGCTTTATTTCAACTTTTGCTCATAAATATCAATATTCCCACCGCTATAATAACATGGTAGTTTTCAGTTTCGGGTCACATTTATGATGCATGGCGGCCCCGATATGTGTGGATGGGCGGTCTTAACTAACTATACCTATTGCTTTAATTGCTCCTATTATCTATCGAAGACATCGATATGGAATTTAAATACAAGCTTTTAACTGCGAACTAGTTTTGTAAATTGACAATTTAATTTATCAGGTAGGTATCGTATTGTAAAATTGAAGCCTCATTTCGACGATATCATAGTCCTAAAAAAATATTAATGTTTGCAGGCAACTGTCTTTACTGATTTTAAACTATCACGATTTGTACACATAATTATATATTATAGACACGGGTCTTAATCGCGTAAATATTTTTAAGGTATAAATACCTCCTTGCTCGACTGTTTCGATCGAGTCACACCGATCGTGGTCACGAGCTAACTGACTCGGTGTGACTCGATCGAAACAGTCGAGCAAGGAGGTATTTATACCTTAAAAATATTTACGCGATTAAGACCCGTGTCTATAATATATAATTAACTGTCTTTACTATAAAATGAAATAGAAAGACAATTGTGATGTATTGTTATCGTTCATGTAATTTCAAATACGATAAACGATAAACACAATTATTTCCGTTACTTTAAAACTAATGTAAAAAGGGGTGTGAAAATGAAGGTCATTACAGATCAGTCAATTTTTTACAGGTCAACGGTGAACGAAACCCCGATGAAGTATACAAAGACTTTAGGACGGCCGTGCTGCAAATTCTGGGTACCACAGAAGATCAGTCTACCATGAACGGCGTTAGCGGGGTCGGGGTGGGAGCTGGTGGTATACCAGGCGAGATCGTGGGGGTGGAACCGGCTCCTACGCAGGAGAGGGATAGAGAAGCGAGAGAGGAAAGGACTAATAGTGTGAATATTCTGCCTCCTGTGATGCCCGTGCAAGTGCAGACGTTCACGGAGAGAGTTGTTACGCCAAAGGTAAGCTTACTGAAGTACTGCTTACGTACATAATAAGATGGAAAACCTTTTTTAATGGATTAGAAGCTCAATACTATTTGTCTTTAAATCTAAAAGATTGCGTGAGCCATCGTTTGCGGTACTGTTTGTTCTCGTTGTTATCGGACTGTCGATGATGCTTACTAGACCTAAAGACTACCAAGCTATGATTCCTTTTGCCAACATAACAAACATAAAAAAAATTGCCTCCCAACATAACAAATTAACTGGAACATCGTAGTGCAATATTTTTGTTCGATAGAAAACTAAATACAAAATTTAAAAAATCCTATTACTCTGATAATAATAGGAGTATAATATCTTTCAATATGTGCCGAATTATTACTAAGTTTAACATCCAATGACACGCCAATATCGATGTTTCTAAAACTTACAGAGAATGACTTCACATAAAAATGTTTGCATTCATCACTCTTGCTTTCAAAAGAAGAGGTCACGTCAGGTGTGCCATGACCCAATGAGCTTTTTCGATAGATTGGCACGTTTTTTGATGAACATTTTATGTGATTTGAGTTGGAAAGGTATTAGGTGAAATAAAGTTAGTAGTCGTCAGTAAATTTTAACTTATTCGGCCATCTTTAAATGTCAATAGATAGTTTTATCAACATTAAACGTTATCGGCATATTATTATAATGAAAAAAAAAAAATATGGTGACTACTTACTTTCAAATTTAGAACGGGAATTGTTGGATTTTTCTGACAAAGGATTTTCCAGCCACTTGGCTTCTTTCTCTTTCGCATAAATTGTTATTCTCTGTAGTGTGCCTGACCGTCTCTACTAATATTTTATTTAGAAAGTCATTGTTCCCTCAATGCCCCTCTGCAATAAGTTATTTACATGTATCTTTTGGTAAAGTTGCCTCAACGTTAATGTTTCAGGCTGAAGTGATAAACGTCCGCGGCGAGAGGACGACAGCACCCATGCTGTGGTTGGTGGGAGGCCCTGGCAGTAATAAATACACCCTGTGTCAAAGAGCCGTGGCGCAGAGGCCGGGGTGGATGCACTTTAGGTAAATAGTAAATACATAAACAAAAATTAAAGCTATGTGTCGTATGTCACAAAACCAGTGCTCGATCAGACTTCTAGTAATTTATTATAAATCAGCTAGCTGAAAACATGACACAAATGATGGTATTGTGAGGCAGATTAAAATGATTATTAGTTAACAATTTTTCTCATATTTTATTCAAACGGCCTCTTTTTATAATACTCCAATTGTAACCTTTTTTCCGTCACTTCTAGCCTCAGCCAACGCCTTCGCTCACTTGCCGATACGGGAGGCCGTCCAGCATCAGACGGTGCCATTGCGCGCATGGCCATCAGCGGCGGCGAGTTGGTGCCAAGAGAGCTGGTCAGCAGACTAGTACGGGCCGCTGTGGCTGATGCCAGTAGAACGGGGAATGGATTGCTTCTTGATGGGTATCCAAGAGACTTGGAACAGGTGGAACAGTTCCAGAGTGAGGTGAGAATTGATCTATCAATCATAAGCCTTTGATAATCAACTGCTGGACATGGGCCTTTCCCAATTTGTGCCACAACACTAGGTCTTCCACATCCAGTCCCCACTAGCGACCTTTTTTCGGTGCCAGTCTACCTAATGGGATGGACACAGGTCTTCCAATTTGTTAGAGGATTGTTAGAGAATAGCTGGTGCCAAGGGAGCAAGTCAGTAGACTCCTGCGAGCTCTCGTGGCTAATACCAACATAAGTTCGAAAGAGTTACTGCTAGATATCTTAGAGACAAGGAGCAGGACCTTCCAGAATGGTATTTACTATATTTTGAAAGTTTATTGTCTTTTTTAGTTCAACCGAACTCCTCGAATGATTCTCCTGGACTGCTCGAAGCTGCAGCTGGGCCGTGGCAGGAGAGATGACTCAGTGGCCGCCTTCCGGAGAAGACTGGAGGTGTTCCGCGAGCATACGCTGCCTATGCTTAAAGCTCTAGATCAAGATCATAGACTAATCATTGTAAGTAGCATGAAAAAAAAATAATAGTTTAAAAAAACTAAAAAACACGCTTTTAAAGTACTTCTAACTAAAAAGTGAAAAATAATTCCTAATATAAGCTGAAAAAAGCGTGGGTTGCTCGATAGACGAAAAATATGGCACAGAGCGCCCCACGCTTTTTTCAGCTTATATTAGGAATTATTTTTCACTTTTTAGTTAGAAGTACTTTAAAAGCGTGTTTTTTAGTTTTTTTAAACTATTATTTATTTTCTACTTTTTAGTTTTTTTTTTTTTTTTTTTTTTTATATATTTTTAATTTTTTTTATCGAATTATTGCATTGTCATCGATCTTTGACAGGTGTGCAAAATTTGAATGAAATCTGTCCGTTTAAAGTGGGTCAAAATCGAGTCCAAAGGAGTCGGTTACATACAAACAAACAAACAAACAAACAAACAAACAAACAAACAAACATACAGGTGAAGCTAATATAAGCGTGTTAAAAAACGGGTAATTGTATACTGTTATTCCACCGGATTACGGCTTTCGAAAGTCAGGATAGTTTTTTTATGTTTATGCTCAGATATGTGATACTGAAATCACCAGGCCCGCGCCAAAAAGGAATCTTTGTAGATATCTGGCAAAACACTATTTTTAAAATGAACTGTGCCAACAAATGCATTGCTCATTTCATCTTTATTATCCACAGGTCGATGGAGACTCCGAGACTCCTCAAGTGCAGGCGGAGTTCGCTCACGTGCTGTCTGAAGAGATGGAGAAGGCGGAGGTTCTTGCCACCATACCGCAGCAGCAGCCGCAGGGAATGGAAAAGCCTGCCACTAGTAATGTTACAGCTTTAATAGGTGTTAATATTAGAATGCTTGTAATGGATGTAGATTTAACCGATTTGTTCAAAATAGCAATAAAGTAGGAAGGTAGAAGAAATATTGTAGTGTTACATTATATGAAGTTGTTATTAAGATTAGACATATCCCTAGGAACTTAAGGCCGAGCTGTTTATTTTATTTTATTTTATTACAAGGTACAGAAACAGATGACAGATCAAACACTTCATACATTATTATGATTTACATGAAAAACAAATACAAATCTGACGCCCAATTATATCTGTACACAGCACTTCAATTAGATAGCTTCAACAAGAAAGGTAGTACGTTATACCTACATAGAACAAAAGGAATTTAACAACTAAATTACAAGATACAATTTAAATTAAATTAAATTAGGTAGCTAAAGTAAACTAGTTTATAACTATGAAGATTATAAATTAAACAACTTTGTGAATAGTGTGCAGTACACTACATTGTCAATAGTGTGTATTCTATCTAAATATGTCATATCCTTGGTCTAGCTCTTTATCGAAGCTGATTTATTTATTACAGAGCCGACAAGTATGCAACACTTAGCCGCGGCCGCGACGCGGATGGGTGGCGGGCTCGCCAACGGCCACGCCAACGGCTCCATACCCAACGGCAACATGCACAACGGGAATGGCAACGTTGGCAACGGATTCATTAACATGGCCGGCAACAAGGTGAGAATACAAACAATTAAAATTGGAGACATATTATAACTGTTTGTACTTTAAACATTAACTTAACAACACAGCTTTATAAGGGATTAGCAGAGGTGTTTATTACTCTCACTTCACTTGTTAAACCTATCGCCATCTCCTGGTCATGATTCTAGGTTCCGTGCTACTACTGAAAATTTCATACTTGGGATTTTTATATAACACTTGTAAAGATGGACATCTATAACCAACAAAATGGTTGGAATGGTGCTGTTTATAAAATACTTTTATTGCTATTGCTCGGTTTGGAAACATTTAAGTCATATGACCAAATTAATAGACCATGTGTAGATGTGGCTTAGATATAGGTATATTTATACAGAGAATAGAAACTTTCAATTGTGAAAAAAATAAGTACAGAGAAATCTTAACGTTCATGACCTTCCATTTTGAGTTTTTAATAAACAAAATCCGAAATGTGTCCATCGATACGTATGCCGCTACTTAATCGATACAACTACACAAAAATGATAAGTCATAAGATAAAAGTGAAAAGAAATGTATTTTAAGTCAGATAGAAAAACTTAAAACTAATACTAATTGACCGACACGCGGCGAAAGGAACATTTGCTGTTTCACGAACCGTTTGATTGCAACTACTGATTATTGTGTCGAATGTACGTATTATGTTCACTTCGCTGCGTGTTGATGTCAACATAAAACTAAAACTATTGCGTTGTACGGGTTTGCTCGTACAGAAGACGTGAAATTTTGTTTAAACTATCAGATTTTTAAAGACAAAGTTTTATTTTCAGGTGAAACCAATAATGGACATGTCGAAAGTCCCCACGGTGTCGCAGCTCACGCACGATGACGTGCGCGCACTGTATGAGCACAATAGTGGGGAGATCACTTTGAACACTCATATGTAATGTAGTATCTATTCATTAAGTAGTTGAATGTGTGTGTGTGGATGAGGGATGGATGAAATTCAATCGATTAAAATTTTGTAATATTTCATTTTATGTTTAAGTCGTCGCTCGATATCTAAATTGCTCGACCAGCTGTCGTTGCGTATGGTCGCGCTTATCATTTGTATGAAAATTCAATATCGTTTAATGCTTCGCCGACCGTACGCGTCGCGTAAATAACAAGCGCGTACAATGTAAGCAACAATGACGATCGGTCGAGCACTAAAACCAGCCTAAAGCCTGAGGGTATGTTCAAGACTACGCGGGGCGCCCATGAACAGGCTTCATGAACGCTCTGAACATTTCGGGCCACGGCGCCAGACGCCCCGCGTGATCCTGAACGTACCCTTAGGTGAAATGATGCAAACTGGCAAATATGGCTATTTAAAACTAAAAATGGCGCTAAGAAAAGTGGTCTACAAATTCAAAAAGACAATCTTATAATGAATTGATGGAAGCTTGTTCTTTGACATTAAGATTTCACTATGACGTAGTTTTCAACATAAAAACATCAATTTATTTTATCTTTTGACGTTTCTATGTTGTTATGTTTTTATGACAAGGCGTACAAGGAGGCTGAAAGCATAGATAAACCTATTTTTTTTTTTAAATAGTTGGGCAATTTAATATTGTGCAATATGAGCGTCGATCTTGCGACTCATTTCAATTTTTAACAATAGAGTTACCATGTATTATAGAATAAATGCCAAATTATGGCCAGCTAGACAGCATATAACAAACATATAATGTAACAGAAAATTTCGCATTCTGCGGTATTATAATTTTTAATTAATGCTAATCTATACTACAAAAAATATTTCGGGATTGACAGTTGTCAGACTAATATGTGTAGAGCAGGGAAAGAACTCATACATGCTGATAAAAATCGATTGCCTAAGCAATAAATACATAGTTATAATAAATTATGTAAAAAAATTGGCACTAAGTACAAAGTTATGTCATCACTTTTTGTACCAACTGGCATTTCAAACACGCTATATTTTTTGTAGTATAATGTTTTTATTAAAATTGTTCTTCGAATACGCGCCACTTGGTTAGAAGCATAATAAATTTGGACTTGGCATAAGCAAATGTATTATTAATATTTTCAAAATGAACGATCACATTTCAAATATTTTTAAAATACTTAATCATAATAATAATATTATAGACTTTTTTAAAATAGAACTTTGAATGCATATATTAAAACAGCATTTAATTTTATCAGTTAACACGATGATGCAATTGTAAAAAATACTATTTTAATTTAGTTATTTCTATATTCGTAACATACAAGTGGCGCCATCTAATAATATAAATGTTGATCATGAATCTTAGTTATTTTAAAGAAGAGTTTCAATGTAAGTACTTAGTACTTACGATTACAAACGTACCTAGTTGCTATTGGTATGTAATATCAATATGAGAATCTCTAAAAGCTAGCGAAAAGTGCCGAATAAATTAGTTTAGATGTAAAAGTAAATATCAAAGAAAACTGAGATATTATTATACTGTTGTAAGTAGAAGAACTAAGTTTTATGGAAACGAATTAATTATAAATATGTATGTGATTTGACACGGTTTGATTAAGTCGACTATCATAGTTATTAGCTATATGTTATTTGACATTTTTTATTTATTTTATACCTAGATGTTGCTGTTTTTTTAGTTTTTAGAAAACTCAAAAAAAAAATATGTTTTATGTATACCGTGTGCTTAGGTTCTTTTTTAATGTTTTGGATATGTTTGAGTTTTATTGTGTTCATTTAGTGTGTTTTGGGATATTTTAAAGAATAAAGTTCCTGGGCTTTATTCCCTCCTTCTGTTACATATTATCCTCTTGAATTAATATACAATTATATAGCAATATATTTCACATAATTATCTCAGGTAAGTCGACTAATCAAATTCTGTCATCCTGCACAAGTCTAAAATATTTGACACATTAAAATATTTGATATCAAATATTTTTAAGGACAACGCACACACAAACAATTTAAGAAGTGCCTTGGCTTAAAAAAAAATTAGGTAATTATAGAAATATTTGGAAATCATACTGTAGTAAAAAGGTAATTAATATAAGTAATAATAATATACGGCACAACACTAATATAATCAATATTTATGTTGCAACTAAGAATAATGTAAAACAGAAAAAATTTAGATGTTTTGCCCCAAAATTTTGTACCAAAATTAATACAGATGAATATTTATATTTATAAAAAAAATAAGTAAGTCATAATTCGTTTATTTCCTAAAAAAATACATTTGTGTTAAAAAATACACAGTAAAATAATATAAATTAAAAAACGATTATAATAGGTCCATATACATTAAAACATATTTAGGTACTCATTATACAAAGATGAATATAAATAATGAAAAAAAAAACAATATAATAAGTAAGTTTATCAGTTGATATTTTGAAAACAATTATCGAAGTAAACAAAAACCGATCCATAAAGTACCTATATTATGATAACAAGAATTAATTAATTCGGTACACATTAAAATGACCTATGACTACCTAAAAATGTTCATCTGTAAGTACTTAAAAATATTGGATCATTTTTAAATTTTTTGGATACTATTTTTCAATATTTTAGCCCATAACTCACACTCACTACAATCTAGTCTAGCTTTAACTAACATTAGTGGACTAAGTCACGTAGTTAGGTAGTATCACTAAAAGGGGCCAACATAGACATAGATAAATAGAAAAAAAAGTATAAGTAGTCTTAATGTAGATAGTTCATATTTTCACTTATAAATCTTAATGAGCACAAATTTTGTATGAATATAATTTTAAATGCTCGAAAACTGTAAATTTGTAGCGAAAATAATTGGTTTAGTATTATTTAATTTTATGTGTAAGCGAAAAAAAACTCTTTTTTTTATTTATATTTGACACTTAGCTCAAACTTAGTTTAAGTAATATTGATTTAAGTGGTACAAAAAAAACACATATTATTAATTAGTTATTTACAATCTAAAGCAGAAGAGAGAGTAAGTAAAATACTTTACTTTTCTTAGTCGTCATACCTAGTCAGTACAAAATTATACAAGTAAAGTACATAATTATAAAAAAGTAGCTCTAATATAAAAAAATATGCCCCATTAAAAACTAACATTACAAAATATTATGTTACCAGGTTGTTATATTCGAGAAACATTGTTACGTCATTCAATTCAATATAAAGTTCAAATCGATAAATTTATAAATTATTATCACTGATTTAGATAACAACAAATAATTTCACTGATCAAAATTATGTTATCATCTCATTTCAGGATTAACATGACACATCTAATCTTTACGCTATCTGTTATTGCATTAATGTGTACCTAAGGTTTAAGCGATTTAATTTCTAAATATGCTTTTTAAAATAATTGGTGTTTTAATTACAAAAGTTTTACAAAGAAAACTACATTCGCTTGTAAAATTACAGTATGATAAAATAAATAAAATAAAACTTACTAATTAAAAGCCTTATAAAATATGCATACATTCAACTCCTGAGGTCATTAATATGGTAACCAAAAATTCAAATCTACAGTCGATTTTTTAAGTATTCTTCGAATAAAGCAACCATCATTAAATTAAAAAATAATTATATATTCAGAAAAACTATTAGAAATATTCACTTTATATTTATTATTTACCTGTGATGTTTATTTAGAACTTTACACTTATGTATTTGTAGAAATTATTTACAACGAAAATAAAATTAGCACTTTTTGTAATTAAACGTTGTCTTTTATTTATTTTCGACGCTTCCATTGCAGTATTTAAATAGTCAACTTATTGTTTAGCAAAATAGTCCTCAAACGGAAACTAGTAATACTATATATAAGCTGCACAGCTGGCAACATAATGACAGAATTGTCGAAGTATTAACGTAGCATTGTTAAAACAAACTATTCTGCGCCATTTCATAGATTTTTAAATTGGTTTGTGCTTATTGGTTGAATTGTAATTCGGTGACCAAACGAAGAACAGTGGCCGTCTCTTCAAGTTTTACTCTTTTTGCCAAACTATTTGCTCGTGTATCCTTACAAGTACTTGGCCTTTAGTTAGAGGATCATTATTATTAATTTGGATCTATATTCATGCCACAGTTTAAATAAATCAATTGAAGCCGATATATCCTTCAATTAATATAATTACGTAGGTCTGATCATTAATTTTATAGAACGCATAGATATTCATATTATTATTATCTATCTAGATCTATATTACCTAGATAGAGATCTTCTTCATTATATTAATGTAGGGAATTAAAGTTACGTGGTTACAAAATAAATAGACCACCTAAATGCTTCAATCTCTAAATGTTTCAAAAACTCTACCACATTAAAATATTTTTTATCTTCGAAACAAAAGGTCTTATTATTATAAAATGCCTACATATAACACATCAAATATGAATAGGTAAGAACAATTAAGTAGGTATATGACCTTACCTTCTTTGTAATTATTTATCGATTTATAGAACCGAACTCAGACTATTGTACTGACACTACATGGTACCGCAGCTGATTACATGGCTATAAAAAAATACTGGCACAATTAATATTAGAGTTTCAGAAGGCCGACATTTAATTTTGTAGGTTAGGGCGGCAAGTCGCCATACAGTTCCCGCCTCAGCTGAATTTTCCCGCGCTGTCAGAGGTCGATTATTGGCTGTTTGGCACAGTTTCCGTGGCCTTGACCGCGCTTCGAACCGCAGTTGGTCCGCATAGCTCGCGGCGTTCAAACGTGCCACGCCATTATCTATAAATCCTTTGGATTACGCGCTGCTCTTCAATTAAAATGGTAAGTTTTATCACTTATGTCATAATTTATTAATGAGGAGGTCATTGTTCGTAACATTGTTAGTAATTACAATATAAACAGATAATATTGTGCGAGTAAGACCGTTTTTTCGGTATTTTCAGCT
Organism: Hypena proboscidalis; assembly: GCA_905147285.1. NCBI lineage: Eukaryota > Metazoa > Arthropoda > Insecta > Lepidoptera > Erebidae > Hypena > Hypena proboscidalis. Next base: position 21,567,022 of record LR990130.1, read on the forward strand.
AGTTTCAGTGATTGTTACGTCACTTTGAGCAAATAATAGAATAGAAAGCCGTGTGTGTAATCACTGAAGATGAGTGTGAATTTATATAAATAGCTTATCAGAGTACCGGTTAATTGGCAAAAATATTGTAGGCGTAAAAATACAATATTTTTGACGATAAACTTGCATTTTAAGCCTTCTTGTTTTTTTTTTCGATGAGGAAGTTATTCAACCAGTATGAAGATTTGGCGCAGACCTCCTTACAGATTTACTCAGGGCCGTTTTAAATAAAGATCGGTATATTCGAGGCATTGAACGATACCGTAGCATTATAAACATTTTATGTAACAGTATTGCAGTGCTTTCAGGCATAAATTAACGAGTAGGTTAACAAAGTAGGTTAAATAAATTAAAAACTAAAGAGACTATCAAAGAGTTTTGTTTCAAGCCAGTAATTCTGAGGTCTAGGATAGTTTTGTGTAGTTTGGTACCTATTATATTGAAATGGGTACAAGATTTAAAAACAAAGGAGAGCAATAGTTAGTGCCTAGTTAATTAGATGTTTTATACCAGCTTTATTATTATGGCAGATAATATAGCTATCGTATTTTATTACTTGAGAAACTACTAGAGATGTGCCGACTTGTCGGTAAGCCGACATACGGCCACTTTTATATAGACGTACTACCTTTACTAAAATGTCAATTCACAAGGATTAGACGTTCTACATGACAAGTTTTTAGATCATTAGATGTGATTTCAATCACATCTAATGATCGGCCGACTAGTCGGCCATTTAGCCGTCGACTAATCGGCTAGCCGACTAAATGGCCGAACCCATAGTATATAGCCTAAATATGATAACAGTATGACATTTCACTCGAAATGAGAATTATTTCCGTTCTAGTTTAGATACTTTAGATACGATTCCCTCTCCTGCGTTGGCATTGAAACCTTTGAGGCTTTATACATACGATTGCATAATACTGTTGTTTAATAAAAGTAATGTATATTAAACTAGATGTTTTAATAGGTTTATAATTTTATATATTATATAGAAAAATTACATTCTCCGATTATTTTTTTACTATACAAAGTTTGTTTCTAACTTTTGTCAGAATTGCGCTATACATTATCTAATGCTTAGCAAAAAGGCCTTGTTATCAAAAGATTCATCACTCTAATAGTCTACGATACGAAATTTATACTTATACCTGAAATCATAAATATTATTATCTACATCCTCTATGCCACGATTCTTCCCAGAGATAATATGTAGAGATGAGATCCTATCCAACCTCTTAGATCCCTCCCATACTCAAAATTGCAGACTCCTTTAATCACAAAACTCAAAATATGGACATTTTGTTACCATAAACTACTACGACTGTTCATCAGAATAAGGATAAATAATTAGGTTTGTGCATTATGCGAGTTTGTTTTTTTGAATAATTTTGATTGAATCAGAATCCAATATACAATTTTGGTACAAATTTTGACACATGAATCCGATTCAATCTAAATCGACATCAATCGTAATAAGGGGGCTAAATGGAGGATGACTACAAAGCCTACGAATGCAATATTCAATGTGCATTAGATCGGTTGCTACACTAACAGTCGAACGGTTATAAAACGTTTATTCTGCATAGTTTCTATTTATACCTATATAATTATACCTATAGTGTTGATCGATAAGAACGCATTGACGTTGCAATCAGACCAGAACTGAAGCAATGGCCGTGGATAACGTTCATGTAGGTACGAGTCATGAGTCTAATTAGAGTACCTTATCTTAGTCTTAGACTTCCCTAATTCCTTATATCTTAAGATAAGACTTTAAGATATAAGAATTTGTGTAGGATATAAGGAGCTCGTGGCTTAAAAATTTTCTTACGCTTAGTGACCGACGTTTGATAAAAAAATATTTACTAATAATTACACACACACACACACACACACACACACACACACACACACACACACACACACACACACACACACACACACACACACACACGCGCGCGCGCGCGCGCGCGCGCGCGAAGTTAGTGTAAGAGTAGAGAGTGTAAGAGTAACTTTTTAACACTGCATATATACAAATGAAAATGTTAATTAAGACTAGGTACTAGAGTCTAGAATATTAGTAGAAGACCTATGTTTACTGAAACAAATAAGCCGTACAATATTTATAACATTTTAATGCCATTTTATGTAGAGAACAGGTCAATGGCATCTAAGTTAATAAATTATTATGTAAGTTTATGAGATAAACCTATAGTTAACAGACTTCCTTATAGATAATAAAGAGAAGCTAATAATAGCAACAACAGTTGAGTTTGTTTACACTTATCAAGATAATATATAAATAAACATATCGACACTTTACCGTGACTCGAAACACGAAGTGTTTTGATCGTGCGTCGAAAACCGCGTGTAATTGGCAAGCGATCAAAACGGTTCGAGGTTAGGGTATTCTTGACTTGATACATTTTCCGCATAGTCATGTCTGACTATGCGGAAAATGTATCAAGTGTAAGAACTGAAATATTTTTCTTGATCAATCAGAAATAACCTAAGCAATATATACAGTAGTTTTTTTAAGCTATTGCATAGCTTCTATCGTTGGCCTTGAGCGTGGAGACCGAATTCAGAAAATCCGTAACGAAAATAACCTAACAACCCCCACTCCGACCGGCAAAGTGGTGATACTTCTTAGTTTCCTATAGTTTCAATGATAAATAATTCTGAATGTATTGTATGATAATAAAAATATTTTGAACAATATTAACTTCTCATTTATTTAATAAAAGAAAATAAATGTTTTCTTATCGGTCACCACGCTCAAAAAGTGTAACTTGAATTAATATCAAAGAAAAAAAAACAAAGGAAAAAAAATACTGCATAAATAAAATAAATAAATAATTATAATTGCATAAGTTGATAAAAAATGCTATGCAATAGCTTTACCGCGGTAGTCCCCGAGTGCCACACGCTTTTTTTTAATAAACACTGTCTTGTAGGTCTATTAGCAACTACTACCGCAAAATTTAAAGTTTTGGCTTCAAATTCTGATTTGGATCAAAACATTAACTGCATTTTACCTTAAAGAAATTATCACCAATGCGCGAAGTATGCAGCTCTTTCATCAGTATGTTCATCCGATTTGTTACCGTATTTTTTATTTTTTGTGGTATTTATACTTTTCTGAAATAATTTTGATTAGTGAGGCGCTATACCAAGCAGGATATGATTTACTACGAACAATGGTTTTTGGGATGTATTTGTCCAGTAATTTGGTAATAATTGGCATAAAAAACTCAACAGCGTCATCTACCGATCGTGTTAAAAACTCAACCTCCCAGTCAACCTCACCAATCTTCCTGTTTATGTTATCAAAGTCGCCTTTAATTTAAATATATCGAAAACACGGCGCGTACTCTAATGGTGTTATTTTAAACACGGATAAATTTGTGAGTAATGCAGGATGGTATGGATCTATAGGTACTAGAGGATCTTGACAGGTAACAATGACATGAGAAGTTGACAGCACCAAGGTCAAAATTTTACCATATTTATTCTTTACGCCATTGTATTGCGCTAAACCCAAAGCACACACATCTCGTCAGTCAACAAAATAATACTCATCGCTTGTAGTTAAATTTATAGGACTATATACTATAGTATTGGTTATTACTTACTCGAGAGTTAAGCACTGTAATAAAGCAAACTAGCAGTGTATACTTATTCATCAGAATCAATAAATAAAATGCAAAAATGAAATACAGGTACTGATAATTACAGTAGTTTCTAAACACGTTTAGTAAAAATCAAAAGTAAATTAATTTCCAATTAGTACAGGTAGCCGTGCGACAAGGTAGGCACGCTGCATTAATAGCTACGCATGCGCAATCAAACGAGACGGCTATATTTTTGGGAGCTAAAGCAGTGCAGTAAACAGCGCGATAAGGAATATTATAGAATCGTTTAGGGCTGGAAACAAATTTGCGGTTGTAAGCTCATTAGTAGGGCGTAGGTGATAAACATTTTATAAACAAACAAAGTAAGTAAGTAAGAAAGTAATCTTTATTTGTATGAATATGGTACATAATAGGTGACTTAAAATAATTACAAAGTATCATCATATTCTGCCAATCAAGGCGTGCAAATATTAGTAGGTATATAAAATTTAAATAATTATGATCAGCATGCAGCAACATGCAGTTCAATTAATTTCATTCCATTCAAAGTAAGCAAAGTATCAAATTTAACATTTCACAGATTAAATATTACAGTTTGACAAAAATACTCCATTACAATTAGGTAGCATTTTAAACAATTTTGTTTAAATCGTTGAAGTTATGAATTACAAGGGATTTACTGGTTATGACTTTCCGTACATGTATTTTAGCATGCTTAACCCATACAAAATTATAGTTTTCTTTTTAGCGATGGTTCTTGCTTCTCTCAACAGTTTTTTGTGTTCAGAGCTAAGGTGATCGTTAACGTTGCGGTGGATAGCTCCTTATCGGATCGTGCAACCGCTATAAAATCTTCCTTTACGTATGTATTTAGGAAACTCACAATGATTAATTTATCATTGGAGTTGAACATAGGCACTCTAGATATGTAATTAATTTGATTCTTGGGCAAACTGTAGCTCACTTTGCGACTGATGGAATCCACAATCTAGAAGAGATTCTCGTCCTTTCTCACCGGAACTCCCTTAATCTCGACATTGTTTACTCTTGACCATGATCATGAGAAAAGAGTTGCAATTTTGTATTAACCAACTCGCCCTGTAGAGAAGTTACCAAGTCTTGCATCTTTGTGAGTCAGACGTTTTCGCTTCAAGCTCAAGGATCCTGGTGTTAAATTCATCAAGCTTGCTACTGGAGTATTCGCAAGTTGACTTGAGCTCTCTGAGCTCCTCCTTGATGGACGTCATGTCATTTACAGGTTTAAGTGTGGGCGCTGGAGAGGAGATTCTGCACATTGGACATTTCCATTGTGTCCTTTGGGTCAGCACCCAATTTTCTCCACCCTGTTCAGCTTTTTGCAGCTATCACATTGTACGCCATCGTTGAATTGCACGTCACAAACAGCACACTTCGTCATTATTAATGAAACAGAGAGTGCGACGTAAAACGAAAATATTATGAACGGAACAAACAAAAAAGGTTGACGATTTGTTTATATAAACGCGTCGAGCGGTATGCGTGCTACACCAGTGAGTGTTCTCGCGAGTTGATATATAGTATCATATTCACCTGTGTAGGCCTGGTTAGATACATCTTCCGTCTAAAAATGCATAATCATTTTAATATCTAAGATATAATTTGATTAAGAGTTTGTTTGGTCGTTTGAAGGCTCTTATCTCTAAAACTACGGGTCGGTTTTGGATATTTCTTTTCCATTTGATAGTTTAATTCTTGAGAATATATATGGGCTATTGAACATGACGTTTCTATCCAGAGGGGCGGAGGAGTAACCTGTAACGCGGGTAAAACCGCAGGGCGCAGCAAGTCAACATGCGTCAAACCAATGCATCAAATCGTGGGAGTAAAACTCATTTCTCGGTCATGTACTCAAAAGCTGTTTATCCAAAATTATCCAGTATCTAGTAGGGATTCGATCCTACGCCACCGTCTCAGAGAATTTGGCAAAATATCCAATGTTTATTTAGGGCGAACGCAACAACACATTTCAACGACAGTATTTTAAGTCGATTGGAGGCCACACACTGAAATCTCGATAAAAGTGAAAAACTCGAACTACGCCATTTCATTGAGACGGAAATATAGTATAAACTGTAATGTTGAAGAATCAAATGGTTTTCGGGAAGTCGAAAAGTGAAAATATTCTCTGAATCGGTTATAAAAAGTGAAAACACAGAAAACATCAGTCACTGAGACGAAATTATATTACGAACTATTATGTAGAAGAGATTGATGGTTTCGTTGAAGACGGGAAAGTGAAAATATTCATTGAATTTTTGGTAAAAAGTGTAAACTCTAAACATACAGATCATTGAGACGGAATTATAACACAAGTGGAAGTGACAAATTGATTTTGCGAAGTCAGAAGTGAAAATATTTGACAAATTGATACCTGTAAATTTCGTGAAAAATTAAATATTTGTTTATAAACATACCACCTTTTGTAAAGTTTGGAATGAAAGAGTCGTTCAGTGAGCTCGGGTTCGTCAAATCAAGATTTCGGTTCATTTTAGTGGTTGTGTTTGCTTTCTGGTTGGATTTGAAGCAGTATTATTTGAAGGAGACCACGATTCAGGTATCTATCAATCAATCTGTTAAGTATGATCTTCACATATAAGTCTATTAAACTAAGCACCATTTTTTTTATGGCAACGCCGTCACCACAGAATTTAAACCTATGAAATTTGCGCGTATAACGTATTGTAGTTGTAAGTTCCTCGCCGTTTTTTACGCTCACTAACGTTTGTTAAACTTTTAAAAGTCTTTACACGAAATATTTTTTTATTAAAAAGAAATTAACCAACTTCAAAATTGTTGAACTCAATAACTAAAAAGATAGTAAAAATGTTTTTATTTTAATAATTCAAAATACTTTAATAAGCCAAAATTTTTTTTACTAATTTAATATTTTATTCTCTACACTTTAAATAACGATACGATATTAAAAAATCCAAATAATACCAATAATATTTTTAATTTAAAGGCGGCGCTAAATCACTAATGAAACTTCTAATTTTACCTAAATTAGACTATACATAAATCAACTTCATGTTTTGTATCATAAAAAATACATCTGTATCTCAAAAACTACTGAACCGATTTTGATAACTAATTGATTTGACTTGAATTTATCCCTAAGTTAAACTAAACTTATTGCAACTAAATATTTTTTTATTTCAAATTCGACTTATATTTACTTACTGAGACATACGTGGACAAACATACTTATACTTAGAAATTTGGCACAAATGTTAAGAAAATTATATAGATCAACATATTCGAAAAATGTGCAATTCTGACAATACTAGAAAGAAAGAAACGTTTATTTTGGCAAATCTTAACTTCTAAAACTACTTATAATAAAAATAAAATAGATGTTCCAAAAAAAGGTACACACCTCAGCATACTACTGCAGCACATCAGCACTACAGCGCTGGTATTCTGGTGCGCCCTGATTGCGAGTAGTACTATATACATATTGAATTGACAACCTCCTTCTTTGAAGTCGTTAAATAAAAAAGGGCCTTATTTATATTCTGTTTAATTTATTCTGGGGCTGCTGTGTTGCTGCTACCTACCGTTAAAAAAAAAAATTGTATTCCTTCATTAAGTAAAGAAAATCCAAAAAAAAATATCTGTTACTCAAATAATTTGTTCGTCAAACAAGCCCGAGTACAATATTCAACCACACGGCACACACACATAAATAATATGAGCGTAACAACCTGTCACCGTTAATGACAATGGCCTCAGTTTGACGACATTGTCTACTCGTCTGTCCCGCGCCGTACCATCGAAACAGCCAGTGTCAAGACTGGCTGAAAATAACTACTCTCGATTTGCCTCATTTATTGTTGTAGAGACGTTAAAAAATAAAATAAATTTGGACTCGGACTGTAGTGGTAAAACGGTGGAACGGTATTCCGAGGTCGTAGGTTCAAGTTTGGCCTGTCCCATATTTTCAACTGTATCAGGGCTAAGCCTAAGCTTAATACGCTCTTAAGATCTCAACATAAGTCGTAAACATCTCATTCCGTTTGACTTTGAGCCTAAATGTTTCCTCAAGATAAGCCTCCTCGAAATAATCAAGTACACAAAGCTTTTAGCAGCTGAATGGATTGGAGAGCCTTTTGTCATCACTGTAGATAATAGCAGCTATAGCATAGCGTACATTGTTTGCAAGACGTATTCAATTCATTAGTAGGTACATCAAATTAATAAAAGGAATGGTTTGTATTTTTATTATCCCTAGTCATCTTATTTATCACGATCGTTTATTTATTTGTGGCACTAAATTAAACACCCCATCGGAAGATGTTATCTTTTTGCAAATGGTGATAAATATAGGTTCTTCTTTTATTTTTGTGGAGTAGACAGGTCCAAAATATACGTCAAATGTACTTGAATCACTAATTGACTTGAAACTTTAACATAATTTTCGGTTGCTTCATTTTTCGGTTTGGTTGCTTGCATTGTTTGGCGAGATCAGCGATAGAACTGGCATAGACTACTTTTTTGAATGCTAGATTATGTGTCAACAAGATTTGGACTACTTCTACTCTACTAGAGAAACAAAATAGCTGTCAGGAATATTGGATTCTTTTGTCAGAAATTGATGGAAATGCCGTAAATAGATCTTTTGGTAGTTCAACCCGGGCGGGCGCTACTTAGTAGATATCGTCTTACTCACTTGACAAAAAAATATAAAGGTCGAAAAAGATTTCCATTGCTCAATGTTTTTTTTTTCAAAAAAATATTTTAAAGTTTGCGCCACCATAATAAACGTAAATAAGTTTTATGCCCGCCCGACAACCTTTTTTATTTGGCACAGTTGTCTCGTGGCTAGACTGTATAAACTTCTCCAACATCGTAATATAAACTATACTTAATTTATTTAAAGAGATTAAATTATCTGTTCGTTTTTTACGATTTATTTCAAAAACTATAGAACCGATTTCAAACAATTATTAACAATTAGCACGAGGGCAAAGACGATTGGAAGCTAGTTATAAAAGAAATCCATTGGATAAGGTGATGTTAATTTTTGGTTATTACGATGAATCTTAAAAGACTCCATTTAGTAGGATGTGTAATCAGTGTAAAGATGTAATCAGGATAAGAAACTAAGTAAGTCATCATTCTAAATCCATCATTGTCACCCGAGACCGAGAGCAAACCATCCTTGAAATGGATATCTATAACTACCGCAGTTGTTACCGGCTAGGACAGCTAAAACACTTCGATATACTGGTATATATTATTTACAAAATAATATACTAACTTTTTTCATAACGTTTCAGGTATATTTTGGTAAAATAATACATCTGTTTAGATAACCCAAAATATATAATCTACTCCCTAATTTAGTATTTTTGCCTTTTAATTCAGTATGTTAGTACGTGTTTAATAAGAGTACGTTGATTGTTTTAACATTATGACATACATTTTAAGTTTTTTGATATTTTCCTAATGGAAATACCAAAAGAATGAAGTTGGAAGTAGGTAGATTAACTTTAAACAGAAAATTCAATAAACTTGTGGATCGATCTTTAAATTGGAGTAATAGTGCAATTTTATAAAGCCTTCAACTTCTTCAAGGTTTAAGTAATTTATTTGCAGATAGGTAAGCAACCAATCAATGAATATCACAATATGTATTCTTGTATTCTCCTTCCAATAAAGATAATTCCTTTTAAACAAATCAACAATTTTAGCTACAGCTCAATTCACACCACATTGATTATTTAGTTAATTAAATAAAAATTAAGAATGGTCGAAAAACGGCACAACTTTTAGTGCCATTTTTTGACCATTCTTAATTTTTTCACAATATTTATTGATCGAAAACTTCTTGCGCACGCAAATTGACAGCTGATTTACTTCATAAGTCTAGACACGAATCAAAAATATTGCTAAACCATATTTTTTGTTTCAACTCATTTAGTTGAGTTAAATGTCTTTGTACGAGTATAAAATCGTTCAAAAGTGCCTTTATAAAAAGGTACCGATGGTTAAACATAATTTTTAAGTTTTTCGGGTAATTTCTTAACTCTGCAACGCACTAGTGGCGCTAAGAACCATAAATGTAATAAAATAATTATCTCGCTGTCACTTCTAATAAATTTTATATTAATCCTTTTTCTAGCCACCAGTAAGCTCGAGCAAGCCCATAGTTTGGATCCTGGGAGGCCCCGGCTCCGGCAAGGGTACGCAGTGCGAGAAAATCATCGCCAAGTATGGCTTCACCCACTTGTCTACTGGTGACCTGCTCCGTGCTGAAGTCAAGAGCGGCTCCGAGCGGGCAAAGACCCTCACAACTATCATGGAACAAGGTATGCCTACCTCTCTTTTACTCTCTGCCTAAAATAGTCTCGAGTCTTGATTAATGCAGACACTCATCAACCCAGTATTAAAAAGCAATTAAAAAGTCGAAATAGAAAGAAATACAAATGAGCTGTGTACTTACAAACCTTACTTACAAATCTTGTGAACGATATATTAATTGTGGTAATGTCAAGGTAGTATTTTGGGTCCATTAATATTTTTGCTGTACAAGGTGACTCATTTATATCGGTCAGTATGGGACAGTCTGTAATTATATAAGACATACAAATCACAAAACACATCTGATCTTAGGAAGCATGACAACGATTTTAGTAAAAACAAAAACTGCATACTTAAATTAAAAAAAAAAATTGTAAGGTTTTCATTATTTATATTTGGATATCAATTGTACAGGTCATAAGCAGTAATTCTTGCTATGAAACATGGTATCTATAATGAATAAAAGTAATTATATATTTAGCAGATGTTCGAATTGGCAACTCTTTTTTTCAATGCAGTACTTGTTGAGGTAACTAGGCGCCACAACTACTTTACTAAATTAAATAATATGAAATACATTGCATTTTGCTATCTTTAGATAACAGGTTTTATAGAAAAAACTGGTTATGACCTGCACAATTTTTGAATTTCGTCGGCTTAACTTGTAAATCTTAAAATTTGCTTGTTTGATTAAGCCGAAGAAGTATAAATCAAATAAATTTGTTAAATATGAGTAGCAAGATACCCCAAACAACGAGGTACCTCTGTTTGGAACTTCTATCATTCGTTCAATATCATCAAGGTTTTCGGAACAACAGGGACAGATCTAAAATATGCAGGTTACGTCTTTTAACCAGCTTACTGTGCCTCATTTCAGGTCAGCTGGTCCCCAACGACGTGGTGCTGGAGCTGCTGAAAGAGGCCATGGAGGCGCGTGCTGCTGAATCCAATGGCTTCCTCATCGACGGCTACCCCAGGGAGAAGTCTCAGGGCATCGAGTTCGAGAAGGCTATTGCCCCCGTTACTGTAAGTGAACTTTAGGAGAAGATCGAATGACATTATGAAATTCTAATGCGTAGCAGGAATATTACGAAAAATTAGAATATTTTCCATAGACACTAGCCATTTGTGGTAAAAACTAGAGCTTAAGTTCATCAAGGTCACGAGTTAAAATTCTGTGAATAATGGCATCATGGATTTTCCATACATATCCTTTAATATCCACTTCATACGATAAGACAAGTAGCCTTTTTTCGGTCTTCAAAACTAATTCGCTTCTTGCCATTCCAGGTGATTATCTACTTCGAGGCGTCGAGCGACACGCTGACCAAGCGGCTGCTGGGTCGTGCCGTGAGCTCGGGCCGCGCTGACGACAACGAGGAAACCATCAAGCTCAGGCTCAAGACCTTCCTGGACAACAACCAGCAGGTGCTTGACCAGTACCCCGAGAAACTACGCAGGGTAAGCTATTCATTTTCTATTAAATATTCTTATTAGATCACTCTCGAGATTTTATTGTGCTGATAAAAATGGAGACATAAGCAAACCCCGCAAGGTCATCACGCGATACTGAACAACTCCTACAGACAAAGAAGAACGCACAAGCGTTGTGAGCATTTGGTACTCCATCTGCCTTGTTCATTTTATCTATGGGAGAGATGATCAAGCTCAGGCTCAAGAAATTCCTGGAGAACAACTAGCAAGTTTAGTGCTGGAGCAGGACCAGTCTTAAGGGCGGAAAAGTGCAGAGGGACCAAATCTTGCTACGGTGTTGGTGCGGTATATAATTATGTAAAAAATTATTTCGCGATCGCGTGACCAGCGTGATCCTGGTTAAACTCGTACCCATACTCAAATGTTCTGCAATCTATTACAAAATAAGGATGTCAAAGGGCTAAAGTTGTCAGTTATTGCCACTTATCTTCAGGTGGACACGCTCGCTACGCAAAACAAATATGATGACTAAATACGTAAAAAAATCTTAATTAACCACCCCACTTTTTAAAATTTTCAGATTAACGCGGAGCAGGGCGTGGACACGATATTCGGCGAGGTGGAGAAGATCCTGGACCCCCTCACGACCGGCGCAGTGGCGGCCGCAAACTAAACGCACAAACTTTTATACTAACTGTACTGTACATATTAGTGCTACTCTACGTTAATTTTAATTACGCTGATAATTAAATATTAAATATGTTTTTATTTCGTCTGGCTCTTATTGCTGTCTCCAGATACTTAATAACTGGCACGATATGGCTATTTTATATCAACGTAACGTTATACCACGCAAGTGGAGAAGCAAACGGACCTAGCGCAGGAAAGTGAGACGGTCACAAAAAGATGTTGTGATGTACATTTAATAAAAGAATACAGACCAATCTAAATGTAAATTTTAATATGAAGGCATCGATACATTTTGTTCATTTGGCAGCAGCGGCAACGACGGTGGCTTGTTGAATTCTTGCCATTATAGGATCTATTACTTTCTCCACCGCCCGGAATATATTGTCTTTTGTATCTTCTGCGTTTATCTACAATATAAATAAGTTATTACCTATTATAAAATTGATATTGGAATATAACCTTGTCACATCACAACTGACTTGCATTGTATGACAGCTGACTGCGACAGTGTTCCATTCCATGGCGCTGTTTTTCATGCTCTCATATTTGCTCTTATAAACGTCCAAACAGAGACTTGTCACTAGGACTTTGTCCCATTACCAATTTTAGAGGATAAAGGGGGTTTTATACCGGCGAGGCGAGGAGTGGATGGGCAGGGCGTGAATTGAAAACACGCTGTACCATTTAAACCGCGCCGTCATCCAGCTAGCGAAGTAACGCGTAAAAAGAAAATAAATACTCTGTTCTTCAAGCAATAAATATCAATATCGTACTAACAAGTATTTTAATCGCCGCCGGCTTGTGCCAGCTCGTGACGTCACGCATCAAAAGCTGATAAATACTCAATTCTTATGGAAATAAAGTACAACATTGTACGAAGATTTTTCTCAATTCTTGCCGCGTTCTTCCACGCCACGCTAGGCCTTAGATTTGCAAGAAATTCTGCCATACAAATTAAAACTCCCGCTCTGCTCTACCACGCCACGCCTCGTTGAAATAAAACCACCTACGATGCCGTCACCTTCTAACCTTAAGAGGCCAAACTGCTTAACATAAAGATATCTAAATACTTCGAGTCAAATACCAGATACTTTACTGGTCGTAGAGCTCTTGTGAATGAGCTCGAGGGCGGTAGCACCACCGTCTCACCTTTAACCTGCCGCCAAATAGTAGTGCTTTCATTACTGTGTTTCGGGTTGGTGGTGAGATCAGGCCCTGAAATTACTGGCACTTGAGACATAACACCGTAGTCCTCAGCTGCAGCGACGCATCTATAATCTGCTTTTGTGGATTGTTGATGTCCATGGGCTGTACTCCACTTACCATCAGGTGGACTACACGTTCGTTCGCTGTGGAAGTAGGAAAAAAAAAAGATGGCATAACTTACCCTGTGCAGTTTTAAGGGAAATTGGTCGAGTACAAGCTGGTTGTTCGCCATGAAGGTAGCAATTCTCTTGGCAATGGTCTCCTCATTGTCATCAGAGCGTCCGGAGGCAGCTGCTCGGCCCATAAGACGCTTCTTCAAAGTTTCAAGAGTCGTCTCAAAGTAAATTATGCACTGAATGCGGGGGAACAAATAAAATTCGGTTTATTACTGGGTAAGACTATTGTTATTTCAATCTACCAAGTAGTCTACTAATTTTAGCCATAAATTTTAGTGTCTATGTGTTTGTGATAATTCTTTAAGAATGTGAAACTACGCACAGTTTCTGACACTGTCTCGATACTTTCTACAAGTTGCTACATGTCACTTAGTTAATCATAAGTACTTACAGTGGCTGGTGCAATAGCCTTCTCAAACTCTATTCCCTGTAGCTTCTCGCGAGGATAACCGTCGATTAGGTATCCCTTCGCGCCAGGTTCATTCCTGGCTATCGCTTCTTTGATCAAATTCAATACTATATCGTTGGGGACAAGGCCTCCTGCCAAAATAATTAAGAAAAGTATATAATATTTGTGTATGAATATTGTTCGCACTTCTCTATCTAGTTAATTGTAAGTTCTTATAACTCAAATTTGATTATATTACTTTTGAAAGCTTTTCAAGCGATAACTTAATAAAAATACGAAATAGTAATGGGACTTCGTGGCCGTCGAGATTAAAAGTTCAACAAGAACGTAAGCAACAAAAATAGCTCGGCATTACAAAGCAGTACCAAATGCTAGCTACTTTAGAATAGGTACATAATAACATTTATACCTTAATAAACCTACCATAAACATTTATGGAAAACACCATACCTCGTGTCATAATAGATTCCAGGCACTTGGCCCTGTCTAATCCGCTGTCCACTTCATACCGCAACAGATCGCCAGAAGATAAATGCGTGAACCCATACTTCGCCACTATCTTCTCGCATTGTGTACCTTTTCCTGAACCGGGACCGCCTAGGATCCAAATAATGGGCTTTTGACTTTTTAATAATGTCTGAAAATAAGGATTATGACAAACTATAACATAATTTTCCATTCTCTCGCTTTCCAGTTATGTGTTCGTAAAGTCAGCCATTGCCATTAATTAGAAGTTGATAATATTTGTTAATGCAATATTATACGTACCGTACTAGGTGGTTATAAAACTTAGCAAGTCAAATTGAAGCTTACTTTCCATAAGGCCTACGTGGCCCTACAGCGCGTCTTCGAAGGTTCTACGAAGGTCTACGAACTGTCGATCTACGACATTTTATTCTTTTATTCTTCTTTTACCAGATTCTCAGATTTCTTATTTTCTACTATATATAATTCTATTATAGTGAATTATTTACCTTGGTCTGGTAAGCTTTACATTTCGGTGACATGCATGATAACGGGCAGGGAGGCTGCTTGTCTATCACGGGCTCCTCGCAATTTGGACACGTTTTATCATCCATTTATGTATTTTGTATCTTTGTTAAGTGAATCTTTGTTTTCCTATTAGATTGTCTAAAATATTTATTTTGTATTTTTTTTAAGAGTTCGTTGTGTTTAGATATTGGATTTTGAAAATGTCATTTAAATGTCAAATCTGTCATATTATTATCTTTGGTTAAATAAGGTTTTATTCGCGTTGTTTATCTTTATTACTTCCGATTACTTCTTAAAAGACTTGTGAAACGAAGGAGGTTCAAAATTTGGGAGATTTTTTATCTCATCCTTAAAGAGTTCCCTATTCCCGAATTATGAGAACCCTATTCCTAAATTACACAGCGCCTTGAATGCTGCCTAAGGATCTTAAGACCCACAAAAACAAAGTAGGTTACTGTTTTGTACACCTTTGACTTAAATCTGTCACAAAAGTAAGTTTATTATATGACCAGCCACAATCAAATTGAAAAAAATCACCTTTTCTTATTAAAATATTTAATTTCCCATTAATTCTTAACAATACATTTTATCTTATTATACTTAAAGATAGTACATAACAGGTTATTTCCTAACTCCTAAATAAGTAGACTTAAACGAAAACATCTCCTATGATAAATGAAACTTTCATTAACTTAATAGTAACGTAAATAGTTTAACTATTTGATAACTTAAGATCCAAGATTTATATCTGATCATCATGGTAATTCTCAGAAACGATTGTATATATTCTACGATTAAGGTTTGAAAACGAAAAGAATATTATTACTTAGGTATCGTCCCAGGCGTTATCATAGCCGAGGCGTTGTTCTACGTGAGCTACGAAACGCGACAAGCGCAACGCTACGCGACGCGATTCAGACAAGTGATGAACGCCAAATTAACGCTGTTCAAACGAAGCGTCGAAGCGTCCATCGCCTGTTTGGCACGAATCGTGTCGCGTAGCGTACAACTTGCTGTCGCGTCACGTCACTCAGCTAGAACAACGAGTTAGAGAATACTTAATCAATGCTGGCTTCGTAGCTATTATTATTTTTGACCCACTTTTGGGCTCTATACTTCACGTTCCCCATTTACTAGTTTTGAACAATCTAAAAAACCCATTATCTGTATAAACTATATGCTTAAGCTATAGTGGAAGAACAGTTTCCTCCTCTTGTTCCTTCTCCCTCTGGCGAACAGCCACTGCTGTCTCCACGAGCAGGTACAAACACTTGAATTGGTCCTCATCAACCTCCACTGCCCTGCGCGGCACCACCTGGAGTTACAACCCCTCATCAAAATCCTAACATTTCAGATCACGTTAAAAAATAACAAAAATTATCTAATTCTTACAAAAGAACGGCTAGAGAAATTAATTTACAAGTTAAAGCAAGTACTTATATTAAACTTAATGAAGAATTTAGTATTTAAGATATCGAATGTAAACTGTCAGGTGATGCCGGCATTAAAACACTAAACGCCCCAAAAATACTAATAAATTACAATAAAAATCAAGTGTATTTAATATCAAATTTATTTACACAACAAACAGAACGTAGCCTCTTACACTTAAAAACAAACAAAAACACTTTTCTCTTAAGGTGTGTTACACAAAATAAGGCCGTCAGTCTTGCTGGTGGCTTTGGTGTGTAGACAGCCTTAGCAATAGCAATGGAAAGCTTGATTTTAAGAACTATTATGTTTTAACACCGACCTCGCCTATAGCTACAGAGTTCGCATAGCAGGTATTTTACAAGAGCTGTTTGAAAAACATTTTAAGAGGTAAAACAGACAAATAGCGGTCTTAAAACAAACATTCTCTGAAATGTACTGTAGTGCATTTTCTGAGTAGAAAGGCAAAATAAACAGGACTGGATATCATAATGCCAATTGCTTTGTCAATCTGAAGGTGGAATACTAAATAGTCTTGGATGGACCACTTTGAATCCGTCACAAAAAGTCCCAACTTTATGTATGGCACCACATGTCAGTGGTGGCTACTTCAAGCTCCACGGCAACGGGTGGCGGGGGCGGTGGCTGAGGAGGCGGGCTCACCTGCATGCGCCGACGCAGTGGGTGCGGCAGCTGCGGCAGGTGAGCCAGTTGCGGGTGCGCCAGCGTCTGCCATTCCTCGCTGCTGGACACCACCTCAGAAGGCTGATCGATCATGTCTTCGGTTGTGGTCACGGTTACAACTGATCCGGCGGTGCTATACAAAAAATCTTGTTGTATTACCGTAGAACCTAAAATACGATCTTAATTTTGGGCAAATTACTACATTCCAAATTCAGAGCGATATGAGCAGCTGCAGCAATCCAGCGAATTAAATTGAACTGACCTTGAAATGCGGCTTAAATATTTGTGCTTACAGACAAGAACTTCTAGTGTAGCAAATAAAAAGCAATGTTGCCATAAGATGAATAAAGCAATCAAAATATAAGCCGTGGAACTTACTCTCTGGTAGCAGGGTGTAGATCATGGTCCTCCGGGCCGTACCGTATGACGGACTGCCACACAGAAGGGTCGTACTTCACCTCTTCTTCACTGATGGTGCTGGAGTAACCTTCTTCTCCGAGCTCGTCTCCATCGCTTCGGTAGACTAGTAATCCGTCTCCGTATTCGTGGGCACGACTGTTCGTTCCGTTCTGAGAATTACAAAATAGAGTCTGTCAGTGCCTAGGTTAAATAAATTTAAAGATTTCAAAAGAGAGTTACTGGGTTTTTAATATTACGAGAGGTAGACTATGCGTAAAGACTCTAAAGGCTTAACAACGCACGAGTGATGCTCCTGGTGTCACAAAAATGTGTGTCTCTGATATAGCTGGTTCTCTCTATAAAGATAAGTTACAAACCTCGACAACGATGCCATCCCAGGTACCAACATTGACATTATCAGGCACGATTCCTCTCATTCCAGAAGTAGACGCTCCTAGTCCAATCATAGGTCCTACTCCCGCCATGGCATTGGGCTGCTTCCTGCCGCGTCGGGATATGGTGTAGTGTAGGGGGTCGTGGCCCTCGCGACGGATCATCTCAGGCAGGATGCGCCGGCGAGCGTTGATGAACCAGTTGCAAACCTAGAGAAGTAGATGATTAAAAACCACACTTAAACTTCACGTGGCAACGAAACTATTCAATGAAAATGTTACTGAAGAAACGAGATGGGTTTGGTTAATGGGACTGTGGATCTGCATTATATAACTATATTCCAGCTGAATAAGCTCACCTGCAGAACAGTTAAATTAGCCTCCTGACTGAGCGCCAATTTTTCAGCGTCGCTTGGATAGGCGTTGTAGCGATGATCGTATAACCAACGCTTCAAGATCTTCACTGAATGTTTTGGTAAGTTCCCGCGACGTTTGCGCACTGAACCGACGATCACCGTCTACGATTTATCATGCAAAAAATGTAAATTGATCTTAATATAAATTTTATAAAAAATAGTCCAGGCACACATTTGCGTTTATATTAAAGAAAAATAAAATAATTTATCTATCAAAGCCATCCTATTATAGAAAATAGTTTTGAAACCCAATGGAAAAAATAGACCCTTCTGAAAACTCTTACCTGAGAATGTGGCGGCGGTGGTAAATGCCTCGGGTGTGCCATGACAGGATGGCCCTCCGAGTCCCAGGTCGGCATGCTGTTATTGTGAGGCCGATGCGCCAAGTAGAGGGTCTCCCTAGGCTGCGGGGCCGAGTGCCTAGCCTGTACGATGACATTGTGGCGGCCCTCAGCATCCCAGTCTGCGCCGCTCTCGTTGTCCTCCGTCGAAGATGTCGACGGGAATCGATCGCGCGCTGCGTGTAAGTACAGCGGACATATCATTATGAATGAATCTACTACTACTTGTGGATTGGTGATCTGATGAGTTATGCATCTAAAACAATGTAATATAAATATTGTTAACGATTAAAAGAGAAAAAAGAAACGTCTCAACCTCTCAAGCTTAGTGTAAAAACAGAAACGAGGAAAATATACTTATCATGGGATGGAAAGAGTTACATAGAACATTACCTTCAAGTTAATATTTATATTTCGTGATAGTAAGTTATTATGGATTGCAATGACATTCAAAGTTGTACTAGGTAAACAACTATTTTACACAATAATGCATTCACAACTATAGCATACCTACATGCTTATAGTTTGAAAGACTTGATTTACTTACGCAATTTGATCTTCATAACTTTGATCACGGATTTATGCAGCGTGGCGAATTTACCAAATAATAGGTAATCAACAAAGTGGAATTCCCGCCACCAAACTTCAGGCTTTTGACATGAACTGCCAATTAGTAAATTTTTCAATTGACATCACAGAAATAATATCTGAAAATATCTAGTACGAATAATACAAAAATAATATTACAGTGATTATTCAAAGACTGCTCTGTTGGGAATGAAATCGTTTATAATATTTTTTGTTTCGAAAATCGATGCGTTTTTGTGACAATTGACAACGACGTGCGTTGTCATTTGTCATTTTGATAAAATTTTGAAATTTGAAAAAAAGAAAATATTTCTATGCCAGCCACATGATATGAAAACTTTTTTGAGAGTTTCTACAAGGTTTTAACATAGAGTACATAAATTTTATGTAGTCAATGGGTTTTAACTTTTCTTTTGCGATATTATAAAGGCCGATTCACATCAAAGGAGCGAATGTTCGTTATTGCTCATTCTATCAAATTCTTTAATGTAATCTATAATATAAGTTATCTCTGCGTTCCCAAAGATTCTATAGAATACTATTCCGTACGTTCATCATGCAAGCAATCGAAACCTTAATCCATTTTTTGCCGCAAATATGTTTAAGTTCAAGATAACAAACTTGCTGCCAAATTTTTATTGATAGACTATGAATTCCTCATATCTAATTACACATGAAAAATTAGTTTCCAATTCTATACATTATGACAGTAATAATCTTGCCGAATTTCGAACTTTAATAGAATATTCTAACAATGCTCGCTCGCTTGATATTTAAACAGTTTTTAAGAGCGTTCTTGCGTGTTCGCTCTCCGGAGCGGTCTTTTCAAGGCGTTCTACTGTTCTAGCGATTTGAAGTGTGTTTTATTATCTCTGGTGTCCACGAAATTTTCGGTATTTTAGAAAAAAACGGGCATGTGATCAAAAATTGTAAAGCATGCGAATGGAACACACTACCTATTGGCTACCTGCACACCTACAATATTATTGTTAGAATTGCACGATGCAAGATTAACAATAATTTTTATCAAAGAGAAATTAATAGTTCTTATGAATTGAATTAAATTTAACTAATTAATTAAGAGAATTAAATAATTCAACTTGAATTTTACCCCTAAAGTCTTACATTATTTGAAGGAATTATTCTATTTATCATTAATCAATAACCTTTTAATTTAAAGTTTAACCAATTTACTACTTTTTCCAATCATTATCATCAGCCCAGAGACATCCACTGCAGGACATAGGCCTCACCATTCGATTTCAACAGCGCGCGGCTTTTCCAATAGTCTAAAGATCCGTAGACAATAGTAGCTTCCTGAGGTTAGTTAACCCTAGGGCTCCGCACGTGCACCGCTCACTGAATAGGTTTAGAGTATGTTCAATCTGTACCCAGAGAAATAAGAATAAAATTTGCTTGCCATGGATTTCTGTAGTTAGTTAAACAAAAAGATGCTCCACACTACGGCGACCTCCATTGCACTGACAACATTAAGTCTATATTTCTTTTAAGACTAAGATATCCTCCTTCTCCTTTTCATTCCTTGGTACAGTCCAACTAACGCCATCTAGTGGGCTATGAAGTTATTATTTCTCCGCATTAAAAAAGCGCTGTAACGTAAAAGTTACGCTAAAGCACTTAAGTTTTCATTTAGACTTAAAATCACGAAAAATGCTCTAGTTCTAGCTCTAGTTCTTTTTCTTATGTTCGTTTGGTCTAAATCCAACGTAACAAGCAAGCCGTAAAATGCTTTTAGCTGTAAAAAGTTTGTAGTCTGCTACAATGAACTTCAGATGCGTTTGAGCTTCATTTCAGAGCTGGTTGTGTGCTTTAATCGTACACTGCTTGTACAGCGAGAAAATTTCGTTGAATTTGTGCAAAGAATTAATGATGTTATACTTTAATGGTTAACATATGCGGCCTCTCAGAACAAGGTCTTATTTGGAATAATTTCGTCAGAAAAATCTGAATATCAACATGGAGTGGGAATTACAACATAACATCACGCCAAAGTGGCAAAGTCACCTGTTATGGTTACAATTGTGTCCGGTTAATGGCTATATCGTCCCCTCCACGGCAAACTAACGAAAATGTTGTTTTAGTTGCTATAACTTACACATAGAATTATTGTCAAAAAACAAACAAATATTGTATGAATTATTTGAAAAGACGGTGCACATGAGTTTCTCACTCCAGTTCTTCTCATCGGAGCTGGTACTTGGATTGATTTTAATTCATATATCTAAGTTGAATTAAAGTCAATCTAAGCTCTGGTGTCAAATCATTTTACTACAATAAGTATTATAATTTAGTTAAGTAGCTGTTTTTAGGGTTCCGTAGTACCTACAAGGAACCCTTATAGTTTCGCCATGTCCGTCTGTCCGTCCGTCTGTCCACGGCATAGCGACGAAACCGTTGGTGCTAGAAAACTGAAATTTTGCATGAGCATGTATGTTAACTAAACAAAGAAAGTCGTAGAATAAAATTTGGAAAAATATTTTTTTTTCCGGTAGCTCCCCTACATGTAAAGTAGGGATGTTTTTTTTTTGTCGCCTACCCCATAGTGTGGGGTATTTTTAGATAGGACTTTTAAAAACGTTCAGGGGTTTCTAAGACAGTTTTTTGATTTAGAGATCCGTTTGCGAGATAATTAACTATAAAGAGCAAATTTTTGTTCGAGTAGGGCGTCCCCCCCCCCCCCTCTAAAAGCTAAACTACTGGATCCCAAAATCTGAAAAAAATTGTGTTGGTAGTAGGTACATGTAATGAACTTTCAAGGAAAACTATAGCGGATAAGTTCACTTCATTAGTTCAAGAGGAATAGGGGTCCGAAATGTCAGATGCAGTTACTCAGAATATTTCGTTCAAAATTCTTGAAACATAAATAAACATACATAATACATATATAAAATCACGCCTTTATCCCACGGGGGTAGGCAGAGACGATGGAACGCCATGTGCTTCGCTCCTTACATACTTCTTTCGCTTCCTCAACATTCATACATCTCGTCATACGTGCTAGCTGGTTTCGTGTTAAAAATATATAAAATATTTTTCTACGGAACCCTACTGCGCGTGGCCCGACACGCATTTGGCTGGTTTTTATTTTTTGTATTTTGTAGTTTGTTTTGACGTGTTCAAGTGCCTCTTGGGGCCCATGGAAATAAATGATTTGATTTGACATAGGAACGCAAATGATTTTTATACCAAAATTTTTATTAATATCCATTCAGTAATTTGCCTGTAAAAGTAAAGCAAACAAAATCTCTTTTACATATTGTGGCTTAGAGTAGACAAATGACAACGGTCCTTCTGACCGTTCTCACGCGTCATCATTATTTGTTGGTGATAAGAAATTATTAGCTATTCTGTGAATTTTTAAGATAGGGACTTCTCAGTAATACCCACTGCTCTAAACAATTGTTCTCTGTACATGTTTTATCATTTTTTTATACTAAATACATAGTATTAGTTTGTTTGAATTAAAAGTTCCGGGTATTACCCGTAAAATAAGACAAGATGCAAAGATAATAAAAATGTATGTAATAAATTTAAGTAATTTTGCTGTCGGTGTTTCTTCTACGACCAAACCCACATTGCCGAAACTTTAAGTAATTAATAGACAATGAATTAACATTATTAGATAGAACATGCAAAAATTGTTGAACAAAAGTATCACGTTTTTTTTTTATATATTTTTTTGGAAATTTCTCAAACTCGACGCTTCGTCCCCTTTTTTAAATCTGTTTTTGACATACAACTCTTTAATAGATGAATTATCAAATGTTTTATCCTATCATTGTACTATGATTACATTAAAATTCTTTCTCGTATTTTTTTTTGTACTTAAAGAACCCTTATGGTGAAGTGAAATTTGAAACTTTATTTTTAAAATCTTAGAATTTGTAGTCAATATTTAAATAAAAACCGGCCAAGTGCGTGTCGGGCCACGCGCAGTAGGCTTCCGTAGCTAGTCGTAACAACATATTTCGACTTAAAAGGGATTTACTATCTGTATTAAACAAGTAACATCTTCATACAAGTCATTACTTTCAAAGGTTTTTGTAATTTGTACGAATTATTCTAAGTAACTGCATTTTACACTTTGGACCCCAATTACTCTAGAACTAATTAAGTTAAAGTAACCAGATAAATAGCGTCCTTCAGATAGGAAATGTTTGTAGTACACGAAACCAGCTAGCACATATGGCGAGATGTATGAATGTTAAGGAAGCGAAAGAAGTATGTAAGGAGCGAAGCACATGGCGTTCCATCGTCTCTGCCTACCCCCGTGGGATAAAGGCGTGATTTTATATATGTATTATGTATGTTTATTTATGTTTCAAGAATTTTGAACGAAATATTCTGAGTAACTGCATCTGACATTTCGGACCCCTATTCCTCTTGAACTAATGAAGTGAACTTATCCGCTATAGTTTTCCTTCAAAGTTCATTACATGTACTACCGACACAATTTTTTTCAGATTTTAGGATCCAGTAGTTTAGCTTTTAGAGGGGGGGGGGGACGCCCTACTCGAACAAAAATTTGCTCTTTAAAGTTAATTATCTCGCAAACGGATCCCTAAATCAAAAAACTGTCTTAGCAACCCCTAAACGTTTTTAAAAGTCCTATCTAACAATACCCCACACTATGGGGTAGGCGACAAAAAAAAAAAACATCCCTACTTTACATGTAGGGGAGCTACCTGAAAAAAAAATATTTTTCCAAATTTTACTCTACGACTTTCTTTGTTTAGTTAACATACATGTTTATGCAAAATTTCAGTTTTCTAGCACCAACGGTTTCGTCGCTATGCCGTGGACAGACAGACGGACATGGCGAAACTATAAGGGTTCCTTGTAGGTACTACGGAACCCTAAAAAAGATACACGAAGTTTCATTATTAAAACTTTAATACTAAATTATTTTACAATTTCCTTAAAATTATGTCTATTTCCTTAAACTAAAGCTATCTATTAAATAAGTAAAGCTGGCTTTGTACACATAAGATATTTAATATCTCATAAGATGTGTATATTTATTATACTATATAAATGCACGGGCATCTATAATGATTGTCAGCATTTTGATTTACCCATGATTTAATTATAACAGAACTTAATTAATAGGATTAAACACATAGCATAACATAACATCACGCCTTATTACCCAGAAGAGTATGGCAGAGGTGTACAACACCCACACTTCACCTGTTATGTTTAGGTCCCATGGGATAGGGGGTGAGCCCATCGCAATCCACCAGGCACAAAATAATGTTTTTTTTATAATGTTTGTTCGCCGATTACTCGAAGGCGCCTGGACCGATTTGAGTAATTATTTTTTTGTTTGTAAGATCATGTCATATGGTCCTATTTCCATAGGATCCTAGAGAAATAGAGATCTACCCGGCACCTCTGAAACTGGCTGCAAGTCTACTATTGCCATCAACAAATATGTTTGAGTGTGTAGCAAGCAGTACCAATCTTCAAAATCAAATAATTACAATCAATAATTAGCTATTAATAATAAGTTACTAAACTAAATTACTTAGCGTACGGTATCGAGAAACCTGATACATAAATTTAAATAAGAATGAAATTAATGATACAGATCAGACATTAAAAAAAATAAGGAATGTACAGACCACAAATTTACTAATAAAAGGAACCAATTAACAGTACCAATTACAGTTTTTTTTAAATAAGTATAAGTATACGGGGTGTTTGAATATGGTAGTCGTTTAATTATTAATAAATTTATTCGGCAAGTGGTTGTCTTTATTAAGTCTGAAAGAAGACAAATGTGATATAGACAAAGCATTAAGCGTTAATCTGAATAACCAATTTAACCACATACTTATTTTTTTTTTCGTTAGCCTGCGTTGTCCCACTGCTGGGCAAAGGCCTTCCCCAAACGTTTCCAGTCTTCCTTATCTCCTGTAGGTTCCCACCAGTTGTGGTTGTGGGCATCTAGGTTGTCCCACCAGTGCCTCCTAGGTCTGCTACTATACTAATAGGCATCACAATTTCTCTAGGATCGCAACCTTCAAATTGTTAAGGCTTCCATATTGTTTTTCGCATACATATTACCTGAAGCTGTTCGAATATTTGCATCTAGCAGTCAGCATTTCATGTTGCTGAGCTGATGCAGGAAGGAACAACTCCTCAACGGTTAGAAGTTAGGGTATACTTATTTTCGTAGTACCTTAAGGCCGTTTACTGTATCCTATCAAGTTATACACAGATGAGGCAAGACGTTGATTTTTTGGAATTCGTCGGTTTTTTTTTGTTAAATTATTAATATTTATAATTTGCACATTGAGTTAAGTAAATAACTTCAATAAGTATCGAATCTCGTTCAGCCTAGTATTCTGGCAAGTCGAAAAATTGGTATCGTTTGGACTGCCACAGGTCGTACCTGGGCTCAGCGCATTTCCATGAGAACCATCTGAAAATTAAAGGCATATCTTAATATATATTATCTACAAGCTATGGAAGTGAATCAATTATAAATATATATATATATAATATTATTATTTTTGTAAAGACGCTGCCCTCACTTGGCAAATTGCCTGTGTTGCGGGGTTGTGACTTTCTTACATAAACTTTGAGTATGGCGAAAATACTGAAAGTCGAAGTGTTTAGATGGTCTTCGCTATAAGTATACCAGCACTTCTACACGCAAGGTAGGCAGAAAAGAAGTCTAAATTCATTCTAAAGTCGATGACCAGGCCACTAAACAGGTAAGTAATCCAAGTCTTCAAATATCTTCATATTACCAATTATTTCTTGCAAAATCGTATTAGTTATGTAAGTGTAAAAACTTAACGAGCAGAAATAATAACTTTCACATTTAAAATATTAGTATGAATACATACCCTCTATGTCTCCAGCAGCCGATCACTGGATAGTCTTTCCTAAAGCACTTCATTGACAGTGTGTTGAAGAAGAAGTAGCCGAGCGTCCATCCCGAGAATGAGTCAGTATCCTTCAAACACCTCTTAAACCTTAGGTCGCAGGAACAGTGTGATCTGGAGAATAGAAAAAACGAGGGTTTGAGAAATATGCCATTATAAATATTATATTTTTTTAAAATCCGTACAAGTATACCCAAATCAGGAACTAATAACACCTTATATAGAGACGAGGGCCTCCATATCAGGTCTCTATGTCTATCTACATCTTTCTCCGGTTTCATTGGGGTCCAGGTGACAACTGAACCTGGAATACAGGCTGGCCTAGCGCAAACTTATGTGAGTAAATGAATAATTTTCATTTTTCAGAATCGAACAGAGCCTGGTGCCCGTCGATTGGTCGATAAAATGCTGCACAGCTGCACATCAGTAGTCAATTTATCTTATCACCCGCCTAGAAACTTGGCGCGATCTTTAAAAAGTTAATAGGGCAGCCATTCCCAAAGTATGATCCGCAGAGCCCTAGGACTTCGTAAAGCCTGTGGAGCTCTATAGTCCGCGAGAAGTAATTACCCCTTCCCCGCCATCGAGTACCCCGGGCCCTTCAAATATTTAAATTATCAAAAGCGTTCCATCAGCTAAAAAAATTGGAAACACTGTAATGAGGTTAGGGTTCTGTGTTCACATACTTGGTATAGTCTCCATCATTATACAGTCCGTACTTGTACTCCCCGGATAGCAGGAATTCGTCGCAATAGTCGTGTTCTCGACAGCACATGTCTACCGGCCAGTTGCTGCCCAGGTCGTGATAGTGGCTGGCCGTGGTGCCTGGGCCACACCACTTTGTGCCTGAAAGATATAATGTTAATGTGAAGGTAGGTACTTAACTCTGTCAACCTCCATTTCTAAAATCACTGATCTTGATCAAAATTGGTATTTTAGATTTTACGATATATTTGAAGACCCAAAGAAGTCTATAAGCATTTTTACCAACAACGCGGAAATCAATATCCATATAAATTTTTAATATTAATTGTAACAAAATTTATAAGTCAATGAATACATTCCATTTGTATGCTCTGCAAGATTTTAACAATAATGTGTATAATAAATATGATACCAATCACTTGTAAGAAGAAGAACGAAAAAATAACACTTTTTTTTTTCTTTTGATATCACCGCCTTTTTTTGTAAAAATACGATAAGAAAAATTACGATTACAATTTGAGGGTACTCTTTTAAACGTCCTCAACAACATACCCAAAAAAAAAAGGCTTCTAGATTAATCATTTATACCTATTATATACCATATCGATGGTTAACGGGCAAAAGAGGCTAACCAACAATATACAAACTTTACAGGAGAGAAGTTTAAAGTTTTTAAAAAATCATAAAAAAAATTCTGTTGCATCGCCAAGCTTAAAATTTTAGCCAGATAGCTGTCAAATGTGTATCTTTAAACTGGCATATTTAGTTATCTCGAAATTCACCACGTTCCATAGTTAATGGTTGGTTACCTTCAAAGGTGTCTGATTTACAAACAGGAAAAAAGTCCTAAGTGAAAATAACTCTTGATTTATTACGGGCGAAATGATCTAAATGTATTTGCATTATTTTGTAAATACAAGAAAAAAGGCATTATTTTAATACTTAGTACTCATCTAGTGAGGCAAATATAGTATAAGTTATTACACGCTGATGATATATGGTAGGAAAATTGTCTTAAGTTAAAAATCTGTTAAATAATTAGTAAGCACTTTGAATATTTCAAAGTGCTTCAAAAAATCAGGGTTAAAAAAACAACATAATTTTTGTAAACAAACTTGTATTAGCGACAAACCAACCACATGACGCTGTAGGGAAATATGGCAAGTGGCTCACATTAAGGAAGCCGGACAATCAAACAAACAAAATATTATCAAGCAATTATCAATTTAAATGTAATAATTATTACCCATAACTTAAAATGTTCAACTGGTATTTAAGTACCTGCTACAATCACAGAAATATAATTATCAATCTAACTTAAAATGTTCAAACCTTACAACTTTTGGTATTTAAGTACCTGCTACAATCACAGAAATATAATTATCAATCTTAAAATTTTCAACGATTACAACTTTAAGTATAACTTACAATCACAGAAATTTTTATTTTTGTAAATTTACAATTTCAAATACTTATAAGTAGTGTGTTTAATGTACTACAATCACAGAAGTGTTTACTAAATCATTAGGTATTATCAGTTCAGACATTTTTAGAATTTTAATGTACTAAAATTGTATTAAAATATCAATCTTACTTATAATTTCTAACTATAAAAACTTATATTTATTCATACTATAATGTATTATAATCAAATAAAATATGACTGTAATATGCTTAAAGTTAAGAATCAGTTCTAAAGCAATTAAGTATTAAGTAATTACGTAAGTAGTCATGAATTGTTTTGTTTATAGAAATATAAAATGAAAGTATTTATTCAGTATTATCGTCTTCTAGATCTGATTCTGGGAGGGTATCTATAACGGTGATAGCACTTCTAAGGTTCTGATATTCACTGTGAAATATTTGTGGGATTACTTTATCTGTACAAAGCTTCAGTAAATCGTCAAATTTTGCATTTGAAATAGGTAATCGAGATTTATAACATGCTGGAGGATTCATTCTGGCCTTTGCCAGCACTTCTATTGAATATGTGTCTGCATTTTCGTTCATAGAGTTTTTTACACGAATTACAGAGTTGTTCTTTTTAAACGTGACAATGCGCATTTTACTGATTTTTCCACTGAGATTTCCCTTGAAATACTTTTCACTGATTGAATCCCATTTGTAGAAATCTTGGAATTGTAGTGACTCAACAATGTAAGGTTCTGGATCTTGCCTCGCTGTTGTAAAGATAGTGTACCATTGCGAAGGTGCGTGAATAATAGTATTTTTTAAATTTCTTTCTATAACAGCGTGAACAGAGTCTACTGGCATGTAAGTATGTCCTGTTAGTAAAAAATTTAACTGAATTACATTTATGTTTTTGCATGTTTGCAAAGTTGTGTGTAGCATTGCCATGATTATCCTGTTCCTATTTTGGCCAGGGCAACAATCGCAGTACAGTAATAAATTCTTTACTGTGCCACGTTCATCGACAATATTAATGTACTTATTGATTATTGTTGCAATTTCATTTGCTCCTCTTTTACCATTACTTTCGTCCCAATGAAAACAAAATACCTTGCGTGTGCCATTTTCATAGAAACATAAGTTATATACAGCTAGTTTACGACTATAAAATAAAAGCATACTATCACCGTATGGAGTATTTAATACCTTTTGTAGGTCAAAACTAACACATAGCGTGCCAGGGTCAATTTTATGTATATTTTGATGAGCTTTAAATCTAGAGTAGCTTTCATTTTTTTCCTTTTCATGAAGTTTAATTTCTTCCTGAATATTTGGATCATCTTTACATTGTTCATGTTTAAGGCACTTTAGACATTTGTCTTTTTTGGGGACATGAAACCCGATATTAAACTTTTCATTAAAAATAGATCGGAAAATACGTTCACTTACAATATCAATGCCTCTTTCTATATAACACTTTTTATACATTTGATACAAATGTGATATATTTTTTATATGACTTGGTAAGTAAACACGACTAGAATCCTTACGACAATAATGGGAGGGAACAGCTGGAAGACTCTTTATGTAATTATTTACTAACTTTATTGTCGATTCTTTAGTTTTATTATAAGGTTCATGTCTACCGCGGTTATCTTCTTTAGACAATCCAATTTCAGAGTTTTGTACAGTATATTGTATAAATTTTATACCGACATCCAAAGTAGCCGCTAAAAATTGAAGACAAACTGATCTTTTTCCTTCACCTTCTGTTATTGAGTACTTATAGGTGAATGAACGTTTATTAGAATTAGCTTTCTTCCGTTTTGCAACTGTTTTTTGTGTCATCGATACCAGCCAATCTTTGCGTCGTGTAGTTGATAGGCCCCAAAAATAGTCAAATATATTTTTTCGTCTATCATTTGTTATAGTTTCGCAACCATTGCCACATTTCTTGCCTACACACGGATTAGGTTTCATTTCTTTAGCAGGTGCTTCAGTGCCATCTTTTTTTACGTATGCTTGACCAGTTTGTTTTAGATTTCTGCGTAGCTTCTTTTTATTTATTCGTTTTTGTTTCATTGCATTTTGTCCTACTATATTAACTTCTATTTCATCACCAAGATTATCTACGTTTCCCTTGTTTTTTTTAGTCTTCTTCCGCTTTTTCTTATTTTGAATATCTGACTCAGAATCTGATTCTGAACTAGGTTCGTAAGTATCTGAATCAATACCTTCTCCGAAAATGGTTGTAAAATCTTCTTCATCTGATAGATAATCAAAATACTGTTTGCTCTGTTTTGCACGGCGGCGCTTTATATTAGAGACGGACTGGTTACTGTTTACATTAGGATCTGATACTGGGGGTAATGATAAGGTTGTGCTGAAGCTGGTAGAAGGTAAAGGTTCTGTCTGGATAGAATGGCTTAAATTTGGTTCTGATGTAGATTGTGTTGGTGGTAGGTTTATTATTTCATCGCTTATTATTTCAATCTTTTTAGTATATTGGTAATCGGCCTTTTGTAACATATTCTCGTTACTATTAACCGAAATATAGCTCACAAGCGAATCATTGTTTGATTTGTTTACATCAATAAAATTGGTTGGAGAGGTACTTTCATCAATCAAATGTTGTTCATCAATCAAACAGTCATCTTTAGTGGCAACTAGAACTTCAGAAAAGGAATTATGTTCGTACCTTATTTGCTCTTCAGGGACTGTATAATTTATGTTCTTATCTGGTTCTGGACTGTCAAAATTGAGCCTTTTTCTTCGAATATTAGCGAGGTTTATGTTCGATCTATGTAATGCTTTTCCGATGATATCAGTTACCCGTTGTTTTTGAGCCATAATGATAATCTAAAATAAAAAAAAATAACCAAATTATACTTAGATGTAAGAAATAGGTTAAACACTGAAAAGGAAAAATAATTGTACGTACGCAATCTCATTTACTAAAGTGAAATACCCAATGAACGAGAAAACTATAATTGATTTGATAAGCAAAATATACCTACATTACACGGTTTATTTATAATAATGATTAACTTTTACAGATTCTGATCTTGTTACATTCAAAACTACAGATATAATGGTATGTTTAGTACAGTCATAACAGTACTCTCCTCTCTCGATGACCTCTGTGGCGCAGTGGTAGATCGTACGGCTGCAGCGCATGAGGTTGTGGGTTCGATTCCCACCCGGGACAGTTAAGTATTTGTGTGATCCACAACTATTGATTGTTCTGTGTCTGGTACATAAATTCCCGAGGAGGGTTGACATCAGGTCATAAAAACATTGCCAAATCATTGAGAGTTGGTGGTAAGCAGACCCCAGGATCCTATGGCAAGCAAGCTGTGGATGTAACTGAGAAATTGCTATGATGATGATGATGAGTCATGATAGTAGTTACTAGCTTTAAAAATAAGGCGCGTCAAAATCCGTAAAAGTGTTTTATTTCAATATACCTAACAATTAAATTCTCTTACTGATGTTACACAATACAGGTTTGTTGTCTTGAGCGGGAATCGAACCCGCCACCCTCGGAGGTGGAAAGAGAGTAATGAGTCGTGGTCATAGTGCATCTTGTATGTCATGTCACAACGTGACTCGCTTATCATCTACACACACTTCAAATAAAAACTAATAACAACTGCACTTATCACGTCGAGCAATACAAAATTATTATTACAGGTAGGTAAGTACATAAATAATTACTTTTTGTTATAAATTTCTTATAACTTCAATACAAAATTAATTATGAAATGTAATAAAATAAAATAAAATGTGTTTTTTTACATCAAACACATAATTTTAGTTATATCCTAATACTGCAAGATAATTAATAAAAGTCATCATCAGTATCAGTTAGTGAATAAAAGAAAAAGCAATAATCTTACCTTTCACGAAACTGTTCCCCAAAGGTCTCACACGCACGCGTGGTGGTTGTGCCGCGCTCGCCGGAACACTGAACGGTAAGCGCGGATCGGCAACGTGTATTAGTGAGCTTGAGTATTACAGATAACCGACATTATATGGTATTGGATGCGCAAGTTAACTGCCAAATGTTTGAAAACTAATTGGTGTAAGTGTTTATAAAAATTTTACTCAGTTTATCTAACCGACATAAATGAAAAATTTTCGGGAGGGAAAATAGGATTAAGCTACAATATGATATTAAATTGGTTTTGGGAAATTTGTATTAAGCGCTATTCTATAATGTTTTGATGACATGGTATAATGATATTAACCTCCAAATTTAATACCAGATATGGGGCCTAAATGTATTAAACGAATATTATTTTTTTTAAAGAAACTGACCTAACGTCATAACCAGAAGTCTCGACGAATAATGATTCCAGTCAAATTTGATTAATATATTTTTTGCATTAACTCTGTTTAGCAAAATTAGGATAAACACCATTCACAAAATTCCACATTTTCTCTAACTACCATAGTTAAAAAAAACATCGAAAAACCTGTCGTTTGGGATGAAAGATTCAAGGGAAATTTCAAAATTTTCAATTGACTAAGCGTCAAAAATTTCGTCTTAGAGTCATGAAACCTAGACCAAACGACGCAGAAAAAAAAGCTAATTCCAACCATATATATAACTCATTTTCGTCAAAACTGTTGGTTAGCCTCTTTTGCCCGTTAACCATCGATATTATACCTATACTTCAATGAGATTAATTTGCCTTATGGCAGGCAATTCTCTATTTTTTTGAACTACTAGTATTTGTAGGTAAAATTTTAAGATCAAACAAGTGAAAAATAATAAAAAAATACGTTAAATTTAATATTTACCTGGAAACCTAAAACTAGAGCTGTGTGACACCATTGAGAGAAACAAGAAAACGCACAACCACAAGCAATTTGTTATCAACATGTTTCTTTAAATTAAAAAAACTGCCACAACTAATTACAACTTCTAAGTACGAACTTAAAATAATAACTAGAATAAAATTTTATGTATATGCTTTGTACAATATATTGATAAGGTGTTGGTTCTATCACAGGCGGAGCGTTAAGCGAAAACATAGAAGTGGAGTACGAGAGCCTACCCACTCATTATGAAATTATCGTTAATCTTGCGACTACAAGCATGCATTATACAGATATATATTATACATTATTATACATTATACATTATTATTAGTTTTTATTAGTCAGGATATGGACCTAAGATTAGTATTTTTGTCAAGTTTTGCGTGTATGTTTAAATAGCAGTCAATTGCACATTTGTGGAAAACTGACTATTCAAAATTACTGGGTTGTTCTCATTGATTTGTTGTTCTCATGTTCCACTTCTACTTTCTTGTGTTAAGTTATGTACCATCTTACACACATCACGTCTACGATTAAGAATGTGTGTCGAAACAAAAAACAATATTCCAGCACTAATCGCTTGCTCGCACAAATCGCTTGCTCGCACTACTCGCTCTCAGTTGGACCCCGAGATCTTAGTCTAATGATATGAAGGCAAAAAAAACGGTATTTTGTACTATTAAAAAAACCCAAGATTACGTATATGTTACTTGAATATAATAAACAAAAGATATGGGCTACACGGACCTTATCAGATAGATCAAAATATCACTGACCTATCCCCTCGTGTATCTAGATATACCGTAACATCATAGTTTTGTTTGGGTAAACCCAGAGATTAAATGACCTATCAGATCAATGATTATAATTATGTCGAATTAGCTGACCCGGCAGACTTCGTACTGCCTCAATCGATAAATAAAAGACCTAAACTGTTGTATAAAATAAATTGAAAAAGAACAAAAGGCATCTGTAATTAATAAAAAGAAATGCTTGGTATGTTATCAATCTACATTAAAATAATCTAATAGATAGTTAACAACTTTTATATTTATTCACCTTTTAAATCTTCTCTAGACTTCCACAAATAATTCAAGACTAAAATTAGCCAAATTGGTCCAGCTGTTCTCAAGTTTTAGCGAGACTAACGAACAGCAATTCATTTTTAGGGTTCCTTAACCGAATGGCAAAAACGGAACCCTTATAGATTCGTCATGTCTGTCCGTCCGTATGTCACAGCCACTTTTTTCCGTAACTATAAGCGCTATACTGTGGAAACTTGGTAAGTAGATGAATTTGATGAACCGCATTAGGATTTTCATACAAAAATAGAAAAAAAAACAATAAATATTTGGGGTTCAAATTCAAAAAAACAATAATTATTTTTCATCAAACCCATACCATCTATGGATAGGTAGATCTTCAAAAATGATATTGAGGTTTCAAATATATTTTTTTTCTAAACTGTGTGTCGGAAAAATGTGTGTCGTCTTCCCCTCCCCGTAACTTCTAAAATAAGGGAATGATAAATAAATGTAAAAATAATAAGTATATGATGTACATTACCATGCAAACTTCCACCGAAAATTGGTTTGAACGAGATCTAATAATTTGTTTGTTTTTAATACGTTATAAATCGTCAATCGCATTTTACCTTTCATTCAATCAACTCCAATATAATAAAGAATAAAGAAAAACATTTATTTAGATGTATAGTGGTACGGAACCCTACGTGCGCGAGTCCGACTCGCACTTGGCTGGTTTTTATATATATAGAAGAAAAAGATAGAAGATAGAAGAAGATAGATAACGGGAAGTTTAACTTAAAGAGTCTAGATAGTAATACGCAAAATATCATTGTTCGTCTACCTGCTACACCATTATGGCTAAACCATTGCAACAATGTTGATGAAAATGGTTACGAAGTTAGTGAGATACCACAGCAAGAACATAGGCTATCTTATAATGACGTACAATGCGAACAGGACCTCGGGTAAAAGCTAGTTATAACCCTCAGATCGATCAATCCGCGCGACCGTCAATGCGGCACTTATAGATATTGAATGGCTATGTAAGCCGGACTTGCTGAAATAAAGCAAGATCTGTTGTTAAAGCACCTTATTAGGCCAGTTGGTCAATCGGCCTAGGCCGATTTGGAAGTTCCTCAACAGGCTTCGAGCTCAAGTCGGCCGAAGCAAAGACAACATGATGGTGGGGCTTTGCAGATGAAACCAATCTTCTTCTGCTTCTTCGTTGTGTCGATGGCTGAGTCAGGTGCGTCGACCGGAATGTAGGAGGACTTGAAAGAGTTCCCTTGTAGAATTCGCGATACGAGAACTAAAATGACCTACATAACGTGTGGGAGACTCCTTATCAACATGATGTAATACCTATATATATATTGCTGATATGTTAACATTGTAAATACAATATGAAGTAAATTAAGGAAGTAAAAAATATTTATTTCAAATTATTATTAATAATTAAAATAAAAATAAAAATCGAATTTAGGAACTAAGAAATAAAAATAAATACAGAATAATTATAATGCACATTACACGCTTTGACACACTCTTCTCTTGATTGTCGAATTCTCTCTTGATTACCTTGTGTCAGTCCCAGCCCGACACCAGTATTGGGCCCGACACAGATTTTTGTATTTTTTTGCGAGATCAATTTTACCGCCCCGATCCCTTCGATCCCCGTTCTCCTTCAGACTTTTTAAAAAAACTAAGAAACTTTTTTTTCATGATAAACTAAAGCGTCTTCATCACCCAAGAGTCAGAAAGCGCCAAAGGATAAAAAATATAATATATGGTCTTTAACAAATAAGAAATGGCAAGGAGACGCCTTGCCATCAGAGAAAATTAATTTAGGTGCTAAGGGGCATTCACCGACAGAAGCTCTATTGGCTTCCCTGGCTCATGACAGCTGAAGCGCCCACTTCGTCCGCCCTATGGACGAACCATAGCTGCCAGCCAGCCCATAGGTTAAAGCAACATGGCGACGTTAATTTAAACCACAGCTTCCATACATGGTCAGCATACATTTACAACGGTTAAAATTTTTACAGTGGCCAAAAACTAAAACGCTAAAAAAAATTGATGATCGCTTGTAATTGTTCATGTGGGAAACGTATTTCTTTGTTCGAAAAAATTTTGAACCGGCGGATATTAATACTGACTATATGTATCGAAACGGTGGTTTTAATAAATGTCGCATCCACCCTGTGTACATATATGGCTAGGCCAGCCTCTTGATCTCGCAGTATTCTTTGCGACCGCTCGCGTGCATAAAGATTAAAGCCCGATTTCCACCATATAGGTGATAGAGCTCTTATAAACGAGCTCGAGGGCGGCAGCATCGAGGATGGTGGTGAGATCAGGCCCTGAAATTACTGGCATATGAAGCATAGCACCGTAGTCCTCAGCTGCAGCGACGCATCTACATTCTGCTTTTGTGGATTGTTGATGTCCATGGACACGCCACTTACCGTCAGAGACGAAGTATTAAAAAAAAAGTGGAGCGGAGATGAGATGTATTTAAATGACCAATCAGGTTTCGTTATTTCCACATCTCCTCTGCTTAGCTTCGGTAATTAAACCAAGCCTAACGCTTAATGCCTCTGAAAAAACCACATCTTCAATAAACAATCATTTATTTAGCTAAATATACTTTTAAAAATACTAATGCTGCTACACAAAAAAATAGTAAAAATTAAAACCATCACAATAATATTAACGAGTAACTACAGATCACTTGTCTCCTTCTACTTCAATGGGTACGTCTATGGGTGTGAGGAAGACAGGTGCCAAGGCTGGGGCGGAGGCGGCTGCAGGGGGTTGGGGTTCGGGGCACGCCGGCCTTTTCTGACTCATCTCTATGGTGTCTGATAGAATCTCCTTCAGTGTCGTCGCTAGAGCCTTCGGGTTGCCGCTGCTATCCAACTGTGGACAATTGAACTGAGTAATTGTTTTTAATCTGATCCATGTATAATAAAAACAATCCTGATTTAAATAATAAAACAGTCAATTAAAAAACCACAGGTGCGCTCATTAAGTACTAGGTACATTAAGGGTGCACTGGGCGCATCCCATACCAGTAATTTTGGATCCAATCCTACTCTAAATAGGAACACTTGATGTGTAAACACTGATATGTAAACCTTTTTTAGGGTCGGCTTCTAGTATAGCACCACCAGGTAGATCGCTGGATAGAGTGGACGGGGAGGGCTGAGAAAGTGGAGTATCTGGTGTTGTGGCGAGAGGCCTTTGTCCAACCGTGGACTTCCAAAGGCTACTTGATGATGACTATCATCGGACCGTAACAAAGTTGGTCAAGAAGAGATGGTGATTGCCCTTCCCTCTAAATATTTCTATGGAACATAAAACATATGAACTTACTGTGATAACATGTCCACCAAATCGTTTATGAACATTTTTGACCTTGTGCGCAGCTTCTCGTACGATCTGCCGCGCCGCGTTGATCTCTGACTCTGGTCTGCCAAGCTCCGATAGCTTGGTCTGTAGCCTAGTTGTAGCAACCTGAGGAACAAATATCACGTTAAGGTGGTCAGATAAATAATATTTCATCTGTTTCCTGAAGACAATAGGAGACATTACAGGTCGGTAGCAGTCTACCAACCAAATTGAAGTTCAACCCCAATGGGTTTAACTCACTTGGCAAGATTTTTCTACGTAGTCCAAACACTCCAGTATGTCTATAATAATAATCTCCTTTAATTATTTTATAACAAAATTAGAAGCAATCATAATTGCTTAAATACGTTTAAAAGAAAGCATAAACACTAGGTAAGACCACGATTACTTAAAAAAAGTCCTGTCGAAACATTAACCAAGACTTAACCAAGCACCAGAGGAACAGTTAAAATATGAATGGCGAACTTAAAAATTGACGCAAACAGCTGATTAGTCATTTTAACAGTATTGACTATGTGTCGATGAACTCGGCCCTTAGAATATCTTATAAAAAACAAAATACAATCTTAATTAATGTTGGCCGCCTAAATATGTAGCTCTATAATCTACTTATTCGCGACGGTCGAGTACTAAAACCGGACTAATAATAATATAGAGAAGTTTCTTACTTCGTTGTCGATTTCAAGAGCCACAACCTTTTCCGGCCACTTGACTTGTCTGTTGAATATGTTGGACATCCGCGGGTTCTTCGGAAACCCGACTAGAATAAACCCTTTTGAGTCTGATAGCTGCAGCATTGACTCTTTTATAAGGTCTACTGTTAATTGCTGCAAAAAATAAGAAAGAACCATGGATATCATTTACTTGTATAAAAATCTGCAGCATTGAGGAAGAGGTATTGCGTGGTCTCTTCTGCTGGTCCCTTACTAATAGAATCTCCTACGCTCCAATGACAATGAAACAGTCGGCATATGGATGGCGGGTGCAATAAGTCCAAGCTGTTTTCTCTATCAATATTGCACATTGAGAAATCTATTCAGAGTGGAAAGAATATCATCATACCTCTGAAATATACTCTTGCGCCTCCAACTTGTCAGCAATCATCCGTCCTCTGGGCGTATCCTTCGTGGCTTCGTTCCGTACCAGCTCTCCAGGCCTGATCATGGAGTACCCAGTAATATTTGAAATGGTTTGCGCTACAGTCTGGTTGCCAGCGCCCGGCACTCCATTCACGAAGATGACTGGTAGGTGCTTGATCGGTGTCATATCGTATGTTCTGCCCTCCTGAGTTTCAAACATAGATGCATCATACATGATATCAGGGCTGAGAAGTTCTAGCTAAAAATACTTAAAGCATTATGATTGAATTAGAGACTATTTCGAGAATTTATTATAAAACATTAAGGAGATTAAATAAAAATATTAAGTAATATTGTGTTGTCTCTATTTTTTTTCACCCACATTTTGATATAACATCTGTTAATAGTACACCAAAGTGAACATAACAGACAATCTCAAATAATCGCCCGTACACAAAATCAACGCCTTTGATTACGTTCTGATTAATTTGGTATCTAAACATTTAGTATGCAACTTTACCAGCATTCTGAACTAACTTGGCACTACAAGTCTGAGTGCTTAGAATTCTTATCCGAAAATTCTGTCTAATTACGTCCCGTACCTTATCTATCTAATTACGGCCAGCTCTTTTTGGTGAAAAGCTTGGTATCTACTGGAAAGTACTTCTTACATACGTCAAAAACCATACCACACTGTACCGATCAATATCATGGACTTACTTCATTATTATGCCTAGAGTAAAAACAAC
This sequence comes from Hypena proboscidalis, assembly GCA_905147285.1. NCBI lineage: Eukaryota > Metazoa > Arthropoda > Insecta > Lepidoptera > Erebidae > Hypena > Hypena proboscidalis. Next base: position 21,606,329 of record LR990130.1, read on the forward strand.
CCATTGCATAGAAACACAAATAGTACTCAGCTTTATTATTTTGTAAAATTAATTATTGTAATTCTCATTAAAATTCAAGTAAAATGTCATTTCTAAATATATGACACTTGTTTGAATGCAGCCTAGATTTTTGACGGATTTCGAAAATTTGTATGATGTGGACAGCATTATGGAACTGTAAGTTAAAGGACAAAAAGGTTTTATTTAGCTCGCAGATTTACGCGTTGCTCACGTGATGTTAAAAAAAACCCTGTTTCGTGCATACTTCACTTCTTTTTACACGTGCAGTCTGTGGGCCGATTATACACGCTAAAATCGTACAGCGCCTTTCGTGTTCAATATAATAATGCGTTCAGGATATTGATGGGGTTGCCCCGCTTCTGCAGTGCATCAGGGATGTTTGCTGAAGCCTCTCTGGTGCGCAGGGTGCGAGCCAGTCCCAACCTTATCCTGAGCTGTATAGCGAGTAGACTTGATTGTTTGCATGTGAATCGTTGCTGCAAGTTGTCCACCTCGGTGATAGATGTGTGGCGATGATTCACATACATTCATGACTTAGGTAAAGTAGTTAGAATAAGAATACTAATATAGGTATAAGGAATATTGTTACTAACACATATGAGTCTTGTTACTTGAAAAATAAAGCAATTATTATATTATTATTATTTATTTAGGCAAATGGAATTTAAGTGTCTTTAGCTCAGAGCAATGAGCCAACCGGAGGTTTCATTGTCTTCGCAGCCAAATTTGGAAGAGCGCCGTTCTTGCACATCATACAAAACTAGTCGTCAAATCCTATGATATGACACGAGTGCGGTACAATCTACCCCTCCGCTCCCCCGCAAGTTTTAGCAACATTATTTGCACGTGTCCATATTGTATTTTTTTGTTTTATTTAAAAAATCCTTGCTTTAACTACTAATATAGCTGAAAACCCGACAAGCTAAGGGGAATTGTCTACAGACGTGTAGTCCACCACTACAGCTCATAGATATAAGGGTGATTCCTGAGAGAAGCGTTCCTGGCGTAAGATCCATGGCATTTTTTTTTTTTCAAGTTTTGTGAAAACAAAAAATATGTAGCAAAAGAGAGCTTAAAAACAAACTTTTCTGTCCATAAGGCACTCACGTAAACATAATAGTTTCGGAAATAAAAATATGTTTGTTTTGGGTCGCCACGGATCTCACGTAAAAAACCATGGATCTTAGGTAGCCTATGAAATACGAGGCGGCATAGCTTAAAAGTCGTTTATTTTAAAGAATATAAAACGAAATTGTAAATAAAACATCATTTGTCTAGTAATAATTTTTTTATTCACTTAATCAGCAAAAACAAAATCAACAAAAGTTAGAATAATTATAAAAACGTGTTTAATTTTAACAAATAATAAAGGTAAGTCAGGGATGGTGGTAGAGGAGCTCAAGGGGTGGTAAAGCCGCCATCCTACCTTAAACTACCACCAAATACGAATGCTTTCACTACTGTGATCCAGTTCGGTGGTGAAATCAGGTCCTGAAATTACAGGTACATGAAGCAAAGCACCGTAGCCCTCAGATGAAGCGACGCATCTACAATCTGCTTTGTGGATTGTAGATATATTCATGGGCTACAGCTACATATAACATCAGGTGAACTACATGCTCGTTCGCTACATACGTCGTATAAAGTAAATATAAAAACTAGACAATTGAGGACTCTAATAATGCTGGACTACCGTTTTTTTTTTCCCAGTGCATGGAAAAGCATAATTATAAACCGGCCAAGTGCTTGTTGGGCCAAATGCAGTGTAGGGTTCCATAATCAACCGTTAGAACATACCTAGTAATACAGATTTAAGAGGGGCTCACTGCTTGACCTACTTGTATTAAATATACTTGTATTAATTAATTTTATTAAATAAGTAACAACTTCAAACAATTCATTATTAACAAAGGTTATGGCTTTTGTACGAATTATTTCAAGTAATTGCATTTTTCAATTCGGACTTAGCCGTGACACTTTTCCTTCATTATATTATAATACTACCACAAAATCGTTGGCTACAGAAAACTAGCTCATGCATATACCTAAGTTGCTATACCTACACTCGGCGGGCACGCGGGGGTCCAGGGGCCGTACGCGTGCGAACGAAAGTAGTCTTAGAAATTGTGTCTGTGAGCGATGCCCGAGCAACGCAAACATAGAGCGCGCAACGTATGTAGCATGTCTTCTGTACCGTATTCAGTAATACCACAGTAACGAATTATTCTGTATTTCTTGAGCCAATTGTTTAGCTTTTAGAGGGGGAGGGCTATTTAAACAAAAAAATACTATCCATGGTTAAAAATATTTTTAGCAGATCTCAGAGTAAAAAATTACCTTTGCATACCCTTAATGCTTTTAAAAGACCTATTTAATGATACTCTACATTAAGAGGTACGTGAAAGAAAAAAAAACCCCTTTACTCTTAGCAAAAGTACCTACCCTAATTTTTTTTTTCTTCAAGATTTAATTTTATCACTTTGTAGCCATAGTTATCATACATATGTTTACAAAATTTCAGCTTACCGGCACTAACAGTCTAGATGCTAGGGCCCGGACAGACAAACATAGTGAAACTATATGGCTTTCTAGTAGATAATACGGAACTCTAAAAAACACTTTCATTAATTGACATCATTAGTAAATAGATAAATAGCAAGAACAGTGTTAGTCTACAAGGTAGTACCTTTGGCAGAACTCGCCAGCGTACAGGACAAAGATTCATGGCCGAAAACAAAGATCCGTGGCTTAAAACCCACGGATCTGCGCCCACGGATCTCACGACAATTTACATTTTAGGATATAACAATGAATCTATTAATAATATTATACATATTTTTCTTGAAAGTTTACTCAAGGATATAAGTATTCATGATCTTAAAGCATTAAGGTGAAAGTATTTTCAACTACGTAGTAAAACAAGCTATGGAATGTATCAACCCTGTAGGACCAAAACGTGTAGTAGTCAAAGAACTCACCTAACTTATTTTGCGCGAAACTGAGCGACACCACCTTTACGTCTGAGCACTGCCAGTAAACTGGCGATGTGTAGAACCAATCGCGAGATGCCTACCACGATCGAACCGAATTTGGTTGCTATTTTACGTCGCACGGTTGAAACGACGCCCGCCGCGTGACATGTTTTTGAATGACTATAGCTACTATAAGTTTTATTTTTTTATAACAGTTTGATTATAATAGGATAGCAGCACTTTCTAGGTATTCAAAAATATATGAATTAATATAAAGCTATAAGCGTAGACAAAATAAATCGTCATTACAAAGTACAGGTTACGCGTGTGACACGTAAAATTCAAGCTAAATCCCCTCGTTTTTCAGTTTCAAATGGATTTTAAACCAATTTTCAGTTTTACATTGTTATTTTAATCAATAGGCCTCATTACTATAATAGTCAAGGAATCGTATGAGTGCTAATTAAGTTATGTATGTCTATTATTTTAGATAATATTACGATGTGACCGTCAAAATCGAGCTTCCCAGGAATCACCCATAAACAATCCTCAAAGCAGATTCTGGATGCGCCGCTTCATCTTAAGACTATGGTGTTATGGTGTAGTTATCTTCCTGGCCCTGGCCTGACCTCATAATTGAACCGGAACACAGTAAAGCAAGCACCTCAACATGGCGCCAAGTTAAAGGTGAGACGGTGGTGCTTCCACCCTCGAGCTCCCTCACAAGTACTCTACTTTTCACTATAAAATTAAGTCTTCTCAGAATCCCAGGCGGGTGCGGGTAGAACAAAATGAAACAAAATAAATAAGGCCAAATTAATTATCAAATGCATTGGTATAAAACATTCTGCCCTTCAAAGTTGAATTGATGTTACAATCATCTTGTCACATAATATGAACCGAACTGACATTAATTAGGTACTTAACTACATCACCTATTTATGTTCAAAAGTACCTCGTCAGTATGTTGTTAGCGTTACATGGAGGAGACTATTAATTTAATCGAGAGAGAATTGTGTATGAGATAAAATTATAAATCTCCCGCATAGAAAACTCATTCAACATTAATGATAGATACTTTTGCTAATAGAATTATTGCAGGCGCTATTTCATACTTAATTCTATTTCCAGTCATGTATTTAAATCAAAACAGTTTTTTAATATTTCTCATAGTAGTCTCTATTAAAATAGTGATGCCAAACTCAGAGTGTTCCGTTGATACTCCGGCACTTCCTCCGAAGTATTACCTCATGGAGAAATGCTATCGCTCCACACTTGGGATAGCTACAAAAGCGAACTTTACGTCTTTGACTAGTTGCCAAAGGCTTGGCATAGAGAAGAAAGGCCTCGCGTTAAACTTCAGCCCCCCTGAAGCTTGGGAGGAGGGTGATGAGGACCTTCAATACACGTGTGAAGTGCTGAAGTGCGCAGAAGCTGACGTTGGACTGTCTTTGGTGAATGATACGAGATACGATCATTACAGCATTTATGCAAATCCATTACGTAAGTTTTATTGATAGTAAATATTAACTTAATTGTTTTATTCACCCTTTCTTTTATGTATCCCTACAGTTTATTTACATTATGCATATTGTGCAAAGCAACTTTACCTTTATTCCTTTGGCTCCTCAATAGACGATATCGCAGATTCCTCACAATTATGAGAACGAGCTGATACTTCATTTAATAGCCAGTCGCACTGACTATAATTATAACTACATAATACCTATTTATAAGCATTAGCCACTGTAGCTAGTACAAGCTCAATGTTTTTGTTCAGCCCACGTTAACTCCACCTGCATGCCAGCAATAGGCATGTTCTTCCTCATCACCCAGAAGATGAACTACACCCTAGCTGCTCGCCAATGCAGGAATATCACCGCAGTACCTGCTGACGTCACGAGTGAACAGCGTACGGATGCGCTGGCGCAGCTTCTGGCGGGAGCCAGCCTTGATGCTGCGTTTGTGGGACTGAGGAGCAAGAATAAAAGCGGTTTTATAAGTTCTAATGGCAAGTGGAGGCGGCTTAAAAACTCGCCTGAAGTAAAAAGAATGGTACTCCATGTGTTTAAATTAATCAGCGATCATTTATCCCCTTTTATTATTTAGGTGATGCTCTAGACTGCACCACATACCGTGCTTGGGAACCTGGCCATCCAAGAAGACACCGCACTAAGTTCGATTGTGTGCTGATCACACGCCAAAGAACATGGGTGACGACATCTTGCAAGAAAAGCCATCCCATGCTGTGTGAGTTGACCCCTGGAGGTCCTTATAAGAAGGGCTCAATATTCGCTTCTAGGAATCAGAAGCATAACGGTTTGTTCTTAAGATTAACTACTAACATTTATCAGTATAATCGTCTCTTTTTATTTTTATTGTATTTATCTACACCCATGCTATAAATCCTCTATAAACGTTCTTGAAACAGTTAGCTAATTGCCAACATTAAAACAGCCAGTGTCATAATAACCATTATAACACCCAAACGGGTGTTATAATGTTGTACTGAAATTCATTATGCAACACCTTTTTTACTCATCGAACAGCCACATTCTCATGGCATCTTTATGAATTTCAAAAAAAGAACATGTCATGCACGCGCGTTTCACTACCACAGCGCCGTAATTTAAATAAAAACTTATTCGAATTTTTGAATTGACGTCGTATCCCGCCATTTTTGTTCAATAATAATATTGAAAAAATACTTTTTAATAATTGTACGATCCAAAATGTAAATAATTATTACAATAAATAATTATATTATTACCTATACATAGTTTTTTTGTATTAGATACTCACTAATTAAACTTTCCATGAATTTACATAGAGTTCTTACAACACTGTACCCTAATACCCTATGGTTTCAGAACATTTATAGAGGATTCATATCATGGGTGTAGATAAAGTCTTGTATGCAACTGTTATAATTAGGTATTAAAACACTCATGTGATACTATTATCACACTCGGCTTCGCCTCGTGTGATAAACCCACACTCGTGTTTAAATACCCCTCATTATAGAACAGTTGCATAAATAACTATTATTACTGTTATTATTTTTTCATTACAGATACTGTGGCACAAAATAACGAAGAGGAATAAAATAAGGAAGAGTGATTTATCTATTTATTCTTGCGATGTTTATTTACTGTCGGGTGCTATGTATTTTTTTTTATTTTTATTAATTAGCTTTTTTCCATAATTAATAATGCATTAAAAACAGACACAAAACGTAGTTGCTTCATTTTTTTAGCAAAAACATAACACGTTTATGTCAATTTGACATCTGTGGTTTCCCCCCTCCGTCTGCCTGTTTCCGCTTTCCGCCCCGCCTTCTGTAGATGCTCCTTCGTTCGATTCGCTATCAATGACAATTTTATCATTGTTTGTTTACATTTACATAATAAATTAAAATACTACTTTAGAAAATAATTATAAAATATAATGGGACAAGGAAAAAGTCAATTTACGGAAGATGAACTACAAGATTACGAGGTATAGAGTCCTTTCTTTTGTTATTAATTGATGATTGTAATTTGTTCTAATTAGTTCGTCATCGTTTCCAGGATCTCACCTATTTCACGAAGAAGGAAGTGTTATAGTAAGTAGTTTGTTATATTTTGATTTAAATACAATGAGTCAGAAAATTATACCTTACAGCTAGAACAAGTAGATTCGATTATTACCAATTAGATATTGAATCATTATTAGATTCAGATAAATTTGACTTAATATAGTCACAAGACATCTCAGTTAGTAATGATAGATTAAGTCCACCAGTTACCAATGTTTATTCTGAATTATGGATTCTTTAAATTTGTGATAAAAATGCAGCATAGAGAGAGAAACTACTTCAAGAAAACATTATCCTTGAGACCTTTTGGAAGTATAAAAAGTTATTTTAAAATTTCAGTGCTCACCTGAAATTCAAAGCCTTAGCGCCAGAGAAAGTGGGTCACAACAAAAACGCAAAGCTACCAATGACGAAAATCTTACAATACCCAGAATTAAGAGTGAATCCGTTCAGGGACAGGATATGCAAGGTGTTCAGTTCTAGCAATGATGGAGACTGCACCTTTGAAGACTTTCTTGATATGATGTCTGTGTTTAGCGAGAGTGCACCTAAAGCAGTTAAGGCTGAACACGCTTTTAGGATATTTGGTATGATTATTTCATAGATTTTCATTTACAGTTTATTTGTGTGCAAACATATTTATGATGAAATACTAGAGTTGTTTATTAGAACATCCTGGACCAAAAAATTATGAAATATTTTATTCATAGTATAAAAATCCACACCTGGGCCTACCAAAATTTTGAAGAATTAATAGGTTACTTAAAGACTGCCTAGGTTTATAAATCTTCTTTTGCCAATTGTATAGTATCCATATAAAATGTACATGAACTATTTTATATTGACAGATTATATTTCAAATTAATCTCCATGGAAATTTACTAAATTGAATGAAATTGGACTGAATTTTTTGCTTACTCATAATGAATCACTGAACTTTCCAGATTTTGATGGAGATGACATGATAGGTGTATCAGACCTACGAGAAGTGATTGAAAGGCTATGTGGTCCAGAACTCAAACTGACTGACTCGGAGATTCAGCAGTTAGTTCAAAATGTGCTGGAAGAAGCCGATCTTGATGATGATGGAGCTCTGTCTTTTGCAGAGTTTGAACACATTATTGATAAGAGCTCTGATTTCTGCCAGTGAGTATTTTTTTTCAAGTCATAGTTTTTACACAGGGTATAAATTAAAGTTCTCAGTTAATTAATATGTCTCCACACAACACAGTATGATAAAAGGTTATCTTTTTGTACTATGGCTATTATCTGGAGCCAGATAATTGATGCATTGGTATTTTTTACAACTGAGAAGATGGAGAACAGAACAGGACTAGTCATCTCCTTCTTCTTCTTCAATCACATTCTTTTGATTTTTTATATATTGGGTCATCAATATATCAATATCAACTGCATCAATCCCTGTTAATACTTTCTTTCTTAACTGGCTTCAATGCCGGATAATAGATAATATTGCCCTGATAACTGCTTGTTGGATGACCTAAACAAGGCTACTGAGCTACAGACTGGGCACAGGGGTTATATAAAACTTAGACCATTCAAACATAAAGAAGAAGCAGGTTAAAAAAAGCTTTAAATGGAATGGAAGGTTTTGACCATCAATTAATATTTATTTTTGGACCAACCATAGTATTGACCTCTTATTATTTGGAACCTATAAGTGAAAGCCATATAATGACTTTAAAATTTTTCTTTTTTTCAGTGCTTTTAGAATAAGGTTGTGAAGTCCAGATCTACAAATGAATACTCAACAAACTATCACCTATACTCAAACATTCTCAGCACGAAATAGTAATTAAAGTATCATACTCATTTTATACACAACATATACAATTTACTGATAAGAGTGATAAGTAATAATGAATGAATGCCTTGTGTGACTTTACTGGTAAACTGTACTGAATTTCTGTCTACCATGTTCCTTATTATACTACATTTAAGACATGCAATATTTTGTTAATGAGGTCCTAGGTTTGATACTCAACCTATGACATAGTTATCAATATAGAAACCTCAGAAGACAAAAAAAAAATGATGTTTCTATGTTGATAACTATGCCATTGTTTAATCAAAATGCCAAATGTGGCAAGCCATGCTTAGGGAGCTGCATAATTTAATCTAATAAAGCCTGCCACAGAAATTAAATCCAGGACCTCTAAAACAAAGAAATGTTGTTCTACTCACACAGCAGCTTAGTAAGAGGCCCTCTTACATGAGGCTTGGACATAGCAGGCAAAATTTGGCTATTAACCATGCCTGATGAACCTTTGAGTATTGATTATAGAGATAACATAATATCCATGATAATTTATATCTAATGAAGTATTGTATATCTGTCTACAATATCTACTCAGGAATATTAGTAATATTTAACATAGCAGATAGGTAGTATTTTATAAAGTATCAGAATTGATCTGTAGCTATTATAATGTATTAGTAATATGCATTTAAGTCTTCCGTATCTCATAAAACTTTATAGTTTATTTAAAATTAAAATAAATATTGTTGTTGTAAATCTCTTGTTTACACTAAATGTTTTTGTGATAATTTAGATGATTTTATTTAGTTACTTTTGTAGGACAAATTGTGAAATGCCAAATATTGAACTATTAAAATTTGTTTCCTCAGAAAACTGTTTTTCATTGACACATATGTTTGTTGATAAACAATATTTTTTGCTGCTATGCCTTATTAAGTACATGTTAAATTATTTGGGGACTATATTGTATGAAGAAAATGTATAGAATTGAAGTACCTAAGATTGAGTAGGTAATTAGATAGTTAACTCAATAAATTATCAGCAATTTTAAGGTTAAAAAGAAGGCACTTCATCTTCATTATTGAACTTATACAGCTAAAATTGGTATTCTACAATAAGTATTTTTTAAAGATATGATTAACATTATAAGAGATTTGATAATTTTATGCTAAGGCCTGAATAAAACAACAATTAAATGAATATAAAAAATATTTATTACATAAACTTATTAATAAACAAAATTAGACTTTGCTTACTCTATACTAGTAAAGAATCAATTCTGTAGATATCCTGGCAGCTTCATCCTCATGAAAATCCAAGTAGTAAAGAAAGATACTATGATACAAAGGAAAGCTACTGATATTAATAAAATTCTATTCAGTTTTGGGGTTGAAGGGTTGTGTGTGCGGTCCAATATGATGAATCCAACCCCGCCCAGTGAGAACAGGAAGCTAGACGCCAGTCCTTCCATGATATACTGCCCATTTACACGATTTGGCATAAAGGCCACCGGCCTACTGTGGCCATGTTCGTCAGTCGTTGAACCCACGCTAGGTGGCTCCACAATAACGTCGTATATGATACCTAAAACAAATCCACATATTAGAATACTATTAAACAGAATCTAATAAGAAAACACTAAATATTAACTGAAAACAAGCTCCTAACCTCCGGTCACCAGAAAGTATGAAAGCAACACTAATGAGAATGTGGTCATAGCGGACGGAGCCTGCAGCCATGTCGGCTTTTTTATTTTTATGTTGGGGATTTCTAGAACAGTAAATGGTAGCGCGAATAAAGCTTCCATTTCGAAATTATTAGGAACTAGTAACCAACGACCACTGAATAAGAATTTGATATGCGGCTGTTGACGTCAATGACAGATGCCGCAGTCTGCGCTGTAGTGATGCACCGAAGAAATCGACTAAAATAAAAATAATCGATTCAATAACGTCCCAGCGAAACATGATAAAATAAAAATGAAAATATTTTCATGACAGGTTTTGCCATCTTTCATTAGTTTGTCAAACCTATAATATATCAAATTTAATTAACAGCCAGTAATATTTGCAAACCGATCAATAATAAAATATAATAAGCTTGAAAAGGTGTCCTCTAAAACAGTGAGCATAAGTCTGTCTACAGCATAACTTGATTTGGCTGTAAGATTTTCTCACTATCGGAGCAAATATGAGTTTTGATCACTGCTCGCATTTTAGATCTTTAATTCTTATCCAATGTGAAAAGTTTTAAATGTGACACGAGATCAAAGTTATTTAAACTCGTGCTTTTGAGTACGCCTCTACGCTCACGATTTTACATAACTATTTTCCATTATTGTTTAGGCGATTATATGATTATACAGCCAATTTTTTTATGAAGGGTAGTACGACGTGTTCTTTGCAAATACGATTCTTTACACGAACTATCTCAAAACCAATTTAGTCTTTTGTTAATTTATTCATAAATGATTTGACAGCACTTAAATTAAGTACCTATAAATTATTGAAAAAATTAATTATTTGAATGATATTCAGCTTTTCTGTAAGTCTATTTTTTTTCACTCAAGTACGAATAATATGTATATTTATATGTACATACTACATGAAATGAAACGAAGCATGTCATAAAACGAGAACCAATAAAAACGGCTCTATTGTATTAAATGTTTAAACGTGATTGGTTAAATTATGGTAACCGATTACAGATTTTAGTTTTAGCCAATAGTAGATGCCGAATTACTGATTACAATAAGAACAAAATTTTGGCAGTTGTCAAATTACACGATTCGATTTTAGTAGTAAAATTAAGCAAAAGTTGGATCCCACATTTTTATCCGTTTAGCGACGGCTGTAAATTTTTTAAATGTTATTCCACCTCTGAAAATGTGTTAATTGTGCTTGTGATAAGTGTGATCAGTGACATTTTTTGTTTTAAATCGCTAACTTTGGAAGCGCAGTGAAAATGTGTTAATTTTACGCACAAAATGTTATGGACTGTGGATATTTCACTAATATTACGATGAAGGGTGGCTTATGTGTTATCTACACGTCGTTGCTGACAATTTCAGTGCTTTCCAGGTGAGAATAAAGCCATTTCCTCTCGGCTAAACGTAGAATCAATATCCACGCAGCTGTTTGATTTGCATTGTTTTTTCACAGTTGTGCTCTCTTCATTTTGGTGGTTTCTGAAGCTCTCCAAGCGGAGGGTGGTGTCGACGTGAATGTGGACTTGTCGGGGCTGCATAATGTCAGCCAGAAGGCAGGGGTCAGAGACCGGGACGTCGGTCCTGACGACAGCCCTGATGAGCAGGTGGATGAGGAACCAAAGACGGTGGAGGATCATCAGATAACATTTCCGGACACGTTGTCACTAAACTCCGTCACTACAGATGGGTAAGTTTCCTGATCTTTATTGTACTAGCAGTGAAAGTGACCGGTTCCAATGAATGGTCACATTGGCCTTCACTGTTATTTTTTATTTGTTATCATGCTATTTCCAACGATGCTCTTTGTTATTCTTTGCTGTAGTTTGGTATCAAGTTTTTTACTTGGCTCTATAAGAACAATATATAACAATGGTTTGGAAAAGGCGGTAAACATCTTTGAATAACTTATAATAAACAATTGACTTTATGCAAGTACAGTTTATGTTACTAAATAAAGTGACACATTTAATGACAGGCTAGAAAGTATTTAAAATTATAATTAAAAAATAATCCTGATCCCTCTGTATTGAGTTGTTAATAAAATTTTGCCAATTAAACCTGCTTATAAAATATCATCATAACTAATCCACAACAATCTCATAGAATTAAGAAAAGAATCTTAACAGTTGAGATCATGTGCTAGAATATCTCAATACCAGTAATTTTACACACTTTCCAATTAAACATTACATTTTTTTTTAAATCATTCATTGAAGGGGCTTTTTGTGTGGCTTAGCAAAAACTTCTTGTAAGACAACAGAACTGGCTGCAATATTATAACTTTAAAAAGCTGTTTTATATAAGTATTTGTTTATTTAAGTTTAATATTTTAGCCTTTCTTGACTATGTCTGTTTTGCAAAAACTGTCATGAAATTATTCTTCCATTGAAAGTGAGATAAAAATCAAAATAGATATCTCAAATAGAGAGAATTACATTAATCATTTACTCAGCACAAATACCTCACAATCTAACCAATCTATTTATATAAATTAACACATTTAAGCTTACCAAAGAACCATTAAACAAAAAGTAAGTAGTCTAACTTACTCCCATTGACTTGCCTCATGAGCTCTTACCCTTAACTTATGGCCTTTGTGACTAGGTGTCTTCTTACCACTGACATCCCAAAATACTTACAAATCAGGTCAAAGTCACCAAAGATCATCACTTCTATACCTCCTTCTCATAAGCTGCCATTACACCTCAAGCAGCTTGGAGTACTGCCCACCTACTCTCATAACTGGAGCATGAAAACTCGCGGCGTCAGATGACAATTTTGATGTCCCGTTAAATAAAATCTCTGACGCCTAACAATTAGGGCTGGCACAAACATTTTAGTAAACTATCATTGGACCATTTTAAAATGAATGTTACATAGCCAATTTGATTAGGTTAACTATTGTCATTAAATATCAGTGATGTTAATCAGGGTTCATTTTACGATTTCAGCATATTTCATAGTCTTCATACAGCCTTGGACGTCCAAGCTGGTTGGTGGGTTCTGGGTTCTAATGGCTAATATTTAAATTCTTCTTCACGTGTTTCATACACAAACATAATTTAAACTTTGAAGACCCAGTACCTAATTGTTATTCAATTTAAGTAGATTTAAATAATTCTATAATACCAATATGCAACCTCTAATAGCTTATACATTGTCTTACCGTTTGTTTTCTTTTTGTCATTTTAACATTAGTGATGCCTTTACATATGACCGATTTGATTTGAAATTATAATTTATTTCATTTAGGAGCAATTTTATATCAATTAAAATGCACAAAAACATTTTTAGTTTAATATTAATTATTAGTTTATAAGGTTTTTTTTAAAGAAGATTAGAAGTTATGAATCATTGTAGTAATAATATTTCATCATATTTTTTATATAATCATGAAACTTTATTTATTTAACAGACACATAAAGTCATATTATTTTTTTTTTCAAAATACTGTGATAGATTTATCTTATTTCAAGATCTGATTTCGGCATTACTGCAGAATATTATTACGAAAAAAAAACGGTTATTCATAGGCGTGTGCTGTCAAAATGAAAATAAACTAATGGACATGATATAGTTGATATACCCAGTTTAACACAAGAGCATCTCTGTTTAATATTATTTTTGATTAGATTACTAAAATTGACAGCCCTATCATCGATGGGCGTGGCCTAACAAACCCGCATAATTTTAGATGTAATCTTTGTTCGTTGACCTTGCGTAGCGTAGGCTTACGATTTATTTTGTCGTTTTACGTTTATCTACAGTCGATATCCCGCTTCGTATGTGTACACACAGCTACACAGTAAGCTATACATTTGCAGTACAAGATGGTCTGGTCTCTCATTGTATATGTCTGGCCTAAAGCAACTATTTCACTACAGGGTTTTTCTTGATCCCTTACTCTTATTAAGGGCAGGGTAATATAGTTCCTGCAGGGAGCAACGATAGCCGAGTGGGAGACCGTAGGACTGCGAAGTCAAAGGTCTCGGGTTCGAACCCACGGCACACACCTCTGTCAAAATAGTTAAGATTCGTCTTTTCGAAGATATGTGTGTATTTATCATATAAATTATCGCTCGCTAACGGTGAAGGAAAACATCGTGAAGAAACGTGCATGCCTGAGAGTGCCTAAAAAGTGCTCGATAGAATGTGAAGTCTACCAATCCGCACTTGGCCAGCGTGATGGACTATGGCCTAACCCTTCTCACCATGAGAAGAGGCCTGAGCCCAGCAGTGGCAGTATTAGATACAGGGATGTTATTAACGGGAGTAACCACTGGACTCTCCTTCTATAGCTACTGGGTCCTGAATACCGTGTAGTACCTCACAATGCAAGACCAGCTTATACTGGCAATGGATAGGTTGATGTGTATTCATGTGTGCACCATATAAGTGTAATATACTGAATGTGGCAATAGCTGCTGATTCAAGTGAACTGCTTCGGAAACTGGACTTATAGGAGGGTAGGGCTGTCTTACGTAACTTTGTGGAAACCAACCAGACTAAGCTCACTGCTACTTTTAAAATCAAATAAAATCAAAACATCATTTATTTGCTTGAATATTTCAATTTCGGGTACAAAGATAGTTCTTACATTGTATTTTATAGTTCAAGACATATTTCACCTATAGTACAGGTATGCAAATGTTTCATAATTTAGTTTATATTAAGTATATTATATGCTAACAAGTTATAACTCTTATATATATATATCGCACACCCGGTGCAACAACGTCATAAGTAACAAATTACGTTTTTTTCAGGAGATTGATTTAAAAGTTGTTGTTTTGATAAAATGAAATGCATTTACAATACCTTTATATATCGATTACCAAAATATTGTTTGTTCTCCATATTTTAAAATTAAGGATGTTTCAGAAAAAAAAATGTTATATAAGTGGTACATCTTTAATATTTTTTAAAACTATACCTACATTTATGACATTATTGTGCAGAAAATTAAATTAAAAGTAAAATTTTCTGTGCAATAACGTCATAAAGGCAGAACTAAAAAAAAAATCTAAACTCTTAATGTCTTATAAAGGGACTTTCAAATAGAGCGGGTCGATGTTAATAATCTGCGGCGGCCATTTTGTTTTGGCGGCATCTGCCCAATATGTTTTTTCTTATTCAGTCGTAGTCAGTGCGTATTAGAGGAATGTCTACCGTGAAGCGGTGCCTCAGTGCCGTTTGTCTGGTAGTCCGATGGTGAAACGGGGACGGAGGGATAAGGTTGTGTAGATCCTCGGCACATTCGCCGAAATGTATCCTATAAAAAACCGATAGGCTGGCAACCTTGCGACGGTGCTCCAGACTTTGTTGTCGAGTATCCGTCAGATCGATATCGCAGATGATTCTCTTGGCCCTTCTCTCGACTGACTCGAGCTGCTATTTGGCTGCTATTTGCTGCTATTTGGCTGAACCGTCCCACAGATGAGAACAGTACTCCACACCTGGACCGGACTTGCGCTTGATAGAGGTCAAGTAACTGCCCCGGTGTAAAATACTGTCTCACCTTGTTGAGGATGCCCAGCTTTTTGGTGGCTAGTTGAGCTTTCGACTCAATGTGAAAGCCGAAATTAAATTTCGAAGTCAGCGAGATACTAGTAGCTCAAGACGATCGGTTATTGGAAGGGATACATCTCGGAAGGTAGGAGTCAGGATAAATAGACTCCGTTTTGTGGAGATAAGACACGCCGTCTTACTAGTATTGAACGTGACTAAGTTGTCTTCACCCCAATTGGAGACTGCCTTCAGAGACACGTTCATACGTTCGACCATTGCCTCTCTGAGCGACTGTATTTGTACACGACTAGCTCGTGAGTTGAGTATATAGCTTTCAACAACCGTTGTGTTGTCTGCGTATCCAAACGTACCTGTTATCAGTAGGTCGTTTATGTGAAGCAGGAAAAGCGTTGCTGCGAGCACGAATCCCTGAGGGACTCCGGCATTGATTGCCATTTGATCGGACGAGCTGCCATTAACGACAACCCGAATCGATCGGTCCCTCAAGAAGTCTTATACCCAATCACAGAGACTATAGTGGGTAGACCGAAGGACGGTAGCCTGCTAATAAGGACCTCGTGCCAAACCCTGTCAAAAGCCTTCGAGATATCGAGCGAGACTGCCAAAGCCTCTCCATTCTTCTCGATGGCTTCACTTCAGATGTGCGTGGCATACGTTAGAAGGTCTCCAGTAGAGCGGCCTCGGCGTAACCCGTATTGCTGGTCACTGAGGAGGTCGTTCGCTTCTAGGTATGCCAGGAGTCTGTACACGTTCCATACTCTGTAAGAGTTCTGAAAAGTGACCGAAATCGGTCTATAGTTGGCAGGGTCGGCACGGCTACCCTTTTTCGGCACTGGTTGCACATTAGCAAGCTGCCAGGATTTTGGGACTTGTCCAGAAGCCATGGAGAGGCAAAAGAGGCGCGTCAATATGGAAGACAGTTCAGGTGCGCAGGTTTTTAGAACCATGGCTGGAATACCGTTGGGACCACTTGCTTTGTTCACGTCTCGATTCCGCAATATCCTACGAACCTCTGTCTGACGTATGCGTATGTCTGACATAGAAGTCACGCAAACTAGTGGACGAGGGGGGGTATAGTGCCAGTCGTATCTAGCCGCGAAGATTCTGCGAAGATAGAAGCGAATAAGTTCGCTTTCTCCTCGGCAGTGTGGGCAAGTGACCCATCAGGTTTTAGCAGTGAAGGTAGTAAGGGGCGGCAGAAGTTCGATTCGACTGATTTCGCGAGTTTGTTCCCAATGCGGCGAATATGGTCAAATCGAGCCTTCCGTAGAGCGTTTTAATTGTAATTAAATTAAATTGTTAATTGTAATAAATGACAGAACTACTTACTGCTTTTAAAATAAATAGGACTACAAAGTCAGAAGTGTGAACTTATGACATTCTTACCCCAAAATTGTATGAAAATTTGTCATAATTCCCTTTATGACGTTGTTGCTCCTACTCACAAACATTTTCTGCGAGAGGCCGCGCGCAATCGTCCAATTAGGACGTTCTCGCACTAGAGTTCTCAAAATTCCGCCAAAACCACAACGACAGTTAGGCCCTCAGAGGGTCATTTTTGGAGTTACATTTATGATATTTTTGCACCGGATGTAGACGCATGTTTAACAGCATTTGTGATCAAAATCTCATTTTTGCAATTTTAGCACTTATGACGTTATTGCACCCGGTGTGCGATATATTATTATTATACTATTACTATTATAACTAAGACTAAAATTTACAAGAATTTTCATAATGGCAAAAACGACAGGCGCTTTTCTTGAAAAAGTCTTTAATTCAGTAAAAGCTTTCCTTAATCAACCAGTCCTGCAAAGCATGACATAATTTCGTTCGTGGCAGTTCCTTTATATCCTTGGGCAAACTATTAAAATTGAGTGGTGCCATATACACACAGCGACACAGCTGCAGCTGCGTCGAAAACAGCTCTAATTGAGGCACCGGCATTTTTTCATAACTAGATTTTAGACATTTGATTTCATTAGTGCGACCTCGCCTTTATACAAAAGCTGATCGTGCCAATCGAGAAGTACATAAAACAAACGATTTATTGCAAAAAGTCTCTATCTGATACAATCACTGCTATACGAGATACTTATTAGATACGTGTATTGATATAAATTGGGGCACTCTAATCAATTGGCCACTGATTTTAAGTGGAATGGACTTTGCCTGTCTATACGACTCATTAGATTTATTAGTATATGTTGTTTTGTTAGAAAATTATAGGAATGGTTTAAAACTAAAGAGAGATACGGTAAAAGTATGAGCTTCTACATGTGCCTTATATTATTACCTGTATTAAAACTCGGTAATATTTACGTCATTGGCTTATCGATAAGTTATGAAAATCGATTGCAAAATTCATATAATAAAACTAGTGAATGAGAAAATGAAGTACGAGATTTTGCAAGATTTTGATTTTTCGTTTCGTTTCCAGACAATCTAAAGATCCTTCTTCTACTTCCTGCCCTTATCCCATTTTACTGCAGTTGTTGAATGATACCTGCTACTGTCTCATTTAGAAAATCCCTGGAGTTATTTCAGAAGAAGCCGTGGGCCCGGCCCGTATCTCTATTTCGAGAATTCAACGTCCATTGACATTCTTACATTTTCGCTTTATTTTTAGATTGTCGATCGATTTACTGCCCGCATAGAACTGTATCGATTTTCTATTCTATCTGAAAAATAATTGAAAATAACAGAATGTTTTGTGAAACTTTTAATTTTTTAAGCTACCTGTGAAATTAATAAATTCCATTCATAATCAGATTAATCAGGGAAGTGGTCTAAGTTAAAATTTTTATTATACTTAGACCATCCATATATTTTTAAAAGGACAGTAATGTTGACACAGCACAATTTAACTATTTGATTTATTACACACAAATCAGTGAAATTATAATTCGTTAGGTAAATACAATATTACGCATCACGCAACACAATCTTGCCGAAGATAAGTCTGTATCATACTGATAATTATCATTCATGCTTCTTGAAACAGCTTGAACCTTGATGCTACAAGAAATGATGGCGATGATAACATTATACTTGACTTCTGTGTTAGTACTGTAGATCTCATAAATAGATCTGTTAAAAATATCAACGTTACACACGGCTACAATTCAAGCTATTCATTTTCAATATAAGCTGGTCTCGCATTTTTTTTTTTCACAACTTTTTGCACTTAAAAATTAGTACAACGGCGGACTTAATGCCATAGGCATTTTCTACCAGTTAACCTTAAGGTGATGCAGAGAGAACAAAGTGCATAAATAAATTAAAATAATGTGCTGAAAATGTGAATACATACATAGAATAATGTTATATCAACAATTCAAATACATAAATATGGTAACAACTAATACATACGTTAAAATAATATATATTATAATATTTACACAGAAGATATTAAGCTTTTAATGACTCTGCTGTCGTTTCACCTTGAAGAAGATGACGTTCTTTAATTTTGAAAGTGTCCCGGGTGGTGCACATCCTGATCTCAAGGGGGAGTGCATTCCAAAGAAGAATGGATTGCACGTAGAATGAAGAATGAACTAATATAAGATCGCGAGACCATCTTATACTGGAAATGTATATCTTAATGTGTAGTTAAATATTTGTACGATAAAACAGCTTTCGTGCACGCATGTGTGGACTTGTTCCCGTATTACTTAAAGTTGATGAATTGCTCATTAAACAGACTGTAAACAGGCCTCGAACAACTCCAAATGACTATCAAACGGTGCCAATTTGTACCTAGATGTGAGGAACATCCTCCTCATATAATAGTGAACTTGGTGTCCCACTGCAGGGTATAGGTCTCCCGTGGCTACTTCCACTTGTCTCTGCCTTTACAGTGGTGCCCAATCTATTTGCTGAGTCTACTTGCTGGCTCTGCCACTTTGTCTGTCACTTTTATTTAGGACCAACTGTGTTGTAGTATTGGCTTTATAGTTTTTCGGCAAATGACATTCGTAGCCTGATTCCAATTTCAAAGTCCTCCACCTCAAGTTAAGAAAAAAAAATAATACATCTCCCACCATCCAATTTGCCACTCCTCCAATAAATCTACAACCCTAAATGCAATTATTGTTCTTGTAACGAAAGGCTTACTTTTAAAAAGGAATGAAATATTTGTGGATTCGCGTACCGAATATTAACTAGGGCGTACAACAATCGGACAAATTGCTCCATAATATGTACCGTTACTAGGTTGACAACAAGTAGGTATTATCCAATTTCTTTGGGTATTATTTGGAACAAGTACTTTTTTACGTAACGTTTACCCCTTAACCTACATATTATTAACAATTAATTATGTAATCGTTTTTTCTCTTTCGAAGTAGTTGCACTTAAATAATTTTACAAAATAAAGACTAATTACAGAAATACACTTGAAAGTAAGAAATACTTAAGTATAGTAAGTATAACTTGAAAGAATATAGTAAACGGCCTCTAGGTGCCTATATTCAAATAATTATCCCCGTACTTTTAACCGTTGAGGAGTAGTACCTTCCAGCATCGACAACTCAACAATATGAAATGCTTACTGCTAGATATAGAAGCATGATGCCTCCCCGAGTGACGTACACAACGATTTCCTACGTCCGGCGCACCCTGGGCAATTCGCGTGTTCTCCAAAGCGAATTGGCTAATCCTTTTACCACGATGGCAAGTCAAAATAAAATTTGACTCAGCCATCGACACGACGAAGAAGAAGAAGCCTTAAATTTCAGGAATGCCTCCGATTTCTCTAGGATCCCATCATCAAATCGTGACCGGGGATGGGACCACATCACAAGTATACTCTTTCAGACAAAATAATATTATCTTAAGTCGGTCCAGGCGTCTTCGAGTAATCGGCGAATAATCTTGAAAACCTCCTGTATCGGCAAGTGTATGCGACCGATACGGTAAGTTGATTTTTGTAGTTGAGGATTCTTGCTTAGGATTTTTGCGTTGAAAGGAAACTCAGGTGTGCTCTTAATGATAGTTGTAATGCGACAAGATGGCGAATTAATACATGATTCGAGGATAAAAAAGGTTGGGGAACATAATAAACTTAAAACTATAATTTGAATTGACCAATGGCGTGCGATCTACGGTTGGCCAACATAGCGAGTTATTGCCAGCGCAAATATATTGGCTTCGTTCTTGAACATGCCCCCGGCCTTGAAAGCTGTAGCTTTCTAAGTCTTCTTCTGATTGTCTTCTCCTACGTCCACAAGGGGACAGATTTTTCTGTATGACCGTCGAATCACTCCAGTAGCTGTGCGTATGTCTGCCACCCTCGAGATGTTGTCTTTCCCAGGAAAACTTCTCAGGATACGCCCCAACTGCCACTTCAGAGGCGGAAGGTTATCGTCCTTGATGACCACTAGCGTATTTGGTTCAAGACGAGTAGTGTCATGCTGCCATTTTATTCTTATTTGAAGTTCTGAGATGTATTCCTTAGTCCAACGGCTCCAAAAATGTTGCCTGAGTTGTTCGAGTCTCTGGTAGCGTGAAAGACGGTGTACTGGCGTGTCAGTCACATCTTCGCAAGCAGGTGCAGTAAGGGAACGACCAACCAAAAAGTGAGCGGGGCTGAGTGGTAGCAAATCACTTGGATCTGCGGATAGAGGAGTTAAAGGACGGGAATTCAGGACGGCTTCTACTTGAGTCAATACCGTGCTAAATTCCTCGTACGTGAGATGCGCATTCCGTACCACCCGACGCAGGTGATATTTACAGGATTTGACACCCGCCTCCCACAAACCGCCAAGCTCTGGACTATACGGTGGAATTAAATGAAATTTGATCTGTTGACTAGCTGCATAGTCTCGTATCTCTGAACTACACGTATCTAAAAATTTTGAAAATGCGTTCATCAAGCCCACAAAGTTCCTGCCATTATCAGAAAAGATGTCGCTTGGCTTTCCACGACGTGAAATAAATCGTTTTAATGCAAGTAAGTATCCATTCGTGGAAAGGTCAGTGACAAGCTCTAAATGTACCGCACGCGTAACGAAACACACAAATAGACATATGTATGCCTTGGTAGTCTTAGCACCTCGGCCCTGACGGTTCAAAATTAGAAACGGTCCACAATAATCTACTCCACATTTAATGAAAGGGTGACCTTGAGTAATTCTGTCCTTTGGTAGCCCTGCCATCAAAGGAGTCAAAGTTTTGCCTCGTATGCGCCTACATATCACACAGTCGTGAACTGCCTTTCGAGCCAAATCTCTGCCTCTGATTGGCCACCAAGTTTCACGAAGATTAAATAATAAGGCTTGAGGAGCAGCGTGCAGTAAACGCTTGTGCTCATGTCTACATAATAATACTGAAAAATGATGATTGTATGGTATTAATATTGGGTGTTTTTTATCGTATTCAAAAACGGATGCATTTTGAAGGCGACCACCGATGCGTATAATGCTACAGTTATCAATAAATAAATTTAACTTTGAAAATTTATGTTTATTCTTCAATGCTTTACCATTAGATAATAATTGGTTCTCCTCAGAAAATACTTCTAATTGACACAACTGTATTAATTTATTTTCAGCTTCCTTTAACTCAGTTACACTGAGGTTACCCTTTTTTACATTATTCTTATTACGCGTATTATAAATAAATCTTAAAATGTATGCCATCGATCGTTGCAAAATTGAATGAGAGTTAGCGCTTGCAATGGCAACAACACTAGTTTTTAATTCCGGAAGTTGATCTGTGGAATCAATCTGAATGCTACTATTTAACTTGTTGCAATCAAAATCTATGTCATGGAGGAAGTCTGGTCCATTCCACCACAAGCGTGAGGACGCGAGGTCCTCGAGATTAATACCACGTGATACTAAATCGGCTGGGTTATCAACACCACGGACATGACGCCAAGGTAGCTCCTTAGTTAGTTCATGGATTTCAGATGTTCTGTGTTGAACGAAAGTTTTTAAATGATTTGGTTGCATACGTAACCAACCCAAAACAATTGTAGAATCAGTCCAAAAAATTATGTTTTTAAACTGATATTGAAATGAGCTAATTACTTTGTTATATAATTTAGCACCTAACAAACTACCGACTAATTCCAATCTCGGTATACTAATAGTCTTAATTGGAGCGACCTTTCCCTTAGAACACAAAAGCCTTACTGATATTGAAGAGGTTTTATAGTTAATTGCGCGTAAATAAATACAAGCGCCGTACGCCGCTAAAGAGGCATCGGTGAAGATATGCATTTCTACATAGCTATCACTAATACCTATAACGTGCCGAGGTATGCGTATTGTAGCGAGAACTGAAAGCGATGCAACAAACTGGTTCCACATTAGTGTGACGTCACCGTTAGGTAATGGGGAGTCCCAGCTGACCTTGAGCACCCATAAATGCTGTAATAAAATTTTAACACGCATAATTGCGGGGCTAAGCAGACCTAAAGGGTCAAAAATTTGTGAAATTTTAGATAATATTGACCGCTTAGTTATCGGTGAATTATCAATCTTGAATTGCGTTTTAAAATAAAATTCATCGGACAAAGGATCCCAACCTAAACCTAAAGTTTTAGAATTAGGGTTGTCGCTTAAAGAAAATTCCTTTAAATCAGAATATGACGGCGTGTTTCCATCAAATTCGAAATTGTATTTCCATTTGCGCAGTGGAAAACACCCTGAATTTAATGTATTTTTAATTTTATTACATAAATCTAACAATAGAAACTTGTCATCTAGACCTGTACAAAGGTCATCGACATAAAAATCTTCATTAATTACTCTCTGAATATTAGAATCTGCACTTTCTAAACCTAATTGCTTCAAACACCTGACACTTAAATATGGCGCACTGCCGGTTCCGTAGCTGACAGTGTTAAGCCTAAAAATGGACAACGGTAGTGAAGGATCATCACGCCATAGAATTAATTGCATGTCACGTTGGTCTTCGGCAACCAAGCACTGCCTATACATCTTCTCGATGTCTGCGCATACTACGTATTTGTATTTTCTAAAACGTAATAAAATCGCAAATAGGTCGCCTTGTATAGGCGGCCCTACCATCTGTATGTCGTTAAAAGAAACACCCGAGCTGGAGGCAGCACTGGCATCAAATACCACGCGCAATTTAGTACTAATGCTACTTTCGCGGAATACTCCATGGTGAGGAATAAAATAGTGAGGGGATCCATATGTTTCTACACTACTCATATGATCCAATTGTTTATATTCATGAATGAAATCGCTGTATAGTTTCTTAAAATTAGGATTGCGAATTAAACGTTTTTCTAATGCCAAGAATCGACGTTCAGCTTGAGAATATGATTCACCAATTAGTTCAATGGGAAGTTTATAAGGTATGCGTACACAGAACCTTCCGTCTTGATTACGCGTAACATTTTGTACGAAATGCTCCTCGCATGCACGCTCCTCATCTGTGCGCTTATCCCAATCCCTAGTGACTTCCTCGAGCTCCCAAAACATCCTAAGCTGTGTTTCTATAGACTGTGTAAAGTTACACTTTATTTGTTTATTGTGCGTAATTGAATTAAAGTTTATTGACCCCGAAACTATCCAACCGAATTTAGTGTTGTGTAGAATGGGACCACATTTCAAGCGTATTTTATCATTAAGTAATAAGTTCCAAAATTGATCCGCGCCTAATAATAGATCAATATCGTTGGACATAAAGAATTGCGGGTCTGCCAGCTGTATGTCGTCTGGAATGCAGAACTGTTGTGCGCTTAATTCACACAGCGGCAGAGATGCTATATGTGGTAATACAAAACATTGTGTATTGAAGGTGTATTTATTGACTCGCGATTTGATGTCAATAACACAATATTGCGAACACTTTGTCACAATATCGCCTACACCACGTATTTCGTGAGTGGACTGTAATAATTCTACGCCTAATAAGCTACAGAGTGCCTTAAAGCATCTTTGGCTACCTGAATCTAATAATGCACGCGCCGTATGATATTTACCATATTTATCTACGATATCGACGAGTGCAGTTGACAACAAAACAGGCTGCACACATGCACGCTTCGCGTATTGTTTATACATGCAACTGTGTGACTTGTTTACCTGAATTGAATGGATCGATGCGCATGACCCGGAATTCTTATCAGTGATCGGAAGGATGTCTGCGGGGACTGAGCTGCTAGTGGGGTGTACAGGCTTCATAGTTGTCACTGGTTCTAATGTCGAAACCAGTTTGTTTTCGCATAATGTATGAAGCGCAACGGATTCCGGAGCGTCAACGTGAATAATGCTGTTATGGTTTTGGTTGCATTTCCTACACGCACCGAAACGACAGACATCAACAGTGTGCCCGCGACGTAAACAGTTCTCGCATAGTTTATTTTCGCTAATTATCTTCAATTTATAATCTATATTTGAGTTTATAAATTGTCACAAGCGTATAAAGGATGATTAGCGTTACATACGACGCAGTTTCTATTGCGACCGGGCCCAGATTGTTGTGACTTGGTGGAAACATTACATCGTGACGTTTGAGTGTGTGATTTAGTGTTTTGTTTTTTATTGGAATCTGTTTCTGTCGAACCGTGCAATGTTTCCAACGTGTCAGCTCGGTCCTCTAGGAACTCGATCAAATGAGACAATTTTATCGAAGATTGTGAATCGTTCTTTGACGAGATTTGACCTTTGTGTTGTTCCCATTTGCGCTCCGAAGTTTTATCTATTTTTAATACAATTAAATAAATAACAAGTGTGTCCCAGTGCTCAGTGGGTTCGCCTAGTATTTTGAGAGAGCGTAAGGTCTTCGAGACTGTGTCTATAAGTTGTCTCAATAAGACAGACGATTCCTTCCTGACTGGTTGTAAATCAAATAAGGCTTTAACATGATTATGAAGTAAAAGCCGGTTGTTATTGTATCTATTTAGTAACAGCTCCCAGGCAACTATATAATTTTCTGAAGAGAATTCAATTGCATCTACAACGGTGGCAGCACTTCCTTTAAGTGAATTTTGTAAATAATGAAACTTTTGAATATCGCTGATCTCTGTAGAATTATGTACTAAGGATGTGAACGTTTCTCTGAAAGGTAACCAACTTTCAAACGATCCACAAAAGGAGGGCATTTTTATAGTAGGTAGCTTAACTGATTTTAATTTATCACCGTCTGAGCACAAACCGTCACTGATCTTAACACGCCTTAACAATATTTCGGCCCGCGCCATTACATCGTAATACGAATCTTCGAATTGAAGTCGTTCTTCTAACTGTCCATCAAGCTCAGAGTCTATAACATGAGTTTCTATTTCACTCTGAATCTCGGAAAATTCAGTTAGTAGATTTTTCGCGCCTCCAACTCGTAATTTCAGAGCAACGCTATCCCGATCGGATGACACATTCTTTAAGTTTTCTAAATAATTGGCAAACTTTGTGAGCCTGCCCTTCAATATGCCACGTTTGCGAATTAGGTCACGAACACGAATAGGATTATCACTATTAGCACTAGGAGACCTATCACGAGACTTTGCACCTTCAACGGATAACGACATTTTTTGGCGGTTAATGGAAGGAAGATGTACTCACAGTCAATATCACCGGCACAGGTAGCTGCTAACGGGATCTGGTTGAAGTGCGCAACCCCAGCACGAGGATTATCTACTGAAATCAGTTGAAGAACACGGTATTACACAAGATAACTGGAGAGGTTTGGAAATAGGAAGGATGGCTGGACGTACCCGAGTGCGCGCTTTGCTCGTATGGATGACCACGCCAGTCCGCGTATTTCTGCCCGCCTCTTGCCGGTCCTAGTTCTTGCGTCTGGTAATCACTGTGCCAATTGTTTCGCATGCGCCTGCGCCTGCGCCTGGATTCGCTTGCTTCTTTTTTCGTAAACTTCGGCTCGAAGGTCCAGCATGTATCGGCAAGTGTATGCGACCGATACGGTAAGTTGATTTTTGTAGTTGAGGATTCTTGCTTAGGATTTTTGCGTTGAAAGGAAACTCAGGTGTGCTCTTAATGATAGTTGTAATGCGACAAGATGGCGAATTAATACATGATTCGAGGATAAAAAAGGTTGGGGAACATAATAAACTTAAAACTATAATTTGAATTGACCAATGGCGTGCGATCTACGGTTGGCCAACATAGCGAGTTATTGCCAGCGCAAATATATTGGCTTCGTTCTTGAACACCTCCTCCATTTTTGAAGTCGGTTTAAAAACTTAATAAACATAGGTAAGTCTACTTTGAAGACGATTCTTGCATAAAATGAATAGAATTAAAAGAATTAACTTCGTTTCCTGGTATATGGGCGATTCTCTGTAAACTCGCAAACAGCTGTCCCGACTGATTATTTTAAAAAGTCATACAATTATTTAAAATAAAAACACTTCTAACGTAACATTAACCCTGAAACTATATGGGCACTATGTTTTTAGACCCATAGCTATTTTAAGTTTTTTTCTAGACATGATAGAAACTCTAAAAATACAGTCCCCTGGCTGTCCCTGTCACTGCATTTCCACCTAAAAATGTGATTTACGATGAAGGTTTTGAAACTAGGTATTTGTGGCAGTTAATATCATAAAGAAAAATAATTAAATTATATTATTTACGTAAAATAACGTCCTGTTACGAATTTATTTATTTAGTAATCTCTCGGTAAACTTTGTCCTCAGAATTTTTATACAGTCCCCTGCCGAAATTTTAAATCCATTTAAAAAAAAACTTTAATAATTACGAACATTATTTTATGTGAAACGAAACGCAATCGCTGTGAAGTTAGCAACCTTGCCGAATGCGACGTTGAAACGTCATTTTGTTTAGTGTCAGAGCATCATTTGTGAGGTGAACACGAGCTTGAATCGCTACCACATACAGTCCTCTGGTAAGTTATAATATGTATGTTCTTTACTTTAATAATCCCTATATTAAGTTTATTGTTATATTATTTATGTCTCAATTGATTGGTAGGTTCTTAATAACCTATTTTGCATTATTTTTGTATTGTGGAAACTAACCAAAATACACAGTCCCCTGGCAACAGTCCCTTGCCTAAATTTGGAGCAGAGGACTGTTTTACACAACAGGGGACTGTGTA
This sequence comes from Hypena proboscidalis, assembly GCA_905147285.1. Classification (NCBI taxonomy): domain Eukaryota; kingdom Metazoa; phylum Arthropoda; class Insecta; order Lepidoptera; family Erebidae; genus Hypena; species Hypena proboscidalis. Next base: position 21,633,973 of record LR990130.1, read on the forward strand.
TTTTGCGTTTTGGTTATTTTTTTATGAACTATTTGTGTAAATTTATCCGTTAATCTGTTTCATTATATTAAAATTAGTTGCATCAAAGTATATTGTGTATTTCGTTAATCATTTCGCATTATTTTCCTTTACAAACTTAATTTATTTTACACAGGCTGATCGAACGCACGTGGTTTGGCTCCTAAAAAGTAAAAGTTATCTCGAGAGAAATTAATACAAAAACAAAGAGAAGCAGAGCGACTAGGTTACCAAAGAAGGAAAAAATGACCCTCAAAAGATAGAAGAAATGAGAGAAAAGGAGAAGTTGAAGTACCAAAAGAAGTTAGTGAAGAATATGACACCTTGTGAGCTCAGAGCTACCTTAAAGAAGTGGAAAGAACATTGTACCGTATACCGAGCCAAAAGACTAAGACTTAAAAGCATTACTAACACTTTTGTACAAGAAAATACACCGTTATCAGACCCAGAAGCAGAAATTCCGCCTCCAAGACCTGCCAGTTCAGTTCCAATCCTAACATCCAGCTCCAAGCCCAGTAGTTGCCAGTGATAGTCAATATCAACTATGATCTAAAGCCTAGATGGACAGTAGAAGAAATGTTAACAGAATCAGAACCGGAAGATCTTGCATCAGCTGAACTTGAACTGATACCTTCAACAAACAAGCCCTTTCAAGGATTGGATGATGATATATCAGGAACGAGTGGCACTCGCAATTCGTGTAACAATACTGGAGACTACGTTCTTGTAAAATTCCCAACTAAATATATAGAATACCGTGCTGCCGTAATTAATGAGATTAATGATGATGAAAACGACTTACGTGTTACTTTCCTCAAGATTTGTGACCAGAAAGAGCAGACATTTAGAATAGACGATAAGGACATTTCAGACGTGTCATTTGATCAAGTTATCCAAAAGTTGGATAATTCTGACTTGATTGTAAAAGGAAAGAGAATATTTTATAAGTTTTCTACTGAAGTTGACGTTTTCGAGCCCTATTTTTTTTTATGTTATGTTATTTTTTTAGTGATAAGATAAAGCCTTCGGATTTGATTCGATATCTCAAGAAAAGACTGTTTACTAATAATTATATTAATAATTGTAAGCATATAAAAAAATACTGAATAAAACATTTAATTTTTAAATGTATTAAAATAAGACTATAAAGATCTCAGTGAGTACAAGCTGTTTCTAGCTCTTAAGGTACTTTTTTGATAAATGTTTAAAGAAAGTTGTTATTTCTGTTAATTTTTTTATGAAGTTTATTTTTTACTATTGATGCAATAATATGCTATGAAAATAATCAATGACTGATTAATGTAGAATGACTTTTTTTTCAAGTACAACAGTCCTCTGTCTTACTTAACAGTCCCCTGTCATGATTTCTTGCAAAATAGCGAATAACTCGGTAAATATAAGTAAATTTAGTGGGCCTCCATATCTAACTGAAATAATATTTAATTTTCTTCAAAATAGGACACGTTTTTTTGGTAAATACTTAAAATAATTGCCAGGACAGATTTTATATGGGCTTGTACGAGCTTACAGAGAAATGCCCATATACCGTTGCCTTTCATCAGGCAATCCGATAATATTTAAATAAACTTAAAAAAGTTTTTACCTCTTTACGCTAATTTGATATTTTTTTATCCCACACAAAAAACATAAAAGTGAGGAGTATCAATGTAATAAAATATTTCAGTGATGTCGAAATGTATTTTTTTTGATTCTATTTTGGCAGCACTTTTTAAATTATGTGTTATGGCACCGCGTCGGCTATTCTCATAAAAATGCTGTTTATTCAAAACATTTGTTATTTATGAACACTATATTTAGCAGATCACGTGTATCAGATCAGGTGTTAAACTTTCTTCCAGGCGAATATTACCTGGGGCCTTAAAGACATTTCAAGATCCTGATTCTAGTAAAATAACTTTAGGAGTTTACGGGAATCTTCTTGCTTCTCGCGGACTTTTGACGCTTTAGACTACGAATAAGAGATAAGCACCTATGTTATACTGAAATAATACTGCTTTATGATTATTAATTAGGTTCATGAATAAATAACACAGGATTATTTTAGTTGACACTGAAATTTAAACACGTGTTTTAACACCCTACCAGCAGCAATGGCAATGGGATAGAATTTTAACATTATAAACCATAAAACTGCCACATAGACGCTATCAAAACCATCTGACAAAGATGTAAAGGCCTATGACATATCAACCATAACAGGGCGAAATGTATATGCTATATTCATCACTCGACATGTAATGTTCATTCATTAATAAAACAATTACGGCACGCGAGAAATGTCGTCTTACGTCTCGTTATTCATCTCATCTCATTGGTATGAATAATATGCCAGCAATGTGCCACTAGAAAAAAGTACCGCTCGAATGACGTAACATCATTAAACAAAAAGTAATGATGATCAGTCCATAACTGTACGGCAACTATCCGCGACGGAAAACGAAAGTGCTCTCAAAATAATAGTTGTTGAGTCGTAAAACGTGAACAATGATTAATCGGTGTTGTATTAAAGTCTAAAGAGTGAAAGAAAGTGGCGCTGAAAGTCACGGATCTCATTGTATGTGTTTTAAAGAGGCTATAACAAAAACTTTTTTTGTGGGCGTCCATCTGATGGAAAGTAATTTCAGTGCGTTCATGGAATAGAAATATCATCTTCACACACTACATTTCAGCCACTATTTACTCCTGAGCCTAGGAAGTCCAAAGCTACAATTTACCACTTACATTACATGCACAAATAGTTGCCACATTGTGTGGTTAGAAACTTAGAAGTCAAGCAGAAGACCACCATGATTGAATGCTTGGATCAGTGTTCTTTCCATTAATAGAATAGTCTATGAGGAATTTGATTAAAAGCTTAAAACAAATGCATACTTTTTACCAAAAGATCAGTGGCTTGCTATTGTGTAGACGTCTTAATTCTTATCTCCCGTGTTTAATACTCGCTAGTATGTTTACCCGTTGAGAGGTGTTACCTTGTAGTTTTTTTGCGGCACGTGATTTTCGTGCTTGTTCTGTAGATATATCTGAAGATCATGGCCACTTTATTTTTGTTATGGTGTTTGTGATATGCAATATTCTTCTTTGATGCTAACAAAATAAATGTGATATCATACTCTATCATCACGATTTATCAATATCGGTGATTTCTTTTAGTCGGCGATCTTTCATAAATTAAATTACAGAGGAAAAATGAAATAGTTTTATATATTTCGTTGAATGCCATAAAACATTTTAATGCCTTTCAGTTTATACACCATCCTTCACAAATAACCAAGTGTGTCAATATTTAAACACGTTAAGCAATCACTTGATCCTTCAGCACTTTCTCAGCATTGCAAATGCTCTTATCTATCACGTTTGTGCAAATATTAATGAAGCAAAGTAAATTAGAATTGTCATGTACATATTGTGTAGTAGTGGCTAAATGCCAAGGTATTGCGGTTACCTGATGTGGGCTGCATATTGTATACATGGTTGTCCAGCTACTATCGTCGCTGAAATTATGGCTTTCGCAATGGGCTATAATTCAGAGAGTGTAAACTATTGGAAATGGTAAATTATAGTAAATTGCGACTCACTCGGATATGATGCGTACATTTTAATAGTTGTATGAAAAATCTTAAACTGCCTGTGTGCACCTCTCACTGTGGGGTCTTGGATTCGATTCCCGGGCGGCTAAAGTGTTTTTTGTAATTGAATTTGCACCCGGTGCATAGCGATAGGCTCACGATATCCGATGGGACCTAAGCATACTGGGTGAAATGTGGGGGGTTGTTCACCTCTGCCACTAACTTCTGGGTTATATAGGCGTGATGTTATGTTATGTGTTGAAATTCTTATATGACAAATAAAATGATAATTGCCGGGTATGATTTATAAAAAAGAAGGTCAAAAAACAATAGAAATAAGCAATATCCGATTCTCAGTTTCAGACCATTTTCTTTTCGTCAATTTTTTCGTTGGCGCCTGAAATTACCTGATAAGAGCTAGTCCTAAAGCCGACTCACCAACGAGCTGTGACCGTTGCAGATACTGCAACCAAAACAGCATAGTGTGTACGTGGTGAACCACTTGCGAACCACGTCGTACACACTTGTGTTTTTGTTACAGTATCTGCAATGATTACGGCTTTAGGTATTGTTTTTTTGTATAGATTTCCAGAAAGTGAGTGCTAAGAAGTACAAAACTCAATACATAACATAATTATAACCTATAAATATCATAAAATTGGCACGCCAAGAAAATGAGTTTATGAAATATGACGCGATAAACGTTATTAATTAGAGTAATGATATGTGCTATTATAATGTTTTTAACATCTTGTTTATAACCTTTGTCTACTATAATGTGAGTAAGGTCAGCAACGCAGTACTGCGCAGTGATTTAAAACAAAGCCTTTTAATTTTTTTTACATCAATATCATCAAAACAACCTTTTTGAAATGTTTAATATCATTATCTTGTTCATAGGCAAGATTATATTGTCTTTGAACATCCCATAAAGCCTACAAGACATGAGCCTAATCAAAATACTACGGTGTGCTAGCAATTTTTAATTTTTTTCTTACCAAAATAGATTAATTATGTATTAAAATAATAATATAATAATAGCAGCCCTGTATCTAATACATGTCTCTCTGCTGGGATCGAGCCTCTTCTCATGATGAGAAGGGTTTGCCCATAGTCTACCACGCTGGCTAAGTGCGGATTGGTAGACTTCACTCACACTAATCACGAGCACTTTTTAGGCACTCTCAAGCATGCAGGTTTCCTCACGATATTTTCTTTCACCGTTAGCGAGCGATAATTTATATGAAAAATACACACATATCTTGAAAAAGAAGAATCTTATCGATTTATTGACAGAGGTGTGTGCCGTGGGTTCGAACCCGAGACCTTTTACTTCGGAGTCCTACAGTCGGCGATCGCTGCTGTTTTTATGTACTTACAATTTGATAATAATAAAGCTATTAAAATTAAACTATAAGCTATCAATAAGTATTTTTCAGTGAATAATTACATAAGCCACAAGACAGAAAGTAAAAACTTATTAATCAACAATACTTTTTGCATAACACCTTAACTAATTAATTTTAACATTACATTACACTGACATGAATGGCCTTACTGCACCTTGAATAATAACATTAATAACCGCCATTAACAATATTACTTACACAATGCACTTATAACAATGGTCGTATTAATCAAAGTAACAAGAAACAATTAGACAAAAACATCGTTACAGTTTAAAATCATTGTAAGTAAAGGCTAGTTTACACGAACACTATCAGCAAAGTTGATTCAGACTCATTTGACAATTTTTTTGTTTGAAATTGTCAAAGTTGATATTGTAGACATTTGTTAAAATAACAAGCTACTTTAGACTTAAGTGTTTTGAAATGTGTATATAATAATGGTATTAAGGTGGATCATGATTCTGCTTTGTTGGTAGTATATAATGTAAAACAAATCTCCATCAGCCATTGTATCAGGTGGCATCTTCAATTTTATTTTGCTACATTGTCGTTTAGTTAAAGAAACAACATCTATAATAGGTACACAGTTGAAAAATAGACTGGCTTATAGGGCCTGTAGAATTTCTATTCGACTAATGATTTATGAACAAAACGGCCTGATGTCAGAAGGTTACTGCACAACACACATAAAAATACCGAAAAGTTCATAATGCCTCAAGCCTCGAATTCGTTCACCTCTCCAGTAAATCGTGCGTTTATACACACGATGTAAAGCTCTTGTATACCAAGCTTTAGCTAACAAGTTATTATGTCAACAACAATCATGTTATATAAATGTTATATAACTTTTTGGACTGTAATTACAGTTTCTATATTAATATCAGATTTTGTCTGGAGGTCGTTAAGAAACGTGAAGGCTGATCGATTACTATCACTAAGTACATAATAATACATGCATAATATAATGTATTATCTAATAGTCATTTAGGTTTTGTAGTAGTAGACTCATGCTTGGGGCTATTATTTATTAGGGACTTGGGTTTAGCTCTTGGTCACGTATTTGGCGTTGCATTAAATCAGAAATCAAATTATTTATTTCCATAGGCCTCAAAGGGCGCTTGAACACGTCAAAACAAACATCAAAATACAAAATATATGAAATTAAAATCAAACTTAACTAATCAGATTATAATACTTATTGCACTTAACTAACTTAACTAACTTAACATGATTTGAATCACTGGTGCTTAGATTAACTTTAATTCAACTTAGAGATTTGAATTAAAATCAATCCAAGTAACAGCTAAGTTCGGATTCGAAGGAATACTATAGGATGTTACTGCACTATAATATAAACTTTATGATTGTAATTGGTACAGGTGTGCAAACAATGTTCTTTGGCGGCAGATAAATTGATAAAGCGATGCCACTTCTCGGGATCGATTACTATATAAACTCATGTATTGTGTTCATGATAGCTTTAAATTACGTGTATATGTAAAAACATATTTGTTACATTAAATTGCAGTAGTACATTGTAGATCGGTGACTTTAACAGCCCTCTGTTGTACTGTAAATGAAGGAGTGTATTCTCTGATTATCTCTACAACAAGATAAGATTCCAGTTAAAACTTATAAATGAAAATCCAACCAAGCAAAGACGGTAAGGCATAATAAACTTTAAAGATAACATAAACAAAAGCCCGAGCCAAATCGTAGAGTTCATTAGTACAAGCTAAATTAGTAAATCTATTTTTGCCATACATTTGTCATAATTTAGACATAACTATGTCAAGTTTACGTGGCATACGCATGCGTCACACACTGAATAACATTTATAACTTATAACTGTACTGACAGTACTGTATTGTAAACAAGAATAGCGTCGCCAAATTATTGCGATATATATGTTTTGATGGCTACGAGCCCATTCGCCCCTCAAGATTCTCCCCTGATAATTAATTAGTGCCTTTTCACTCCTTTAAATAAGAACAGTACCCATTCACTCCTTATTGCTAGTAATGTCCAAATCCGCTATATAGGAATAACACGCTACAGACTATAAACTATAAATTTCTAGCGCGCTATTTTATACGCTATGTTATAGCGCGCTGTCTTGGAAAACGTGTGGGCGATCGGCAGAGCACGCTAGATCTCGTAGCACGTTAAATTACAGTACACATCGTTTATTGGACAGACCGCATAGAATATAATTTATTATTACGTTTTGATGAAATTAAATTAAGCAGTAAAGATAATCAATGAACTCTCCTTCATATAATCTATAAATTGTTATGTTAATTAAGTCATTAAAGTATTAATTAATTTTGTAAAATTGGTAAATCAATCTATAGGCGTATTTCAAAGTTCATTGATTTGTATGTACAAAAATCAACTTTATACATAATTATGTCATTATTGATGTGAAGTTTTAAATTTACATTTAAAAACATTAGTTGGGCTACTTTTGTAGTGGATAGCCGTGTTCTTTTACCGACCGATAGCATATTCCCTCGCGACAGCACAGCGCAGCGAGCACGCGATGACTGCGCGTAGTGCTAGATGCTATAAACGCCGCGCTGCGTTGGCGCCATAGCGTAAATAGCGTTATAGCGTTTGGCGGGGGAAATAGCGGCGCCAGCAGATCGCGTAGCGCGCGATTGTTCATTCGTGCTAGAAATCATAGCGCGCCATAGCGTCATAGCGTGATAGCGTCTGCGTACATAGCAGGCGCTAGAAACTATAAAAAAATATTGCGCTATAATAAAATGCTATGCGCTATATTAACCACCTCTACTTATTGCAGATACATTTAAAGTACAGTCAGCAGAATAATGGTATTATAAAATAAATATAACAAACAGTACACGAAAAAAGGTTTATTTAACGCTTACATTTTTGGCGTTACAACAAAATGAATAGATTTTTTTTAATAAGTGGAATTTTTTTAGCATGTTTTGTCTAACGGTACTTTTCATTTGTAAAATAATTCTAATAATAAAGATTATACGGTAGGAGTGTATGGGCTCGTCAAAAAATATTAAATTAATTTTGTCTTAATAATACACTTCTTCAAAAGGAGTGAATAGGTTCTCCAAAACGGACTGAATTTACAATTTTAATCTGAGGCGAGAATTTGGAGGAGTGAATGGGCTCGTAGCCGTTTTGATAGTTGACTATTTATGCCCGTTATAAGACGACTCGTTTTAGTTCCGAACAGTTACATTATGACGCAATTGCTATTTTAAAAATGATTCCTTGATTTTTAGGGTTCAGTTAGTATTTTCAAAGAAACCTTATAGTTCCAAGGTTTAGCGTCGAGACTTTTAATACTTGAAACCCGTAATTGTCATGTATATGTAGGTACGCCTCTACATAATTGATGGACTGAGCCGCTGGTGTTGTTGGTTCGATCTCCACACGGGACAAATCTTTGTGTGATCCGCAAAGATTTGTTCTGACTCTGCGTGTGCTTTGTGTGTGTGAAATGTATGTTTGTGAAAACCCCCGCGACACTGGAGTTATTCCTAATTCGGGACGTCGTTTTTTAAGGGAAAAAAATAAAAAAAATATGTTAAGTGGTTGATGATTTTTAAGCCGGACATGCACTTCGCTGGTTTTTATTTTTAATACCACTTAAAGCACTTAATCTTCACTTCATTTTTGATGATACATTTATTGCAGCTTCTTTTACTGCACGAATCTCATTTCCTCGTAATTAGACTCTCGATTTCGACTTAAATATCACGTTTTATTACACGAGATCGTAACTAGGTCATAAATTAGCCGCTTCCATACATATTTTGATTACAACATCACATTTATTGCCTTTCAAAGGATTCTCTCTATACCTAGAAGTCGAACAAAATTTCACGCAGTTTCTTTGCTTCGAGTTTGTTTGAGCGGGCTCATATCAGGAACCACTGGTTGGATTCAGATAATTATTTTTGCATTTGATAGTCTGATTCTTAAGATAAACGATATGGTATTTAACATCATCTTCTTATTGATTATTTTTATAGCATTTAGCTATGCTTAGCAAATTATACTAAGAAACAGTTGAAAAAGTTATGGGACACACGAAATGACGTAATATATACAGTTGAGAAATTAAGGTTCCTGGCAAGAGGCGACCGTACCTGGTTGGTTAAAGCGTCTGCCCGGTGTGCAGTATAAAAGCAAAAAAAAACGGTTTTTTAGTATTTAACATCATGTTAAAACCGTCCTACCGCGGGGAGCAGAAGACGTACTAGACGTTTTCTACTGATGAATGACAAATAGACGATGGCACTGAAAATATCGTTTTCAATGTTAAGCGACGCAACAAGTGTAAGTTAACTGAAAGCTCGTGTCATAGATGTCATGACGATGACTTTGGCAATGTACGCCGAGGCCGAACTGCCGATAATATTAGAATGAGTAACGTCTGCTACTTTCTGCAACACGAGAGGTAAATTCGCTAGTTTGTATTTTGTTTTTGTTGAAAAATGTATCAGAATTTCGATAAGAAAGACAATTTTGTCGCTCTGTGACATTTTGTTTATAATGGTACAGGTAATGGTTTTAGCAGTGGGCTAAGACAATACCTTAATGTTTGGTACCTTTAATAAAACGGTTCTAGCGATGGGCTACGGGGACTCTATAATGTTTTACTAGGAAGACAATAGAAATTTGCACGTTTATAATGTTTTCGGGTGCACACACTAAATAAATTAAAAAAATTATAATATATGCACCGTTTTTAATGTTTTTACATTTTATGCGATGCTTGAACATATTAATAAAAGCAATTAATCATGGATTTAATATTTAAAAATGGCGACTCGAGATGAGCAGACTAGCCGGCGACTGCGAAAGTGGCCGATTAGTCGGCAAGGCTGAAGGCTGCATTACATTTGGATAAATTTTAAACTAAGCCCGCTAATATACACGTGTGAATGAAGTTTTATAAATAAAAACATAAATAAATGCATTATAAACCTAGTTATATTTCGTAGTGTTCGTCGCACCGCCACATGCAGTATATTATAAAGCGGCACAAGTTATGTCGCACTCCTAATCCTAGATTATTGACATCTAATGTTACGCCGATAGTCGGGCACATCCCTAGTGGCGGGCATTGACAACGCTTTATTTTGCTATACATAATATAAGCTTTTTACTATTTTCCTCAATAGAAAACGATTTTTCTGTATTTGCTTTTAATTTTTTTTTCTTCACCATATTTTCAATTCTTTATTTAACAACTTATTGGAATTAGGCCATTCCTGATTGATCGGTGTGGGATCGGCATAATTAAATATTGTCATAGAAAAATAGGCGCTTGGTTTTTGTATGGGGCCGTTCAAATATTACGTAAGCAGATTTATTACAATTATTTACCCCCCCCATCCCCCTTGTCAGCAAAAGTAAGCAAAGCTTTTACCCCCTCCCCCCATGCTTACGTAAACATTTTTCGGATTTCGAATCAACGGTAACACGTACGTCTACTCGCTATAGTATCCAAACAAAACAATACACTGACGAGAAGAAATTTAGACAAGTGAACAGCGCGCGGTAATTCACCGAATCGGTTTTAAAGCGAGTGCCTAAACGTATGCGTGCGGGAATCCCCAAAAATGCGTTTCGTTTTCAAGCATAGACAATGTGAGGGTTGCCATTCGTGTAAAAAAGTAAATAACTACCGATGACGTAATCATCATCTAGACTCCCCTACCCCCCATGTCATCCAAAATAAGCAAAACAAAGACCTCCCCACCCCCCCATAGTGCTTACGTAATACTTGAACGGCCCCTATAACCTAATAGGACCTTTAACCTTTCTTTTTTCTTTTCTTTAATATTTTTATGAGCCGCTTCGACACCGATGAACCAGGAAAGGGCCTAATTCCTTCCATATTAACCTATAAGTTTCTCATTCACATTTCAATTGGCACTACAATATTATCAATAACAATGTAAAACAATACCGTTTTCGTCACGGTCTGTCGACGCATCGACGTCCGTATGCAATCCAATTAGTAATATTACTTATCGTTTCGGGGAATAATTAATGTGGCATGCGGTTAACATACCTGTCAATTTCCCTGACTCATTTGGCACCTGCTTTAAATGTTTAGTTGTTGACGCCCTTATATTATAAATCTGCTGTATTTGAGTGGTGTCTCCGGCGCTCAGTGTTAATCTTGACTTGTTAAAATGCTTTTACATTATGCAGTGTTTACAATCATCTCGGGATGCGTTCGTGCGAATATAAGTACACGATAGATAGTTTCTGCCTCGATAGTGTAGTGGTTAACGTATGCGCCTGTCACCGCGAGGGTTCGTATTCGATTTCCGGGTCGGGCAAAGTATTGTTTGTGGACTTTCCGTCAGAAAATTCATAATAGCAGCACGGAGTTGGAATTGTGTCTGCTGGATGGCGATGGGCTAACTCTATATACCATTGGACCTAAACATAACAGGTGAAATGTTGGTGTTGTATACTTCTGCCACAACCTGTTGGGTAAAATAGACGTGATGTTATATTATGTTATAGGTAGTTTTTTCAAAGCTGCAGCATTCATATTCTATTCACTGCCTATTTCCATGTCCTATGGGAACGATACGTAGAGAATTCATAAAAAGACTTATCGTCACAGCCTCATACATAATAGTTATCCGATATGGAGTTATAGAGCAGCAGTTGAGTGAACTCGCCGTTTGTATAAAGCTGATATAAATAAACGATTTAGCAACCAATCCCACGAATGTTCATATATCAGTACGACACAAATTCCCATAATTTTGTTCTAAAAACGCATAATATTGCCCCTTTTCAAGTACACGGCAGCTACACGGCCCAGATTAATAAATCCCGGTATAAATTCCAATATCGCCGATTTCATCTCTCGACATCTTCAGCGGTAATTTTTCAATCGTTTTCTATTCATATCGATATGTATCTCGCCATCTTATCGCAAGATCGTCGCATTAAGCTCCACTTAGTTCTCGCCTAAGTTATTTACTAGGTTGTCTCACTTATATCTCGTTTATGGCGCTTGAAAGCACTCGCGTTTGTTTCCGCAGATTATAGAAGGTAACTTGGACGCTGCAATCGGTCATTCAACTGCGGTGGACAGAGTTACTAAGAGTTCGTTATCTTGCGAGTTTGATTCGAGATGAGTTGTAAATGACACGACGACTTTTATTTATCAAATGCCATTTTTTCCTCGAGTTGTAATCTTTCGTAATAAAAACTTAATTAAAAATTGTAAGTAATTTATCTATCAAAAAGTGATGACTGTTGATATTTTAGAAAAGTAAATTACACGGAAAAATAGATAGAAAATTACACGAATTATGGTATGAAAAATTTTAAAACTACTTAACTAACCTAACCTAGCTTGGTGCCGATGGGACCAATTCACAACCATACTATCTCGAAGGAAAAAAAATAATCGGTCAATCATAACACCCCGAATACATAACCTTCTCCTTTGTAGAAGTCTGTTTAAAATAGTTATTTATAGTTCTAAAAAATCAACATCAAAAAGATAAAAAACTATTTACCTGCCCATTAATATTTCGGCAAAGTAGTGTTTTACGTTACATGTTATTGTTATTACTGGCGACCCTGGTTTTGATGTTAGAGGCCCAACTTACCTAAAAATTATTTGATACGTTGATGTTATCTTAAAGGAAATGGCGTTTTCCCCTCGTTTACCTTCGAAATTTGGTCTTGAACTTGTTGACTCCGCTATTGTTATAACTTTGGCTGAAGGTAATTTGCTATCAAGATAGAATTATTTTGCATCTGATCAACATGATTTCTAACGTCTTTTTATTTGGTACCTACAAACAAGTAGACCCTGAAAATCTTTAAAATTGAATTTGAATAGGTTACTGGTGGTAGAGCTCTTGTGAATGAGCTCGAGGGCGGCAGCACCACCGTCTCACCTTTAACCTGCCGCCAAATAGTAGTGCTTCCATTACTGTGTTCCGATTTGGTGGTGAGATCAGGCCCTGAAATTACTGGCACATGAGGCATACCACCGTAGTCCTCAGCTGCAGCGACGCAACTATAATCTGCTTTTGTGGATTGTTGATGTCCATGGGCTGTACTCCACTTACCATCAGGTGGACTACACGTTCGTTCGCTGTGGGCGTAGTATAAAAAAAATAATTAATAACACTGATTACGTACCTGTTTTTTGCCCAATTTAAAAATCAACATACCACACTATAAATTAAATAGGTAGTGAAAATTTAATAACCGTGTAATGGCATTACTTTGTTAGGTAATTACTGACTTTTAAATTAGAAACCTCAATTTAAAAAAAAAAACAAAATCTTCAGTATCTTATGCCTTATTATGACGGCAAATTTTAACTAAACCCTTTTTTCGAATTTTGATCAAATTACAAAAACATGTGACTATGAGATGTTGCCAGCTATACTTTCTAGATAGTACTTGCATACTATGCAAACATTAGTCAAGCCATACAGACAATTTGACCTAAATTCTTAAGAGTCGTTGACTCGTAAAACAATTTAGTCAATGAAATACAATGTGACGGAGGCTCATGAGTACACATTTTTTTTTTTTTTTTTATACTACGCCCACAGCGAACGAGCGTGTAGTCCACCTGATGGTAAGTGCAACAATCACAAAAGCAGATTATAGATGCGTCGCTGCAGCTGAGGACTACGGTGTTATGCCTCATGTGCCAGTAATTTCAGGGCCTGATCTCACCACCAAACCGGAACACAGTAATGGAAGCACTACTAAATGAAGCATGTAGATTTATGGACATAAGGATCGAGTCCCGGGCGAAAATTTCGTAAAAAAAATCAATTGAATTTGATGAAAATAAGTACTTGCCTCGCAATAAATTTTTCTAATTTGAAAACGTCTATACGGATAATATCGCTACTAGTTCTGGAGTATTTCATGAGTTCAATCTCTTATCAGCAAGGCGATTGACATTTCTCTCTAACACATGCCGATAAAATTTAATTTGCGAACATATAATTAATATTGCTGTGTTATATTTATTAAAGCTGACGTAATGACGATAAATTTATCTTCTTTGGGAATGTGCTAGTCATCGAATTAGAATCGTTGTGGGAATAATTTATGTGATAATAGCTTTATTCTGTGAACTTATATAAACAAATGTGAGAAATAAATTTATAATTGCTTTACTGCGAAGTTATATATAATTCTTGCTATGTATAGCATACATAGTATGACGTTGAGGAAGTATCACCTTAGATCTACCGCCTAATAGTGCTTGCAATAGCTTGCACTGCTTTCTGGTACGGTGAAATAGGACCTGAAATTACTGACACAAGCGAGGGACTATATCTTGGTCCTTCGATGCCGGATCTACAACTTTTGTGGCTATTCTCACTGTCGTTATTATTTAAAAATACAAGCTTACAAGCCGCTACTTAAATTATAAACAAAAAGGTTAATATTATCATCGAATTTCGTTCGAGTTTCTATAGGTGCGTTAGTCAGTTGAACGATTAAACAGCCGTTAGCCCTGCTCAGCTGGTGTCTGATACAGGGAAAGTGATAAATCCAATGTTACACAAACACTCACTTTTTGCCACCATTATGAACCAAACCTCCTTATTACATCATACGTATAACGTACCAAATACAACTGTAAATTGAGGTAGTAAGGTTTACTATTGCTTGAAGTTTTATATTTAAGAAATGTTTACATTTTTAGACGCAAATTGCCACAATTATTAACGGTTTGCTTTGCATGAATGAATCAAAAATTTAATTTCAATACCAACGAGATTGAAAACGTCGATTCACACTTCACGCCGAGTTTCACTCTGAGCATTCGTATCAAATGGAACTGTCGGTATCTAGTTTCTAATCTGCCTTCAATTATTCGTCTAAACGATTGCAAATGACACATCGGCGGGCAATACCATAAAGTGCCGACTTGCCGGCTTGCCCACCTCGAAACAATCCGACCGTACCCAACTTTATAGTGGCAATGAAAATCTAATCTCGAATACACCACAATAAAACAAGTAAACGGTTATGTTATTCATAATGAATTCGTTATTTACGATTGCTGTAGGGAAAGCCGATTTAACGTTGAATGTACTAGACATTGGCCGTCTACCACTTGTTCGCGTTTTCTAGTACACGGTTCCGAAAGTGAAATGAGCATTGAACGTGTTTACTTCAATAAATCTCCGACTTCTTAGTAATTGCGGCATTTGTTTGATTCTCACGTTTGCCAACTACATGTCGTCGGAATAGCTCTGGATTCAGCTGTGTCACGTGGTGCCTGCCTAGATTTGTTGTCTTTATTTTAAACATTGTTTGGCTTGGATACGTGTTTTATGGTCCATGTAAATCTTCTGGGGATTGCTCGGATTAAAATACTTGTTTATTTCAGTAATGCAATGCTTTTTTTTAGGAATTTTTTTTGATATATGGTTCGAATTTCAAAACATTAAGGTGAGTATAGACTACAACATTTACTTGTAACAGAACAACGAGCCGCTCTATGATATGTTCTAGTGTATCATCCTTTTACTGAACTGGAACTAAGCTGTTGCCTGTATTGTACCATTCGTAAAAACGTTACATTACACAGAAATGCTCGAGAAAATGTTGTAGTCTATACTCACCTTTATAGTCATCTCTCTGTTTGCATTATAGTCATCCTCTTGTGCAAACCAATTTCATACTTGTTTGGCACTATAATTATGTTCACGTTATTCATTCATTGTATTTTGCCGTCATCTATCTCTAATTCTCAACACTAATTTCCTTTCCGAACGTTAATTTCACAACACTTTATTTTAATCTTTTCAAGGTAATAATATTATTATTTTAAGTTTTCAAAACTGTATAACGATCCAACTATATTTCAGCAGACTGATGTAAAACCCTTTTATTTATCAGACACGTAGACATTGCATATTAAAAATTCAATCGCCAACCTTTGGTCTCCCTTCTCTATCCGTTTTTGGACAAGCTAGATTTTTACTCGTAAATAGAGGAAACGATAGCTATTTACTATCGCAAGATGGGAGCAGCCTCGATTCAAACGATCCATTTACTTGACCTGCCTGAATTATTGAACGAAATGAACCCATTTCGAAATGGTTTTCTGATAAACACATCGAAGGTATCACCTCAAGAAATGAATTGGAATACGTGATGCCTTGGCTTAGATATCTGTCTCATATTCGATCAACGAAAAATTTAAATGAAGAATGCCGTTTTGGATTTTCCGTACCCTATATTTACCTCTGTTTTCTGTTGTTCTTAAAACGCTCACAAGACTTACATTCTTATTCAATCACATAACATGACTTGCAATGTATCGCCAAAACTGTCCCAAAAAAGTACTAGTTGAGAAGGGACGGAAACTATAAGTACAAACAACCCTAATCTATGTTTTTATCGTGTTCAATTACTATTTTCTAGTACTATGCTCTCCAAGGAAATAAACCAGCCTGTCGGTATTAAAGGAAACCATAACCACAATCGGCGATACAATTTCAATTTCCCTAATAAATTACATATCACATCTGAGCTAAGGACCACATTAAACTCTGTCATCTACCAGCGTAAACATATCGTCCACTGTTGTACACCTGGAGACTGAAGTACTCTAGAGTTGCCAGTTAACTGATTTAAACAAAATATTCCGTTGAATAGCACATATGTTGGCAAGGACTCTGATCTCTGTTCCTACTTTTGACTTTTGAATAGGAGAAAAACATAATATATAAACTATGATGTCATAAGTCCCGAAATCGTTTTTGCCTGTATGATTAAGATTATATATAACCTTTTTTGTTCGTTTCCCACTATCTTCTTATATACTTGGATTGAGACTTAAACCTATATCATAAAAAAGCCTTGCCGCTTAGCTAGTTGCCACACATTGCCATTTCGCAGTCGAAACTGGGCTATACAAATAAGCGCTAATAATGCGCAACGAATTCAATCTTTAGCAAATTGGATGGAAAACAAGAAAAAGGTACCATATCGCGCGATAAGCGATAATGCATTAGATTGCCGATATATCGACCGAGTTTCCATACAGTACCTGGCAACTCTAAGTACCAAGCTCACCTAGTTGAAATCTATTACGCATTGGTTGAATTATAAGCATTATTACTGCGGCACAGTACTGAGATAAATGCTGCTTTCTCCCCGCCCACGCATCAGTGACAAATGCATATAAATGTATATTATGTCCTATGGGTTTCAGTGTAATTATTGTTTTGCTTGGATGGTCAACCTTTTTATGTAAAACTTCATGGAAAAAGCTTTATGTTTGTGCTGTTATGATGACATTTGCTCAGCTAGGCTTTGAGGGAACTCTTCCTCTTTTCTTGGAAAATACCATTTCTCTTCTTCTGCGGCCGCTCTTATCTCATCGCATCCAACTTTACTATTATGGTGATATTAGCTCATTAAAATGAAATTATATTTTAAACAAATCTTGCAAACTCTTCACTTGAACCATCGCTAATGTTTGTTATGTGGATAGTGAAATTAAATCTTATCCAATTTGTTTTAACGAGCTCATGCTCAACCCATTTGGTGCCGAAGGTCTGATGATCTCCGTGGGTGGATATTGGAACTCCTTAATGGCTTCAACCAAAGACCATTTACTACATACTACTAATATCATCGACTTTGGGGCTCATTTTGTTAGTTTAAACGAGACCAACGCAAGCGTATTTGCAATTTTATTGAATCACTAGCTTTTGCACGCGACTTCGTCCGCGTGTAATTCGATAATTCCATGCTATTTCCTCAAAAATTAACCCCCATGGAGAGTGGAATTTTCAAAAAATCTGTCTTATTGTTAAGTTATGTCGTGTGTGCAGAATTTCGTAAAAAAATCCTTTAAAATTTACTAACTTACGTATAATATAATCTTACGACCCCTAATTCATACCCTTGGGAGTAATAATTCTAAAAAAATCTATCCTACGTTCATTTACGTCATATAAGGCACATATATGCCAAATTTCATGATTTTCAACTTACACCCTCTAATTTTCACCCTTAAGGACAAAATACAAAGATAAAACATTTGCCAGTTTTTTAGTTAGACCTCCAGCTACGTAACTGTTAAAATGGCATCCAATTCCATGCAGTAGTTTTTGCGTGATGCCCGTAAAACATACAGAGAGACAGACAGCAAGGTGGGCGTGTGGGTGGGATTATATGCTATAAAAAGGACAGACAGACAAAAAATCTAAAAAACATGTTTTGACTTCTACTGCTATTATAAAAACCCCCTTAAATTATACCTACTTTTTTTAAATATCTTTAATTTACTGAGGTGGAAATTTTATATATAATGAAGATAATTATAATGAACACTTGCCGCTGGTTTGTCATTTCTGTTGTATTGGTTAGTGGAGGAAGCGTGGTGTGAATAGCGGTACAAGTTATTTTGCCACGCGATGTCGTGTGATTTGATTGGGTTAGTTTGTCGTTTGATGCATTGCCATTTCAATATTTATGGTGTGAGATAATTTACACGCTTATTGACGGGAAAGTGCTGACGGTTATTATTGATATCTAGGTGGCAAGGGCGTGGGAGCTGCTAGTAGTGCAAACTTTTAATGACTGGATAGATTTATAGGCAGAAGCGTAGCTCTGAAGTAATGAAATATCTCCCTTTTGCATTTTTTTTGTATTATTATCAATTCCATGCTGTTACTGAGGATTCCCGACAGAAATGTCCCAAATAATCCTGGGGATTAAACCCGAGAGTTCGCGGTAATTACCATTTACTACCGCTAGAGTTGAGAGTTTTGGAGCCAGCCATAATTTTTATACCGGCTCCAGACGCTGGCTGTTTGTCGTAAACAGCGAACAGCAAACGACAAACACAAGCGTGTGGAGACATTTCAAACGGTTTAGTGAACATCCTTGATATGCGATCAAATCACACCGAACACATTGTAAGGACTACACCCATGCATAGATTTATTAGATTCCTTTTAGTACTTACGGCGGTAAAAGTGTTCAAGATACAGACAGAAAGACGGACAAACGGTCTGACAGTGTAACAAAAGTGTTTTTTTTTTTTTACTTCAGTATCGATGAGTAGTCCAATAAAAAATATCTTCAATGTACAGAATTGGACCCTCAACAGTCTTATTATAAGTATAGATGGGTTATGCAACGAAGTGAAATTAAAAGTGTGATGGCCCTTGAAGATGTAACACTTTCCTGACTATTGCAAATTATTTATAGTCAAAGATCGTGTGATGATGCTTAAGTTACAGCTTACGCTCTTCACTTATCGTTCGTAAGAGAACATTATAATAATATTAACAACTTAATTTGACCGGTAGTTATTATAAACAACTTCAATAAGCGAAAAGCTCAATTTACACCTGCTATAAGCCGTCGTAAAAGTGCTGAGCAAATTTATGTAAGGGCTTTGTTTTTATGCTTCTTCAATTATATGTAAGGTGGCTTTCTTTTTTTAAAGTGGTGCAAGGGCCATCACAAACAACGTTATCTTTTTAACCGACTTCAAAAAAAGAAGGAGGTTCTCAATTCGGTTGTATTTTTTTTTTTTTTTTATGTTTGTTACACCGATTACTCGAAGACGCCTGGACCGATTTGAGAAATTCTTTTTTTGTTTGATAGGATATACTTGTCATGTGGTCCCATTTTTTTCCAGTCACGTTCTGATGATGGGATCCTAGAGAAATCGAGGGCAACCCTCAAATTTAAAAGGCTTCTATATTGTTTTTTGTATATTATCTAAAGCTACTTGGATATTTGCATCTAGTAGCCAGCATTTTATGTTGCTGAGCTGATGCTGGAAGGTACAACTCCTCAACGGTTAGGAGTACGGGGATAATTCTTTAAATATAGGCTCCTTGAGGCCGTTTACTGTATTCTTTCAAGTTATACACAGATGAGGCGAGACGTTGAATATTACTTATGTATATTCATAATATGAGGTCATGATTTAATGATGGGATCCTAGAGAAATCATGGGTCAATCAAGCTTCTATATTGTGTTTCGTATATTACCTAAAACTACTTGGATATTTGCATTTTAAGTTGCAGAGCTGATGCTGGAAGGTACAACTCCTCAACGGTTAGGAGTACGGGGATTATTATTAATAAGTTTTCCGTCTCAAGAAACCGTCGTCTCCTCATTCGAGAAACATTCTTGCTCGGTCTACCCATCACTTAAAATCGTAAAATAAAATAATTTTTAACAAAAAAAAAAAACCAACTTCAAAAAGTAGGTAAACTAAAAAGCATAAAATAAATTTACTTCGCACAAATAATACGTTTTTTCATTTAGTTAAATAGAAATTATTAAATAATTATTTTATAATTCTGAAGTCGGTGCCAAGTAACCAATAACTAGATAATAAGTATAAATCTTTCTAACAACTATTTTCTGACTGAATATTAGTTCTTAATTATCCGATTTACTTGGCACCGACTTCAGAATTATAAAATAATTATTTAATAATTTCTATTTAACTAAATGAAAAAACGTATTATTTGTGCGAAGTAAATTTATTTTATGCTTTTAAGTTTACCTACTTTTTTTACTATCGATTATTGTAAAAGAAAACACGATCAATAAGTAGTATATTTTTTTTCAGCATGATTTTACTTACCTTCATTTGACATAATAATAGTTACGCATAATATTAATTTGGCATAATATCTGAAAAATTAATAATAAACTAAGAAAAAATGCCTTGTCAAAAATTTCAGATGCGAAGGTTATACCGTCGATTGATCGTCAAACAGCAGCTGCTCAATGGTGCGCTCTTATTGTTCCTTTGGGGTGCATGGAAGGAGCCTCCCCGTGTGACGTTAATCCCAAACCCCTGACGTCCGGCGCACCCTGGGCAGTCACATCAACGCGACTGGCCAATCCTTCCACCACAATGGAAACAATGTAAACTAGTTGTTTTTCCATTGACACGCAAAGAAGAAGATTGTTCCTTTAAACGTGGTCCATGGTACTTAATCATAATCCACACATATAATTATATGGAAAATCTGCACACTTACAGTTCACCATTATGTTTTATGAGGTGTTTGAAAACGATCAACTTGCACCTCATCAACATCAATATCACTGTCCAATCCTAACCATCAAAGTTATATAAACAAACAGTTTCTTCCAATAACCGCCAGAATGATTTACGTAAATTTTATGATAGCAAGTGCAAACTTTATGTTGGTTTAATGCTTTAGAAATCTGACACGTGGGTCACACCGCTAAAACTAACATATTTCAAATGCAATGCACCGGCTATTGTAAATGTCAGTAACGAAATATGGTGACTGTGAGCTGTCAGTCTTTGCGGTTATTATTATAATGGGAAATGGGTGATTGTGGTCGTGAGAATGTGATAAATTTGAATGATATACATATTGAAAATCACTTGAAATGTCACCATCTTAATGGGTATTTAAAGACTATGGGACACTGTGGCGATCCTTACGATACTATAATCTCCCTTTTTCTTCACTATTTTAAAGAATTATTCTCTCTATGTCGATTCCCGTTATGTCGACTCAGAAGTTTTCAGATGTTATCTTATAGAGACCAAACAAAGAAGAAACCAGTGTAAGTTCCTTCAATTAAATTGAACATATAAATACAATTCAGATTTATGAATTTCTGAATCAATGAACTTTCCAAGAAATAGAGAAAATATACTGGATTAGTTAAACAATACTCCGTGACAGCAAACACTTGTTAAATATTGCCCAGTCTTGAATGAACGATCGCAGTTTTCTCCAGACGCACCGGCGCCTTCAGATCTTGGCTCATTAAGGTGAGAGTACGCACTGGAGCACTGGACGTTTATGATCCTCGTTACTCACAAAACCGGAAAGAATCGGCGGCGGTGGTTTACCGATGATAAACGCCGATTTATTAAACACGGTGGCAGTTCCGTTTCTCACGTTTCTGGTGTCAATATTTACGTTTGTACGTACATTTGTAGTAAGTGACGTCATCATAAAAAAATATAGATGTTATAAATATAGTGGAGTTGCAGGAGCATATGGCACGCAATTTTGAGGGGAATTATGAATTGGTGAAATTTTTTATGGCATTGTTTTTCTTATGCTATAAGCTGAAAAGTTTACTATTTTATTTCTTGTGCATTTGAATAAATAAAAAATGCCGCAAAAAATTGCGTATCATAGCTTAAAATTCGCCTGCGATACCGCTCTCGTATATATACGTAAATAAAAAGATATTTATATGTATATATAAGCTACGTGCTATCTGTTAACTTAATTTCATCAGAATCGGCTCAGTAGTTTTTAGTTTACCATATATAAGTTAATCAACCCCTAAGATGTGATAGGTAAATATTGGCTTTCATCTGTGATGAAAGTGTCTATTAGCGCCTTATTCAGACGAAAGTTTCAGAAAACAAGACTTGAAGCTAGTGCTAATTTGTCTGCAAAGTTTATGCATGTTTTGACACTATATAATTTAAAAGTTTTGACATCAAACCGACCTTTATAAGACCCATTACATAAAAAAACTTTTTTGAAAATATTTTTTCTATTTCGTTTTAGACATGGGTCGATCGATTGATGTGTTTAATCTTACAATTAATAATTTAAATAATGTGTATATATCGATATTTATTTAATCTACACTCCACTCTGACTTCGAATACTTAACATCAAGTACCAAAATATTTAGCAAATGCCTAACCTTTAGCTTCTTGATACTGCAAAATACTATCTTAAGTTGTATGCCAATATCAATGTAGAATATTGCTAAGGTCGTCGTTAGGAGCCTCGTTAGGCAAATTGAAAATGAACGGTCTTGGATGGCACAAGTAATTTGCAAATAAACCCGCTTGGCTAGGCATACATTAAACAGTCATTCAACTTCATAAGCATATTCCTATCCATATTGCTGTGACATAACTGAGCAAACTTGTATTTTAATATTTGTCTGTCGAAAACCAACCGAAGGTGTTTGTTTGAATTCTGATTGTTTGGTCTAACTATGTTGTCTATTGATCTTTAGCTTGAATTAGCGATTGCTGACAAATATCAGAATTGAATACAACCTCAAATGCAGCTGAGGCAATGCTGCGTTGTTTGTCTTTCACGTGAGCTTTGCAGAAGTCTATCTTGTAGTAATACCATTAAAATTATTCTGTCTGCCTACAACAGACAAAATAGCGCTCCTGATAGTCACGACTCTCAGCATTAAGAAAAATTACCAAGTAGAAAAAGTCTTAAAACGATTATTGTTACCAAAGTAAACGACAACATCGTCTCATATGATGTCTTTCAGCGAGAATTATTAAAAGCTGTTTTTCGATTTTTTTTTGAGGTAAACTTTGTGAACCCAACCAAAGAAACCCGCACTGATATGATTTTTAGTGTCTCTTTTCTTAGGCTACAGCAATCGTTAACCTCTATGAAAGTTAAATCCAACTAGGATGGATAGTGGGGGCAGTTCTGATTAAACTGCCGTTTTATCACTGTAGCAGTAATACATTTAACTGTACCTGAGTTTTGAATTGATCCCAATACAGTACTGAATAATAGAGTTAAGATTATTTGATTTGTGTAGCAAATATATTACACTTACTGGTACTGACCTTATTAGGCCCACGCTACGTCTGACTATATTTACGTGTAGCATTGTACTATTTGCTATGCACCCATAAACTAGCGGGATGGTGGAATATAGAGTGTTAGGTTAAGTGAGAGACATATTAAATGAAATTATTCAGTATTCGTCTTCAACTTTCCTCTTGAATATAAAAATAGGACCTTATTTGTTACTTATTCTAAATGCTTACGGTCCGATACGCAAATTATCAGGTTTGTAAAAACTGTAAGCGATTTTAGCCAAAGCCAAAGCCCGGTCCGAATTACTTTTAGCGCGCTAATATTATTATTAGCAATTCGGACCTTAGCAATAATGAAGGTATTTTATGTGGTCCTTCGTACATTTTATAAGTTTTATGTATATTTTAATATGTTCTCGACTAACTGAACATCCTGTGTATACGAGAATATTATGTGCGATAAAATAGACTGGTCGTGATTTATCTGTGTCGTAAAATAAACCATCGTTAAACCAGGATTTTCACAGCTTCTTGGTAATTCTGGTGGAAGGTTTCATTCGAAAGCCTGAAACTGCGTAAATGAGAGTTATCGTCGCTTAAACGGCAGTTTAATATTTATGAGTTAATAAAAGGTTTTCACTAATTAGATACCACCTCGTTGGTCGTTTAGTGCTAGTTTATATGTCATATTTTTTATGTAACGGATAATATTATGGCGGGCGTGACTGCACTCTCGAGCGTGGTCTTTCTCTTGCACTACATAAGGTTGAGGCTGCGTTGCTATGAAGCTTATTCCAAATAATACGAGTCTTTAGAGTATGATGCAATGCTGGTTGTCCCTTCCATACTCTGGTACCTACTAGTATGGCCTAATTATACTTTTACCAGGGTGGGTACACTTTATTTAAATATAGTCAAGCCTAGGCATTTGCTAATTGTGTATTATAATTTGTATTTAAGGGTCTCTATCAGGAGCTTTGAATTATCTTGCTTGAATTGTATTTAACAATGATACATAATCATTTATTAAAGTCCTGTTTAAAAAAGACATAAATCACAGATGAGACGATGGATGGCGATATCCCCCTATCCTGTCGGATCATAACATAACAGGTGAAGTGTGGTGGTGTTATACACCTATGCCACATCCTTCTGGGTATTATAAGCGTAATGTTATGTTATAAATCGCAGAAGTTGTCATCGATCGATTGCAGCTCGTCGTCTCTGCGTTATAATTGCACTTTCTAACCTATGTGTTTGTGGCTCGCCCCGGGACAAGATAAATCACCCCATTTACTTTATGTAGGACATAACCCCCGGCCCTCTGTTCACACCTGCGTAGAATTAACGCACATGACAGGTTAGGCATAACAATATCCATTTACCTAAGGAAATATCACCGTATCAGCGTTTCGAAGAGAGTAAAACCTTGTGCTTGAGCTTCAGGGATATAGCGTCTCGCTATAACCAGCTGCCAAATAGTATTGCTTGGAGCCAAAGCACGTAGTATATAATCGTAGCCAAAGCACACAGTAGGTTCTCTGTATGTTTGTGAACATACCCGCGACACAGGCGTTATACCAAGTACGGGTATGGTTTAAATTTTTAAACCATAATTCAAAAAAACACGCTGCTTTTAGGCGCTATAACGCATATTTACGGATCTGGACCGAACTGTTGAAACAGTCGCAAAATTGTCGATCGCCGATTCTTAAAGCAGTGTCTGCGCTATGGTCCTTACTGCCGATCCATACTACCCTACTCTGCTCAGAAGCTAGTTGGTATTGTGTGTTGGTACTGATTAGCTATTAGTTTATTCTTTAATCGCAGAAAGTTTGAAAATCTTTGACTTACTTATTTTACTCAGACCTATTTTGGTTTTGTATACCTGTCACTGCAAACGAGAACTAGTAAATTATGATCAATAAAAGTCCACTTACAAGCTCTTACCTACCAATCTATTCTGTACTAAATGTTTAGTGTTGATTTCTCTCTATTCATAATAATATCTCAATGGAATAGATTTAATCAATTTCTGTCTAATCTCATTATAACCATTTATTGACAGTTGAAGTTTATCACCCGCTCCCTTTTATTTTCTTTGTACACTTAAAGGTAACTTTCAGTAAAATTACCTGGAATATGCCTTTCTTGTTACCTGATAGTAATTTAACCTGGAAAGTAAATCAAATTTCAGAATGTGCGGTGGTTACATTATATACGTTATATATACTTGATGCCTGTCTGTCTTCAGCTGTCACTCGCATTCATAACGATCCCTGTCGGACTACCAATGAAGCGATTGATACCACATCGATACAGAAGGCAATCACACTGACAGACAAGTTGACAATTGGCAATTTCGCGAGATTTCACGCCGCCTTATAATCCAATCGAATTATCAAACTGCCATCTCCAATTTTCACTAAACCACTTCGTTATAAGAAAAAACACGTAGAGGAGAAAATCGTCTCAAAGTTAGTGCTTGTCACTAAACCTTTCTAATGTTAATCTGAGCTGTCGGTTGATAGGAAACGGGCCCTTATCATTCGTTTGCCATATAGGGAGAGGAAGTCGCGGCACAACTGGTGGGTAGAAGTGTTAATGATTCTATTATTGCAGACTAGATCTGATTGCGGCCGAATATGGGCTTTATTATTGCTTAATTGTGTAACAGAGGGTGGGAATTTGCTAGGAGTGAAAGGCAATACTGATCGTTATGTTTAGACTATTGGGCAGCCATGGAAGAAAGAAATAACAATACGGCAAGAAAGAGAACAAAACCAATATACTGCCCTACCTTAACTTAACCAAACTTGCGCGGTATTATGTACAAGATAAAAAATTATATTACCTTGTTTTAATGTTGCTACGACATTATAAAACAACTTTATTTTTAATTAGAGGTACTTAAGAATACAGTGCCAATATATCTTGAGATTTCCACAAACGTGAAAGTTTGTGAGAATGTGTGCTGTGTCTGCTGCGACCCTAACATCTTACAAAACATTTTTGACAGCCAATCAAACCGCTCGATTTCCGTGAACTTCTGTTAGAATCGAATGCTGTCCTTTAAATATTGTTTGTTTTGTCAAGTGGTTCTGTTTCAGGTTACATGGCTGGTTGTTTGTAACTCTTTCACCCCAATACAACAGATTGGATTTAGATGAAATGGTATCAATAAACTGTTATTGATACCATTTCATCTAATTTTTTTTTCAATTTCATCGCAATGTAATAACGAAACAATTTTTCGATCCATAATAATAATGATAATTTATTTTAATTTACTGTTATTCTAATTTATTATATCCTATCAACTTATTAATTATTATTGTGCCATATATTGTGAATTATTATTAGATCATGTTATTGATTTATTTTAACATGTTAGTTTCGAACTTAGCCATACACATTAGCGGAAACTGTCAATTGGCTTATGTTGTTATTTATTTAAGTTATTTAATTGATTGTTTTAAAAGCTGTTTGTTTCCCAAAATAAATAAATAAATAAATAATTGTTGTAAATCTATGAGTTTATCAAGATTATAAACATGAGCGATGCGCGGCTGCTTTTTATTATAGTAGATAGGTAGTCCAACATACATTTATGTGCGAAAGTTTTCTAGTAGCTATCTAGGAAAGTACAAGTAACAGTTTCTTCTATTGATGAATCGCTGTTCAATACGCGTGCGATGTACCGGTTGCTATTTTAGCTATGTTTTGCCAGGGAATTGCCGCAGTTTTCCTTTCAGTTGTTTGACTAACTTTCGTAAAGATATTTTTTGTTATTTTTATGCGATTGCCTTGATGGCCTAGTGGTTGGCGTATGCGCCTATCACCGCGAGGTCTCGGGTTCGATTCCGGTCGGGCAGTGTTTTTTAATTAATTTGGATTTTTTACATTAGATAGAACGACAGAAGCAATTACACTATCCAATGGTCTCAATGACAAGGCCAAATACACACATTCACTCACACAAGCACACCCAGTCTCAGAACAAATCTTTGCGAATCACACAAAGATTTGTCCCATGTGGGGATCGAAGCCACAACACCAGTGCAGTAGAGGCGACCGCTTAAACCACTACGCCACACGTGCAGACATAATAATATTATGAGAGAACTTTCTGTCAGGAAATATACAATAGCAGCACGGAGTTGGAATTGTGCCCGGTGAATGGCGATAGGCCCCCTATTCCATAGGACCTAAACATGACAGGTGAAGTGTGGGTGTTGTTCACCTCTGCCACACTTCTTCCTCTGGGTAATATATAGGCGTGATGTTATGTTATGTTACAAAGACATGGCCTAAGCAAAGGTCAAAGGATTGGGTTACTCGAAATACCTAAGGGTTATTGTATAGAAAGGCGTTAGTAAAAGCCGTAACACATAGATAAAAAGCTATTTATTGGAACGTGCTTGCTCTGCCCTAACGCTTAAATATTTATTACTTAATCAAACAAATTATTATTTATTACGGATATCTCAGCACATAAAGCTATCGAGAAGGCCATTTCGTTGGCGAGGTGTCAAAATAACTGCTCACCCGACTATTATGTTGTTTCGTGTTCTAACATTAAAATTTACAACTACGTACAACCTTTGTAGGGTCACCATAATAACTATGTCTAGGTGTGCAGATTAATGGTGTGTATTCTGCCCGGTGGATGGCGATAGGCTCACCCCTATCCCAAGGGACCTAAACATAACAGGTGAAATGTGGGTGTTGTACACCTCTCCCATACCCTTCTGGGTAATATTTTTATTTATTTATTTATTTAAAAACTTTTTGCACAAAACGTGACAAAGGCGGACTTAATGCCGAAGGCATTTTCTACCAGTCGACCCTTAGGGTGGTGCAGAGATAATTGGTAGGTTAGCTGGTAGGCTTGATGTTATGTTAAATTGTTAAAACCTTTGTTGATTTCAATGGTCCGCTAAATGTGCCATCTTAAATTATCTGAATTAAAGGGAAATAGGTCATTCATACGCGCGTGGTTCCATACATGGAAAACAAAACAAATCAAGCCATACTTGGCACTACCTACTTAGACCAAAGCTTCAGAATATTATAATATGTCAGTAGGTGTTGGTTTTTGCATCGAGAGATACAGGAAGAGTCTGACAACAGTCTGTACCTCATACGTAGACTACCTAGTCAAGTAATTGTGTTCAACAAGATCACATGAGGAACAACATTTAGTTACAAGTACAATCTGCTTTTGTGGACTGCGGATATTCATGGGCTATAGTGCCACTTACATATAGACATGGACTAGACGTCCCATTAATACATACACCGTGGTCTAAAAACAATAATGTGGCGAATAGCTATCGTATGGTTACCCTACATGGGCGGCGGCGGCTGTGTTGTCAGTCGTTTACCATAATAGTGTAGTACACAGATGATCCGACGTATGGAGATTGACGAAGAAAGCGCGCTTTCTAAGGAAGCCGACCGCCGACAATTTGCACGAGGCGGCGAACCCTCGTCGATGTTATTAATATTCGAAAGCATTGTATTGTTCGCCGGATTTGAGAGATTCACGGTCACACACTGTGTAGAGATTCTTATTTGTGCAATGCAATTTTCTGTGTAACAATTTTTCTCTGAGTTCGACGACCAAAAGTCTTAATCTAACTGGAATGAACTAGAAAATGATTATAATTCACGAGTACCTTAATAACAATCATTGCTTTCCTTCTCCCAGCAAATTCAATGGTAGATATCAAGAAAATTGCTACTAAATGCATCGACTAGTTTTCAGCAAAATTGTTTTGTAACCGATCATTATTTTGTTTTATAAATTAGCATTTAATTGAAGCAATATAGTAATTACAGATAGTTTAAAACCTATATTTAAATTGACATGATATAGAAATTTCTCAAATTAAAACACTTTTACTTGTCAAGCGGCTTTTAACCGGCCATCATGTAAAAGTTTACAGAACTAGTTTCCCAAAGGAAAAATCGCGACAGTATGCAAAACCAAGCATTATACTGTCGGTAAGTAATAGGGTGAGCCTCTCCCTGAACAAATATTGCGAGCAGAACCGATAATTATAATTAGTGATGCGACGAATACCTCTTAGGGATACGAATACAAGGTTTTAGTACCTAGCCGGTGTATACGATACGAATACTAATAGTGTACATAGTTGGGCACGTAATTTAACAATTCAAAATGCAGACAAAACTATCAAACTTACTCTTAACTATAACTATTGAGGTTTTCCTATGAGAAGCGAAAACCCGGCAATGGGCGGTCGTGTAAAAAGGAAATCTTTACCCAGCAATAGGACAACATCTCTTTCAAAAACTTGTGAAAAGTCAGTGTGGGAATACTTATATTAGTTTCTATTGATTTATAGCATTTAGCTATGCTTAGCAAATTATACTACACTTAACAAATATACTTTATATCCTACTTAAGATAGGAACAAATGGATGAACGTGACGTCACGAAATGACGTTACATACAGTTGAGAAATATAGAGTCCTGACAAGAGACGACCGTAGCTGGTTGGTAAAGCGACTGCCCGGTGTGCAGAAGGTCGTATGTTAAAATCCTGCCGGTCCCATATCTTTTTAAACTGTTTCGTAGTACTAATATTAGTATTTGTTACATCACTAATTATAATGACTTCAGCTCTCTAAGTAATTATGTTGGTTTTATAGAATAAGTGAGTGTAGTCTTCAATCAGAGCCTTCCTTGTCATCAATCTTGGACGCTGTTAACGCGATGCACCGATCAGCTTTCACTTTTCTAATAGATTTTGCGATGCAGCTGCTTGCTCTAAACAGATTGATTTTACAGTTTTCATTCGCTTCAGACTGTTAAAGGTTTATGCTTCCTCAAATACGTATAAAACGGATTTAAGTACTTACATTATTTCTGCAATGGCTAGTTCAATGTTAATCAAGTAAAGGAAGGCATAAATATACTTAATGGACTTGATTTTAATATGCTAATTGAAGCAAGGTTCGTTATATTTTTTAATATTTGCTACCCGCAATCTGCAGTCAAAAGACTCCATTAGACATGTTGACTATTTTTTATCTTTGTGTCTAATTGAAAAACTTCTCGATATCAGAAACATCGTTAAAATAATTACTTTCTTATCACTTAAACTTCCTGAGATAATACAATTTTAAATTCACATTGATAATTGAATCGCCGATTCTAATCGGTGCCCCAACGCCTCATACTAAAGCGTCGTGTGACGTCACTGACTGATACGTTGTATGCAAAGTTATTATTTTGTTTGTTAGCCATGCGAAAAATTGCGTTTATCAAAATGGTTTAATTACAAAAGTTGTTATAAATTGTGTGGGTTATTCAATGGTTTTTTTTTTAAATAATTTCGTACTTAAAAATGGACTTGCTCATGATATATTGAATGATCATAAAATAAATAAATACCACACATATTTCACACATCATCATCTAGTCCCAAACAAAGCAGAGCTTGTACTATGGTCACTAGAATAACTGATACTAATACATATAGGTTTATTTTGTATTTGTTAATACACACTTATTATAGATAGAAACTGTAAAAATGATTTAGACTCAAAATAGGAACTAAACATTTTTGCATTTGGTTTCTGATTACTTCTTATATTTTCATAAGGTATGAATATTTTTTACAAGCCAAGGATCAGACAACAAGCATATTTCAAAATTTTAGCACTTAGTAGACGTTATTTACCAAACAAACATTCTTATTGAATTAATCCGACGTAAACAGTCTTCTTTGGACACTAACTTCACAATAAGATTAACCTTTTGAAAAGGTTAAATCTAACGTTCAATTGCAGTAATTAGTATAATAGCAATATGTAATGTCTTTGATGGCAAATGATATAATTAATCAAGTTTTTTTCACAAGTAAATCTTCAACCATTTTTCTGCTACGAATGTAAAGAAAAGATTGCTTGAAGCAGTTAAATAGAGTTACTTTTGAAGAGCCCGCATTTTGTGCTAATTGCAATGCACAGAGGTAAGCCCGAGTTGAAAGTTTGCGTATAATCCTTAGCTCTGTTTGTTCCGAGTCCAGAATTTTGTGAATTTGTATGTAAGTTCACTTTAAATTGCTGCACTGTGAAAAATCTGTGCAGCTGTGATGTTCTTCGCTGCAGTTGGTCTGTACAATCATGGTGCTATCTAAATACCATACTTCAAACTCCTTTTTTTAATCTCTTGCGATGCGATCCACTTAGAAACAGATTGTATTATTATAAGCCTAGACTTGCGTCATTATTCCATGTGATTATAATACAAATAAATTGTTAACACAGCTGTTTAAATGTATTTTTCTTTATGTTGTTTGAACAAATGCTTTTGGAAAAATATAGTCTTCTGATTGCATTCACCGCATGGAGTCTTATTAAACTGCTCATGATTCATAATATACACGCATTAGAAGCAGTATTTTATCATTATTTTATATCTTGTGTTTTTATTGCCTTTCAGTACCTACTTTCTTCGTGCGTTTAGTCATACATGAAGCTTTATAAACATAATTATGGTATGTTGATTGCTATGACGCACACGACAAACTTTAAAACGCAAATTTTGTGTTCTTTGATTCGGAGATACTAAATCTGAGAATGTTGTCTTCGTTATGTCGTGTCGTCATAAAATCAATCGTCGCGTTTCATTAAAAGTTACTAAAGGTATTTCAACTGCATACTGCATAAGTTTTTTGCTTTAGGTCCACTACCATCTATTCAACAAAAGAAGATTTGATTTAGGACAAAGGAAAGAACAAAAAAACTAGGAATTCATTGTTTAATAGTAAAAACACTATGCCCCTGTCGAAACTGCTGATCAATACTGGTGACCGATCCGCCGAACTGACCTTCACAGTCACGTATTGATTGGTTTTAGTCAAGTACCAAATAGACTCAATTGAAAGTACCTAACTACTTTAAATTGAGTCTATTTGGCATCTATCTGAATTGTTATTCAGAATCTGAATTATTCAGAAACTACAAAATTTTCTTGATAATATAGTCAAGCCTCAAATAATAATTCTTAATGTCATGGTCAAGTAAGTTGGCTGGCTAAGCTCAGTTTTGAACTGAACAAATGCCTTTTGTCTCTACAGAAACATCTGAAATGTCCGTCCTTGAAACAAAGGCAGCACCGAATGAGCTGATATTCTGGCATCTGGCCAAACGAGCGTCAACGGTCAGCTCTTATCGAATTTGCACAAAAGCGAGAGCTTTTCGCAATAAATGGCATTGATATTGGTATTGCTTCTTGTTATTTGTCCTATTTTTGCTGGAAATAAGATTTTTGTTGTGCTGGTGTTTAAAAAAAAAACCGGCCAAGTGCGAGTCAGACTCGCGCACCGAGGGTTCCGTACAAACCTGTAGGTCAGCAAGTCTAATATATAAAATTCTCGTGTTGCGGTGTTTGTTTCCAAACTCCTCCGAAACGGCTGAACCGATTTGCATGAAATTTTGTGTGCATATCAGGTAGGTCTGAGAATCGGCCAACATCTGTTTTTTTTTTTTAATCGCTGAACAACGTTTGCTGGGTCAGCTAGTAAGTTTATGATTATTAAAAAAAATATACTATGTGATGTAACTAAAAATTTAAGATTTTCGGCATTTTTCCTATATGTGTACTTTATAACGTTGCTTCATGCCAAATTTCAAGATTCCAGGTCGTCTGGAAGTATCCTTTAGGTTTTGATTCCCTTGCGAGTAGTTGCGAGTTTCAAAATATGCGGCTTTAATTGCTGTATCTTTTGATTGCGTTGACGTAGAAGTTTGATTTTGTTACAGCTTAAAGATATTATAGACTTGAGTATTTGTTAAGAATTTCAATATAATACCACTACGCGTTCATGAGTAAAGGGGTAATAAGTTTAAAATTATTAAAAATATTTTTATTATATGATGTAACTAAAAATTTATGCTTTTCGCAATTTTTCCTTTATCTGTGTTATAAGACGTTGCTTCGTACCAAATTTCAAGATTCTGAGTTCACGGGAAGTACCCTGTAGGTTTTGATTCCCTTGCGAGTGTCGAAAATTTGCGGCATAAACGGGAGTATCTTTTGATCGCGTTGACTTAGAAGTTTGATTTTTTCACAGCTCCAAGAGACCATAGACTTGAGTATTTGATATGAATTTCAGCTTGATACCTCCACGCGTTCCTGAGAAAAAAGGTCTTGACAGACAGACAGACAGACAGACAGACGGACAACAAAGTGATCCTATAAGGGTTCCGTTTTTACCTTTTGAGGTACGGAACCCTAAAAATGGTACTTAGTTCGAGCTGTGTCGACACCCTCGCATACTTGCTCTTAGAAAACAAGAATGATTCAGAACTTGGTTGCAATAAGTTTTGCAATTTGCATCGCCTCCATAAACCAGCATAGGGTTGCTAGGTGAAGTAACTCTATGTAAAAGGGGTTTTTGCCAGTAAATAACCCATTTAAGTGCAACACTAATAGTGTTTCAACGTGGTATAAAATAACCCTATATTGTTTCGCGTGGGTGTCCAACAAGGCGAACTAAGGCTTTTGCCGGTGTTTAGCAATAAAATTTAATTTAATTATAGCAATTACTAATTCGGCTGTCTGAGCGTTTGGTATTTATAGGTACCATTGGAACAAATGAAAGAGAAATGTACATCGATAATGAGAGCAGAAATGTTACGATAGTCTGGTTCAAACTTGACCAATATGATGCTGTAATTATTAGTACAGAATTATAGGACAGGAGCAGCACACTTACAGTTTGAACTGAACACACCAATGAGTGACTGACTATTTCCCTAATCAATATCACGGACTAATCTGATGAGTAAAATTGTCTTAAACGTAACCAAATATCATTAAAATCCATTCAAAACTGATTGTGACAGATTGACTGACTTATTTGTTATTTATCACATTCAACCAAATCGTACTGTTAATCGACGAAAAAACTAGAAGAAATGTAATTAGTGGTAATTACGATGACAATAAAATTTATGAGCAGATTATAATATCCATCTGTCAGATAATAGCATTCGTGCATATCATAATGGCATTCCTTAAAATTAATGAGAAGCTTAATGATATGTTATCTATGTCGGCAGAATGTAAACAAGGTGTATTTTGTCGCAGTAAGTACATATTTAGGATTCCGAAAAAGATAGCTGGTATTTAAGACTTTGAAATTACCGTCCACAGCAGACGCGTCCTACGATTTAATGATGCAACTGCAATCTTATGTGAATGTTCATATATCCTATTGTAACCTCTTTATATCGGTGGAATAATTATCTCTTCTAAATACCTACCAACACCATCTAAAATATTATGACATGTTCTGATACTTGACCAGGCGTACATTCAGCCAGGTAGCCAAAAAGAGTTGCTTGAATAGCACGCATGAATGAATGAGCATTAGTACGCTTTTATTGTCTCCTGCGAGCGTATAACAAAGCCTGATCGCTGGGACTTGTGTGACGCATAGGTTGTTCATCCATCAGAACTTTTCATTAGTACTTGTGGTGCAATTTCAATTTACAGATCGTTCGGTACATCCAGGCAGGTCGCCAAACAAGGGTTTGCCAAGCCAGCACGCATACATAACAGAGCATTAGCTTTAATTGCCTGCTACGCGAGCGCAAACTTTGCAACAGAGTCTCATATTAACATTTTGACTTTTACATCTGACGCAGATATAGCTCATCCATCAGTACCTTGCAGTTTTCTTCGCAGGCTTTCTTGCATATTCTTTTTTGACATAATTTAACTTTGTATACTTTCATTTCGCATAAAAATAGTTACGCATAATATTAATTTGGCATGATTTTATTACATAATATTTTTTAGCATAAATACTTTGAGGAAAGAAAGGTAAAAGACAATTATGTCAAATGAGAATTATGCGAAAAAAAAATTAAATAATGAGAAAATATAATGCGACAAAATGGACTACTGTTCGATACATCCTGGCAAGCCGTCAAACAAGGACGCAAGGGTTTGCCAGATCAGAACACATGAACAGAGAATTAGTATGCCTTCATCGTGTGCTGCGCGAGCGCACACGCCCCGCAACGAACTCTATTCGTGCGTCAAACAAATATCACTAATCATAATATTTGCGTGACAAACGTATACTATTGCCTTCGTATGTTTAATGAATGAGTCCTTAAATGTTATAGATGCTATTTTATCACCTTTAGTTGCCTGATCTTAATATATATTATATCCACAGTATCATAGTTCTGCCTTGATGGCAATTATTGGCAATGTTTAATAGCAAGATTAGCCTACAATATTCTACCGTAGCAATTTTGTAATCGCTTATTTGACCTTAATTACTAGCATTGTAGCGACCTCAAAAAACTTATCAAACATAATAATGGAGGATATGACAACATAATTATTCAAATTTTACTCAATTTTATCTAACCTTGACAATGTTATTTTATCATCAAATTCAAGGCCAAATCAATTACTTTCCCTGTAAGTAGATAAGTCATTTTTATAGTATTATTCCTAATCTATCTGTATTGATAAATTAGGAATTATAAAACCGTTTCGGCCTATCACAACCGAACACGATATTGATAATTCTCTTCTTTAAAATATCTTTCTGATAATGATAAAACATGTTTACCAGAACAGTCCAATACAGATGATAATATTATTTTGATTTAATTAAGGCGACACGCAGATTCGGGCAATCAGTTATGGACTGTTCTGGAGATAAGTGTGATTGGTTATCCCCAAGATACCAAGCGTTAAATCATGACAATATATTTGTATTTATAATTTGTGGTATTTCCTAGCATTGTCGAAGATATTTTCCAAATGAATTATTTATTAATTTTTACAAAAGGAGGAAACACATCGTCTATTTTCAAAAACTCTCTTACCTTAATTTTTAGTGCATGACTATGAACCACTAAACAAACAAAGATATAAATATGAAGAGATCAACAATTCTAGAACTTAAATAAAGTCAAGCGGTCGCTTGTGTGAGACTTGTCAAATTTCTTTAAGCAACTTCAATGTCAAGCAAATATTTAATGTCTCCATTTAGATACAATGTTTTAATTTTATTATTAATTTTGACAGATATATTAATATCTATCTTAATCATAATACTTGGCACGTGCATTGGTGATATTATTATGGACAGATATTAGTGAGTACAATTTGAATGCCATCATACATTCATCATAAAGTAATTGTCGGCCATACCTTAATGTCATCTCTCAGTTAGAGGCGCCAAGCTTTTTAAAAAGCTTACTGACATACTAATTACACTATCAACTTACAGATAAACTCAATAAAACATAATAATGTTTGCAATTGACTGAGACTGCCGGTTCCTGGTGTCTCCAAAAAATCATTTTCTTTTTTGACACAATTGAGCTTATTTGTTGCTTGTAATAATATCGAATATCGGAAATGTCCTAATCTAAAATCCTTTGGACAGTAAATGCTAAAGCAGTCATTGTATTTTATTTTGGTTTTTGACATAACATAACTATGTTTACATGTTCTTTGTTATTTCAAAAATTACCTTGCAGTAGACTTCTGCTGCTAATAGTTGGTAAGTTGCTGAAATTAGTATGCAAAAGCCTTTATGTATTAAGCTTATTGGTTACTGGATCTGAAATGACAACGCATTTATGTTTTGTGCCGACATCCTAATAAATTTCTCGACATGTTATCCAATCTACGCATTCCGATCTTACAAAGACTACTCAGACTATAACCATTCATAAAACAAAGAACGCTTAGGATATTTGACGCACTCTCACAAATGTATCTCTTTAGGATATGACTCACAGCTCCTGAAGGATTTACGAGAAGTCATATGGTTAAGTGTATCACGTCTTTCTTTGAGAAGTTGGTTTTTCTGAATCCTCATCAAGATAATAGTTTGTAGCTTACGGTATGTACACGAGAGTTTGCATTCTGTAAAATTCATCCGATGATACTTAGTTTTTAACCGACTTCAAAAAAAGGAGGAGGTTCTCAATTCGGTTGTATTTTTTTTTTTTTTATGTTTGTTCACCGATTACTCGAAGCCGCCTGGAACGATTTGAGAAATTCTTTTTTTGTTTGATAGGATATACTTGTCATTTGGTCCCATTTTTTTTCAGTCACGTTCTGATGATGGGATCCTAGAGAAATCGAGGGCAACCCTCAAATTTAAAAGGCTTCTATTGTTTTTTGTATATTATCTAAAGCTACTTGGATATTTTCATCTAGTAGCCAGCATTTTATGTTGCTGAGCTGATGCTGGAAGGTACAACTCCTCAACGGTTAGGAGTACGGGGATAATTCTTTAAATATAGGCTCCTTGAGGAAGTTTACTGTATTCTTTCAAGTTATACACAGATGAGGCGAGACGTTGAATATTACTTATGTATATTCATATGAGGTCATGATTTAATGATGGGATCCTAGAGAAATCATGGGTCAATCAAGCTTCTATATTGTGTTTCGTATATTACCTAAAACTACTAGGATCAGGATCAGCTCTGCAACTTAAAATGCAAATCATTTTAAGTTGCAGAGCTGATGCTGGAAGGTACAACTCCTCAACGGTTAGGAGTACGGGGATTATTATTAATAAGTTTTCCGTCTCAAGAAACCGTCGTCTCCTCATTCGAGAAACATTCTTGCTCGGTCTACCCATCACTTAAAATCGTAAAATAAAATAATTTTTAACAAAAAAAAAAAAAACCAACTTCAAAAAGTAGGTAAACTTTTAGTTTACCTACTTTTTAATAGAAATAATTAAATAATTATTTTATAATTCTGAAGTCGGTGCCAAGTAACCAATAACTAGATAATAAGTATAAATCTTTCTAACAACTATTTTCTGACTGAATATTAGTTCTTAATTATCCGATTTACGTGGCACCGACTTCAGAATTATAAAATAATTATTTAATAATTTCTATTTAACTAAATGAAAAAACGTATTATTTGTGCGAAGTAAATTTATTTTATGCTTTTTAGTTTACCTACTTTTTGAAGTCGGTTTTTTTTTTTTAAACCCAGATCCATAATTTATACTTTTATTTGACCATTCCACCGATTATTCAGTTGTAGTTGTAATTTTTGTCCTTATTTAATAATGGTATAAAAGGATGTTACTCAAAACTTAGGTACCATTAAAAACACTCGTTTTGGTACTAAATTGTTTTCGTGCATATTTTACGCGTTTGATTCGCTACAATCGATTTGCTTAATCAAGTTGATCCATACCTGAAGCATACCAAGTGTAATCGTCTTTACTCATGTATATATTCAGATATTCATTGGGCTTCACTTGAGTGTAATAACTAATAACGTACAGTTTTTATGTGTGTGTTCTGTATGTGGTTCCTTTGAGTTAAATACGTTCTTTGAAGTGTAAGGCAGATTTATTTGTTTGATTTGTCAGTCTATGTTATCTGTTTCCGTTCCTGCTATTGTTTTGAGATTTACAGTGTAATGTGATTCTCAGTAATTATAGAACTTTTATTTGATATTTGCACTGCGTCTTTTGCGACCGCTGTCAATTGCTTTCTTTCTATAATAGTTGTCGTTTGACTAATAGAATTTGATTAAAAACTAAAACCCTGTGGTTCTCTCAACTAGGCTTTAGTCCAACTTGGCGCTGTAAAAGAAATGGTTTGTTTGGCATAACTCATCAACAATAAACAAAGAAACAAACTTGAATCACAAATACTTTCTTAACTTCACAAACATTGGGCCGGCTATAATACATATCTTTACCACGTTGATTGTTTACATTGCTATCGTACACCTCACGAGTTCGTACCTCGTTGTTGTAATCATTTTGGCACAGTTGCCAACTACGCTGCAGACAGTCCTGCAAATCGTGTTAGATAGTATATTTTGCTGCTAAATTGGGTGTTTAAAGAGGTTTACATAAGAGGCAAAAGGTATTTTATCGAGTTGCTGATGTCACTCAACTGGCTACCAGCCTGGTTTTGCTGTTCGGTGGACTTCTTTGTTAAGATCATTGTTATTGAGCCATTATAAGGCCAGCTCTTCAATCTCACGAGTGCTTATTTCAATTGGGTACTCCAACGAAGTTAAAATGTTCAAAAATTTTGGATTGCACTTCATTCTCTTTGATTCAAATTGAAATACGGACGGCGAAGCGAATTACGAGGAGTGATTACTGAGTAGGGCACTTGGTATCTTCAATGGACCTAAAATATTTCAATTTGTTCGTTTTTTTTTTATGCGTCACCAGAGTTTCTATATTACCTTTAATTAAAATAAATCATCATGTTTGCTAGAGCTAGCTAGCATATCAAATCATTGTTATTTTATGGATGGTTTGCAATCTTATCGATTTAAATCATTTATCTGCAATTTATATCAATAGTCATCAATCGATTGTAGGTCGACCATTGTGAGGTCTCCTTTAATTGTGTTGTTTTAAACTCTACTTTTTTTTGTGCTATTGACCGTCTGTTATCAAGTACGTTGAACCTTTTTAAGAACCAAATTAATTATTTATTGTGTTAAAGAGTTTATTTTTAAATTCTGTTTGGGTGCTATAATCGCTCTATTGTTGGGAAATTTTTATAAATGGCCCGGGGTAATGACTTGTAATATACCTAAGTAGATATAATTCATGAATTCATTAGTTATTGCGTGAAACATGCATTCAAGTTCTATTCTAGTAAATCTAAACACGTTTGCTTTTTGTTGGTATTGTTTCTAATACACAAAAGAAATACATGTGAAAAATTAAAGCGGATATTTTCGCCTCAACTGCGTTATTGAAGGGGATTTCGGCAAATGATTTTTTATTAAATGTAGTCTGGAGAGCCGAAAGTGACCTTAGCGTTTACATCGTCTAGTCGTCTTTATCGAGAACAAAACTATTCCA
The DNA here is from genome assembly GCA_905147285.1 of Hypena proboscidalis. Taxonomy (NCBI): domain Eukaryota; kingdom Metazoa; phylum Arthropoda; class Insecta; order Lepidoptera; family Erebidae; genus Hypena; species Hypena proboscidalis. The sequence continues at coordinate 21,674,487 of LR990130.1, forward strand.
ATAAATCTATTTAGTCCTGGGCAGGCATTATCTTTACTAATATTATAAAAACTAAAAAACTCTTGTCTGTATGTCTGTAACACTTTAACAGTTAAACTAATGAACCGATTTTGATGAAAATCGGTATGGAGATAGAATAAGGCCAGAGCAATGATAGAATAAGGCCAGAGAAATGGCATAGGCTACTTTTTTCTCGACATGCCACGCGGATGCCGCGCGCAGAAGCTAGATATAAATATCTTTCGACTTATCCAACACAATCAGGCATTAAAAATGTAACAACTTGATTATTCAATAGTGTTGTTTGTCACGTATTTTATATAAGGTACATTTCTTTTAACATGGTTTATCAGAACGATTAATATTTCTAGGTAAACATCAAAACTACAAAGTAAAATTAATAAATCGTCGTACCTACCACACCCACTTGATAGTAGACTTCGTTCCCGCCTCAATGGAGCCTGAACTCGTGACCTTACACTCAACAATAGCCCTTTCAGGCGACTGAATTGAGTCCTGAATAAATTCTAGAACTTATTAACTCATTCCTCGTTGCGCTGTCGAAATGTGATTATATTGGTGATTATTTTATTGCGCTGAAATATTTACCATGTCTGGTGAACGCATTCTGAACTTGGTAAATAGGGAATTTGACGTGTCTTGCACCTTTTTGACTGAACCTACGGCGTATTTAAGTTTTAATATTACTTTTATTTTTTTTATAATTGATTTTGGGCCATTGGTATCTGGCAATCTCAACCTTCGTCGCAGCATATTGGCTGCCAATCGATGTCCACGTAAATCATGACAATCATCCATTTTGCCCTTCTCAATTTTCCTTGCATCGCTGTAATCATGCAATCTGGCCGTCGCAGCAGCTTATCGGCTTCCGACTGAAGACTACGTAAATCATAATAGGATCAAATCGTACACGTGCTTCCGCGCTCGTGGCTCGCTCCGTGCTGCTCCGTCACGTAACCTGCGACCTGAGCAGCCTCGGGCCAGATACGAGGAAATTTTACCTAAATGCTGCACCAAACCCTATGTTGATGCTAGCTTTTGAAACATCTTGAACATGATAGACAACTTTGCAATCTCCTCACCCTCACCTTTTATGACAACTATACTCCTTCGAAAAACCTCTGCATAAGAGAAGCCTTTCTTTAAGTGATGGTTAAACTGTATTGACATAGTGGTTTTGATTTGATTGGACAACGGCATTATTTCTGTTGAGGTCAAGTGAATAGCTTCTTGTACCTGACGTAGTTCAGGCACAGTGTAGCATTTTCAATTTATTTATTTGTAGCCGCACACAAAACAGGACTTTGACACTAATTAATTTTCTATTTACGGTATTAAGGATCATAATCTGTGTGACATTTACTTCGCAAACATAAGCCTTTTCGTCATCACAATAAAGTCTGCTTTCCTTTACCTGGCACTTATCTATTCTATTAGTATAGTTGACTTATTATTAGTTACGCTAATGATCGTCTAATAGCATAGTTATCATACTAATTATATCTTGGACTAAATACTGTTTGAACTTTAAATGTCAAAATAGTGTGTCAGGAAACATTCGGCCTTTTTCCTGGTCACTATTTTTGGTTTTCGATTAAAAAGTTATTGAACCCCCATTTCTAAGAATATATGGGACGATGACGGAAACAAAAAAAGTTGTTGGAGTTCCAAGAAAATTACGATCCCTAAAGCGTACAACTGGAAAACTTGATAAATATCTATCTGAATGCATATGAATGCTGTCAAAGCAAAATCTTGTTCAGACCGTTCAATTTATCCGTCCATTAGTATTCGACAAATTCGGTCTATGTCTTTCTAGCAATTTGGCTGTTGATGTATCACTTTCTTCTGTCCTGGCTATGTTTGTGGGTTTCCAGTTCATATGGGTCACGGCTATTTGTAGTGTCACTAGACGTTTATCACTAAATCATTTGTTATCAAGTTCCATTATTTATTATCGTTTTCTTTTTGTTTTACAGGTAAGTTCCTGATTTATTCTAAGAATCAGCTTCCAAGTGGTAAGTATTTGGATAAACTATGTATATTAAGTAACGTTGAAATATCTAGGTAAATACAAAATATCTTTATCATCAACGAACTGAACTATAAATGGTTTTAAAATGAATTCTACTAGTTTTTACAAATCATGTATGTAACCATTTACCTTTTATTAACTGTTAATATTTCCTTTGATATCGCATCGCAGTCTTCAGGCACAGACTCATTACCACTGATTGCCATCAATAATTAAGGCACGACGGCAGCTTCCTCAGAGGCGACGTTTTATAAAAATTCATGCCGCGCTCTCGCTGTTAGTGCACTCGCTGATTAGCCAAGGATTAAAGTTCTATAGATTTGACGACAGGAAACAGCCTATTTTAAAAAGCTCTTTAAAAGCTTAAAAGCTAACCTGCAATTTAGATATATATGTTATTATTTATTATCTTCTAGTCTAGTCTAGTTATTTATGTACTTACGTATGTATGTATGGGTTCGCAAATCTTGCAAAGCATTTTTTGACCTGATTTGGTGGACGAGCTGAAAATTGGCATACTCGTGTAATTCGGGTGACAATGCAATAGTACGACAGAAATGGTCTAATAACGCAGCCTGGAGTGTTTAATTAATGAGGGAACTCCTCAATGCTTAAGAGCATAAATACGATACTGCATAGTTTACCAGTTTTGGTACAACAAAACTCTCAACTCTTTGCACATTATACATGACAAAGACGACCAAAACTGATAAGGAACATTAATATGTATCAGTATAACTATAAACAGTTTTATCAGACGACAAAGCGCTGATTTGCATAGAAGCCGAAGGCTGACCTCTTCACAAATCAACGTAACATCGCCGAACATAGGCTACCAATTTGCATAAAAATCGTCCAACCAGTCCAGTTACATAAAAGTCTACATAGCAATCAACGAGGTCGAGTCAACTTAAATAGGCTAGCAGTCGGTCGGGCAGGCCAGTAAGTAACATTTACATAGAGCAATGTCCCGCATCCGGTGTTGCTATTTTAGAGACTTTTGCGCTAGAAATGGCACTTTTATTAGGGTACACCCTAGCTACCTACTGGGACAAGTTCCAAACAGTTGCAATAATGACCCAAGAAATAATGGACTTGACGAAATTAAAAATAATTTAAAGACTTTTATTGTTTACTCTAGATACATACATGAAACCTTATGTTTTACCTAAAATAAGCAAAATTAAATCTTTTCTAGAACATATTACTGAAGGACGTTGCTTTTCTCCTATAGCTAAAATAAATGTCTAAATCTAATAACTGATGTGTTGTAACTCTAGAACGGGATGGGGGGTGACTCGGGAGTCAAAAAATACTTCGTGGACCTAAAAATAACTGGTGTCCGTGACGATTTTTGTTACTGAGTCTAGGGACATGAAAATTATGGAGTTGGCAACACAGCCTGTATCCAGCTGACGCATGACGGGTTAACTGGGTTAGGTCGGTTAGCGTTCCCGGCCGGTGCACTTTGTACCCGATGTTGAATATTTCAGGCTTTAACACGAAAGTGCTACGGGAATGCGGTCACTATTAATGGGAGAGTAAGCTTTTTGGGTACAGTTTTCATTGCGGGTAGGTTTTAATGTACGGTTTCTAGGTTTTATGAGGTGAAAGAGTTAAATTGGTCAGTCATTAAATAAAACACGATTAACCTTTTAATCATGGTCGTACCAAAATCTTGGATTTGGAAAGGTTTTTACTTTGAAACAGTAATCTATTTTTAAATAGCTAGATTATTCTTTTTAACAGCCTTATGAATCTTCATGTCGAAAATACTGTAGCATCGGGTATCTATGTCATACGAAGAAAAAAAGAGACCGCACCTTGAACAACTTAAGAGGTCATTAGCACAAAAGAACTAATGAGAATGCAAATGGAACTATAACAACCAACCAATGTTACAGAAACCCACAGTTAGTTGCGGACTATTACGTGCTGTTTAGTCTAAAATTAGTTCCGCGCAATTGCACCAACCCTGCTACTTTGCATCAAAAGCAAAACGCATATTACACATGAGACGTAACGCCTTATATAAATTGGCATCATAATGCATTGCATAAGGTCGCGAACTCTTTAGGCCCAAATACCAGGTTCTTCCCACACACGACACCAGCGTAGTCTAGATGAGGCCGGTGATAAGATAGGCATTATATCATTGATGAGGAAGCCTCTGGAGCTAGATCTTTTGTCGTTAAGAAACTTTGTTTTGGTGCGTTTAGGGTTTACTTGATTAGGATTTTGAATAGGTCACGCTAAATGGCAGTCTTTTACTTGATCAGTGATTTGACGATTGCCTATTTAACGAAATTCTTTAGTAAAACTTACAGCTACAACTAAAATGTGCCTAAGAGGAGAATTTTTTACAAGATTTGATGTTATACATTATACATGGATATTCAGTGCAAGGTATCTGTCAGATTAACAAGAACTTATTAAGATAATGGCAGTCATACATACGGCAGGCAATAACAAAGTGAGCCTTCACACGATTATTATGCAATTGGAACTAGATACTCTACTCTGCTAAAGTTGTCAGAATTTCTGAGACATCCGACCGTAACGGCTGTCACAGATAATATAACAACTACTCTCAAACATAACTATTGTTCCGGCAAGTTCCAACGGAACGAATGTTTTATTCAAAATAAATAACGAATGAAATTTAATCTTATTTTTTTTATTTTTTTTGGCATTGATATCTGCAGATATTAACAGATTAACATATTCAGTTGAAAGGAAGCATATTAATAGTGTTGCGAAACGATATCCAAAGGTAAAAACCACATAAAATATTTTTTTGCCGAATCACGTTTCAGTGAATGTCACCCCGGTACCCCTCGTACAAAATCAAGAATGTTCCCGCGGGGTCACCACATGACCGCTCTCTTACGTAAACCATTGTCTCTACGTAATTAATTCTAAATACCGGCCATATAAAGATATTCACGTCTTAGAAAGTACTCGATTCATAATTAAGTTCATCTGGATCTACTTGACCTGTGCTCTTGACTTTGAAAAGATTGAGTGCTTTACATGGAGTCATTTCTAATTGAATTAGTATTCCATTCTTATTATTTTCGCCTTCTTTAGCTGAGGCTCGAATTTTTCGAGTAGTAAATAAGTTAAGCTAACATAATTATGTACATTGTCTATGTAACCTGTCTCAAATATCCATGTCCTATTTTATCTTATCTTGTTGTCTCTGGATTTTTGCTTTTAAAGCCAGAAGCTTTCACGCCGCTACACAACTCGAGCAAAAACTTCGTCACTAACCACACATAACTTGGATATCCACTTTAGTGCCGGTCGGTTCAAACTAGGTCACTTCAACTATTTTCAAATAAGTTAGAGTATTTTTTTTATTCATCGTTTTTTTTAATTCGTTATCAAAATCTAGACTTTTTAATATCAAAGAATCCAAATGACCTGAAAAAAATAATGAAGGTCTATTCTGATCCTCCTTGAACTTCTTGTATGAACTATAAGGATGGATTTTTTTTTGTATCCTCGATCTATTTAAGACGTCATCTGGATTTTGGTCATAGCAGAAACAATTACAAAGAATTTAAATTAATCTAACTACCCCAGTCCAGCTCGCAGTCAATTAAAGGTCATCCAGTTAAACACGTCTATATTAAGAGAGAAAGCGATCTTAGCACCATGAATCAATACTAGCCAATTCTACATGGAGCTTATCTGGTAGATAGTTTAATTCACCTTTTACGTCTTGATTATCTGCCGTGCAGTCACGAGCTCCTCGTGAACTGTGATCCGTGACGTAATATGGGAAACATCGGCTAATACACTATTGTTATTGTTTTAGTGCTTTGTAGTGCTTAAAGGAGATTTATCACAGGCGATTACATCTGCCCTACGAAAATATTAGCTCATTCTGGTGGAGGACGAGGTAATGACAGGTGTCCGATATTCAGGGTTCTGGTAGATAGTAAAAAGATGATAGGAATTTGGTGAAGATATTTTTGTGTCGTATAAATTCATAGTGCCACATCTATGAATTTATACGACACAAAAATATCTTCACCAAATTCCTATCATATTTTTACTATCTACCAGAACCCTGAATACAACACAACACAAACTATAAAGACACAAACAATAATGCATTATGCCTTCATGCTATTCTGTTAATTTTCGTAAATCAATTTTGTCTATTACACCAGATGTTTGCAGTAGCGAAAACAAAGATGCATTTTTAACAGACTCAGTGTTGCGAGTTTGCCAAATCTCTGTTTATAAAATATTCAAAGCATAACAGAAATGAGATGTTTGAAATGTTTTCGTGACAGCTCGTTTGCTATTCTAAAATAACGCGTAAAAAATTCAAGAGCACGGATCTAAAAATAAAAGCGTTTGCGTAAATTTACGTTAGCTACGGCGCGCCCACCAACGTCTTTATCGTCACGAAACCATCGAAGCAAACAAAATGGTGTTTTTTGACGTCTAATCACGTCATCAGCGTAGTATATCGACGTGGACGTCACTTTTACTGTTGCTATGGATGGATTTAGACGGGTTCTTAATTACAATTGGCATTTTTCAACTAGTCAATAATTTTCATAATATATTATGTTATGTATGTAATCAGCGCCATTGTGTGGACGTTAGTGTACATTTCTGAAATGATTGCGTCAGTCAGATAACATAAAATTACAATATTATTTGCATAACTTGATCTACGAAAATATTTTCTAGAATCTTCAAAGTTGAAACAAAAAAACGATAATGCCAAGTAAACAATGAAATGCTATTTTAGTGTAAAACAGGTTATTTTTAATTTTGTGAAGAGGGAACAATTTGTGTGATCCGCAAAGATTTATTTTGACTCTGGATGTGCTTTGTGTTTGTGAACACCCCCGGGTTAGGTACAGAAGTAATTCCCAGTGGGGGCGTCGTTTAAAAAAAAAAAAAAAAAAATAATTTTTAGTTGTTTTCCATACAAAAGTAATATAGTTTATAAAATATTAAAGTTGAAAAATTAAGAATCCAGCAGGACTCGAACCTGCACCTGCACCCCCTGGGTATACGCCCCAAGTGCTTTGCCAATTCAGCTATGGATTCGTATATAAAAGTAATATAGTTTTTCAAAAGTTAGACAACGGGTCTGAATCTGTATCTGTGTGTCTGTCTGAAAAAGTAATATAGGTTTAACTTTGTTTTGAAGTCAATTAATAATTAAAACAATTTCGACGATATGGCCAAGAAAAAACATGCATTTTAGTTATATATTATCTAAAAGATGTAATTTGCCTATAAAAATAAATAAAACTTAAAAATATAAAAGTTAAACCCATATATAACATTACTATGCAATATTTAAAACACGGCACTGATATACCAAAATTGTGCATTTATGTCTTACATAACGCTATAGCAGTTCAGAGTTGTAGGTATACACTACAACTTGGCAACGTTATACCTTTCCATCTTCTTAAATACCATATCTTCTTAAAAATTACTTGTGTAATTGAACTGGATTGCATGAAAGGAGCCTCCCCGAGTGACGTACATAACAATTCCCTACGTCCGGCGCACCCTGGGCAATTTACGAGTTCTCCAAAGCGAATTGGCTAATCCTTTCACCACGATGGCAAGTCAAAATAAAATTTGACTCAGCCATCGACACGACGAAGAAGAAGAAGAAGAATTGAACTTCAGACTATTTTCTCGTTGGCAACAAACCTTTGACCCTTTAACCCTTAATTTGGCAGAATAAAAAAACAATAATATTTAAAAAAACTTTAATTAACATTGTTTTAGGGCTTAATAAGGTACTAAAAAAAAATAATGAAAAAAATATGAAAATTACAGTTTTCCTGAAAAACTATGTATGATGCAGCATACATCGCCAAATAGACAACAATATTTGGATTTAATTTTTTGTATGTAGGGGCATACATTACCAAATTCACTAATAACAAAACGTGTTACAAAAATTACAAATAAAATGAAAAAGTATGATGTCACATTCTAAATACGGCTTGAATATCGTTGTAGAACTTAAGTTCTTACATGGTAGTCTAGTTGACAATTTCTGGCACCTTTGCCAGTAACAAAACACAGGCGGACTTGACATTTAATACATATCACACTCGTTAGCTTTGAACAAAATCTACATCGACCTTGAGTTGTCATGGTCATGAAATGACCAACATTGTCATAACGGGATGAGTCCACTGGGTTAGCTCGTGGTACACCTTTTTTGTATCCGTCACCCTTTGCAGCACGACCACATTTTGTCAAACCCTCGTAGATCTCAAACCGAAAATCCTTTAGAGGTATATGTTGTTTGTGAGCTTTGGAGCAATCTTGTCTGTACAGCAACCACGAATTATTAATACATAATTATCTTTTATTTGCAACTATGTTAGGAGTTAGAATAGTTTCTGTTAATCGAGGTGAAAGCGTTAGTGGAGTGGATGGTGTTGCAGGTGTAGTTGGAAATGACGGCAGGTCGCTTAACACAGGTACTTTATTCAAATTCGGATTCAAAGAAGAACTTGGATAAATGCTTTGAAAAACTGGAGTAAGCCGAACATTCTCATCGTCATCGTCTAAAATGTTAAGCTCTTCCAAGGAACTGTTAATTGAAGGTGCGGAAGAAGTAGACAGAGAATGCGGGGTGCGGGTATTAAATTCGTCTTCATGCTCAGAAAGTTCACTATCATCAGAGGGTGCATTTGCAGCAGGCACAAGCGCTAAAATTCTACCACCACGGGATTGAAGCTTTTGCTGCCAACAAAGATAAAAAAAAAATGCAAAGTAACCTATAAAGCAACCTCGAACTGGCAGTGTATGCCATGACATACAAACAATATTGTTTACAAACTTGGCATTGTATACCGTGACATACAGCTAAAATACGGGTCTTTCGCTATGAATTTGGCAATGTATGTCACAGTATACAACACTTTTGTGATCAAAATAGAACCACTTTTTTTCAATATAACTTTATTATAATTACTATAGGTATTCGATTATACTATCAAGCATAAAAAAATATCAATACACCCTGCAAAAACGGTAAAATAACATTAAAAAATACTATAAATACCTTTGACAGTACAGCTGACTTTTGCCGGGACGCCATTTTTTGGAGTTGTGTCACAGAATTATGTTGACAGGTGTGTAATTATATTTTTTACCAAAGCTAATAAGTGTTGCATTATATAAATATTTTTTTTAATCAATTTGAGACTCGTTTTGTCATGAAAATATTTTTTCTAAGTTCATGTATGCCCCGGAATACATTGTCAAATTAAGGGTTAAACGACTTCCATGATGAAAATATTTTGATTAAAGACCTGATATTGTTTTGGGACGCCTACGATTCAATCAGTCGGATGCCAATTGTTTTTATATGCGCTGAACAAACTTAAACAACTACATGCATGTCATCTGTGAATGTTTATTGATATGATACAAACATTAACTTTATGAACATAAAAATTGAAAAAAAAAAAAATGGTGATTTGTGTATTAACAGATAAGAGCTTTGCACAGTTGAATAGGTTTATAAGACATGCGATTTTAGATGCTTATGTAGATCTAATGAAACACCTGAAAATCAAATAAGTACATAAGAATTATGACGACTGAAGTAAAACTGATTCCTCCGGGTCGATCAAAAATACACCCTTAAGGTTAGTAGCCCGTGCATTTACCTAGTTTTCGTAATATTCTTCTGATTTTAGACCTAACCTGGTCTCAATAACGTACCTACAGTATGAACATATTTTAAATTAATGTTCCCAATAAACTTCGAACAACCAAGTCTAAGCAAATTGTATTTAGGAAATATTGTGGTGAGAAATAAATCATTTTTATTATTATTATTATTTATTATTTATTTAAATGAATAGAACGTGATTGTTGCTTGTGCAAACATTAAATGACGAAAGATAGTATATTTCTCGAAATTTATGAACTGTGGTGAACTGATGATATATGACGTTAATGGATGATGTAAAATCGACAAATAATTACCGATTTTTGATAATTTGCTTTTAGTTTTGTTTTTTACATTAGCAGGTTTCTTCTGCGACTTATCTTCTGTATCCACAAAAAAAAAATACGCAGCATCATGTTTGTCTAAATTATCATGGTGGTGTGAATAGTCAAATAACTATTATTGGAATCGATTGTTGCCATAGTATTTGTGTTTCCTTGTTCAATTATTTCTGTTAGTGGCTTCATTGGCAATATCCTGTTATCATTGTGTGGTTTTGACATGCGGTCATGCCTACACCAACAATAGAGGGTTCAGACCAGATTATTTAAAAAATATTTCAGTAATAATGTTATAGTTATATCTATGCTTCTTTCAGTATCTAACAATTGTCACATAATAGGGATGACGACTGATACTGTTAAAAATATAGATACATACATCATACTTTCAGTCAAATTTATTTTATGATCATTCTGCTTCATGGGCAAGTCCATTTTAAAAGAACAAAATTATTAAAAATATTTTTTTCATTGAGTAACGCACATAATTTTGAGCAACTTTCGTAATAAAACCATTTTCATGAACGCAAAATTGTATACAGCTATCAAACAAAATTCATATTTCCACGTACAAAATACTCAAGCGTGACGTAACGTAACGCTATTGTAGCCGTTTAATTTAGCGTTTAGGCGAGTCTGTTATCAATGTGAATTTAAAATAGTATTATCTTAGGAAGCTTATGTGATACAAAAGTTATTCTTTTAATTATGTTTTCTAATATCGAGATGTCTTTTAATTACAATCAATTTTTTTTGTCATGCCTAGTGTGTTCAAATTACATTATGATTTTTTTTTATCAATTTATAAACTTATCAACATTCCTTTCATGATTATGATGATAAAATTCTTCATAGACTTATCTTACCCGCAGCTCTATGCAATCAAAAATCTTAAGACTCATTGGACTACACGACCACTTTTTGGTCCGCCTCTTGACTAGACAACGTATCATTTACGTGGCAAAAATGTTTTTCTCGTGTTCTTTGTGTATCTACCTGAGCAAAGTCAATATCTTCATTACCTAAGTGGTTTACCAATGTTATTATTGTTGGCCAAGTAATGCAGACACCTCCAATGTGTCAATGAGTTATCTAATTAGTCTGATGCTTTTCTAGGTGCCATTCTGTTATTGATGTTATGGCTAGCTCTTACCTAATTAGTTTATCGCTGGTTTTAATCACCTTTATTATTATTAGTCTGCTGACCGCACGCGATCTTTTTATTAAATTAAGTGTTAACTCTACGTCATTTATAGCACTATATTAATTGAAGCGACTGCGACTAGTGTTAGACCTTCGAAATTCGTTCGGCAAACCTATAAAACATACCAAAAATGCTAATTCTATCATTTATTTCTATAATATTAACTACATGTTTCTTGGTCTACAGACAATTCCGTATTAACTTAATAAGATCCATAAGTTATTCATTATAGTAAGTCTCGGAGTACTCCAAACTCCAAGGCATTATGCTCGGTCCAAAGATGATATGACATAATATTTATTGTACTACGTGTTATAAATGCTGAATCACTAGATAGCCACGTTTGTTGAATGAAAAACATGGGCGACAAGTATTCCTTGATTAAATTTACTATTCGCAATAAACTTATGAAATTGTTATCTAAACCTGCTTGCTACCTTGAAATAATATCATTACGTCAATATGTTATGAGATCTAACGGTATCTACATATTTAAGTAGGTATGTATCATTTGAAATTCTAACACGCCTTACTATTAATGGCTAAGCCAGCCAATGAATAGCGAGCAAGTTTGCTTATCATTGACCTTTTTCTAGCCAGTCTTTAAGACTTTGGCATATCTGCAATGCAGATCACTTGCTTTGCTTCCCTTTTCTTCGGGTGTGTATTCACTTTCGAGTATTTTGTCGGTATGCTTTCTATTGGTTTTAGAGAAATCTCAAGAAAGAGTAGTGTAGAATAAAACCTGATGTAAGTTCAACACAATTTTAATTTAGTTAAGCAAGCTAATCAAGCATAGAAGGATGAGTGATAACGTGTTACTATCAGTCAAAAAAGTTAAAGAACTATGTGTCAATTTCCTGGCGGACTGCGAATTTCTCGTGTCCAACCTGTTTGCACTGTGCAGCGAAAAAATATACAATAGTGTCACTGTAAATCCTGCTGTAATTCTATCAATCTAGAGCCCATTTTATTTTAATAGGAATTGTGGTTCGAAAACCAATTTCGCTCTCAACAACAGTCGACGCAGTACTCGGTAATAATTCAGTATGGCGCGTGACTGCGCACACGAAGGACGTGTTACTACGTCCGGACGGAAAATAAATCTTATTTTCCGACGCGATCGTGAATTTTGCAAAGTTTAAATTTCGTCGATCCGTATAAATACGTGTTTTAGCTTTCTATTTTATTTGATTATCTAAAGTGTTTTGTTGTGTTTGGAATTTCTGTTTGGATTGTGGTACCTTCTGAAACGTGAGTTTTCTTACAATCTGGAAATCCCTTGCGTGTGTTTGCAAAACATCGATTGATCGCGTAGGGCATACATATTTTACATAATTGATACAGTTCTTGATTAAATAACTATTACGACTAATTCATATTGACTTCAAAATATTTTTAAAAGTAGATTTTGACGAAAAAAAAATAGGTTTTTCGTATTGTACTCGGAATCACAGGTTCTTCCGCAAAGGGGTTTGACAGGCTTAAACAGGGATATTAAACGAATTGTTAACTTCATGCCTCGATGCCTGCTTTTACCTATCGATTAGAAGTTTATCGAGGTAATTGTTCGAAATATCTTTATAACTATGCATAGGTATTATTAATCCATATTTAATGTGCAATTATGCAATTATTACCATTATTAGCTAGACTGTTATAAATATTGATTAGTTAATCAATATTTAATTTTCTGTAATACTCTCTTTTCGGGTTAGTGTTAATTTTTAACTTATATTCGTAATTATTCTTACCTTTGGTTTTGATCTTATTATAAAACTGCCCCCTGTTTACTATATACATTGTGAATGACATTATGCCCTCTGTTGTTATTTCAAGTTTCTAAATCGGTATCCAAAAGTTATTAAGATGGATTTAACTTAAAGTTTAATTTTATAGTTTTAGTTAACATTATCTATTGATATTTCAATTTTAATATTTCGTCCTGGTCAATGTACACCATTAAACCACTATAACATTAAGTGTAAAGAGTCTTTACTTTTTAAGTTTTGGGTTGTAGAAGATTGTTGGCAGTCGCTCCACGTAAAATACTGATATTCGGCTAAATCTGTTGAACTAGAAGCCGATCCTAATGAAATTGGTAAAAAGCTCGGCAGAAGAAGAATACTATTATTTTAAAGAGTCGGCGGCGCCCAATTCTCATTAATAATGTAAATTAGATTCGTCTGGTATACTAATTACCCACGTAATAGGTAATGGTACAGTGGGCCAACGAGTTAGCTATGCAGGGCAAAAACTTCTAAGTCATAGTAAAGACTTACTACACCAGTCATGGATAAGTGAGTTACATATCTAAATAGTAGGTATACTACACTTATTAAATATGTAGTTCACACATGCATAACCTATTGCAGTCAGTTTTCACTATGGCGTAGAAGATTTTGCCCTGCATACCTAATTGCTTGGCCCACTGTACCTACCCAGGGAAGATTCTCATAACACATTAGATTGAGTACGTGATCGTGATGAGCGTGTTGATGTTGCAGAGGTGTGTGATGTAAACAAAGATGCAAAACTATCATTTTAATGGCTGAAAATTACAGTGATCAATCAACGCATTATGTGTGCTCACCAATGAGAAATACTGAACTAACAATACTTTAGACGACCGGATGGCGTAGTGGGTAGTGTCCTGCCTGGGACGCTGTGATCGCAGGATCGATTCCTGCTCAAGACAAATCTTTGTGTGCATGAACATGGAGGTTTATCTTGGTCTGTGTTTTTCTATGTACTGGGTGGCGCAAAAGTACTGACACTAAAGAAAATACCTTTTTTTTTTTTATATGACATTTTCTGTCATTCTGTTGTTGAAAATTGTGTAGTGAACAAATGTAAAATACACTGAAAATAAACATGGACCGTTTTACTCCCCAAGAACGTGGAATAATTGTGTCAATGTTCTTACGGAATAATTCATCAGTGATAAGAACACAACGTGAATTTCGTCGACGATTTCCCCACCGTCCGGCACCGATTGGTCGCACAATTCGACGCTTTGCCACACGCCTTGAAGCAACTGGCTCAACATTGGATAGACCTAAGTCTGGGAGACCAAGAACAGGCCGTTCAGCTGAAAATATCGATGCTGTGCGCGAAGATGTGGAAGAGTGTCCAGAAACATCAACGAGGCGACGTGCCACGCAATTGGGCATTTCCAGACGGACCCTGCAGCGTATTTTGGTGAAAGACTTAAAGATGTTCCCGAATAAAACTCAAATGACTCATCAGCTGCTGCCTGCTGACCACCGAGCTCGTCTAGATTACTGCCAGCGCGTCATAAACCTCAACCTTGAAGAGGATGATTTTCCTTCAAAATTGGTTATGAGTGACGAAGCGCATTTCCATCTCTCAGGGCATGTCAATAAGCAGAATACTCGGTTCTGGGGCACTGATAATCCGCGCATTATTCAAGAAACACCTCTACACCCACTAAAAGTTACTGTATGGTGTGGCATCTGTGTTGACAGAGTGATCGGACCCTATTTTTTCGAAGACGCTGGAGGCAATGCGCTAACTGTCACTGGAGAACGCTACAGAACCATGTTACGTGAGTTTTTGATACCCAGTTTGGACGAATTGGGGCTGGAGCACATCTGGTTTCAACAAGACGGCGCTACGGCACACACAGCGCGCGACACTATGGACTTAGTGAGGGACGCTTTTCCAGACCGAGTTATCTCTCGTTATGGCGATTTGCCTTGGCCTGCAAGATCACCCGATCTGACCAGTCCAGACTTCTTTCTTTGGGGTTTTTTGAAATCTCGGGTGTATGTGAACAAGCCACAGACTCTCGCAGCTCTAAAAGAAAACATTCGTCAAGAAATAACGAACATATCGCAGGAAGTGTTACGGCAAGTTATGCAAAATGTCATAAATAGGGCTCAAATGTGTATCAACTCTGGAGGTCACCATTTAAAAGACATCATCTTTAAATCCTAATGGTACGAAATTTAATGGCACAAATATACATTTAAAAAAATCTAAATCTAGTTTTCTAATTTAGAAAAAATGTTATAGCTGAACCAAATAGGGTCTTTACTTTTGCGCCACCCAGTATAACTTTATAAGTATGTATTTACAAAAGAAAAGTATATATGAATTAGTATCAGTTATTCTAGTACCCATAGTACAAGCTCTGCTTAGTTTGGGACTAGATGGCGTTGTGTAAGTTGTGAGATATTTATTTATTTTACACTGAACATACAAAAGTCTCTTAATTATCATGCAATCAATATCATCATCATACTGATTTGAGACGAAAAAATCCTAACACAGTCTTAAATTGATGATCATTAAAGAGCTTTGAACTTCAATATTCAAATTAAGTGGTCTTTTGTGTGGTAATATAAACTACATAATATAATGACAAAATGCTGATAGGTTTCCTGATAATAAATTATGTAAGTATGCTAATGATGTTGCAAATATTATAGCACATGCTAATGTACAAAAAAAAAACTTAAGAATATCTATGGTTACTTTACTAATACTTTACTGTGACATACACACAAGATGTCTTTCAGGTCCAAATTGTTAAAGGACCATTGTTGTCTATACTATATTCTATTGATACAGAATAGTTTATAATATAACATAAATAATTACGCTATGGGTCATATATACTGTAGTGAAAGAGAGAGTTTTTGCACCCAGACATAAGGATTGTCTGCGATAAATTGCAGAAAGAACGGTGGCTAAAGCTTGTAGAATACAGAGAGGCGTTGGGTTATACTATAATTAAGGGCCGCTTATCACTTTCTTTACCCTTATCAAAATTGTAGGTACATATGTATTTGCGCTGACCATTTACAATAAAATTCAATATCTTATTTCTTTGGCTTATAAGTTATAACATATTTTTTATTAGTCTAAATTTCTTTTTTTTTTCACTACCCTATATAATAAATGGCAAATAAGGTACAAATTGCAGTGCCAAGAATTTGACATGACTTCGAATCTCACCGGATTGTCCAAGTCTTGTATTGAGCATCCATAAAATAGAGTTTTTATTCCTTTTCATCATACCGCGCCCGACAATCTCGATAGTTACTGTGCCGAAACATGTTCAATATCAACGAGATCGACGCATCTATTGTTCGTGCTCCAGCATCTGAATGCATCAATTGGGCCTTGGCTACGCTAAATTGGTAGCCGATCCTTCCGTTCACGTGATTCTTTTCTCATATGAATGATGTTGTGGCTTCCTTAAGATATAAATAAGTTTATTCTACTTTTATAGTCTTGGAAATCTTATATGTCTATATTTGCCGGTATTCTGTCTTAAATAAATCTTTAAGATGATGTATCGTGCATGTACCGTGTGCCATAGTTGCATTAGCGACAATAGTAATTAAATGTCGATTCTGCCTTTTTATTTAGATGGCTTGGATTGCATTTCCTCTTAGAAACAACACGGATTTCACGAGTTACATATTTCTCCCCTTCCTTACAAGCAGATGTGTTTGCTTTTCGTTCAAGACAGGTGTGCAGTATTATTATTATTGTTTGTCTACCCTACCCCAATGCCCATAGTTCGCTTTCCTTTTGTGGCATTAGTACTATTTTCCGTAAGCTATTTTGAGGAGAATACCTGACATCAATCTGTCAATGATTTTATTTAATAATTTTCCTTCCTTGTTAATTAGTCAATACGTTTACGGCATATTTTGTTAAGTCTGGCAAAAATATCCATTATACTCTATTGCTTGTTAATTTATTGTTTCAAGTTGTGAATTTCGATCTTTGCATTAACAAATTACCAGTCTTCTATAAACTAGGGCAAACTTCGAACCCTAATCACTAAAGCGAAACAACAAACTAAGTTCTAAAGATAGCAACTAAAGGTGTTGCAAAACTATCAATAAATACTACTCAAGGCAACGGCAATCTAATCCGACTGAAATGGTCACTCGAACCTGCTTGGACAACCATTACGGATTAATTTTGATTATGAATCGACAGCTTCGTGAGTTACTGGATCGACGCCTTTCCATTTAGAAGCCAGCCTGATCTTTCCCTGGTAAGTATGGTCTACCTAAATATGTCAAATTCTGGTCCAACCATCATTGATAGTCTTCTTAGAATATAAGGAGTAATTTCACAATGGATCACTAATTGAGTATTTGCTGATAACATTTATCAGGAATAAAGTGGAGCTTAGGTAAAATACTTATTTCATTCTATATGATTTTCAAATTAAAAAGAAAAAAAATTGTTCCTTTGTCACCCACGTGCTACTGACCCGCAGCACGGGTTCAGTAAACTGACGTGTTGTGTAAGAAAAAACCCCTGCAGCGTTACTGAGTGTTTTCTGTAACAACTTTATCCTCTTAATACTGCTAAATAAATAAAACTATAAGAGTTAGTACTAACAAGGAAAAATAGTTCTTCAGTGTAACGAAATTTTGCACCGCTTTTTCAACAACAACCTACGTTAAAGAATAAAATTGGTTCAGTTGGAAGTTATTTAGATAATTCTCGATTTAAACTCCTATTTCAAAAACGGCTGCAAGCGAACATATTTGGTATTTATTTGGTAGATACAGAAACAGATAAGTTGATACAAAGCCTGGCTACTTTTGTCATTGTATTGACATTGTTTGGGTACTAAATCAACATTGTACCGCAGAACGCCACAGAGATTAAACTTTCGCACGGTATACTTATTACGGGATAGACAAGACAATTCGCTAGCTGCAAATTGTCTCGTCGCACCCATAGTTTCACCCATCGCTTTGAGCTAAAATAAATAAAATAGTGACTAGAAGCAAGCTAGCAACCCAATTTCACGTCCAACGCATACCGCCCCGGGGAATTTTCAATTCACCCTTTAAAGGAATATAGATTGACAATCACACAATCACAATACTCGAAATAGTTGTAAAAGGCGCGAAAGCCACCTAATTGACGTTTCACGGGCGCACTGTAAATCTGTATTTTCTCCTTGAAATAGAAAACTTGTTAGGTCGGCCCCATTGGCACGATTTACATAGTTCGCCCACCGGCCCGGCTTGTAGCGAGCCATGGTGTTGGACATAGCTTTGTAATTATTGTTAGAGAAATCTCTAATGTTTATTGCCATAGAATATTAAATACAACTCAATCATGCTTAAGCTTTTGAAAGATTAACTTCCACTGTACTGTAAGATCGTTGTGCAGTTCCGTTGTGGGTGCTTTTGAGTTGGCTAATAGGTTCACGGGTGTCAATGCTTTGCTCAATTCACGGATTTAGTCATCTTATTCTGCATCGCTTAAAGTGGCTTTAGTTAAATCGACTAATGATATCGAGACGCTCCAAAGGTTATTGACATCGTCAATATTTTTTTATATTACAAGCCTTCTGTTTTGTCTTTTTTCAAGATTAAACATCCGGTAAAAGATTGGTTCCTACTGCTACTTTCCATCAGGTGAACTAGTTTTCAGATCACATTCTTTGTAAAAAGAAGTGATCAATTCAATGGTTGCTTTTTTGATCGGCTATGGAAAAAATATACAAGTTTAAATGAGCAACTTCTTTATCTTCCTAGTTCTTAAATTCTACCTGTTGTTTATACGTTTATGTGTAGACAAGTCTATGCATTACTTACTCAGTGCACTCGTATCTTTGAATGTTGTTGTGACCAGCTCTGAACGCACTTGCCAGTATCGGTAGACAAGATTGAAATATTGTTATGACTTGATATATTTTCACTTAAGAGGATTCGATTCGTGGGCGTGGTGACTATCAATACCCCTTTATGTTTTGCATACCGAAGAGGCGTACTGTCGTAAACCGTCGTTTCCCTTAGTTTCACTTTATTCTGCAACTTTGTTCTAATATTTGTCTTCTTTTTACACTCATTACATAGTTAAAAAAACTATTAAAATGGTCTACTATGCATTATGTCATTCATTAATCGAGTACTGTGTCACCTCATGGGGAGGAGCTGCAAAAACTCATTTGATTGAAGTAGAGAGGGCTTAGCGTTCAATCCTCAAGGTCGCTGCAGGTCTCCCTTTCCGATACCCGACCGTGGATCTGTACAGAGAATGGGACATCCTGACGGTTCGACAGACTTTTGTTCTGCGTATTGTGATCAAAAAACACTGCCAAATGCACTTTGATGAAAACTTGTTAAAGCAACGTAGAGGCAAAGTTTGTCCTCATATATTGGTCAAAACTTCGTTCTCCCAAAAATTCTACGCTTTCCTTGGCAACTATTTATATAATAAATTAAATATTATTTTGAATATATACCCAAAAACAAAATTGAATTGTAGTAAATTAGTAAAAACTTATTTAAAAACATTAGACTATGATCAGACTGAAAAACTTTTGGCTATTCTTTCGTAAACTTAAAAATGTCCCTTTAGCCATCTCATTGAACAATACTCACAGCCATCATTACACAAGACACTGTACTAACACTCTCATACCAACAACCATACACTCATACACCTATTCCGGAATGGATTCACACATCACAATCACAGTAATTCTGCGCTTAACATATAACTTAAAATTATAATAATTATTAATATTATTATATAGAAATGTAAGCAAATTTTCTTTTTTCATTGTATTTTTAAAATTATTATTTGTTTTTCATTGTTTTGTTTTTTAGGCACCTACCTAAGGTACCTTAAAAGCTGTACCTACTGATCGTTTTGCTCTGGTATCAGAGATTTTTAGTTATAGTTTATTTTGATTTGCTATTTTTTTTTTGATTTTTTATTTATTTAGTTTTTTTTTTTTCTTCTCAACAGAAAACTGATTATTGTATAACCGAGGGTGGGCACTGGTGACCTGTAACACAGGTTTTTACTCAAAACCTACATCAGGCACCAGTCTCTCACATAAGGTTAGAATAAACTGATGTCTACAAACTAATCTAATTATAATAAGACCTTTTGTAAAGAGAGAATAAACAAATTATTATATTATTATATTATATTATATTACTAATCTTGAGCTATTTTTTTTTGTTCTTGGTAAAAAAAAGCGCCAAGTTTTTCACAATACTTTTACTATGAATTAATTTTAGTACTAGTACAAAGATTAAATTTTCTCTTGGCTGCTCTTAACATTTTAATCTGTCTGACAGCTAAATGGACTTTATCGGATCTTAAAATAATCTTTAAATCCTCGTCATTTGCTTGAGTACAACATAAAATGTAAGCTTCTTTAACTAATTCTGTTACATTACGAGATAAACTGTGTGTCAAACAAGTCGTGGACAAATTCTACTTGATTGCACTCCATTAATATATCTATCTCCTAAATAATATTATGCTTTACTGCTATATCATAATGACTAAACCATAGAAATCTTAATAACAAGGCAATAGAAATGTCAAAGACGCGTGATCTTGTCGCCGCGCATTTGTCTAATCGAACCCAAGTGCGAGTTGAGGAGTTGTCGTGGTTACCAGTGTTGTTTGGGACGCGCAGAGGTAAACATGGTGCTTTGCAGCATATCCAACTGCGGAAACTCTTGAAAAAATTGTAACTTAACAAATAAAGGGATAACTTTTCATATGTAAGTACTTAATTTATGAAATAATGTAGTTTTTTATAAATATAGTCAAATCAAATATTCTCACCGCCGCTACTATGATTATCACAGAAAAAAGATTTTTTTCTCAATTCAATAACCATTAATACTTATGTTTGTTCATGTCTATTATGACAAATGCTAAAAGCAGCAATGGAATTATAGCCATAGCGTAATAACCAATATCGCCGCTGACGTAAATTCAAGGAACGCACTGCATGAGTTGGCCGCGAATTAGTGACGTGCCACTACTTTTTTGTATCGATAATTTATTACTTTTTAGTTTAATATCTAGTTTTGCCGAAATGGGAATGAAATATGATGTTTCGTTAAATATTAGAATTTGAGATGTATGAAATAGAATTTAACAAATATTTTTAATGTTAAAATAATGAAGTAGGTACTTATGCATATTACTATTATTATTACATATTATATTACGTATTGTAAGGATATGGATTAAGTTGGATCGGTTCGATACGTTTTCATATGCATCTGTTTACCTTCTCTAATGCTATTATTACAGGTTTCCAAAAGATCCAGATATTAAAGATTAATGGATATCTGCTACTGGAAAAAAAAAATGGTTCCCGACAAACAATAGCAGAATTTGTTCTGATCATTTCACAAATGAACAATTTAACTTGTCAACAAAAAGACGGACTTTGATCAAATCAGCTGTACCGACAGTTGACATAAATATGGAAACTCATTACGGTAAGAATAAAAATGTGTTATACCTACGGTCTATTAATATTGGCTAAACAAAGTATATATAAAAAAAAAGTGAATATATTAACCGGTACGTTTGTTATTTGACGCTGGCTTTTTTATATTCTGTTGTAATAATAAAGATGCTAAACTATTAACTCGTTGCTTACTTACAAAGAAATATGTAATATGGATGATACTAATAAAATAACTTCTGATGTAGCACTTATTATTTCCCAATTTATTTTGGCGCACAATTGTTTTATCTTCATTGTTGTACCACTATTGCTCTATTTGATTATTTGTTCATTGTTTTTTTCCCCGTAAGGTGAAGTATTGGAGCTTGGCCTTTAAGATTTTTGCAACTTAATAAAAAAAAATACTAACCTTATCGACGTTTAATTATTGTATTCCTTTTCTCATAAATAAATCGTCTAAAAGCGAGGTGAGGAATGATACACTTGCAATAAATAGTTATCTATTGTTGCGATACTCTTTGGCGATTTACGCTCAACGGAAAATTATAATTATCGATATGTGTATTTTGAACTTTGCATTGCACTATTCTTTAGAGAAAATGAGCGCCCGATATCATTCTCTGCTTTTTGCACTTGTTTATTATTGGTTGCGGAAGCCGCGCCCCTAAAGATTATTCGTTTTTAGAAAATATTGCTTAATGTCATCGCAAAAAGAATCATTTTGTTTGCAGGAATACAAAATGTATGTGTAGGCGAAATTGTGTTTTTATTGTTTGGTTATGTAGTGGTATTTGAAAACCGGCGACATGCGTCCCAGTGTTAAAAGATAGTCGATAGCATTTCTATTGACTAGTTATTAAGATTTCTATGGACTAAACGTTAGTATCATGTCTCGTTTTCTTCCCATCAATAATTTGAATATGTAGTATTTAGGTCAGGAACAAAATTGGACGCGTTCCAAGCGTGTAGTCTAGACTGACTAATGTCTGCCTTAAAAGGGATAAGTTTTATAGATTTTAGCCGGGATTGCTTCAACCATATCAGCTTTGTCTCCGGGAAATTTATCAGGATTTAGTAGTGTGGTGTTTCCATATCGTCGGTGTCAAACCTATCTGTTATGAACATTTTTATGGTAGTAATGCAACAAAGCAAGGCTTTTCTTTGTTATCTTTTCGTGGTATCGACAAGTTCCATTGTCGCCTGAGAATGTTCTCTATTGGAATGCGAAACGTATCGGAAGTTTATACAATATTTTGTTATCGTAAGTACTTATTAGCAGCCCTGTATCTAATACATGTCCCACTGCTGGGCTCGGGCCTCTTTTCATGATGAGAAGGGTTAGGCCATAGTCCACCACGCTGGCCAAGTGCGGATTGGTAGACTTCACACACCCTCGAGCACTTTTTAGGCACTCTCAGGCATGCAGGTTTCCTCACGATGTTTTCCTTCATCGTTAGCAAGCGATAATTTACATGATAAATACACACATATCTTCGAAAAGACGAATCTTAACGATTTATTGACAGAGGTGTGTGCCGTGGGTTCGAACCCGAGACCTTTGACTTTGCAGTCTTACGGTCTCCCACTTGGCTATCGCTGCTCGCTGCTATCGTAAGTACTAGATTCTGAGAATTATAAAATAACCATTCTTAACTTTTATTTAGCGAAGAATGTCTCTCATTGATCAATATCTTCTTGGGTATGTTCTGACATTATTATTAGTATTTCTTAACTCTCGGTTATACCGCAGTCAACGGTTATAACAACTCCGATTTATTTATTTATCCTATTGTTATAAGTCCGAAATTTCAATAATTCTAACGTTTATAATTTCTATTCTCATAATACCGAATTTCAAAAGATCGATTAATAATACCTAAGGCCGTCTTAATGATAAATCATAAATATAAAAAAATCTAATTTCGATTTTTAAAACTCCGAAATAAAAAATGCTTCGGAAAATTTATAATGCAGCAAGCAAGCAGCATAAGCAGCAAAAACGGCCTTATTGCATCTGCTTATCGTCGCAGATGGTTCTAACGCTCAGACCGGACCGAGACCCATCGGGCAATTGATTCTTCGGACGTATGAAAATCGGAAAACTAACTAAATGCCTTTACGACTTTCGGTAAAAAAGATTCATGATTTTTAATTATAGACTATGATTCTTCGGTATTACAAAATTCGTCGTCGAAACAGCGAAATTCGGTTTAAAATATTTCGGAGTATTTTGTTGTTCCCGACCTGTCCCTATAGATGTCACACCTAACAACTTACGGATAGAATTTATTTTAACAGTGACATTTCTTTATCATACTTTACGCACGATTTGAAATAGCCATGCAGATGTGGCACTAGAATCATAACTATGCCTTATCGCCATTCAAGCGTACGTTGAGTGAATTGTATCGAATGGATTAGGTACATCGGTGTACTGAAAATTTTATTAGCGTCTAGAGTTACCTGTGATTTATGCTCGATTTCTTACTTCTTAACAATGTAGTTCGAGTAGGATGGCAGTAAATGCAATATTCCACTTCACATTCATTTAAAATGCATCTTTGTATTGCAAAAATATGAAGTGCGTCGGCGTCCTCATTTAAATATTGGTTTTAAATTGTCTGGGTAGACATTTTAAATATTAACCAGAACTTCATCACATCTTTATACTTCAAGACGAATAAAAATAAAGGTAGTAATAAATTAAAATAAAAAAACAGTTGAACCTGATTAAAAATAGATATATTATGCTAAGTAAACTAACTGAACAATTGGCTGACCGAGTTCAAAATATGAATAAATCATAA
This sequence comes from Hypena proboscidalis, assembly GCA_905147285.1. NCBI lineage: Eukaryota > Metazoa > Arthropoda > Insecta > Lepidoptera > Erebidae > Hypena > Hypena proboscidalis. Next base: position 21,698,825 of record LR990130.1, read on the forward strand.
CAAATAGATAGGGTCACAAAAATATTGCTTAATTTGCCGGTCTCACACGCAATTTATATCAACATGTCCATGTCTGAGAGCTGTACGGTACGATACTCCCACATAACATGAGCAATATAGACGTGTTATTTGGGTCATACGGTAGAAAACCTTGATGGCTACATTTTAGAGGCGCGCTATGTCAATTCAACTATGCTATCAGTGCTGCAGATTGCATTGTGAGATTTGTTACCTTGACTCATTCGTTCTTTTTGAAACACATTACTATGTGTAGTGATGAGATATTGAAAAGACAATTGATCTGCTTTTATCGCAATGTCTAAGTCCTAATATCAGTTTTATCCATGTGGTCTTCTCTATGATTCTTAATGCCAGAGCGTGGGTTTCGTCCCTTATTAGCAAGATGAATATTTTCGTACGTGTTTGCCATTTGTACAATTTTCTTAAGCTATAACTGCTGCATCTGGCATTTTAACACCATTTCTATTCTTGACTCTGTGATAAATAAGGAAGTAGTTAACCCTTTTACTTACCTATTTTATCACTTCCTTTAAAATACGTCGGCACAACTAGTGATTAATATTTACGAGGTTCTTTGTTAATAAAGATGCAATGGGAATCTAATATTGTTAGTACGTGTTAAGAGTCCTATGTAGGACTTAAATGAAAAGCGGACTGTACAAATATACTGGTATATTAAATTAAAACACCGTTATAACTATAATTAAAAACCCGGTATAAAACTTAGAGGAGCGAATACGTTATGTTCACTATAGTTCGTGAAGGCAAGTTTTATACCGGGTTTTTAATTATAGTTATAACGGTGTTTTAATTTAATATACCAGTATATTTGTACAGTCCGCTTTTCATTTAAGTCCTACATAGGACTCTTAACATGGTCCTTCGAGCCGGATCCTTCAGACAGATCTCAAGATGCAACTCTCCAGCTCCAGCGACGATGTGCTCTCCAGACTCCTCATTGATGCACTGCACCATAGGGTCGGACTTGGCTAGACGCTTCAGACCCTCCACCAGCTTGGGCAAGTCAGCGGGGTTATTTAAGTCCTACATAGGACTCTTAACATGGTCCTTCGAGCCGGATCCTTCAGACAGATCTCAAGATGCAACTCTCCAGCTCCAGCGACGATGTGCTCTCCAGACTCCTCATTGATGCACTGCACCATAGGGTCGGACTTGGCTAGACGCTTCAGACCCTCCACCAGCTTGTACAGTCCGCTTTTCATTTAAGTCCTACATAGGACTCTTAACAGTACGGTAGAATCTATATCAGTCTCTTTTTCATTACAATCTATAAAACTCACTTCACGACTTCTTATATCATTAGGACTCAGGTCGTCAGTATTTATGTTTGAACATCTTTATGCATTGGATGTCTCAGGTCAGCCTTTAGATCCCATAAACTTTCTGTCAGGTTACAAGCCTGGGACCGCCTTTCAGTCTGATCTGGTCCCGATAACGACTCTATGCTGGCTAGGTAAACATTTTTATGCCTTTTATAATGAGTCCGTTATGTTCCACTAACGGTAATGACTTCTATATGTTAGCTGCAGTGATTTCTTTTTCAGATTGATTGATATTTAGGTTGCCTTCTCAGCTGCTAAGTCTCGGTAATACTCGTATCAGTCGTATCGTATGTCTCTTTACTTTTAAGATGTCGTATTTCTTCTCATGTAAAGATCATAAGTCCCGACGTAGCACCATACTCTTTCTCTTAATTGCCTGTCTTATTAACCTTAGCTGTTTTGGGTTTACTTTTGAAGTAATCTTGAGTCTCATTATTGCCAATTCAGTCGTTCACTGCTAACAAGTTTTCAATAATTCCAAACACTTGACTGCTACATCATAATAGCCGGAAAATAACAATACATAAGGGCCACCTGCGACTGTACGGTAGCCTCCTCTATCGAATCCATTGGCAGTACCTGCAGCTGCTGATGTAACCAAGTATGTTATGTATGATGCCGTCAACACGTGTAAAATATGCTTATCAGTGTCGTTGCTGCAGAGATTAGAAGGCTTCTACAAATTTTCGCGAACCAATTTGCACTGAAGATTCTGTGCCTCTTTTAATGTCTCTGCTAACAAAACATAAATCAAACTAAATTAATCAACTCCTTTCGGATAGCCAATGATTTGATTGACTGTCCGAAGTGATAAAGTGTCAAATATTTTGTTAGTTTTGGGCGGAGGAGATACTACTTTAGTAACATAGCAAGTCATGTTAGCTAATCATGTTACAAATTAATTCTTCCTTAAGGTTATGAATCTATACGGATTTGTAGCGTGGGTTCTCTACAATGAACTTGTCTCTTCCCTTATACGGTCCATGAGTAATTGTTAAAAATTCTTGATCGTAACATTGCATCCGTTGTCCAAACAGCGAGTTATAAAACGGGACTTAGCTTTGGCCGGTGCTAAAATTCAGGGACAAAGTGGGTTTAAATATTCCAGTATCGCTTTGTGAAGCATTCTAGTGCATGACCTATTTACAACAACGGGTCAAACTGTACCTAAATTATAAAATTTATACGGCTTTTCATCTGGTATGGCATGTAATGAATTGTTTTTATTGGTAGTAAATAGTTTTTTTTCTAGTAACTCAGTGTTTTGGTGAGTAAAATAAACGTAGCAACATTTTTGAAATGTTTTCTTTTTATCACACTTCTTATGCATTCCTATCTTTAAACTCCTTGGCTTTGATAAAATTTATTTTTATCTTAATTTTATCATATCTTATCAGTTTAATGCCGTATACTTTTCTTAATATTGTCATGACTCTTTAATTAATTGTATAAACTTTACATAATATATAATACTCATACAAAGAGAGCAAAATTACACACAATTACTGGCTAAAGCTAGTTCTGGCTGGTTTTTGATTCAAGCACTCTTAAATCATTAGTGTCTGTTTGTAGTGAAACCTAAGTCATAATGACTGACTGTATCCGTTACGAGGCTGTAAAATCTGAGTGTCTCTCCATCATCCTTATTTGCCACCAGCATCCATTCTAAAAAGCCTCCAGTTAGATCTGTTATAATGAATTACTCGCTTTAAAGCAGAAATAAAGAGCTGTCGCTATTTATTAAAAGCTATTGCTACTTCTTAGCTATTGCTTTCATTAATTGCAATGCGCAAGCGCTTTATAAAGTGCCTTAGGCTCAGTAGCAGTATTTATTGTAATTGCTGACATATCTATTATTTTAGTAACAATTATACTGTATTTTGAGAAATAATTAATAAAGGATTGAGCTTTTAATTCCTGTTATCTATTTGATACGAAGAACTTAAGGAATTGGTGGACTGAGGCTAAATAATATGCCTTACTGACGTATACACCCTCACTTCACCTCTTATAGTTAGGTCCCATGGGATAGTGGGTGAGCCTGTCGCCATCCAAAATTCCAACTCCGTGTTGCTATTGTGAATTTCCTGACATAAAGTTCACAAATAACACTTTGCCCGACTCGGTAATCGAACCCGAGACTTCGCGGAAGTATACATTGAATCCTAGTCCTAAATCTTTGGATTGCAAGTTTCATGACACATTTTTTGTCCAAAGCACTTTGAATCAGTTCACTGATTTAAATTGAATCAATTTACTAATATTGGGAAAATGATTTATTCATATGTGTTCGTCAGAAGTCATGTCAATAACATTCATCAATGTGATAAATGTCGTCAATCGTAGATTCATCATTAAAACATGATTGGAAGTGTAAGTTACTAAATTTCCCAGAACATTCAACCCGACATCGCGTTAATACATATATGGCACGTTTTAAAAAAGCAAATGAAACGTAATGAATGCTATTCGAAGAATGTAACAAATACACTCGCACTTATTCAACATGAATATTACCAGTATTACCACCCATATTTATATACTTTCGCAGTCAGTACTAAAAGCGTGTACATATGTATTTAAATTTTATTATGATTACATAGATTCTTTACTCGTGTAATACGATACAAACGGTGTGCGCTCCTCCAGTGCGCACGCGCACACTCTAGGTCACAGTTGTTTTGCCTGATTATCGTGAAACGCCCAGATTAGAATTGAGTGTGGTGGCCTGAAAACTTGAAGCAGGACAACATCATTCTCATGTTTTGTGTTTAAAACCAGCATTATGTGTCGAACGATATAACGGTGTAGTTGGTTTGAACCAACTATCCTCATTTGTCATGTCCAAACAAAACAAATATCTTTATGGCAAGATTTATATCAAGAAATTTCGAAATTTATAAGCTTAAGCGGGTATAATTTCGAAAATAAATCAAAATTCTAGGTAATAATGCCAATTTATATTCCGCCGGTTCAATCCCTTAGTAAACTAGCAGCGCCCACGAGTTAACCACTCGCAATCTAATTGTATTAAATACCAATAAACCTGATCTGAGAAACTAATCGGACTAGGAACTCTAACAAAATATTCAATTATATCTATGACCCGGGACCTCATAATCATGTACTATGGTAGTATAATGAGTAAAGTTGAAGATAGTGGCAGTTTCGCCACCAGCTTGCGAGACAATGGGTAGTAAACATTTGGTATTGCAGTTCCAAAGACAGTTGGTAATGATCCGCCCACGTCTGCGGAGTTCACGTGGGATTTGACTTAGTGTTGGATCTTGGGTGTCTTTTCGTGGGCAAACGTCTTATTCATACTGGAAACTGGTATTATCCGATTCTTCAGTCAAATGAGTTCCCATCTTTAGTTACTGTTTGTTATTTGAAGACTCTTTATTGCCAAATGATGTAGTATCTGGTTCACGGTTTAATTATGATCATTCATGCTTAATTACACTCTTTGATAATGAGTTTCAAAAAAAGCTATACTTATCCTTTGCCTACTATTTAATTTCCTTCGTTTTATTAGTTTCTTCCTTCGCCATTAGCATTAGGACATTTCCTGTATTTTCAGGCCGTTACTGGCAATAATTCCCCGGCTTGCATAACAGATGTCACAAAAGTTTAATCATCCTTGTTTAATGCATTTCCTAGTCCGACATAACGTGGATCATTTCAAAAATCATTCATCACACCTTTCTTAGTATGATTAAGAATGACCACTTATATTTTCTCATAGTTATTACAACGATTGCGTGTCTATGTAGCATTCTCCGTTTGATTTGTTGTTCCCAATAAATCGCCTGTGGATTTTGATTAATTGCGCCTGAGCTTGGTTCCAGCGTGAATTTATTGCTGCAAACGACTACTCCTTTGCTTGATATTTTATGTCACTTTGAACTTCGTTAGAATTGTCAGATGTTTATGTTGCTTGATATACAACTGGTTTTCCAGTTTGCAAGATTGTATTAATAGGACGTTTATCACACAAATCACACTAACAAATTAAAAACTGGTTAAACACTAACAAATTAAAAACTGGTACATGATTGATAAATAATACATGAGAGTGAACATTTTTTTTTTGACACGATTTTACGGAAACCACTAAACGACAATAATACTGAAAAATAAATAGTTGCATTATTTATTTTTCAGTATTATTGTCATTTGTGTTAGTGTTTAATTGTGTTGTTGTTTTACAAATTGCCTAGCCTCGAATGTACGAGGCATAAATACAAGTAGGTATTAAGTTAATTTATTCGTTTTTTGAAACAAGTTGAATGTAAAGGAGGCTTTAAAGTACATTAACCTCTAAAAATGTAACTTCAAAGGGCTGGTAGATATTTTTCCGCTTTAACGAACTTTATTTGTGGATCAGTTATTTTAATAATGATAAATGATGTATAAATATTTTTATAAGTATAAATGATGAATAATAATGATTGTTGTTATTAATATGAACCCAATTGGATATCCAAATGATGGATCATCATCATAGATCTTATTGATCATGAAAGAGAAAATGAGATTTATCAAAAAGTACGCTGCTTCATAGTTATAAGTACAAAAATAAATGTAACCTAAAGAAACCATGAATGTACCTTATTAAGTAATCGCGCGTAGTTCCGTTAAAACTTCCAGTTTACAAATCAAGGCTATAGGATGTCTTTTTTGCCATACAAGTGCATCAACGGTTTTTGCAACATTCCAGCGATGCAGGGCGTCCGATGCACGACTGAACTCGCTAATAATATCTAGCTAGCAAGTCTAGCCGTAGACAGCGTGGGGATCGGCCACATATTATTATCTGTAATACGCTCAAGTGCAGCAGGTTATTGCTTTTAGTTCGTTTATGACGTGCTATTTTGTCATTGCTTTTCCATTTTGATTTATTTGAAATTCTATTTTCTGGTTTCACTTGAGGTGCTTATGCCCATCTGCAGTGTAAAATTTCCTATGTCACGATAAATAAATTAAGATTCTGCCTACCATATTGAGAATTCTCGCTCCAGGAAGCAAGTGTAAATAGCTCTCAAGGCTGACCTGTTCTTTCTGAATCATTAATTTTATAAAAGCGTCTCGACATTTATCACATGAATAGATTGACTCGGACTGGTCATCAATACGTCTAAGCTTTAGAAGTTTATACTAATAAACCTCCATTTCCCTCAATACAGATACTAACTTCACTCTCAAATCATAAAGTTTCCATCTAATCTAACATAGACGCATAACCTACAAAACTGGACGTTTTAACGAACCTGCACAATTCACCGCCCCTTTCCAAACATGGTTTATGGGCGCTCCTTCGAATAGCTGAGTATGCAGCCTGCCCGCCCACCTCGGCCGTTGCTCCTAGGGAAAGCTGCACAGGCATTATAAATTGATTCGCACTTCCACATGGTGACCTGATGAACGCGAAATGATTAGTGATATGATAACTGGAGAATCGAAAGTGATCAATGGTCCGTTGTATTGGAGTCATTAGTACTGGCTGGAAGTTTCGAGGTTGCTCTGACCCCCCGTCGCACACACTCACACCGCATCTCAAACCGGGTTTAATCATAATAATGACGTAGTATTCTTTATGTAGTATGTGCTCACACGTTATGAGTATGACATTGCCCATGTTTCTAGTTTGCAGAATTTAAAACCTTTGGTTACCAATTTCTTATTATTTTGTTTAAATTATAGTGACATTTGACAACATAATATTATAGGTACGGAGGAGCGCTTGTATTTACTAACTTGAAGCAGGTGGGAAGTAATTACATTGAAGATGATACAGACGAAACAGGTTTTGTTGTATGTTTAACAAAAACATCATTGATCAGATAAACGGTGAACGATAACTGTTACTCTGAGTTCGTGAATCGAAAGTGATTGATGGTTTAGCATATTACGAATCATTTATACAGCTGATAGATAGTGAACGAGTTTGTGAGGTTGCAGTGTAGAAATTCGCACCAAAACCTTAATGATCAATTAACCGTGAATGATTACCGATTGCTAGTGAATTTATGTGATTGAGTAGTTTGTCACGTAGTCTTAAGTTATTAACTGGAGCCCCGAGACATGTACATAGAACTAGATACGAAGTACCTGACGGAAGATAACGATATAGAAGCAAGCGATGGAACCTTCCATGTCTTGGATTAAACTAGTTTTAACTAGTTTTTGCAGTCTAGGTACTCTCGGCCGCGCACAAAGTTAAACATTTTAGTATAAGATGATATCGCTTATAATGGAAATGTATAGCCTGAAGTGTAGCCGTGTGTACTTGATATAACATTAAATCAGATGGCAGTTTTCTGATGGTCGACGAATAAGAAAGTGATGGACAGTTCATCATTCATTAGACCATCGATTTATGTGATTGAATATTGATGGAACGTGTATTGAACTCGCGTGCGTGTAATTCATTTATATTAAACAGAATTATATAAGAATTTGATTCATCATTCATCAATCGTTACGTTATAGATAACTGATTGATGGGAGCTGGTAAATTGAGCTTAGAAACTTTCATTGAAATTCGTTTGATTGGATGACCAGTGTCGTATCTACTTTGTACGATTGCGATTAATCGTACAAACACTGCGATGATAAATGATACTACCGCTCTAAGCTAATGTCGGAATTCTAGAGTTAATCTATCGGGATTTTATCGCTTTTGTGTCATGTTTTCCCATAAGAAAATATGCCAAAACACGACAAAATCTTTCTCGCGCTCGTTGTGCCAGCCACTCTGGAGATGCATTATGATAGGTTTATTATTTCAGATAGTCAGGCGATATAAAACAGCCACTGTTGAACAAATTGTTTTTGTTTGTTTTATACGATGCATGTGGTAAAGGACCTTGCAGTGCATAATAATGCTAACAGCTCAAAAACATATGCGTTCTTCATTACGAACTACGATGTTGTTATATTCTATAAAAGAGGAAGACTAGTGATTCAAGAGGAGACCAGGAGTTCAGGACACACTAGTTCACACCACAGTCGAATCACAGCAAAGCATTTAGCGTAAATAAGGTTGATGGTACGTGGCAATACAGTCCATCGACATAAACAGTCCACAACAGTACATTAGGGAGTAGGAACGCGATTCCAATAGCTCTATCACTAATAGTTGAACTCTATACATTGTTTCGTTACATTTTGAGTAATCAAGAATTACAATTTAAAAACCATAAATCACCGTTTTTATCGATTCAATTATGACTACATATCGTAATATTTAGGTAACGCGTTCAATCGACATGTCCATTTGACACAAAGTTTCAATAATGTTGCAATATTCGGTAATTACTAACAAATGAGTTTATTAATGTATCCGTTTGTCTATTACGGACGTTTTCCGATAACCATTATTATAAACGGCAATAAAAAGCTGTGACTTCCGAATCACTTTATTCTTACCGTATGTTGTTTTTGAGAGGTTTATTGCATTGCACATGCAAGGAACGAATATTTAATTTGTTGTTATAAACAACATTATGTATATGGAGTTGTTTTCGTCAGTATCCTATCCACCATAAACAAGGTAGAGACAGATTTTTTATGGGTGTTGTTACAGATTCTTAAAAAAAAATACTGAGATCAAAATATCATGTTCTAAAATTAATTTCAGGATTGGCTGATTTGATCGCAATTCCTTTAGAAGGATATTATTTCTTACCTATTTATCTTTACAAATTGAATAGTCTTTATTGAATTTTCGTCTAGACTGCTTCGTCTGATGATTTGTCTATTAATCAACCTTGGAATTTGATATTCGCAGACAGCTCGACACAAAGTTCTCCTAAACAGACTGAATACCGATATTTGGACTAACTTAAAGGTAACAGCGTATTTTCATTGTTAACTAGAGACACGTAAAAAAAATCTACTGTAAAAAACTAAAGAAACAAAATAAGATGAACTCAAACTAATTTTCTTTACAAGAACATCACTCAATAAACTGAGATATTACTTACATTGGCTCTTTTAAGTGGTGTACAGTTTTAATAGTATATTCAAGTAAGTAAAAGGTACGGGTGGTCCAGCTAGATCACGGGTGACCAGACCACACAGCAATTGAGATTTATTTTACACCAAACACATTTCATGGGCGTTCGGAGACATTTGCATAACTTAATTACATTTAGAATTGATATTCTAGGCTTTTGCTAATGGATATAGCTATGGCTATAGCCTGCTTCACTCCAGTAATTTATTAGCCGGAATTTAATTTGTAATCAATAAAACAGACTAAGTAAAATAGAACATTAACTAAATACCCGCACCAGAGCTAATTGCAAAAGTGTATAACGCCATTTGTATTTTATGGTCCTTCGAGCCGGATCCAGTAGCGGTTGCTTTATATTCAATTGGAACCAAAAAGGTTCAAAGTAGTATTGAGACACAACTTAACAATAGAAAATATGACAAAATTGAATAATGATGTTTTAGTATACCTGGCAATTCTATATTAATCAATGAGCACCTAATATAACACGGCTGATACATAATATAATATATCTGCATCATTTTAACAACAAATACCTATGCCTGTGACCAAACCCTACCGAGATTAATTACCATACACGAGTACAACTAACTAAACATGCCAATGTACTTCAAGCACAAGTCTAAACTATATCTTAAATACCTTATTGCCGCCACTCTAAACGACATTCTTACGATTCTACTACGTCATTGTCAAGCAATGAAATGTAAATACCTTACTACGGTAGTTATTAGACGCTGGACACTAACATTTAATTGGTTTATTGCCCTATCTCGATAAGACGGAGCTTAGACTTAGTTAAGATACTTAGACACAATTGACAGAAATAGTGCTGTATTGTGTAACGTATCCGAACCCCGATCGGATAAATTTCAATCAGTATCGGATATCTTTGGAATGCCGCGTTCGAAAATTGAATTTGTATTTTGAATAGTTTCTTATGTCTAGATGGCAAAAGCGATCGCTCGTTGGGAAATACTGGAGATTAGTTTGGCGCCTGTCAACCAGTTAATTGGAATGCAAAGTAGCTGAATTAGAAGGGTTTTAAGCCCTTAGCGACACGGTGGAATAAGAAACTTCTAAATTTTCCGTCAACATATTTCGACAGTTAAATTTTTAGATTGTATAAAAATCAGTCATAAAAATGATTAAGCTATATTCAGCAAAGTTTCAAAAATAAGTAATATTGTACGAAAACCTGACACTCCATCCTATATAATATAATTATACGCAATATTATAGTTCTGTACATTTCTGGTTATTATATTAAGTCACCTTAATACGTTAATTCTCAGTTTGTTACGTATTAATGTTCCAGTAATCATTTAAACAAACATGAACATGACAGTAAGTGATAACGAACGAGCTATCTGTGGTTGCACGTTTTTCATGTTAATACATAAAATAAAAGGCTTATTTACATTTAAAGTCTATATTTTCTTAAAGATATACGTAAAATTATTTCAAACCAAATATTAACCAAAGTCATGTAAATTCAAATACATCTTTCAAAACTTTATTTAGGTATCCGTGTTTAAGTCTGCGAAGTTATTTTATTTCGTTATTCATCTGGATGGAAAAGGTCTGCTATCACACAAACTCTTCAATGCTTAATCATCCACGTTTCTACACCCAACCCACCACATCAATATTCAAAGCATCATGCAATTGGACGTACTTATGCAAACCAGAATCAACCCACACGATGACAGTTTTGAGAAAATAAAGGTTTTCATAAAACAATGCAATGAAACCTAACTAACTGTAATTATAAGGGGGTTATTTTACAATATTGTAAAAATTAATGTGTACTATGCATTAAGATATAAAGTATAGTCATCTTGAAGGTAAAAGTAGTTTTTATTTTAAAAAAACTCTCTGGTTCCTTGTTGCAATTTAGCTTTATACAAACTATAGCTATATTGCAACAAGGAACCAGAGAGTTTTTTTTAAATAAAAACTACTTTTACCTTTCTTTGTTAAATAAATAATATTGTTAATATATTTATTAGGGTAAAAAAAACATGACTCAACAGAAAATGCACTTTTTAGGGTTCCGTAGTACCTACAAGGAACCCTTATAGTTTCGCCATGTCTGTCTGTCTGTCCACGGCATAGCGACGAAACCGTTGGTGCTAGAAAACTGAAATTTTGCATAAACATGTATGTTAACTAAACAAAGAAAGTCGTAGAGTAAAATTTGGAAAAATATTTTTTTTTCAGGTAGCTCCCCTACATGTAAAGTAGGGAAGTTTTTTTTTTTTGTCGCCTACCCCATAGTGTGGGGTATTGTTAGATAGGACTTTTAAAAACGTTTAGGGGTTGCTAAGACAGTTTTTTGATTTAGGGATCCGTTTGCGAGATAATTAACTTTAAAGAGCAAATTTTTGTTCCAGTAGGGCGTCCCCCCCCTTCTAAAAGCTAAACTACTGGATCCTAAAATCTGAAAAAAATTGTGTCGGTAGTACATGTAATGAACTTTAAAGGAAAACTATAGCGGATAAGTTCACTTCATTAGTTCAAGAGGAATAGGGGTCCGAAATGTCAGATGCAGTTACTCAGAATATTTCGTTCAAAATTCTTGAAACATAAATAAACATACATAATACATATATAAAATCACGCCTTTATCCCACGGGGGGAGGCAGAGACGATGGAACGCCATGTGCTTCGCTCCTTACATACTTCTTTCGCTTCTTTAACATTCATACATCTCGTCATACGTGCTAGCTGGTTTCGTGTACTACAAACATTTCCTATCTGAAGGACGCTATTTATCTGGTTACTTTAACTTAATTAGTTCTAGAGTAATTGGGGTCCAAAGTGTAAAATGCAGTTACTTAGAATAATTCGTGCAAATTACAAAAACCTTTGAAAGTAATGACTTGTATGAAGATGTTACTTGTTTAATACAGATAGTAAATCCCTTTTAAGTCGAAATATGTTGTTACGACTAGCTACGGAAGCCTACTGCGCGTGGCCCGACACGCACTTGGCCGGTTTTTTTTAATATTTTTATTATTATATAAACCAATCAAATACAGTAATTACTGAGAAGTCTCGAAAAGCAGTGCTTTAACCGCAAAAAGTTGTGAGACAGTTATTTATGTTTTTGTGAGCAGATTACTATCTGCTCACAAAAACATTAATAACTACTTACGTATCGGTAATCTGAGCTATGTATGTAGGTATGTAAGTATTAAGGTGTATGATTTCCAAATAATTACGCTGCATTGTGAGACTAGCTCTTAACATAAAAAGTAAAAAATGAAGAAGTAGATAATGCATAGAATAGAACTTATAGAACTTCTAACTATGCGTTATCTACTTCCTCTATCTCAAAATCAAGAATGCCTGAAAATCCTTCCAAGTCATCATCGATAGTACTATCTCCAACAAGCTTAACATAATAATTATGAGAATCCTGAGGAATAAGGTGAAGAATGCTCTTTATATCTTTTACTTTTTCCTCAGGCACAGGCTTTCCGTTAGGCCAAAGAGGTTCCATTATTTCCATTGAAATCTGGAAATTTGGCCTACCGCGAACATTTTTTTTAATCTTCTTATACTCTTCATTCAAGTCATTTCTCATATAAATTATGTACATTTCCTCCTTTCTAATCATAATTTCTTTTGTGCTGAGCCAAGATACTTTTTCACCGTCTACAGTCTTCTTCCTGTTAGTAATATTCTTTTCTAATTTCGTTGTAGATAAGAAATCCTCCATTTTCATTTTATTGACAACCATTTTATTTCTTTTGCAACCTTTCATTATTGCCATATAATCTTCAGGAGTGTAAATTCTTTGCTGTCGCTTCAAAGCACATTCGATTTTACTGAAATCAGTGTCGTTGGGTAGAAAACTGTGCCCTGATTCCAAATTCCGATGACATTTTTTGTATTTTCAAACAATTTAAATTCAAATATAAAATAAAAAATATATTTTAGTTGACAATTTTGTTTACCCAAACAAGACTCTAAGCACATGATCCCTGATTAATAATAAATATAATGATTTTAACCCAGAACCATGTGATATGAATCTTTGTTAGCATGTAGAATAACAATAACTTAAAATTTGCAAACCGGAACCAAACTACATGGTTCTTTGTAAAAGATAAAATTGTGTGGTTTATGGGTAATCATGTGCTACGGTTCCTTTTCGAATTATTAATTACCAGGATTTTGAAGTTTGAAATATGTACCATATATCATGGATCTATATAGTTTATTTAGAAACTACTGTTTGAAGAGTTGGTAACTTTGTGAATTAAATGATTTGTTTAGAAATTTTTGTCAAACTACTTTGAACTTTACATATATTGTACAGAGCGCATTTTAAAAGTAAACTGTATACTCAGTTCAATTTTGACCAGTCTGTGGGTTGGTTCCCGTTTGCATAAGTACGTCCAATTGACATGTGTCTCAGTTCGTACAGGTCGAATATCCGCAAATTAATCGGCGTCATGTTCATCCCATCACTCAAAATTACGCAACGTATTCCCACGAGTAACATTTGCGTCATTCGATATCATTATAGGTATATGTTACATTGTTTGCTGCCAGACACACGTGGTCGTTCGACGCCCTTTCATACATATGCATACATACAATACATGTATCTTATACGATACTAGCACCTCCACTTGCACTTTTCATGTGTTACACGTTACTGTGTCGCTGCTGTAGATGTTAGCGTGAAGTGAAATACTATGTAACTTTCCTCGAGAATTGGACTATCAAACGCAAAAAGAACTATACAAATCCGACTTGTAATTCCAGAGATTAGCTGGTTCAAACAAACAGATTCTTTAGTTTTACTATATTTGTATAGTTGTACACATGTATCATGACGTTTTCATTGGCAATCGTCACGGGTCACTCACGTTGCTCTTGAGAGATGTATGTTCTAATCGACACGCTTGATAGCTTGCAGACAGGTGCTGATGATTATGTTAAAAAACAAAACTGGGCAGGTGTTCGAGTGGCTAAAGTTTTATGATTTATCCCAGCACCACCTTACTTTTCAATTGAAGTAGTTGGAAGTAAGATGCGGTGTTAGATAAGGTCCTAGAGACAGAAGTCTTGACATAAATGACGAAGCATCTACAGCATAGAAAAGTGATAAACATAATTATGGACTTGCTAACTAAGAAACTACTTAAGAGCTTAATCTCATCTCATTTCTGTTGAAGAACAGTCGTGGTTCTTACACGGAATAAATAAATGCAAAGCCTACTAAAAGTACTTAATCGTACCTATTCGTAGATTCATAGTTTGCATTTAACATCAAATTTAACTAGCTGGCGTATCTTCGGACATCTAAGACGTCTCCATAATGTGTATATTTACCTACATTTTGACGCAAATCTAGATAGCATCTAGCGATATTACACATGTTCTATAAATTGTTGATACAATATGTACGGATATTACTACTAAGGTTATGACCGCGTCCAGTGCAAATGCTCTGATTGCTCTGAACTGTCAAGCGATTAGCACGTTTGCGGTAATTCCTGTAACAGTTGGATGACCTAGTTATCTACAGTTAGTAATACCTAAGTGATGACTTGAATTTATTTAGTTGAGCTAAAAAAAAACCCATATGATATGGATATCATATAGGTCAGGTGCCTCCTTGGACTGTCCATAAGAGAGTCAACTTGACACTCCCGATGCACGCCTAATCTCTCATGTCAATACTGTCGGTTCTGAGAGTAAGGTTTTAGACTCCTCCTGTTTTTGCGTTTAACGTGGTCTTATCTATCTCCATGCCTGCGTAGATGGCTATTATATGTAGCCCATAGCCCCCCTCGCCGCCAGATTCAAACACGAGGACATTATGACACTACACACTTCTACTAGATGGATGAAACAGTGGAAAATTCTTCATACATGTTATCTGAATCTCTGATTTGATTGAAATTTGACCAGACACAAGTACGATTTCTAAAGCTTACTTATTCATTGATGACTTAATGGGGTCTAATTTGAAAGTATGTCTTCACCAATGGCAAAGTAAAAAGCTATCGTATCTCCTTTCTACCTCACGAAGGCTAGAGATAGTGTTTAGATTATGTAAGCAATTGAAACGCCGCAATTACACGGCTTAGTGCTCTCTTCGCAGCCTGATAGCAGTTGAGAGGGCTCTTTGATGCTACGCGGTGGAAGTAGGACGGTGGAAAATGTACGTGCATTTTGTAAAAATGAGGTTTTACGCAGAATACGAGAACGGGAATATAAATACGGGCAACATTTTTTTGTCCCACTTTTTTGCTTATTCCTGTAGAGCCTCATTATTACCTCTTGAGGTTTAAGGATTGTTCAAAAATTCGCATATTGGGCTCTTGTTTTATGAGACAGACTTATGGTAAAGAAACACAAGTAAGCACCATAAACGTGTTATGTTTCGTTATATTTAGGCAGAAAAGCCATCGTTAAGTTGCATTTCTCTCAATATCGATCGAACTCACAGGCAGTTATCAGTTGAGAGCTTACTTATAAAAAAGATAAAATTTCAATACTAATTTAGAAATAAGTTCTGACCAAAATGTCAAAAAGTCGACCGATATGAAACTGGGAATTCCCCGGGGTGTAGGAGGTGTAGCCGATAAATGCACCTACGTGACCTACGTAATAGCACTTATTGTATTCGCGTTGTTAATTCGGTGATGCATGCATTATCGATTGAGTCATATAGTGATAAACTGTGTAACCGACAATCATAAAAGAAATGGCTCGCCTACGTTAAAACTAGAGTTATATGCTTTTATGCAGTCATGTTTTTAATGACCACTATTTTTATCTACCTGCGTTTTGAGATGGTTATAGTTTATATCAATTTTAATAAAACAGAATGTACCTTTAACTATTAATAATTAATATCACACAATTTTACCCAACGTGATCTAGTCTAGATATTGGCTAACTCATACAAACTACAGACCCCTGAAGAACTAAATAGTTATGTGAAATCTGCTCAGGACACAGCCTTTGTCACCAATGGACTTGCCAAGACCAGTCTTGGTGATGACAATGTATATATATAATAATATATAAAGATATTAAATATATATATATATAATACAACATACACACAACGCCGTCTAGTCCCAAACTAAACAGAGCTTGTACTATAGATACTAGAATAACTGATATTAATATGTATATACTTTTCTTTTGTTAATACATACTTATTATACATAGAAACACCCAGACAAAGGCAAGCCTCCATGGTAATGCACTCAAAGATTTGTCTCGAGCGGGAATCTATCCCGCGAACTCTGCGTAGCGGGCAGTTGCACTACCGACTCCGCTATCCGGTCGTCAAATCGAATTATCCGACAGTGGTAGAAGATGGCGATTGCCATTGATAGAGATGTCGTCTTCATTTTGCAAAGATTTCGTTGTCTCACCTCGAGCAATATGCAAAATGTCAGCTACTATTGTTTGTAACTAGCAGTCTGCCTGTCTATTGCAATCTTTCCGTAAACAGAGTGACCACGTCTGTGTATTCCTATGTCGTCAGTTTGCATACATTATTTACTCAACAACGCTATCTTTAAGTCCGCCGTCTCCAGCCTTCTCCACAGTAACAGTTTGCAACTGTTTTGACCACAGCAATTTGCATTTGTCAGAAATATTTTATTCTGTCCGACGACGCATATTTTGTCACAGAACAGCTTTAACAGATAATAATTGTTATTTGGATATCTTCTTAGATCTTCTTGCCTGTTTTTTTTGGCAAGCTGAAATTTTCATTATCTTCAATAGAGTGCGCACGTGGGTCTTGACAAAAGTATGTTATCTATCACTTTTACCTGTTTGTTTTTGAAATAATCGAACGATAATCCAATATTTATTTATAAAATATAGTATTATAATAACTAACATTAGTGGGTACAAATATTCGCAATAAACTGAAAGTACGTTTAACTAAGTATTACTTATATAATATGGGTTCACCGCGAACGCATTCTTAGAAGTATATTTCACGTTACAATTTAGGTTAACAAGTTGCTCATAAGGTTTGTGACTATAGTGACTATTATGTAGTACCTGTTAATTAATACATGTCCCACTGCTGGGCACGGACCTCTTCTCATGATGATGGCGAAGGAATAGGCCCTAGTAGCTAGTCTTTTGATCTAAATGCATAATGATCAAGATTATATCTATCTATAGCGGCAGTTTAGCAGCTGTTCGTATACAATAGCTCTGAATTTGGCTTTCAATGGTGCAGTGTCGAAAAAAAACAGGCGTTAGGCAATTTGGCACACAGCTGCTTCATTGTTGACCTGTATCGAGATCAACACGATCGCGCGGGCGAAAGCTATAACGTTTTTAACCGACTTAAAAAAAAAAAGAGGTTCTGTATTCGATCCGTATGTATGTATGTATGTCACCTTTTTATGTTCGCGATTTTCTCGGAAACTACTGATCCGATTTGAATGCAGTTTTCGGTATTTTAATCCTTGTGTTTCAAGGAAGGTTTTAGTATATAATTTATCAGAATCTGATGAAGATCTTTGGAGACAGGCAACGGAACTCTTCAAAAACGAATAGCTAATGAACCACGTTTTGTGCAATCGTGTATCTAATGTATTGTTTTCACCACAACATAACATAACATCATGCCTGTGTATGCTTTGAAGGGTAAGCAGAGACAGCCTACTTACCTACCCTTAAAGTACCGAAAGCTCTGCTTAGGTTTGGACGGGGCTTACGTTTCAGCACATTTGTTATTATCGTAGTGATAACTTATGATCATGAAGATCTCAGAAAGAATTTTTTGATTATTTTGATTGTTTCTATTGTGTTTCATGCGTAATGATGCCTTAGTATTTCTTCCTAACCCCATCGTTAAATCTAAAAAACTAAGACACTAAAAAGCTTGAAATAAAAGAATAAAATAAAAAAAACTAATTAAAAAAAAGAATATTCTTAACTCGAGCGTATTCTAAATATTATAATTATGTACTAATTTTTTTCAAAGAAAAAGGAACCGCCTTCAAAAACTCAAAAGTAAAAAATAAAATATTCGCTGAACTTTGCTTACCATTAATTTGTTTAAAACAATAAACCCAAATAATTATGTAATACTAATTAATTATATTTTTTTGAAGTCGGCGCCAAATTACAAAATCAAATACCAATTCAATTGGTATTTGATTTTGAGATTTTTTCAACAATTATTTCGGTAAATACGGTTTTAATTGGTATTTGATTTTGTGATTTTTTCAACAATTAATTCGGTAAATATGGTTTTAATTGGTATTTGATTTTGTAATTTGGCGCCGACTTCAAAAAAATATAATTAATTAGTATTACATAATTATTTGGGTTTATTGTTTTAAACAAATTAATGGTAAGCAAAGTTCAGCGAATATTTTATTTTTTACTTTTGAGTTTTTGAAGGCGGTTCCTTTTTCTTTGAAAAAAATTAGTACATAATTATAATATTTAGAATACGCTCGAGTTAAGAATATTCTTTTTTTTAATTAGTTTTTTTTATTTTATTCTTTTTTCATATAGATTCGATATCTAAACTATTATTTATATTAGAGTATGGTTTTACTATAAATGGCAATCCTAAATGGTACTATGTTTTTGTTTTTACTCTTTTTTAGTAAACATGAAACAAGTAATGGAACAAAAGTAGTATGATATGTAGAACATTTATATAGTGTATGTATATAGTAGATCATTTTAAACTAAACGAATAGATGTTTGCCGCGCATTGCGTCGGGCGCCACATAAAACAAATGAATGCTATTTGTGACACTACATGAGTGTGTTGTCTACCCTGACCAAGATATTCCTGTTAACCTCATCACTGGGATGTTGTCATAATAGTAAAGCCATAAAAATCCTACTAAACACTCTTGTCCCCAGTCTAATGGTTTAACATAAATATATCTTCGAAGTAGTGTTGACAATATATTACGACTGTAAGTAAAAGTTTACGAAACAGCAACAATGTCCTTATGTTTTTGTATATTTAAGCAAAATTAAATACACACAGATAAACTAATTGATACTAGCGACCGTCGTTTGAGAAAATATTGTATAACGTGTAGTGTAACATTTTATAAATCCATTCACAATCACAACAAACCTACATTCAAAATATCATGACATTTGTTGAGGTGTGCTTTGTTTCTTTTGAAATCAAAAGTGTTTATGATTTGACAGCCGCTAAAGCTAACTGAGGAGATTTGTTATGTACAGTTATGCGTAGGATAACGGGGCATGAAGTTGGCATATTTTTTGTTTGCGGCAAAAAATTTTATACATTTTGTCACGTTTCCATTCCGATCCAATATTCTAGGTTTAACATATTCAGAAAATTTAAACCTGCCTGCCAAATACTAAGATTTGGCTAACACCTTTACAGGCGTTGTGACATACAAATGTAATGTACTTAATCTGTGTTTTGCAAACACTCGCTAATTTATCGTTTTGTGCAGTCATTACCACTGAGGATAAAGGACCGGATGGGCATTAACGACAATAAACTGAACTCAAACTTTAAAATAACAAGGTGAACAAGTGCGTGAACCAACATAGAAGTGTATTTTATCAGTGAAAATCGTACGACAGTAAAGCTTTCATCAGTGTCAATCGTACGATCGATACGGCGTCAATAACAACCGACAGTCGACAATCGTAAGGCGTGCGACCGGCGCTTTTCGTCGTTCGGTCGCGTGTGTGGTGTCGTGATAGGTGTATCGGCGCGTCGCCAATGCCCCGGCGGCGGGTACAGGATGTCGCCGCCGAGGGCGCTGCTGGCGGCCCTCCTGATATGCCAACTGCTCTCCTACGGTGGCCACCAAGGACTCACCAAGATATTCTACACGTAAGCATGCCATGATCCCATATGCTTGAACTTTAAGCGTTTATTTAACGTGATATTGGTGAAGACCCACGACGATCACTTTTTTAAGAAGCTATTCTAGTTTCTGTGAAGATGCTCTACAAATACGCACCATGGTAATGGTTAACTTAACCTGCTCTCCTGTGTTTATAGTTTATGGTAAGATTACTTACACAGGTGGCTTTCTTCGGCTGCAGTCATCTTCAAAGATTTAAAATTACACTAAGACACCTCGAATTTTTAGTCTTCAGTACTCTTCGGAGACCGTTCTAACGTCACGTCAAGTTTTGCGATTAACGAATCTACTATGGTAATACCGCTATTTCCGTTAAAATTATCTTGTATCGATACGATAACATAATATATCGTAAAGCGAAACTTGTTTCCTAGGCGCGATGGCGGTTTCAACTCAACCCTATCAACTTTTGAGTCACACCTTTGAAAAGTGCTTACTCATGTTTAGAGAAGAGCCTCCTGCGATTAAAAATCACCAAACAATGAACGATATCAATTAATTCTGACCTGATTTAAGTTAGCCGATGTTGAGTTATTTTAGAGCGTGGGAGGGCTTAAACCCGATATCACCAATACCGATTAATGCCTACCCCACGTTTAACAGATATTGTATCGATAAGATAAACCTTATCATACCTAAATAAATGCACTTCGATCGGTCCACGTTAGTGGGTTGCACTATCGGAAACACGTGTATTCAATATACATCATACACGTTCTACTATTGTTCTCTTCTAATCTTATCTTGTATTAATCGTTGTAAGTAATACAAATGACATTTCTATCTTAAGATATTGAATCTTCTGTATATCTGAGAGCACATTAAGTAAGCCTTATTGTATGAAGATAACTGTATTATTTATGAAATATAGTCAACCGGGAAAGAGGCTTGGGTAATGAGAATGAATGATGGTCTTTGGAACCGTTTTAATAAGTTTCGCCGGTATAAATACTGGTTTGATGGATGGATGGGCTAGTCGTAGCAGTTATTAGTCCGTCGCGGTCAATATAAGCTGTCCCCGTTGTTCAAGATTCAAGGCAAGATTGAATGCCGGCATTGCAAGTTTTGTAAATAACAACCATACTTGATTATAAGTAATGCTTACCGCTGTTGGCCGTTGGATGTGTGACCGAGGTGACCATCATAATATGAGTTCTTTTTCTCCGTGCTTCGAAAAGCATCTTAAGTCGTCGGTCCCGTTGTCATTTGAAAACCTATGACAGTCGTTACGGGTCAGACGCCAGAAAGTCTGAAAACAAGTCTTAACATAACAACAGGGGTATCATTTCTCAAAACTGATTTGTCTAGGTCTGATGGCGCTCGCTTTATGTAAAACCCTGATACTCAACCGCATCCCTTAAACTGGAAACCATGGTATTTAGAGTAAACTTTTTAGAATTCTTATTAACCAATATAGATCTGATGGATGAACTGCTGAGCGAGTTGTCAGAGTCGTCGGCAGTTATTAATATGTCGTAGTCGTTAGAATATCTGTCCCTGTTGTTCAAGGCCTGAGGCACAATTAAATACCCGCATTGCAGGCTTTGCAGAATATGCCAGATGACATCAATATTTTGATGCCTCGCTGTTATGCTGGGAACGCAAAATGCAGATTTATTCCAAAAACTTGGCAAAAGGTTTTAATCAAATCCATTCGTACTTATTTAAAAAATAAACTTACATAATAATTGCTTATCTAAACCATGAAATTTCAAATCGTGATTGAATTTTATTGTTCAAACATGATTTTGAATTATTTTGT
Organism: Hypena proboscidalis; assembly: GCA_905147285.1. Lineage (NCBI taxonomy): Eukaryota > Metazoa > Arthropoda > Insecta > Lepidoptera > Erebidae > Hypena > Hypena proboscidalis. Next base: position 21,720,863 of record LR990130.1, read on the forward strand.
AATAAAGATGTTCAGATTACCTTTCGAAAAGTTAATTGCTTATCTCATTTCTTGTGCGAGCACTTTTAAGACACTCTCTGGCATGCAGGTTTCCACACGATGTTTTCCTTCACCTATAGCGGGCGATAATTTACATAATAAATACACACATAACTTCGAAAGACGAAGACAATTTATTAACAATTACAAGAATGATTTAACAATTTATTGACAGAGGTGTGTGCCTTAGGTTAGAACCCGTTACCCGTTGGTGCTACAGTCTCCCACTCGGTAATCGCTGCTTTACTGGTAACTTAAATGCATTCATACACCAACAAATTAAGCTTCTCTGAGGTGTTAGTAGGTCTAGGTCTCATCCAAACACTGTTAACCTAAAAACGAAACATGAAAGGTGCCCGTCAATTGAAGAAATTGCACCCTAACGATCGTTTTGACACAACAAATAACTGAAACGGTAATTCAGTCCCATTTAGTTGTCCATCCAAGGTTCAGGCCTTCATTCCAAGGCTGCTATGGTATTCAGTGATGAAATAAACGCTGAAACTAATGGAACTGTAATTTTCATTTACATCATAAGCCTAGCGGTATTATTTGTGTATCCCTCAGCGCGAGGTCTCGGGTTCGATTCCCGGGTCGGCCAAGGGTTATTTAGGATTTTGCCGTCAGGAAATTCACAATAGCAGCACGAAGTTGGAATTGTGGTCGCTGGGTGGCCGATAGAAGCAGAAATGTGGGTGTTCTGGGTAATATGGGCGGGGTGTTATGTTATTTTCATGATAATAGTGAAATATTTTTTACATACGAGTAGTTTTTGTCTATTTATATTAGTGTTAAACTGCTGGTCCTTCGGAGCCGCATCTTTTGCCTAATATATGCAAATAATTTCATTTAAAATGTCAGCCAGTGCCACTAGTCCCTGATAGCCCACGCGAAACTCATTTGACGTCCGATTAATGTCAAATTTATATAAAGTTAACTATCTGAAACTTTATGACGATATTTTTATTTAAACTTGATTAACAGCGTATTTTGATATTAATCAGCAAAAGAAACGACAAAAATGTAACCAATTAAGATTGCATCCCTATATATTTTTTTTAAAGTACTTAATGTTTTATATCTGAATGCAAGTTAATAATAGCCTGAAAGTAAAACGTCGCATATTTAATCTGCATTATTACGTAGGTCCGTATTTTCAGTTGTAATAATGAATCATTATCAGAATTGATTACGTTGACCATTGTAAACAAGTCAGGGTAAAAACTGATCGGGAATGTCCTAGAACTAATTAACTTACATCATTATGCAGTAATGAGTTTTGTATAAAAATACAAATACATAGTGATTATGTATCTTAGTAGCAAGTTTATTAAAATTATACATATCAATGTAGTTGTACGACTTGTACGAGAAGGCTAGGGTATCAAGAACTGCGTCGTATTCAACTTCTTATGCAGTTTGATTTAAGTAGAGATTATTTTTTATGTGTTTTATCTTTTAACTTCACTTTGTACTTCATACTAATATTATAAATGCGAAGATTCGTGAAATAGCTTCTGTTACTCGAGCGTAGAAACTACGGCCTAGATTTTAATAATAAAATTTTGCTTTCATGTTATTCCTGGATTAACAATAAAAGGTCCCCTGTATTCAAGCAATTGTCGGTAAGAGGTCGTAGATCGTCATATAATGGCCATAAGCATATGACATTTTTTTATATGGTAGAATATAGCAGCGAACTATATGCAGAGGTTATAAGTGGAAATCTTACAATAGTGCACATAGCAGATTTTGGTTTGACAACGACGATATAGGCAAATTGTATCGATATATAACTCAGGCTTAAGCTTCCGAAATATACTCAAACCTCGGGTCGGACCTCAAACGAACGAGAATAATTATATGTGATGAATGTATGAACATACTGATACATTCATTTAAGTCGTAATCAGATATAAATAAGTACCTATTAATCCTAGTTAATTCCTTTTAGAAATAAAATAAATGAGGACATTAGTGGGCACTGAATGAAATCGCTTCCGTAGCTTAAATTACTTCCATGAAACACTTTATGCATGTAACACGTTTTCGCTGCATGTATTGTCTATTACTGAAGATTTACTCGAAGCATTTACATAAACGCAGGTAAATTTATGTACACACGACTGCACGTCAAGTTATACATTTTCAAGATGATCTAACATTGTATAGGCATCCCGTTCAATTCCAGACCAGCTTATACTGGCAGTGTATAGCTGTGTTTCCTATGTAAATAACAATATGTACCGTAGTTGAGTTCAATACGCCATTTGTAGATATTTGTGTAATAACAACTTCACAAGGTTTCGCGATCGCACCAACTATTTGTTTGTAATGAAACAAGTTTTCAGCACGGATATTGTACAATTGAATTGAACCTCCTGAAGTTTGCTTATAGTAATTTGGCTAACAAAATGATTTTGCGATAAATAAGAGCAAATGGAAACAATGTATAAAGTTTTACTACTTGAGTTTCAAATGAGTATTCTAGGGAAGTTTTAACGTACGTTAAATGATGCGATAAAGCTATGTGATAATTTTCCAAAATGACTTGGTAATCTTGACAATTTATCACTGTACTGCTAATACAAATCAGTCCTTAGATCAAAGTTGGGATGCAGTCAGTTAACCTAACTAACTATTCCACATGATACGAGATCAATAAACGTGTAAAATCAATTCAATTCTTAGCACTAACTAAATAAATTGTGTAACAATCACTATACAAGTACCACGCAAGCTTGTAGTTACGCTGATTGTCTCAATTGTCTACATTGAGAGTTATGAACATAAATAATAACAAATAATGGTCATTGTGCTATGGATCCTGTGGCTGTGTGGTATTGAGGGCGAAGTTGTAACTTTTAGGATGCAGAATGAAGTTTTAATGTATGGTAATCGAACATACTAAAGAACTTTATTGTACGTCTGTAGTCTTAAAAGATTAGTTTTTTATTAGTATTTTGATCATTATCTAGGATGTGATCTTGGCGATAAATTCGCAGCTCAGAAATTTATAAAAAACGCGTTCCTCTTTATTTTAAACCAAAAACACTGTTTTACTGGTGGTAGAGCTCTTGTGAATGAGCTCGAGGGCGGCAGCACCACCGTCTCACCTTTAACCTGCCGCCAAATAGTAGTGCTTCCATTACTGTGTTCCGGTATGGTGGAGAGATCAGGGCCCTGAAATTACTGGCACATGAGGCATAACACCGTAGTCCTCAGCTGCAGCGACGCATCTATAATCTGCTTTTGTGGATTGTTGATGTCCATGGGCTGTACTCCACTTACCATCAGGTGGACTACACGTTCGTTCGCTGTGGGCGTAGTATGAAAAAAAAAACACATAATAAATGTGACTGAATACAGTTATTAACAGTTCTAGTTTGATAAACATAATTAAACATTTTTTGTTACGTCTACAATAGATTCTGAGAAACTACTATATTATTAGCTGTCCATCCTGGGAAAGAGAGAGTGCCTGAATTTAAACTTACGATGTAAATGTAGTAACGCCATTGATTTTTATTCCTTTCTACAAAATAAACTTTGAGTATTTTGTTCATAATATAGATTTTAATTCAGTAGGCAACACGCATATTTTTTACATGAATATTCATGGTGTGCGTATAAAATATTTTCTAATGTATTTGGATTCCAAAGATATTTTTTTTTACGTTTTAATATGTTATGTTAATCTAAGCTTTTTCTGATAATTCGTTAAATTCATATTTCAATTTACTCTAATTAGTTTTTCTTCTATTTCAGGTTACCTGACACCGGACAGCCTCCAGTACTTATATCGTTAGCAGACAACGCCAAATTGGAATTGAGGCATCCGGACGAACTGCTGTTCGCCAACGACTCGGAGGAACATAATGACACCAAGGTATTCTCCATCATTGACGGAGAGTCCGTCGACGATGCCGCAGACAAACCAACTGAAGACGTGGAGAAAGAGAAAAAAAGCACAGAGCCGCTGCTCATCGTCAAAGCTAAACCAATCCATGAAACCAGACAGGTGGAAGAAGCATTTCAGGCGCCCGCGGTCGAAACTGAACCCATCATAGAATCTCAACCTGATGAACCGAAAGAACAAGAAATAGAAAACATTCCAATCAAACCGGAGACACCTCAGGAGGACATCCCCTCCTTCTCCGAGTGGGCGCAGAAACAGTTGGCCGAAGCCGAGAAAAAAGACACAGTACTGAACCACTCGAGTCAACCTAGTCATAGTAATACGAATTTTAGTAGTAAAAGCACAAAATTACGGTCGAAGAACTACGCTTCGCTCGTGTGCGGAGCTAAGGTGGTCGCCGTCAACCCCGAGGCGGGCTCTGCCAGCTCCATCCTGTCTCCCAACAGAGACGAGTACATGCTCAACACGTGCAACAGCCGCATATGGTTCGTCGTGGAGCTCTGCGAGGCTGTTCAAGCGCAGAAGATAGAGATAGCTAACTTTGAGCTGTTCTCTTCAACACCCAAGGATATCGCAGTCTACTTCAGCGATCGGTTTCCGACGCGAGATTGGGCAAGCGTGGGCCAGTTTACTGCGCAAGATATGAGGGATGTGCAGAGCTTCGACCTGTATCCGCATTTATTTGGAAAATTTATCAAAGTTGAGATGTTGTCTCATCACGGGTCGGAGCACTACTGCCCAATATCTCTTTTCAAAGTCTACGGAACATCAGAGTTTGAAGTTCTAGAGAAAGAGAATTCGCAGCACCCAGCTCACATCGACGAAGACGAAGATGACGACGAAATTATAGACGTGCCAGACATTCCCGCCGCTGAGACGGAACCGTCGAAGAACCTGTTCGGTTCTGCGAGAGACGCAGTGATGTCCATCATGAAGAAGGCGGCACAGGTTCTGGTGAAAACTGAAGTTCCTAAGAACGTATCATCGGCGCATAACGATACGTCGATAGACAATACGTACAAACGGTGTTGTTCGCCCAGCCATATAATCGTGTGTGATAATTGCAGTGAGACGCTTTACAATGAAGTGTATGAACTGATTAGCTGTAGCTCGGACAAGTTAGTGAGTTTAGTGCGCCAAGTGTTTTTACGCGACACGTTGAAGTGCACCGGCATCTGCCAGCCGTACGGATTAGATTTTAAAAGTACAAAGACAATAGAGTTTAGTGATGAGCGCGTCGCTTATATTAATGCTTTGTTTTCTCAGAAATATTTAGCTGCCCTTTGTAATATTTTAGCTATTAAAGAAAAGAAAGTTGTTTTAAATACTAGTTTCGAAACTGAACTAAATGTTACCATGAATGTGACTGTAGACGAGTTGCCACAAACTGTGAATAGTGAAACGAACTCAGAACAAGAGATAAAATTAGTGCCAGATAAAAATACAGCTTCCGAGGATAATCAAATTAATGAGACAACATTACCTGAAGAGAGGTCGACAGAAGAAGCGGTAACTGAAGGAACTTCTGTTTCAATAGATTTATCTAAAGATAAAGAGCAAAGCGATTTATCGGATGAAAAGATCGAGGAGGCTCTTCCTATTGAAGAGAAACCAGTACAAGAACCACAGGAGGTTCAACCAGAAGTTGATAGAGCTACTGAAATAGTTGCTGATGCCGAAATCAAAGACGGCAGTCATAAAACTGAAATTAAAAATGGTAAGGTGGAAACTTCCACGGAGAAATCAAAAGAGGCAATCGGTTTAGAGGAGATAAGCGACCAAATAACGATAGACCCTGACAATTTCATATCAGATTTCGATCAGATGGCTGTGGACCCTATCCCAGCAGGTGTTCACACAACACAGAATCAAAATCAGGGGCAGACGACGATACAGAAGGAATCAGTATTTTTGAGGTTATCTAACAGAGTTAAGGTGAGTTGATATCTGATTTTTTTATCCTTATTATTTAAGTTTCATTTAGATTGCTGCTCACTTTTCCAATCTTGCAAACCAATTGATTGTAAATAAACAGTTGAATAAGAAAAACAGCAACTTGCAAACAAAAGTTAAGTAGGTAATTTTGCCTGATGTAGCAAAACATCAGGCAATTACCTACTAACCTTTTCATTGTAATATACCAAAAATCGGGATACAGTACAGACACAATAATAATCTCAGTAATTCAATGTTTGCATTTCACAAAATTCAATTCTGTTGGAAAAATCACGAATTATTAAGTAGTTGCGTATCAGGTTAGAAACCAGTGTTAATACAGCAGTGATCAGAGCTTGTGTTCATGAGTTCATGATTCATGTATAGTGTAAATTGTGTAAATAACATAATTACTGACGTTTTAAGCGTATATCCTAATTTCTGCTATTATTGAAAAAATCGCAGCCTAACATTTCCAATATAACTGTTTCAGACGTTGGAGCGCAACATGTCTCTTTCGGGCCAGTACTTAGAAGAGTTGAGCAGACGATACAAAAAGCAGGTGGAAGAGATGCAGAAGACCTTTGAGAAGACCGTGCTCCAGATGACAGATGAACGACGGAAGAGCAACGAGAGGGAGCAGAAGTACTTAGACCAAATGACCACACTCCAGGAACAACTCGGTCAAATGGCCGCCGCCATGCACATCCTCATGGAAGAAAGGGAGAGTTGGTTCGGTAACATTAACTTCTTCAAATTCATCGTTTTCCAATCCATCATCATCGCAGTCGCCTGCTACTTACTTTCAAAAAGAAGAAAAGTTGAGCCAGTATTGGTACCAATACCTAAAAAGACAAAGAAAAAACAGGATAGGTTCAGAAGAAAATCTGTTGAGGGTGTCAGCGGGCATGCGACGCCGTCGGCTAAGAAACGCCGACCCAGCGAGGAGGCGCTTCAAATCGCTCGACAGTCCACTGAGGAGATGAGCAGGGAAGAAGATGATGGGGAGTGGCAAGTCGCTCGCAAGAATAGAAGAAGAAAAACTTCCATACTCCACAGGTCGGGTGAACTCGAGTCTCCCCAAGAGTGGTTGCGGCAGGATAGCATCGGAGTGCTACAGGAGAACCCCATCGCATTGGACGAAGAGGAGTTCTACGCTCCCGTACCTGAACCAAAGGAATTCATTCAAGAAAACGAAGTCATCACACCACCGAAGCGAGACTTCCCTAAAACCAATGGCTCATTCTTCAACAATTTGAAAAGCAAGACAATGAAGACTCGACGGTTGTCGTCACCAGCTTTCCTTAGGACTTTGAGTCGGCAGAGCAGTAGGAGTACGCCTAGTCCAGTCGTGAGAACTTCACCCAATGTCTTTAATGGCAACGTGGATAAGAACGCGTCTTCGGAGTCTCCCACGGGGAGCCTATGGTCAGATTCGACAGAGATCTCACAGAACGGCCAGCCAGAAGAGAACGGAGGTAAGAAAAAGAAAAGTCTGAAGAATATTCTGAAGAAAGTGTTTTGAGGACAATATTTATAATAATTCATGTGTCGTGTATTTTCCGCTTAAAGTATTAAGCGCGTCGCTATTTGTAATTTATTGCGAATATTAATATTTAAATTATTGTATATTTGTTGTTTGTAGACCTCATAGGTGCCAATTGTGATAAATTAGGGAGCCTAATTGTTAGCGTGTTAAATTTTGATTTGATGCAGTAATGTTTGCTTGGAGACAATAATGCGAATGAAATTTGGAAGATGAATGCTAGTCTGGAGTGGAGAGATCGGTAAACAAAGAAACGGCATTAAATGCATTAATTTTATTCTGTGGTTTCATTTCACTATTAATTATATTTCATCACAGTTATATAAGCAATGTTTCATGTGTGTGCTACACAATATTTTATTAGTAAAGGAGCAAATTGATTATAACATCAATTTGCTCCTTTACTAAATATTGTTAGCTAGCGGCTCTTTTTCTAAAACTATTTAACAAAATGAACATTACATTTTATAATATTAGTGAGGTTATTGCTTTAGTTGCTTTAAAACAGTACTTAAATATTATAAATAGTTATAATAGCATGGGGCCATACACAGATTATGGCAGCCTAACAAATCACTTACAAACTAAACATCCTAAATTAATCATATTACAATATTTACATATATAACATAAAAAAACTGCAGTAATATTTCATTTCATAATTAAATTTCTAACATAGTTGTAAAATGGCTACCATACTAACACCAGTATAATATCTATTATATTATTGTTGGGACGAGGCTTTGGGTGTTCACGTCAACCTCCGTGGATCTATTGTGATTGTAGACGCATTATAGACTCTCTTTTAGGCCAATAGCCTCCATAAATTGGAGCAGTCGGCCGATCGGGAGTGACTTGACTTCATCCAGATCCAAGATATGGCGTCCCAGAATGGTGCTTCGTATAATATCTATGATACAATAGTAACAGACTGAATAAAATCTTTAATATCAACACACCTAATATTAACAAGCTTTTTCTGTCTAGCCGTTGCATTTAGTTCCCTAATAGCCTTATCAAAATCATCATTGTTGTACAGGTTCTTACTATTAGTAGCGAATACGATTTCATTTACTTCTTCATAGAGTTTGACGGTGGTGAGATGCTTGAAATGACGTTTGAGAGTGTCCAGGATTGATTCCTGGAGCTCCGTGTCTCTGCAGACCAGGTTGAGGATAAAGTGACCTGGAATTAGCAGGTAAGCTGTAAGTATATTTCAAATGTAGAAACAATAAAATAACTGCTCCGTTGAGCTGGTTATGTATATGCGTGATCTCGGATTGATTACCAGGTTTTTTTTTTTTTTTTTTTTTTTTTTTTATAGGTTTAAAACTCTAACTTTTGTCCCTTGAGTAACAAGAGGAATAGTGCGGCAGTATTTTATTTTTATGTATTATTTATATTTATTTTATCTATATTTATTATATTTTTGGTTTTAGTTTAAATTTTTTATTTGTGATAGAGAGGAACAGACAACAGACTATTTGTTCCTCTCTATCACAATTGTACATATCTTTTCAGCGTATTCTATGAATAATTGCCGTGTCTTTTTATTTTCCAGGAGGCTGGGTGCTGCAGATGCCTCGAGTTTGATCTCCAGGTGTTGTTGGAGGTCGTGGCGTTGGGAGCAGAACACAGGGCACTCGAACAGGATGTGTTCCACTCCCTCTTCCTTGGCGGGGTCGCATATGCACGACGGGCTCTCCCGACACTTGAAACGATGCAAGTATTGGGAGAACCCCCCGTGTCCCGTCAGGATCTGCGTAAGAACGCCTCGCGGTTGGAGTTTCCGCACCAAGCGGTATGCATCCCTCGCGCTAGGGAGGAACACTTTCGTTCCGGAGGCCGTCTGACCCGACTCATAGCGCCGGCTCCACTCGTCAAGGGAATCACTACGTAGTTCCTGCTTGACGAACGAAACCGGACACAGATCGTAGTCAGGCTTCCTCCGGCTCGAAAGCGCTGCCTCCTTTGCTAACTCGTCGGCGCGCTCGTTCCCATCGATGCCGGCGTGGGCCTTGATCCAGTACAAAGTAACATCTTTGCCTCGATTCAAGGCCACGCTGAGGTTACGGCGCGCCTCGATTGCGAGGGGATGCAGGGTCGTCGGGTTCGTCACCGTCTGCAGCGCCGCCCGCGAGTCGCTGTAGATGCCGCAGCTCCCTCCACTGCACTTGAGGAATTCGCTGGTTGCTCTGCATATGGCCAGAAGTTCAGCCTGGTAGACTGTGCAGTACGCAGGCAAGCACAGTTTTCGGCTTCTAAGTTCGGACCGGCTGTCCCACAGGGACAGCGCGGCACCGACTTTGCCCTGTAGCTTGCTGCCGTCCGTAAAAATACGGAGCGACTGCACGTTATGTTGGTCTACCAGGTTGGACAAGTGTTATTTGGGTTGTTTCCGTCAGGATATTCTTAATAAACAAAGCACAAAGTTGGAATTGTGCCCGGTGACAGGCCATGGCCATCCAATGTATTAGGCTGACCACCTAATACATGGGACTTTAAAATAACAGGTGAAGTGTGAGCAGCTCTGCCGCATTCTTCTGAGTAATTCAGGTTTGGTTTATATTTTGGTTCAGTGTAGTCGTGTGAACAGACCAGAAAATTGCTGACATGAAAACATACTACTTTTGAAATTTTGATAGAAATAACAAAAACTATATACTGGACCAGATAATATTAGGAAGAGATATCATTGGTCTAGAACTTTAGATCACTGATGTCATGTATTTCAGTCCCATAGGTGCTATTTCGAAACAGTAAGTAGATCTTGGGCTCAATTCCCAGATGGGAAAATTAAGTGGTTAGCTCACAGATATAGATCTACATAGATAACGCAAGTATCACGATTTGTATTGAAACTAAGCGTGCCGACTTGTTAATACCTATTGTGACGTCACAGCCGAAATTTAGTGACAGGAAATCCAAACCGATTCAAAGACACCGATGCCGCCGATGCCCATCCGCCCAGTACGATTCAAACGATTCAACTGGAGCCGTCCGCTATGATTTTCTCTTACAAAAGACGCGCGTGGACTGAAGTTAGCGGCGACCAACCTTGACGCTTGGTCGGGGTTCGGACACGCGAAGTACATGCATTTGCGTTATCTATGTAGATCTATATCTGTGGGTTAGCTTATGCGCTTCCACTGTCAGGCAAAGTAATTTGAGAACTTTCTATCAGGAAAATTTACGACAGCAGCCCGGATTAGAATTTTGCCCGATGGATAGCGATAGGCGTTCCCCTTATAACACAACAGCTGAAGTGTGGGTGTTGTACACCTCTGCCACACCCTAGGTAATATAGGCGTTATGTAAAAATAAAATGTTATTGTATGAACTCAATTTAAAAAATCGTCATTTGCCGATAACAACATGCCGCTAGTGTGTTTGATCTCTTAGGTTAATAATATGGAGAGAAAACAAATTAACTCACCATCATCAGTAAGAATACTGTTGACGTCATCAAGGATGTGGTTTTCAAGAAACTCTTTGGGAGGACATGACAGACCCAAGGACCGATCCTTGTTGTCCATGTCGAACATCACTGCTGAGTATTTGTTGCCTGGAATGTGGGAATTGGAAGAGTTTGATCATTTGAATATGGTTGCCAGTGAATATAAGTATTTTTAGCTAAAACATGCATTGACTTGGACTTTACGCATAAAGTTTATATAAAGTTCATAATACATACCCATTGGTCTAGTCTAGGTATGTATTGGTATGACGCAATGGCCTGAGAATATTTTAATTCCCTAGTAGAGCAAAAGAGTTGACTGTGCAACACAGTATTTTTTTTCGTGTGAGAGACATAGAACTAACTCTATTATTTGCTTATCTATTCTTAAGTGATTTAATGGTAGCCAGAATCATCACCAGTTTGTAACCAAACCACCAATTCCACAAAAACTCACCTTTCTTAACCTCATCCTTCAAGAAATCTAGGCCATCCTTGATCTGTACTTCCAAATTATCATCGGTCTGCAATTCAAAATGATTCCTGGCTATATCTAGCATAGCCGGATCCAGGTCCACAGCAGTAACCTTCAGGCTATCATAACATTTCTTCAGAAACATGCATAAGCTGCCACCTCCGAGGCCCAAGACTGCTACTTTGGCGGTAGGACCGTAGCATAGCTGGACGCCGACGCACATGAAGGAATGGTATAAAGATATGTGCCCAAAGTCGACTACGAGTTTCGTCTTGGTTTTTCTTTTGACTGTAATAGTATTAGTATAGTGTTTAGATTCATGCTGATAGACATACTATACCGATTGCTTCATTTTTACAAAATGAAGCAATCGGTATAGTATGTCTATCGCTGTTTACAAAATATATATAATATATATATATATTGGACAAAATTTCAATGCCCTTGCCATCTCTGTCTTTCTAATCGATAAACAAAGCAACTGGCATTGTATAAATAGACTACAACTAATTAACTAACAGTTACATGTAATTATATAGTATTAATTGAAAATATTGTTTAAAAAATAATTAATAACGTAATTATTTATAAGTTGAATATCGTACCTGTTTTCAATTTAGCCTCCGACTGCACCAAGAACTGGTTGTCCAAAAAGACGAGCCGGCGATGTGTTGTGCCTTCTACATCGACGTCCTCCACTACGAAATCTCCAGAGATCTGCGAGGAACCCTCGAACACCTTCACTCTTCGGCCCACGTCACTGCCCAGCGACAGGAATGGGATCTGGAAAAATAATTATTACAATTACATAACTATGACTCAGTTGCCCAGAAGGTCGAGTGGGAGAGATACGTCACACAAAGCGAGAATCCTAAACTAGTGACTGAGGCTTCTTCCGGGATCGGACTGTGCTTGAAGGCATGGCATCCTAAAAAGGTCCCAGAACCAAGTCCAAGCCTGGCTTCTTCTCTGCAACTTGTTATCAAAAAATCCAGCATCACTATTATATTTAGGTCTCATGTATTAGTGACGAAAAAGATCGGTACTAGCACTTGCAGATTTTTAAAGAAGGTAAGGAATACTGTCTCCCTGTGGATTGATATCCTGACTACCTCTAAATACAGTATTGTATAGTCCTAGGAAAACCTATGTATTTCTCACTTGTCCAGTAAATCCATACGGCAGAAGCATCTTTGCAGCATGCGCTAGTTCCTCCTTGACAGCGTCTAGGCTCTCGAAGGTATGACCTCTCCTCAGCACGGCGACAACCAATCGACCGAATCTGGCTGAATCCTGTAGTTGCCTCCGACCTGCTGGTGTGCCGAACAACCACTCCGATTCTCTGAAAGTTGATATACAGAAGTTTAATTAATCATCCATGTCTAAATCGACAAGATCAATAGTAGATCCATAAAGCCATAAGGATCTCCAATAGCACATGCTAAGTGACGATGTCGAGGACAGAGCGAAGTGGCGACAAAAGAGGAGAAAGACGTATCCTATTCCCACGCATATCCTAGTATACAAGTGCGGTACGAAATGTAAAAACTATCGTAAATCGAGTTGTAGATTCGTGCTACTTGCACTATCCCATGAAAAGAAAGAAAAGCGAGTTAGTTTCTGATTGAACTCTAACTCAGCAATCCCGCTAGAGTTTTCTGAACCATCGAGACAGGTTAAAACAAAGAAAAGCAATTATTCAACATTATTAACTCCTCTACTTAAGTAAACAATGTCAATTAACGCTCATAAATTAGTAAATTATTTCGAGGATCCTGTTGCGTTCTTTTTGGAAGACAGCCACGTCGTCACATGATCATCAATGAAGCGAAACGCAACAGAACTGTGTATTTACGCCAAAAACCCGATTGATACTCCTTCCAAAAATATTGTTTACGTAGGAGTTTTATTCCATGTTATGTTTGAGTTCATCGGCTCGCCAGGAAAATATTTATCATCGCGGCTTTTTATAGCGTACAGTACATAAACAATGTAGGCTCTTATGTTATATTGCTTTTCAATGTTATTTCAGTGGAACTCGTAAGATTATGAATAGGTAATTCGGCGGTAAAAAAAACGTTGCATGAGTGATTACTGGCTAGTTGCATTGTCAAGTTTTGGGGCATGTTTTGAAGAACAAATCAATCATTTTATGGAGAGATTCAATGTCACTAAGATGGTAAGGAAATGGAAAATTTAGAGATAATCCATTTTGAACTTGACCTTCTTCCATCTGCATGTATAATAATATTCCAAAAAACAATAACAAAAATTGGAATTTTATTATTATATCGAAATAAATGGATAAACAAAGCATAAGAAAGAATTAATAAAACGAAGTCTTAATAAGACGATTGATTAGAAATTACTTGAAAATGGATGAAAGTGTACTCTGAGGGATGAAATATTTGAGTCAACACAAAATATAATTGAGACCAGATAAGGGTAGGAAGAAGATAATTGGGTCGAAAGTTTTTCCTGTTTGAGCTTCTAAAACTTGGACAGGCCAATGTCTCTCGGGTCAGCCAGGCGTTTGAATAATTTTCAAAGTGGACGATTTGAAACGATATACCTAATTATTCAGTATGTAATCAAAATGAGCTACTACAATACAATGTTTCCAGAGCGACAGAAGTGGTACGCTCCAGTTAAAAATAAACAGTTTATGATTTACGTGATGGACGTGTTCACAGCTGTCTAATGGTGCTAATTTATTTCGTACCCTATTTATAGAATGGCAGGGTGCAGTTTCTGGAGTACTAACAGGTATTTTTTTTTATTTATATATAAATCACACACACAACAACATAATAACATCACGCCTATCTTGCTCATGAGGGTATGGCAGAAGTGTTTTATTAACACCCTAATAAAGTATTTTATAGGACAAAAGTATGTAGAAAATGTAGACAATCATTTTGGAATCAGGACACAACTTTTCGCGAGTTTGAATCACCGATTTCCTTCAGTTAAAACTAAAATGTTGAATAACGTAATAGCGCAAATATTTTCGTCCACCCTAGTGGGCGGGCTCATAAAAACAACATCCAGAAATTATAATATAGCAAAAATAACACGGTTTACGATGACACACACAGGTAAAGATGAAATCACAGATCTAGCTAGGTATGTATTTGTGAGTGATTAGAAAATAATGTTACTTTTAATAAAAGTGCATGAGGAAATGTAAACTGTAAAATAGTGTAATTTGTGTTGGACTTTATTATTATTATTGGACAAATCATAATGAAATAAGATTTTTTTTAATAATTGTGCCGATGATCTCAAATAAAATGGGATAAGCACAGGACGAAAAGTTTATCTTTAAAATATTCTTATTTTAAAAATAGATATTTATTTTTATTAATAAGTTTATTTTTTAACTAGTTTTTTGCTTAATTTTTACTTGAACTCGAACCAACAAAATTTGTTCATAAAAAATACATTTATTTATTTAAAACTTGAATAAACATAGCACTAGATAAATAAAACGAGCATTTTTTTAAAAATACCTGCCTATTTTGAATCCTTAAAAACACTTTATTTTATATTTACCTCTATTTTCAAATAGATAATTTTATTTTATTAATTAATTATATTATATTCGCACTGAACTGCACGTCTGACCGTGTTCGCACTTCGTCAGTTTACAGGTCCGTTAGCAGCGGGATGCGGCTCACGCGGCGCGAACTACCACTGTCCAGATTCTCCTCCTGTTTGTACACTTTCCAAACAGTGCGTCTTCACTCGTGATATATTTTTGTTCGTATAAGAGCCCCTGCAGACTACAGAGATACTATCAACTGTTAGTATTGTCAGGGATCGTAGTTATTTTTTTGCCAATGTACGGAATTGCCCGGCGGTTTTCCCTACATCTTATTTTAGAAGTTTAGACCGATAACAGATAGAAACTCAAAACTATCGGACCTAAAGTCTGTCTGCAAGGGCATTAAATGTGTAGAAGTGTTATGCTCTATTCTGGTTTATGCACTCTCCTCTTAGGTTAAGAGCTTTTGGCAGGGGAATGAAGTTATTTGATGCGTGAGATAAGGGTCAGGTAACCGACATTTTAGACAAATTACTGACTCAAACAACACCTTGCAACATTCCTAGCAATACCAATCACTGGTGATCATTATTGGGATATTTTATATTGCATATCAAATAAATAATCGCCTATCAATACATACTCATCATTTATATTTTTTTTTACATCAAATAACTTACTTCACTACAGATAAACTAAATGTTTAACAAAACTCAAACTGCAGATAATTCGAAATTACACATCAATATGACATTCCTTTTTTCCTCATAATGCAATACAGTTAAATTAATTTTTGTTCAAAAATACTACATGCATAGCATAAATACTGACTGCACATCAAATTTACCATATTGCATAGCAAAATAACTATCCCAGTCGCATATTAACCAGTAAGTACAACAAAATCTGTTCATCATATTTGTCTTAATTTTCAAGAAGCCATGCTCGGCAAATTTAATGATTATTATAACAAAAAAATCCTTTTACATTGCATTATTTCTAAAAGCAGAACAACTTAACTGAAAAACTTCGCGCGTTTTTTCGTCACTGGAGTAAATAATATAAAAATAAAAGCTATATGGCATAGGTCAATTATGGGTAAAGTAGTAGGTTAGGTTAGGTTAGAACTGCGACCATAACATAGCGCGAGCCGAGCGAGCGAAGCGAGCCTGCCGCGGCAGCGGTCGGCGAGTGCTAGAATCAATCTGTGTGATACTCCGACCCCTTTTTGAATCCACCCACTAAATAAAATAATATTATAACTACCTACCAATTTCTTATTATCATAGATCGTAACAGACGTCAGTACGTGGCGCCACCTGCAGAAGCTAAAAATGTGCCTATTGGGCAGAAAAGGAAGCCCCGCGAAAGCAAGACCCGCTTTAATAATACAATAAATTACAATTTTGTATCTAATTTTATATTTTTTTTGCTGATCTCATTATGTGATAATTAATAAATAATAAGATGACTGTGACTAATAAAATGTTGTTTGATTTAGAAAAACTGCTGTAAATATTATAAAAATAGAAGCTATATTTAAAAGAAAAAGAGTTAACATGTATAATGTGCATTAAGATTATTAGTTGTGCATTAATAAAAAAGCTTTTGCTTTAGGAAAAATTGCTGTGCGCTGTGAAAATAAATTGTAGTGTGTTTAGTGATATTTTGAGTTGAATATTTTGTTGTGCAATCAGTAATTTTGACGGGAATTCGGTATTTAATTGCATAGAAAAAGGATATTTTATGATTTGCGTTTAAATACTACCCATCATTATTGTACTATACAAATCAGGGTTGTTAGGGAGCTCCGTAACCGTAACTATCGGATATCCGATATAAAAAAATATCCGTAACTGTAACTGAATCCGAAATAAAAGTTTCGGATAATATCGGATAGTGGCGACGCCTAATTGAGACACGTTATTACAAGTTGTTTTGATCGGTCGGCCGTAATTCGTATCAAATGGTGACATAAATAAAATCATTTTATTATATATATTATACCTATATTACACTTTTATATTCCTTAAAAATCTAACATCCGTAACCGAAATTATCCGACACTAACGGATAATCCGAATTATCTTATATCCGTAACTAATCCGTATCCGAAATTACATATCTATAACATCCCTGATACAAATGCAATTATGTTAGTCATATTTAATAAACAGGCTAATGAATTCCAGTATTTGTCTTCCAGGGTCTTAAATATAATTATTGTACATGGTAATATAAATGTATCCAGAAGCAGAGCATCCTTAGACAAACACCATATTAGCGCCCCTAAGACCTTTTTGCAGGTCTCGCAATGAACATTAAATCAAGTGTTGCAAATGATTTTCCTTCTAGAATTAAAAAAGAACCGCGCCACTCCTAGCACAGAAATAATAGCTATCTGATTGAACCTGCACTACATACAAACAGAATTTCCTACATGTTTACTCGTTGTTCAGTTTCACAATAAACAGGCGTAGGTGCGTGGGAGAAGTTTACGCGTTCGCGCTATTTTTGCAACACCACTGCACTACACACACACACCTACCGCCTTGTTTTTGCTCCTTTTATTTTTGTGTGCAGAAACATCGCATATACCAAAAAAGTAGGTAAATAGTTTGATGACGCAGGAACAGGTTAAGTCAATCAGTCAGTGTTAAGTAAGTCAGTCAGCAGTGGCGTAACTATACCATCGGGGGCCCGTGGCAAAAATATTGGGTGGGCCCCACAGATATAGATATCTGTGGTGGGCCCTAATAAAAATCATTACGTTGAAGGCGCTAACCAATGATTCAGTACTGGAATGCACAAATTTTTCACCAGATTTTTAGAAAGAAAAATTATCTGAGGCGATTTACTGGAAATTGCAAGCTCGCCCGCGCTACTTTAGTACCGTGAAAAAAATGCAACCAATGGATGCGTTTTATAATTATTATTTTTAGATGAATGCGTTTAAATCTTGTTTTTTTTCTGATAAATTGTGTTCAGTTATTTTCGAGGAGATACCACATCTTGGGCACGGGGGCCTCCTAGGTATTTTACCACCCCTGCCACCCTATAGTTACGCCACTGTCAGTCAGTCAGGTTAAGTTAATCAAAACCCAAATTCGGCTCCTGTCGAATCTCGAAACACTTGATCAAATAGGATCAACAATACACTGCAATAGTGGGTAGGTTTAAAGTTGATGCTACTGAGTCCTTTCTTGATACCTCAAACATGTTTAGATCTAATTTTATTTTTATTTTTCAAAAGTTAGACATCGGGCCTGAATCGCGTAATTATTATAAAGGTAAATAAATACCTATGCTCGACGTTTCGAATGACTTGCATCATTCTTGGTCACGAGCCGACTGGTGAAGCTCAGCGTCGTCTCCGTGAAGCGCGGATATTGTCCACTACTCTCACTTGGTCGTCACAATTTTTATTTTTATTTAGTTCGGAACCGTCGGTAGTTCGACACACAACACTAACGGTATCAGATGGTTTACGCGTAACATTTGTTCGCCGAACACTGCACTTGCTTATTACCGGATTCCAAGATGACGATAAGCGATATCCATCTTCGCGGTTGAAATTAGAATGTTTTTTGATTTCAACCGCCTCCCGTGCTATCCTGGAATAATAAATAGCGCCGTTCCGTGGATAAAACTTTTGGCTGATGTAGTTCGATCCAGTGATTGGATCCGGCCTCCAGCAAATGTTCGGCTATAGCTGACTTGTAAACTTGTCGGTTTTTGACAGCTGTGATGTGTTCCTTGACCCGTTCAGCTATCGTTCTTTTGGTCTGTCCGATATAGGAACTACCACAGCTACAGTCAACCTTGTACACGCCAGGTGTTTGCAAGGGTATGACATCCTTAGGAGTACGCAGGTGATGAGAGATTTTGGAGTACGGACTATATACAGTCTTAATGGAGTATTGCTGTAGTACTGATCCAATTTTATCCGTTACTCCTTTAACGTACGGCATAAATGCTGGTGCTCTGCATACCCCGGTTGGATGTATCCTTTTCTGAGTACGCCTTAGGTTTGTCTTGTATCCGTTGCGCATTAGTACCTCCTGAACATGTGTGAGCTCACCATTCAAATGTTCAGGGTCACAAAGGTCATATGCTCTATCTCGAAGTGATGCGACAACGGATTGTAAGTGACGCGGATGGTGGTGTGAGTCAGCGTGTAAATACCTATCGGTGTGAGTAGGTTTTCTATACACTGAGTGCGCTATGGTCCCGTTTTTTCTCACCATTACTTTCACGTCGAGAAAGGCCAACGATCTGTCCAACGATTCAGACCCGTTGTCTAACTTTTGAAAAATGTTCTCAAATCGCGAAAGTTCAAAAACATTTATTTTTATTTGTTTCTGTATTATAAAAAGATTGCACAAACGTTTCTTAATATCAATGTATTTCTTACCATCTCCACATATTATTGTAAGATAAAATATTATTATAACTGATGAACAGTTACCTTCTGAGATACAGTCTCAACTAGTTCAGAGGGTACGGAACAAAATAGTTATAACAACCTTAGTTTTAAGTAAATAAGTATGTACTCGTAAATTTCATGCACTCTGTATTTAATTTTAAGGTTACTTTGGTAAATAAAGAATTTGAATAATTTGAATTTGAAAAGTGGTATGGTTTGTTTGGTTACTATTGTTATTATTATTTACTTATTATTGTTCTTTAAAAAGAGTGCAAATAGGTTTTAAAGGGTCGGCAACGCACGCATGATGCCCCTGGCGTTGCAAGTGTCCATAGGCTACAGTAACTGCTTACCATCAGGCGGGCCGTATGTTTGTTTGCCACCTCAGTGGAATTAAAAAAAAAAAAAACTATCACTGGAGTGGAGGAACAGGGTTTAGAAAACAGAGAATATTCAATTCATGTTGATAATATAGACAATCTGGCTAAGATTCAACAAAGCAGACAAATTAAATATTTAATAAAAATTCTGAGCTTCTCACCTTCCCTGTGGCACAATGAACACTGCATATTTATTGATGGCCTGAGATCTCTTCTGGTCCACCACATACAGGGTATACCTTGGGGTTTCCTCGCCTGGCTGCATCAGGTCTAGGGACACCTAAAATAAAGTATATATATTATACAGGGTGGATGCGACATAGCGACATTTATTGAAACCACAGCTTCTATACATGGCCAGTATGCATTTCCACCGGATAAAAAATTCTCTGGCGAAAAAAAAAATCCACGTCTTCCGAACAAATTGCACGATCGCAATGTTCAAATTGTTCGGAGAACGTGATTTTTTTTTTTCGCCAGAGAATTTTTATCCGGTGGAAATTGATACTTACCATGTATAGAAGCTGTGGTTTCAATAAATGTCGCTATGTCGCATCCACCCCGTATATACTTATTATTTAATTAAATACATAAGCACTGCCTCGGTGGTCTAGTGGTTAGCATATGCGTCCTCTTACAGTCTCTTCTTAAAGTGTTATTTGTGAACTTTCCAATAGGAAATTCACAATAGTAGCATGGAGTTGGAATTGGCCCGGTTAATGGCAATAGGCTCACATTCTATACAAGGGAGCTAAACATAACAGGTGACGTTTGGGTGTTCTACACACCCTTCTGGGTAATGTAGGCGTGGTATTATGTTATGTAAATACAATGTATATGAAAATATTTAACTAAATGTAAACAAAAGGTTGCAAGTTTGATTCCCACTCAATGTGCATGAACATAGAGGTTTGTCTTGGTCTGGGTGTTTCTATGTATAAAGTATATATTTACAAAAGAAAAGTATATACATATTAATATTAGTTATTCTAGTATCTATAGTACAAGCTCTGCTTAGTTTGGGACTAGATGGCATTGTGTGTATGTTATATAATATATATGTATTTAATAATATACCTCATTATCATCATCAAGACTGGTCTTGGCAAGTCCATTGGTGACAAAGGCTGTGTCCTGAGCAGATTTCACAAAACTCTTTAGTTCTTCAGGGGTCTGAAGTCTCTGCATCTTGTCTCCAGCCATGCACACTTCGAGTATCTAGAATATGGAAAGATGGAATATTGATTTAAATGCCACACTCATGCAAATTAAAAATAACTTGTAGTTTATTAAGGTAATGTATGGCTATGAATTTGTTCATCTGCTTTGCATGTCAGTGGAAAACACATGTATAAATATAAAATTTTATTTGACTAAAACTTTGCCACAAGAACGGAACTATTGGTGGCGCTCTTTAGGTAGTCTATGGTGTAAGTGGTGAGACATAAAGGGCATGAAAGGAGGTTAGCCAATGTTTCGGGACTGGCATCGCATACACAATTAGCGAACTAACTTGGGTATGGAGCCTGATTAAGGGCTTACATTGTGGCCAGGGTACTACTAAATACTGCCAATCTATCTTCTACTTTATTTATTTTATGAAATTTGGGTACTGTGCTGGTGTGCAGTAGAGTTAATGATGTGAATGCTCACCTGTTGAGGCATTTCCTTAAACTTAGTTGCAACAACAACAAAAACAGGTAAAGTTGGTCCATCAGTGTTCTCAGCATTCTTCTCCTCAGCTTCATGACACCTCACCACTCGGAACATCCAGGACTTATCACAAAATGTGTCCAACAATTTATTCAGAATATGACTTTGCAACAGTGATATGCACACAAACCGACCTCCAAGTTTCAAGACTCTTTTGATTTCAGAGAAATATTTGTCTATGGTTTTCTGAGTTTCTTCTGTATCATCAGGCATCAGGGCATCAAGGGTACCTTTGTCAAGAACTACATTAAACTCTTCGTTATTGAAGGTTGTGTTCAAAGCATCCATGCAGAGGAATTTCATACTCATTCTATGTGCATTTATGGAATTCATTTGCTTGATAACGACCTCGGAGACGTCGATATTAGTTATGTTTAGATATCCCACATCGTACAAGTCGGCACTCAAACCAGAGTTCCCGCAACCTGTTATTAATATGCAGTCCTTCTGTTTTATGTATTTATGTAACTGGCCGCATAATTCTAAGTATTCTCCATACCTGGAAAATTAGAAATAGTGTTTATAATACTTGTATCCATGCGATAATGTTTATATGCTATGTGTGAAACATAACCTACCATTCAAATGCCTTATTACCACGTTTCTTGAAGAATTTATTCCAGTAGTCTTTTTCACTGAATTCTTTGTGACTTTTCGGTAAGAGATTCATTTTCTTGTGATAAAGTTTCTTGAATTATGGTTTTCCACTTCCACATGGAATGCGCTGTTTGTTTTTAAAGTACTGTCACAATTGTCATACATACTGACACCATGTGCCAAGAGTGTCAAAATTGACGTTTAATAAAAGGCCTTCCAACAAAGGCTTTTAAGAATTATATCTTAAAAGCCAGCTTGAAAGTTGACCGAAACTTCGAAATATCTTGAAACTCAAAAATTGTTATATGCCGTTCGCGATTTAACGAATCTAAAGAACCGGCTAGCACGTATCGCACAATCGATTGGGTCACTTTGTAGAAATTGAAGGATTCGTTCGTTCTATCACATCACAACGAAAAGTTCATTGATATTGGTCGGTTCGCGGATCCACGACGATTCCATTGACAGCGAGAGCCATGATGCATTGATGCGGTGACGTTTTCCAATGTGTGATAGAAGCGTAGACAGAGATTCATTCATTTGATACATATTTATGGTTCGAAGAACTGAACGAACTGATCAATTGAACGGGTCGAACGAAACAGATCTTTTTGTAAACGGGTCAGTATTGATTCAGTACTTTGAAATTTAACAAACGACACATAACATCTCAAATACAACAAACAACGAATCTTTGTTCTGAGCTCAAATAGCATTTATTCAATCTTTCTTCTCTCATATGTTACCGTCAAAAGTGTCAAACAAAGTGGAACTGTTATCATGTCATTAGTGTCATCGAAATCAATCCCAATCCCCGTATGTGTGTTATTATTGAAAATTATTGTGATCCTTTTTTTAATTAATAAATTAATAACTAGTTTATGATTTTGTGTTTATCCCGATGATTTTTAAGTCGCCATGGTATTCTTGTGAGAAATGGCTATCCAAGCCTGTCGAATTAAAGTCTTGGCTGCAGTAGTTTGGTGTAAAATAACAAGGATAGAACAAGTTAAAAATGGAAAAATCAAAACATGATAAGTGGAAGGCTTTAGCGACAGTAAAATCCTTTGATTTAGGTAAGTAATTTAAGGACAGCATGGTTATACATAGCTAAAATGTTTGCACTGATAACAGAATGGCAATATAAACATTGCCAATTTATAGCCTTGACACGTTTAATTGCGGTAAAAAAGAGCTCTTGTTTACAATTATACGCGTAGTAATTTGTATCATCTAATTTCATCGGTATTTCCTTTATTATGGAGTGGTATTTTAGTTCATGTTTTCTCATCTGGTCCCCAGACAAACCTGGCTATTTTGGTATTAACACAATGATGAAATCCCTTTATCATTGAGCCAATATAGGTGAATAAACCTAATCTCACAAGGTATCTCAAGTACTTATCAGTTTTTTACTGATGAAACAGTGTTAGTCATCTTTATACTAAGAATACTGTTATATGGTTTTTATTGTTACTCCTTTCTTATATCTCTGTCTGTTGTTACACTATATAGCTAAACTACTGAACCATACAAGCATACACAAAATCACGCCTTTATCCCACTACTGGAGCAATCCAGATTAAAATTGGTAAAGAGGTAGTATTAGACCTGAGGAAGGATGTAGGTGACTTTTTAACTACAAACCATGTGGGTGTAGCTGCACACAGAACACAGAAGCTAGTACAAAACAATAACCATCAGAACAAGCTATAAGTGTTGGTAGTGGTGTGCAAAATAAGCAACCAGGATTTTGAAATAGTCCTTAAAAAAATTACTTTAGACAATATGATATGAGGCAATGTCTAGACTCAATACTGCTCAATTCAATTTATTTATTTCGTAAAACAGGTTACAAGGATGTGTTACAAAAAGTTCTTCTATGATTCGCCGAATGGCTTACGAAAATTTAAACAATAATGTTAGTTCAACTGGCATTCCTGGGTAATCACCACATCAGCATTGCTAGCAACTTCAGAGAATGCTCCCAGATGCACATGCCTATTTGTGTGCCTAAAAATCTCAGGGTGCATGGATATTGTTTTTCAGTTGGTTTCTATATTTGCACTTATTGTACAGGCCCTCAAGCGCAGTAAAATCCTGTGCCTAGCCTATCTTTAGAAATTACTCATCCTAGTACTGTTAGCCGAATTTGTTATTGTTCTTTATGACCTATTAATTTACCTTAACCATTTAGTTATAATATAGTATTGTAATGAAATGTATAAGGCAAATTAATATGATATATGTGAATAGGTATTTTTACTTATATCTTTATAAACCTACCTATTTTAATACCCACTGTTATGTTAATAAACATTAAACAATTGTGGTTTATGTGAGGTCATCTGTTGGTCTATCTAAGAATTCATCCATAAATTGCATGTGGTGAGGGTGCCTACCCTAATCCCATGTGAGATCTTTCATATATATTTGCCATGATTTTTCACGTAATAGAGAATTAATGACCACATTTTCGAAATATCATATCATTTCAATAGTAAGATTATACTGTATACTATATATATGAGAATTGTGTCAGATTTCGGCATAATTTAGACTATGTTCGAATTCTAATTTATCTCTTTTTATTTCCACAACTGTAAGTACACTATTTATTGCTCGATATATATATATTTTTTTTTTAAAACAACGCCCGCACTAGGAATAACATTTGTGCAGCGGTTGTTCCCACAAATATACATTTCACACACACACAGAGCAAATATTCGTGATATTTACCAAAGGTTTGTTTTTGATTTTTTAGTAATACAGTTCTATAAATAGTTAGTACCTAGAGTAGGTATCTATACTGTTGCGGCTTATGAAGTGGAAACCACCGCAAACCGCGAGCCGAGAACATTCCAGACGCTACTATAGCTATCATTGTACCAGTTGTACTTAAAGAGTATTAGTATAAAGATTATTATTGCACGAAATACGATAATTGTGCAGTTCAAACTCTCGTCCCTTTGAGACATCGTTGAATGCTTTTGAACTCTGTATCAATGTATTGAGGTAGATTTCTATTTGCGTAGCAAGTTATTGTGCCATTTCCGTGAGGATAATATCGACCCTTACAATTTTATTTATTGCTATGCTGCACGGATGGAGGTAAAAAAAGAACAATATTGTGAATAAAACATCAAGGAACTCACGAGAAACTTCGGAATTATAAATGCATGCAGCTGTTCCAATGGCTGCATGAAAAACAGCCACACAGCGTTAAATTACTGTACTTTAAAGCGCCGGCCTACATTTTTAGTCTCTGTTGCATGCAGTCATCGTCCTAATGAAAAACACATATTTCGAAAAGGTATTGTTTAATAATACGTTTAACAGAATAATGTGATCTTAAATACTTACATGTATTAAAACTTATTTGACACCCTAAAAAACGTGATCAGCGTTTTGGTGGGTTATTTTAATCTGATTAGTCTACCCTTAATCCAATAGATCGACGCCATTGTAATGTCTGCAACAATTTTTTTTTATGAATTGCGGTAAATCGGTACCTAGTAGGAATACTCTCTGTGCCAGTAATAACAGTATGAACCCTGGGTCAAATTAAGTATAAAAAGATTTCAACCTATAAAATCGTTTTTATTTTATTTAATCTGCATAATTTTTCTCGAGAATAGCCTCGTTCTTTTTAACAAATCCATATAAATAACTAACAAATAGTAGGGTTTTCAACATCGCCTTGAAAGTTAGATCGATAAAATAGTAGCGATATTGAAACGCATCTGCATTTCATACGACGCCACCATAACCTTCGTCAACGATCGATTCACTCAATAAGCATGAATTCATTGACAGATCATCCATATGATACTCCCTACTCCTTAATGTATGTAAAAATAATCGAAATCTTCGTTTTAAAAGAGGAGCCTTTTTGCAGTGACGTTTAGTTTATAGTGAAGTACAATACGATTAAGGTATTCGTGAGTGTTCTATAGATGAGACCGCCAGGAGATTTGAAGTCAAGCGGTGCAAGGTTTCTTTCTAAATCAAAAGGTGCCTTTGTGATCTTTTGACACTTTTTTGAATAAGTTTGACGAAATCTGCGCTACCGTAGTGCTTGCGGTAAGGGGTACCGATTTGATGGTGAGGTTAAACCATGAACAAGATATTAATATTAAGGTATTTTCTGTCTATCAATCAAGGGTTTTATCACTTTTGAATCGGCTGCAATTTTATCAACGAACTCAAAAAATCATTATATTGATAAAAGCGATTAGTGCTCAACATTGCGGCGTATATACAATTATCGGTCACTGATTAATTTGTCAAGTGACTGTTTCTTTCATGCAGTAAACATTATACTTATTTTGTTTTATTTGTGTTTCAGGTATAACTCGCAACAGTCACCATGAGTCCGTGTTCCAGCAAAGCATCCATCAGATCGACATCATCAACTCAGCGACTACCACCCCCATCAGCCTTCTGGTCCAGTCCCTTGTCAAACAGCTTTGCTCCCTTCTAGAAAAAGATAATATCAGAGCCAACCAGCTTTACAACACAATATGCGAAAAACTCCACAGTATGAACCTCATAGACGACTCTTACTCCATGGGCGAGTTCGAGGCTATGAGAAGCCAGTACCAAAGAGCCCTTTACCAACTTGTGGCAGTTGCAAACGGCGCTGAAATCCCCTTAAACCTACCAGTGACATGGCCTATTGTACAACCTTCTGGCTTAGAATGGTCTAGGTACCACAGGGAGTTCGAAGAACTGTATTTTATAGCCGGTGGAGGTTTTGGCAGCGTTTTCAAAGCTCGACATAGATTAGATGGTGTGGAATATGCTGTAAAAAAGGTTTACATCAAGTCCTCTGATGTCAATTCAATCATGTTGCACTTGGCCGAAGTTAAAACTATTGCTAGTCTGAACCATCCTAACATAGTCAATTATAAGGCTGCCTGGCTTGAACCTATGATAGAGTCCAATGTGAAGAAGAAAAACAAGTTTAAAATGGACACAGACAGCGAAGATTTTATCTCGGAGTCCAATATAATATCTTCAGCGCACCCGAACATTATAACCTCTTTCAAGACACATAACTCTGCTGAATTGACAAAACAGAAGAGCCAATCGGACTTCGTGATTTCCTTTAAGAATTCCGACAGCTTCGAGCAAGAGTTTGGTCGCAATGGAAGTTCCAACTCAAACTTAGACGATTTCTTAGAAGACTCTGATGAAGATTCGATAACACCTCAAGAAGAAAACGCTGTCGCAAACTTATTCTCTCGGACTGAATTCCAGAACTGTTCTCGAGTCAATCTAAAATGGGCGACTTTATATATTCAGATGACATTCTGCCAGCAAACATTAAAGCAATGGTTGGATGATAGAAATCATCAGATGACTATTTCTAGGAAAGGTTCAGAAGATTTGACACTGCACCATTCCGATTCGACTGAGTCTGCCTGCCTTGATTCTTCAGAAACAACATATACGATTGCCGGATCGTCTATCAACGTCCTTATTGACATGTTCACGCAGTTGGTGAAAGGCCTTCTCTACATCCATTCTAGAGGGATCATTCACCATGATATTAAGCCCAGTAATGTGTTCGTGGCCCAGAACGAGGCAGGATTTTCCGTACAATTGGGTGACTTTGGACTGGCGTGTCCTTTGCAGCAATCGCACAGTGGCATGGCTTTGGGGACGCAATTGTACGCTGCACCAGAGCAGTTGGATGGACAGTGTAATCCTAAGGTGAGTTACTATTTTTAATATGGAGAAGTGTGGGATGCAATATTTGCTAGTTTACCCCTCTCCATGAAAGCATGTGTCATGTGAAGTCCATATGGCACACACAAGCTTCTATGGATTCTTAGGTCACTGGATGTGAATTTTGGTCACGTAATGTGACGTTAGCTGACATGATGTAAGGTCTGGTCTCGTGATATGAGGTCTCAATGTCAATTATTATTGTGTGAATTTTAGGGCCCTCGCCCACGGCGACTTTTTGTAGCGATGCTGTCGTGCGTTTAGAGAATGCGCGACAGCATCGCTATTAACGCGTGTTAGTCGCATTTGCAACGCGCTACTGCATCGCGACTGTATCGATGCCAACGAGTATGTATTTACAGTACAGTATCGCGTTTGCATCGCGAATGAGTTTACCCGTGTGGGCTAGGAAACACAGATAACGACCGCTTCGCGATTGTATCAATACGAACGCGCGACAGCATCGCTACAAAAAGTCGCCGTGGGCGAGGGCCCTTAGTCACGTGATGTGAAGTTGGGTTAGGTAACGTGATTTAAAGTCTGATCTCGTGATGTAGTGATCGGTTAGGTCACGTGGTTTGAAATCTGTTCACCAAGACCCGTTTGTCATAGGATTCACATGTGTATGTTTAGGATATTTATTAAAACATTTTTCTGCTAATGAAAGTTCTAAGGAATTTAGTCATTTTAATATATTATAATTTTTGTTCACTGATTGTTGTTTAGTTTCTATATCAACAAAGTTATTCAATCCTCTTTTCTTGTATTTTAATACATCTTTATTTATCTTTAATATACATATTTTATACTTACAGAGCGACATGTATAGCCTGGGCATAATACTCCTAGAGATGGTGGAGCCCTTCAGCACCGACATGGAACGCGTGAAGACTATCACGGACCTTCGTAAGGGGCAGATTCCCGCGCATTTGACTGCCAACTACCCGAAAATTGCTCACATTATCGGAAAGTTGGTACAACGTCGACCTAGCAAGAGATTGGACACTGCTCAACTGTTAGAAGAACTGAAGAACCTATCAGAGAATAAGGATGATACTATCAAGATGTTGAGAGAAGAATTGGCTGCGAAGGATGATGAGATTGCTAAGCTAAAAATGATTATTGCGAAATTCAAGTTTCAGTGATCAGTACTTAGTGTGTGTGAGAGTGATAATCTAGTATTATATTTAAGTGATTGGTTTGATTAATTATTAAATTTTCATTTTTTTTTCTGATTTGTGCTTCAGTTTGCATTTGTCTCTGTAGAAGTTAGAAATCGACTTAGCTACTACTTGATTGTGTTACTGTGTTCTAAATCTAGTCTAGACTGTTTTTATAATGAATTTAAATGAATATTCCAAACATGTTATGAATTTATGGAGGAGTTAATAAAGTAAAGTAACACTACCACGAAGAATTTACGAAATGGGCAAATTATCTCCTTTCTATTATATTATTCTAGCTATTGGTATTCAATACAAACAACCATATAATTACAAAAAATCATTTATTTACAAAAATCTAACACGCGTATATAAATTATTAGCTTAGTCTAGCGTTATTTACAGTCTTATATCTAGGCTGCTGACTTCATTGAAGCCAAGGGCGGAGGGGGTCACAGGATGGCGTCCACGGCGTGGATGACCCCATTCGTGGCTGGGATGTTGTGCGTCACCACTTGCGCGTTGTTTACTTTGATACGACCTGAAATTAACCAATTTTTGAACGGCTGTGGTCAAAGAAGATTAGTGAACCCATTCTGCACGTGTGGTGTAGTAGTTTAAGCTGTCGCCTCGCCGCTCTCCACTGAATTAGTGTTGTGGGTTCGATCCCCACATGGGACAAATCTTTGTGTGATTCGCAAAGATTTGTTCTGAGGCTGGGTGTGCTTGTGTAAGTGAAGGTGATTTGGGACCGTTGTATAGTGTAATTGATTCTGGCGTTCTATCTAATGTAAAAAATCCAAATTATTATTAATCGGTCCATTTCCTTAAGTGTCGATAGTAATTAGATAATGATTATCAAAATGCAACATCAAGTATTTTACGATCCAAAACGTTGTATGTGATGTATGAATTTTACAGGGGAGTGGGATCTAGGCACTCACTATATTATTATAATACAATACTTTTGAAAAAGAAGTACAAAATAATCGATATTTCGCCATTGACTTTTATTAGCACAAAGCGAAAATATATACCTTCTATAAATAACGAACTAAGTTATACTTTGGTTAACTCACCAGAACTCTTCTGCAGCGTCAATGGCTTCGAATCCTCCATAGAGTTCCGTAGCTGGTAGTACCTCATGCCCGCGCTGTACAGCGTGCCGGGCAATACATGCCGGGCCACGAGTGCCCGAGCGCCGGCCTTGTCCGCGTGCCAGGCAAGCTCAGCAGCCGTTAGCCGGGAAAACGCTGCGTCCGTTGGCGCGAATACCGTGTAGGTTTTACTTTCTGGAAGGTTATAGAAAATATGTATGGTTATGTATTTTAACAAGAATCTTTACGTTTTCATCGATGCGAGCGTTATAGGTAAAGCCGTAAAGTTATAATTATTACCAGCTATTGGACAATGTTTATAACTTCATGAAAAGAGCAAAACTTATTTGCTGATCGGAAGAGAACCTGGAGCCCTCCAATCAGCATTAACATCATGTGAGCCACCAACTACTAAGCTTGTAGTCAAGACATAAATCCGTTAAGTAGTAAAACTTTTTTGTGACGTGAAAATGTAATCTTTTATCTTATTTTTGGGGTAAGCAAATCTCTACAAACAAAACATTTTATTAAAAATCAAAACATCAAAACCTCAGAGTACATAATCTCATATATATAATATATAATATAATATATAATAATAGATATATATAATCAAAGATCAAAACATTTTACAACAACCACAAGGTGTGGCAAATAAAAATATTGCCGTAATGTTTTTCATAGGCGTTTGTTTCAAACATACAAAATGTAAGAATATCTTACCAGCGAGAGTTTCTGCGAACCCGCTAGCGTGTATGGCCTTGAGGAATGTGGTAAACCGCCTGTCTCTGTCCGCCTGCAGCGTCTGCACCAGGTCGCCCACTGGCAGCGGGAACATCACGCGGTCCACTGCGTGTGCAATACCCTGAAAATGATAGAGGAAACGTTTCAAGATAATTTCGTAGTTACTTTGAATTGCCGATTTTTAAGTTACGGATATCAATAAACGGTAAAGGATAATGTGCGAGTATTTATAAATGGAAAACGAATGATAAGATCTGTAAATCATACTTGTGCGACAGTGCTATTATACTAGTTGGGCTGGCTTGATGCAATGACACGCAAATGTCATATTAAAGTAATAAATCCGTGATTGAATGTCCCTCGTTGGACCCCGTTTTATCACCAACGGCCATCGACTTTCTATTGAAATGCCTGCCAACATACTATTTTTAGTTTTGAAAAAAGTACAAAGGTTAGATATTTTTCGGACTGTTTTGTATTATATTGACCGAGGACGGCTCTTTTGTGAAGAACCTATTACATCATTCAAAATGTTCTCACCTGTGGTATATGAATATCCTTCTTGTCGTCCAGCACCCTGGCGCCGTTGATGGTGGTCACTCGCACTTCGTTCCACTCGGCGTCGTGCATATCGTACTGGTTTACTCGGAGCTGCGTGCCGGCTAGGGAGACTCCGGTCATCTCGTCCTGTAGGGATCCGATGTCGAATGCGCCAGGAATCACGTGGTGAAGAAGCAGCTGAAATTTTCAGGAGTTTTGGTTTATGATGTGTGAGAATATTTAGTATAAAGAAGAGTAATTTGTGATATTTTAGTAATAGTGGTTTTATTTGTGCTAATACTCACGCCACTGAGCAATCTGGGGTTGTCACGGAACTTTTCTTCAGCTTTGTCCGGACCTCCTAGTTGTACCAAAAGAGTTCTGAAAGCCTTGTCAGTTGGGACGAAGATGGTGTAAGGGCCAGTCTCGTTTAGAATAGTGTCGAGGCCAGACTGACGCAAGTACTTAGCAGTTGCGAATAAACCGTGGTCTTTAAGGATGTCTACAAGCCCTGGATTGCCCACTTGATTAGCCTGCCTTGTGGTGCTACCATCGCTTAAAATTGGAGCAAGAGTGCTGGATCCAATCACAACGAGATCATTGTCAGATGTACGGAACGGAGTGGTGTTGATAATGCTGGATAATGTAGAACTTGGGAATGTTATCCTCGGTGATTGACTGATGCTGTTCCTTGATGTAAATTCTATGGTTGGTGTGCTAGACTTCGTGATGTAACGCTCTGTACTGCTGCCGATAGTGGAAGGGTAGTGTGTTGGACTGTAAGATTGTGTACTGCGTGTAGACTGAATAGAACTTTGGTATGTAGGCGCTGCCGTCGTGTGTGTAACAGGAATGGTATGTCCTGTGGTTCCATGGTTAGAGGTACTGATGAAGGTTGAATAACTTGGAGGAAGATGGGAGGACGCAGCTACGTAGTCCGTTGCTTCGGTAGTAGGAGGCCTAGCGGTAGTCGAGCTGTAGATAGAATTAGATATCTTCGTTTGTCCAGGCAGTTGAATCTCACCGTTTTTAATCTTATTTAAAATGTTCTCAACTTCAGGGCCTTCCTCCGTTTGTTGACCATTAGCTTTGACACCTTTTACCTTGAATGACCCATCCTCCTGCTCTTCTAAGAATACGAAAGTAACCTTTTTCTTGCTTTGGAGTTCGGTTGGTATTTTGACTTCCTCTAGCTTTCCATTTTCGGTTTGCTTGATAAGCTCAAAGTTTGCACCAGGCGGTAGGATTCCTTTAGTTAAGTCCTCAATAGAAACTCTGCTTTCCTTTTGTGGTTCATGATGTGCAGCTGCCATAATTTGAGCCAAACTGGAACCGTCAGCGGCTATCGCACCTTGTGGAATAAGGTTTGGATTTGTCGTCCTGATAACTTCGTACTTTTGTCCATTGAGCGATATTTCCCTTGACGAAAAATTCTTTTCATTAAAATCTTCTGGGTTTTCGGCGAGTGCAACTTTTAGTTGTTTCAAGATGTCAGGTTTTTTTAGTAACTCGGCGCTCTTTGCTCTCAAGCTATCGTCAAATCCTTTGGTTTCACTTTCTTGCAGCAGACTTTTGATATCATTGTAAAGCTTTTGCTTGGTTCTGTCTTGAGGAGGGTTCCTTGGCTTAGGTTTTTGGCGGGGTCTATACCTGGGTGTCGGTGGCGGTGGTGGAGGTGGCGTAGTTGTAGTCGTTGTGGTAGTTGTCGTAGTCGTTGTGGTCGGGTGATCTCTTTCGTATATTTCGACAGCTTTTCTAAATAAATCAGTCTCATGTGGCAATATTGGTCGGCGTCTTTCTATATTACCTCTCCAATAGTCATCGTAGCTTTCTGTTGTTGGGACAGTTGGGATAGATTTAGTTGCTTGTTTCTTCACGAACTCCTCATGCAGTTTTTCTACCTTTTCTTGTTGCTTTTGCTGTTGTTTCTGTACAAACTCTTGGTGTTTTTGTATGATGCGGGCTCTTTCTTGCAATTCCTTTAGTTTTTCCAAATTCTCCTTAGATTGTTGCTCTAACAAGTCTTGGATTTGGGACGACTGTCCGTTGGAGAAAATTGGAGCTTGGCCTAAGGATGACTGGAATGGATGTTGTGCACTGTTCAGGTTATAATTCTGAGGACCTAGATTGGGTGCAGGTTGAATGGTAATAGGGTTTGGCTGACTGAAGATGGGTTGGTTGATCGGTTGGCTGATGGGATGACTCGTGGCGATTGTGGGTAAGAATGCCTGTTGAGTGGGTCGTTGCTGAGTTAGGCTGATCGAGCTAGAAGGGATCGTTTGGAACGTAGGAGGGCTTTGTTGGAATTGATTTCCAGTTTGGAAGGTTGGTAGAGTAGGTATAGACTGGGGTAGAATATTCTGTGTCTGCTGGGGTATCTGTCTTATGTTCTGTTGTTGTTGGAAGTTGTTCTGCAGGACAGGTGGGTTGACACTTGATTGTGGATTGAATTGAAAGTTGTTGTTCTGTAATGGTAAGTTATTCGGAATGGCCGGGATGTGGTTGTTGAACTGTGGTACGTATGGTTGCTGGGGCTGTTGTTGGAGCTGTTGTTGAGGGAATATTGATTGCTGGAACTGGACTGTAGGCGGAGGACTCGTAATGACTCCAGGTTGAGGCTGGAAGCTCTGTAGAGGGGAATTTAGGCCAAATCTCGTCTGATGCTCGGTAAAACCGGGATGCGGTAGCGAGGCCTGTCTTCGTCTATCGAAGTCATTCTCTACCTGAAAAGAAGAAAAGACAATGTTAAATACGTAACACAAAGGTAGTACAAAATAATAGAATTTCGTATATTGGGGTCAAAATATATTTGCCAATGATACGACTCGCATATAAATAAAATAAAAATCAAGCAAGTAATTAATTAATAGACAATTAAAACCATAATGGTGTCACATTGCATTATTTAAAACTCATTGTCTCATTTAGGTATTTCATTATTTTTGTTCCTATCATAAGGCCTCATGTAAAGGCTAGATATTACAAAATACCTTCGCAAATTAACGAACTTTTGA
Organism: Hypena proboscidalis; assembly: GCA_905147285.1. Classification (NCBI taxonomy): domain Eukaryota; kingdom Metazoa; phylum Arthropoda; class Insecta; order Lepidoptera; family Erebidae; genus Hypena; species Hypena proboscidalis. The sequence goes on from LR990130.1 coordinate 21,755,191, forward strand.
GTTTAAAACTATTACTTTTGCTTATTGTTTTAACTCTATTAAGAAACAAATTATATTACGTCATGTCACGAACCTATGATGTGGCAGGTACAAAGTAAGTTAGTAACTTAAGTTATAAAATCAATTAAACTGTTTTTTATCAAAATGTGAGAGTAATTTATAATTATATCTTCAAGGGAGAATATCATTGGTCTCTTTTTAATAACTTAATTAGTTGACATAATTATGTAACTATATCTTATCATACCAGTACCAATAAACAAGCCGATTATCTCAAGTAGGTAGCTGTTATTCGTCTCGAAGAAATTCACATCAGTTCTTAAATGCCTTGCTCATATATCCTAGCTATTCAATGATACTAAGAAGAAAACATACATTCTAGGAACCGTTTACAACTTCATTTGGAAACAATCGACGGTCCCGAGTTAGGAAACCGGTGAGAATAGTTACATAAATTAACTTTTCATATTATGCAGTCTGCAACGTTACAAAATTCAATAGGCGTTATTTTCTAGTTAGCAGGGGATTGCTAATAAATATGAGAAATTCTGCGTCTACAAGGATCTTGTGCAATTAGAATTAGAATACACGAAGTGTCGCCATTTCGTCTCGGGAATATTCGAAATAGATTGTTCGAGTTGCATGTTAATGTTTAAATATAGCAGACATCTTTTCTTGTCTTACGAAAGTAGAATTTTGTTTTATTTTTATCTCTTTTTCTATCGTCAAGAAATTATTTATCTATGAACCCTAGCCTTTAGGTATATACCTACATAAAAGATAATAGATTAATAAGAAATAATCAATTTTGCAACAATGAGTTTGTTAGTTCTCAGAATACCCATCATATTAATTTATTTTACAAATTGGCTTTTCTTTCTGCCATGTTACGGAATGCTTTTAATACGCCAATTATGATATTATCTTTGACTTAATAACCAAGCGGATGCTGTAAAGTACACAGGGCAATGATTATATAATATACTGAGAACTTTAACGGGTCAGTAATTGCAACACTCCAGGAAACAATGCAAGCTATAATCGGCGATTGCTTTGAAATTCTCATTTCTAAAGACGTCTATTCACACTCATACTTTGTGTGCAATAACCGGATCTTACATTACAGCTCATAAATAACGGATTGACACCTAGGTACTTTCTACGTAGTATTACATTATCTTTAGGTACTTTCAGCCAAATTGTTTGCGCACCAGCTAACTCTTTCTTGTCGAATATCCTCGAAGGGACTTATACCAGTCAGATATCTGTGTTCCTTTATAGGCCGTCCTATCTCAACGGTATGGAATATAATGGAGACGAAAAAATATCCGTGACGGAGAAGGGATAAATTTACATACGTTATCGTTTAGGTCACTGACAGGTAGAAGGTTATCGGTTTATCTTTTTATAGATATCCTGAACCTTGGTTCAAAGTTTCTTGGTAGTATCAAAACAAGCTTTGCTTTTCAGCAGGCCATCCTTTGCTTTCCTCCAAATATGATCATTAAAGTAAATTACAAAATATTGTTAAGCATTATGTCGGCTAAATGACGCGTTAACTCGCAACGTCCAGCATGCCTGGCCAAGAATGCGCTTTCTTGTAGCCGATGCGTCACGGACAGACGAATCTGCGCGAGATGCAATGCTCTTGGCAGAATGATGAACGCCCGTGCATTGTGCAAAAAGAAAATGATACGCGGGCAAAATGACGTTAGCTGTCAACGTTAGGCGGTAAAATTATGTTCGGTTATGAAATGTGGCTGCGTTTGATTCGTGATCTTTTGATGTTTTAATTAATTATTGCGGCTTTCTTTGATACTTTATGATAATCAAGCATCGATGAAGCCTATAAATGTGCAACTCTACTACTCTATTGGCTCGTCAACGTCTACAGATCAACGATTTAACCCAAATAGTTTTTATTAAATTGTATTAAAAAATACACCGTATTTTTTACTGTATTAGTGAATTGCGAGTGTGAAATTATGTCATTAAAAGTGCTTAAACTGAACCACAGGCTATGTCATAATTTTATTTGTTTTTGTTAGAATTACTTCAGCCGTAAAAGAGCAGGCTTGTTGTCAACACAAAGAAGTTTTTACACCTCGCTATAGGTAATTGAACTACATTTAAGTCAGTTGAGGTGGCTAGATTCGTCACAGTGCGTCTGTTATTCTAAGGCAAGTAGGTTTGTGGCACTAGAATAGAATTTACCAAGTAATTGTTTGGCTTTTTCACTGCAGTCTTGCCTACTGTCTTGGTATGCCTTCAGTGGGTAATTTTTGTACGTCGAAACAGGACGTAATTTCGGTCATAGTATGTCGCTCTATTGAAATAACATTTCAGAGGTCGAACTTCGGTTGCGTATTTTTCGGACTCGTGGCTAAGTCGCAGCTGCACGGACCGATCAATCTTGCAGGTTAAGCAATTCTTTTCGCGGTCGGCCGTGGATGGGTAACCATCTCTACATAACGAATTTTTTGCCGTGCCTCGGAGAGCACATTAAGTCCCGGTTGCCATTTGAAGATCTATGGCATTCACTACGGGTAGTTAGAGACCAGAAAATAAAGTATCGTTTTACCTCGTACTGGGTTTTGGAGGTCTAATGGCAGTCGCTCCATGTAAAATACTGATATTCAGCTAAATCCGTTGGAAGCCGATTCCAATCTAATTAGGAAAAGGCTCAGAAGACATTGTATGTTTAGACTCCCGTACGCACGCCGACGTCAGCGACCGACTGAAATAATGATAGTGCATGTACGAGTCAGATATAACATAACACTTCACAATACACTTTGTCGGCAGTTCTTAATAAAGCTCTCTAGAAAGGGCTATAGAGCAATTCAACTTATACCTACACTTTGAATTTCAAAAAACAATAAAACAAAAAGGTCTAACGTAACACGCCTACAGCATTACCGGTACAATCGGCATACGGTCATCATTATCATATTAAAAAGCATTTAAGAAAGTTCAGCCGCTCGTCGAATGGTACAACACGGAGAAAATGATTATACATGATTATACAACGAATTTATGTTGACTGTTCACAGGTCGACGAACTTTCATTCATATAGTCTTATAGTAATAATAAAAGTTGGTTTAGGTATGATGATTGAGGATTTTCTCTCTTGTAACTGATGATTAGTTCGATATTGAATAAATCCTTCGTTAATCTTTAAGAGCTAGTAAATAAGAAGTACCTAAGAGACGACCGGATGGTGGAGTGGGTAGTGTAACTGCCTGCGACGCCGAGGTCGTGGGTTCGATTCCCACTTAAGACAAATCTTTGTGTGCATGAACATGGGTTTGTCTTAGTCTGGGTGTTTCTATGTATAATATAATAAGTATGTATTTACAAAAAGTAAAGTATATACATATTTGTATTAGTATCAGTTATTCTAGTACCCATAGTACAAGCTCTGCTTAGTTTGGGACTAGATGGCGTTGTGTGTGAGTTGTGAAATATTTATTTATTTATTTAAATTAATTTAAAGTATATGATAGATTTTCGTCTTTATCAATTTATATTGTACACCTAGGAATAAGATAAACCATAAGGGCCGATATTACCAACGTGTCAAACTCAAGATTAACGTTAAGCTACAGATATTGCGCTCTCTGTTCGGCACTAAAATGAGAAAGAGAGATGGCAAATACGGTTTTAGTAAAAACGTAGATTCTGAAGTTTGGTGTACAAAAACCACATTTCACCTGTAATGTTTAGGTCCCATAGGATGCGGGGTGAGCTTATCGCCATTCACCGGGCACAATTCTAACTCCGTGCTGCTATTGAGAATTTAATGACGGAAAGACCATCAAGGCAGTTTATTATATACGAGCAGAGCATTAAGTTAACGCTTTACACAAATATCATTAATCCATCACTAATTTGTAAGAGGTGAAGTGTGGGTAAGTGTGTGTGATATACTCCCCTGCCACACCCTACTGGGTAGTAAACGATGTTATATTTTATGTCACTTATAAGAAAATACCTGCTTAGCAAAACGATCCACCTGACCCACATCCAAGAACACCACTTAAGATTTAATTTCTAGATGAGTATCTCAAAGTAATCATCTTTAATGACTTCCATTACAACTGAAGCGAAGCTAACTACGTATAGCTTAGCTATAGCTCTCCATAACATAACATCACGTCTATATTATTCAGAAATGTTAGACAGAGATGTTTAAACACCCACACTTATATGTAGGTCCACTGTGATATGGAGTGACCCAATTTCCTGAAAAAAAAACAGAAACATCACATAAACATATTTTCCCGTGTCGAGGATTGAATCAGAGACGTAACAGTCAACTGTCGCAAATGCTAACCACTGGACTACCGAAGCATAGCTCTCCATTATCTCATCTGTACAGTTTATTGTCTATAAGTATGATGTATGTGTATTGTATGTGTAATAGTTTGATGTCAACACCCATCGTAATAAGTGAAGTTTGAAAGATATATTGGAAAGAATTGGCGGCTAATTATTATTGTAATGATGAATGGTCGAAAGTTGTGTAATTTGCACTGCATTTTTGGTTAGCTATGATATCTGTCGTAAAAAGTATTAGACATGAGTCGAATTACCGCAAATGCAATAACAGATCTTTGCGTATACTTATTTTTCTCTGGTGGTACATACATCTGGTACCTACATCTAAGTTTAACTACGCAACTTTAAATAATAAGGCATTTTTGTATGGCATTGTAATTTTAAAAAACAAAATAGTGTTTACCCGAACACGGCAAAGCCGAAGCGAAAAAGAAAAGGACGCCGATACTGTAGGTGCGTCCACAGCTCTACTCAAGACCACTTTTGTACGAATGCATTTCAGGATCACTAACTGAAAAAAAATCTTGTTTTTTCTCTTTACGATTACTTTTTTACGTAGTTTTTTCAATGACTCAACGTCAAGCAACGGCTCTCGGACAATTAGACTTGCATTAACACATACGGGGTGGATGCGACATAGCGACATTTATTGAAACCACAACTTCTATATATGGTAAGTATCAATTTCCACCGGATAAAAATTCTCTACCGAAAAAAAAAAATCACGTTCTCCGAACAATTTGAACATCGTGCAATTTGTTCGGAAGACGTAGATTTTTTTTTCGCCAGAGAATTTTTTATCCGGTGGAAATGCATACTGGCCATGTATAGAAGCTGTGGTTTCAATAAATGTCGCTATGTCGCATCCACCCTGTATATATAACCTATCTAATTCTAAAACCACCCTTCTGATATCACACCAGTATAAACTAGCCTGATTGGTTTGCCACAGGTGTTTATCCTCATTTTACAAGATAATATGTTTGGGTTCCGTGTCAAATTTAATAAGCCTAAAATGCTTAGAATATCCTTCAAAAACCATAATTTTTCACTAAATTATATTTTAAGTACTTCAACGTAACAGACATTAATATTACCTCATTTAATATTCACTTCAAAGAAACCATGAGCCAGACACAAGCTATAAAAAGTGCAAGTGCTCATCAGAATTGCAAATTGCGCGTCTACAATTTCACCGAATTCACGTCACCGTTGTATACGAAGCGTGCGCTTGCGCAGGTCGATGCGCTAACTGAGTATGAGATCATTGAGATCAACCACAAAAGTAAATAATTACAATATCATTATATAATTTATATAATTATAAAATAAATTAACGACTGCTTCGTGGTCTGGCGGAATAATTAACGGACCGCATATCGTGAAAAGTCGTTTTTGATTCCTGGAACGGGCAAAACTGTTATCTGGAATTTTCTCCTAAGGAATTCCTCAGTAACAGCACGGAGCCTGGCATTTTTTTTCCGGTAGATAGCAATAGTGCCCTATAGTTTTGACGTGTTCAAGCGCCTCCTGGGGCCTATGAAAATAAATGATTTGAATTTGAATTTGAATTTGAATTTATACATAATAAGTGAAATGTGGGTATTGTACGCTTTTGACATACGAGTATAATCCTAGGTAATATGGGCGAGTTGTTATGTTATGTGTAGTTAAAATAATCCACAAAGGACACGACCACTACACTGCATTTCGCAATCACTTTCTCGCTTCATTTTACGCATTTTACGCAAACACTAAAATGAGCTAGACCACTGGCGTTGGGTGTCGCATGTCAAACACAGAAAGCGTACTTTCTTCATTTTGTGGAAACTCTACACCATTGTTGTTTGTTATTCACTATGTATACTGCTTTGTCCCAAGTGATAAAACTCGCTTTTAACGAAGGGAAAGTCAACAGGGCAGCTCAATTAATGTTTCTTGATTGAGATATTATATATTTGTGCTATAAATACCATTATTACGTGTTTTTATTTCTGGTTAATGTCCAAAATTGGAAGGACATGTAACAATATGCCAAAAAGGAAATATACTTATTAAGCAATCTTTATTTTGGGCGTGTTAAATAATCTTTATCTAGGGCACAATATCTTATTCAGGTGTCTTACGTAATTTAACTTTAATGATCTATAATATATTATAAGAATTACAGGGCAGTTAATAATAACCGCTCTTGTTTTAAAATATGACCGTAAAAAAGAAGGTTTTTTACCATGCAGAACATGAAAACGGACAAGATAGTCTAAATTGAAACTTTAATCTCTATTTGGTAGGCAATAAAAGTAACGTCTTAGCTCCAAATAGCTCTATTATGTTATATTTATGCAGATTCGACCGTTAATTCTATGTTTTGTTTTAATAACCTAAAATAAAATCAACTACGTGTAACCATATCTTTGTTAAGTTAATAATCTTAACTAAAGCATGATTATTACTATGACTTTATTATACTTTGCGAAGTTTTCCTTATTTTGGTCCCAATAGATATTTCAATGCCCAGGGCAAAATATCTGCGTCGTATTAATTAAATCGGCTGTAATCATGTTTACGTCAAATTGTTTCATTGGCAAATAATTATTATCTTTATTATACCTACCAAGAAACTTATGGGTCTAAAAATTAATAGAAAACCAAATGGAATTAAATGCACAAGAGAAAAAGTAAAAAATACCACTGAACTTCGTACAAAATTTACGCGATTTAGACTCATGTTTTTAGTAAATACTTCAAATTTATGTACCGTATCTTTCGTATCAAAACCGCAACACGGAATAGCATGAAAACAAAAACAAGATGTGTGTTACACAAACTGCATAATTTAATTTATATAATTAGTGTGAGAACGTCGGCGACCTCACACAATGGCATAAAACAGAAAGCTCACGGGAGAAAGTGTGATCGTGAGATATCGACTTGTTAATCGGAGATTTTGACGATGTTTATATCGATTGATTGAAGAGGCTTTGTATAGATTCGAGCCTTTGTGAACAAGGCAAACGATTATGTTACGTAAAGAGATCTTAAAAACCGACATGATATTTGAGAAAGATCGGCTTTTATTTTTCATTTTCCATCGACAAACTAACAATTTATATGTTTTTTTTTTTAATTTATGATTCATATTACGTTTTTTTTGTGGAACGTGGATATTTATTTGTGTCCTGAAATAAATTATTGTGCAGTATGTTTTTATTCCCGTTGTTTTCAAATCAAATAGAACAGGTTCTACTGTATGTGTTTGATTGTTTACCTTAGAGCAAAAAATAATGGCGTACATATACCGGATAAAGTAATGAAACAAATTAATGAAAACGACAAACACTGAAGTGGGAAGTTGAACCAGTAATTGTTTTATTTTCCAAATAAGCTTAGCAGCCTAAAGGCATTTTAAATTCAGGCCGTCTTTCTACAGAAACGTTACAAAATCCGACCATTTTCTAGAAGCTCGTTCGCTCTCCGATCCATAAATATTCAGTCGATTGACGACACATCTGGCATCTCCATCGCAATGCTCATATAAGGATTAGGACATATTTCTAATTGGAATAGTAATTTATCGCAATCTATTTATGGTTGCAATGTAACTGTAATGGTACCCGAGCGATGCAATATCGATACCTGAATTGCGCAAATCGAGAGAGATCGTCAATCGCGATGGTAACGAATTTCTCGATCCCATTTACGCAAATCCAACGCAGTAGCTTTCGCAATTATTTGTTCATTTCCTTTCCGATTTTATGAAATAAGTACTTTTAGGTAAATCTAGATTTTTATTAAAATCTGACTCAAACACATTGCGTCATAATTTAAGATATTTTTTTTAAAAAGGACGTAAATTTGGTCAATCTTTCTATTACATAAAATATTTTATATTCAAAAGTTTAATTTTATTCTCAAGCAATTGTTTGCAGTTCCTACTTATAAATCTAAGGACAAAAGAGTACTTCTTTTGTCCTATTTAAACTAGAAGGCTCCAAATCGCATATTGTTAACACCAATTCCTATGATTTCAAAGGAAATTGGAGTTTACAATATGCCTAATTTTCTGGTTTTGTTTACAGGGGCACTATAATAACCGTTGCTGACAACGTCCCCAAAATCTAAGCAGCATAACCACGTTCAATTGCAACACGCTTAAATTGGATAAATAAAGGTAAAATTAATTTATTAAAGAACTCTCCGTTAACGTTCTTACCTTAGTTCTAAGTATGAAAAATAAATATGCATTAGCAAATTTCAAACCATTATGAATGCGGTTGAGAATCTATTTGGTTACAAAAAGGTTCGCGGTCTATTATTAGAACAGATTCGATCATATTGATAATTTTATTGTAATCGTGTTACTTTAGTGATGTAATTTTTAAGAAACAATAATATTGCAGCTCTTGATGGATATTTCATAATGTTTGCATCTGTTTTATTGGAGCGATTCTAATCATACTTAATATGCCAATTTTAACTACATAAACAGTATTAAATTGCAACGTAAAATTAAGTAATATTGCGTAGGTACAATAGAATTACTCTTTGTTCATCTAATATAATGGTTGGATACTATTTTTTGTTTTATTTCGAATAAAAAAGGGATAGTAACATAACATATCATCACGCCTTTATTAACCAGAATGGTGTGACAGGGGTGTACAACTCCCACACTTCACATTTAATATTCAGGTCCCATGAGATAGGGGGTAAGCCGGGCACAATTCCAACGACTGACGGAAAGTTCACAAATAACATTTTGCCCGATCCGGCAATCGAACACAAGACCTGAGAGGCGCATACGCTAACCACTAGCCCATCGAGGCAGAAAGAGATAGTAATAAAAAAATGTAAAACCTTTGTTATTTATGCTGCCTCGACTGTAAACATACAGACTATATAATATGAATGTTAGACAACTCAAACTAGTTTAAATCACTAGCAGTACCTTAATATCAAATCAACATAACCATACTGTAGACGCGCAATGATCCAAAACATTGTGTCGCTTCTAACCTTTATATTACTCTACTGTTCCACCAAAACGCTAATCAGACTACAATATAAACAAAACACATTCTGTCGGGTCACACATTCTGTACTACATACCATCTTATTTACCATAATTAGCGGATCCCAGTCACAAAGTCTCACATCACAGCACACTGCGCCGGCGCAGAGGAGAAAGTAGCTATTTGACACACGCAAGATATGCTTCACTGTAATTAGCCCATTCATTACAATTATTATATTATACCCAAGAATAGGAGCGTGTTGCTATGTTACCTATTATTTCCCGATGACATTGCAGAATGTGGGTGATTCATTTGACAATTGACCATGGATCATTGACTCAAGGTGTACGAGCCAATACTGCTCGTACAGCGAATTATACTGTAAACAATAAACAGTCGTTTACGTTAGTCGCTACCAAATAAGTGGAACGCATAAACGTGTGTTTGGTGAACATATATTGTTTATAAACGTGACTCACAACTACTAAACGTAACAACAATTAACATTAGAACTTAACGATAACTTTACTATTTACAATAAACTATTTAACCTGAAGTGATTTGGTGTTACTACAAGCTACCTTCTCACAACAACAACTAATATACAATCGGGATAGCGGGGTTACAGTCAACGACGAGATAGCCCCAACACAAGGATAACTTGCCAAAAGGGCGGAGGACGCTTATTTGATTATAATATATTATATTAGTTTCTCTCGTTCCTGCATTTTATCAATGTTAATACTATTATCTAACTAAATATTGATAGCCAACTAAATAATGAAAGACATTCTTAAGTATCATTCAATGCATATATTTAACAAAAACATCAATTAATTGCGTGGTAATCTGTATGCAATTACTGAATCAAAGGCGGTAAGCTAATATCGCGCATGATTTCATTTGTACCCCCCAATTAGAATTGTTCTCGCTAATCATATTCATTACAAACTATCATTTAGGTACGCATTACTACGAATAACTAGTCTTTGCATGCGTATATATTACAGCATAGCATACGCATACTAAGACAAAGATACGACAAACTTGTGGTAGCTAAACTTTAAGGGGAACATCGTACCCTGTTCAACAAAGGCATATTTCATTCCGGACTTTAATCATTCTTCACTTTCAGTCGTAGACGAATAGTTGCTTGAGCAAATGAAAAACTACTTTAAAAAAAAAAAAAACCGACGCCTGAAAAAATAACTCCTGTGTCGCGGGGGTGTTCACAAACATACATTTCACACACACAAAGCACACTCAGAGTCAGAACAAATCTTTGCGAATCACACAAAGATTTGTCCCATGTGGGGATCGAACCCACAACACCAGAGTAGTTGAAAACGGCGAGGCGACCGCTTTAACCGCTACGCCAACCGTGCACTCATTTACAATTAATAACTAAAAACATTAATCAAACTACTGCATATCTACAGAAAAATCAATTTCACGGACATAAATCACATTAGCCATAAATAAGCCGCATCTCAAGTACAATAAAACCAAAATGGAGTGTAAATGCATCTATTATACATAACATTATCATAATACGTGATACGTTAGTACAAGTACAGACTGACAGAGGATACACATCAACCTATCCACTTCTAGTATAAGATGGTCTCGCGTTGGATAGCTTCCCTTGAAATGCGAGACCAGCTATATACTGGTAATGTATAGGTTGATCAGTAGCCGTTTGTACCTTTCTCCTTTGCTCAGTGATTGTTTGTATCATGATCATGACGCAATGTAACAGGCCGTGCAAAATACACGTTTTGCTTGTTTCAACAAGATAACACAGAAATGTGCTAAAATTTCTTGTAAATAGAAATCCGCAACTTAATATGGAAGGCACGGACGCCTTAGGCCAAGTATCTTAGGTTATGATTAAGATTATATTACAAGTTAACATACAAATTTCGTTCCAACAAAATAACTCTGAGTTAACTGTTGCAGGCAGGTGCTGTTAATCCTGTGTTAGCTGTTTACTCGGAGTTATTTACTTAACTCTGGAACGCGAAAATGGCTCTCAGTAAATATTTTTTGCTAAAGTAAAATCTTGGTCAAACTATTTTTGGTAATAGGTACCTTTACCCACATTGATTGCCATTAACAATTCTTAATACGTTCCTAAATAGAGTTGCTCTCGATTTGCAGATGCATTTGGATAAAAAGATTATCCTTCTATTACAATCGTGATATCGATTAACTGGCATACTGCCGGCGCTATATCTTTGAAATATATATCTCACAAGGAAAGTAAAAACTGGTAACCAAACTATGTAACCAAATATTATTATACTGGTTTAAAGTCGATTAAGTTTGCAAGCTTTCTTTGTAACCATTTTGTAACTTCCTGTCATTGAATTTCATTCCACAAGTACTTAATATGCAAAGTGTGCTTATTTTAGGAAACTATTACTTAAACAAATTACTTTACATGTACATTTAATTAAGTTAAATCGAGATAGTAAATGTTACTTATGCAAGTCACGGTACGAATAAACATGGCGCCTTGAACTTAGCATAGAGTCATAGAGCATGCCATAGAGCACGTTGATGTAATGTAGAAAGCAAAGGTAATCTTTTTACGGCCAATATGTTTTCAAATGAGTTAAATTATATACTACCTGTGGTGATGATGGCAATTGTTCTCCTTTTTTAGTTTAAGTGCCGTTTATTGCGGCAACATTAGAAGGGTTATTTTGTCTTACGATACCGAGAAGATGCGAAGATTTTGCGAAATAGATGATGAATGACAGCACAACAAAACATACATAACAATATGCAAGAATTACATAACTATATTGAACACATAGTGACCAAGTAATTATTTTTTTTTGTATTCTGCTGCGTCTGACAACGGTTGCGTTTAATGACCCCACTTTGCAAAACCCAAAAATGCTAAATTTCATACTGAAAGTTTGGTTATATTACATACAGCATCCTTAGCACGACTTGCCACTTTTGACATTTTGATTTAACTATGAAGTAATTATTAACGTAAAAAACAAAAGAAATTGAAGTTTCTATGTTGATAACTACGAGATAGTCGATTCTAAATGTCAAGAGAGACAAGCCGCGCTAAAGGGGCTGGACTCTGACACCAATAAATATTCTGTAGGATATCATAAACAGAAGCCAAACTATAAATCATTACGTGATCCGTTACAGTTTCATTAATTCAATTCAAATCTTATATCATTTCGATAGTTTGGGCAACACGCAGGTGTAACTTATCGTAATAGTTAGTTATCACACATTTTCGCATACATAAATCACATTAGAATTTTAATTGAGAAAATAACAACGTATCTATACTCATTTTCTTTAAGAAGAAATAAAATGGATTCGGTCTCAGGCCTTTAGATTAGATAGGGCAAGGAATAAAATGTAGGTAGTAGTGAGTACATCACTCATGTGTGGTGTTTCAGCTTAAGAAAAAAATCAGCGGCAAAGTCACATACAGAACAGACGTGATTACGTCTCAATTTTTATAACTGAGACGTAATCACGTCTTATCTGTATTTTGCACACGTGATCTTTTCCTTTGGTCTTATAAGGAATGGCTATAAATCTACTACGAGGATTAGTCTCCATTACAATGTCTGTTCATCATAATTATCGTATTTTACTGCTCGTTAAAGTCAATTAGAAGAAAATACACAATAGCTATTCGCTACTAAAACATCTTAAAAAACTCATTCAGGTATTATACGTTACTGCATCGGAGGATTTAGGATTTAGATATATAAGCATGTTAAGACTTTTGGATGAGTAATTTCCAAGCGTTAATAGCATAAAAATTGTAATAGGCAACTCGGATACCATTCTGCCAATACCACTTTGAGATGTGTGCCATTTCTAAGGGTAGACTCCCGAGCGCCGCGTATTTATACGAACGTAATAAGGGTTTAACTTTAATAATATTACATTTTTGTCTATTTTTATAGCGAAATCATAGTTAAAACACTAAATTGCATGTTTGATCGAGGCCATTTTGTCAAAATTGTCTCTTAAGAAGAGCTTATATTATTGACTCTCTTCTTCTCTTATATTAGCAAGATTCTTTTTTTTTTTTTTTTTTTTAACGACGCGGCGACGCCCGCTCTAGGAATAACTCCTGTGTCGCGGGGGTGTTCACAAACATAGATTTCACACACACAGATCACATCCAGAGTCAGAACAAATCTTTGCGAATCACACAAAGATTTGTCCCATGTGGGGATCGAACCCACAACACCAGCGTAGTTGAAAGCGGCGAGGCGACCGCTTTAACCGCTACGCCAACCGTGCACTCGACATACACTTTACATTACATATTTTTTTTTTTATTGTTATATCAAACAAAGTAGCAAGTCTTAATTGTTTTTATCTTATCTTTTTTTTTATTTAATTTAATGAGGTCACATTTTATTTAATCAAATTAGATATAAGTGACAAAGTCGTTTGTATTTTAATCTGCATTGTTTTAATTAGTGTCTCAAGGTACCATTGCGAAATATCTTGACCTATATTTTTTAAAATTATTGTATTGTCTCTTATTCTCTCATCCACTAACTAGAACTTTCTATAAGTAGATGTACTTAATTAGATTAAGTATTTTTTTTAATAATTTTATCTTTTTTTATAGAGCATGCTTAGCATCGAGTATATATATTGGACCTTACCTAATTATAATAAGGAGTGGATGACAGTTATAAGAAGTTATCTGTGACATCATTTCACATTACATAGAAATTATTTGGGAAAATATTACAATCGGAAAGAAATTATATCCTGGATATTGCGAAACAAATAGTATAGAGGAAATGATATTTGAATAAGAAAGCAAAAAAGAACTAAAAACATCACGTACAATTCGGAAGTTAATTTTATTAGTTTTAGTAGTAATTTGTTAAATAAATATGCTACATTCACATGCGAATTCCACATAAAATATCCGAATCATTTGTGGGTAAATCTGCACTTTATATTGTTTTAGCACGCATATTTACTGGGTACCTCAGTCTGGATTTTACTCAAAAACTGTATAATATTATATCACTTTGAAATATTTATAGAGAATGTAATTTCATCATAAGTTTATAGCCACACATTAATTATTGTATTAAATTGTTTACCAGCGAAGACCTTTAAATGAAATGAAACATAAATATTATATTATTATAACCTGCTGTATTTCAATAAATTAAATTAATAAATAAAATAATATATTCACAATAGCAGCATGGAGTTGTAAATGTACCCGGTGGATAGCGATAATATCACCCCCTATCCCATTAGGACCTAAACATAACAGGTTAAGTGTGGGTGTTGTACACCTCTGCCACACGCTTCTGGGTAACATAGGCGTGATGTTATGTTAAAGAATGACACGAAATTGATCTGACAGCCGGAGTACCACCCGTTTACATCGAATTGACCATATTATGTTTCCGTCCCGCTTCCCAATACTACACCTCTTGTAGGCTCATAACATGTCAAAAATGACAGCCAAAACAGTCAGAAAGGGTTTGAAAGATATGAGGTATGGAGAAACGGCGAATTTGCCCAATTCGAAGTAAACGGGCAATACGTTATAATAATTGCTTCCTTTTGCGGACGAATGAAGCAAATTAATTGACAAAGTGGACACGTCATACAAATTGATGACATAACATGATTTTTGTATCCTCAAGACATCGACCGGTGGATTTCTCTGACGTAAATATTAAAGAAATTCAATACATAATGATTTCTTCGTTATCAAGAGAAAAATGAGTACTTTCTCATTTTTGAGTTTCGTTTGCAGATTGGGTTAAATGTATTCGACTTTATTTATGAGATTCTTAGCAGTAAGGAAGTCCGGTGTCGGAAAGATGAAATATTTTAATAAAAACAGGTCGTGGAATTTTCTTTGTTAAGACATCGCTGATGTATTTGACCAATGTATTTTAATAAATGAATTTTATTTATTATTTATTTATTTACAGTGTATTTAATACGTTATTTCCTTAATGAAACGGTAATTGTCAGCTTGTTTTGTCAACGTTGGTGGTTAATTTTCATCCTAACATATAAAGTGAATAAGACAGACAGCAGAAAGACAGTCAATTAATGCATTCTTTAAAATATATCCCATCCATTTTACAAGTGTCTCTCGATACGGGAATTTAAGGGCGGTGAAAATTCAGGTCTACACACGAGTATTTACAGGTTTCGTCCTTCACATACAAGCCGTATTACTTAATATGGGTCGAATTATGCTTTTGCTATCTACATAAGTAGGGAAGTAATACAAGAATGAGTTCCTGACATCCATCATAAAGATCAATTAATCATCACTTTTATCGGAAATGCTTTCTTCCATCGACTTGAACACTAATTGTGTTGTACATGACTACATTGTTACGTTATACCTACTGAAAAAACATCTTCAGTTCCGGAGCAGCATCTACTGAATTACCTAGTTATTAAGACCCGGTTTCCACCAAAGCGGAGAGGAGATGTGTTTGAATAACCTATCAGGTTTCGTCACCAAAGCTAAGCGGACTGATGTGAAAATAACGTATTTCAGAAATATCTAGAAAAACAATATCTTATTGGTCATTCAAAATTATCTTCTCCTTTTCACCAAGGTGGAAACCAGGCTTTATTGAAGTTCTGCGATCAATTGACAGATGCAGACCTCAAATTATTAATTTATAATCAGGTGGATTTTAATTATACACGCAGGCAATACCAATACTTATAATTTAACTTACTAATTACTAGACGTATCTTAACGTTTTCACCGTCTTTAACATTTGATTTGCATATTTTTTAATTGCTTTAAAAACTTGAGATGTATCAAAGTTTCAAGGGGTCAGACTACTGTAATCACTAGAATTTATATTGATGTCTTGCGTGCGACATGCGCATATATCATAGACCATTTCGTAGATGCTTTCTAGTAATAGTATCTTTGTATTAATGCATTCTACTATGTATCTAGGATAATAAATAACAACGTAAACACGCAGATTTCGATATCGCGTAATTATCGCTCGCTTTCTTCCGCAACACTGAAGAAGATGCGGTTTTTATCGGATGTACATATTGCTGAAATAGCTCTCTTATTTCTTGATAATTACTGATAAATAATGATTGAAATTGATGGCAATTACTTCATCTTTTAAGCGATATTGTTGCTCGTACTTTAATTTAGCATGCTGTAGCTTTTGATGCCTAACATTATCCTAAATATATTGGATAAAATAATTTAACTGTTATTAAACTTTATTATATTATTAATTTAATAATTATACTTGTCGATTTTTGTCTATTTTCCATGTGAAAATAATACCATTGTTCAGAAGTATTTTGCTTGCTTCTATACGTTTGTTAAAAATTAGCATAGATATGTGTAACATAATTTACATGGTATATTTCTTATTTAAAAAAAATAAAAGAGCATATACTCACTCTCGGTCCGGTGATGGCACAGACCGCGTGCGCCAACAACAAAAAATGACAAAAGCTCCTCATACTGCTCTCAATAAGCAGGTCTGAGTACCATCACACAACACACCACTATCCCTTATTGTTTTCTTTGCCACGATCAATTAAAAATCCACTGCACGTCACTATGAACTTTAAAAAAAAGAGAAGTTCGAAATTTAAATTTTGACAGTCACTTTTTTGTGGGTAAGTTGTCGTTTTGTTCGCGGTTCGCGCGCAACGGCAGTCGGCACGGCAGTAACGCGGGCGGCGAGCACCTGTCCGTTTTACCACCCCCTACTCTTCGCGCCCCCTACTGGTTTCGAAAGGATTTTATCAGAGATGAGAAATTAAAGGACTGCGGCCACTGAGGAGGTGCAACAAGATTTTCGTGTATTTGTTTTTAGAATGAACCGATTAAAGATGAATCGAGTGATTGTATTGGACGTCTGCGTTTTTCGATTAGCGGGTAATATTATTTTGATGCGAACAATGCAGTGGACATAATCCACAAACTGATATCTCTGCTAGTGTTAGCTATTCTTTAAGGCATTATTTGAATATTGCAACAGTTCATATTTTGTGGGTAGTTTATTACAGCAAATGGCAGGTGATCTTGATTGGCTCTAACGAATGGCCTACCAGCTACCATATTGGTGTGCCACGAATGTTGGAGAATGGTGTTATTTATCGCCGATTGTTCCGCAGTTAATGAAGGGACCAAAATCTGGGGCAGTGTGCTTGATTTTCTGAATATACACGATATTTTTATGAACTTACTTTTATATTAATAACTTGCTTTTGCCCGCGTGGAATTCGTTGAATTAACTTATAGCTGCTGCCGAGGTTTGACCCGTGTTAAACGTTACTGCTATGCTCCCGTGTACTTTAGCGCAGTGTTTAATATATTAAAAAATCTTTCTCAGGACCTAAGATTATCAGGCACAAAAATAATTATTAAAATCTGACCAGTAATCCCCGAGATTAGACAATTAAGTACACAAACTAATTTTCTTTCGCGATTTTGTCTGCGTGGTAGGTAAATCAATAAAAATTTGCCTCTGTTTCGCGCCTTGTAGTCAACCTGCTTCTAAATTTTTATGAAAAATAGTCAAACCGTTAAGAAGATTAGGCGATACAAACAGACAGATTGACAGACACAAAATTTAAAACTGTATTTTAGGCATTGGTATCAAACAGCAATGGTGCAAATAACTTTATCAACTGAAATATATTATTTTGTAATTTAAAACAGACACTTCAATTTTATTTATTTGTATTGATGACTCTTAAACCATCCTTTCCTATCCTATTCTCCCCCTTCTGCCTTTCAACCCTTTTTTTAGACTAGTAGGTACCACTCGTCAGGTATCAAGGTTTTATAAAAACGTTAAACCAAGCACAGAAAATGTTTGAAATTCAGACCCAAAAAAAAACCGACATCAATTAAAAAAAAATGCATCAAAAAGTAAGAAATACATAAGTAATATTCAACGTGTCGCCTCATCTGTGTATAACTTGAAAGAGTTAACAGCCTGAAGGTGTCTATATTTAAAAAAAAATACTCGTACTCCCAACCGCTGAGGAGTTGTTCCTTCCAGCATCAGCTCAGCAACATGAAATGCTGACTGCTAGATGCAAATATCTGAGTAGTAATGTAAAAAAAACAATAAGAAGAAGCCTTTAAAATTTCAACATTCTCTAGGATCCCATCATCAGATCGTGACCTGATGAAAATAATATTGGGCCATATGACAAGTACACACTGACAGGCGTCTTCGAGTAATCGGAGAACAGACATAAAAAAAAAGAAAATCGATTGAACAATCGATTGAAAACCTCCTCCTTATAAGTACTAAATAGTAAGTAACAAATTCAACAATTTTATAAAATCCAAAGTCAAAATAACATAGAAGTCAAAATCGAAAGCTTGAATTTATTTTGCAATGTCTCTTTTACACAATTGATAACGACTGTTGCATCTACAGTCCACACTTTACTCTAGAGTAAATGGCAAGGTCATAGAGCGAATTCATTATTTTTTTATGGAAGATGATGGGTGCTTGTACTCATCTGCCAATTGCCGTGTATTTGACTGGTGTTCCGCAAGTCTATTAACCTTTCTAAAATATGAATATGTGTCTATCAAAGTATCGTTTACAAAGTTTTTTATATTGCGGTCTATTTATCCATTGCAATTAAAACATATTTTACGTATTAATGACTTGTAATTTTAATTGCACACACTTGAAATAATTATAAAATATGCAAATGATGTCTAATGTTAGTTAAATGGTCACTAGAGAACTTGATTTATTGTAGAGTAGAGCAAATAAAAACACTTGATATTATAATATTAAATTGTAACATTATTTGAGGGTAAGTAGTTTATATATCATATACTTATATCATAGTAAGTATATATATTAAAAAGAGATAATAAAATCCAATTCTTATGATTATTTAATTATCGCTTTTCAAGATACTTACCCTCAAATAATGTACAGTAAAAGTAAATTATTTATTTTTATTCATAACTTGTTGATCGATCGATAACGAATAAATATTGTTACACTTTATTTTACATAATAGTGTGAAGTAATATCACAGACATTTTTTTTGGGGGTATCAGAAAAGTAACCTACTTATTGATACCACTCAAGATAATGTGCTACTTTTTTTGGCAATCGGTTAGGTAAAGACTGGAAATAAAAGCGGATATACTTTAATAATTGATTTATGTAATACACTTGCAATTGTGCCAAAAATAAAAAGATTTTCTTAGTAGGTTATGTTGAAATTTCCGATTCGTAAAGCAGGTTAAACAATAAATTATATAATCAAATATATATCCTGTCTCTGGCTATATAATGACACTCTTGTCACAACATGCCGTTACCAATTACGAGTATACACTATGTAAAACAAAGCAAAGTAGCAGAAACAAAAAGTCATTTATTTGCAGCCTCTTACAATCAGCCTGTGTTCATATTATAAAGAAGAAAGATTTTACGTTTTCAAATTCGAATTCAAATTCAAATCATTTATTTTCATAGGCCCCAGGAGGCGCTTGAACACGTCAAAACATTACAAAAAATGATATAAAAATAAATCATAAGAATAAATCATAAATATTACTACTTGTTTGCTTGTTTGTACCAAATGGGCTCCGAAAATTCTTGACCTATCTGGATGAAAATTGGCGTGAAGATACTTTTTATCGTTTTTTTTTATGTGACAGAAGCTAGATGTTAATAAAAAATGAGGTAAACTTAATAAAATTGGAGTCTATGAACTAGCCCCCATATACCCCATTGAATTAAATAGGTAGACGCAAATTTTAATTGTGTAAATTCTTAGTCCATAAACTCAATCCCATCACCAACAAGTCCGAAAAAAGAGAGTAACTACTAACCAGCATCATTATGCCTCAATCACACGAACAAAGATGGTTACCCCACACAACAATACGATCTTAAATGGTGCACAACGTACAATTAGTGCATATACCACCATAACGACTGTTACCATTGTCTTCATGGTACATTACAGGTGGTTTCGACACTGATAGTTCGCCCGATTAATGATTTTACCATAAGATTTCATGCCGGTGTTAAACTGTGATGAAATGGTGCAGGAAACGTTTTAGTTTTGTTATGTTGGTAATGAGCTGGCAAATTTTAGTAACTTCTGCCAAAATTTCATAAAAAAGTAATTTTTTTTTTTTTTTTTTGTTAGGGTTGTAACACCATTTTGTGCTTCTAGTTTAACTAACTTTTATGTAGTAAATAATGACTACTAAATAAAATAAAAATTGTATGGATTTTTGAATTACGAAACAAAATAATTAAAATATTTAATCATTTATCAGATACTAGCGACCCGCCTAGTATCTAGTACACTATAATACGCATGTTTTATAAATAAAAAACTTTTGTTATGAATCATTATATCTATTTAGAAAACCCGCAATTACATCCGTGACGTAGTTTTAAAGATATAAGCATACATAGGGACAGACAGACGGGCAGCGACTTTGTTTTATACTATGTAGTGATAAAAAGAGCCAATAGATCAACATATTTTATACAAATATTTCGTTAAAGCCTCCAAATGGCATTAACTTTAACCTTGTATTTAATAGAGCATTCTTCAAAAAACAGTTCAAAATAAATGAAGTTGTAAAATTTCAAGAAACAGCGCAATAAAATTGATGGTGGTCGAAAAAACCCTTTTCGTAACGCGATTGTTTTGAGACAATGGGTGTTAACATTCAAAAAGTTGCGATTCTATCTAGACATGTAGATGGCTGGGCTGATATTGACAGGTTAGGCAATGTGGGAGGTCTGAAATATATGCCTGGGTTTTTTCGGCGTGTACCTAGGCTAGTCATAGGTGGTTTGACAATATAATGACCTGACCTTTACTTTGTAATGTATTAAACTCCAATTTCATAACTCCATAAAGATCACATTACAAAGAAATCTTTATTGTGATGAGGCTTCAGTATTTGTTCGAAGGTAGTAGAACTCTTGTGACCGGGCTCAAGGGCGAATGCAGCATCGTCTCACCTTTAATCTGCCGCCAAATATGTAGTAGTGCTTGCATTACTGGGTTTCGGTTTGGGGTTTGAATTACTAGCACATGAGTCATAACAATGTTATCCTTAGATAAAGAGAATTTTTTATTTTTTAAATTATTGGCGTCTACAGGCTCTTGTTACTACTTTACCATCAGGTGTACTTTACGTTCACTCACTACATACGTCGTGTAAATAAAAAAAACATAATTAGTAATTTTCAAAGTTACTACTGATTTATAGTCTTAAATTTTATAAAGAGAGTGTGAGTCAGGTAAGAAATAGTTTATCTATTTTTAGTAAACAGCTTGATAGACAATCGGTGAGGTGATTCCTGGAGTCTGGTTGTTCTACATTTCTGTACAGAAAAAAGGTTTTGCCTTTGACCCAGCGAAAGAGCCTAGACCTCAAACCAATATTATTGGCAATATTTTATTCCTCATTTATCAATACGCAGCAAAAAATAATATTAATCATAGACATTAGTTGCAACTATAACTAATTAAATCAATATTGCAAATGAATTTCACAATTGCAGAATAAAATATATTTTTATTTACCCATTTTATGAAACTTGGTAGACTATATTTTGCATTAGTAAACGCTTTATGTTCGTACATTTAAGACCTGAAATGCTTAAAATAAAACGAAAATAAAGTTTGGTGATTTTGTCTATGCAAATTATGTTGGTGGGAAATCGATCAATGTAATATCAATCGATTGCTTGGTTCCATTAAAATATTGACAAACAAAATGAATTTGTTGCGCCGTGAAGTGCTCAATATCACTATTGTTTGCTAATTATGAATTAAGTGACAAATTACAGGTTAATTTGTTAGATTTCCTAAGGTTAATGCTTTAATTAGTACTTGTCGTGAAGAAATGTCGTTAGTTTTTTTGTTTAATTGTATTTTCCTATTTTTACCACGCTTTTTGTAATTTAACCTGTTTCACAGTGTCTTTTAAAATGATTTTGAGTAACACACACACACACACACGTAGGAGAGCCATTAAACATTACAATAATTTGATATTACCTATTATAATTTAATTTTTTAATTGACCCTAATATAGAAGTATTACACGTATACAAAATATATTTTTATTATTAATATATAATATATATATATATATATATATTAATAATAAGTTGTCATTATAGTGTTTATGAAACTCTGACGTCCTCTCTCCTAAGTTGCTTTGCCCGACAGGGTCCACGATGATCTGTATTTATTATATTATAAGAACTGTAAAACATTGTGCATGCAATAAATATGTTGAGTATTGAGTATTGATCTAGCCATTGCAGCCAGTTTGGAGCTGTAGATCCACAGAATTTCAGAATAAAATTACAAGTGGTACCGCTACAGTTGTTATCAGTCTTTTTTTTACATGCGTTTTCATCGCAAAGTACACGCAGTTTACTTTTATGTATATTACGATGACAAGAATATAGTACGCGTTATCGCGATAAGTGCGATTTAGTAGACGGCTGTAGTATAGTTATATGCACCGTACCGAGCCGTCTACTGAGTTATAACATAATGTCAATTACATTACATAACGCAAATGATGGTGTGAATGTCGCAGACATAATAAACATTACTGTATAGTCTAGCGAGCCTGGCCTTCATTGTCCATTTATTGTCAATTGTAACCAAAAAATGTTATCACAATGGTTGTCATTAGACTTTGTAGGAACAATACCGGTGAATACAAGGTATTATATCAGCGATATGACTGTGTACAAGGTATCTATTTTTTGTTTAGAGGTTTTCAGAATCCAACAAAACATATTTTTAACCGACTTCAAAAAAAGGAGGAGGTTCTCAATTCGATTGTATTTTTTTTTGTTTGTTGAAGACGCCTGGACCGATTTGAGAAATTCTTTTTTTGTTTGAAAGGATATAAAACATGTCAACAATTATTTTTTGCTCTTGAAGCGGGTTTCAAACCTGCGACTATAGGACTCCAGCCTATCGCTTTAGTATTAGATTGCTAAGCATAGTTGGCTAAATGCTAGCTAATTTATTTTTGGTTCATCTTTTTGTCAGCCTTGACAGATTTTTTTTTTTGGTTTGGACATAATGAACTTTGAGCGCAATGCATTTCTTACTATTATACATATATATGCTCAAATTACCAGTGTACAGGTATTAACTTCGACAAATATAGTATTTTCAAAGTTTTTAGTTAATACAACACCCGTTGCACCACAACCAACATCATAAATCCCTACTAAAATCTGCACATACACTCTCTTCATTACAGCATACAGCTCAGTCACTGAGACGGTATCATTGCGATGTACTCCCAGTACATTATTGTAATGCAATCATTACTTCACCGCAGATCTAGTTCCACACACTCTATAGTGTCAATTACTTGGCATTAATTCCGTCACCGTAATCCACTGTGACACCACGCGGCGCGGAACTGACACGCAGCTGACACGCCGCTGATACGCAACTGTCACGCATCTGTAACGGAACCAATTACCCAAGGTCGTCCGCTGATTGATGATTCTTTGCAGATTGCCAATGGTTGTGACTGGTTCAATTTTAATCCGGTTCAATTAATGTCATTTGGGTTACGAAAACGGGATTTAATTTACAAAACGGTCTAAATATTATGTTATGTCCTTGATCTTTGGTTGATCAACTGTATCACAAACAATTACTAATTGAGTATTTCTTATTTAATTTTTCGGTTGCAAAAATGACTAAATAATGTAAAAACAAAAAGTGCTTTCTCAAGTGGCTTTTTTGTATTGGCGGCCTTGTTGTAATTTTATTGTTATCATTTGATAGTAACAAAGATGGTCGAAAGTTTTGTTAACATCAGAGTTACATCTAGGAAGGTACGGCTTATTAATTTATAGAACTAGTTATTTAACAACATCGATGGCCGAGTGGGATACCGTAGGACTGGGCAGTCAAAGGTATCGGGTTCGAACCCACGGCACACATCTCTGTCAATATGAATGAAGAACGAAGATATGCATGTATTTATCATATAAATTGTCGCTTGCTAACGGTGAAGGAAAATATCGCAGGGAAACCTGCACTCCTGAGAGTGCCTAAAAATGCTCGAGGCTGACTGAAGCCTTCTAATCCGCACCAGACCAGCGTGTTAGACTATGGCCTAACCCTTCTCATTATGAGATGAGGCCCAAGCTCAGCAATGGGACATGTATTAGATACAGGTCTACTATTATTATTTTCACAAATCCTTCTTCCCTACACAATGTAATAGAAAGCTGAAATACCATTGTGTCACCTTAGTTTTACCACTGAGCCACTTTCTAAACGGATATCTGTCAAAATTTCCTAGTTACATTTCTAGGCCTACTGGTAATATGTCATAGGTATGCCTCGGGGTGGTAAATACCTAGTCATTGTTTTCTAAAACTAAATCATTACAATGTGATCGTGATCAATTAAGGTATTCAATCTTAGGTGATTTCTACATAGGAAGGTAATAGAAATTTGTTATATAGTAATTGAATGTCGAAACTGCCTCGTTGGTCTAGCGGTATCATTTGAGTATCGCTCATTGCGAGGTCTTGGATTCGATTCTCGGATCAAATAAAGTGTTATTTTTGAACTTGTCCGGTAGATGGCGATAGGCCCACCCTCTATCTCATGGGACTTAGACATAACAGGTGAAGTGTGGGTGTAATGTTATTTATGTTATGAATGACATAATGGTGAAGAGTGGGTCATCGGCTAGACGAAGCTATCCATTTCACAGTTTATGACAATATGTTGTTGCGTAGCATGGTAGACATTTCTCATTTAACTCTTTGTTACCCAATCA
Organism: Hypena proboscidalis; assembly: GCA_905147285.1. Lineage (NCBI taxonomy): Eukaryota > Metazoa > Arthropoda > Insecta > Lepidoptera > Erebidae > Hypena > Hypena proboscidalis. Next base: position 21,780,410 of record LR990130.1, read on the forward strand.
CCTTTTAAGAGGACAATTGCCGACGATAAACCTAGTTGCCGAAAGAATATCTGAAAAGACTAAGCAATACCTATTGCATTTGAACAAACTTATCTAACCTAAATTTGACGACTGGATGGCGGGTAGTGTACCTGCCTGCGACGCCGAGATCGCGTGTTCGATTCCCACTTAAGACAAATCTTTGTGTGCATGAACATGGAGGTTTGTCTTAGTCTGGCTGTTTCTATGTATATAAGTATGAATTTACAATATATATATATATATATGTATTAGTCTCAGTTGTTCTAGTACCCATAGTACAAGCTCTGCTTAGTTTCGGAATAGATGGCGTTGTGTGTAAGTTGTGAAATATTTATTTATAAATAAACTTTTGCAGCACTAACTTGCCCATATTCTACAGTAAAATAAATAAGATCACACTACTAAAAACGGGATATAATCCCACCCACACGCCCACCACTGTGACTCCTGTGACGCTAGGATCTACAGCGGTAACCAACTGAAAGGCACCGTGCATGACACACGGGCAATCCTAGGGAGAGTTAAAACTGTTTTGGAACCTGCAACGAATTTAATCAGAAGTATATAGTTGGAGTTGGAAAGTATGTTGAAGATCACACTACTGTGTTTCAGAGAATAGATGAAACGTATAATATTGTACGAATATAATTGGAACTCAGTACAAAAGACATCAACGCGTTCGGTACTAAACAATCATTTTAATGTTGATATATTTATTAAGCATTTACTTTATAATTATCTCTCGCAAATAAAGTTATTATTCAAGAATCCATTACCCTTTATAACATTAGGTACAATATTCTCTTGGTTCACATCATTATGATGCATGGTAAACGACTATAGTTAACGACCTATATTCATTTTAAAACACAGGATAGTAATAACATGCCTTCCTCATCATAAAGATTCCTCAATATTAACAACACTCAAACCCTCTTAAGAACCAAAGCCATTTTAATCTCATCTGTCACTTTCTCCGATGACCTTGCAAGAGAAAGTCGTTTAACCAGCCAAATCACGTTGTCGTCATAACCGGAGATGTTTCTCGAGAAATATGGCCATCGTACCGTGGCAGTGTAACAATATGTAATGTGTTGCATAAGTATTAGTAATATGAGATCATTGAGAATGCAATTAGAGCAGCGCTAGTTTTTGCCCGCGGGTTTGCGTTGTGTCTGTTGTTTTTTGGATAATTTGTAATGGTGGTTATAATCTCGTTTGGGTGATTGAAGGTTGCATGTGAACGTATCTTCGTGGTGCATCAGCTTGTTTTTCATAGGTGAAGTCAATAAGTGCCCTCGGTCGTACATGTCAAGTATTTGATCCTGCGACCTAAGTAATTGCTTACTGCCACTTAAACTAATCTAATAGTTTATAATGAAGCAAACAATTTGAGCAAGAATTTTATTGAAAAAAAATACTAAGCATATAAATATGTCTGTTGTGCTTTGTGTTTGTAAAATGTATGTTTATGGACAGGACAGGAGTTATGCCCTGTGCGGGTGTCACCTTTATTAAAATAAAAATGATAATAATATTTGTGAGGCTGTCAGGCTGTTTGCTACTGGGTTGATTACTACTTAGATTGCCCTCATTAAAATAACTCAGAACTCCTTAATTTGTGAAGACATTATTCGATCTCAGTTAGGATCTTATTTCACCGGAATCGATCGATGTCGCTCGATGCGTCGATCGATTGATGTAATAGATTAGTTGACAGTTTTCCATTGCTAAAACAGTCAAATGACTTCCACAAAGCCGCGGATCTAGGGGGAAGGTAGTTAGAGTCTATAAAAATAATGAATATTTTATTTTTCAATTCGACCGGATTTGATTGCCGCGCTAAAAAAAAGGTAAATTATATGCAGGATTTGCGTAAATGCCCGTTAAACGTTAATATAATAAACATACAACGCGATAGTTTAAAAGTTAAAATACTAATATAAGTCAGCGTGTAGGTATAAGTAGAAAGTGAGATAGTGAATTTATTATATTAGCTGCCAAATTATGTTACAAATCATTGAATCACAGAATCTGTCTAAAAAAACGATTGATTGTTACATCGCGATAAAAAGCGAGTCTTACCGATTACGGGTAACTGTATCATCAATAAGTCATGATGAGAGACTGATGATCGATGAATTAGATCGTATATGAATGAATCGATATAGTATACCTATCCACGATTCACAATGCGATCAGCGAGCTGTATTAAATTGCTTATTTATGACATATACCTTTTTTGTTTGATATTTATTTCAATTCAAATATCTAAGTTGAATTAAAGTCAATCTAAGCGCCGGTGTTAAATCATTTTATTGCTATAAGTATTATAATTTTTTTTTTTTTTTTTTTTTATTATAATTGAATTAGGTAAGTTTTTTTTTTTTTGTATTTTGATGTTTGTTTTGACGTGTTCAAGCGCCGCTTGGGGCCCATGGAATTAAATGATTTGATTTCTGATTTCTGATAGTCATCGAGTTGATTTTTGTGATATAATTGATTTTGACATGTTTGGTTATCTGATGTGGATGTTTTTTAATAATAGCCCGAGTTTCATCCTCGTGCTTAGTAATGATTTGGTTTCGATGAACAACAAATAGACTGAACTAATATAAAAAGCATAAACCACACGTAACATTATTCATCTTATATAATGTTCTATAACAATCGTCTTTAAATTATGACTTTGTTATTTTTGTCTGCAATTAAGTAAATAAAACAATACATTTCAATCCTTTTATTTCATTACACTTTACTCTTGTTAGGTAAGAGTAATTAACTGATGTTTTAAGATAGCAATCTATTTATACACATACTTCCGCTAAGAAAGATAAATTAGTAGAAATACTAAAACACCGGCACATGTCTAATCGCCGTAGAAGAGAATGCTCCTGCGTGATTTATTTAATCTAGTTATTAATTAAGTTTTTTTTTAATTTGTCGAGATGCCTCAACTACATTCCACTTGAGAGATGAGTCACGCCGTCACGAGGGTGCTAATGGTGTTGTATGTATTAGGTACAGTTAGCAACAAATGTATGCAGATGAACACTTTAAAAGTTTACAAACTTCTATACAACTCACATTTAAAATACAATTATGTACCTGACTTTTTTTAAATGATGAAAAATTACAGTGTCTACGCCGTCAAGTGGCAGATATTTTTAAATATTAGATTTATAGGATCTTAAATAAAATTAGTCTTATAACTTAATCTAAACGTAATAAGTCACTGTCAGAAGACCTCGTTCCCAAAATACTGGCAGCATTACCGCGTTATATTGCTATTATTATTATTGTTTATTAGATTTATAAAATAGGCAACGGCACCGAAGTGATTTGGCGCGTAAAACTTTTATTAAACATCGCTTGGATTTGATCAAGGGGACATGGAGGCGTTTGGGTGTCTCCCAGGACCTGGTGCCTGAAGCAAGCCGCCATTTAGTCCGCTTTTAGACCCCTTTTAGTCCACTGTTCTAGTGCTCCCCAAAACGTGATACTTAAAGCCATTGCCTAATTTGCTTACAGGCTAATCCGGCACTGAATTCTTTTACTCCTGTTTTTGAAAACTTCCAGATAATACTCATGCGGAAACACAGACGGTCCGTTTTCGTTTATGCTAATATTGACAACACAGACAGTACGACGCTGACCACTAGACTTGATTAGACTAGATGGACACGAATTATTTAGCAATCAAAATATACGTATCATAAGTAACTTATTTACTACGTTGCCACATAAGGCAATTGCTTGAACAATCTGAAATTAAATTATAGGTTTGCTACGCCCGTCATGTTGTCACTATTGTCTGTCTTATTTCTAGGTGTTGAGTAAACTGGACTTTCAAAATTAAAAAACGTAAAATTCTGAAATACTATAATATTAGGAAGTATATACTTTGTAGCTCAACTGATGGTAAGTGATAAAGTTATATCAGAATACTAAAGTCTACAGATATACAGGCAATACACATCCATATTGTTGACCGGATGGCGGAGTGGGTAGTGTACCTGCCTGCGACGCCGAGGTCGTGGGTTCGAGTCCCACTTAAGACAAATCTTTGTGTGCATGAACATGGGGGTTTGTCTTAGTCTGGGTGTTTCTGTGTGTAATAAGTATGTATTTACAAAAGAAAAGTATATATGTATTAGTATCAGTTATTCTAGTACCCATAGTACAAGCTCTGCTTAGTTTGGGACTAGATGGCGTTGTGTGTGAGTTGTGAAATATTTATTTAATTATTTATAATAAACATCACGCCTATATTACCCAGATGGGTGTGGTAGAGGTGTACAGAACTCACATTTCACCCGTTATGTTTCGTCCAATTCCGTGCTGCTATTGTAAATTGCCTGACATATAGCTCTCTATTCTTTTCGAAAAACAGCAATTTTTACTAGCTCGAAAGAGGAGCAACAAAGTTTTATCTATTGCCTGATATGCCTGCTATACCTGCTGTATCAATAGCACTACTGGCAGTGCTATTGATACTTTTATTACGACCGGATAGCGGAGTCGGTAGTGCAACTGCCTGTTACGCAGAATGCGTAGATTCCCGCTTAATACAAATCTTTGTGTGCATGAACATAGAGGTTTGTCTTGGTCTGGGTGTTTCTATCTATAATAAGTATGTTTTACAAAAGAAAAAAGTATATTTGTATTAGTATCAGTTATTCTAGTACCCTTAGTAAAAGCTTTACATAGTTTGTGACTAGATGATGTTGTGTGATATTTATTTATTTATTTTATTTAAAGCTAAACCGCACTTCAAGTACTAAGACTATTGTTACATAAAACTCTACATGAAATACCATTCACTACCGTGTCAAATCATTCTCAACACACATTATCTGCTGGTAACAAACTTTACGCACTAAGCTTATCGCGTGACCTCAAAAGGTTAATGGCTATCCAATCTTAAAAGGCCAATGGATATATGGTCCAAAGACTAATCCTAATTATTCTACGTTCAAAATTTGTTGGATGATTATAAAGAGTTTTTGGCCGCAGGGTGTTGTTTTCCGTCGCTTCCGCGGAACTATACCCCAGGAACGCACCAAGACTTGACCAAGACATAATTATAAATTCACTTCCTTTGCACTAAACAAAGGAAGTGAATTTATAATTATGTATTTTTAGGTTAAGGTATTTATCAATGGGCCTATGCAGCCTGAAATAAATGATTTATTATTATTATAAATGATTATAAAAATACTAAAAGCTAATTTTTATTAAATTAAAGTTTAAATTTTAGTTATAATATTGTTATCAGCGCGAGGGAATTATGCAAATTTAAATAAGCATCTTGATATGGAGAAGGCGATCGACATATCACTTTTAGTTATGTTAAGATCCAAGAAGGTACCATCTGATAGGATGTGAGCATTTTAAACAATGTTTCAAAATACCCGTATTTCGGATGTGGTCATCTGAATGAGTTGCATTAGATTAATGATTCAATTCGCACGTCAAACGATTGCTTTTCAACACTTTCGTGTATTGAATTGTATGGTAAGTATGGCCTTGGGAGGATAATATTTCAACAGTACAGCTTGTTGGGCAATAGCTTCGGAGATGGTAATTGACCGTAGCCAGATGAATTAACAGTTAAAAATTATTTTGCTGATATTTAATGAAGGATATACTTTATATTATTTTTAATTGACATTAACAATTCGATTGTATTTTTTTTTTTTATGTTTGTGCCCCGAGTACTCGAAGACTCCTGGACTGATTTGAACCATTATTTTTTTGTCTGAATGTATATACATACTTGTCATGTGGTCCTATTTTCATCAGATCACGATCTGATGATGGGATTTTAGAAAAATCAAGGGCAACCCTCAAATTGTATTGGCTTCTATATTGTTGTTGTCGTATATTACCTAAAGCTGCTCAAATATTTGCTGGAATGTTCAACTCCTCAACGTTTAGGAGTACGGGGATAATTCTTTAAATATGGGCACCTTAAGGCCGTTTACTGCATTTTTCAATTTATGCACATTTGAGGCGAGACGTTGAATAAAACTTAAGTATTTCGTACTTTTTAGTGCATTTTTTGTAATTGACTTCGGTTTTTATTTTGGTAATTTTTATATGTCAAGAAAGTAATTGAGGTCGTGTCAGGTGATGGGTCAGAGTGACTGTGATCAAACTGACCAGTCAGAAAGTTCAAGGTCGGGTTGTGGTTTAAGTTTTAATTTCATGTCTTTTATTGCCAATCAATTCTTACGTCGCTTTTTATAATAAGTTGCATTTTTAACCTTGGATATCATCGTTGTTGTATCAAAATCTTCTTTTAATATGAAAAAATATTTTTAAAAGAGTTTGATTTAATATACAAACCAACGCGTGTATTTTCTGTAATAATTTCCCCTAACTGCTGTCTATGGTATTTTAAAAAGATTTCGAAGATCGTCGTACAGTCTTTCTAGGTATTGAGTAATTGTTTTTTGCTTAGGGCAGTCAATAATACGCAAAAATCTCAAAAATATTCTCAATCTTCTAAAAAATTATAGATTTTAGTTATTTTAAAAAAACGACGCCGCGTCACGGGTATTCACAAACATACATTTCTCACACACAGATCAGAACAATCTCCAGAGTGAGATCAAAGAGAGAGTGTCCGGCATGTTTGCGCAAAATCACACGAACGGTTTTCACGCCGTCATTCGCAAAAAGACTGCCTCGCTTTTGTTGCGATTACGGGCCAGCAACAACAGCATTCTCAAAACTGTGGCGGAGACGATGGATTCTCTGATTTTAATACATCTTGTTAGAAGGACTAAGTATCAACGGCAACTTCTCCATTGAGTGTCCTTCTAAAAAGAAAATAACAAATAGGAAAATTTAACTAACACTAGCATGTAAGATTTGTAAACTAACCCAATGGATTTTTGTTGTCCGAAATAAAGAATTTTATTATTATTATTATTATAAATCTTGTGTGTGATCCTCAAAGATTTGAAACGTGTGGGGATCGAATCCACAACACCAGCGCCGATGAAAGCGGCGAGGCGATCATTTTTACTACTACACCAACATGTTTGTTTGGCATTTTGGCAAGATAATAATAATTCATTATTAATAAATATTTCGTGGAATAAGCACTGATGTTTATTTGGACAGTGCCAAAAGGTTAATGCTTAGTTGACCGTTTCGATCAGATCTTGACCTGCATCGGGAATAATCGCAGGTCATCGACTGCAACGTCGCCGTTTCTGCAATCAGAGATCAATGCCAGATTGAATTGCATTTTTAATATCATTATTTTTGCGGCTAGATTTAGGTAAGTATTTTTTTGTATTTGTATTGCTTATGCTGTAAAGTATGTGGTTAAGAATGTTTTTTTGAGAATATTATTTAGTACGTTTTGGGAAAAGGTCGAGCTAGATAGGACTTTCGTCTTACCAGCCGCTAAAAATAGTAGTGTTTCTTTGCTTCGGTATGGTGGTAAGATTGAGTTAAAAATTAGTGCCACGGGAAACTTCAATTCTTAAGCAGTTTTTTAGGGTTCCGAAGGGTAAGAACTGAACTTTATTATTAAGACTACTACGCTGTCCGTCCGTCTGTCCGTCTGTCATCAGGTTGTATCTCAGGAATCATGATAGCTAGACAATTGATCACAGATGGTGTATATATGTATGGTGTACATTAACAACAAATACTAAATACCAAATATAATATTTAAGGGCTCCCATACATCAAAACCCCTTGTGCGCGGGTCCGGTTTTAATTTTATTATTTTCAAGTTGAAAAAAACAGTAACGGTCATATAAATATAGTAGGTATTTCAGAACTTTACGTTATTGAATAAGCTAACCCAGTTTACTCAACACTTAGAAATAAGAGTGACAGCATGTCGAACGTAACAAAACCCTTAATTTAAATTGTTATTGTTATAACGATTGCCTTATTTATGTGCCACTGTTAAAAGAAAATAAATTATTATTTACATATTGTTGCTGCCTCGATGGTCTTGTGGTTAGCGTATGCGCCTCTCACAGCGAGGTCTCAGGTTCGATTGCCAGGTCGAGAAAGTGTTATTTGTGAACTTTCTTTCAGGAACTTTCTTTCTCTTTATGTCAGGAAATTCATAATTGCAGCATGGAGTTGGAATTGTGCTCGGTGGATGGCAATCGACTCACCCCCTATACCATGGGACCTAAACATAACAGGTGAAATATACGACTTGTAATATAGGTGTGATGTTATGTTATGTTATTTCTATTTATATTGTTTGAGGGAGCACAACTGTATAACCGGTTACCGAACGAACTAAAGGAGTGTAATGATGTAAACAACTACAAAAGTCTACTTAAAAAATATGTATGCACAATATCGCTGTAATTTAACTTAAATTTAAGATAAATCTAGTAATGTTAAGTGAATAACACTAATTGTATCTCATTTTAGTTTTTTATGAGAAATAAATTCTTTAAACATATTTAATGCATATTTTACTCAATAATTCATGTTACTTTATTGACTTTCGTGAAGGAAGTAAATTGCTAATTTTCTCTATGCTAAACGGGAGTTACTCATTGACAAAAGTCGCCATAGGCTTAAAAGGGTCAAAGGTCCAGACTTTCTATTTAGACTTCCTAGTCTATCTATATACTAGTATTTAATCAAACGAGTCTAGCCAAGCCCTGTATATCTGTCATCCTGTTAAATCTATATATCTATACATATTAAACCTTATTATTAAGACTACTACGCTGTCCGCCCGTCTGTCCGTCCGTCACCAGGCTGTATCTCGTGAACTGTGGTAGCTAGACAGTTGATCACAGTTAATTTTTAATTGATGCCGCCTTAAGAACTAATACCAAATACCAGATAAAATATTTATTCCAATACAACAGAACACTTCGTGCGCTACGGTTTTGATTTAACTTATTTTTTCAAAATCGAGAGAACGGATTTTTGTATGGTTTGTACTAAAATATAGTGCAAAACTCGAAGAAAGTTTTAATTAATATTACTTACATACAGACATACCACGTGGACGGAGCCATACGAGTAAGCTATCGAATAATAAAAATAAGTTAATTTGAATTCAGGGAAAATTATTGTGCATGAATTTGAGGGTGGAAGCACCACCGTCTCATCTATAACCTGCCGCATTACGGTGTTCGGGTTTGGTGGTGACATCAGATTCTGAATTACTGGCACATGAGGCAAAACACCCTTGTCCTTAGATAAAGCGACGCATCTACAAACTGCTTTTGTGAACTGACTATGGACAGTAGTTTTCAACCATTGGATGAACCACACGCTCGTTCGCTTCATACGTCATTATTATAAACAATATTTATGCGTATACTTCGAGGTACATTTGGCAACATATAATTAAAGATCCGATTGTGGTGCTTTTGACTCAAACCTCTCTAGAACGAATAATACCATAAAGTAATACATTGTTTCTTCTTGTCCTATTTTCTGAATAAGTAGGTTTAGCGAAATCTTTCAACAAAGATATTGCAGTCTTCGCTTCCTTATTCGGTAATATTAATAAGATAATAGACATAGATTACTGTATGAGGTAACAGTTACTGAAGGTACAGCCAGCTACCAAACAACCTCTACATTGCCAGGATAAGCTGGTCTCGCATTGCAAGGGAAGCTTATACAACACGAGACTATCTTATACTGGACAGTATAGGTTGATCAGTAGCCGTGTGTACTGCAAAGCAATAATAGAGTATAATGCGCCGTGACAATTTATTTTTAATCTTTCAAGCTGTGAAGAAATTCACTTACAAATATTGCTATATTGAAAAACTAGGTTATGGTGTTCGTTATTTAATATGCCAACAATACGTTTTATTGTTCGACGTAATTACTAGAATGATGCTATACCATACCACCTGATGGTAATTGGTCACTACAACCATGGGGGTGCATGACAGGAGCCTCCCCGAGTGACGTAGGTATGTACACAACGATTCCCTACGTCCGGCGCACCCTGGGCAATTCGCGAATCCTTAAAAGCGAATTGGCTAATCCTTTCACCACGATGGCAAGTCAAAATAAAATTTGACTCAGCCATCGACAAGACGAAGAAGAAAGAAGACTACAACCATCTTTAGAAAAGATAGCAAGTGCACTGATGCTTCTGATAATTTGAATCTAAGTTTAATCATACATTTGTCTGATTTGGCGTAACGATAGTACGCGACCCATTTTCAATCAGATGTGAACCGAGCCTGGAGATGAGAAGGTTTGTCTCGAGCAAGTTCTCAAAAGCTACCTATCTATAATTTGTGTATTTATATATAATGCGATCTTTATTCTCAATAGCAGCACGAATTAGTTGTGTTGCTACACGAATTGTATTAAGTGGCTGTCGATAGGCTGATGGGGTGCATGAAAGGAGCCTCCCCGAGTGGAGTACACAACAATTCCCTACGTCTGGCGCACCCTGGGCAATTCACAAGTTCTCAAAAGCGAATTGGCTAATCCTTTCACCACGATGGCAAATCAAAATAAAATAAAATTGACTCAGCCATCGACACGACGAAGAAGAAGAAGAAGAAGAAGATAGGCTGATTTTCTATCCCGTGGGACCTTAACATAACATTTGAGGTGTGGGAATTTTCCACCACTTCACTCCTTTCTGGGTAGTAAAGGCGTGATGTTATGATAGGTCATGGGACCTTATCGTAAAGTTAATCAAGCCTGTTGTACAAGAAAACATCTACAGAAGAATATTTTCACTAATTAACATTCGAGACATTGGAAAATAATAGTATTACAATACGTTGCGTGACTTCGCTAACGGCGGCAACTGACGCGGGAAATAGAGAGTGCTAATGTTTATTATATCGCCACCATAGGCGTTATATTTGCATGCTATGCATTCATTATTCAAATATTTTCTATACTAATACTATAGACTGGTAACAGTATGTGTTTACATGTTTAAGCAAGTTGAAAGTAAAAGATTCTCACGAAAAAATTGTAATTGTAAAATGCATTATAATTTCATTTTCACACGCGTACCTTAAACTATAAAATAGTTCACATTAACTTGTTTTTACTTTAAGTTAAGCTTAATTTTTTCAAATTGTTATAATATGTAGATTTTTCATATGATTATGGCGCCTAAAAATAGCAGCTGAAGTGTGGGTGTTATCAACCTTTTCGACACCATTTTGGGTATTATAGAGAGCGTTATGATACGTTATTTTTTTAAGTAAGTACCAGGCGAGGATAAAACAAAAGATCAAGTTAAGGGTTAAGCCTTTTAGTGCCGTCAAACATACCTACCTAAATTGTTCTCTTAAGAAGTTAACTTCTGCCCTCTGAAGGCCAAATACTTATTTATAAATATCATGGCATTCTTTCCACAAATCCCTTATTTCCCCACACCATAATGCCAACAGTTGCATGACACAACCACACAATTGTTACCGATTGGGCTCGCTGTGATCTTTCCTACGGTATAATGTCCAGCCCTTGACTTCCATAAAAGGAAGCCATCAATCATCTCATAGGCAAACGACACCTTTCGTCATTTGAACTCGACAGTCACGGATACCCTTAACTAGGTAATAGGTGTTATGCAATACGGGTTATTTGGGATATACATGCATCTATTACGGATACCCACAGTTAGATATGTGGCAATATGAGTAATTTGGGACGTGGAGTAATTAACAAACGTTTGGACACCGCAGATTAAGGGCTCTGTAGCAAATGTGGGAGTTGGTAGTTTTCGGTGATCGCAAAACAATGTTTGTCGGTATTTTTTTATGTTCAGGAGGTTAACAATCTCTCATTCTCTCTCATTTGACGTTTGAACAGGACAGAGGGATCGGATGGTAACCAGGTTCAGCGTTGAACCAAAGCTAGAACGCAAGTCGATAAAATTGTCACTAAGCGTATTATTACACCGAAATCGATCGGCGTCGATACTCTCTTCTTTGTATCAATGATACTACAACTGATATTACTCCCGCCCAGTGCGTGGCCACACCAATTGCGCATTCTGTAGCGTCGTACAGATCATGCAAAGAGCAGCTGTAAAGGCAATTATAGCAATTCAGTAGATGTGGCATCGTTTGTTCGGGAGCACCGCAGTCACATTAGGTCTGGTGTGTCAATATTCCCCATTTTTCTCGATTGTGTTTGCAGCGTCGATAGATGCATAATATATGACGTAATAACACCCTAAGAAAGGGCATACAAGACCGTAAATAGTATAACGTCTGCTCGTTACGTGACAAAGCAACTCTCTTACACGTTGTTACTAAATTTCAAACACAGATAAATTTATCAAGTTATTTAAATAAGAATTTAGGGCAATAGAAATAGCCATTTTATGCCACATTATAGTTCTATAGTACAAATAATATAAAAACATGATTAGTAATTTTCAGGCGTATTTATTTTGATTTTCTGTTAGAAGTGGTTATGTACCTAACATCCCATGTACCTGTATTTGCAACAGAATAAATTAATTGAATTGAATTTAATTGAATTGTTGTTATTACTTAAGTGTAACGAATGTTTTAAAATATCTAGAGTAAGATTGATCTATGGCATGTATAAATATGGAGAGAATCTAGTGTGCAATCTTTAACCTTTTGAGCATGAATGCGTTGATGTCTTTTGTATTGCTTCATACGCTGTTAAAAACATTAAGAAATGTTCAAATCCGAGGCTAACTCCGGTCTTTGAATCGGATTTCAATGCAATGCTATTTTGCTAAAGTAAGCAAGTTTCCTATTCATCAAGTTTTAGAGTAACGATTCTAGTTATCAATTCGATGACATCACAACATATATTATGGCAAGCATTGCTAACTAAAACTTGTTTAAAATGAATAGCTGACTGTTTAGAAAGTTCTACACCATTATTTTTTGACAGTTTATTATCAAAATCTAAAAATATCATCTAAATTAGAAAGCTAAATCTAATACGTTGTTAGGGATATGTGGCAATTTAATTAAAATTCAATTGCTATGCTATAATAAAAGTAAACGTATCGTTGGCATTAGAAAGGGTACCAATTAGATTAAACACTTGTAAAAATATTTTATTTCTTGATAAAATACTAAACAATCAATTTACCGGAAAAGGTCAACATCTCAGCCATAAGCTCCAGTGCAACAAAGCCCTGCAGCACTGAATTTCTGATGGATGGATAGTAGGTACCCATAGTACTAGTTCTGCTTAGTTTAGGACTAGACGACGTAATGTGAAAGTTGTGGGGCTTTAAAAAAATGGCGAGCAGTGAGCAAAATTTAACTTTGTTTCAAGCCGAACAAAACTCGAAGCAAAATCCAGTTGTGCTCACTGTTTTCATACAATAAAAATTAAGTTATGCTGAGGTGAAAAATATTTTTAATCGACTTCAGAAGCAGGAGGTTTATTACGTTACATTGCAGGCCAATTCTCGCTGGTCTTTACGCACCTTTTTGGATATTATTCTTATTAAAGATAACATACAGATCCGGTGGTTCAATAATATAATCTTTACTTAACCCACATAATGAACAAAATTATCGCTATCAAACGTAGAAACAATCAAAAAAGAAATTACCAAGAAGTACAAAGCATCGTTACAAGGGCCGACAGCAAGTTATCACGTGGGAAGGGTGCTAGTACTGTCAGCAACAAAAGTTCAAATACACATGCAAAAGTTTGAACAAGCGTAGTTTTTAATATATTTATAGTTTCATAGTGACGATTGATGGGGCTGCCTCGCTACTACAGTGCGTCAGCGATGTTTGCAGATGCACGCGTAGATGATTATCACGCCATCATCTGAACAAGAGCGGCATCTTTGATGCACAGGGTGAGAGACAGTCCCAACAGCTACCTGAGGATTACTGCTGTGCACATTGAAAGTCCTATCTGAAGGCATTAGATTAGGCTTAATTAATTCAATTTTTGTTTTTATTTTTTGTATCGCTGTATTGCTAACATAATTTCTAAGTTGTCATTGTATTATTAACACTCTATGGACCTGGTCTAAAATAAAGATATATTATTATTATTATTATAGTCCTTCTCTACATTTTCCGAACCTTTGCCTTATAATTCAGTAGTATAACTTTCATTGTCTAATCAATGATAATTTAATGTATATTTATATTACAGTAGGAACGTCTATTTACACAACATAACATTTTTGGGAGGGATAAATGTATGTTATATGATATTGTATAGTGTTGATCGAGTTGTATTGGTGACCGTACTGCGCTACAATAATGAGAACGTTATTACAACAGCGGATGATAACGCGTGTGAAATCAAAAGTACCGTACATATAGGTAATGCAGGCAAATGCACTGGTACTAAGTAGTATATCTGGATTACTGACATCTTAATGGGCAGCTGTTGTAAGAGTGCACTTAGATTTTTTAATCACGTACTGGGTCTGTGAGTGTAACTAGTACCTATAAGTGTTATTAGTATCTAATTGATTAACATAGCACATCATACACAATAATATATCCTTTGGTTATATTAATCATAAGACCTGCTAGTGAAATCGAAAGCTATTGCAAACATTGTTTTGGTATAATAAAAATATTTTGGACTTTTTACATTAGAAAGAGCGCCATATGCAATAAAAGTATGGTCTATGGTAATAGTCTCAATGACAAGGCCACATAGATTACACACTCGCACAAGCACATCTTTTCTTAGATATTTTTTTTGCACAAATCACACAAAGATTTATCGCATGTGGGAATCGAACCTGGCGAGTACTCGATTACAAAGTCTGATAGAGGAACTGCACAACCTTATTTCTTCGTCCCCATTTAACTATTGGAATACGAGACAAACGGCACGGTAGATATTACACAAATATACGCACAAAGCCCTACGCTTCAATACTCCTGCCGAAGACTGGAAAGCCCTGCTCTTTTCTGTGTTTCTGCATGACTAAAATCTGGGGCTCTTCAAAGCAAAGGTTATAATTAGTTGGTCTGGCATCACCCACGAGTTAGCACCTTAAAAGTAAATAGGAATCTCATAGTTAAGCGTCCTCCATCGTCGACCGCATCATCACATACCATTAGGTGAGTTCGTAGTCAAGCGTGTGCTTATCAACCATAAAAAAGAGAAACACAACGAACAAACATTAACAAACATGATCTCGACCCTTTCTCTATTAACTTGGTGACATTTACAGCAGCATCACCAACCAATTGGCCAACACTTATCATGTAAAATCTGCGCATTCAGGTCAAATAGGTCGAGGATTTGGGAAAGTCTCGATGGCCAGTCCTTCCCACAGCCCTAACCGTTGCGACACATTAGACTGGCCACTACTCTGTATTGGTCGCGGTGAAAGGTAGTCTAATCCAGAACTTATGGCCAACTGATTGTAGTTTTAGGTCGGACGATACGAGGGCGACACGATTTTGATAATAGAAATACATGATCTTAAATTCATTGGATACTTAATAAGTAGTTTGTAAATAATTACCATAAGGATCCTGGCAGACCCCCGACTTAGATTTAGATTGGCTATTATTTTATTTATTTAAGTTTTTGCATACAAAAATAGTAAATAGGACTTAATGCTTGATGGCATTCTCTTACAGTCAACCTAGGGCTGTGCAGAGATGAGCATAGGTAAGTGCAGTTCAGAAAGAGGTATAACTATCTGACTCTTAATCAGTATGAAGATGTATGCAAACGCGCACATTACACTAATCTTTCATTATCTCTTTATTCTATGGTTTTAACATACATAACATATTTCATTTCATTTTTTCATTTCATTTCATTTATTTCATAACAATATAATATTGTGTTGAAAATATAATACAAATTATCTTAATCTAGGTATGTCTAAAATTAAATTAAATTAAAACATTAAATAAAAAGGAATAAAATAAAAAAAAATAGCAATATAAAAAATAAAAAGTCATGCATAATTAACAGAAATAAAATGTCATTTTAAATATTCTTCCATTGAGTAGAAACACCCACTGACAAGAAAAACCCTAAGTTTTGATTCAAACTCTTTATTGTACACAATACTCTTTAATTCTAGAGGAAGTTTATTGAATACTCTGACCGAGTTATAACAAGAGCTATGTTTCACCACATTCAGAACAGGTGCTATCATGGACGGCATATCTTTTCTACGCGTACTTTCACGTTGTGATCTTTGCTCGCTGTTTTCATAATTGTAAATATTTTTTGAAAAATTTGTTAATAAAACCATAATATACAAACTGGGTACCGTTAAAATATTTAATTCTTTAAAATAATTTATGCAGGATTCTTGTTGATCTATGCGACAAATTGTTCTAATAGCCCTTTTTTGTGCTATAAAAGCCCTTTGGATAATGCAGTTATAGCTGCCTCCCCAAAAAAGAATGCTGTATCTTAGTTTAGACTCTACCAAGGCAAAGTATACAGCTTTTAGTTGTTTCAGATTCACAACATCTCTAAGACTTCTTAGCACAAAGCAAGCAGAGTGAATACTAGCTTCAATTTTACTTATTTCACTTTTCCAATTTAAAAAACTGTCTAAATGCACTCCCAAAAATTTTACTACCTCGACTTGGGCTACATCTTCACCTTTAAGACTGCATACCAACGTATCAAAGTTCTTGTTGGTAGACTTAAATAAAATTATGTTTGATTTCGTGGCATTAATTTTCAAACAGTTAAATTCGAACCATCTGTCAAAATGACCCAAAGCTTCGTTTACTTTTACATTTAAACTGCTTAAATTATTAGCTGATACAACGGCATTGGTATCATCGGCAAAAACAGTAATGTTTAAATGTTCAGGCATCTGATTTACTACACTACATACAAGGTCATTGATAAAAATGATAAAAAATATTGGACCGAGAGTAGATCCTTGAGGAACACCTGTTTTAATTTTGGCAAGCCCAGATTTAACAATATTCTCGCTCTTGGTTCTAATGGTTCCAGTCTGCTCGTAGGTTTGAGTATTGATTTCAACAAACATTTGCCTGTTCTGTAGGTAGGATGTAAATAATTGCTTAGCACGACATCTTACTCCATAAAAATCAAGTTTCGCAATTAATAAGTCGTGATTGACCGCATCAAAGGCAGAACTTAGATCTAGGAAGATCCCTGCAACCTTTTTCTTGGCATTTAAGTTGCGAACAATATCACAAATTAACGTATCGATAGCGTCTACTGTCCCGACTCTTTTTTGATACGCAAACTGTCTTAGGTTTATGATTTTGTTCAAACTCAGATGCCTAAGTAGTCTATTTTTTAACAAAAGTTCAAAAATTTTAGATTTTGTGGGTAGTAGAGAAATCGGTCTATACATTTTGGGATCAAGTACAGAGCCTTTTTTATGTATTGGTACAATTTTAGCTATTTTTAACTGGTCCGGAAAAATACCATCCAATATACATCTGTTGTAAAAGTAACATAAGGGTTCTGCTAGAATGTCTATATTATCTTTAATAATTGTAATAGGTATATCATCATAACCACATGAGAGTTTGCATTTCATTTTGTTTACAACATCAAAGACTTCTTTAGGCGTGACCATGTCAATTTTCATTTCATTTTCAACTCTATCAGTATTTTCTTGAAGTATCTTTAAGGCTGCGTTAATATTAAAATTATTAGAAGTTAAATTGTAGTCAAAAACTTTAGCAAACAGATTAACAATTTCAGAAGGATCCGAGGTGATTAAGTCACCCTTCATAAGAGAGATATTTTGTTTTTCTCTTGGTTTAATATTTCTATGTTTATTTACTATTTGCCAAACATCCCTAGAAACATTGTCTGATTTCGACAAAGCGAACTGAACAGCCATTTTCTTAGCATTTCTAATCACTCGCCTGTAAATGCTGATGTATTTGTTTCTGTAGTTAGTCAAAGAATTGTGACAATTACTTCTTGTACACAAAAACCTTTTCATTTTACTGGACGTTTTGATTCCCTTTGAAAGCCAATTAAGACCAGAAGTATGTCTTGAATATAGTTTGATCTTTGTTTTCTTAAAACTGCTACGAAAAATTGAATTAAATGTCATAATAAATTTGTTTGGCCCCATAGTGTTTAAATCATTAGCTAATAATAGTTCTCTAAATCTTATTTTATTAGTGTCATTGTATTTTCTTTTAAAAATTATTTTTTAATCATAGGTTACAGCTTCTTTATTGATAAGATTTCTTGAGATGTTTTAGTGTTCATTAATAAAATCACTTACCTCATGTCCAAGAATACAGTGGAATCCACGTCGTACACATTGTATAATAATATAGACTGCATCTCGGCGGCCGAGGCTAACTTATCCATACAGTCTGTGAGTTTTAAAGAGGAAGTTTTTCGCAAAAAGTCGTCCACATAAATCGTATGATGTAAAATATAGCGTATTACAGTAATGGTGTGTCAATTTGCTCATGAGGTATTATGTTGGTTACGGTAACCGGGGGCGCTCTAATGGTGGACAATTATACCATTGCAAGACATTCTTGTTAATTATTGCAAACGTGGAACGAGCGCATCGCGGCAAAAATGGTATGTTTGGCGGCTAATCAAATGAAAATATACATGTACCGTTGAGCATTATGAAAAAAATCACACGTAAAATGTAAAAAAAAACACAATCATAAAAGTCACATATCACACAATATTGAATATTAAAATATTATTTGCGACTTTTCAATATCAGCGCTGTTGCAAGCACCATGATGACGTATGAACTGATGTTGCGGGTAGAAAAATAATGTTTTGACAGGCAATACCGTGTTCCACTTGCGTGAACATTTCGTATTGACATTTATGATCTGGAATACGCCAAAAAATGTTCTCGCGGAAAAGTTCTGAAGATATACCAGATCTTCAAAATTTATTATTTGACTGTAAATTAAATGCAAACGAAGTTAATATTTAAAACTTTTCGGTTTTTTCTAATTTCTAAACAAAGCTGTCAAATTGTTCACCCATTCTATACAAATATGCGGCATTTCACCGCCTTGCTTGCCACATTGAATAACCTCAAGATATCATCACGCTATTGTAAGCAACAGCAGTGACGGAACTCACTTTTTAGCTCAATTATACACCGTTCTAATGAACTTTAATTGTTTTAATGCCATAAAAAGATAGATCGAACGAGGAAATGCGGCAGCCACTGATTTTTAGCGTTTGTTTGTATCGATGTATGTATCCAAGTATGCGAACAACCGAGTTGGGTCTATGTTTTTCTGCAGGAGAGTACGTCCAAAAAAGAGTGCATGAATTGCTGTGGTTTTATTGAAAAATAAAGTGCGCTGTAAACATCAAGCGAAGCATCAAGGTAATCCTAAAATCTAATCAGTGTTTAGCTTAGGAACTTTGACATCTTGAGTTTCACTTGAATTGGTTCGTAAGTTCAATATTCAATTTTCATGGAAATCGGCTAGGTAGTAAATAGGAAGGTGAGATTAACTCTGGCGACTTTCTACAAAATATATGCAAAGGTTAGAAGGCACTTGTAAAAGTAATAATCGTATTATAGTAAAATACTCTAGCTGAACAGCAGGGTTCCGACCCACTTGAGTAAAATTTGCCACTTTTTGAATATAGCTTCCAGTTTCATCAATTAGATACTTTTTCAATTAAAGCAAGATCATATACAGCAATAACATGTTAAAAACTATTTTTTAGAAGCATGCCTCAGTTGCCCAAGACTATGCGAGTTCTACCAACCCGCTCTTAGCTAGCATGGCAGACTATGGCCGATCCTTCTCATCATGAGAAGAGACCCGAGCGCAGCAAGCCCTGTGTTTAATGCAAAGAGACTGGACTACTATTTTTTTTTTATACATTATTGTTCGGTATTAGCATCCAGTTCGAAGGACCACGCACATCACTGGATACAACGTACGTGGTGAGATTGAATTTAATGTACTTCACGTAAATAATAACATGAAGCCAACATAATTTATTTAAAAGACTTTCTCTGCATCTTCACAAAGTTGCAGTCGTGTACATTATAATTTGACTGCTACTACATTTATCATCCTATAATAATAGCAACCCTGTATCTAATACATGTCCCACTGCTGGGCTCGGGCCTCTTATCATGATGAGAAGGTTTAGGCCATAGTCCACCACGCTGGCCAAATGCGGATAGGTAGACTTCACACATCATCGAGCACTTTTTCACGATGTTTTCCTTCACCGTTAGCGAGCGATAACTTATATGACAAATACACACATATCTTCGAAAAGACGAATCTTAAAGATTTATTGACATAGGTGTGTGCCATGGGTTCGAACCCGATACCTTTGACTTCGCAGTCCTACGGTCTCCCACTCGGCTATCGCTGCTCCTATAATAATATTAAATAAAAAATAACTAAAAATGGTACACCTTTGGCAAATGAAACAAATCACAGCACTTGGAAGAACTTTAATCATGATGATTCCATAAGAACAAATAGGTTACGTATAATACATATTATGATATACATACATAGTAGTGATACATATAATTACATAGGTATAACAACCATTAGCTACATAGATCTAATTGTTTTCTTCAAAATCACAAACACCTTGTTTCACTAACATTGTAATGGTGAGTTCAAACGTCGCGATTGTAGCAACTATTAATGATTATATTTTAATCATTGATGTACTTAACCTTCATTTACATTGAGACAAGTATAAACTCAAAACCGAATAAATATTCAAACTCGGCGAATTTAAATATCATCTTTTTACAGCGTTATAGGCCAGTGAAGCCTATGATGATATTCCAAAACGTATTTCTTTAACTTCTAAAATCTTGAACAAGTTCAGTCTAAAAAAACACGAACTACTTGCTTTTGCGACAATTCACAGAAGGAGAACATAAATAAATCATCATAAGTCAATTTTACTCGCTTCTTTTAATCGTCACATATGAACCAACCACTAAATCTAACTAAATATAAATGGATACTTAAGTCAATTCACAGTTTGGCTTGGCCTATCCTAAAACTATCGTGATAAAAGTATATACAGTTCTTAGACCATTTCCTACGAGTAACAAATCTTACTAATCTAAAAAGGGCTATCAGAAGATTCACATATAACTATTTCTGAAGAAAATAAGGAACTCAAACGATTCCTTACTAAAGAAGTTGTGTTAATAATAGCCTTAAAAAAGAAAATGTTTAAACGCAAGCAAATTGTAACTAAGTTTTAAGCCATTTTATAATTGCCAGTTATGTCTTTTTCGCGTTTAGGCGGCCTGCCACAACTAAATATAAATAATTAAACACATTAACATAATGCATCTTAATACTAATTATTTTCGCGAATTGTCGCAGAAAACCTTTTATTGTACACTACTTAAATATTCTAAATAGAAACTGATTTCGATGTATGACTAAGAAAAACGCAGACATATTATATCAAAGCTACAGAACCAAAGAGTTTGGTCCGTTTATTATTCTATAACGAAATGTCGTACTATCACCTTTTTGCCACTCAAACACAAAAAAATAATTAAGCATATAGCAGTAAAATAGTGCCATAGATAATTATGCTCATGTCTAGAGTCAAAGCACTCTAGGTAGTCCTCCGCTAGCGCGCTGTAGTCGCTTTATGATTCCATATATTATGTCTCAGATTAAGGACATACAATTTTCTCATTATTCTGAGACGCTATATTCCGCGAGACAAACTGAACTTTTTGACTCTACGCACTAGCAGCAATAAAATTATAGGTTTGTTATTTGTAAAACAACTTTACTATTATCGTCCCACCATTGCCGACTATAACAAAGAATGACATCTAGTGGCTGTCAGTTATCATCTCTATTGGCACATTTTTGTACAGCAAACTATCGAGACTGGATAGCATTTGAGTGGCAATACGACGTTGTGGTACGAGCCAGATCACAACTACATACTAACATACATGTACTTTAGGTACCTTAGCACTGACAGTAAAGTAATTTAGGCAAGATTAAAAATAATACAATATCTGAGATCAAGTTGCCGCGTCTGAAAAAGCCATTAATTTGAAATGATGAAATAATTGAGTTGGTAGTTTGGTAGTCCATATTCAATATGGTAGTAAGACATCGGTAATATAGAAATGATAGCACACATTTACTATTTAATAAAAGTTTTCGGAAGTCGTGCTTCTACCAATCCATTATTTGGACTTTAAGATTACAGACAAGAGGTCTGTCTTCTTCAAACAACATCTACCTTACTCAAACGATGACTTAATTGCATAAATGCAACGTTATTTGGCAGAGCATATTATATTTATTTTTCTAGAGTCACTAACAGACACAAACATCAAATAGAACTCGTAATTCAAAGTATTTAATACTTATTATCGCCAACTAATATTTTTTTCTAATTTTTGATTCAATATTTTGTTAATATCACATGTTTTTTTATCAAAAATAAAACGCCTCGAACACCGCAAACAAGTAGAACTAAACTAAAAGTTGTTACTAGTGAATAGTTAAAGAAAACTACTTGACTATCAACACTTTGGTTATTTAAAGCTTAGATGTCTTATCTAGTGTATGAATGAATTTACAAAAACCTACAACATCACAATCACTAAAACATTTATATCTAGATACCCGATTCCACTATTATCCTATACAGATAACTATTCAACTAGTTGCTTGGTTGAATCACCAGAAACTATGCAAACTTATTAGTTACATCATTAATTACGGACTTATTTAAATAAAAAAAAATACTTTATCTGTTTTCTACTTAATATTTATTTTATTTTCACAAATAAATCTACTGTTGAGAGAATCGTAAAGAAATCAATAGGTTGAGATTATTTTTTTAAATAAAATTTAAATCCAACTTATTTTTAAACTTGAGCGTTCAACTATTGATTTATCAATAACCATGAGATAAAAAATATTTTATTCGAACAGTACACTCATTAAAATTAACATGTTCAATAATTTTTGGTGATTCGACCAGGCGGAGAGATCAAAGTTTTGTTTTATTAGCCTGAAGAATGATTATACACTTCCACTAATATAAATGGTGAAGAAGAAGTTGACCAACGCCATAAACAAAATATATTTGCACTCTTTTGACATTTGCAGCGACTTAAGTTATTATAAATGAGATTTGAAGTAGACATAAGAAATAAAACGGAGAATAAAGGTGTCGTTGTATGATTTTATTTAATAGTTTTTGTATTATTGTAGTTCAACTAATTCTATTCACCTGTATTAAACTCTGTTCGTACAGAATTTTAATTATTTGTCTAAGTAGAGCCTTCCTTGATATGAGAGACGTATACCATCTTGTACTATGTATCAGTCTAGACAAGATTTCAGCTCTAACCCAGAGGTAAGTAAAGTGAGTCGGAACAACTACGCTTCCCAAAAAAAGGATGATATTTGGAGATATGATAGAGACTTCTAACTTTACACTCTTTGGTACTCATCAGGCTTAAATAAAATAACTTAATATAATATCACATTAGCTTTAGAGCCTGTTTTTAAGTTAACATAACCACAAAAATTAAATTAATATAGAAGAGTTCCTAGTTCGTTCGTAAGTATAAAAAATTTGGCACATAGACGAAATACTGATATTTTTCAGGAAATGCTAACTTGGTATACATATTTTAAATTAATTATGCAAATTACTAGAAAGCTTTTTTAAGAAAAAAACAATTCAAACTTAATGAACTAACTTAACGCATCAACAATTATTTTTGCTTCAATTTGTAATTTTACGTGCTTTGATTGAGATAGAGTTACTAGATACAATTGGCTAATATTAATGAACAGTAACCATTGAGACAATTGCCTTTTAAACGTCATAAATTAATATGAAGCATATACTTTATTTCTAACGAAGATGTTAGGTAAACCTCTTAATTTTAACAACCAGTAATTGGTTTAGTAATTACTATCAAGTATAAAGGTCTATTCACACTAAATTGGTCTATTGGCAACTTGATTCTACCGGTATACTAAATATAATATGATCACGAGATGCTTGGCTAAAATTATTATACCACTGTGAAAAGTAAATGTTTGCTTTTTAATCAGTTTGAATTGAGCATTCCGATGTCCATTTACTTTGGCACATTATCTACTCGCTGTTGTATTAAGGAAGGTATTATGTTTAAGTGAAGAGCAAGAGTGAATTGAGCATTAAACTGTTTATCATCTTTCGCGTTATCTCTTTCAACAGCTTTTATATTGCAATACATTGCTTCACATAATAAATGGCAAATATTGGAGCGTGCACACGGCTTCATATCAAATTATACATTTCCAGTATAAAATGAGCTCCCTTTGTATAGGCTTCATGTGCAATGACAGACCAGCAAAATAACAGAAATGTACAGCTTGATGAGTAAACCTCGGTTAAAATTATATTGGTTTGTAAAATATTAAGTAATAATATCGAGTGGTATTAGAAAGTCCTAGTCGATGTTGACCAATAACCTTTTGCACCTGTTACCTGTTTATTGAGGTTGGAATCGATTTTAATCTACCTAAACGGACTATTTGCTCACGAACTTGTTATAAATGAGGTGTAGAAATGATTAAACGTCTTCCTTCTATCTAAATACTTATTTAAATAGGTACGTGTCATTTAAATTTTTCTGTTTTGATCAAGTTACAGTCGGCCCGCGATCTGAGTGCATTCGGGATGCAATCTTCGTATAGGTATTCGTAATCCTATTGTGGCAGGTATGCAGTACTCACGGGGTATATTTACTTACCAACCACCGATTGTAGGCCTATCATGAGTGTCACAGGTAACGGAGAACTCGTACCTCGACTGCACTCAGACCGCGGGCGCTCTGTTGAAAGCTTCGTAGTTACTCTTATCAATCAAAACACTTAACGTTACAGTCACAATCATGGATTCGACATCATGATTTCCCTATCACAAACTCAATCTTTATCTTCCCTATGCACAAATTAACGACACCCATATTATTATGACGATAGGGCCTGTCACTTTCTTATAGCGCACTCTAAAAAAAAAGAAGAATATAAAAACATAACTTCAGCCTGCGAGCCCATTCGAGTACCATACCTAACCTTGTCTCTAACTGTGTCTAAGGCAGTCCAGACGTTGGTCTTCAGGATTGTGGTCACGCCCTGCCGAGCATGGCCGCCACGTCGCCGGCTGACTGCGAGTGCAGCAGCGCTCCTCGTGTGGGCCTCGGGGGCGCTAGGCGAGGGAGCGCTAAAACCCCAGTGGGGGCGGTCCCGAGGGCGCAACCTGTCACGAACTCGTGGCGGGAAGCTTCGGTGGGCGTAATCCGGCGCTTTGGATCCCATCTGAAAGAAAGTACAGACTGTAAGTAAAATGGCATATCTACAAACTGTTGAGTAATTGTACAAATGGTTTACTTATGGACGAACCATAGGGAAAAAGCAAAGTTTTTAGAAAATCTAGTCAGATTTCCATGGCTTTTAAGCGAATCCTGACTATATCTAGAATGGGAACGTTTATTTAACGTTTAAGTCAATAATTCATAGAATTAAATCAA
This sequence comes from Hypena proboscidalis, assembly GCA_905147285.1. Classification (NCBI taxonomy): domain Eukaryota; kingdom Metazoa; phylum Arthropoda; class Insecta; order Lepidoptera; family Erebidae; genus Hypena; species Hypena proboscidalis. The sequence continues at coordinate 21,805,902 of LR990130.1, forward strand.
TGCAATACCTATTCAGTCACAACTTTCTATTCTTTTCAAACCAAAAACCTTTAAATGTACCCATGTAGCCATATACCTGTTAAAATTAGATGGCATCTTAGAAATGCGTAACAGATTTCTAAACGAGATAAATTTCTTAATAAATGCAGTTCACATCAATCCTCGGTTATATTACACCATAAACTGCATTCTGCAAACGCTTCTTAACCAGTACTAAACCAAGTTTTGGAGAATGTTCCATCCAACCATAAACGGTACTCATATATTGCTCAATATCTCCACCTTGACAAAAAACGATGGAACACTTCCCATTGCGAAACGTTTCAGGTGCCAAACGGAAACTTGTCGCCAATATTTAGTTTTAGATTTAAGTATTTTTTGCTAAAGGCTGTAGATATCTGTATCGATTAATTTTGCTCGACCGATAGAGTTAATAACTTGATTATTATAATAAGCTTTACGCGATAATGCTCGCATATGGTCAGTACATAGCCTGCATCGGAATTGCATGAAAATAGACCGAGGAATATTGTAGAGATATCTCAAATTCACATTTTCACATTCATGTCTTAATTTTGTTTTGATTTCTTATTTATTATTATTACCTATATCTTTATCTAGCGAAGATCATCCATCATTTTGCTGGATAAATATTATATAATTTTATCTATTCAAGTCGCGTAATTAACATGTACATTCTAACGTTTTAGTCGATCGATTTCAACATTAAAGATATCCTAAAACGAAGCAGCAAGCCGCCATTGACAAAGTATAGCATCAATACAAATCCAATTTGATGTCTATGAGATTATCTATTTAATAGCATTTAGTATTTTGCTTTTTAGAATGCTAACAAATGATGATAATATTATGATATCGTAATTTAATTTCTCATTCTTGATGACTTGCTAACATCCGTAAAACGATGTGATAAGATTCGCTGGTTCATTGGCTTTACCCACGATTAAGTAATAACTGAATCAGTTTACATCTGAGCATGATTCACGAAACCGTTTTGTAAGAGATGACGAACTGCTTGGGTGCTACATCCGTTTTATAAATCTTTTGGTAACATTGCGATTGCACTTCTATCGTTGCAGCAATATCCTTTTATGACGAGTCACCTTGTAGGTATTTATTTTGCTGATTGACCTCTAGAAATTTGAAGCCTATTGGCAAATAAAATTACGCGTATTTAATTTGTAGAAGTATCATTAAAGAAGCAGCGATAGCCGAGTGGGAGACCGTAGGACTGCGAAGTTAAAGGTCTCGGGTTCGAACCCACGGCACACACCTCTCGTCTTTTCGAAGATATGTGTGTATTTATCATTTAAATTGTCGCTCGCTAACGGTGAAGGAAAACATCGTGAGGAAACCTATATGCCTGAGAGTGCCTAATAAGTGCTCGAGGGTGTGTGAAGTCCACCAATCCGCACTTGGCCAGCGTGGTGGACTATGGCCTAACCCTTCTCATCATGAGAAGAGGCCCGAGCCCAGCGGTGGGACATGTATTAATACAGGGCTGTTATTATTATCATTAAAAATAGACTGTACCTAGAAGTTTAGTCCTTAAGGGTAATTCAGTTGGAACACGTGCGTTCCCTGTCGCTCTTCAAAATTGTATCTTTCTTCTTTTCACGGTAGTGGAACGCGGTATGCGTCCGTCGCTTTTGCTCTCGTTCGTACTAATTCAATAGGGACACGTGCGTTCACAATATTTTTGTCTTTTTAAATTTCACTCTAGAAGAACGCGGTATGGTTTGTCTACAAAGCGTCCTATGGAGCTGCGCAATTATATACTCCTGTCATCGTTGACAGTACTTCCAGTATGACATTTAAGTTATCTTGAAATTGTTTACCAATTTCAAGGTAACTTTACTGTCACACAAAAAGCTTAAAAGGTTTAAAATCCTGTCAAATCGCGAGTGTATTTTTTAATTTTATTAATTAACTATAATTTTTTGTAGATGGTCTAAGACTGTCAAGAAAGAAAGAAGATTTTTCCAGAAATGTAAAGCTATATTTAGGCCACAAATTTGATAACAACGCCATATTTTTATAAAATGTTACTCACAATTCAAATACAAACAGACACAATGCCACTTCCTAATGCCCGTTTCCGACTCTCACGGGAAAAGCGAAAACAGCCCAGTGCACTTTATTGTATACCTTTTATGGAACAAATCAGATGCCTTATCTATACGTTTCAAAGTCCTTGTTAATGTCCAACGGGTAGCCGAACCACTTCATGTGTTCCTAAGTATAGTATTTGGATCAAGGAGATACCTGTTACTTTAGCGGCTTAGTGCCCATAATAGTGTATTAATAATTCAAGTAATTGTAAAATCGATATATGATTTTGTAGGACATGTGGTAAAATTGTTGGTCGAAACTGTATTTTAAATAATTTTTACAAGCAAACATTTTATTTTGGCAATAAGTAAGTTAGTACTAATCACAATAGCTCTCTACACAGTATTCACTTACAGTGAGTGATAGTGCAGATTTTCGTATATTTTATAAAAAAAAACAGTACAAATACGCTAACAAAACAATGGAAAAGTTTACTGACAAATTGTTCCATGAAAATCTGGCTGTTTTCCCACAGAGATAACATTTCCATACATTTATTATGCTTATCATCTGAGTAGCAGTAGTGTAGACGGTAAGGAAGGTAATTTTTTTTTTGATTCTCGACCATCAGAGTCAACCATTTCAACTTATGATCTACGAAACATCTGATGACTGATGACTTATACTGCTTTTAGTAATCATTATGTAAGATTTGATTAAGATTGTAAGATACCTTGTGTACGGCAACAGTTTTATTTCTCTGCTAAGCTGAACCATCGTTTTCTGAACAGATTTTCCTTCCACATCTCTACGTCATAATTTGACACACGCTTGACAATATTTGTCAATTGCTAATGTATGCTAACCAAAAATAATTTATGGAAATAACCTTCATTAGCAAGGGAAAATTGTTAAAACAACAATAACAAATATGTCGAAAATGCACAAAGTCCCTTAGAATGACCATTTTCTTACTAATTGTTGCTTTAATTAGAGACTAGCGGCAAATTAACATTTCTAAAGGTCTTATTTATGCACGAGGAAATAAGAATAAAGGTAACTTTCCTTTAGATGCTATTGCTTCGCAAGCTAACTTAGCTTTTAAGATACTTGTCTTTTATCTTTATTTATATTTTCTTCTTTCGTGTCCGATGGCTGCAGTCATATTCTATTAGCCCAGTGTGTGGCTTATTATTATTATTTTATTTATTTATTATTAACCGACTTCAAAAAAAGATGAGGTTCTCAATTCAACTGTATTTTTTCATGTGCTTCGCTGATTACTCGACGACGCTTGGACCAATTTGAGAATTTCTTTTGTCCTAAAGAGTATACTTGTCATTTTCATCAGGTTACGATCTGATTATGGGATCCTAGAGATAGAGATAACCAAGGCTCTTAAGACCACCGAGGACAGGAATACGTGGAGAAGCATATTGCATCGAGTGACCAACACTTCTAGCTAGACACGACCTTCAGCAATGAAGAAAACGACTGAGAAGAAGAGAGATCGAGGGCAACCCTCAAACTTTAAAGGCTTCTATATTGTTTTTCGTATATTATCTAACTACTTGGATATTTGCAGTCAGCATTTCATATCGCTGAGCTGATGCTAGAAAGTACAACTCCTCAACGGTTTGGAGTATAGAGATAATTATTTAAATATAGGCACTTTACAGCCGTTTACTGTATTCTTTCAAGTTATACACAGATGAGACGAGACGTTGAATATTACTTTGTAGCGCATTGTTTGTAATTGAAGTCGGTTATTTTTTTGTATAATTTTTAACTTTATCAAGAACGACATAAGATACATTTCCATATGCCATAAGAATCTATAGTAGACTGTAAATGCGATACTATGTCAGGTATGTTTTCTTTATACGACGCAAGCAGTGACATATGTCCACCTGATGGTGAGCGATAAATTCAGGCCATAAACCACTAAGCACAGCACACAGCGAATATACAGCTAATAATGCTAGAGTCAATGTTAGTATAATATATAATATAATAACTTATAATATATAATATAATAACTAAGATGTTATATTTGCGGTGTAACACCATCTTAAAGTGTAAAGATGTTGCAACGACAGTGCGTGACAGACAAGCAGACACACAGCGAATACATACGGCTAATAACGCTAGAGTTAATCGCGTGTCATACGAAGACACGGATGTTATGTAAGGGCTCGTCCACTGATTACGGCATTAAGATAGGGTGAGGACGAGGAGTGGTTGCGGATTTCCTTAACTCAACAGTAACTTTATTTTGTTAGTCTAACATTTGTGGATAAATTAACATAACAAACATTACAGTTGCCGTGTTTAACATAAGCTCTTATAAAACGTTATATGACTTTGTGTAATTTTCTGAATGAAAAAGTTTGTTTGGTTGTCTGGATGTGTAAATTTTATTACTCTTTTCACGCAATAACTATTTAATGTCATGGATTATTCTTTTCATCTTAGTCAGATGGTTTAATAGTTATTTATGGTACAAGTGAGAAAAAGTTTATATTTCTGTTGTGAGTGCCAATTTTAAATCTTGAGCTTGCGAAGTAGTCTTAAATTGAATCACGAGCATAGCGAGTACTAGAGTACTTCGACTAGTAAGACTACTTCGCAAGCGAAAGATTTTAAGAGGTCACGAACTGGAAATTAAATTTTTCTCACGCGTTACAATACAAAACTTTTCACCTCTTCCAGTGAGAAAATATTAAGATTTAAATAAACTCGTACTCGATTGCTTAACCTGAAATAATTACATGAAATACGACAGTAATACCGATTCACAATGCATTTTAGGGCCTTTAGAAAGTCGCCACTAATTAAATACGCCGTACGCTTTCAAATACTTTTCACGTGAATTTTCTGGTAAAAAAGCAAACTTCTGTGTTAGAAGCAAGTTACCGCAACTCTTTTGGAGTTCCACAAAGTTCTTCATCACTGGATTCACTATTTTTTTGTTAAAAAGTTCCAGTAAACAATTAAACATAAACTGAAAAGAATTTATAGTTGCCCGCGATGACTGACACAGACACACACTTTTTTTTTTTTTAAATCGTGCGTTCGGAAATTCGTTCCGTAACACTTATTTATAGAGTCTAATATTAAGTACCCGATTTTAATTAATTTAATGGTTAATCACGAATATAAAACCATGAAAATACTAAATAAGCGTGTATTTATATAATTTAAAATAATTAAAACGTATCGTTTGTAGTTTTTAAATAAAATTGATGTCAATGTTTATTACTAACCTACATGGTGACTGTTTTGTTTTTTTTTTTTGCGCCTATTCATTGGAAGGATTTAGTGTTTCGAAATTTGAATCACTTTGCCTCACTAGTGAGTAATAAGCGTTATTACTCACTGAATTCTCGCAAGCAAACGATCTTTTTCGTGCTGGTGTGGTGAAAACAGTATTATTTATTTATGAATCATTTATTCATATTACTTTTACACATATAAACATAACAATTATTTCGCCAAACTGCATAACAGTTTGTTGGCGAATATTGAGCACTCACTTATCCATAATTATAATAGTGTCTTTGTGGCTGTTTTTTAAATGGCTAAGTAGTCCGATGTGGGAGCGGCAGATACACCCGCACAATTAATATTTAAGTTGAAGATCATTAGGAGGTAGCGCTGGTTGCTGGCGTCCCTGCGCGAGCGATACCTGGCACCCCGGTCATATCACGTTGACGGAACACACTGGGTTTTAGTCCGTGCAACCCGGACACAACCAGCGACTCTACCCGGGTCGATGCTATGCTTCAGGCATTTACCAGTTTAAAAAAAAAGGAGTTAGAGCTGGTATAATGATTTTTGCAATCTTGTATTGTTTCTAACGCCCCCGTCGACCTGTACCTACTTCGCAGTCGTCGCGGAGCAATAATTTACAATCATTGCAGTAATTTGCAAGGTCTTCCTGATTCTCTTAGTCACTATTTACTGACGTACAGTCGGCAACAACTCATTTTTAGGGTTCCGTAGTACCTACAAGGAACCCTTATAGTTTCGCCATGTCCGTCTGTCCGTCCGTCTGTCCAAGGCATAGCGACGAAACCGTTGGTGCTAGAAAACTGAAATTTTGCATAAACATGTATGTTAACTATACAAAGAAAGTCGTAGAATAAAATTTGAAATTTTTTTTTTGTTTTCGGGTAGCTCCCCTACATGTAAAGTAGGGATGTTTTTTTTTTTGTCGCCTACCCCATAGTGTGGAGTATTGTTAGATAGGACTTTTAAAAACGTTCAGGGGTTGCTAAGACAGTTTTTGGATTTAGAGATCCGTTTGCGAGATAATTAACTTTAAAGAGCAAAATTTTGTTCGAGTAGAGCGTCCCCCCCCCCTCTAAAAGCTAAACTACTGGATCCCAAAATCTGAAAAAAATTGTGTCGGTAGTACATTTAATGAACTTTAAAGGAAAACTATAGCGGATAAGTTCACTTCATTAGTTCAAGAGGAATAGGGGTCCAAAGTGTAAAATTCAGTTACTTAGAATAATTCGTGCAAACTACAAAAACCTTTGAAAGTAATGACTTGTATGAAGATGTTACTTGTTTAATACAGATAGTAATCCCTTTTAAGTCGAAATATGTTGTTACGACTAGCTACGGAACCCTACTGCGCGTGGCCCGACACGCACTTGGCCGGTTTTTTTTTAAATTATATGATCTATGAATTCTATGAGCTACTTCTGTGGCTGATTGAACCTACTACGTAAGCGGAGCTGCGGACTGAAACTAGTCAATACATAATAGCTATTAGACTAGCAATAGTATTCTCACGAATCACTACATTTAAGCAATTGATTACTGAACCGTTTAATATGTGCAGTAAATGAGCCATTAAATCACTATTACTTATGAATCGCATACGTAAGTAATGCTTAAACTAACACGTGCGAAACGGTCATTAACGACAGCTTTCAGAGCTTTGACTTACATTAGTGGATCATAGCTAGACTCGAACATAAATTGAACACAAGAAAAATAAGGTATATTTTATTAAACATTCATTAATTACATAACACACCTATATTGCCAAGAAGGGTAAAGCGCAAATGCACCCACACTTCAACACACTCATGTTTAGGTTCTATGCAATAGAGGGTCAGCCTATCGCCATCCTGCAGTCACAATTTCAACTCCCAAATAACACTTTTAACCAACACGGAAATCGAGGCCAAGACTTCCGACATAGACCAACAAGGGAGAAAGAAATAACATAATATAACGTCACGCCTATATTACCCTGAAGGGTGTGGCAGAGGTGTACAACATCAACATTTCAATTGGAAAGCGTACGTGAAACTGGTAACTACTCGCATTAATCGTTTCGTATATGCATTAAAAAAGATTCGGAAATTGGCAAACGAAAAATCTGCATTATTAGCTTACCATGGATATATTAGCTCAGTATTAAGATATGGCCTATTGTTATGGGGCAACTCTACTGATATAAATAAAGCATTTATAGCACAAAAGAAATGCGTTAGAGCCATTTCTGGTGCCGCCCCGCTAGATTCATGTAGGCCTTTATTTATAAAATTAAAGTTGCTAACTCTTACTTCAATGTATATACTTGAAATTGCAATTTTCGTCAAGAAACACTCCTATATATTTGAAGTAGCATCCAAAAATAAGAAATTTCCATCAAGAGATTGCACTAAATTAAAGTTAAATACAATGTCTACTACCCTGTATAAAAGAAACAGTAGCTGTATGTGTGTACAAATATATAACAAGATACCAAAATATATAAGAGAATTGCCCCTTCATAAATATATAGCACAGTTAAAAAAATGGTTAATCGAACATTGCTTTTTAGTCTACTCGATAAGTTGAAAATGGTACAAAATAGAGATACTGGTCTTAAAATTATGTGCTATACCTCATTGGATTCGGAATGACGCCTAGAAAAATGTGCCAAAAGAGTGTATTAGCACATAAAAAATTGCAAAAGTTATAAACAATTAAAGATGAAAAAAAAAATGGCATTTTGTTTTTGCCAATATTTCTTTAACGATTAATATTTAAGAAATTTCAAAATAAGATTCTGAAAGAAGAGAAAATTTCCAACAAAAAACTCATAACTTTTGAAACTCTATCTCCATTATTTATAATTTTAATTTAACGCTGAAAATAGGTCTGCGCGCGACATTTTTAGATTGCACGCGTGGCGTCAAAAGCGAGTACGGCACATGAATTAATTTATTTAAGGTATTGAATATATTTCTTTTAATTTGAAATAATTATGGTATGTTTCGAATACTATAAATAATTTATTCCCGTTGGAAATTCTACTTAAAGTGAATTTTTCAACAAGTTAAACAATTATTAACTAACGAAATTTTCTCGAACTACTGTCTTAATTGTAAGTGAAAAAAAATGCTTAAATAATGGTCGTAAAAAAATTTCGCTTCGTAGAGCCTTTCTTACATACATAATAAACAAGATCGTGTTATAAAAGTTAAAAAAATATTTATACTTTGTTTATAACAGTTTTTTTTCTTTAACAAAAACTTAAAAATCCTAGTAATGTTGTTCAAGTAAAAAAACTGTTATAAACAAAGTATAAATATTTTTTTAACTTTTATAACACGATCTTGTTTATTATGTATGTAAGAAAGGCTCTACGAAGCGAAATTTTTTTACGACCATTATTTAAGCATTTTTTTTCACTTACAATTAAGACAGTAGTTCGAGAAAATTTCGTTAGTTAATAATTGTTTAACTTGTTGAAAAATTCACTTTAAGTAGAATTTCCAACGGGAATAAATTATTTATAGTATTCGAAACATACCATAATTATTTCAAATTAAAAGAAATATATTCAATACCTTAAATAAATTAATTCATGTGCCGTACTCGCTTTTGACGCCACGCGTGCAATCTAAAAATGTCGCGCGCAGACCTATTTTCAGCGTTAAATTAAAATTATAAATAATGGAGATAGAGTTTCAAAAGTTATGAGTTTTTTGTTGGAAATTTTCTCTTCTTTCAGAATCTTATTTTGAAATTTCTTAAATATTAATCGTTAAAGAAATATTGGCAAAAACAAAATGCCATTTTTTTTTTCATCTTTAATTGTTTATAACTTTTGCAATTTTTTATGTGCTAATACACTCTTTTGGCACATTTTTCTAGGCGTCATTCCGAATCCAATGAGGTATTGCACATAATTTTAAGACCAGTATCTCTATTTTGTACCATTTTCAACTTATCGAGTAGACTATTTACACAATAGCCGAATTTATGACATTCGATTCTAATGAATAATGTAAAGAGTGAAACTATTTGTTAGTACTTTATATTTTAACATATACATTTCTTTTTTTTTATTTTTATTATTCAATTAAGTTAGTGTTTACTATAACTTTAATATAATATAAGTACTTAGGTATAACATTGTATATTTTGCATACCGATTATCCGGTGAAACATGTGTACTTATTATTAAATTGTACCATCTTTTTGTCACCATGTTTAAGGCAAATAAACGTTTCTTTCTTTCTTTCTTTCTTTCTTTCTTTCACCTGTTATGTTTTAGATCCCATGGGATTGGCAAAATTCCAACTACGTGCAAGAAAGAATACTTCAAAACCAACGGCGCGGTCAATATATACCGTATATCGGTACATAACAATATTTACAATGCAATGTGCGTAGCTACATACATAATTTGCGTCATGCCTTCGATTCTTTATCTACAGCAAGCCAGGCTTAATGAAAGTGATATAAACCAATCCATTCGGAAATGGTGCCTAATTTACAAGTAGGAACCTTACCTAACTAACGAGTTTGACTTTACTATTATTAGTAGTGAGCACGTAACTTGCAAGGAAATGGCATTTATTGAGTGGTTTCTCCATGAGTCAAACATTAGCATTGCTATGCCTTGAATTTACTTTGTACGTAGAATGGGATTGGTAGGTGATTGACTTGACTTGACTGATTGAGTGGATTAAGCGGAGCGTATTACGCAGCGGCCGTACTTGTTTTTATTTTAATAAACATGCTAACTATTTCCCTCCCGTCTCATGGACGTCAAAAGTGTGTCCTCCAGGCGAAAAGTAGCAGAGATATTGCTGCTATAATCTAGAAGTCAATATGGAAATTTTATTAAAAAATATTGTCTAAATCCCTAGTAGGTAGGAATAAATCCCGCTAATTGCCGTAAGGAATAACTTTGACACAATTCACTTGTATTGTATAACATTGGACTGCAATAAGATTCTATAGCATTAATCAAAAACGTCTAAAAGTTCATTTATTGTGCCAATGTGCCATGACATTGTTACGAACTAAACATCTAAAATAATACATTTTTACATCATACAAAAAAAAACCATTTTTTGACAAAATCGCCTTCGCTATTCCATTCTAAATAGAAGCCTAACCACGACCAGCAGCAGCTAGCAACATTATTGTACCATTACCACTTGATTTATCGTTTATATTTGATATATTACTTTGTAGAGTTCCGCAATAAACTGTGAAGGGATTTATTCCAGTACCAAGTGACTATTGTTGAGCAAAACCCAGGTTGATGTTACATTCGCTAGATTCTACATAGATTAGTGATCCAGTTCTGCGAGCATGGGAAGCGGACGCTATAGCTAATGGAGCCAAGTGATGGGGTACCAGATAAAGATGGATGCACTTTCAAATGGGATGGTGACTACTAATTGAATTGTGATTTTATAAGACTGTTTATTTAAGGCGATAGTTACTGTCATAACATAACAACACACTTTATTGCAGGGTGTATTGTATTGTCACCAACACTTCACCTGGTCCTATGTGATAAGGGGTAAACCTATCGCCATCTAGTAGACACAATTCAAGAATACCGTGCTGCTATTGAGAAATTACCGAAGCAAACATTTTTACTGTTCTACATCCACTGTGACATCTTTATCAGGAAATATCTTCATCAAAATAGAAATCACAACCACGTAAAGTACGTAAATAAAAAAAACTATGACGTCACATCTGCTCATCGTTGCGTGCGGCGGGGTCGGCGACAGATGATCGGTGTTGCGTCACCAAGCAAGCCGCGGTAACCTTTCACTGCGTACGATGATAGCTTCCAGTGTGGAGCGAGGCGATAGATATAAACGTAGCGTACTTGGCATGGCAAACATCGTAAACTGCAGTGAAACAAAGTGTAGCTAGATTCTAAAGTATTCACAAAATTTACTGGAGTGCATTGTTGGCGTAGTGGTTAATGTGGTCGCCTCACCGCTTTTAACTGCGCTGGGGTGAGTGCGATCCCCACACGGGACAAATCTTTGTGTGATACACAAATATTTGTGTGTGTGAGTATGTTTGTGAAAACCGCCACGACACAGGAGATATTATTAGTGCAGGCGTCGTTTAAAAAAAAAGCCATACAATCCTAAGCTTTAATCCTAAAATCTAAAGCTTATATATAAAAAAAGCTAAATTATAATTATGGAAAACATCAAGTATTTTAAAACACCGTCAGATATCAAGTTCTGCTGGTTTTAAACATTTTTCAACTATTATAAGGGACCCAAATTTAATGTTTTTTTATTCAACAAAATTAAAAGCATTGTACAAAGCTTCGCTATTATTGGAATTGCAGCATATGCGTACGCGCAGCGATAGTGATTGACGGCGGCGTTGCGGTTCAGCGGAATGCCGGTTATGTGAGTAAATACGGTAATAGTACGACGGTTTTGTAATGCCGTCTCATCGGTAATCACGGAGACACACTAGTTATTGGATAGCTGAATACCTAGAGAAAGTAGAGCATCGGGCTTAGAAGAAAATTATGAAAGGAGCAGGTCACAGGACATTAAAGACCTATGCGAAGAATAATATAATTTGTAGTTATATATAATAATTTATAGTTTCTTTATTAACTCACTAAATTTGATTTGTATAACCTCATTTCATGTTATTTCAAATATTGTTAGGTAAAGGCAATCTGTGTGTACATTTTAATTTTTAGTTTTTATATTTTTATAATATAAATAGTTTTGTTATTAGTATATAAATATTTTTTTGTCTGTTCTGAAACCCTTATATATACAGTAGTATACACACATTGTTTTTACTCCTTTATTTTCTGCTGTAAGTGTAAGATATTGCAACCTTATATACTATGGATTTATTTATAATAATTTAATTGCATTTCTATATTTAAGTTTATTTTCTCTTTAACCATATTTAGCTATAATGTTGTTTTGATTGCTATAACTTACACATAGAATTATTGTCAAAAAACAAACAAATATTGTATGAATTATTTGAAAAGATGGTGCACATGAGTTTCTCACCAGCTCTTCTCATGATGCAATACCCATCGGAGCTGGTACTTGGATTGATTTTAATTCAATTTCTCTAAGTTGAATTAAAGTCAATCTAAGCTCCGGTGTCAAATCATTTTATTACAATAAGTAGATATTATAATTTAGTTAGCTAAGTTTTATTTTAATTTTATATTTTTGTGTTTTGATGTTTGTTTTGACGTGTTCAAGCGCCCCTTGGGGCCCATGGAAATAAATGATTTGATTTGATTTGATTAATAAAATGAAAATAATAATAGCAGCTCTGTATCTTATTCATATTCCCCTCTGCTGGGCTCGGGCCTCTTCTCATGATGAGAAGGTTTAGGCCTTAGTCAACCACGCTGGCCAAGTGCGGATTCGTAGACTTCACATTCCGTCGAATACTTTTTTGGCATACTCAGGCATGCAGATTTCCTCACGATGTTTTCCTTCGACGACGACGATACACACATATCTTCGAAAAGACGAATCTTAACGATATATTGACAAAGGTGTGTACCGTGGGTACGAACCCGAGACCTTTGAATTCGCAGTCCTACGGTCCCACTAGGCTATTGCTCTTATGCGAAGAATGATGGAACTGAATTAGCTTTACTTAATATAGATTAGTAAATTCGTAACTGGGAGTATTCCCAAGGTTTGCGCATGACGGAGGACTTTAAACTAAACACTAAATTATTATCGATCGGCAAAATTTCAAATGTCATTAATACAAAAGCCTGATTAGTTGCAACAAATAAATTAGAAAAAATCAAAACACCGACTCGAACACGACAAATTCAACATTATCCAGCAGTCTCCAGTACAAAACAAATATTTGCAGATTTCGAAAACACTGTCATACAAGTATAAAAGATGTTTAGCAGTCTCTCTTCATTCGTTGAAAGTGAATTGTCGTGGAGACCGAATACTTTCTCCCTTTAGACTTTACCCACGTTTCTCGTAAAAGCGGTATGTTGTTATTAGCCACGGACGGCGAACTTGAACTCTCCGTAATTATTAATCTTTGGCACGTGTGAATATGAAGACTGCCATTAGAAATGATTAGGTTAGTTAAATTAATTCTTATAAGATTGAGAAAGACGAATTTCGTTTATGGTTTCAGGGTCACGTAAGGTTGTTTTGAGAGAACTAGACAAAAATCAAAATTTGTTAGGGGTTTAGGCAATCCTATCCTATATGTCTACCGAGGCAAAGTTCACATAATCAGATATCTTGGTGTTATAACGTATTGCACCTTATTTGAGTTCTTAAAGTTTATTAAAGTAACCGCAAAAGAAAGACATAGGAAAACAGGATTCTTCCTATCTTTACAGTTCCATGCACACAAAGGCTGAGATGGTATAGTGGTTAGCGTATGCGCCTCTCACCGCGGGGTCTCGGGTTTGATTCCCGGGTCGGGCAAAGTGTTCATTGTGAGCTTTCCGTCAGAAAATTCTCAATTGCAGCATGGAGTTATAATAGCGCTCAGTGAATGGCAAAAGGTTCATCCCCCATCCCATGGGAAATAAACATAACTGGTGAAATGTGGGTGTTGTACACCTCTGCCACGCCGTGGCGTGATGTTATGTTATGTATGTTATGTGGATGATTTCTAGTATAAGTATAGATCTGAACTGAGACAAATTAGAAGGGGTCACTAAATTTCTTCCAAATTAAAATATTATGGACATTATCACGTCTAGCTGAGACGAAATCTGGGCCCATAAGCGAAAGTTATATTTAAGAATCCCATCAAAGACATTCAACTTTTCTTTTTATAATAAGTATTATAGAATAAGTATTATGGTGTTGTTGCGTAACTATTACGCATGCAAGACGGTAAATTGTTCGGTACATCTCAAATAACCATCAATTTGTAGATGACTCTGAGGGCATAGGTCATATTATTAATTGGTTTTTAATTCGTGTTATCAACAAAACGTTTTCTACTTATTCACGTTTGACTGATAAAAATTTATGCGTAAGCTTATACGCATCGTTGTATTACTATTAAGTAGAATAAAAACTTTAATGCACACCAAGGAAAAATAATACAGTAAAAGATGTAAATGATAAAAGTACATAACTTTAAATTGTCACACGATAGTGCTTGAATAAGGTGCTTATCAAGCAGTAACCTGACCCGAATCAGAAAAAATACATTAAGATTAAAGTTAGACAAAGCTAAGTCTCCATATAACTCACAAAATATAGGAAGAAAGTATCTCAATAAAATAGTCAATCTCTATCAACGTGAGTAATGACAATAATCATCTTTCTTCAACAAAACAATCTAGTATATAATATATTATTAACCAAATCTTTCATACTCTACTAAGAATTAACCAATATGTAGTAGTAAATATATAAAGAATGATATTTAGGTCATGGTTAAACCAATATTGAAGACAAAGTGGTAAATCATCTATTGTCCATTCCATCTCGAAAGTGACCCGAATCTTTGCAACTATTGATTACTCTTAATTGTCTCTCATCTATAACACTACGCTCAGTTCCAAAATTTCATAACCCATTGATATCTCATATATTATAACATATACGTAATATGTAATATTTGTATTCGTCTCGACCAGACCGTCGCTTTCACCGCTCTCACGGCCAAAAGGTCAACTATGCGAATGTTCGTAACCGCGGTACGAAGCCTCAGGCTTGTACTGCAACTGGTTGACTGATAGATGACGCTATATTACCAGTATTTGAGGAAGTACTTGATAATGCAAGGAACAGATAATGTGAAGATAATGCGCTTAGCAAGAAACGTGAGGGAAATCTTAAATCATTGCCTGGAAGGATGCCCGGAAAGATAAAAATTACATAATGAAACTGATGTACCTCTTGGATGATGATAAGTTAAAATAATGAAAATCAGAATGGTTTATCGGAATGCAGGTCAAGAAAAAGCATTCCTCATATTTTAGAATTTTGGAATTAATATAATCGAAAAACGAGCAAGGAGAGATGCTACTTTGAAATAATTGTGAATAAAACACGCATGGCGCGAATGATGAAGTATCACAATAAAAAGTAAGCCTCACCAGAACACTGAAGAATATCACTATAAAGGATCTATAAAGATCTAAATACCACGGCTGTTGTGGAAGCTGCGGGTTATCATTCGCGAGCATCGCGTTTTTCCCGCACTCGCTTTACGACACCAGATCTAAATTTGCTGATATTTACGTTTTTATTTCTTGCCTAGATTATTTACTTTTGATAAATATTGTAATTACAAATACTTCGGTTAGTCCTTATCGAAATGTTATATAACTTTGAGCCTGAAGCAAGAAATTTATCGTTTATTGGTAAATACCGATATGCTCGTTTCTCAAAGCTATTTGCTTTGCTGAAATTAATATCTTGAATTACTTTAGTGTTTATAAGGCTTGTCGTAATCTAAAAAATAAATCCTTAGCAAGCTTTGAGCCGTTGCACGAACTTCGAGATATTAAATTGTCAGTGCTATAATATAAATTCCAATATTTAAAAATATATATATATGCATCGAATATAGAACCTTCTCCTTTTTCGAAGTCGTTTAAAAATAAATATGAACCAATATTTGGATTTAAGTTTACAATCCGTGAGATGTCATAATAAACAAGAAGAAAAGGGTCTTGAATTGAGATGGTTACAGTTGCTTGATGAAACTGATAGCCAAAGTGAATTAATAGCCAAAATACAGTGTTTAATATAAAAATGCCAACTCCTAACACGTTATGGTTTAGGACCATTTGGCTCGTTTCTTTCCCAATTTTACCTAAATGCACGAAAGATGAGAATGCCGATTAAAAAACGTTTAAACTTTCCCTTATCCTATTGTTAAAACTTCCTAAATCACGAATGACGAATACCTTTAACGAACTGATAGATTCTATAGAGCAGATGTTCAAAGGTGACGACAATAGACTCATCGCTTCCCATTCCGCGTCTGTCTCGGCTTTACGCGGAGACCACAAATAAGTGTGAACTTGTGGAGAAAGTTGTGTTCCATTGCAGTCCCTCAGACTCACTTCAATGGCTAGAACGTCTTCATTTTCCACCTTATATTCATCAATATTGAGTTCAAAATCTGTTCCTGCATCATCAATGTCATATTTGTTACGCAAATTGAACAAATTTACATATGCAGTGGCAAATTTAGATGTTTGTCTTGCTTTGCGTTCATACTTAGTTTCTCATAAACCGTCAAAATGGTATGTTTGTATGGGTCATTGTCATTATTCGACGATAATGGTTGGACAAATTCGAGGTAATGGTCAAATTTGTTACCGTTTCGCTTATGGCTCTACGCGTGATTTACGCATTTTGGGATATTTGGGTTTCTATTTGGTTTTTGATGCGCGGTTCACGACGCAAATGAATGTTTAAGAATACTGCGTAAGAGCAGGCAAATTGTTTACATTGAGCATTTTCTATGACTGTTTTGTTACTTTGATATTTAAAGGAAACCATTTGACACAGGAAATATGGTTGTTCTATAAGGAAGCAAAGAAAAGCATGCGATAAAAGTTCATCCATAAACTCATCCGACCGGTCACAATGCAAAAAACAAGTTTTTCAATACTTTCTATAGACATACGTTATATAAATTAGAAACCGCATACACTAGGAAACAGTCGGCTTTAAAATTCTGCATATTATTTGCTGCTTATATTACGCAATTAGTGCTAAAATACTAAATGTGCGAACTAAGCTATCAAAAAGGTGAAAAAATTGGAGATGTCACTCCGATATTAGTTCTTTATGTAATGATATTGATGGATAGTGATTTGAATATTAAATATCAATTGCGTGAGGCATATTAAATTATTGTATTTCGTTAAAGCTGTCAATATATAAATGAATTATTAAATAAATCCAAAAATAAGATGTTATGTAAAATATGAACTTTAGAATATGGTATAATATGCCAAGCATTACCCAGATGGGCTAACAAAACGGACGCGAGATACGATTTTGTCGCGTTATTGTCATATTTTCGTATGAGGAAAAAGAAATAACGCGACAAAATCTATCTCACACTGGTTATTCTAACCTGACTGTTAAATATTTCTAGGTGTATTTCTAAAGGTAGCGATGACACCAATGAGTGCCAGACATCTATTACAATATGCATTTATCATTTACCTGTCCATTAGCATATATTATAATCATTACCCTGCATATTTATTCATTGTTATTACTAACTTGGCTATTGAAACCACTGAAACAGTAGATTTTTATTATTTATTTAATAGTCTTCCCTAACCTGTGTTGCCAAATCTATTGCATATTTCTTACTGAGCGTTGTGACACTTCCTAATAAGGCCAATGTTCACTAATAACTGTATAAATTTGATCGGCTTTAATGCTATCGAAAATTTAACCGATTTTAAAAACTTGTTCGAGTAAACAAATGATTTTATACGGCTCGTACCTTTTTATCTTAACTTTTATATTTATATAGACGATTTGTGGCAAATACTGCCTCTGAAAATCGATTCAAGCTATCAGTTTATACTAGTGCTGTTGTAACAAACTGTAGAAGGCTCTCTTCTACAGTTTGTTACAACAGCACTAGAACAACCACTTGAAGAACTTAACATTTCCTAGTTCTACCTGATGTTTATCTTCAATTACAGCCTATCCAATATAGGCCTCTAAGTACTCGGGTACTTAAGCAGGCAGCTTGGCAGGAATACGTCACCGAGTTCGCACGCTTACGTAAGCGCCACTCAACGATTCATCTGCTTTCCCATCGCTTACGATCTGCGGCAGGTGTCCCACTGCGTGCGATAAGTGAGCAGCGAGTAAAGATACTATATATTATATATAATATATGATATATAACTAGAAGCGAGTCGGCAAGCAGCGAGAAGCGGGTGATAGATTTTCTTTAGGATAACCGAGTGTTGGTGAGTGGCAGGTAATTATTGGCATCACTTGCTCTCGCGGCTATATATATTATAACCATTTCCATAACATACCTTTTCTGACTGCCAGCCATGCGTACTTTAAAATAGAATAGCGAGTCCTCTACGGTATGAACAGTCAACGATCTACTAATTAATATGTGCATCTCTATCTATTGGTCACACCGAATGTTTATTCTATAGTTTGTTTCTTGATCGAGTAAAAATCCTATAGTCACTCGATTACTCGCTAGCGGTGGGACATCAGTCTATCGATCTGCAACGGCAGTGGTGCGATTTTTTACGATACTTCACTATGCACGTAATATGTCCGAGTTGGTAATACAATTCTCTACGCTACATTACATAGTTGAACTATAGATTATTTTATTTACCAGGTTAAGTTTTTTAACGGATTTTATTACTGCGGTTTTAGTTTTCACTTTTATCGGTCATTGAATTAAACCAGGTCTTTAAAACTAGCTCTTTGGAGTATATTTTTTACTTAATTTAAGACTCCAATCACAGTTTCATTTATCAAAACTTGGCAGTTTTGTCCTGCTTTGATTTGAGCCATTTGAGATATTCTTATGACTCTAACAATAGCAGCACTGTTCTTATACATGTCCCACTGCTGGGCTTAAACATCTTCTCATGATAAAAAGGGTTAGGCTTTAGTCTACCACGCTGGCCAAGTGCGGATTTCTTCTTTTGCTTTGCTTCGCAGACTCTCGAGCACTTTTAAGGCACTCTCATTATGCAGGTTTCCTTACGATGTTTTCATTCACCGTTAACGAGCGATAATTAATATGATAAATTCACACATATCTTTGAAAAGATGAATCTTAACGATTTATTGACAGAGGTGTATGCCGTGGGTTCGAACCCGAGATCTTTGACTTCGCTGTCCTACGGTCTTCCACTCGGCTTTCGCTACCCTTATCAATCTGTCAATCTTTTAATACCTACACATAATAGTGATAAAATCGATTGTAAATAGCCACTGCAATCGATTAAGTGAGATAAATGGGACATCTGTGGCAATAAACAACCAATTAGAACCCTCAATTAAAATAATCAAAGAGAAATTAGCATTTATAATTAAAACGAAGATGCTATAGAATACGCATAATAAAACTATAATATAAAATAGTGGGTGTAACCGCAACTTAGATATCCATAGATGTACGTTATAATGCTGCAATCCTAACCAATAAGTGAATGATGAAAACAACATTAATTTAACGTTACATGGGTGATCATGGACTTAATAAAATACTATTATTCATTGATAGACGATTAGATAACTATGAAATGCATAATCAGTAGAAAATAATGAAATCGACAAAATTTATGCTAAGACAAAACCGTTGGAACTTTATAATCAACGGAATTAGAAACACAATGTGCACTATAAATCAATAAAATAGATCCTGGTGAATCATCTCAATAGGTTTTAATAATAAAGTCATAATCGAAGTGATAAATGATTTTCCAAATCAAGAAATTTATATAACGTTACTCTTTAAACACATTTCCCAGCCTAAAGTAATATTCTTGAATTACAATTAAGTAATTTCAGTACCTAATAAGAATAAAGAATAAAATGCCTAAGAATATTCCGTCAAAGATAAATATTTTTTGATGTAGGCACTCACTCAAGACATCTGTGCAGGAAGTGCAAGAAAGCCGGGTCATCAGTGCGCACCGCTGCAGCCAGGGTTCTGGAGCCAGGTCTGCGCTTGCGTCCCTTGGAGTTTGTCACGCTGCGAGGAGAACCTTTTGAGTCTGGGAAGACAAATAATTGATTAAAGCAATAAGAAATTAGACCTATTCAACTTAAATCGTATCTCTTGCGACCCAATATCAACCTAACATCTGACAAAAAAAATTTCACCACTAATTAAAACACTAGATTCCTGCTACTGTTAGAATTGACTGATATCGTGAGTTAGGTGATATTCGGTCGCAGAACCCGCCTTAACTTTTGTTGGAAATTTGTTATCTTTTTTTTTAATTATGTGAATGTGGTATGTTAACGTGGTAACATTAATGGCGTCATTTAGACACCTACTAACACAGTGCACCAACTATACCCAAACGCGACACAGACACGAACAATACTGCACACTTAACCAACTTGATCCATACGACTTAACACAACTAACGACAGACATCCACTCCATCGACACCTTCATGTCACATCTCACCCATATAGTCAACACACTTAAACTGTTCAATAACACATAAACAATCAAATTATTGAATTTTTTCCTCTCTTAATTTATTTCCTTATTTAATATTTAATTTAATTTAATGATAAATGATAATTATTTTATAAATTTTGATAAATATAAATTATTCTGTATCAAATAGCAGATAAATAAACTCCCTCTTGAGGTGGTTAACCTCAAGAGGAAACATAAAAAAAAAAAAACATTAATGGCGTTTCATTGTCTTTGTATACCCCCATGGGAAAAAGGCAGTTTTAGACACGTATATTGTTGTATAACCTGATGTACATACGTTGTATCAACGCAGTACAGAAAAAGACATAAAAAAATTGAAACGGTACTCCACCGACTGAGACTGATAGAATAATGTTTCCAGTCTTAGCACTTATTAGTGTTTACAATAGAAATTAACTCCAATTCCCCAAATAAGACAAACTTGCATTCATTACTCAACAGCTTCAAAATGATTATATTATACAAAAAAGTTCAACCATAACGAAGGCCGTTCCATAAGGTCTAATGAAAAATTGAAGGAATGTTTTCCTGTCATTGTTAGTTATTTGATGAAATAACTTCCTAAAATCATTGGCATTATAGCCACAATTATTATAATGAGAGAACTTACTTACCATTGAAATAAAATATCACTATGTCAAGATGTTTACGAGAACAGATTTATTTTAATTAATATATTAGACAAGTACCTAACTTCATTTCTAATTGGCTTTATTGTGATTTATTGCTATATTTTGTAACAGACTCTGTACTTTTTGGTAATAAAATATAAAACATTACTTCATCAATTTTTTTTATCTATTAGCATAGATCCATGCAAAATTTCGCTGGCTTACTACAAGGTTGGCATCAGTAAGTTCCTCACCAAAGAATAACCTCTTCCTAGTGGCATGCAATAGCAGGTCCGGAGGTGGTGGTCCGAGCAGCTCCATGATGCAGGCCAGCTGTTCCGCTTCGTTCTCCCCCGGGAATAGCGGGTATCCCGTATGGAGTTCCGCAAGGATGCATCCTGGAACCAACACCAATTAAGTTAAGAAGGTTATATTATATTATTATTAAATTCTATTTTGCGGGTTTACCCGTGATATTCATTACTGCTCATCTTCTGTGGGTTGAAGTATAGTGTTAAATACGCTAGTAGACTTTTCTAAAAGTTAAGAACTTGCCTAAAATTATATCAAATGAAATAGTGCATTCAAACTAAAACCTTCAGCTTTATTTACAGATAATGGCAGAGCTATGTGATGTTTTGTGGATATTAGTGACCTCTATTTATTAATTATCATTAAGTGAACTGCAAGCCAAGTAGCCACATATTTATTCTTAACAAACAGATAATATCAAAAGCGAAAGGAAGAGGACCGGATATTATGCCACACCTTCAGGCCTGATAATACAATTTTAATATTCTCTGATCATCAACCATTAATTTGCATAAATATACATATTAGTGCGATAAAATTAAGTATTAGAATAAAAATAAAATTATTATCTACTAATGATAGATGATAGGCAATAACTGTACAGTTGTCGTAGTGGTTTAAACAATCGCCTAGCCGGTCTCGCATTTTTGTTCGATCCCGCACGGGACAAATCTATGTGAGATTCCGCAAAGATTTGTTCTGACCCTGGAGCTTTGTGTGTGTGAGATGTATGTTTGTGAAACCCCACGACACGGGAGTTAATCCTAATGCTTATGTCGTTAGTAGAAAATCCTATGCAACACTGTCATTCATCAAAATCACGATAGTAAATCGTTATTGCAAAGTAGTGTCCAAATTCGGCATCGTAATCCTTAGGAATGCTTTTGAGAGACTCTGATGAAACAAGTGGACCGTTACATGGTCAAGCACTCACATCGTCATCCTACGCATCAACCAGTTCAAAGCCGTTGAGCTGTCATCTTTGCGGATCATCTTGTAACGCAACGTAACAACTTGTAACAAGTATGATCCATCTAGGGTTACCAACGTTTTTATTGTTCATTAATGTCCATAGTATTTTGTATAGCTGGTATGATCGAGCGAGACTCATCAACGCTAAATTTTTTGTTCATAATATTTTGTTTACTTAAAATTAATGATTGTATTTTAATTACTCCGTAGGGTGAATACGACATTTAAAGGTGTTATTGCTTGGAATAAAAATTTGTGTGCCAAGATTGGCCATTAGGAGGCAGCTTTGCCACTGGTTGCTACTGAAATATGATTTGTACGATTTTTTGCCGTACTACATTTCGTCAATAGTTTAAAGTTTGGTTAGCCAAAATTAAGGACAATACTATAGGCATATAGTAGATATAGCACAGTATAGTACGATTAGCAACCCTGGACCATCATAAGTTGCGTAAAATCTACATTCCGTAGTTTTGATATCTGCGAACACTGAATCTCCTTTCTCCCTTACTTTCTCAATGTTTTTGTCCAGCCAAGCTTTAAAAGATGGTACATAAAAGCTTTTATTGACTCATTCAGCAGTTAATGTACGTAACTTTATGTTTATCTACTTTAAGAGTTTTTACTGCCAGTAAAACATTACTTATACATTTCAGTTTATTATTTTACCGACAGCTGGATAATTATTATTTAATCGACTACTTTTGTTACTTGGTCATATTTCTGTAATTTCATTTCTAATGAGGTTTATCAATAGCAGTTTCTACTACATACACTACGTATTACTATATACAGATACACATATAGACATGTATTAGAAACTTTAGTAAAACCTGAAACACGACCAGAAGAAGTTTTATGAATACAAAAGATTGGAAAAGTTGACATGAGCCAAAAGGTTATTTCTAAAGCCTATTAAGACATGTAAACATTGTAACACAATTTAAGTTAAGCTAAAGAAGCGTCATTAATGCTATTCTCAGGTAGAAACAATAAGCACAATTTCAAATAGACTGGGTCATTGAATTATTTTCTTGTTCATCACTTGAGACCGGGACAGACGAGCCAAAATAGGGACTTAATGATCATGGTCCATTTAGTATTTTGGTAACCTTATCATGTAACTTGCCAGCATCATTGCATGCCATGTCCCAAATAGAGGCGGCCACGTAAACTATTCGAAAACGCTTATTAAAAATGACGCAAGCCTTTTGTTAAAATTTGATAGACCTCAATACCTCGTTCGGTGTTATGTACGGAATTATTATTATCGCTAGAGATGCGCTGAGAACCGACTTGACCCAGTCTCTAAGTACCGAGTATTATTTGGTTTTACGTTAATCGAATTAAAAACTACGGGCATCTTCTCATTATGAGAACGGTTAGGCCATAGACGACCACGCTGCTCTGGCCAAACCGATAACAAAAAGCAAAAATTCGTGTAGTCTGTCTTTCGGTAAGGCCCTTTGCCCACTATATACGCGACGCTTTTTCTATAACTTGTACGTACATTGCGTCACAGTGTATGAATAGTTTGCATAGTGTAAAGACGCAATGTACGTAAAAGTCATAGACAATAGAAGACTGGTTGAAGACGTTGCGTAGTAGACGAAGGGTCTAAGTTATCACCAGTCTATGAGTTTGAAATATTCACTACAAATTGCAGATCACAGGACTACGATATTACGCTTTAAATATTAGTAATTTCAAAGGCAGCATTAGAATAAGAATAAGAATAAGAATAAGAATAAGAATAAGAATAAGAATAAGAATAAGAATAAGAATAAGAAAACGTTTATTGGTCTTTAAAATACATAACGATTTTTAGTTGTACATAACGATCCTTATACAATAGGGTAACCTAACTTAAATGAGATAGTTGTAGTACATATACGTCATTAGTAGGTACACATTGCAAGAAAGAGAACAACTACCAACAATCATAATAATATTAATAGTTGTTCTCTTATCTCCTCCATAATGATAAAAAAGAAAAGAAAAGATTGACCTTAACTAAACTCCTATAAGGTTTATATTTAAATAACAGCCACGATTCAAAGCGTCGCTTATTTGCAACCAATGTTAATATGAATCAATGTTATTACGATTTAGCAGTAACTGCAAAGTCAAAGGTGAGGCCGTAGTGTTTCCTGGATCGGCCACCTCTAAGGTTACGTAACTTAAGGACGCATGAACAGTTTTAAAGAGGCTTTCCTTTACTCATAAATCGGATTTACGATAACTTTAAAACTCAATACAATTAAGTGATACAACTTATAATAACATTTAAAAGTTACGAGTAATAAAAAGTAGTAGTAATATCTGTATTTAAGACATTAAATGGTAAATTGTCATCAATTGGATTGGCTTTGAGTAGATTATTGCTATTAGATATAGTCATATTGAAAGTAGGTCAAAAATGTCGTCTTATAAGAGACACAAATCATGAGAAAACATTAAATTCTTGCTTCTAAGTGCTGATTTCACCAACATGTAAAACGGACGTTTACGCTGCTGCTTTCGATAATGTCCCGTTTACACATTATATGAGAGAGAGAGACCGAAGTATGGGTTTAACACAAGCACGGTTTATAGGTTTGGTGACTAATTAGTGGTAGTTTTTATGGGATCGAGAGTAGCGTAACTCATAACCTTTGAATGTTTCGATTTGTGACCACGGCCTGTGCAAATCGGTGGAAATGTCAAGACAAAATAAGGTATTTTACCCTTAAAATATTAACGCGAGTATACAATTTTCCATAATAAATTAATAAGTAAAATCACAGAAGTTTAAAATGATTCTTATTAACTAAACACACAGACCTAGATGTGATTTAAACCCAATATTTTGATGACTCCTATGGCGGTCTCGGCTTCGATTCCCGGGTGCATTATTGGTGATGGGCAAAGTGTTATTTGCGATTTAACAGGAAATTCTCAATAGCAGCTCGGATTTGGAATTGTGCCCGATGGATGGTGATAGGCGCACCCACTATAACATGACATGTGAAATGTGGCTTTATACACCTCTGCCACCCCCTTCTAAGCAGGTAATATAACCGTAATGTTTTGTTGGTCCGACACCAATAGTTGCATAATAAATTTCTCCAAATAATTGACATGCTTCTACCATTAAACGATGTCAATTTCACAGTGATATAACGCAAGCAACGCATTTAACATCGCGAATATTTGTATTTCACTAATCATACCATGGTTACTTCGGCATTTTGTTGCGTATGTTATGGTGTTTAATTGCGATAAAATTATGTAAGTCACCACTTTTAATATGAATTAATTCTGAGCGGTATGGGAACGGCGGTTTACTTATTAACATTTTATTAACTGGCCAGCAATTTGTTGATTTATGTTTTGCAAGTCGATTTGTTAATATTAATGTCGCACGTAAAGTATTCAGGGCGAATGGCACTGCCATGAAATATATGTAATTGTTTCTATTATTTTCTTTTATAATAAAATTGGTAATTTTATATTATTTTGGCAGGTTGTTGGTAATGTCGCTAGACATCAGGATCTTAAGCTTTTCAATAGCCGACGCTTACGATACTAGATACTATAGTCACATACTGCTTCGTTCTCTTCATATAATGATAACTTGTACAAACTTCAGTTACTACGACTAAATCATTTATCCATTAATGACCTGATAAGCTAGCTGCTCCATTAGAAGCCTATATATATACTATATAGCGATTGTCGCTAACGGTGAAGGAAAACATCGTGAGGAAACCTGCATGTCTGAGAGTGCATAAAAAAATCCAGGGTATGTGAAGACCACCAATCCGCACTTGGCCAGCGTGGTGGACTATGCCCTTACCCTTCTCATATTGAGAAGAGGCTTGAGCCCAGCAGTTGGACATGTATTAGAGACAGGGCTGCTATTATTATCATTATTATTACCTTTGATTAGATGTACACTTACAGACTACGGTTAGCTCGTTTACTGCAATAGATTTCAGAGACATCGCTTGCCGTCTACACTTAAATAAGTAAATACAAATCTTTATACTTTACTCACCCATACTCCACATGTCAATAGGAGTCCCGTACTGCAGCCCTAGGATGACCTCAGGGCTTCGGTAGAACCGTGACTGTATGTATGTGTACACGCGCGCGTGCGTGTAGCACGAACTCCCGAAGTCTATCACCTTGATGGAGGAACTGCCTCGCGCCTTTAGCAGGATGTTTTCCTGGAAGAAGATACAGGTATGATAAAATATTTAACATTGATATTGCTAAAGGAAAGTTGAATTAAAAAAATCAAGTTACTTGTATCTTTTGTCATCTGCTCAATATTCTTTTTGTACTTGTAAATATGGGTGCATTGGTAGACAGACTTTAAATATGAGTTATCTTAACATAAAAAAACATTGCCATTTATTAATATCCATATTATTATTGTCTCTAAAGTATTCAGGCTGAAATTTATGTTATATAATGTTACCAATATAGATTTGAGATTGAATAACAAATATTGATCTAAAAGATGACTAACTATGGTTAGAACTTACCGGCTTCAAATCACAGTGTATGATGTTCTCAGCTTCGAGTAGCCTGAGACACCGCAGCAATGAGCTGGCGAACCTTCGAATGAGGCTCAAACTGAATCCTTGGTAGTTGTTCTTCTTAATCAACTCGTACAAGTTGATGCTGGCAATAACAATAAAGTTTATGTTTTTAAAAACCATGTTTGTCTGTCTGTGGAATGGCTCTTAAAGATAAAACTTTGAAAATACATTATAAAGGGTTTAATTGTTTAATATAACCTAGTAGGTTAAAATAGAACGATGCCTGTCTTTTTAGGAAATTAAGAACTGAAAGATTTTTAAACTTATGTAGAAAAAGATAACGTAGGTAGTCAATAATGACATTAAGTATCCAATTACTATCTAACCTACTAAACAAAACAACTAAGGACACTTACCTCATAAGCTCAAAACTGATGCATAAATGGTTCCTAAAGTAGAAATAGTCAAGCATGTGGATCACGTTGTGCGCTTGGTCCTTGTCCTTTAACCGGAGGTGGTCCAGCACCCTGACTTCTACCAACGCCTGGTGATGGAACCGCTTCTTGTTGCGGATGAGCTTGATCGCCACCTGGTTCCCTGTGCGGTGGTCCTGAGCTCTTATGACCTGGCCAAAGGAGCCTTTCCCGATTACTTCGAGGATCTCGTACCGGTAAGCTATATGGTCGTGGATTTGCTGAAAATAAAAAGACTCTATTTGATATGGGGTATTCTTAAAAAGGTTTAATTGCTTTTATCTAGTGTTTTTTACACAACGGTTAAAATATTATGAAGAAACTTTTCAACACCTATTTAGTTATCCCCTCGAAACCTGGTAGTACAAGTTACAAAAAGCAAAAATCAAAATCAAAATCAAAATTCTTTATTTGCTAAATATGGGTAACAAAGGTGGTATACAGGTAAATATTACATGGTTTCTATCCATATCTTGCCTATTAAAGGCATGCAAAATTTTCGTGTCATTTTTTAAACGTCAAATGTACAAAAACTTGGTTAAAACTAAAACTTATAATAATAATAATACAAACTAACACTCTAATACAGGCTTATAAAACATAACATTATACTAATTCTATACACATTAATAATATTAAATATTTAAACTAATAATAATAATTAGTTATTGTTCAAAAAGACTTATCACGTAAAAAATCTTGAACATTAAGTATAATAAGCTTTCTCAATAAGTAACGCCTTTAATTTATGCCTAAATAAATTAAATTGTTCAATACTTTTGATATATTGCGGAATGGCGTTGTAATCGGAGCCATGCAGAATATACTTTTGCTGTATAATGTAGTATTTCGAGTTATTTCTACAAGTCTACCGTTATTACGTTTGGATCTCATTTTAGCATAATTATCAAGATTATTCCTAGCTAGTATTGCACTGTGATAGATATAGAGGGATGGTAATGTTAGTATCTTAAGTTTTATAAAATATGGCTTACATGACTCGGTGTGTCGAAGTTTACAATAGCAATATTAAAGTATTAGGTAACAATCACAGAAAGCAAATATGATAGTACTATGTATATAGTATATATTCCCCTCAGGTAGCTGAATATCAAAGACTATAAAATTCAGGTCATGAAGTCCGTCGGGATCGGTTTACGACCTTGTTACAATATTTCAGACAAAAAATTCATCGGAATATAATTTGCGCTTAGCTTTCGGACAATTAATTTGGGATAATGCCGCTCTTTCAATTTCGTTCTCGACGTCTACTTAACATTCTGCTGAAGTACTTTTTTATTTGCCACGTTTTACTGTTTCAATAAAACCGGCCAGGTATACAAATTTGACGGCCATTTTTTGCGTGTGAAATCCTTCAATTTATATTCCTGCCAAGTTCTTTTCTACGACGTGGTTGAATTTTTTGTGAGGCTAAAACTCAACTGGAGCTTTAATAACACTAAACTTGTGTAGATAGGTGACACTCTAGGGATCAACAAAATTGTAAAACATGTTGGGTATCCCAGGGATCGAATATTAGATGATACCCGTATTACTACTTGGATATTATGCTGTCTTATTACTTTTTACTGGTGGTAGAGCTCTTGTGAATGAGCTCGAAGGCGGCAGCACCACCGTCTCACCTTTAACCTGCCGCCAAATAGTAGTGCTTCCATTACTGTGTTCCGGTTTGGTGGTGAGATCAGGCCCTGAAATTACTGGTACATGAGGCATAACACCGTAGTCCTCAGCTGCAGCGACGCATCTATAATCTGCTTTTGTGGATTGTTGATGTCCATGGGCTGTACTCCACTTACCATCAGGTGGACTACACGTTCGTTCGCTGTGGGCGTAGAAAAAAAAAAAAAAAAAAAAAACTTATAACGTCGTATGCCTCTAAAGAATATAAATACCTGGATATTATGGTCCGGTTAAGACGAGTACCGAATTGTTTGATCTATAACAGTAAGGTATAATATAATTATCTAACATCAGATCAGGCCAGGGTCCTTACCTTGTTATAGCTGCCGTTCTCGTCATCAAAGCCGCAGTTGTTGGGCAGGTTAGATCTGGCCTGCACCTTGTTGGATTCCAGACCCAGGAACCAGACCTCTGGGTACTTCCTGATCTCGTTCCGCTCCCATTCTGACAGCCTCTCACCGTAGAGCTTTAGTGCTTCTGCAACCAAAAAACAGTCTTCTCAATACATGCTGCTTTTTATACGATTGAGCACTAGGTTTATACATATTATACAGTTCACAATCAAGGATCGTAATTAGAGATCGATTGTCCTTTTAAAACGCTAGGTATTGATAGAGTTATCGTTTCATCATCCGATATCAAAAGCATTCTCGAGATCATTGTCAATAACTTATCAGAAATTGAATTCAGTTTGAATAAACAATATTAAGGTTCAATGTTTCACGGTTGTAAAGGAGAAGTTGTAACGTCCAAATAAAATTACAATTACAGCTGAAAAAATATCGCAAACAATAGATAAACATATATGTTTTGATAAACTGGATCTCCGATGGAAACTTCCGATTTTTATCCTTACTCGCTATCATACTTAGAAATTGCTCCAAATATTTATTCAGGCGTAATTGATTATGTGGATCAATCTTTTGAATTACCCAACGGATATAAATGCAGTTTCTAGCAATATATAGAATAACTCACGAGAAATGTTAATATGTACAAAACATACACATTATAGTAGAGAAAGCTAAGAAGTTCAAAGATTTGTAATGCGGTATCGCTTAAACTGCCAACAACAAGCATAATTATCGAACGTGGTCAAAAAAAAATTGCCAATATTACTTATAACATTATATGACCCAATAGTATGTGACAAAGAGATGTATAACAACTACATTCCTTCCATCCCACCCCCACATGTTTAAGTTAAATGTGATTTCGTGAGTCAGGTATGGCTGCGTGTTAACTAATTTATAGCAATTTTTTCATGTGATAGCCATTAAGGATGATCACCAAAAGTATGTCATTATTCTATACTCACTCTAAGCATCTTATTGAGATTCGTATAATTCCTGCCAATTAAATTGGGGCAATTTCGCAACATCTCTTTAAAATATGTTGTTTAAAAATGGAATAAAACTCATCGTTGTAACGTTTATTTCGCTAAATGTTAAAAATCTGCAAATTTCCACTGAACGAGCTTTACCAGGAAACCGTCATGTTCACGCTTCCCGTATTATAGTCAACCCAATATTCCATATTCACGTGTAAAACAGTTGAAACTGTCACCGCGTCATCGGATGTCGGCAATGACCCAGTTGGTCATCCATCATGGCGGGCTTCGGCGCTCCGACGTCGTTAACCGTAATGACGTGTGCTTCCATCAGTGACGTGAAGTGACGTGAAGTGACGTCGAATGACGGTAATGTTTGGTTCGGTGGTGTGGGTTCAATTTCCAAAGAGCTAGGTGCGGTCTAGGAAAATTACGGGCGAATTTCTGAAGGATTTAATTCTCAATTCGATTGTTTTATTTTTCCTGTTTGTTCCTGCTGCCTGAACCCATTTGAGAATATATTTTATGTCTGAAAGAGTATACTTGTCTCGTGGTCCCATTCTCATCACGTCACGATCTGATCATGGAATCCTAGAGAAATCGAGGGTAACCCCCAAACTTAAAAGATTTCTATATTGTTTTTCGTATACTCCTACAGCTACTCGGATATTTGCATCTAGCTGTGAGCATTTCATGTTGCTGAGCTGATGCTGGTAGGTTCAACTCCTCAACAGTAACGGGGGAATGATTATGGTACAGGAATAATTCTTTAATATAGGCACCTTAAGTCCGTTTTTTGTATTATTGCAAGTAATAGCAATATTTCTTACTTATTATTGATTTTTTTGTAATTTAAGTCATTTTTTTTTTAATTATTGTGCCTCGTAAAAAACTGTTATTACCTGCCAGGTGCAATTTCTGACTACTTGTTGTTACTGATATTTTTTGTAATACAATTACCACTTTTATCTAACCACTAGCATAGGAAAACCAGTAAATTGACATTGAATTACGGGATCTACAAAGTCATTGACAGACTACAAAGTCAGTCAACGGTAGTCAGAAATTATAGCGTGTTACTGAAATTTCTATCGCCATACGACAAACTAATATGAACGAAATCAAAGTATGGGTGGAAAAGTAGGGGAATGTTTATAAAACATTTTTTTTAAAATAAGCACGTGTTTATTCGTTCTTTGCCAGGTTAAACCGAAACATCCCTCTCGTGTTGTACTAAAAGATTTACGTGAGTGTCGGCACACTTGACCTGAAAACAGCGGCACGTCACTTCCGTCGCATCGTTGCGTCATATCCGGTGCTTCTTGTTCAACTCTACTTTACAAATTGTTGCTACATGTAATTTGTTTTAAGAACTAATAAAACAGATATAATTTGTAATTGCTCGGTGTTAACAAAAGCTACGAAAACAAAACCTAATCAAATAGCAGCAATTTCACTGCTTAAAATATTTTAGAATATTCTCACGCATATTTCAAATAAAATTTAAGTTCAGCCCAGCTATTACTGCATATGATGAAAAAATATATCCGAATCAATACGTGGCAGAATATTCTAAGGAGCAACTTAGGATTCTTGTGGTTTCCTTTAAATAGAAAAGATAATAGAAGTACTGACACTATTCATTATTTTAAACTTTCGCGATTTGTACACATAAGTATATACATACCTTTTTACTACATCAATACCTTTTTAGCTCGACATTCGAATCGAAACTGTCCCTTAAAAATATTAACACGATTAAGACTCGATTCTACAATATATAATTATACTATCACTACTATCAGCTATCTATATCAACATCCAAACCCGCCCCAGCTAACATGAATAAATAACATATTATGTTATTTATCGTACCTATGTAAAGAACTACACGTGTGCATAGATAGATAAATAGATAGAGTAATCTTTATTGTACACCAATATTAACAAAGAAAATATGTTGTAAACAATTGCACTTAAAAATTATGTTGCACAATGGGCGGCCTTATCGCTATAAGCAATTTCTTACAGGCAACCTTAGGATGGACAAGTAAGTAATGAGCAAAGTTACGGGCAGTTGTTGGTGCGTTAATTAAAGAAAAAAAAATAAAAGTATAAAATGAAAAGTCATGATAATGACAGTTTAAATTATAAAATATAAAGAATACAGAAATAAACTACGTATAGCGTCTTAACCCTAAATTATATATAATTTACTAATGTAATAAATATGTACATACAACATAACATATATAATATTATATATATATTATTCCCTTATATATACCTAAATATATAAATTATATACTATATACATACAATATAATAATATAAATATTATCTAATAGTCAGGACACAATATTACTAAGAATGAGATAGAAATTGCTTAAAATGACATGAAATGCTCATTAACCATTTTTTGCATATGCAAAGCTTTGACACACCTTTTCCTTTATTGCTATGCGATGGCTTTGCCTCCGTTTTCAATAACAAAGTCGCTCGACTGTCAACAGACTGACAAAAGGGTGCACCTCTGTGCAATTTCAATAAGTTAGAAGGTCTCACTGAATTCGAATATTCTCGTTTGAAGTATCTTTCGTATCAGATTTTCAAGGAAAGGGATATTTTACTTCGATGCACCTGCTCTTAGGTTCTTTTGACACAAAATATACTAGTTGATGATGCTGACGAGTTTGTTTGTGAACGTGAAAACGTGGAATCAATTGGATGGATTTGTATAATGCTATTGGACGTTATGCTACTATCTACGGGATCAGGCAGAATCTGTTTATACAGGACGCCAGCTGTATAAATAGTTGGTTGATTGGTAATGGCTCTGGACAGATAGTTTTGGTGATGTGGTAAAAGCGGCCGCCGCGCCGCTTTCAACTGTGCTCGTGTTGCAGGTTCGATCTCCACACGGGACAAATTTTTGTTCTGGCTCTGGGTGTGCTTTGTGAGTAATTTATGTTTGTGAACACCCCCGTGACACAGGAGATATTACTAGTGCGGGCGTCGTTTTTATAAGAAGAGAAAAAACTGGATACTTTATTAAAAGTTTACCTAATTTTACATATAAAACACGTCAGCGACCTTTTGTTCATATGACGAATTAATAGAAGTATTCAACTTTTAAAAACGCATCTTAATACTATGGATTTTATTAAAATACTTTCAGTCTAACAATCTTCGACAATGTACTTAAAAAGCTTTATGTGAGGGTACAAGTGTCTTCTCCAGACCACTTCTGCGAACCACTTACCCAAAACTTGATTCACTTACAAGTTGTAAAGTACAAAACTCATTTAGCGGTGATTCTATCGATGACGGTAAGCAAGTTACCATTACTTTGGGTCTTTGGATAACAACATAACGTAGTAAGTAACATTTTGAAAACTCTAACATTATTTGAAGTGATATAAAATGGTAGCTTTCGATTATAAATAGAAGTCAATGCCGTTTTATGCAAAAAAGATGCAGATTTATACAAGGTTGTTGATTATTGGTATTGTTATACTATACATACTAGAGGACTATCTATTTCTATATAGATACATAACATAGAATAATATACCCACATTTCACCTGTTAAATTTTGGTTCCATGGGATAGGGGCAGAGCCTATCGCCATCCACCGGGAACAATTCCAACTCCGTGCTGCTATTGTGAATTTCCTGACGTAAAGTTCACTAATAACAATTTGCCGGACCCGGGAATCGAACCCAAGACGCCCGTGAGAGGTATGCGCCTAGCTAACGCTAACCCCTAGACCATCGGGGCAATATAGATACTAGTAAAATTAGTATTTAGACTCGTTCAAATTTTCAAGAGATCTTTGATGTAATTCCGAAGATAGGTTTAACCACTTAAGAATGTATAGTTTGTATCCTACTTAAAATAGGAAAAAATGGATGAATGTGACGTCACGAAATGACGTAACATATTGTTGAGAAATTTAGGGTCCTGGCAAGAGGCGACCGTAGCTGGTTGGCTAAAGCGACTCCCCGGTGTGCAGAAGATCGCAGGTTCAAATCCTGCCGGTCCTATAGCTTTTTCCACTTTATCTTAGTATAGGTTTAAAACTGAGTGCTAATAGTTTACATTTTCATAGATATACACAGTTATAAAGCCTAAACTGTGGTTACTTGGACGCTTAGACTTGCGCTGCCCGCTTTTTATTTTAAAGAAGCAGGCTGTTGACTACTCAATCTCAATAAGTGCCTCGAGATTGCAATCCATTAGCTCCAATATTAAGCGCGTATTTCCCTTTGCGGCCTATAGTGAGCGGCCATGCCGCTCACTATAGGTGTGATCAAAAGGCTCAAGGTCGCTCAGCGAGCGATGGAGCGAGCTATGCTCGGGGTTTCACTACGCGATCGAATCAGAAATGACGAGATCCGTAGGCGAACTAAGGTTACCGACATAGCTCAGCGAGTCGCTAAGCTGAAGTGGCAATGGACAGATGGCCGTTGGGGCAAAAAAGTCCTTAAGTGGCGGCCACGAACAGGCAAACGCAGCGTGGGACGGCCCCCCGCTAGATGGACGGACGATCTTGTCAAGATCGCGGGGAGTCGTTGGTTTCGGTCGGCACAGAACCGCACGCTGTGGAAATCGTATGGTGAGGCCTATGTCCTGCAGTGGACGTCTATAGGCTGATAATGATGATGATGATTTCCCTTTGCGACTGCAACTACCTAGAAGTAAAGACTTGTGTATAGTATAGTATTCAGAGATTTTAAAGTAATTTAGTCTAGTATTTTAAGGTCTTCAACTTCTTCATCCAGTCTAGACGTAATCGTATTTAGTATTTATTTATTATACTTACACTTTTATTTTTCTATACACTTTATTGTTCACCTTGAGTTTACAAATTGAACTTATATCTAGTGATTACAGTACAATAGGCGGCCTTATCACTAATAGTGATTTCTGCCAGGCAACCTTAGGATGGAAATAGATTTAGTAGAGTTTGGCATAGTTGTTGCGTACAAAAAAGAAATATATATATACTGGGTGGCGCAAAAGTAAAGACCCTATTTGGTTCAGCTATAACATTTTTTCTAAATTAGAAAACTAGATTTAGATTTTTTTAAATGTATATTTGTGCCATTAAATTTCGTACCATTAGGATTTAAAGATGATGTCTTTTAAATGGTGACCTCCAGAGTTGATACACATTTGAGCCCTATTTATGACATTTTGCATAACTTGCCGTAACACTTCCTGCGATATGTTCGTTATTTCTTGACGAATGTTTTCTTTTAGAGCTGCGAGAGTCTGTGGCTTGTTCACATACACCCGAGATTTCAAAAAACCCCAAAGAAAGAAGTCTGGACTGGTCAGATCGGGTGATCTTGCAGGCCAAGGCAAATCGCCAAAACGAGAGATAACTCGGTCTGGAAAAGCGTCCCTCACTAAGTCCATAGTGTCGCGCGCTGTGTGTGCCGTAGCGCCGTCTTGTTGAAACCAGATGTGCTCCAGCCCCAATTCGTCCAAACTGGGTATCAAAAACTCACGTAACATGGTTCTGTAGCGTTCTCCAGTGACAGTTATCGCATTGCCTCCAGCGTCTTCGAAAAAATAGGGTCCGATCACTCTGTCAACAGATGCCACACCATACAGTAACTTTTAGTGGGTGTAGAGGTGTTTCTTGAATAATGCGCGGATTATCAGTGCCCCAGAACCGAGTATTCTGCTTATTGACATGCCCTGAGAGATGGAAATGCGCTTCGTCACTCATAACCAATTTTGAAGGAAAATCATCCTCTTCAAGGTTGAGGTTTATGACGCGCTGGCAGTAATCTAGACGAGCTCGGTGGTCAGCAGGCAGCAGCTGATGAGTCATTTGAGTTTTATACGGGAACATCTTTAAGTCTTTCACCAAAATACGCTGCAGGGTCCGTCTGGAAATGCCCAATTGCGTGGCACGTCGCCTCGTTGATGTTTCTGGACACTCTTCCACATCTTTGCGCACAGCATCGATATTTTCAGCTGAACGGCCTGTTCTTGGTCTCCCAGACTTAGGTCTATCCAATGTTGAGCCAGTTGCTTCAAGGCGTGTGGCAAAGCGTCGAATTGTGCGACCAATCGGTGCCGGACGGTGGGGAAATCGTCGACGAAATTCACGTTGTGTTCTTATCACTGATGAATTATTCCGTAAGAACATTGACACAATTATTCCACGTTCTTGGGGAGTAAAACGGTCCATGTTTATTTTCAGTGTATTTTACATTTGTTCACTACACAATTTTCAACAACAGAATGACAGAAAATGTCATATAAAAAAAAAAAAGGATTTTCTTTAGTGCCAGTACTTTTGCGCCACCCAGTATTTCAGATACTTTTTAGAGGGTATTTTGTACATCTCTGACAATAACGTAACAAACAGTTAAGAAATTAAGGATCCTGGCAAGAGGCGAACATAGCAGATGGCAGTCACTCCGCGAAAAATATTGACATTCAGCTACTGTCGTTCGACTAGAATCTGACTCAAATCAGTTGTGATAAGGTTCGGAGAGTGATTTATTATTATTATTTTTATTCTACTTTTGAGAACAAGCTTGAAGGAAGAAGCACCACTATCGCAGCAATAAAAGAAATCATTTAATTGATTAACAAGCTGTGCTCCAATTAATTAAACCCGCTAGGGGAATCCCCGGAAGTAGGATAATTATCCCACTTGTGAAATCCAGAAAAGAATTTCGCAGCCGCAATATCCGTCAAATAATTACGGAGCTGTTTCAACTGAAAAACGGTGTAAGGAACGTTGAAAACGTTGAAACTTCAGTACAGAGCACTCTGTTACTGGTGCGAAAATGTTGTGGTAATACTTAATTTTATTCTGCAGTGCTATTGAAACGAGCCTGGGTTAGATAAATAACGAAGATAATTTCTGTAAAAGAATGTAGGTTAAAAGTTTGTAATGATTTTAACATTATCTCCAAAACGCTAATCTAAAGGTCAATTATGTTTAATTTTACGTGCTGCTGAGCTGCCCTCGGCTGCGTTGCTATGTTTTTGGTCGAAAAACCTAGTTCTAAGCGTGCACAGATAGGTTCTGACAACCAAATCATAGCAACGCCGCCGAGGGACGTTTAATGTCGTTCTTTATTTTGTTATAGTTATCTACTGCTGTGTACTTCTGAGGTACGTACCGTCGTTTCAATACTTTGTCATTTATGAGCATTATAAACATGGAACAAAGTTATTTTATGATTATAAAGTAAAAGAAAAATACTGTGACGTTATTGGATATAGGTACCGACAATAAAGGTTCCGTTTGTGCCCAAAGCCGTGTCTAAAAATAGCAACAATCGCGAAAGCAATTACTTGATACCTTTTCGTAGTTCTTGACAAGAGATTCAATAACCAATCAACCTACGTTATCCATTTGAAGATTAATATCAAATTGATCTTTTATGCCTTCGAATAAACGTGTCAACTCACTGCATGACTCGGCGAATCGATTCATTCAATAGTCGATTCGATATGATGTTGTATCGAGAATCGCATGAAGAGATTTCGAATACAGGAGATATGACACCTTCTCGTGATAGCACGCGATCAATATTTATTATACGAGATAAGGAGATACGGAATCATGTTTATTGATAGGAGCTAGCGACTAAATTGATAGAGAAATAGATGACAGAGCATAAGAAGGACCATTAGTACGTGACCATAATTTAAGCAAAGTAATTATGTATATCTTTTTTGTATTTTTATTAAGTTGTATTGTCGCCCAATTAGATACTACTGTGAACCTTTAGGCGCGACTTACGTATAAACAAGCGCTAGACAGAGACTTACATTATGCTGAATCAGCAGGACTTACTTGGTGTTACTGAAGGGCATAATATAAATGTTTTCTACTGTCTGTTTGTATATTGTTATTTATCCGTGTCTAACTTAATGAAACTAAAAAAATATTTCTTTCTTTTAGCGTATCTACCAAAAATTCTATCCTTAGTTATAAAAACAAAAACAATATGATACAAAAACTGTGCTCAGTACTTAAAAATCGTCAAATAAAATAACTTAAAACTCTTCGAGGAGATATAAAACGTGAACTAACTAAATTAACTTTGCCCTGACATCTAATAATCTCTATTTTATCCTCTTTCCCGGGATCTAATGCAGCGTTCACCTTGTGGACTGCATCCATAAAGTAACATTGAGGAAAGTTTGAATACCTTTCGTCCTGCTTTAGCCGCGGCCGAGAGCCGTGCAGAAAAACGTGGTGTCCTTGTTCCATTTCTTACGTCCTGTGACGTCATACGCCCCGCTCGACTACTCACTATGATCACACCCTAAGTGGCCAGTTAGATTGTATATTTAATGCATGCTCTTTAGGTTAGTTGTATAGATTTATGTGAAGATGTATTCGTAATTACAAAATGCGTGCGATGTCGTGGTTAATCAATCGGTTAATTAATGAGCAGCGAAGTCGGTATTGAAGATTTATGCTGTAATGTAATCGAGGTTAGTGATCTAATGATTGTGTAGCGTAGTCAGATTAATCAGGTTGTTTATATTTTTTGGTTCAGGCAATGTACTTATCATTTTTAATAACGTATAGGTACAAACCAAATATTCGCGATGAGCTATAATATTTTGCACCCAGAGTCTAAGGATGAATGAAATTCATTGACATAGGTACTTGTCATGCGGTTTTGCCACGATTTCATTCACAACCTACGTATCTCAGAGTACACGTATATTTGTGAATAAAGTGCTTTGCTATGCTTTTTTATTCTACGCCCACAGCGAACGAACGTGTAGTCAACCTGATGGCAAGTGGAGTACAGCCCATGGACATCAACAATCCACAAAAGCAGATTGTAGATGCGGCGCTGCAGCTGAGGACTACGGTGTTATGCCTCATGTGCCAGTAATTTCATGGCCTGATCTCACCACCAAACCGAAACACAGTAAAGGAAGCACTACTATTTGGCGGCAGGTTAAAGGTGAGACGGTGGTGCTGCCGCCCATCGAGCTCATTCACAAGAGCTCTACCACTATTAAAAACTAACATTCTAAACTAAAACTATATTTATTTCATTACTGCCTCGATGGTCTAGTGGTTGTGGTTAGCATATGCGAATTTCACTGCGAGGTTTCGGGTTCGATTCCCGGTTCGGGCAAAGTTTATTTGTGAACTTTCCGTCAGGAAATTCACAATAGCAGCACGGAGTTCAAATTGGGCCCGGTGGATGGCGATAAGCTCACGCATGGGATCTAAACATAACAGTTGAAATGTAGGTGTAGTACACCTCATCCTTCTGGGTAATATAGGCGTGATGTTATGTTATAATGTTGTATTATTAATTAATTAATTAATTAATTAATTAATATATGTGAAAGTATTACAGAATAAAGTATATTTAAACCCAATATCATATAAAAAAAAAAAAAATGTCATTGCATGTAAAAATGTACTATGATTTTTTATTTTTACTAAGTAGCATGGAATAAAAGGCTTTTTTATTTTTATTTATTTATTAAACCCATAGCCTAAAGAATAGAAAAACTGATTTTTCCATTTAAATTAAGAAATAGAACTCGTAATTTTTATTACAGAAAGTTTTATTCGACTGTTAATCAGAACACGTTCCTCAACATAAAAATTTAAGGAAAATCAACGTCACATTTTTCACTTTGAACCCACCCTCTCATTTATTTCGGATTTGTTGGTCAGGATTTAATTTGGTTGAAAGGATCTTAATAAATAGGCCCCAATCTAAATATATATGCGATTCCCTTCTGAAAACCTTTTTGTTTGGTGAAGTATTGAATATCGGATGGTTTGGAAAAAGTTCAAACGATTTACGAGTCCGTTTAATTGCCTACATAAGCCCAAAACTTAGGCCCGGGTTTCACCAAAGTGGAGATGAGCAGAGGTGTCTGAAGCGGAGACGAGAAGAGATGTGTCTAGCTAGGTACCCACCGAAGCTGTCTGGCTAGACTGTATATAGCTAGGATGTGTACTCGTTAGGATGAGGATGTGCGCTGACTAGAAACAGCTCACATCTCCGCATCCTTACTAATATTATAAATGCGAAAGTTTGTAAGTATGGATGTATGGATGTTTGTTACTCTTTCACGCCAAAACTACCGGGTCGATTTCGATGAAATTTTGCACACATGTAGCTTATAGTCTGGATTAACATATAGGCTACTTTTAATTGACATACCACGCGGGCGGAGCCGCGGGCGGAAGCTAGTATAAAATAATAGCAGCCCTGTATCTAAAACATGTCCCACTGCTGGGTTCGGGCCTTTTCTCATGATGAGAAGGGTTATGCCATAGTCCACCATGCTGGCCAAGTGTGGATTGGTAGACTTCACACGACCTCGAGAACTTTTTATGCACTATCAGGCATGCAGGTTTTCTCACGATGTTTGCCTTCACTGTTTGTGAGCGATAATTTATATGTAAATACTGATAATTAAATAGATAATTTAAATACACACATATCTTCGACAAGACGAATCTTAACGACTTATTGACAGAGGTGTGCTGTGGGTTCGAACCAGAGACCTTTGACTTCGCAGTCCTACGGTCTCGCACTCGGCTATCGCTGCTGTTATATATATATCCTACTCCTCGCGTCGTACTCCTCATTGCTGAGGGTCGTGATTCCCCCGATTATATATACAGGGTGGATGCGACATAGCGACATTTATTGAAACCACAGCTTCTATACATGGTAAGTATCAATTTCCACCGGGAAAAAATTTTTAGAAAGAGAATTTTTTATCCGGTGGAAATGCATACTGGCGATCGCCTCGTAAGCTGTAAATAACTCAGCGAGCCCATTACAGTGAGTACTTTCTTTTGCTGCAATTACACCAGTCGACATTAGAAATACGGATGCTGTGTTGGGATATCTTTTAATCAAATTGAACTTTGTTTTAAAGAAAGGGAGATTACATCAGACATAGGATTTAAAATTTTTTGAGATTTTTACGATGCAGTTTTCCCGTCCAAGGACCAATCAAAGCTAGTGTAGCTTAAGAAATAAGTATCGATTCACAGTTGTTTCACAGCCACCATCACAACAGCAATATATTGAAACGAAAGTATCTTTAATTAAATCAGCGTCGATACACCGCTATTTCATTCCGTATTTATTTGTCCAGAGAGTACGTACAATTGAATTTGAGATTGATTCTCAATGAAAATCCATATTATTGTAGCATTGTTTGATGTATATTGTTTGATGTATATTGAAACCATTTGTTTGCGGATGTTTTGTGGTCAAATCGGTTATCCGAGAGTATTTTGTGATTATTGAATGTTGGTTTGTTATTTTGAGTTTGAAATTTAGAGGACTAAATTGAAATTCAGTTAAAATTATATGCCAATAAATAAGTGTGGGCCAAGACTAATGTAAGTAAAGCTTTGACAATAGCCAAGATAAAAAGGGAAAAGTAATATTAGCCCTGCCAGGGATGCTTAAGATACGATCCTAAAATCCTTAAAAAATACTCTAAAATATTGTTACTTTTTTACCTGACTACAGCGAAGCTAAAGGGAAGGGTAATGATTGTGGCAGTCTATGTATGTTTGTATATTTCAGCGGCTAAAATACTTAGCGG
This sequence comes from Hypena proboscidalis, assembly GCA_905147285.1. Classification (NCBI taxonomy): domain Eukaryota; kingdom Metazoa; phylum Arthropoda; class Insecta; order Lepidoptera; family Erebidae; genus Hypena; species Hypena proboscidalis. The sequence continues at coordinate 21,847,984 of LR990130.1, forward strand.
ATTTTGATGAATCAAATGTCAATAGATTCGTAAGATTAGCCCGGGTGACATAAGTTATTAAAAAAAAAACAAAATTGTATTCTTCAGATTGACGTTTTTAATGTCAGATTATAAAATCGAACAAAAATAAAGAGATTATCATATGTAACATGTTTGGTATCAAACGAGCGTATTACTCGTATGTAAGTATATTATATTATAGTAATAAAGGCCATATATAAAACAGTCAGTTATGTCCTTAGTTGGGTTACTATTTTATTAACGTTTACACGTTTTAACAAGCGATAACCTTGAAAGGAGGCAAAGATTTTGTAAAACAAAACGTAGCTCGACCCCACCTATTAAAGATCGTAATTATGACGCTGTTTGGGTTATCATTACGATCTGTAATATTTTGACTACAAACTAGATATTATTATTACAGTGACGTACCTTTTCCAAGCATCAAAAGGCAAATAAGTCAGAAGCATAAGATAGATTTCGTTTTTTATAACAAGCAATCAATTATCCTTCCTTAGTAGGTACTGCCGTAGCCGGATAAAAAGGTCGGTATTTTCTCTGCGTAAACCTAACTTAAATATTTTAATGTATTTATTATTAACTGTTATTAGCTGACCGGGCGGACGTAACCCTGTGCAAAGTTCACGAGCTAGCGAACATTTTCAGTCTCATTCAGTTTTCTCGAAATTTCTTATTTGTTCTTTCCGGATAACCATGTTGGGAATATAACACTTTTTATTTGAAATTATATGTATAGATAAGCCAGATAAACATTATTTTATTTTTATTTTTAGAGATGATACAGATGTTAAAATCATTTAATACAGATTTTATTTTATGCCGCATTTTATAAGTATGTATTATTTTCTTTCGTTTTGTACTCACTAATAAAAACAAAGTAGGCATTACTTATTCCACAACAATACTCTATGGAACTAAGGGTGTGCTCCAGCTTATTTTCCAAGAGTTTCTTCGTCGGTCGGTTTCGTTTTCAAGTGAACCAATAAACTAGGAGCGCATTCAAAAAACCTAACAAACTAAATCAACTTACAGTGCCTGCAAAAAACTTCTTAGCAAGACGCGTTCTAGCGTCAAAATGAATTGTGTTGGCAATACAGAATTGAAACCCGAACAGAAAAGGTTATGGCCACCTAAGAATTACATGGAGCGAATGAAAACTTCGTTTCATAACAAAAAAGTAAGAATTTATTTAAAAAGGTTACCCAAGAATTGCTAATACTTTTTCTTTGCGCTAGGTAACTTTGCGAAGGTTGAAAATATTTATTTTCAAATACTGCGTTAGTAATAATTGCTTGAGTAAGTTACATTGGGAAACTTGGGGTTTGTTTGTACAAAGGAAATTATTTTGGTACGTTAAAAATGTTTCTATTTGCTTAACGTTTAGTCCATAAATAAGTACGACTTCTGCATAAGAGGTTTAAGTTTTCCAGAATTAACAAATTTATAATTATTAATTATAAAAAAAATGCTATAACATTTTATGTAGGTGCTACAGATTTGATCAAATCTTATACAATATGATTTCTCTTTATTGCCCAACTGAGCTTACATTACTAAAGAAACGTGATGTAATAGGGAAGCTTAGAGAAGCTTTGAAACCCAACACCCACGTGTGTAATTTTGGCTATAAAGGAAAGTAGAGCAGCCAAGCCAGAACACAATCCAATAACTTAAAAAAGTTGGCAGCGGGCTCTATGTGTGACAGTTATTTTGGGAACTAAAATGGATGAATCCACCAAATCACTGAAAGGTATCGACGCGATTCACAGTGATCCAATTCGGTTAAAGTGAAAGCCTACCTGGAAAAAGTTGTATTTCATTTCTCGTTTATTTATTACTGAGGTGGCATACATTGTTCTTGTAACCAAAGTAACATTACTGGTTACCCACTCCTGTTCATCTTAACCACTGTTTGAAGAACTATCCAGCAGGCAAAAATCTTATTCCTTCTTACCTAACTCCACCCAGTTAAAACAACTAGGTTGATTACGCCCAAAATACACAATTTTGACACTGTGATACTATGTAAAGTGTCCTTGGTAAGATCATATTGAGTACCTAAATGTAGACAAACTTGCAGGAAGGATATGTTGAAGAAAACTTGAATAAAGATCTAGCTAGTCATAAGAGCCTAAATTTAAATCGCACTACTCAACGTGTACAAAACAAAGGGTTAAGTCTAGTAAACAACTGTCTCTAATATGTCTCAAAGCCGTGTCCCTGGCGTCATAATTTGAACCTACATGAAAACAAAAGCTGGCTGTTAAAAATTCACAACATCATTAGTGTTACCGCTGTTTTTTTAACATAATAAAAAACTTAACATTACGCCTATATTACTCAGAAGGGTGTGGCAGAGGTGTACAACAACCACATTCTACCTGCTATGCTTTCGCCATCCACCGGGCACAATTCCAACTCCGCGCTGCTATTTTGAATTTCCTGGCGGATAATTCACAAATATTACAGCCGTGGCGCAATGGATAAGGCATCGGTCTTACGATCGAGAGGTCGTGGGTTCGGATCCTGGCCATTACACCACGGACGTGAACTTCCTTCTAACACAAGCGAATTAAGCTTAGCTGGAGAGGGTTAACAAGAATACTAGTAATTTGTATTTGCAAATTATTAGTAAGCTTTTTTATAAAAAAAATAAAAAAATTACAATGCCCGACCCGGGCATCGATCCTGAGACCTCGCGTTGAGAGGCGAATTCGCTAACCACTTGACCATCGAAGTAGTTCGTATCATTTCATCGTTCGTATCATAGTCGGCAAAATCACGATATCAAAATGTATCAGGCGAATGGTCGCGGTGCGGAAGTAAAGTAAGTTACATTTCCTCAAAACAAAGAAAAGTGTACATTTAAAAGTCTACCTGACTAACAACTGCCTAATAGCCTTGTCCCTCGTGTCATAATTTGAACTCCATAAAAACAAAGGCCGTATGTAAAAGATTCACAACGTCATTAGTCATCAGTGTCGCCGCTGTTTTTTCTCGGTCCAATTAAGTATGCCCGTTGACCTACATCGCGGAGGGCTACTCTTGTTTCGTTTTCAAGAACAATCGAATTACGATCGAGTGTGTTCGATTCAGCAAATATTGACATGATTAATTGAGGCATGTTAGGTTAAAATTTGCTTGCTGTGATTGATATTATAAATTATTGTCATCACAATGTATCAAACGCGGTCTGAGCCTTTGGAATATGTTGATGAATTTTAAGGTAGGTAGGCAATCATGTTCGTTAGAGAAGTTAGTTTACGAGCATCATTTTGAATAAAACTTGTTATTTTGAAAATAAATGGTGGCAAAACCAAAATGTTGCCATAGCTCTCCATTAAGTTCGTTTTAAGGAAATACCAACCACTGCGGTTAAATTGAGTTATCAAAATTAACACTTGTCACTTACTGTATATCGCTGGGAATTAATAATACATAACATCACGCCTATATTACCCAGAAGGGTGTGGCAGAGGTGTACAATACCGACACTTCAGCTGTTATGTTTAGCTCCCATGGGATCGGGGGTGAGCCTTACGCCATTCTCACAATGCCAACTCCGTGCTTCTATTGTGAATTTCCTGACGTTAAGTTCATAAATAACACTTTGCCCGACCCGGGAATCGAACCCGAGACCTCGCGGTAAGAGGCGCATACGCTAACCACTAGACCACCGAGGCAGTTAGGCAGAAAATTAACTTGGAAAGTAAAGTCATTGTTTTCATTTTATTTCATGGGGTGTTTATAAAGTAGGTACAGTCGGCCAATGAGTTAGGTATGCAGGGCAAAAACTTCTAAGTCATAGTAAAGACTTACGACACCAGTTATGGATAAGTGAGTTATATATCTAAATAGTGGGTATATTACACTTATTAAATATGAAATACAAACTTGCCTATCTATTGCAGTCAGTTTTTACTATGGCGTAGAAGTTTTTGACCTGTATACCTAATTGTTTGGCCCACTGTACATGATATTTACTGTAGGCGTTATTTTTCATTGTTAACTGAACATCCGAGGAATTTAATTACTTTCAGGACGAAACGGTTTTCAAATATAACGAAATAATTTCATACTGATACACATTTTCCTTTGTTATGTTGACAATATAAGTATATTGAAACTTACTATGTAACGTGTAAATAACTTCTACATATATACGTATAATAAAATTCTAAGTTAGGCATGTCTGCACATTGAAGATTTTTTAGAAAAAAATATACAAGGGCACTTTATAACAACATTAGAAGCCAAAACTTATATATTTTTGGATTTTTTGTCTGTCTGTCCTTTAGTCTGTATGTTTGTACGCGCATCACGCAATAACTACTGCCTGAAATTGGACGCGGTTTTCACAGTTGTGAAGCTAGAAGTCTTACTTAAAGCTGGTATCAGTTTCATTGTTGTTATTTTTCTTTTCCTAGAAGGTAAATTTGTATGGAAAGATCTACATATTCCTTTATGACGTTCATGAACTATAAGATATAATTTTTGGAAAAATTATCCCTCAAGAGAGTGAATTTGGGGTTGTATGTTTATATAGGAAGTCACAGTCAGAGTAGTTTAATAATTAACCGCTTGGTCGCATCTTATGTGATCATAAAGTCTTCACTAATACCTAACAGTTCAACTGAAGCTTGTTCTAACACATAATAAGCTTAACTATCAAAGTTAAGCGGACTAGAAGTGATTTACAACTCAAATTCGTTCTAAGCTTTAAAAACAACACACTCTTAGTATACCCCTACATACTTGAGCTCGAGAAACACAATGTGGGGTATACTACGATGGACACGGACATTCAAGGTCTCTCGACATCTCATCTCGATACATAAAGATGTGATGGAGATAACTTTTGGTTAAGCTCTAGTAAACGAGCTCGATACATGAAGCATCATCATCTCACCTTTATCCTGCACCAAATAATAAATAATGCTCGCACTGACTCTAGATGACATTTACTGCCAGTGTATTTTTTTTTTTTAATATTACTGATAACATTTGTGTAACTTTCACATAACCAGAAAATTAATAAAAATAATAAATAAACATAATTCATTTCACACTACTTTCACACAGCGTCATCTAGTCCCAAACAAAGCAGAGCTTGTATTGTGGGTACTAGAATAACTGATACTTTACTAAGCAGGGTTGTATTTTGGGTAACTGATAGAATAGCTAATACTAATACATATTACACCTTTTTTTAAATATATACTTATTATATAAAAACATGGAGGTTTGTCTTGGTCTGGCCAAGACAAACTTCCATATTCATACACACAAAGATTTATCTTGAGCGGGAAATAGCGGGAATCGAACACGCGACATCTGCGTAGTAGGCAGTTGCACTACCGACTCCGCCATCCGTGGGTCCAGTGCAGACACCCAACGCCTCTCTTCATCTCTAAATAAATAGAGATTTCTGGAAGAGATTTTATCATCGATATATTTTTCTGTACTTTATAGCACGTTTTTTTGTTTCTAAAATTTATAAATCACTGAATTGCCAGGCACTGGCTGCCCGCTATGCAGAAGTCGCTGGTTCAAATCCTGCCGGTCCCATACATTTTTTCAACTGTTTCTTAGTATAATTTGCTAAGTATAGCTAAATGCTATAAAAAAACAATAAGAAGAAGAAAGATACCGTTCTAAAACTACCACTGAACTGTAAACCACTATTTAAATTCATAACATTATCTATTACTACTACCAATAATTATTATCAGTAGATATTAAAACGTTTAACATTTTTACAATTCACTATTTGTTTGCGCGATTGTGTAATTCGATTCTAAGTCTAAGCTACAAAATGTTTCTAAATATATCAATATGCGCGGTAAAGAATACTTTATTTTTGCTATGACAGCAAAGGGAAAACTAATGAAGTCATAATTATCCCATTTTCCTTATAACTGACTATTAACACCCGATAAAGATGAGAAGTGGCTAATAAACAGAGGAGCTTATCCTTTGGTTTTTATTGTATTGGCAAATGTGGCAAAATGTTATTAATAATGTCGAAGATAATGGGGATAATTAATCTTATATATCCTCCATGTTCTTAAGGCAAATGTTAAAATAAATGTCGGTTTTAATCTATGGTAATTACAGTGTTCTTTATCATTCCCAGAGAGTATGTATTTAACTAGAGAGAACTTGAAGTTATGAATTACATCATTGCCACGGCGCGAGCTGAGTTGTGCGTTCCAAATAAAATTCACGTCAAAGTTTAGATATGTATGGGATTTGACAGCTTTTACCCGGCCCGGGGAAAGTATTCTATGAAATTTGACAGTTGCAAAAGTATAACCGTAATTTTTCTTCATGTTACATCTTGACATCTATTATTTCTGATTATACAAACCCTATAATTTATTTATGGGAATCACCCAATTTAAAAATATGCAGCATATATTTTTTTTCAGATACTTTATTACAGTAAGTTTTTATTAAATAAGAAATAAAATATTTTACAGGCATTAAAATTAAATTACAAAAAGAACAAAATCATACCTAACTATTTACAGCTGAAAGAGAAAAGGGTTATGCGTCAAAAAATACTTCCGCATCTATGTCAAATGCGGGTGACGTGCCCAGAAGGCTGGCGGCATTGCCGCGTTGAATAGCAATGCTCTACCTTTGAGAAAAGTAAAAACCAGCCTTCTGATCACGTGAAGTGTCGATCAGTCTTTTTGATATCTCTTTAAAAAGAGAATGGGCACTCGGGCCCCATGACCCTAGCGTCTCGACCCCAAACGGCTCAAATATGTAATCTCCAAAAAGATTACTATACTTGCGCCGCTTGAGGGTTTCTGCAGAGGCAGCAGAATACTTAGCAACTAATTCCACCTAAACTAAAGATTAACGTAATAATTTATTTAATTAAAATTTAATGATAATATATTATTTAATATATTGTCATGCAAATTTGTAATTGTTATTTGAGATGAATTCTAATTTTATACTTTAAATCGCTTTCACTTGTGGCATTTTATGCAGTACCTGTAGGAGAAGACACTGGCACCACGGGAAATACTATCGCGGTGGCCAGCGCTTATATATTTTTGTAAAATACCCTCTTTTGTACCAATAAAGATTTATTATTATTATTATTAACGTAATCTATAGCTTTCTATCTCTTTGTCCCTTACAAACATTGAATGAGTGAGAGAGAGAGACATAGATACAAATGCGAATTTAATAAAACTGAAGATTAGGAAACTTTATGATATGTAGGTCCTAAGTCTAGGTAGATATTGTTGCAATGTACTGTACAAATAACAGAATAATCGGGAGATTAAGACCTACTACCAAAGATAAGCTTCATGAGTACTTAAATCGCCCCTAACCGACAGCTTGTCATCGAACATAAGCTTTTCTAATACTGACGGCGGCTTACATCCACCCTTCTACAAAAAGATGTAAGAAAAAGTTGTCGAGACTGAGTTTGCTGTGCGATCAGACTGTCTGTCCACCCTCGAACTATACTTAAATACTCAACTAGTCGATTGGAAATGGCTAAAGTGTCGACCGGCTGCTAGCAAGTACATCCAGCTACCAATCAACCTATACATTTCGAACTCATCTCGTATTTCACAATTCTGTAAGTGTATTATGGAAGTCTGTACAACGCGAGACCATCTTCTTATACTCAATGTTTCAGTGCTCATTCTTATTTAATGTCTTATTTAATAAGTTTTATTCGATCGGATGTCAATATTATGTTTTATTTCTTGGTAATTCTATAAGCTCTGGATAATCAGATGTAATCGTTCTTTAACCGGATAGATTATTCACTAAAACATGAGCTTATGACATAAAATAAATGACATGTAATAGCTTTTCGATATCAAGCTACAAATATTGAGGCACATACTAGCTAACAAAGCTTTACATTCAATCAATCAATCTATTTATTTCAAATTAGGTGCATACAAAATTTCATTTACATAGCAAGACAACCAATAACTTAAAATGTGGATGCCTACACTAGGAAAACCTGTGTTGTTTACCACTAGCTGTTTAAGTTTTTTTAATTTTATCATCCACTTATTATGATACCGTTGGTCTAGTGGTTAGCGCGTCTGCGACTCCTCATCGCGAGGTCTAGGGTTAGATGCCAGGGGCGTGCAAATGTGTTTTATTGAATTTTTCATTGTAGCACGTAGTTGGAGTTATACCTGTTGGATGGCTATATATAAACTAACCTACTCCTCCTCACATGGGACCTCAACATAACAGGTGAAGTGTGGGTATAATGATAATATAGGCGTGATGCTAGTAGTTATCATTCACTTACTGTTAAAAGATTTTACTTGAGCCCACCAGGCCGCTATAAAATGAAACTTGCAAAAACAATTTATGATGCCCAATATAAAAGCGGCATCTTGGAAACACATTGAGTATTTTTTAATATCTGCCCACTGAAATGTACGTAAAAACGGCCAATCTCTGACGTAAATGTTATATGAAACAGATTCTCTCGTTCGTATCGAAATAAAGTAACATATTTCAGGCCCAAAATAGCGAAGCGGCTCTGTGATACATATTTAATTGAAAAAGCCTTCTTTAGTCCCTGTAGGCTGTTGGATCTAACTTACTTGAGGATGGTTTAACTTTTGATAAACGATACGTAAGCGACTTCATCACTATGTATATATGTATAACTTATGTTTTTTTATTTTCTATTCAATATGATTTTTTTTCTATTTTAACTTTGATGATATGAGTTCTCTACAATATTTGTCGTAAACATAGTTTTAGTACGGCGATCATGTATTTGAATGTTGAATATTCTGTAATACATACGCTAACGAAAATTCAATGGATCGTGCAACGATTCCAAATAATCTGTTGATGCTATAGACCTACACGTTATGATTAATTATGTACTTTTATAATTAATTTGATTATCGAGTACAGCCACGACAGCATTGAGTTTGAGTTTGAGTTTTAAAAATTCTTTATTAACATAAGAAAAAGTATACAATTAAGAATAACATTGCTATGCTAATTACAATAAATGTATCTTGTTGTTTCCACCAGGCTTTATCACCTCCAAAAAATTTAGCATTTATTATAATTATTTAAAAAAAATATGATATATAAAAAGTTGGTAGGTACATACCTGTAGGAATATGGTTTAACTGCATAGTTATTTACTACAATCAATAGTGCATACTATTGATTGTAGTAACATTTCACGACAGCATTGTTTTTAATTTAAATATATAAATCACCTCCTAGCATTTTAAGAACCAAACTACTAAATACACAGAACTGCAAGTCACGTCTCAAGTCTTGTATTAAATAGGTATGTAAAATACCAATATAGCGAAATCCTTTAGACTTTAGAAAAGGTTTTAATAATAACGACAGCAGTGCAAGTCCTTTGGGTGAAAGTTATAGTTTGGGTTGATGGTGTTTCCTTTCTTATGCTCTTTCACCAAAGCTCTACTACCTTGATAGTTAACAGGAAAAACTGTCGCAGTAGAAATATTGTCAATAGTAAAGAATATTTGGTTGCTGTTTCCGCAATGCGTCAACAACGTTTGAATGTAGCGTGTAGTAAACATTGTTGATAAACAAAGAGTAAAAGTAAATTGTTTTGGAGAATTTCCTCAAGAGAAAGGAAGTATTACCCTCTTGAAAAAGGAATATTTTTGAACGATGTCCCACTCGAAATATTCAGATAGTTTTTTTTCAACTTAAATTCAAATTCAAATAATCAAATTGCAAATATAGGTAATACATTGATGTTACAGAGTATAAAGTTCTACCATATTTTAGCCCTAACACATAAAGATAACATCTAGTGTAGTTTTATTAAAATGTAATGTAATTTTAATGTATTATTTTTATGCAATTTTGTTTAGAAACGTTTAACTTAATACTCAAGACCAATGAGAAATAATGGAAACCTAGTGTTTTAATACAAATTTAAGCATTTTGTAAACATTATTGACGATTTTAATCGATTGCCACATCAATAGCTCTATTTAAACTTGATATTAACTTATTCCAAACCAAATTATACTGATGACACGGGACTCTCTAGATCAGGGCGCTGCCGTCGGCAGTCAGCATTTACATTATGGACGTGACGCACTGCGTTCACGCACCAAAATGGTCAGTCAATGTGAATGCACGTTCCGTCGGCGTTCCATAATCTGAACGCTGACCGACAGACCGCCGGCAGCCGGTGCCTCCGATTTATATATTTTATTTAAAAACTTCTTGCACAAAATGGATGTCAAAGGCGGACTTAATGCCGAAGGAAAATAAATAACTGACCATAATAATGTACAGTGGGCCAAGCAATTAGGTATGCAGGGCAAAAACTTCTATGCCATAGTGCAAACTGACTGTAATAGATATGCATGTGTGAATTACATATAATTAATAAGTGTAATATACCCACTATTTAGATATGTAACTCACTTATCCATAACTGGTGTAGTAACTCTTTACTATGACTTAGAAGTTTTTGTCCTGCATACCTAACTCGTTGGCCCACTGTACCTATAAGTAAACCCTGTCTAAACAATTTTCCAACCGTCCCCAAGTCGTATTTATTACTCTTATAAAAATCTTCTAAAGCACTATTTTACGACAAAACGACCAAAACACTAAAATATTAGCTAGTTTCCAAATAAATTCCCTTAAGTAAGACCTAATACTTAATAAACCTAAAAAAAAAAATTCTTTATGTACAACTACAACTGAAAATGAATTGCAAAGGACTTCAATTTCCCTAGAGCTGGAATATTCGAGGTAGGTCTATACATAAATACATATAACAATGTCTTTATGAAAGCAGCCCAGGGACTTAAGTCCTTGGTTCTGGTACTTATAGTAATCTGTGACTGTGTCCTTTGTATAGAGCGGCTTTAAGTGCGCGGACAAGAGCTATTAAGGATTAGTAGAGTAAAATTATGTTTATACAATGACATAACATAATATCACGCCTATATTACCCAGAAGGGTGTGGCAAAGGTGTGCATCACCCACATTTCACCTGTTATATTTAGGTCCGATGGGATAGGGGTCCAACTCCGTACTGCAATAGTGCATTTCGTGACTGAAAATTTGCCTGACCCGGCAATCGAACCCGAGACCTTGCGATGATAGGCGCATACGCTAACTACTAGACCATCGAGGCAGTCCTTATAGTGTTTATAGTCTTGGTTAATACTATGTATAGAAATAATTGCAACCCTTTTTTGACGACGGACGTTTGACGCGTGTAAAAAGTTACATGCACAATATGATCGTTACTAATATCAAAACTCAAGAACATGAGCTACATGTTATTAATGTACAGGTACCTCGGGTGAAAGCTAATTTTTGATGTTACAGATCATGTTATCAACTGAATAATAAATCTGTAGTCGCAAAACATCAAAAACCTTAGTAAACACTTCTTAGTATAATACTGAAAAGTGTTTACGTGCATCTGCGTCGGCAACATGAATCCTTTTCTACTGAGAATAAGCTACTCATTCGCATCGCTGGTACTTCGTTTGCTCATGGTTGGAGTAAGAAAAGAAGTCACGAAATGTAAAGCGAAGTGAACGCTGAGCTTTACAGTACGTGATCAAACATTGACTGATAGAATACGAAGCTGCATCAAGTTTGCGATGCAGTTCTAACTATTGCCGCGAGAATATACCGATACCTTTAATGGATTCAATTGTCGTATAAACCAATACACGACTTAGGCGAGCAAAAAACGTGTTCGTTTTTTGAAGAATGCTATCTTCTTTTGTTTCAAAGTCGGTTTAGATTTAAGTCACGAAAAAGCCAAGTTATGGTTATTACATTACACCCCAGATCAAATCAAAAATTTAGCCGTGGAATGATAAAATTTGGTCTTTAGTTACACCTTGAAAAAAATGATAAAAAAAAACAATATTTTATGTTATTGGAGGGACAATGACCCACTATTATGATGTGAATGCCGGCATTTCGAATATACAGATCGATAGAGATTTTTGAAATCTATAAACCACATGTTTAAGAAGAGCAGAGTAACTTTTTATTTTAGAAGATCCATAAAAATGTCGAAGAAGAAATATTCTAAATATTTAAGAATGAAGAAGGCTAAGTCATTAAAATGTTCCCTATTCTTAAGCTTTAAAGTTAGTTTGGATTAACGTCATAAAAAGTTACTGTATCGTTAAAACCAGCTAAAGCACCCAACTAAATCAAATCTCACATCTTAATTTAGGTAAGCGTAAAGCTTAAACAAAAAAATCAATCTTTTTTTGGCACGATAACGAACATAAAAATGGTGTATGTAACTCAATTAGCCCAAAATGGTTAATTCGACAATTGAACCCAAAGGTATTGATACTACTAGTGTTACAAAATGACAACAATTAGACTGGTTAGCGAATGCTACTGCTAATTGTGAGGTTTCTAGTTTAATCCACGGGTCGGGATTTTCCCTCAGAAATATCTCTAAGCCTGTATGTAAGATATTGCTTTTTAGCGATAAAGCCGCCTATCGTACATGTATTTATGCACAATAATGTTCTCTTTGTATTTATTTTGGTGTGCAATAAAGATTATTATATCTATCTATATAGAGGTCGCAACACAAAATGGCAAGTTCGCGCAGCCTCGCACTTTCATGCAAATTAGAACTTAACTGCTGCAGTGCAAAGACCGACTAATAAGTTAATCGCAAAGGCCTTCTAAACATTTCAACAAATAGAATGCTCACGCGCCATAGAAATCCTTGCGCCCACAACCTGTTCCTTCGACCAAACAGGCCTTAAGATTGACTACTGCTCATATTATAACATAGTTCAAGTTATTTGCCGGCAATTTTACAACAAATAACAATTTCAGCAGTTAAATAATGACAATAACTTATAACTTGTTAATCATATTTACTACGGACGAACACTACCGACAGGCAGTATTCGAGAACTACAATTTGCCGACGTTTCGACAAGTTTGGAGCACCAACTTGTCCCTTCTCAATTGTGTACTGTTATTTGGTAACAAATATACGACGGCAAATAGTGGATAGATAGCTATATACTTGTGGGCTTCCAGTTAACATGCTCCGTTGAGAAACAGATGTTTTTTTTTGTGACCAGCTGGATTCGATGTTAGTTATAATTTGCTAAGTATAGCTAAATGCTACAAAATAATCAAAACTGGGTTGAGTCGTTGACTAATAAATAGTGCAACTAAAAGAAAATTCTATCTTTGTACATGAAATCATAAGTTCTTGTTAGTTTTGACGAGCTTTTAATTTCGTATACATGCTATAATGTGGTATTACAGACAGAACCGTAGCTTTTTAACACGCTTATATTAGCTTCACCTGTATGTTTGTTTGTTTGTTTGTTTGTATGTAACCGACTCCTTTGGACTCGATTTTGACCCACTTTAAACGGACAGATTTCATTCAAATTTTGCACACCTGTCAAAGATCGATGACAATGCAATAATTCGATAAAAAAAATTAAAAATATATAAAAAAAAAAAAAAAAACTAAAAAGTAGAAAATAAATAATAGTTTAAAAAAACTAAAAAACACGCTTTTAAAGTACTTCTAACTAAAAAGTGAAAAATAATTCCTAATATAAGCTGAAAAAAGCGTGGGGCGCTCTGTGCCATATTTTTCGTCTATCGAGCAACCCACGCTTTTTTCAGCTTATATTAGGAATTATTTTTCACTTTTTAGTTAGAAGTACTTTAAAAGCGTGTTTTTTAGTTTTTTTAAACTATTATTTATTCATAGTTAAAGTAGAAAGTAGTAGCTAAATATAGGTACATAAGACTAAAATGAAGAAAGAATCAAATGAAGTTAGTTTCTCTTTATAGAAATAGCTATTACCTTGCCTGTATCTCACGCATCTGCCAGCGACGTACGAAGTACAAAGTAAGTACGTAACTCGTCGCGTCTCAGTGCACGTGAGAGCTCACCTTCCAGCGAAGCCTTACCGCTGACTACGTATCTAACTATTGCGTTTCACAAACTGCTGATGAGGAATGTATCGATCGATTTGGAGCGTGTAGTGTCTATCTAGGGTAATTTGGTTGGCTCGTATTACATATTAATTTAAAGGTTTTTAAACGATATGTGTTAGACTAGCCCGTGGCCGGTCGACTTACGTTATATAAGGAGGCTGAAAGTTTCATTGTGTTTGCCGTTAGCATAGGTAAGATCGCCCACCAAATATGTAACTTGGATCGTGAATATCTTGAATGTTAATACAATATTCTATAAAAAGACCAACAATAGCCAAGCCGGAAACCAGCGCTTTATTTTTAGTCATATAATTGAAAATATATTTTGCAATTCAGGAATGAAAAACTACAACCATAAAGTAGTTTCCCACAGTGGTGTGTTATCGTCAAAAAAAAAAACAAAAACAAAACAAACTGTTAGCACTTTTGTTGGAAAAAGGGTCGATGGAAATGGCTGTGGTAACAAAGACAATTCACAATGAACGATGGCCCAAATCTTTCTTCAGCAGCCAAAATAATAATCTCGCTTTGTTTCGTATTATCGTTGCTGATATCCGCATTAATATAAATACGAAAATATGGCTTTTGGAATTTGCTGCGAGTCTGAACTCATGTCAGTTCTGAAATGTGAGTGACCTTTTTTCATGAAACGCCTTGAACTATATTATTCTTAAGGGATTTATTTGTTTCTTTGATACATAACATAAAACGTAAAAGCGAACGGAAAAGGAATTAGTATAAATAAAGGTTTATTTAATGACGTGTCAAATACAGCTTTTACGACTATTAAAAGCAATTAAGGTCGAACAATTGCTTTGCTGTGTTCCACACAAAAGTAATATGCGCTTAACTTTTATATTATTAAGTTTTTATAAATTGTTATAGACCAATCATTTCTAAAACACTATATTGTATCGTATGCGTGTATGTAGGTGCCCATTTTTTAAATAAATATTTTAATTTTTCAGTTTGTATATAACTGAATGAATGATTATAACGATTTTCGCAAAATAGCCACGAACAAACAAGCATTTTTGTTTTATTAGATATGATTTGTATTGAAATTAACCCATATTACGTTTGTATGAAAATACGGCGCTCGGGAGTCTACCCTTATGGCAAAAGTATAACAAATTAAATTTGACTTATACTGACTGTTTGTTTCTAGTTCTATCCTATCCATAGACTACAAATCACTCAAGTCCAAGGGTTAAACTTTATATTACAAATTGTGAAATTGAGGCTTACAAAAATAGCAATCCAAAGAAATGAATTAGAGCTCACACAAAAAGCGTAATAGTAAGTAAACCTTTACGCCAGCATTATCAAAACTTGGGTATGATTTAAAAATAATTATCTATTTTTGGAGCAATACGTGCCTCAAAAGCCTAAATCTACTTTTAATGGTAGTTCGAAAACTTTGCCAAATTTGTGGCACTTTCTGGGTCAAATTTCGAGTTTGCCATGATTTGGGCCGTTAGACGATTGATTATTATGTGATAGATGGATGAGTCGATGGATGGCCGCTGTCAGGCCTTCCAGGATTAATGGTGAGGATATAATAGGCCGTGAGCGATGCCGGACAATTCAGTGATTTCGGCTTTCGAAGATTTGTGCTGAAGTGAGTGAGGGAAAATCTCCAACTTCTCGACCTCAATTTTAGTAAAAATTCTTGGTGTGATTTTTAATATCATGAGAAGACTAAGACAGATATCAATATTGCAAAAATATATCCTTTTTGATAAAAAAAACATGTTGTGGATGCTAAACTGAACTTATACCGTTTTGGTAGAAAACTACGTACATACGCGCACGAAGGGTTCCGTACCATTATCTTTAACAAACGGTAAAATAATCATTTCTGTTGTATGGGAGCCCCCTTAAATATTTATTTTATTTTAATGTAATTAGTTATTTAAAGTAAATATATAATTAAATATTTTATGAGTATTGTTGTATTTAGAAAAATATTATTATTTTGAGATTGGAATCTTTTCAAATTCAGAAACGTTTCCTCCTCAGCATTTTATGTAGGTACCTATGGAAGCTACTAAAAGTCAACTGTTTACTACTTTTTTTATCAAAAATGGGCTTTAAATGTATTCTGATAACCTCAAACTGTTTTGAGCCCCCTAACCACGTTATCAACAACACATTTTTTAGATCGAAAAACAGTGAACCGGCTATAAATTGAACAAAAGCTGCCATTGGCGCATCGTTATCAATGAAACACATGCTTCGTGCTTCATATAAAGTGAATTACACACATACAAACGATATACGACAACCTTGTTTTATTTGCCATTAGTATTTACGGATGTACGGATGTACGGGGATTCAACACCATCTCAGAATCCCAAGCCAACCTCACCTGCCCGTGGTACACCCTGCTGATCAACGAACGAGGCTCTGGCCACCCGCCAACCCGCAATGGACCAGCGTGGCGGGATATGGTCCAAACCCCCCAAACAATGAAAAAGTTTCACAAAGCATGTCCCCAAGTGGCCGGTGACTCCAGTGGCTGCACTGGTGTTGACGGGCACCGCGGTGGCCCTGGAGCGAGGGGCCAGGTAAATCCCCGGTCGAGATCGCTTAACCGTCAGACGACTACAGCAAATAGAATAAAGGACTCCGATAGGCTTAACGTTTTGTCATTCAACGTAAGATCACTCCTACAGGATGATCGAGTAATAGAATTAGAAAGTGCATTAAAACATATCAAATGGGACATCTTAGGTCTCGCAGAAGTGCGCCGAGAAGGCGAACACACGGAGGAAAGAGAAGATCTTGTGTTCTATCACTATGGAGAAACAAAAGGACAGCACGGCGTTGGGTTCATGGTAAACAAAAAATGGAAAGACCTTATTTCTGAATTTAAAGGATACTCCGAGCGAATAGCAGTTCTGAAATTAAAAATCACACCAAGTAAACTGTTAACTCTCATTCAAGTCTATGCTCCAACAACAACCCACTCTGATACAGAGATTGAGGATTTCTACGATCTTCTCAATAAGGCATATGACGAAAATCGAGGAACATGGACAATAGTGCTTGGAGATTTTAACGCCAAAATTGGCACCAAGCAACAACTAGATACCGGTAATGTTATAGGTCGACATGGATTAGGAGAGCGAAACGACCGTGGAGTTCGACTTATACAGTTTGCTTTGGGTCAAAATCTACGGATATCCAATAGTTTCTTTAGTAAAAAACCCCAGCGCCGATGGACTTGGATATCGCCCAATAACACGGTCAAAAATGAAATTGATTACATTTTGACTTCTGATATGGAAATAATCAATGATGTTAACATATTTAATAGATTCAGGTATAGTTCTGATCACAGACCAATCCGCACTAAAATAATATTTAATTTTAGGATTCATCGTTCCAAGATTTTTACACGTAAATTCAAAAAGCTCTCCAAAGATGACCTAATTATAAATAAACAACAATTTAATTTACATATCTCAAACTACTTTGAACCTCTTGAAGTTGACAACCTAGGAGCAGACGAACAATATGATACAATAGTTAATGTTATAAACTCAAGTACAAGAAAAATTAAATCAGAGAAAAATAAAACAAAAAAGCTAACATCTCCAACGCTTAACCTTATTGAAACAAGAAGCAAACATCAAATTGGCTCAGTTGAACACAGGACACTTGATAAACAGGTTAAACGAAGTATCAGAAGAGACCTAAGGAATCATAGCACCTATCTAGTCACGTTAGCTCTAGAGAAACATACTTCGCTAAGAACTGCCAAAAAAGGCATATCTAAAGGCAAAACTTGGATTAACAGCGTCAAAGACCAAACGGGACTAAAACATCACGATAGAGACAAAATAGTAGAGACGTGCACTGACTACTATAAATCACTGTATAAAGATCCAAATAAACCAACTTCGGAAGCGGAACCCGACTTTGTTTCGCCTGACACTATTCCTCTTATATCGTTCTCTGAAGTATTGAGAGTTTTGGAAAAAATGCCCTATAACAAAGCTCCAGGTCCGGATGGAATAACCTCAGAAGCACTAAAATTTGGAGCACCCAGTCTGGTACCACATATAACCAGTCTTTTCAACAAAATTTTAAGCACATGCAAAACACCCGCGAAAATGTGCCACTCTGACATTATACTTCTGCACAAAAAGGGAGACAAGGCTGACATTAACAACTACAGGCCAATAAGTTTAGTGTCCCATCTATACAAAGCTTTTATTAAGATCATCTATAACCGAATCGATGGGCAACTAGACTCACACCAACCGCCTGAACAAGCTGGCTTTCGCCCGGGTTTTTCCACGGTTGACCACCTACAAGCCGTTAACCAACTTATTGAAAGACATAACGAATTTAACATGCCTTTGTACCTAGCATTCATAGATTATGCCAAAGCATTTGACAACGTAACACACAACGCAATATTTAACGCCCTGTCAAATCAAAACATAAATCAACAATACATAACAGTTCTAAAAAACATTTACAACAATAGCACAGCTAATATCAAGCTTGACCGGACAGGACCAACTTTCAAGATCGAGAAAGGAGTTAAGCAAGGTGACCCGCTCTCTCCAAAGCTTTTTACAAGCATTTTGGAGGAGGTGTTTAAAAATTTGACGGACTTGTGGGTGTCAAAAGGAGTTGCTATTGGCACAAAGAAAATCACCAACCTGCGATTCGCGGATGACATAGTTCTGTTCGCTCATTCCGCTACTGAACTACAAGAGATGCTCCAAGACCTGAGCACTGCAAGCCTTGAGGTTGGACTGACGATGAATAGGTTAAAAACAAAAGTAATGACCAACAGTACTAAACGTAAGTTAAGAATAGATGAACAAGAAATACACCATGTCGATGAGTATATCTACCTGGGCCAGCTAGTTTCTTTCAAAAACAGGCAGGATAAAGAAATTGATCGCCGCATCGATAAAGCCTGGAGGAGCTACTGGTCCCTAAAAGAGTTATTGAAGAGCAACCTTCCTATGACACATAAACGCAGACTCATTGACATGTGCATATTGCCCGTCTTGACTTACGGTGCCCAAACCTGGTCGCTGACCGAATCGCAAAAGTCCAAACTCAAGGTTTGCCAACGAGCTATAGAAAGGAGTGTGTTGGGCATAAAGCTCAAAGACCGAGTCCGAAACACCGAAATCCGCTCCAAAACCGGAATCGCAGACGCAGGCAACAAAGCCGCAAAGCTAAAGTGGGATTGGGCGGGGCACGTTTGCAGAATGCATCCAGAAAGGTGGTCAAGAATCGCGACACAATGGATGCCGGAGAACCGGTGTCGTCGCCGAGGCCGACCGAGAAAACGCTGGCGCGATGACTTGGACACCTTTCTGGAAGATTGGCAGGATAAAGCTGAAGAGAGGGAAGAATGGAAGTCTTTGGGGGAGACCTTTGCCCAACAATGGGACAATATAGGTTAAAAAAAAAAAAAAAAAAAAAAAAAAAAAAGTATTTATACGTCAGAATACGACCAATAATAGATTTTATTTTTGGTTTCCGCAAAATGATTTTCTAAGCGCTCGTTACACACGGTAAGTACGGCGAATGTAATGGTATGAAATGTAATTCAGAATGCGGCCGGTTTATACTCGTGTGTTATATTATTTACTAGTAAATAAAAATATGAAATAGTTTATATAATTTTCCACTGCATAATTAAGGGCAGAGATGCAGAGAAATCATTTTTCGCAAACAACATTTTAGATTTTACCAATACGACAAGAAAATACCTAGATTATTAAATACTTGTAATATTTTAAAGCAAATTATAGCTTTGCCATGCAATATTAAGGTTAAAAAATTATGAATCTAGCAGGATTCGAACCTGCGCCTCCTGTGTAAACACCTTAGGTTCTTTGCCAATGTAGTCATGTATTCGTACCCAGGGGCGGAGAGTATTAGTTTTACTAGATCTGGTTAAATCATTGGAACTTTTTTGATAAATTAAATGTCAAATTTGTATAGACATTTATGGAATTAACTAAAACTTAACAATCCGAAACATTATCAGGAACTGGTGAAATTGGGCCTTTGTGTTATATAGGACTACTTCCTACGATAACCGATCAGTCTATACGTAGACCTAATTGGTAACACAAACTATCTCCAACAATCTAAGTTCTATTCTAAATTAGTGTTGCGGTCCAATACCCGAACAATACATTGCTAGTAAAGTACTTAGTTGTGTTGTTGGATTGTGGGCGTCTGTGGGACTCAAAGGGCACAACATTGATGATCTAACAATCACTAGTATGGGCTCGCTCAGGATCGCCGCTAATTATAATATAAACTTTCAAACTACATGATACTAAAGTCATGGAATATAAAAGGCGACTAAAAACTGATACCCGTGTACAATACTTTGTAAAAAGGCGGAGTCAAAACACACACCTTAATCACCCTTTTTTCAATCGCTAAAACGTGCGTTGGGTTTTGTAGCCAGTTTTTGTTATTTCATGATACTCAATCAGAAATTGTCAGTCATCGGCACTCTAGCTCTAAAAATAGTTTACTGGTGGTAGAGCTCTTCTGAATGAGCTCGAGGGCGGCAGCACCACCGTCTCACCTTTAACCTGCCGCCAAATAGTAGTTCTTCCATTACTGTGTTCCGGTTTGGTGGTGAGATCAGGCCCTGAAATTACTGGCACATGAGGCATACCACCGTAGTCCTCAGCTGCAGTGACGCATCTATAATCTGCTTTTGTGGATTGTTGATGTCCATGGGCTGTACTCCACTTACCATCAGGTGGACTACACGTTCGTTCGCTGTGGGCGTAGTATAAAAAAAAAAAAAAAAGTTAGTTGTGTCGTGGGTTGTAGGCGCAGTCTCAAAGGAGTCAAAGGGCTGACCTTTCAATCATAACACTGACGACCTTTCAATCGCGGGTATAAGCGCCCGCTCCAGATTGCCGCTAATTATAATGTTAACCTTTATTTCCACACAGCTATATAAATATCAACTGCAAATAGATGCTTGTGTATATCAATAGGAGTCTTCGATAAGACATTTACTATATGGATAGAGGTCAGTTTCTATTATTTGACGTAACGATAAAATTAGTAAGCAAGCAATGCATCTGTTTTAAGTTGCTTTTTATAGGCATTTTAGCTCTAAAGTAGTAAGTTGTGTTGTGGGATTGTGAGCGCCCCCATATTCGAAGGGCAAGCATTGATGACCTGACAATCTCACCTTTAACCTGCCGCCAAATAGTAGTGCTTCCATTACTGTGTTCCGGTTTGGTGGTGAGATCAGGCCCTGAAATTACTGGCACATGAGGCATAACACCTTAGTCCTCAGCTGCAGCGACGCATCTATAATCTGCTTTTGTGGATTGTTGATGTCCATGGGCTTTACTCCACTTACCATCAGGTGGACTACACGTTCGTTCGCTGTGGGCGTAGTATAAAAAAAAAATCATTACAGTGATCTCGCTCGCTCCGGATCACCGCTCATTATTATTGATGTTTGAGATCACAGAATATATAAATAAATATTTCGTGCCTCGTGACGGTAGTTAGTAGGTAGTATTATCCCTTTATTATGATAAAGGTCATTTGTATTACGTATAACCGTCCCAAAAATAACCTTTTAATAAATTTTCTATTCACATCCCAATAGCCAATAGTTATAAGGCTTACCCTTAGGTATATAACACCCAAAAAGATGAGTATGATATATTAATAGCCGGATAACAAACGAACTTGATTTGTTTCGATACGGCCGATACAATAATGGCAAATAGATTTGTCGTGATTTCAATGTCATAAACTGTGTTTTTCCACTTTTCTTTTTAATATAATGTTACTATTGAAACAATGAAAAGAAAATAGAACTGACAAGGATTTGGTTGCCCAAATCCTATGGGAAAGGGAAACTATGGACTCCTAATAACAACCCACGAGGAGTGTCATCCTGTCCGTCCATCGCCTTGAGCATAAAATCTATTATCAGCAAACACAGATTTTAAAGGTGTGTTCATTTCCTACGGTTACAACAACAATTACAAAAACACTCACGTTTTAAAATTAAACATAGAGATCATTTAATTCTTTAGGAAAGAGTATTTTTTTCATGCTTAAAATTAACCGTTTTCCCCATACTTTATTGAAAGAAGCTTCCAATCTGCGGGACAACTACTTGAAAAGACCTATGAACAAAAATAACAACATTTCCTTAATTAAGACAAGGAAAGCTTTAAGTAGAATTTTTTCAAATTGGCCCTCCGCAAAGTGTATCAATCAAACCACCAAAGCATTAAATGCCACAGTATCCAAACATGAACGATTGAATATAATATGAGTATGAGTGTTATAATTATTTAAGAGAATATCTGTATACCTATGATCTACAAATAAAGGATTTTGAATTTTGAATTTGAATTTGAGTAATATGAGATCACACCACAAACTAAAATCACTGCTGAATTCTACACTAAATTAAACTGCTGGCTATATTTAACCCATGACACAAATGTTGCCCGGTTGATGAGCTTTTAAGGCAGACATTAAATTTTCAGCATGTATAATTTATTCCTTATTTTGGTAAGTAGGTTAACGGAACAGGTTATTTTGATTCGATTAATTTTCGAATGAGAATCGGAATCCGGTAAACAAAGTTTGCTTTTGCTGTTTATTGCTTTTCAGATTTGATTATTTAGGGCGGACTTCATTTTATGAGTGAAAATTAAAAAGGTATTATGGGACGGTAATTTGAATCTGTTAAATTCAAGAAATAAAGAAATAAAATAGGCAAGAAAAACGATGAGTTGAGATTCAAATAATTCAATATCGACCATAGTGACGGATGATTACAAATTAACTAAAAAAAAGTAGTCACTTACAACAAGTCGACTTGGTTTCAAAGTATAAGTATCTTTGTACAACATGATAACGATAAGTGCATTGTCGCGCTGACAAATCATAACACTAGTTACAGCGCGGTGTAAGCCTTGCATCGGGCTTGAATTCAGGAACGAAGGTACTGCATCTATGACGTCACGATACAAGGCTGAATACGAATCTATGAATAGAAATACAATATCTATCTACAACAAAAGAAACAATCTGTAGCCACAAGTTATAAATCAGTCCATTGTCCCGCAGACAAATCAGATAGCACTAGTTACAACGCAGTGTCGGCCTTGCAACGGGCTTGAGTTCAGGGACGAAGGTACTGCATCTGTCACGTCACGATACAAGGCCGGGATCGTTTGTATTGTAAATGTAGCTGAGACAGAAAAAGTGCTATGAAACCAGTTGTAGTACTTTACGTTTTAAATAGCTGTTTCGTTTCATCGCTTACCCAATTTCTGTCATTAGCATAGAAATCTTAATAATAAGGCAATAGAAATGTCAAAGACGCATGACCTTGTCGCCGCGCATCTGTCAAGTCAAACACAAGTGCGAGTTGAGGAATTGTCGTCTTAATGTCATCGCAAAAAGAATAATTTTGTTTGCAGGAATACAAGCGCATTTGTCTAATCGAACACAAGTGCGAGTTGAGGAATTGTCGTCTTAATGTCATCGCCAAAAAGAATAATTTTGTTTGCAGGAATACAAAAAGTGGTATTTGAAAACCGGCGACATGCGTCCCAGTGTTAAAAGATAGTCGATAGCATTTCTATTGACTAGTTATTAAGATTTCTATGGTCATTAGCTTAGTAAACAGGGTGTTTGGCGCAACGACCGATATGCTTGTATGGGGGTAGAGGAAATTAGCTCTGATCCACTACGGGATTCAAGGTCCTAAGTCTGACGATTTCTTAGATATGATTGTTTTTATGAAAAAAAAAAACAAAAATGGAGAAAACAAACAATAATAATAGTTAGATTGAATATAAGTTAACTAATTAACTTATATTTTATACAAATGTATAGTTATTCCAATAAAAATACCTTTCGACTCTAAATTTCTCAAAAGAATTACCTAGCTAACTTCCAAAGTCTTTGATATTCGAATCGTAAAAATATGTCAACTTCTAAATCCCTTGAAACTGATACCCAACAGTTTCCAGGATGATAAGCAAATGATCGCCTCTATCCCCCATACAAACATTTCGGTCGTTTCCCCAAACATCCTGTATAGATAAACGAAACTATATTATATTTGTACCTTAAAGTATTGAACTGATCCTAATGGAATTATAACAAAGACATATTATTATATACACTAGTTTTTATCGACACATAATGCAGATAGCAATACAAAATGTTAAAACAAAAACTGTTTCTAATTAGCAGGTAACATTTTCCTGCAGTTAACAAAGCACACGGTTATTCACGATACCACTGCAGTACTCTGTGACATTGAAACGAATAAGAAATTACGTATCACATAATAATCGATTAGCATCAAATAATTCACTGTTAAAACTGTTTGAAAAGCTTTACTATCAGTAGCCTTTAACCTCAAAGCATCGATTGCGAGTTCTTAAAACGTATTTTATTAATATCCTATTACAAAGGGACATTAACTTGAATCCACTCCCATTCGCGATCTGTTCACACATCATCGAGTATTCACCTGTATAGAGTAAAATCCAATTTTAAATATATTATATTACCCTTTTGGGTAATATAGGCGTGATGTTATGTTCTGTTATAATATATTATAATTCATGGAAATATCAAGTTTTCCGATAGTACCCGAGTTCAAATATTTGCATGTGTATAACAACTTTTGTTGACCGCCCTATGTGGAAGTACCGACTCGAGTAATGAACTCCAAACTTTGGCGGGTCGCTAACAAATTCTATCTCTATTCTAGCATACCTGCAGGTGTGAGTGGCCTAGGTCTTGGAGTGGCGGGTGGTTGCGGAGCATTGTGGTTGTCGTCGCGAGAAGGGGTGGCCACAGCGCCCTCCGTGTTATTATTCACTGGAGGCCCTGGGCCTTCGCCCGCACCCGCTTCGATTTGAAGCTGAAAAGAATGAAAAGTTTTTTGGTAAAATGTTGCAAGAAATATTAAACAAGCTTAAAGATTACTTTAAGGAAGCTAATAATTGCCTTCATCGGTCCTTAATTTTCGAAACGTTAAGAATCGCTGTGGAGTATTAAAGCAGAGTGGAGATATTGCCTCATTTAAACCGAACGCGTCTGCTGAATTTCAGCAGACAGCGAGCGGATCAGTTGAGGCGATGTAAGTTAAAACTTAGTCAACTTCAGCTATAAACTAAAATGCATAGTCGGACAAAATTTACAGGCGACATACGATACTAATAGTATGTAGCGCACTTTTATTATTTACTTGCAATAAATCGGTTCCTGCTCATTTGACACGATTCTATTAAGCATTATATAGTCAAAATATACGATTTTTTTATATTTCCTATAGTTCACCCTCTAACTAAAATAATCTGCGAGAGTTGGTCTTGCTCTGAAAGATAAATTTGTCTGATCAACAGCAATCTGTCAAACGTTAGACTTACTTCACATACTTAAACCGAATATTTCTAAAAATGCGCCCATGACAGTAAGTTAAGGAAAATCTTCTGGGGTGTAGTGTGATTTGGCACAAAGTTGGGCCTCAAAATAATCTATCAAAGTCATATCGAAAGCGTGACGTGACAGCGACAGAATTCAGATTCACGTCATGTTCCGCTTCGTTACAAACTTATCAAATTACTTGCAGAAATAGGTGCGCGATATAGCAAAGTGTATCTTAATGAATAGACAAACAATAAGTAGGTGTTTTGTGATAAGATTAGTCTGTCAGAAGATTAAACCTTATAAATATTAGTAGAGCAATAGTGTCAATCAGCATACTTAATTTAAAATTATAGGTTTTATTCGTTTAAATTTTTTACCCGCGCATCCTTTCAGAGTCTGACCTATTTTTGATTGATTGATATTTATATCCAAAAAATATACACCCACGAAAGGGTGAACTATCTGTATATTTACTACACAATATGTGAAAAATTTCTATCCATCGCTAGTTTTGCAACGTTATTCAAGACACAGGTAAAGTGTGTTTCCTCCCACGCGATGAAGATAATATGAAGAAATTCCTTTAAACACGGGGTGAATGCGCTATCACAATGCTTCTATTTTATTCTGTTATACAGGGAAATGGCACAACGTATTACTACAAGGCTGACAATGGAGACGAATCGACTTGGAACCTATTGAGGAAAAACTAAATATAGCCTCAAAGAAATATCGAGGAAATAACTTACTAACGTGGTAAAGGTAAATATTATTGTTATACGTCTTGGTTCGTCTCCGATAAGACTACTTTTTTGAACCTTTTTGAATAATAAAATAGAAAAATCATATGAATAAAATTGTATTGTCTTCTTAATAATAATAATAATAATAATAAAATCATTTATTTCAATCACATTTAAGATCATACAAGAAAATATGATAAAACATTATAATACAGGCATTATTACATTAGGTTAAATAGTTATATGAATTAAATTAAAATAATATAAATAGAATTGATAAAATTAAATTGAAATTGTGTAAAAGGTAATAAAATTAGAGTCATCACATCAAATAATAAAAACAAAATTAAAATTATAAAATCAATTTACAAAATTTGAATATATAAAATTTATAATATAAAATATAAAATTACAAATACAATTTTTAATAACGTCATAATATCTGATTAACCTAAAATAATAAAAAAATAATAAATCAAAAAAAATAATAAATCAAATCTTAAAAGTGTAACATGAAATTTGAGGTAGATATTGAAGAAGTATCTAAATTATGTTTCTAAATAAAATATCTAAAAAAAAATTGAGAACGTCCTCCTTTTTTTGAAGTCGGTTAAAAATTGAGGATACTTGTCTTCTAATCCAAGGACTAATACATTTTATCATAAAGCTGACGAGCACACAATTGCCTAGAAAATTAGCAATCAACAGAGTTTGTTTTTGATTTCAAATCAAACAAACTTAAGCTGTCTCGCCCAGCATTTAACGAGTTTCTTATTTTACGAGTATTTTTGTTAATTTACTAGTTAATTACTTCTCAGTTCGTTGGAAATGCGATTAATTAAACTTGAAGGAGCGTTGTTTACATTCACGCCGGCTAGGCGGCTCTGTGGGAAATAAACAGAGCTTTGTGGAACTATATATGAATAAGAGTTAATTATGGTCCTGTAATTAATTCTTGGTAGTAGTGACTTTTAAAGACCCGAAATGGTGGTATTGTTTGATGTCCGGCTTTATATCTAATGATGGTAAATGCTAAAGAACTGAAGTACCTGGAAGATTTTCTTAATACTACTCGCACGCTTTGGTTATGTAACTGTTAGAAACTTTTGAATAAAACCTGCGTCAATTTTGTCAAATTTAAAATTAAAAAGATGAGTTTTCGTCAGTTTGACGGCCCAAAAAGTAGCAAAATTGTCGAATTGTTACGATTGTTACGTTTATGAAATAAATAAGGCCCTAGTAACTGAAGTTTCACATTCTTACCACATCTTATATCAGGTAAAACACGCCGCCACCTTAATTTTCAGCAGCCATAACTTGACATATTTGATTACTAATATTCCAAAAACTTCTTGTAATTTACACACCGTTAATATTTCAGAATTTTCCTCCATGATGAGAAATACGCCGTTGTTTCCGCATGCGACAAGCCAAAGGCTCGCACGCGATGCTTAACGCTTGTAAAATATTACCAGCCTACATAATTTGTTACCTGAATTGAAAATGCCGGTCCCATATCTTTTTCAACTGTTCCTTAGTATATCCTCACTTAAATTTTTCGATGTACCACACACTACACTAATCGAGACCGGTTTATGAGAGTTCGTTAAAATTGATCGCGTTAATTCCCGTTTAAATCATATTAATAATCATGCAACTTTTAATGTTATAGTCACACCAAACACCCAGCCAGGGTGTGCTGTCACGTTCAGATGAGAAGTAGTTTACACCCAGAGAAAGGAAATAAGAACATTTCAATAGAGATAGTGATATCAACAGATCATTCTTCATTGCTCTCCTGTACTGAATTCGAGTACGAAGGTAACATTGTGTCAGGGCAGGATGCTGCAAATTCTATCGCTGCATATTTCAAAAGCGTTTTTCTTCCTGATCAGCCTACTTTACAATGGGATATAGCGAAAGTGAAGTAAAAAGTTCACTGAGTTCGTTTAGAATTAGTATTGACTGCGTTACTTCATCTGACCTATTAAAAGCGGTAAAAAACCTCAAGGCTCAATCAGCTGTTGGACGTGGACGCGGCATATTTTGACTTCAAAAAAGCATTTGACCGCGTCCATAACGATGTCTTATTACATAAATTTGCGGCTGCAGGATTCTCTTTTAATTTGCTTAAACTGTTCGCCAGTTATTTTAGCAATCGTTTACAATATGTACAGTTCGGAAATTATCGATCTGACCCATATG
Source organism: Hypena proboscidalis (assembly GCA_905147285.1). NCBI lineage: Eukaryota > Metazoa > Arthropoda > Insecta > Lepidoptera > Erebidae > Hypena > Hypena proboscidalis. The sequence continues at coordinate 21,876,396 of LR990130.1, forward strand.
ACACTCGCTCTGGTGTGAGTCAAGGTAGTATATTGGGCCCAACGCAATTTCTTATTATGGTCAATGACCTGCCGAATGTTGTCAGAGCTGCTCGATGTCTTTTGTTTGCTGATGATCTCAAGTTATTTTTGGGCATTGGATGTCCTGATGATGGTGAGGCGCTCCAGCGAGACATCGACAATGTGACTGCATGGGGTGCACAAAACCATCTACAGTTCAATTCATCCAAATGTAAGACAATTTCATTCACTCGCTCTCGTACTCCACATGTTCACGATTATAAGTTGGCTGGTGACTCGATGGAGCGTGTCACACAAATACGTGATTTTGGTGTTGTCTTAGACTCAGCTTTGACATTTAATACGCATATTAGTGCTATTTGCAGCAAAGGGTTCAAGTCCTTGGGATTTGTGATGAGGCAGTCTGCTCGTTTTCAGGACAGGAGTGCTATAGTTGCACTGTACTTTGCCTTTGTGCGGAGCAGTCTAGAATTTAATTCTATGATCTGGGACCCGCATGAGGTGAAGTACAGTGCAATGTTAGAGCGTGTCCAAAAGAAATTCGCACGTTTTTTATTCAAGAAGTTGTACGGATATTATCCTTATTTGTACCCGTCCCTATTCGTGTCGGGGATGGTGGGCATAGACACATTGAGTTTGCGTCGCAAATGTGCGATTATGATGCATTATTATTTACTGCTAAATAATAAAATTGATGATCCGATTACGTTATCACGTTGTTCGTTATCGGCACCAAATCAGTACACGCGGCTGCGCTCGCGTCGCCTTCTAGCAACGCCAGCTGTACGAACGTGTACTGCCCAATTTGCTCCAACAAATCAGGCTTTGACTCTGATCAACGCCCTTATTGCTCAGTATCCAGATATTGATATATTTTACTCCAAATATGAACAATTACTAAAATCATGTATCTCTTTCTTAAGTACTTGTAAGTAGTATTAAGTCTTCTATTTGAATTAGTTTATTGCACGTGTTGGGAAACTGTAAGTGCATTAAACAGTTGTATAAATAAATAAATAAATAAATAAATAAATTTGAGCGTTGATTCCTTGCATGAAAGATATTTTAAAATGGTATATTACAAGGGTTTATACATTTTATTTTTTTCATTTTACCATGATATGTGAATGAAACGTTTCAGTTCACTACACATAATGTGATATCCCCGAAACAACGAGAAGGTCACCTATTATTCTAACAATATATAAAGTCTGAGCTAATTAGGTAACCTAAGCCTAGGCCTTGTGTAGTCCGCCCACCGGGGTAGCGCCGGAAAGTGCTATTTTTAGCCAAAACCACACAGCGGACGTTTGTATATATAATTGTATACTACAGCCGTACAAAGCCGTGAGTCAGAAACTAAATGATGGAACATCTGTCGGACTAGCGGTGCGTCGTATTTGAATTAATTTACGAGCCTGTAATGAGGTTTTTATAGCTAGTGAAGTTTGTTATTTGAACAAGATTAAATTATGGTAATTCTGAACCTTAACACGCACCAGGGTGGTACTGCTTCCGTTTATAGCGAAGCATAAATTCTTTTTACGTTGGAAGTGTCTGAGGGCAGAAATTACAATAGGAGCTTTTTGTATTAATGTTTAATTTTGACCCATTTTTTTTATTATAGAATCTTAGTATTTACTTCTAAAATTAAATCACTGAACGACTACTACGACTAAGATCAACCTAAAAATCCATTTTCATTCTCTATCTAACAACAAACTATCTACCTAACATCTACGATAAATATTTTTAAGACTTTGTTATCTCCAAAATGTAAATGATAAAATCGGAATTAAAATGGTTGCTACAATTTCTACTTACAGTAAGTACATTTCGTCCCTCAACTGTTAATATATTACAAAACTGAAAAGTTAAGAGCGCCCTATTACGTACTTACTTTGAACTAAAGGGAAATATCAGGTTTTACAGCGCACTTCAATTTTACATTGCGTAAAAAATATAAAGGGGCCTTTACTCCACTAAGTAGTAAACTAAATGACAGTTTTCTTTCTTCTGTTCTTTTCTCTACTTATTCTTGTCAAGAATGTAAACAAAGTAATAATTTGAAATCTTATAATATTTTAAAGCAAATTATAGCTTTTTTTTGTATTTTACATATAATTATATACATAACACATACATACATTTTACAGCAGGATTTGAGCCTGCATTCCCCGGGTAAAAATCATTTGGGGCGTTTACCCGGGGAATGCAGGTTCAAATCCTGCTGGATTCTTAATTTTTCTACCTTAATATTATATAACATTTAAAATCTAGTTAATATAAAATTTGGTGCACCTTTTATATGAGTAAAATTGGCACTTTCAATTAGAGAGAAAGAGATCGAATTTGGGAGAAGCGTTAACCACAGTTTAAGAAGTATGGTGGAATTGGGACTAAGTATCTGTAAAATGTATATTAATCAAATGTTACTGTATTTACATAAAATATTCCGAAACAATATTTCTAATTCTGCAGTCTTTATTTTGTGGTATCTCGATTAAGCCTTCATTCATGTTTCAGGGCATATCGTGACGCCACAGCCACGTGACGCTAATCATTGAACACGCCATCTTTCTAAATATATCCTTGTTTTAATAGGTTTTTATTTTAAAATTTTACCGTTTGAATACTTATTTAAAATTGCTATAGGACAATCTTTAATAAGCCCTTGTTACCAACGTTTGATGTTAACCTATTCTAACTGGGTACACTACATAAATACGAAAAACTCTATTCCACCCATGACTGCAAGTCTAAATTGTTTCACCTTTTATTAGAATGTTGTGATTTAAAAAATATGATTCCGTTATTGTTATTATTTCATTTTATTTCTTTTATCATTTTTTTTTTTCGTTTATTTAATTGTAATATATAATAAATGTAATATATAATATATAATATACGCAATATGTAATAAATTAAACAGGTTTGTATATGCCTTAAAACAGTTAAGTAAATCAGCTACGCAAGAAACAGCTCTCGGCGCGTATCACGGTTACGTAGACCTTCGGTTTTAAGATACGGTATCATTTTATGGGGTAATTCTACATACATGAACAGGGCTTTCATTGTACAAAAAAAATGTCTTGGGGCAATAGCCGGTGTATCCCCACTAACTAGCTGTAGACCCATATTTAAAAAATTAAGAATATTGACTTTGGTATCTCTATATATTCTTGAAATTGGCATATTTGTAAAAAGTAATTCACAATTCTTTACGAAGGTTAGTGAAGATAGCAGATTCCAAAACAGGGATCCTAGTAAACTAAGAAATGAAATATGTAAAAGCACTCTTCACTACAAAAACAGTTACAGCATGTCAATAAAAAATTTTAACCACATTCCACAAACTTTAAGATAATAGGTTAATAACCTTTACATCTTTTTAAAAGAAAACTTAAGTCTTGGTTACTTGAAAAGTGCTTTTATACGCTAAATGAATTCTATTCCTGTAAAAAATAAGTTATCCTGTTTGTTAGTGCTACTTTATTGTCCATGTTTACTTCTTTAAACAAAAATTCGCATGCCTATTAAAGGTGAATATGTCGGGCTGCTAAAACATGTATACCATCTACTGTACCATATTCCTGCGAATAAATGAATCTTGAATCTTGAATTGCGTAATTTCATATCGAGTTAGGTTTTTATAATTAAGGTATGTTTGTGTTTGTAATGTAAGTTAATGGTTGGCATTCAGTTAATGTATGTTTGTATGTATTTTAATTCGATTCTAAACAGTTTGATTAAAATTAATCTGAGCCCCGGTTATTCAAATCATTGTAATTAGTATAATTTAGTATTATTTATTATTTACTTTTATATCATTTTTTGTAATGTTTTGACGTGTTCAAGCGCCTCCTGGGGCCTATGAAAATAAATGATTTGAATTTTGATTTTTTTTTTTTTTTTGGTTAGCGTATGTGCCTCTCACCGCCAGGTCCCGGGTTTGATGCCCGGGTAGGGCAAAGTGTAAATTGTGAACTTTCCGGCAGGAAATTCTTAATAGCAGCACAGAGTTGGAACTGTGTCCAGTGGATGGCGATAGGCTCACCTCCTATCTCATTGGCCCTAAACATAACAGGTGAAATGTGGGTGTTGTACACCTCTGACACACCCTTCTGGGTATTATAGGCGTGATGTTATGTAACTAGAAACCAATAATATTTAGAAACGCATTATATCAAGTGCACACTTTAGCCTTCCCAACTTAAACACTACTCTACTCTTTTTCCATTAAAGTCCTTCTACTTCAAAAAAATGGAAGTAAAATAAAAACTAAGAGAAGAAGCAAAGACAAAACAAAAACTTCCAGCTCTGTGTCACGTCCCTTATCTTAGTCATTCAACAGTGACGCTGATCTGATTTTCCTGTATTTACCCTTAAACCTAGAAACCAATAATATAGAAACGCATTATTTTGTGGTCATTTTAATCTTCACTTGAGTTAAGTCTAAACACTGTCTATCTAACTTTTACCATCAAAGTCCCTGTATTCTGTTAACACAGAAGCAGACTAAACGGTTCATGATTGTATTATGAAACACTCGAACTTGCAGCCCTGAGTCACGTCCCATTCAATAGTGACGCTAACCTCGTTTCCTTGCAATTTTCCCGTAAAACCACATGAGTTACCATCCAAAATAACAAGGTCCTGTCCAAACTAAAGCAGAAATGTATTTGAAACGTTTTTGTTTCGGAGTTGGAAGATTTTATGTATTTATACTTGGTGGTAAACAAATACATAACATAACATCATCAACACATTTTTCAAAACTAAGACAACGGGTCTAAATTTATTAGCATCAAATAAATACATGACAATAATATAACAATACATAATAGATTTATTAAATAAGAAATAAAATATTTTACAGGTCTAAATTAAATTAAATTAAATTAAAAAGCCTTTTATTTCCCAAAAAAACATTAAAAGTAGGTACATAGGTTCCATATTCTTATCCTAGTTTAATTAAAAGAATCATGCAGTTTCTTATTCATTATAACTTAATTTAACGGGTCTAAATAGCGTAATTAATATAAAGGTAAAAAATAAATAAATATTTATTTACCCTTATAATAATTACGGGATTTAGACCAGTTGTCTAATTTTTGGAAATGTTCACATTTCTATAAATAAATAAATAAATATAAATATTCCACAACTCACACACAACGCCATCTAGTCCCAAACTAAGCAGAACTTGTACTATGGGTACAAGAATAACTGATACTAATATAAATATACTCTTCTTTTGTAAATACATAGAAACACCCAGACTAAGACAAACCCCCATATTCATGCACACAAAGATTTGCCTTAAGTGGGAATTGAACCCACGACCTCGGCGTCGCAGGCAGGTACACTACCCACTCCGCCATGCGGTCGTCAATGTTGGTCGTCGTTCTATGTTACGCAAGGGTGTGGCAGAGATGTATTACACTCACATTTCTCCTGTTATGTTACTCTTATGTAGGCTCACACATCACCATCCGCCGAATACTATTTCAACTCTATCCTACTATTAAAAAATTTCTTGTTATAGGGTCCCATGTATTAGGGACTGAGCCGATCGCTATCCACCAGGTATAATTCTAACTTCGGAGAAAAAAAAAGCCCTAATAAGACCTGGACTCGGTAATGAAACCTAAAACCGAGTTAACCACTTTATCAACGAGGTAGCTAATAAAACGATATTTCCAGAAAAAAAAAAAATATTAATGAAAAAAAATTAAGAATCCAGCAGGATTTGAACCTGCACCCGCCGGGTAAACGTCCCAGGTGCTATGCCAATTAGCCATGGATTCGTATACTGCTTTTACTCGGGGGTTGCAGGTTCGAATCGTACTGGATTCTTAATATTTTAACCTTAATATTGTATAATAGTAATTAAAATGTGTAATTTTCAGCGAAACCAAACATTTTTACTAAACTAATAAAGTGATGATGTATGATGTAACATGAAGAATGGTGCCCGTCGGACAAAATAATAGACCTATCCTAAATCGATTCTCACTATTACGACGCAAGACGCAAAGCAAAGGTTTGTTTAGGACGATACATTATATGGCACGTGTCAACATTGATGTTCAAATTGTATCGTTATACATATTTATGTATATATGATAGCCAATTACATCAGGGATAGATGAGCTTGCAATTTAACAGCAACATCAAATAAATCAATTTAGATTTTTTACATTAGATAGAACGCCAGAAGCAATTATACTATCCAATGGTCCCAATGAAATGGCCAAATACACACATCTAATCACTCAAGCACACCCAGTCTCAGAACAGATCATTGCGAATCACACAAAGATTTGTCCCATGTGGACATCGAACCATCAACACCAGTGCAGTGGAGAGCGGCGAGTCGACCGCTTAAACCACTACACCACAGGCACAGACATGAAACGTTTAAACAGTAAACGATTCAAATCAACGTGAAACTATGCAAAAGCTGTAACTCGGACTTCTGCTCTTTAATTACACGAAAAACTGTTAAAGCTGAGTTCGCTGGTTATGCACCAATGTAAGTCGAACTTTAAATCCGAAGACTTAAAAGTAAACCAATTAATAACATTTAAATTGCAGTCGAACTTTGGAGTTGGTTCAGTTCGGGCATACGATTTAGCTGTCGTCTTTGCAACACGCGACCAACGATCGCGTTTTGACGATTCCCGACTACCGGCAGTTCCTAAAAAGTTGTTTGACTCGATTCTATGGACTTTGGGGCTTATAATAGCAGCCCTGTATCTAATACATGTCCCACTGCTGGACACGGGCCTCTTCTCATGATGAGAAGGGTTAGGCCATAGTCCACCACGCTGGCCAAGTGCGGATTGGTAGACTTCACACACCCTCGAGTACTTTTAGGCACTCTCAGGCATGCAGGTTTCCTCACGATGTTTTCCTTCACCGTTAGTGAGCGATAATTTATATGATAAATACACACATATCTTCCAAAAGACAAATCTTAACGATTTATTGACAAAGGTGTGTGCCGTGGGATGGAACCTGAGACCTTCGACTTAGCAGTCCTTCGGTTTCCCACTCGGCTATCGTTGGACTTTGAGGCTATTAACCAAAAATGTTGAAAGGTAATAAGAGTAAATTCTGTACATGTTTACTGCGGGGTCGGTTTGCCAAAGTTGGGTTCGTAGACGGTCGTGCGATCGAATTTCATTTGAGGTTCAACATACGAGAGGCACTCAATTAGACTCAATTGCAAAATGTAATTTACGCCCACAATTTTAAAGGCAAATAAATTAAACTCTCGAAATAGTTTTTGAGATTGAAAAGGTTATGTGAAGAGTAATTAATCGATGAGACTTACTTTAATTATTCGTATGCGCATATCCAATACAAGATAATGATACTTACTCTTCGTAAATTTTATCTTGTTATTTTACTATTTCTTGAATCTTATTTTATTTTGTTAAAAAAATCTTAAATTAATTTACAAACTTAAATATTAAATACTACAACTATGTACAGCTGAAAAGAAATATAAATAGTTCACTTTATGTTACAAATTTAATTATAATATTTATTTAATATCACTGGGAACAAAAATCATCAAACAAGCACACATAACCTTGTTCAGAATCAAATATATCAAATAACGAAATAGACAAGTAATAATTAATGGTTCTTTCAGAGATTTAAATCTCTGAGTTGTCGGTTCTCATAAATGGAAAGTTTTATAATAATATATGTTAGGTTTAATATTTTAAATTATATACCGTTCACAAAATCTCTTAGAGATCCTGATGAGGAAGGTGCTACAACCAGTTCGCATTGATGGAATAAAAACTAATACTTGATTTGTTTACCGTGACCAATCAGTCGTTACTTCATCAAAATAGACTAAAAAATATTGTAGCTGTGTAAACTTTGAACAGGCGCTCGAAAGAGCAAGTTATTGCATGCAGTTCGTTTGCCGACATCGCGATTTTACGATGTCAGCCTTCAAGCCAACTCGTCCGCTTCGCTTCGAGAAGTGCCTTGCATTGACTCGTTTAAATATTACCTTGCCGCTGCTCAGTAGTCACAGAAATGCGATTTGTCAACGATGTCGGCGTTGCTCAAAAATAATGGCTCAATTTAACAATATTTTTGGAAGGTTGGACTGACATTTTATTTCTTCCGTTAGAAAATACCTTTCTATTGTAAGGTTTCGATCAAATTTGTCTGACGGTCACGGTATGAATGTACATTTGTTATTTCTTTTGAATGAGACATAATCATTGTACTACAAAAATTAGGATTAATTTGGAAATCAAAGACTTTCCTCGTTTCCAATTGATATTAGGTACGAAAAACCTTTCTCTTTCTCCTCTAATCTAACCCTTATAAGACATTCAAGACAGATGATACGCTATTTTTGTTTACCTATAGTCTATAGCGACGAGAAGGCATCGTTCGTAGCACCATCAAAGGCTTATTAACCGGGATACAAAAAGAAAAGAATGTAAAACACCGCTTCTTACTCTTCAGAAAGATACAGGGCTTATGTTACGTATTTATTTACCCATAGTTTATTTATGGCCACGGAAAGGCACCGTTCATAGCGCCATCAAAGCCTCTAATTGACCGAATACGAAATAAAACGCGAACCGGCGTACCTGCGGCGACCGTCGTCAATCCGCCTTTATGTGGTACGCACAGCGTTTCGCGTTTTATGTACTATGTACGGCAATATGGTGTATCTTCGAGATATGGTGGGTGTACTTTTATGTGATAGGAAAATTTGCCATCTTAACTAATATTAGAAGCTGGCACATTTTGATTTTTTGTTACTTTGTTTCGATTTAGTTTCACCATTACCGCGACTGCTAAACGTGTGTTATTTGGGATTGTTCAGATGCACGGAGTCTGGGATAGTGCTGTCACTTGGGACCTCAAAATTACTATTGATAAGAGTTTTGCCACATTCACATTCTGGGTAATCTATTTGTGATCTCATGTTTACATACTCATTGTTTACAATGTAGTTGTGATGAAGTGCTAGTGTTTCAATACATTCCCGATCGTATCGTTTACGGTTAAGAAAAATCTGGTCATAAGAATACCTTATTGAATGTTTACTATAGGTTGTAGTACTGCTACGAAACAGTTACATAGCTTCTTATTATTCCTACTTTTGCTGCCAAACCATAATTTCAATAGAATTTAGTTTATTTCGTGACATTTCTGACACTAACTGTCGGCGTGGCACTAACGGCCAAGCGTGCCTGTTCACACCGAGGCTGACGATTAATATTGTATTTGTGGAAATCAGATCGAGATCTTGTGAAATATTACAAACAAAAGTGTGCCTTTGAGAACTTCAGTAAGATTTTATTTTGTTAAATCTGCATTAGATTCGACATTATTGTCGAGATTGGCACTGCGTCTGCCTTTCTGCTATAAACATATGTCTAAAGATAACAGGTATATATTTTATTAGAAATATTTCTAGCACTTTATAAAGGCCAGCGTCATAGGTTTCTGATAAGTCCTTGATGTCTATTGAACACTTTTGTAACAGAAAAATGTTAATACTTTATAGTTATAGAGTGGTTAACTATCTAACTAAAACTTTCTCAGAAACTAGTGAAATCAGTGCTTAGTGTTGATATGCAGGTGCTAAACACCGTACTGACGATTGATATTGTATATGTACAAATCAGATCGAGATGCCACCGAGATATCGGTTAGAGAAAACAAAAGTGTGGCTTGTTTGCTGAACTGGTAACGATCCTCCATTTTCTTGTGTTTGTTGGCACGATTACTGTTTACGTATGGTGAGATTGATTACAATTAATACAAAGGAAATTGATGCAATGGTTAATCCATCAGGAAAATTGATAGCGATTTGGTGGCAGGACAACAACTTTTTGCATTTTTTGACGAAATGTAAATGAAGCTTTTCCCTCTGAGTGTATAATGTATGTTTGTTATGTTATATGTTGTTACCTTGCTATATATTATTTATGCTTTTCATTGTGACAAAAAACAAAATAAATGCAACATAAAGTGCCACATGTTTTGTTACATTTATTTTATTTTGCTGTATCCTCAAGGCCTAGTGAGTATATCAGTACAAAATAAATAATAGTTTAAAAAAACTAAAAAACACGCTTTTAAAGTACTTCTAACTAAAAAGTGAAAAATAATTCCTAATATAAGCTGAAAAAAGCGTGGGTTGCTCGCCCCACGCTTTTAAAAAACTATTATTTATTTTCTACTTTTTAGTTTGGTTTATTTATAAGAGCGTTTTTTTTTTTTTTTTTTTTTTTATATATTTTTAATTTTTTTTATCGAATTATTGCATTGTCATCGATCTTTGACAGGTGTGCAAAATTTGAATGAAATCTGTCCGTTTAAAGTGGGTCAAAATCGAGTCCAAAGGAGTCGGTTACATACAAACAAACAAACAAACAAACAAACAAACAAACATACAGGTGAAGCTAATATAAGCGTGTTAAAAACAAAATACTTTTTACAAAAACATAAGGGACAATAAAATATAGAACCATCGAAACTTCCCAAATGTATTACTAAGTACTTCGCACACAGAGGCCCGGGGCTCGGAGGAAGGGACTACCGCATTTGGATAGTAGATACCCTCCTCTCCCCTCCAGGTCAATATGAGGTCGTGACGCAAGCGGTGACGTCACGGCACAAGTGACACTTCTTTTATTATTCTGTCAAGTTTCGGCGGGAACGCTAAGCGCCATCTTGAATCTTTTTTCTTGAAGTCAAATCGGTTGAAGTTGCTTTTTGTGCAGTTTAAAAATAAAGTTTGTAGAGTTTTGTTCAGTATCTCAAAATAAAAGCGTCTTGCTTGTGTAGTTTTAGAATGAGTAGATAAGTAGAAACTGAGTGTTCTGGCCCACAAGAACTATGTTTTTCCTTTAGAGCCAGTTTAAAGCCTATCTGTCAGAGAAAAATTTAAATTTGTATAAAATAACTAGCTATTAACTGTAACTTTCCGTTTCAGCCAACTTTCAAAGAAAACAGGCAACAACGCAGAAGTCTGTGTGAATATTTACCTAGCCACGCCACAACATGATAACCAAGTTTCAAGGGAAACAGGCTGCGACACAGGAGTGTGCTTATTTACACGAACCATTTCGCGATACTTTTAACCCCTTCAGAACTTGAAACCTATTAACCTACATACCTGAAATTTTACACCTTTATTAAAGTCCGTAAGCTTACCTAGAATCCAAATATATAATGTAATATGTACGTAATAATTAGCCAAGTCAAATGTTCAGCTTGGATTAATTTATACAGAACTTGGCTCTCGTAAAGTTATCAATTGTTTTGTAGGCGTAATATTGAACTTAGCTCTCATTTCACATTTACGTTTTTAATGGATTGTATCCATACAAATCGCCTCCTACCACCGCGCCGTATAGAATAGTGATAATAATATAATAGTGGCATGTCCGGAAAATGATGTATTAGGCAAACATAATAGATTGCGGTATATCATTGTGAGATTTAAGGAAAATATGGATGGTTTTCAGAGTACATTACATACAAGTTACACGTGCCTTCACTGCCTGTGTGCCTGGTTGGTCTAGCTAGTGGTTAGCGTATGCGATGGCTGAATGTAAAGTACCGGGTTCCGCCCCGTGTCGGGTTTTTATGACAAGGAAATTCAGTAGCAACACTGAGCCTTGTATCGTACCTAGTAGTAGCGATAGGTTCACACTAATCATCTAACTAAACATAAGAAGTGAAATGTAGATGGCAGGGTGGGTATGGCAGAGGTGTCTGCCATCTAGACACCTGTGCCTTACCCGTCTGGGTAATATGGATGTGATTTTACGCAATGTCATGCGTTTTTGTGTCAAATATACTACTTGCCTTTTCCCGACATAAATCGTTAAAAAACATACTTACCAAACATACTAAACTTATTAAGTTAGCTTTTACTTAGGACGAAGGATCAGCATTACCATACAACGTGGCAATGCCGCCAGCCTTCTGGGCACGTTACCCGCGGTCGACATCGATGCGGACGTATTTTTAGACACCTGAACTTTTTACGAGATCTCTTTTATGTAATAAGTTTGTAGTACCTATTCTTTTATTTGATGTATATATAGTTAGGTATTTATTTAGTTTTCACATGTATATGTTAAATATTCTTCTTATTTATTAGGTCTAGTTGTAAATATCTTATTATTAATATTCAGTTGTAAGGGTCGATAAACCAGCCTCTTTCTCAGGTCACTTTCTCAGGTTTCTTTTTTCAGGTCACGTTAAACGTCTATGAAATACATTATTTATATACAAGACTATTTATTTGTCGACGCGTTTGGATTTTAATGAGAGAAAAATCTCGTGAGCAGCATTATGCGACAAAAACGGGCGGCCTTTATTTTGTACGAGATTAAGCTAAGTGACATATTATTATGATGCGGCACCTCCTCAATGCGTAGGTTTATGTACAGTTTCTAGACATTTCGGTAGATATGCTATTTATATATTGGAACCTTCTTTCTTCGGTATGGTGACAATGAAGGTAAGTATTTGCGTAATAGTTAGTTTAATTCCTTTGTTTTAAATGACGGATATTTTATACTTAAAATCAGTCGAAGTCTTCGGGATACCGCCCCGCTGCGCTACCATTAGCGCCACCGTCTTACCCGACTTCTCATTTTTAACTGTTTCTAAGTAAAAATTTATTTATAACATTTAGCAATGCTAAGTATATATAATTATAGCATTTAGCTATACTATAGCTAAATGCTATAATTAAAAAGGTCGTTTATAGTAATTATCTAAGGATTAACACACAATTTAATATGATCTACAAGGCTTTAAACCATAAATAATTTTATTTTCAATACATTAATATTTCGTAGACTTTGGATAATTGTAGGCAGAGAATCAAATATTAAACGAAATAATAAAAGAAAATAAAAAATTGGCAACTGAAATTTGAACCTTAGTGCCCAGATATTACTTTCCAATTTGGTTCGGCAATGTCTTTGGTAGCCGAAGCGGCTAGATCAAAGGGCATCAATGAAAATACTGTAAGTTGTTAATTACTTGATAAGTCCAGCAGCTCGGATTATATCTTTAATCTTGCTCTTCAATTTGTAGTTTTATATTGGACTAAGCATATTTTTTTATCTTAAATCTAATTGAATCTTAATCTGAATCCTACATGTAACAAAACAAAAGTTAAGGTCATAAGATAAAAGTTAATACAAATCCTATATTTATTGCCATATTGTAGATTTACATTGAATGTGGGCACAAGTTTAGCACAATTTACCGGTTTCGGCATGCAATAGGTAATGAGGATTAATAATTTATTTCATCCTAACAACTACTTTGCCAAAATAGAGTCAACTTCTACCCTAACTACAGTAGAAAATCCACATACATTGGACACACTTTTGGTCTAAGCTTACTAAATTTGCTTTTCGATACGTATGATTATGCAAAGCAATTCTCATTGCTCATAATAATGGTTACTCAATCTATAAATTAAAAGCCAATTGCCCACCTATACCTAAACTTTTATTAAAAACGAGCCATAAAAATATTAATCTGAAACTAATAAGAATCTTAAAAAGTATCGTTTTAAAAAGGTACCGGATAACAAACTAATATGTAGCTTACACCAATCTAAAGAAAATCGATATCTAAAAATTTCCTAAATTGTAATTCGGTACGTAATCATGCTGTTACAATATCGGCAGATTGCAAATTGCCGAGAATACTTTTAGTACAATAAGTACAACAACAAACCGAGTTTTTATTTCTGATCTACAAACATGTCCAAATAAAGGAACAAAGAACAAGCTTAGTCAGCGGTTAAAAAATGAGAAGTAGAATTAAAAGTGAAAAATTTCTTGACTGAATTACACGTGGAGGAAAGAAAGCCTTTTGTTCACAGTCGAGTAAGTTTATATATAATAATATCTACTAAAGCATCATTCATCTCAAAAAGTTAAATAAACACAATTTGAAGAAGTATCATACTCAATCCTTGGATAACAATCTCAAGAAAACGAAATCTCGAAGAGTTTCACCAAATTGTAATTTTCTACGTAATCATATTATTACAATGCCTTCAGATTACAATTTCTTGAGAATTGTAGTACAGTAAGTACAACAACAAACCGAGTCTTTACATTCTGATTAACAATAAAAGGGAGGAAACAAAAAAATATTTCAGGTAGAAATCCAGAAATGCATTATGGTTATGCGAAAATGGTTAAAGTAGGGCAGTGGTCGCACCCACTGTATGTATACATATATGTTTCTAGCACCTAACTCTAAAATTTAATAAATTTTTATTAGAAACCAATCCCAATATGATCAAATCAAAATATTTATCTCGATTAGTAAGGAATAGGAACCCAAACTTAAGAAGTATTGTACTTATTAAACGAGAATTTCATATAACAATCCCAAAAGAAGCTTACAACAATTTCAGGAAAAACGAAATCACGAAGAATTTCACCAAATTGTAATTTGGTACGTAATCATGCTGTTACAATACCGATAGATTGCGAATTGCCGAGTATTTTAGTACAATAAGTACAACAACAAACCGAGCTTTTACTTTCTGATTTGCAAACATCAAATAAAGCAACAAAGGAGAAGCTTTTCTCAATCTTGGTAACTTTTTGGGTATAGAATAAGAATCAGAATATTAATAAAAAGTTTTTGTATACTTACACGTGGAGGAAACCTGTATTTTTACACAGTGTACAACACAGTACTCATTGTTGAAGAGCCCAATAAATAAATAAATAAAGTGGTCAAATATAGTAGACTCGTTTTATATTTTTTTATAAGACTGTACTGCAAGTAACTGACTACAAGGCGCGTAACATAGGCTACTTTTTTATGAATCTACCGCGCAAACGAAACGGCTGGAGAAAATTTGTTTGTTTGTTTGTAGCACTAATCACGGGAACTACTGATCGGATACTATATTTTTTTTGAGTTTGATAGCTATCAATAAAGGTAGTTTGATATTTAAAATTACGCTAAACCCCACGGGAACGGAAAATTTAGGTTTAACGCAGGTCAAAATTAATGATTGCGCATAAGGCTAGAGGAAAAATAGTATAGACTTTAGTACAATAAGTTTCTATTTGACCTTGCTAATTTATTTATATACTTTTTAGGTAATTTGACTACCTTGTCGAACATTGCCTACTCTTAATAAGAGTTCTTTGGTCCATAGTATAATCTACTTAGTACCAACAAAGTGCGGCCAAGTTAATACGGACTTAAGTCCAGTAAGTATAAGCACGTGCAAACCTTTTATATAACTTGGTATCTACTGTCCGCGGCTAGTAGCTGTAATGTTTAAGGTCAGTGTTAAACGTTACTGCTCCGCTCTTATCGATTTTAGCGAAATGTTTAAATGTGTTAACTTTTTCTAAGATTTTTACTATCAGATCAAAAAATAATAATTCAAATTTGTGCAATAGTTTCAGACATTAGCGCGTTCAAACACACAAACTTTTCTGCTTTGTAATAGAAATAGTATAGAAAAATCATATCCCCATGAATACTAATACATTTATCATATTAGCTATAAAATACAAGTAACCTTATATTATTTTTTTACACGTGTCAGTATCTTATAGTAATTAGGTTTATTTAATTAAGTGGACAGCTAATTAATGTCGAAGACGTCTTGAGCACGGACTCGAATTTCATCTACCCGGGTCAATGATTTATAGTCACCCCTAATACCTGTATAATGTGTACTAATTACTTAGTATTTCCTTGTTACGTGCAGTTGTAATAAAATATCTACACGTGCTCACGTCCTATTCTTAATATATATTACGTTATTTTAGTCTTTAATCTTGACCATCCTAAGGTTGCCTGGAAGAGATCGCGTCAAGCGATAAGGCCGCCCTTTGTACGTTATAGTTTTAAGTACCTATTTCTTTGTATATTTGTTACAAATTTGATGTGCAATTATAGTTTTCTCTATCTCTATCTATCTATCAACGCTTAAGGATTTGATAGCAATAGTTCTATTTAATTAATATATTTTCGCTTTCAATAGTGCAATCGTTTGTTTACCGTAGCACTCAATCAAATATTTAGACTGTAAAATATCTGGAGTTTATGTCACCAAACCGTGAGGCTAGTGGGCAGTAATATACGGTCGGGCACGGTGTGCTTAATAACTTTACGCCGGAGTTCGCTCTGAATAGATAGTTCAGGAGAATATGAAATGAGTTATTATCTCGCTAATGAAGTGGCGCGGCAGTCTCTCTGATGTGAAAGGGCCTTTATTTTGTGGTTAGATTACTAAAGAGTATCCACTATTAGTGTCATTTTCACCTATAATCAATGCCCTTTACTAGAGTATTTTTATATCATTACTTGTTAAAACACTGTTGCCTACCGGACGCATTATTATCAAGTTTTAATGCGTGTTGTTACGAACGTGTAGTCCACCTGATGGTAAGTGGAGTAAAGCCCATGGATATCAGCATTCCACAAAAACAGATTGTAATTGCTGCAGCTGAGGACTACGGTGTTTCAGTAATTTCAGGGCCTGATGTCGTACACATGAGTGTCGTTCCCAGTAAAGTGTTAATAACATTCAAGTATTGAATCAATATAAACATTAAGTTGGAAGCACGACATTGCAGCGCTAGTGGACGGTAATTCGAGCTGCCAAATTACGTTACGCCGGAGTTCGCACTGAATAGATTGTTCAGGCGAATATGCAATGAGTTATTCTCTCGCTAATGAAGGGGCACGGCAGTCTCTGCACTGCGCTGTCACTAACAGGGGAGAGGTTTGTTGCTGTTGTGAAAGGGACTTTATTTTGATTTGTGGGATCCGTCGTCCTGAAGTCAAAGGTGGCTTTTGCGTTTTGATCAAAGGATGTCTGCCGTCAGGTCCTTCGATAGTGTGCAGGAATAAAGGAGTACCATGCATGGCTTTAATATCGTCATTTTTCGTCGACCGTAGTAACATGCGGCAAAAGCAATTACTAGACTATTATATAATATTTTCCTTCTGATAGGTAAACATCTAACGAACGAAGGCAAACGAACGGATTTGTTGGTCCTATTTTGGACGGCTTAGCAAACGCTAAAGAATCATTTGATTTGACCGCCACGCTTTGCATTGCCAGCGAACAGTCGAAAGTACTCCAAACAAGAGCCAACGAACGCATTCGTTGGCCTTCGTTTGTCAAGTGTGTACCCGGCATTAGGCACATAAAATGTATGCTACATTTTTAATAGCGACATTAATATGTCATTGTTGAAATGTATAAACAATCTTCTTAGTATCACAATGGACGAGATTACATAAAGCTCAGACACCATGTTTGGTTATGGAACCATTTGACAGTTAACCTTTCCATTGTATTTTAAAACTTGTATATAAAAGTCTTCCTTCACAGATATTTTCTGAAATATAATATAGCAATGGTAGGAACTCTCATTTAGCATGTGGGGTGGCAGAACGCGATAAGCGACGTGGGTGTTTAATAAGGACGAGCAAATCCCTGCAAAACTCACGTTTATTGTGTTACGTATATAAATGCCAGTAATTGTTCTAATGTAGAAAAGGTTTAGAATGGTCGAGTTTTCATTATGCTTCGCTTTTTAAAAACCTTTTTGTATTTAAATTTAAAATATGCTGGCTTTTTATTTATTTATGTACCTAATTAAAAAAAATACAAAAATAGACAAAAATATTTATTCGATGATTGATTCGGCGCGGGATAGTTGTCAAACAAAAACCGAATGCCTATATTTCCATATATACCGCTCGCGCGCCGAGTAATCAGGAAGGTAGGTATTATCTATTTTATTTCAGAAGTAAACAAAGCTAATTGAAACTGTCTCCAATTGTTGTAAGTACCGGTGATAGCACCTTAAAATGTACAAAGCCTTAATTTTAAAGCTATTGTTATTAGGTTCCGAAAATCTTACAACATATAGCTTATATACCGTGATAAGGTACATAATATATCATCGGAGGACACTAAGGAACGGTTCACTAATAATATATAACCGTCACGCCTGGAACTAGGGTTGCCAACCGTACTCTAAAATAGAGTATTGTACTCTATATCATGTAAGCGTACTCTATAATCTATAACACTAATAGAGTACGCTAAAATACTCTTTTTTACACATTCTTACTTGTCATATAATCGTATGCATTAACCCATAATCAAAACCAAAAAATCAATTATTTACTGTTAATTTATGTTGGTACCCCCAAAAAAATTTCCTCCAACCACATGCGGAATAATGAAAAATAGTATGTGCTGCAAAAAGTACAAAAAAATACCTTTTTAAAAATTTAGCATAAATGATTCTCTTTTTTTTAAGTCCATACTCTTTTTTACCTCCTTTGAAATCAGATATACTCTTTTTCTTCTAAAAAAAGTTGGCAACCCTACCTGGAACCCCGGCGAGATTATCGGAAGAAAGGTAGGCAGGATAGGTACCAAGCAGGGATGGTAGGGAGGATCGTAACCGTAACCGAAACTATCGGATTTCCGGATTGAAAATTATCCGTAACCGTAACCGAATCCGAAATTAAAGTCTCGCATAATATCGGAAAGGGGCGGAAGCTAATTGAGACACGTTATTACAAATAGTTTTGATCGGCCGGCGGTAATTCGTACCAAATGGTGACATATAAACAAAACCATTTTACTAGCTATATGTATTTCACTTTTATCTTTCTAAAAAATCAAACATCCGTAACCGAAATTGTCCGAAACTAACGGATTACCCGAATTAAATGAATAGCCGCATACGAATCCGTATCCGGTAAACAATCAATCTTGTGTCCGTAACCAATCCCATAACCATAACATCCCTGGTAGCAAGGAATTATAGCGGGTTCTTGTACTCGTACATGTGTTTGTATTTCGGACGTCTGGTATCGGGCGGTCTCAAATGAGAGGATATTTTAATAGCATTGGAAAGATGAAGCACTTGAATATTTCAAACCCAATGATATCATTTCTGAGGATATTTATTTTTTTATTGTTGTTGAAGATATTTCAAGGGAAAAAAGGTTGTCGAACAATATATACAGGCTGGCTCATTTTTATCGGTTAGTATGGGGAAGTCTGTAGTTTTAATAATATAATTATGTAATTTACTTTTTTTTTTCTTCTTATACTTGTGTATATTACCGTAACATAATCTCTGCTCTACTGGTACTGACAGATAGAAAATGCCTTTGGCATTAATTCCGCCTTCGTCACGTTTTTTGTGCGTGAAGATAAATAATTAAAAAACTATTACAAAAGCTTGTGTTATAATAATAATAATAATCATTTATTTGCCTTAAAGTTGGTACAATGTAGATCTTACATACTACAGATAGTTCATGCAACTTCAGTCAAATGTATTGACATGCAAATATAATTTACTAAGGTATACATGCGAACATCATTATAACGACTTGGTAAATGTATTGTCATGTTTGGATAATTTAAGCTCCACATAAATGAATTAAATTGTAATATAATTTTGTTAATGTCAGTTACAATATCATTAAAGAGTATCAATAAAAATAAGAAATAAAAAAACAAAAAAAAAGAACAATTCAAAAGTTTTTAAACGTCACATTAGAATAAAATAAAATTATGTCAATGTTTACATGTCAAATACAATTATGTTAATTATAATTACCCATGTCATTTAATTAATTGATCCCATCCAAATGACACAATTTATAACACAATAATTACCTATGTCACTTTCTACTATAAACTCGTCTACAGTATAATAGCATTGTTCTAATAACCAACGTTTTAATTTTCTATTGAACGGATTAGAAGGCAAGTTTTTTAAAGTTTCTGGCATATTGTTAAATATACGACCACACATTGAGTAGCAGCTTTATTGATAAAGTGCGGTTTTGGGTACCTTTGGCAGGACAATTCTCTCAGGATTTCTTATATTTCTAGGAAATATTTCTTGAGCTGTTGTAAAGAAATGTTTATTATTCTTTACAAACTTAGCAGCTTCTAAGATATACAGACCGGGCAAACTGAGTAATCTGTACTCTTGGAACAAAGGCTTGCAGGATTCCCATGGAGGGATACCAGCAATGGCTCTTACGCATTATTATGTTATTATTTCTATCTCTTTCTCTGTATCACCATTCTATGTTGCTGATTTTACATAATTTATGCCTTTAATAACTACACCGTTTCACTTAACTACATCGTTTAGTTTTAGCCAATATCATTTGGCAAACGATGTAACAAACTCCCTCTAAATTTGTTTGCAGATCACCTGAGTATTACCTCGCGTGGGCGTGTGCCTTACAGATAACTTTGTGGGTAATGTAGTATATATAGCAGTTTTACAAACAATAGCCTCTTATAAATCGTGAATCTTTGTACTCGTGGTGGCAAAACTCAACAACTAGTTGTTACATCCTTTGAAATAAGATTTACTCCCTATCATAACATCACGCCTATATTATCCAGAAGGGTGTGGCAGTGGTGTTCAACACCCACATTTCACCTGATATGTTTAGGTCTCATGGGATAGGGGGAGAGCCTATCTCCACCCACCGGGCACAATAACAACTCAGTGCTGCTATTGTGAATTTCTTGTCGGAAAGTTCACAAATAACACTTTGGATCGAACCCGAAACCTCGCTGCGCATACGCTAACCACTAGACCATCGAGGCAACACTGCCAAACAAACTCTAGATTTTTTTTTTTATACTACGCCCACAGCGAACGAACGTGTAGTCTACCTGATGGTAAGTGGAGTACAGCCCATGGACATCAACAATCCACAAAAGCAGATTAAAGATGCGTCGCTGCAGCTGAGGACTACGGTGCTATGCCTCATGTGCCAGTAATTTCTCTACCACCAGTAGATTAAGAAATTATGTGCAAAATATATTCATAATAATACGTTACTTTAACCCAAAAAAATATAACTTAACCCTTTTTATACACAAAGAATAGGTACATTCAAAACATAATTTCAACATCTTAAGAGTTGACTCCCGAACGCCATGTTTCCATACTTACTTAATATGAGTTTAACTTTAATATTGTATCTATTTTTATAAACAAATCATATCTAAAACACTAAATGCATGTTGGTTCGTGGACATTTTGTTAAAATTGTTTTAATTATTAATTAAATTTCATACAAACTGAAATAATAATTTTGAAAAAGTGGTCGCTAACAAACATGCATTTTAGTGTCTTAGATATGATTTGTTTATGAGAAAAGATAAAACTTAATAATATTAAAGTTAAACACATATTACTTTTGTATAGAATACAGCCAAGCAACTGTTCTCCCTTAATACCTTTGATGTCACTATATACGTCTTCCTCCCTGTCTACGACGTAGCACAACTACGCATAAGCTTAGCGACGTAGACAGTTACGTGCTACGAATATCCAAATGTACTTTCAATATTCATTGAAAGTAATATCCCTTTAGAAAGATGAAAGTGATATTTACGAGTATCATGATGAAGGCTTCGATGAAAGCTTAACTTTATTTGTTATCGCATCGGTTACATGGTGTTTATACCATTGAAGCCACGGATTTTTTACCCATGACGGAACGAAGAAGGCGTTTGCGGTGATAGGTTGTATGTGGGATTGTGAGTTTGTGTATGCGCAAATAAATGTTGCCATCCACCAGAATGTTTTATCGATTGACATGCAGTTTTCTGCAGTGGTTTTGTATTTTAAAGATTAAAAACAACATTACGGATAAACATTAAAATCTCATGTAATTATATTACTTAGTCAATCATAGGATCAAATAAGTGTATAGTATTTTAGGCCTACAAATTAATGGCAGATTTTAGTTTTCATACACACGTTTTTATACACATCCCAGTTAATAACAGCGCAATCAATATCATGTTATTCACAATATGTAACAGACAACATTCAGCCTCATGCACATCGATTACCCATTAAAAATTCCATTCCACATCGCTCTATCCACCATGTCAGCTGAAAGAGCTTCCAATACAACTGATGGCGAGTGTTTGATTAAACAAACACAGTTTAATTACCAGACACAATGCGCTCGTGGACAAAGGACGCACGCGCACTGATTGACTCACAAATATCACATCTACATACAAATTTGTATCTCCATCAATGCAAAATGCAACACGCTAAACGACTGCTGGAAATGTGAAAAATAAATTTATCTCGCGTATCGTATGCCACGTGCAAGGATGTTTCAGTAACGCGATGACGTAAATAATTTAGAGATTATTGGTAACACAGTTTTAGCCTTATACCCTAATAATTTCATGTAAGTATAGGTTATAAGACTTATAAGCTACTAAATATATCATTAGTAAATTTATTTTAACTTCTACGATATTCTGAGAGTACTAATACAGGCTGGTTCGAACGCATACTGATTGATTCAGAAATATTACATCTCTATACACAAATATATTTTATATCTCCATCAATGCATCAATGACAGCTAAAAACATGAAACTTTTGTTCAGGGATGTTTTAAGGACGTGAATAATTTAGATACTTTATAGAATGTTAATATAGCATATTTGATTTTGTGCGTAAGCATTTAACGTATGTTGCTTATTTTTATGATTAATATAATATTTGTTAAGCAAAATGTCAAAACACACATTTCATCAATATAAGCAAAATATGTTTCAAAACAAAGGAAACTCATGTCACGTTTATGAGGCTGTTATGAATCACTATGCTATTGACGCTACACAAATTCGTAATTTCAGAAAAAATATGCACACATTTTACGAGCAAAATTTTCTTTACAAAAATGCACTTTAAATTCAAAATTCCGTCTGAAAATCTGAAAGATAGACGTCGTTTCAAACAGTTGGTAACATAAACAAAACAGCAGGAGTTTGTACACTTTCTACAGCTCAACGTTTCATATTCATGTACAATGTACAACGTTTTGTAAAACAAAAACTGTGTGTGGTATACAGACGTACAAACCATTCTCGTGTTTGACTTGCGTATATACTTTGTATTAGTAAAGAATAACACTGGAGTAAATTGTAAATTAGATAGTAGGTTACGATAGAAGAATAATAATTTCCTAGTATCTATTTATGTTTTCAATTCAGAGGCTAGCTTTCTACTAAAAATACTGCCTCACCTAATTAGACTATAAACTACTTTTATTTAGTTGGGCTATCTAGACAAAAAAAAACTAAACACTTTGTCGCCTAAACTATGTAAACAAAATATCATATACACCAAGTACCTAACGTTCAGTGCCCACGGGTCTCCATATCAAAAAATCGTCTTTGCAACCCTTCAATGTTTTAAAAGACCTATCTAATGACATCTCACACTATGGAATAGGCGACAGAAAAAAAACAGTGCCCCCTGTTTTTTTTCTGTCGCTTATACGTAGGTACCGAAAAAAAAAGAAAAAGTTCAACGCTATGCCTCGGACAGACGGACATGGCGAAACTATAATGTAAAGGTTCCTTGTAGATACTAAATAACCCTAAAAAGGGTCAAAATTTGGTACACCATTTAATAGTCGGTCCATAACTCCTAAGAATTATCACGAAAGTAATCGACTAACAAAATCTTTTTTTTATCTCCAGCATTACTTCAGCAAATCATAAAAAAGCAATAAACGTTTGTTGTACGTTTTTTATCATTAAAATTTTATTATATTTTCGTACTTCCCGTGACATTTCGCGCCTCAATATGTCAAAGTTGAGTCTGAAAAGATGACCTCGTACCTCAAAGAAAGGCGCAGAGCAAAGCCGTAAAGTGAGTGCTAATATTTAATAGAATGGTAATTTATTGAATATCTGGAAAAATATAGTACTGTGTGGGTACTGACCTATCCAAGGAAGTTCTACTATTAGTTTTACAACCAGTCGGGCAACTGGTGACACATAAGTAGGTAACTACATAATATTAACATTTAATTATTTGGTATTTAGATATTTTTTAATAAATAAGTACAAAACCTAACTTTATATTTCTTTAGTGTATTTTCAATAAATAATAAATAAAAAAATAGGAAAAAAAAAACTAATTTATTTATTGCCTAAATAAAACAACTACTTTTCAAAAAGAAAATTATTATTTACAACTTAACATATTAATCATTAAACATAAATCTTTACATAGACGCAAATTTAAAATCAAATGAAAATTAATAATTAAATATACTTGTTGACATTTTTTAACTATACTTTTATCTGTTGTAATTTTATAAGAAGAAAATTTATAAGAAGAAGAATTTAAAATAAGAAGAAGAAATTAAATAATATAAATGAAGTTATTGGATCTTACTGCCTAGCCGAAACCCTACATATATGTAGTGTATGCGTTTTTTTTTATATTACCTACATATCAACAAAAACAATGTAACATGTAGCATAATTGATAACGTTACAAGTTACCCGATCAATAGCAACTCAGACAGTAATCCTCACAAATTGGAGCTCCGGATTAGCGAAGAGCGGATTGCCAAACATAGATAATGAGATATGCCTCGATTACTTTGTTCTATTGCTATTATCCTGTTATAATAATATATGTCACTGTATGTCGTAGCTATAAGATACAGGATTGTTTCGCTAATAGTGTGTGATATATTTTTATATAATGGAAGCTTTGGCAGAAGGTCATAGGCTCACACACTATCCACATGGCACCTAAACAAAACAGGTGAACTGTGGGTGTTCTACACCTCTGCCACATCTATTTAGGAAATATAGGCGTGATATTATGCTATGTTATAAAATAAGCTTTCTTGGACATATGTATGTTTGGCGAATGACTGTCCTATTTTTGTTATCACTCATTTTGAAATTAAAACAACCACAAAATAAAACCTAATGACCATAACTAGTGGCTATTTGGAGAAAAGCTATTGCCATCGACCAGACACCGGTCTTGAAACTATCTGTATTATAAATCTTAACAAATGCGTTGAGTTGTTTTTGTGAGGATGAATAATACTAAAACATTTATTATCATCATCATCAAATGTCATCCGATTTTCGAGCTGCGTATCAGACCCATTGCCACTTCAGCAACTTCAGCTTAGCGATTCGCTGAGCTACAGTAAATCATTAAAGACAACATCGAAGAACTTGGCGGGATTGAAGATAGTTCTATATGGCTGCTCGACCAATCGCCAAGCACCATACCGACCCGTGACATTTTATTTGTACATAACTTCAAAACCGCGAAGATCCCTGATCATAGATCTATACCCTGACTCAGCTATGTAGTACACGTAGCACACAATCTTATCCTCACAGACTTCCAGCTTTATAATATTAGTAGGAATAACTTAGCTATTCATCACCAATTTTCCAGGTGTTAGATAAACTTTATTGGCAGGATAACCATATATCACACATAAATGAAAGTGACAGCTGCGTTATTTTTTCAAGTGTAACTTGTGTCACTTTTAAATTTGGTTAGGTTTTATATTATAGGTCGGTTAAGATCTATCCGGAACCTAAGAAACTGGCCTCAAATATTGACCGTTTAAATTCTATTCTTTTATTAAAAGTGACATCTATGAAAGTGAATCTACTGAAGTTGGAGTAGGCACCAAGCCAAACCAAATGTTGGCTTTGGTAATAATAACCACGAATTAAATATGAGTTGTTTTAAATGAATGAAAAGCTACTACGTTAAAAGCTAGTGATCAATCGTCATAATGCATAAAGCCGCAATATTTCAAAGCTTTGACATATCGACATTTTCGAATCCCCGATACGAGGTTGGCATTTTCAGAGCATATAGATGTATACATTTAATAACGCTGACCACATTTTGTTATTTAAATTCAATTCGTCAAATCAGTCGTGTCTACTACTTTAATGTGTATTTTTGTATAAATATGCTACATACGAAAACATATGTAGAGGCTATCTATATACATATGAAACAAGCTGACCCCTCATGGCCCCCAAAGAGGGGGCTGGCGCAAGCCACCGACCAGCGCGAGGACCGCGTGCAAAGCCATCGGACATTCCCCATTTCCGACGGCCTGGTCCTCTCGCGGCGAGACAGGTGGTCGGTCCCGCCGCCCACCACGCCGCAGTTCAACGGCTGCGGCCCCGCCGGGACCGCGGAAGGCAGGGAATGCGGGGCATCGAAAACGACGCGCGCACCGACACTCCTACCCGCCGCGGCCCCGTAAACCACCGGGCCACAGTGCCAGCTTGCGCCAACACCGCAGCCCGGCCTTGCCCGCCGAGGCAGGCCCCTCATGGCCCCCAAAATGTGGGGGGACCGGCACCGAGGGCCGCGTGCAAAGCCGTCAGACACTTTCGTATCTGACGGCCTGGCCCTCCGCGGTGAGACAGATGTTCGTCCCACCGCCCACCACGCCGCAGTACTGACGGCTGCGGCCCCGCCGGGACCGCGGAAGGCAGGGAAATCGGCAACGGAACACCGACAGTCCTCTCCCGCCGCGGCCCCGCAACTCCTCGGCCGCAGTGCCGACTCACGCCGACACCGCAGGCCCTCCTGTTGCAGAGCCCCCCCATAAGAGCCCTGCAACATGGGCTGCTCCCACATGGACTTCCAGCCAAAGCCCGAAGAGCAGCCCCCCTCTGGGGTCCACTTGGCTTCGCCGTGGCTCGGGGGCGCCACGGGTACTAAGCCCCACCGCGACGACAACGCGGGACCCGTTGGCCCCACAGCTGTCCTGTCTTAACTATGCATACATTCTCTGTGACGATATTTGTTGCAGCACGCATTATGTCAATGTTATTTCAAACCCTATAAAGGTACATTCAAAAGTTCATATTTGTCAAAAGCGCTAAGGTTACTAAAATGGCTATTAAAAATAGGGGTTGGTGATAAAAGGGTAAAAATTTAGGGTTGTATGTATTTTTAATGCCACATTATTGAAAAATAAAAACAAAAAATGTTGTCCAAAAATTAAAGAAAAAATGTTATAAACAATCCTTATCACTTAGGGGTATGATTCTCAGATCTACTAAAAATGCATATAAAATTTGGTAAAAATCAGTAAAGCCGTTTTGGAGGCGTAACTTTATGACACAAACAATTTTATATATATAAGATTTTTTATTTTTTATCGTTTTATGTTTACAAAATCGCAACCTACTGTATATTTAAACATAACTTCACGCCAATATTATCCATAAGAGTATAACCAAGATAATAATGATTACACGAAAGTGTATTCAATGTAATAAGAGGTGAGTTTATTTTGATCTACTGTTGATAATTGCAGACTCTAGGAACATATCCGAATTTACTCATGTTTCCGATCGTACCCGAGTCCGTCCAATCACCAATCCACGCGGTCCACCAATGACAGCGTTTCGCTACCACGCGATCGGGCTACCTTTGCGCCCTCTAGACGAACGCGTCAGGGAACTAGAACCATAGAGCAGCGCCCGCGCGCCCCGACGGCAGTCGCGGCACGCGCCGATTGGAATAAGCACACTCTCGTAACGTATCACGTGTCATACAAACCGTTCTCTGTAAAATATTGTTCTGTGTTATTTTAAAATACGAAACGTTGTTGTGAGTTTGATGTAATAAACTTTTACTATAACTAAGTGTCCGCGTATTATTACCATCACGCTCCCTACAAGACTTAAATCATAATTGCCTGACGAAAAACACCCATTTTTGCCCGATCTAAGGATCTAACTGTTAATTTATACGTTGGTGAAAGAAACTACTTAATATTCAGCATTCGTAGTGTCGGTAGAATATGCATTATTTTGGTCTCTGAGGTCTGTCTTTCCTAAATAAATGAACAGAGAAATGGACAACCCCATTTATCTTTTAAAAGAACCCTTGGCGAGTGATGAATTGGTCCAAGCCGAAAATGGTAATGACAATAGCGTTTATGTATGTACTTATATTAGGTCAGTATCTATAGTTTAAGTTAGTCATAGAGCAGATATAAGGGTCTGTTTTACAGTCGTCAAGCAAGAGTTATTTACCAAATGAATTATAACATATCCAAATAATAAAAGTGAACATTTCGAACGTAAAATTGAACTCACTTCTATTTTTTAACACGCTTATATTAGCTTCACCTGTATGTATGTATGTATGTATGTATGTAACCGACTCCTTTGGACTCGATTTTGACCCACTTTAAACGGACAGATTTCATTCAAATTTTGCACACCTGTCAAAGATCGATGATAATGCAATAATTCGATTAAAAAAAAAATAAAAAAATAAAACAACGCTCTTATAAATAAACCAACCTTAAAAATAGAAAATAAATAATAGTTTAAAAAAACTAAAATACACGCTTTTAAAGTACTTCTAACTAAAAAATGAAAAATAATTCCTAATATAAGCTGAAAAAAGCGTGGGTTGCTCGATAGACGAAAAATATGGCACAGAGCGTCCCACGCTTTTTTCAGCGCGAATTTTAAAACTTATGTGTTACTGAATCATACCAACCTTCATGTAGTTACACATATGATCATTATGAAAAGTTGAATCACATAATATCACATGCCATGTAAGCAAAATCTGTTTTTACTTAATATTTATTTTATAGATATCTCATAAAAAAGAATATACTTAAAAAAAGAACACAGCTTTCACTGTCATTTATGTATGTTTATCCTGCCGATAAGGTTTATTTATCGAACACCTGTGAAATTAGGGCTAAATCTTCAACTGCATTTTATAACTGTACTTCACATTTCACACACCCCACGGTATTATACTATAGCACCGACATATTTGAGCAAACAGTTACATACAGTGCATGCATCGATGAGTCATCCAACATTCTACATCTACGTATCTTGTTTTACAGTGAATTGAGTTTGTCACGCAGTAACTTAATAATGAAACTACAGTGTATGTTAACAAAGCATTGTTCTTTTTAACAGACTTTGTTAAGGTAATGTATTTTCCAGTATAGTAGATACAACTTTAATGAGGTAAATAGTTTTAGGGTGTAGTAGGTAGTCGAGTATTGCAAATAGATATGCATATTATATGTCAAATTATGATTCGTTTGACCATGAATGTTTCGTTTGAAACTGACACTTTCGGTAAGGTTGCTATGAGCTTGTTTATATTTGGCACATACCACTATCCTAAATTAAATTTAAAATTGGTTGTCGAGCGAATCTGGACTTTTATATTTTGGAATATCTTAGCAAAATTAGTATTAATTAAGGTTGAATTATAAATATATTGGTCGAATAGCACATTTCAGTGTCAATTATTTATTTTTGTAATTAGTGGTTAAGAAAAAAGTAAATTTTAATATACATACTCATATTGCTTTATATTAATCTCTACTTACTGAAGGTAACCCCACGCTATTGAACTGTAACACCTATATATTTGTGCATACAGATACATACAGTGCATGCAGCGATGACTCATCCACGTACATTTTTACACTGAATTGAGTTTGTCACTCGGTAACTTAATAAAGTAAAACAACAGTGTGTGTTAACAAAGCATTGTTCTTTTCGATTGAATGTATCTTAAAAACAATATATTATAGTGCATGCAATATTAAATAGGTAGATAAATTTTATTTGCCTGAATAAAGCAATTTGGATATCAACTGTTCAAAGACAAATATATCTTTGTAAAGACACAAATTTAATATAAAAAATTACATAGCCATTATACAGTATTATAGATGACCAAAAAGGTAAAGGTAAAATACACATACATGAAATATGACTTTAAACTTGATGCACTGAAATGAAGCTAATAATTTCTTCACTTTTGTTGTAGACAGCGAAACGCTAATTGGAGGTGATACTAATAGCGTCACTGAAGTTTTGCTTCATATTTCTTTGAACCTATCTTGTCCCTTAAATAGGCTTAATTTTCCCTAAACAACGCCCATCATTCAAAAGATGAATGAACAATAAAACCTGAAATATGTACCATAACACACAGCCTAATGGCTAATGGCTGAATGGTTAATTACCGTAACCGCCATTAAAAACCTCCGGACAAGAACCTCTTTAGTAAAATAAAAATAAAAATCCGCGTTCGAAATTTAAAATGCCGAGATTTAAAAATAAGTCATAAAACCATATTTTGGTTCGCCCGTCCGTCTGTCCATAACACCGCAGAATGATAAGGGTGTACTTACATTTGGCCTTTGCGGCATCGGCAAGCTATCAACTCCCATTTTGTTGCACTGTATCACTAGTTACATATTAATATTGTTTTTATAGATGATTTTGTTGTTTGTGGTGATTTTGGTATTATTTTCAGCCGCTGAGCGGCCGTGTGTATGCTTCCATCGTTGCAGGAGAGAGAACTGGGGACATAAGGGATGGGCAGGTGTCGAGAATTGCCCTGTAAATTTAAGGATGAATGAATCGGTTTTCCTTTCAACATCATTAAAATTCTCAACTTGTAGTTAAATAAGTTCAAAACTCTACTTTTGTAGTTTTTATGTCTTATATAATACTTGTGTTTGTTCTTCCTACTTTGAAAACGTTAACTGCGTCAATACATATCTGAGCTTAAAGTTATTCTGTAAGGTTAAAAGCAGCACATCATCTCACAGATCCGACTCTTTTATAATGTGTAATGGTCCGTACTTACATACGGCTTTACTCAAAAGTTTTACTCCAAGGTAAGATGATTACATGTGGACCGCAAGCCTCAATGGGCAACATAATATTATGAAAATTTCTTCGCACTAAATGTGTGGACGATCTCGACGGTCTTACGGGCCATTCGATTTGTCTTCTCATTGTATCCTAAACCTTGTCGTAGGTTAAACTGCTTGACAATTAAAATTACCTATGTCAAGACATATTTTAGAAACAAGATGAAGTCGAAGCCTCATCGACTATCCGTCTCCCATCTCTAGCCTGCTTGATGCTGCGCGCGCCGCCGTACCCCGAAACCAGCCTCACACCTTATCTCCCTCCACCACTCAAATCTACACCCTATCCCAGCCACATAGAGCTCAGATTACTTATTAAAGCTGTCGTCCTTCGGTTTCGTTTCAGCACAAGTTATGATAGTCAGCGATGTGGCTGAGAGCTATTATTTAGGTTTTAAACTAGGACTAATTCATTTAGTAACTTTGTACTGATATGAGGAACAGACTTTCTAGTGGCTTCAAGCTTATTAATGTCGTTATTTCAAGGTTTAGTTCTTGAAGAAAACATTACGAATAATTTTCAGGGATAAGGTGATTATATAATCAATTTTAATGTGGTAGAGTTTTCATGACTAAGTTTCTGAAAAGTGACTTCTATCTGCCGCTAATGAGTATTTTTTACATTAGGATTGGCACTTAAAGACAAAAAAATATTAAACTAATGTCCGATTGTCAACGGAAAATACTCTGACATAAAGATCATTTAATTTGTTTAAAGTTAATGAAATGCACGCCTATTAGTAAGCAAAATGTATGTGGGGGTAATAATAGGGTTACCTATTATCCCCACATACCCTTTGCTTACTCTCTTGTGAAACTGACATAATGTATTCCGCACCTCCTTTAAAAACTCGATGTACAAAAAAAAGTTATTTTTATTAACCTTCACCTGTTTCTGCACGTGACGGGGAGGTGGCGGCAACGTGTTGACGAAAACGTAACGGTTTATTAATGAAACACGTTTTATTGACAGATCTGATACTTTTGAGAAAAATGGGATACATATTTATTTTGGGTTTGCGTCATTGGACCATTGGACCATCAATTTACGGTTATTTGAAACGGTTGTGCTTAATCCTGCCTTGATATCTTTTTAATTAAAGATAACGTTCAATATATCTTAAAGAGATTATTTCCGGAAATATCAATAGAGACGATCCCTCATTTCTGTTATTTTCTGTAATTTTGATACATAATGTAAATACTGATATTCTTTTTTAACAGGGTAATGAATTTTCAAAGTTATTTTCAAAAATCTTTAAGAAGATGGTAGTAGGTATAACCCGTATAACGAGTAAAATATAACGAAATGATGATTGCAATACTGACTTTTTGATATCATACACGAACAAACTACATAATACCGAATGCGCCTGGGAAGTCAAATGTATACAATATACATTTCAAACTGTAACCGTATAAAATAGCCACTAAACCACCGTAGAATGAAAAATAATATAAAATTCAATGCACGTAGATGTCGATGTCTCTACGGAATTTATTGTAACTTGTATATTTCTATTTTATATGGCTTAGACTTATACTGAACCTGCTATTTTATAGCCTTTGCTTTGGTGGGAGTTATATATTTTTATCTAAATTTGAGTCGCTTTTAGTCTAACTGGTTACTGAATAAATGTTCGTTCATGGTATATGAAATATAATGTAACTTGCCTGTAATGCTCCGCCCAAATAAATAAATGTCACACAACGCCATCTAGGCCAAAACTAAGCAGAGATTGATTATGGGTACTAGCATACCTGTACTTTCTTTGGTAAATACATAGTTACTAAAACTTAGAAACACCCCGACTTAGAGCACCCTTATGACATAGCCTGGCACAAAAGAGTTGAGAAATGTCGAGTCTAGCAGCATACGAATCCATAGCTGAATTGGCAAAGCACTTGGGGTGTATACCCAGGGGGTGCAGATTCAAGTCCTGCTGGATTCTTAATTTTTCAACTTTAATATTATATAAAACCACCCTCTATGTTTATGCACACAAAGAATTTGCCTTGAGTGGGATTCGAACCCACGACCTCGTAGCAGATAGTCGCATTATCGAATACGCCATCCAGTCGTCGCTTGTGTGATATGTCGATAACCTATATGAAATTAAAAGACCCATATCCAAATCTCTTTCTGTCGTCGAAGATTCTATTTGTTTCATATTTCGACCAAATCAGTTTAGTAATACATAACAAACTGAGAAAATGATGCAATATAAAAAAATCCCTCACCCCTTTAATATTTTACGCCCTTAATCGCTTACCCCCATGGCTTAGACCTTATAGTACAGGTCATAATAGCATTTACTGACGGTTGCTACGCACTATACATACATACAATACAGGCAGACCAAATTATGTCACCGCTGTTGACACGCGACAATTTAATGAAGGGATCGAAGGGATGCATTTTATTTATATCCACTTTAAAAGCATTTAATTAACTTTAGTCCTGTTACTGATTAATTAATTTTATTAATTCACCAACACAATTCAAAACCCTAATAAATTTTAAACGGTTATTGAAATATAAGAGAGACAGACATAATAATGTCGTATTGTATGCTGTTGACCGTGACTTTGCCAAACTTACTTTTTCACTCCCGTCGTGTTGAGAGTAATCTTAAAACTCACGAATAGAAGCATAAACTCCGTTTTTGTAATATTATATTAAACTAGCTTAAACGCGCGGCTCCGCCCGCGTGTTACGTCGATAAAAAGCCTATATTATTCCACACTAATAGGCATGGTAACTGATCCATATTTAGTAAAATATAGTTAAACAAAAACCGAATGCAATAATTTTTAGTAACATACTATAAATCTAACTCATGTTATGATTATTCAAAGTTTATAGGTGAGTCCATTTTTAAAGTAAGAAGTTATTAAACAATAATATTATCATGCATTAAATTACTTACGCCAATTTATAGCAACTTATGTAATAAAGCCATTTTCATAAACACAATAATTGTATAGCTATCAAACGAAATCAATTCACATACAAAATACATAAGCATGACGTCACGCTTATGTAGTCGTTAGCTTGGGACGTTTGGGCGAGTCGATTATTATTGTGAATTTAAAATTGTACGTGTTATCAAAGTAATTTTTTTTTTTTTTTTATTATTATTAATTCGTTTTATAATGTTTCTAAGATCGAAGGTATTTCAATCACACACAAAAATAAAAATTAGGTGTCATGCCTTGCATCATTATGGTCCAGTAGATTCAAAGACTTTTGGGTACAAACAAATCTTTCCTCTTTATATATAAGTATAGGTTTATGCTCCGCTCCTATTAACCGCAGCTTGATTCGGTGAGTTTGATGAAGTCGGCCCTTACATTACTCCGAGCAAATCAGTGCTCTCGGCGACAGTTTTATGTTACGTAAATCTCTATAATGATTTCGATTGTCAAATAAATTGTACCCAGGTGGCGCAGCTGGCATTTTCCACCGAACAATGGAGATTATTCAATTCAGGGGTTTGACAATTTGGCGCCGTTTCATAAGATGACAATTTCGAGGATCCAGTTTAACCAGCTGGATGTAGCCTACATATTTCGTTTAACAATATCAGGCTATATAAAGATGGTTAAACTGAATTCTCAAAATTACCATTTTATAAACAATCATTTTCAAATGTGTAAGAGTGATTGAATAAATATCTTGTTCTATTATTTTCAAATGAGAATTTTGGCTTTACTCAGTTGGCAAACTTTCACTTTACTCGATGGTTAACGTATGGTAATACGAGTATACCATTGGAAAACACATCACTCAATAACGCAAAGGCTTACAGCTCACACGTCTTCACCCCTATTCCTTTTAAAGTTGCCGCTTGCACTAAGAATTTCATGGAATTAACTGCAAAATCTGGGTTATAAATCGCTATTCTCTACTTCATCGCTATCACTATCACTACATAGTAAAAAACAAAGTCGCTGCCCGCTGTCTGTCTTTCACTATGTTCACTAAGATCTTTAAAACTACGCAATGGATTTCGATGCGGTTTTTTTTAATCGACAGAATAATGCATAACAAAGGTTTCTATGCATAAAACATGCATATTATATTATTATATTATAGTACTACATGGTACCCGGAGTGGAGCCAAGGCGGGTTGCTAGTCACACAGACTTGGTTATCTCTGTGGCTAGTACATCATAACCTAAGGGACTTATTAACCTTCTTATGTCATAAAACAAGCAGGCGCAAAATTCATTGTTCATTGAAGCAGTAATCAGGTTAGCTGGCGAGTAATTATGCCGGCGCTCACTTGTCATCCGCATGGGTTTTCCATTAGTATAAATCACACGAAATTAATTTTTTTGTCAATGTAATATAGACCGTATTTATATGGATGCATTAAATTGGCACAACCGACAGTTGCAGAATCGCGCCACCGATAAGCATATCTCTGGACAGGAAATTGTTTACTAATTGCGTGTTTAGGCTACAAAGTATTGGTGTGAAACTGTACAGTTGGTAATGACACAGACGCCGTATGTAAATTTATAGTAGACTCTGAGGGGCTAGTATACAGAATGCAAGATAGATATTATCGCTTTGACATATTTTCTATAAAGAACCAAATGAAATAAACACAACCAAATGACTGACTAATTATAATTTTTTTTAAGGCAATTTTTTTTTGGCGTCGTTGCTACCTCGGACACTAATTGCCAGTCACAATGAGTTAACAGCATTATATTATTTAATCCTTAGCCATATGTAGATACTATATTAGGTTTTTTCATGCTTAGTGAAGCATGAAAAAACCTAATATAGTATCTACAAGAGCTCTTTATCGCTCATGCGTAACCAAAAGCATTTAATGAGGCAGTAATTAGGTTAGTTGGCGAGTAATTATGCCGGAGCTCAGCCATCACCGGATTGGCCAATCTCTTGACAGGAAATTGTGCACTAATTGCGTGTTTGGGCGACGGTGTAATGATGCAAAACTGTACACATACACGTCTAACTCGTACACAAGCAAGTTTATCTTCTCGTCGAGTATTTAAATTCTGAATCATTTAATATATTTAATAGCTATGCTTAGTTATCTACGGACAGTCAAAAACAGCCGGTAAAGCGCGCATCATATAGTCGATAAATTTGTGGAAGGTGCATGAGTTGAGTAGCTCAGTAGTTAGAGCGGTTGTACGGACTTCAATGGCCGTGGGTTCCACTTCAACTCGAAAAAATTGCTCGACTTTTCTTAGTATCTAAATCATTGTTTTTGTGTGTAAGTGGTAACTACAGCCCATGGACATCGACAATCCACAAAAGCAGATTGCAGAAGCGGCGATTGGACTACAGTGTTATGCCTCATGTGCCAACAATTTCAGAGCCTGAGCTCATCACCAAACCGGAACACAGTTTTTATTTGTTTATTTTATTTAATAATATAGTGTAGGCAAAATTAGCAAGCATGTATGACGAAATGAGGAGTTTAGCACATGGCGTTCCATCGTCTATGCCTACCGTCGTGGGATAAAGGCGTGATTTTATTTTTGTATTAATAAGCGGTTTCAAAAAAACACTAGTATCATCTGAATTACATTTTTACGACAGTAGACGACTTGACAATTGTGACAGATACGAGTAGAGACGTGTCCCAAACTTTGGGATAGGACTAAAGTAAGGCCATTTTAATAGGTAACATTTGACAGTTCATTCATGCAAAGCAGAGTGCTACTTATGTACATCAGGAGTAGAGTCTAATTTTCTAAATAAATAATTGTATTAAAAAAACTGATGTTGTTTTCATGAGTTTTATTCCATTACCGTTAGGTATATTTTTGTTTGCATAAATGAACTGTCAAATGGTACCTATTAAAATGACTCCACTTCAGTCGATTATTCATAAATTGGCTATCAGTTTGTATAACAGGTTAAAGGTGAGATGGTGGTGCTTCCACCTCAGTGCTCGTTCATATTCTGTACCGCCATTTGCGTTAATTGTGTTCTATTTGGAGCTAGTTATCGTGATCCAGACTGGCATTATCGACCGCGGACGCAGCAATGAGTAGACAGACGAGTGGGAGATCTATGGTGGGAGAGCAAACGCGCCCCTTTCAAACCTCATTTAACAGCCCCTCAGCTGTCACAATCAAAAGCGACATTTACTGAATATTTGACTATGTTATACCCAAATATAGATATACAATATGCTATAATTGCAATAATATTCATTATGGTCCGTATTCACATACGGTTTTACTCGATAGTTTTAATCCAATACGAGTAAATCTTAATGTGCAGACCGCGAGGATCCATGGAAAACAAATAGAAATTCCTTCGCATTTAATGTATGGACGATCTCAACGCACGCCTAATGTGGGAGAGACCTTATTTGAACTGCAAGCTATTGATGATTGTTTCGTAGCAACTGTAGCACCGTAGCACTGTTGCTACGAGATTTTAACTTTCGATACAAACGTAGGATCTTCATTTTTGTGGGTTAGACCACAGTTCTCAAATGTATTAATCGTTTGGAATGAAATTAGTCTCAAATGAAATCAGTTTCATTTTCTTAGCTATTTAAGAAGAACATACAAGTCATTAAAATATATTGTTCATTTCCAATCACAAAAAGCTGATATATTGAACACAGAGAATAAACCCACAAGCTTGCCTTTCATTTACTGTATTTGAACTAAACTCCATTAGCTCTGTATAACAGGCCTGATTCAACAATTTCTACAATTAATGTTTGTTTCACAGCCATAACAGACCTCGTTTTCGCAAATTCTGCACTTAAATGTTTAATTTTACACACGACTACAAGCATCAAGCTGTGCATTTCTTGTATAAACTGATCATTGATTTATAATTAATTATTTTTATCGCATTTAGCTATGCTTAGCAAATTATACTAAGAAGACTATATACTAGTAAGAGGCGACCGTAGAAGGATTGCTAAAGCGGCTGCCCGGTGTGCAGTAAGGTCGCATATCTTTTTCAACTGTTTCTTAGTATGATTTGCTAAACATAGCTAAATGCGATAAACATAATTAATTAGAAGTTGAAATAACGTACGCGTTCATTCATTACAACATTTGTGCTTAATGTAACTTCGCCATGTTGGTTTGTATCCTACTTAAGATAGGAACAAATGGATAAACGTGACGTCACGAAATGACGTATCATACAGTTGAGAAATTTAGGCCTCCGGTAAGAGGCGACCGTAGCTGGATGGCTACGGCTGCCCGGTGTGCAGTAAGGTCGCAGGTTCAAATCCTGCCGGTCCCATATCTTTTTCAACTGTAGCGTAGTATAATTTGCTAAGCATAGCTAAATGCTATAAAAATAATCAATTATTTGATATGTAGCCGTGTTTACATTACATAACAAAACTTATATTTATAGTTAATTAGCTTTTATTTAATTTGTACCTAACAGAATCTTGTGAGACCACGACTCGGCAACCGTAAGGTAGGACGCCCCCCTGCCAGTGGTGGACTGACGACCTGAAAAAGGTCGCTGGAGGGGACTGGATGCGGAAGGCGCAGGACCGGGTGTTGTAGCGCAAATTGAGAGAGGCCTATGTCCAGCAGTGGACTACGAAAGGCTAAATGATGAATCTTGTATAGGTTGTTTCTTGGGATGGGGTACCAATTAACTGATATATTATATTTTCTTGAAGAATTAGGCGTAGAAAATAGCCTTATGATCTACGAATAATAAAACTACTTATGATGAATAGATGTTTAATAAAGATTTTTTATTTCTATCATAACATCACGCCTATATTACCCAGAAGGGTGTGGCAGAGGTGTACAATACCACTTCATCTGTTATGTTCAGGTCCGATGGGATTAGGGGTGAGCCTATCGCAATACACTGGACGAAATTTCAACTCCGTGCTGCTATTGTGAATTTCCTAACGACAAATTCACGGGTAACACTTTGCTCGAACCAAGAATCGAACCCAAGACCTCGCGGTGAGGGGTGCATATGCTTACCACTAGACAATCGAAGCAGTCTACTAGACCATCGAGGCAGTTTGTTATCTATCTCACTATTAAATTCAAAAAAATGCTTCAGATTACGAAAGAGGCTCGAACTCATTAACTTAATAAACTTGTTAATTAACCTATTCAAATTTAGTTATGACATGGTCAATAGCATCTCTCGCTGTCTGAAACCTCCATGCCCTACGCAATAACGTTTAGAGTATAGGGTTACCGTAATACCGTATCGTAAACCAGTACTGCGTTCGATATTCGCACAAATTATAAATATTGTAATATATTTATATTTCGACGACCGGATGGCGGAGTGGGTAATGTACCTGCCTGCGACGCCGAGGTCGTGGGTTCGATTCCCACTTAAGACAAATCTTTGTGTGCATGAACATGGGGGTTTGTCTTAGTCTGGGTGTTTCTATGTATAATAAGTATGTATTTACAAAAGAAAAGTATATATGTATTAGTATCAGTTATTCTAGTACACATAGTACAAGCTCTGCTTAGTTTGGGACTAGATGGCGTTGTGTGTGAGTTGAGGAATTTATTATTATTATTATTTATTTAACTTTAATATCATTAAGTTTTTCACAAATCATATCTAAAAATTTATGTTCACTCTTGTTCGCGGCCATTTTGTCATTTCATTCATGTCAGTCATTTGTCGATTAATCATACAATTACAATCAAACTGAAAAAACAATGGGCGCCAACGAACATGTATTTTAGTGTAGTGTCATTTTGTATGGTAAACAGCCTACCAATTGTTCCCCTTCAATTGTCATCAATTTAAAAAAATGGTTTTGGTGCAAACTCTTTGGAACCTGTAAAAATTCGAACGTATCACTTTTTATCCAAATAGTACTTGAGTGTGCATGAAAGGAGCCTCCCCGAGTGACATACACAACAATTCCCTACGTCCGGCGCACCCTAGGCAATTCGCGAGTTCTTAAAAGCGAATTGGCTAATCCTTTCACCACGATGGCAAGTCAAAACCTTGACCACCTTACTGACTGTCCAAAATGCCCTACCACCTGCACAAGAGAGGCGCTCATGAACGCCGACGAGAGTGCCATAACAGTGGCCACTTATTGGACCAATAAAATTTGACTCAGCCATCGACACGACGACGAAGAAGTACTTGAGTTTGCCGCTGCTCAACTGCATTAGACTGATTTTACTACGAAGTGTCATCTTTATTTTGATTAATTTTGATGATAATTACTCTTTCAAAATTCCTACATATCTGTAGTAACTATTGCATTTCTTAATACTTCCTCAGTAAATTGTAAAACTTTTCTCGCTGTGAACTTGCAATTTTTTATTACTATGAATAGAGTTGTGAATCAGAAAATATACTTACATCGTATAATATCATATCGAGCGTCGTTGTTTCGGTCACCTGTTGCACTTTTCTACAATTAATTACCTCTATTTTGCACTATTTAGGCCTCTTTATTATTAATAAATTAGGAATATTATTTATTTTGTGTTATTCAATTTTAAAGTAAATAAAAATGGCGTCTCGTCTATTTCTTATGAGCTCTACTCACAAGTTAACTTGTATTATTTAATTTTAAATTAACTTAACAAAACTTTTCCATTCACTGTCAAACGAAAGTAAACAAAAGTCAAAACTCGTTGCACCAAAATGCGAATTGTCGTTCGAAATTCAAAGCACTGAATAAAACAGAAAATTTATTCAAATCATAGAGATGGGACTTTCAGTGTTTTAATTTATGATTTTAATAATGAAGGTAAACAATGTTTTGATTGAAGCAATTTGATTGAATTGAAGAATTACTTCAGCGCGGAGACAAGCGTACCAGCTGAAAGCGCGGTGTACACTAAGGGTGGCTAGCGGCTGGTTGCTCGCATCCTTGGGCGGGGCGGCCCGAGAGCGCGGATTTAATTCAGTTAGTTACAGGCTAAGCTAACGACATGGCGACAATTATTTTAACACTCACCTTTAGGAGGTTACATTTAATTATATTTAGCACAGTTGAAAGACACCTTATACTACTGTGTAATCGTATTACTTAAGTTTATTTTCAACTAGTGTCGACAAAGACTTTGCCGACTTTGCAAAGTATTCCGATCGTTTGAAAAGTTATACATATTAAACTGTGACATCGTTTGTCTAAGTTTGATTTAAAACTTAAGACACTCAGCTATAAGTTTGAATAATTAAGATAACTTCTTTAATTACTTCTTTACTGGTGGTAGAGCTCTTGTGAAAGAGCTCGAGGGCGGCAGCACCACCGTCTCACCTTTAACCTGCCGCCAAATAGTAGTGCTTCCATTACTGTGTTCCGGTTTGGTGGTGAGATCAGGCCCTGAAATTACTGGCACATGAGGCATACCACCGTAGTTCTCAGCTGCAGCGACGCATCTATAATCTGCTTTTGTGGATTTTTGATGTCCATGGGCTGTACTCCACTTACCATCAGGTGGAATACACGTTCGTTCGCTGTGGGCGTAGTATATAAAAAAAAAATCTACTATATTTAATTTCGAATTTGTCTTATTCCATATTTAGGTCGTATGTCCTTGCAAGAAGTGAGAGCTGCTTATTCACTAGGTGATTAAGCTTTAATTAGAACCAGCCTGAGGTATAGCACTTTTGTGGCAAAATGGGTAATTTGAACGACCGGTCACGGATACCACAAGCTAGTGGATTTCAGGCTAGTAACGTGAGTAACTGTTTTTCAGAAGGAATGATTAAGCTTTTGAAAGTGTCTTTTCGAGAAATACCACAGTAATTAGGTACTTCGCAACTTCAAAATTCGCTAACTCAACACGAGAAGGCACATGTTTTATTCAAATTCCAAGAGATCAACTGAGCCCACTCGGAGTTGATTCAAACTTTCTAATGCTGAAATGATGAGATACTTAAGTTTGTGGCAATGAAATAAAACTCAGCAAGAGACATCTGAAAAAAAAGGGAATGTACATTACTTTCGATTAGAAGCTAGCGATAGCTGAGTGGAAGACCGTAGGACTGCGAAGTCAAAGGTCTCGGGATCAAACCCACGGCACACACCTCTGTCAATAAATCGTTAAGATTCGTCTTTTCGAATATATGTGTGTGTATTTATCATATAAATTTTCGCTCGCTAACGCTGAAGGAAAACGAAATAAGCGCTTAAGGGTGTGTGAAGTCTACAAATCCACATTTGGCCAGCGAGGTGGACTATGGCCTAACCCTTTTCATCATGAGAAGAGGCCTCAGCCTAGTAGTGGGACATGTATTAGATTAATGTATCTATATCCACTTTCGGCCTTATTGCAGGCATTAAATAGACTCGAGTCTGCTTGGTTTACGATATAACTTTAAAGTGCAACTTCGGTTTGGTAAAGTCACTTCCGCGCATTAACAAGAACGGGAGCTGAAGAGCATCGAAATGCTAAGACACTTCTTAGTCTCAAAGGCTGCTTTATTAGGTCAGTAATGTTTTGAGAAATTGATATGGGTGTAACGCACAAAATAACCAAAAAAATATCAATAAGAACCGGGGTGGGACCGACAGTGACGGCTTTACTAGCTCTTCGAGACACAAAACTCAGTTTTAAACCCTGTTCACATTGGATGCGTTTTGCGTACGAATTTCACTCATGCGTTCACGTACGAACACGCACGAACGATCCCAAGTTCCCAACCTTCCTAGTTCTATGAGAGTGCTCCCATTGGGTGCGGATTGGTCGTACCTATACGCACTTAAATTCCCACATCCGAAAACAATTCGAACATGTTGGGGGTTCGTCTGAACAACACGTAGGGAATGGGTGTAAAAATTAATAAATTATTAGCCTGGTTTTCAGACATAAATATTTGTGAATACGTAACATTATAACATGGGTGAAATTGACCAAAATCATCTCTTTTTAAATATATTTCATGCACCTATTCGGTTCTACAATACGGACGACGTCGTTGCAGTCTTCGAGATATAAGACAGTTATACTAAAGGTACGAACTAACAAAAAGAACTTCACGGAAGCGATGTCGCAGAATACCCGCTATTTGACGCGCGAAAACGGATCCAGTGTAAGGTCTCTTTTCGTACGACCAGGGAAATACGTTTTCGCACTAATATAATTCTAGATCTCATAGCCAACATCTTTAAGTCCGCGCGCTTAGACTTAGCCACGAGCTCCTTAAGCTTTACCAAGAATCAACTAACAAAATTCATTATAACTTTTATTCAAGTCAAGAACTAATTTTGAGGCTTTATAATCCTAAATAGCCCAGGGTAGATCCCTTAAAAAATGATAAAAAGTCAAAAAAATAATAGTAGGATGAAACCCATTAGAAAAGGAGGAGAATATTATAAAAATTTAAGGAAAAATAATTTACGGGCGATCTGAGGTCGGGAAGAGGGGGAGGGGGGGGTTTTAAGGGTAAAAAACGGATTTTCTGGATTTCCGGCAAAACTAAAAGTCCTATGGAAAAAAG
This sequence comes from Hypena proboscidalis, assembly GCA_905147285.1. Taxonomy (NCBI): domain Eukaryota; kingdom Metazoa; phylum Arthropoda; class Insecta; order Lepidoptera; family Erebidae; genus Hypena; species Hypena proboscidalis. The sequence continues at coordinate 21,919,506 of LR990130.1, forward strand.
TCGAATCGCAAAGTTGTTGGTAATAAAAAGATCTAAAACTTTTGTATTTACACTTTTTTCATATAACCTCAAAATGTATGTAAAAAATTCAAAAAACCAAGTTTTTGGTTTTTTATTTTTATCTTTTACAAACAATAATTTTTTTTCACGAAAATTGGAGAAAACTTACCTTTTTACGTCCCAAATACGCTGTAATTTATTTGATTAGAAATATTTAAGTTTTCACCTTTTTTTTAATTAATATCGATTTTTTACCCGTATTTTCGATCGAAAAATCACCTGTCAAAATATAAGCTTTTTTCAAAAAGTTGGTATGTATTTTGTTCGTTGAAATGTCTTCTTTCTGGTGGTGAAAAAATATATATATCTTACTATAGTAAATCTTCACAGAAAATGCAAAACAAAGATCGTAAAAAACTATTAATATATAATTAATATATACACTATATACAATTTTGAGCTATTTACAAACAAATAAGTTAATAAAATTAATATTTTATCAATGTAACATGTAATCTTACGTTTTTCTAGTAATTGAAGTGTAAATTTAAAAAAAAAAACTCAAAATTGTAGGGTGAGGTGTCCAACAATGAACCACCAAAAATTTGTTACTTCATAAGTCGGATTTATGTGAATGTATCTCAACATAATTTTGTGTGATCATACTCTGGTTATCAAGCTTTAATTTGGCATTAAAATTATAGTCTAAAATCTAACAAAAAATGTGTTTTTTTATTTCCAAGCAAAACCAAGAAATGGTTAACTGTGTACCAACACCGGTATACAGTGAACCAGCGTTAGGTCTACAATGAACCGGCCGTGTACACAGTGAACCATTAAATTAATTTTATTTAAATAACTTATCTGGCTGTAAAGTCAAGCAGTATAACGATAGGAAGGTAAATAAAACAATATGTTTATGATGTAAAAAAAATATTTTTACCTTAATTTCTCAAGCCAATGTTATATTTTACTTAGTATTCTGTTATAAACGCAAAAATCAGTCTCGAACATCGTAATTTTAAATAGAAACACACTAGCATATCAATATTATTGTTATTATTTTGTATCTATTATAACCATGGCAGTCTTTAGCAGCTTTGCGAATGCTTACGCCGTGTTTCAGAAGAGCGAACGCCATCTGCATTGCTTCTTTGGTATGGGCACCAAAGAAGCAATGCAGATGGCGCTCGCTTTCCTTTCTTCCTTTTCTCGACCTTCGATCACCCCATTCTAAAAAGAACATTAATTTTTATAAGTTTGAGCATTTACAACAGCTTAGGCACTCGCTACTGACAGCACCGCGACAATCGCTTAGAGGTCTCGTCGGTGTGCATGTTTATGTGTGCGTGCCGTTTCGCACGTTTGTAGGCAGTTTCCGTACTGTTTGTACATATTTATACTGTGGCTTAGCTAACTGTTTCTGCCAGTAAGAGAAAAAGAAAATATGGATTCATGTGGTTCATTGTGTACCACGTCTTTGTGGCTCATTGTGAACCAACTTCTATTTTAGAGGTTTTAGGTTATGTAAAAAAATAACAGAACAACATAGCGGCAAATTGATATTCGGCAATTATAGCCAAGTAGCCATTCTTCAAAATGAATTAATTTCATGTGTTATAAGTGATAAAAAGCTAGCAATATTAAATAACACAAAACTTACCTTTTTTGTTGTTTTGGTGTCGAAAACTGTTAAACACGTCACCACACGTGCGCTTCTGGCGTGAGCTAACCGTCGATTGGGGAGCGCGGGGGGGGACTATATTGAAGCGTATTTTTGCCAATGGCACGGTTGGGCAACGTCGCAAATTCAAAATATAGCGTTGGCTCAATGTGTACTACTGGCTCATTGTTGGACACCTCACCCTATATGTTAATTATATATTAATAGTATTTTTCGATCTTTGTTTTGCATTTTCTGTGAAGATTTACTATAGTAACATATATATATTTTTTCACCATCAGAAAGAAGACATTTCAACGAACAAAATACATACCAACTTTTTGAAAAAAGCTGATATTTTGACAGGTGATTTTTCGATCGAAAATACGGGTAAAAAATCGATATTAATTAAAAAAAAAGGTGAAAATATAAATATTTCTAATCAAATAAATTACAGCGTATTTGGGACATAAAAAGGTAAGTTTTCTCCAATTTTCGTGAAAAAAAATTATTGTTTGTAAAAGATAAAAATAAAAAACCAAAAACTTGGTTTTTTGAATTTTTTACATAAATTTTGAGGTTATATGAAAAAAGTGTAAATACAAAAGTTTTAGATCTTTTTATTACCAACAACTTTGCCATTCGACTTTTTTCCATAGGACTTTTAGTTTTGCCGGAAATCGAGAAAATCCGTTTTTTACCCTTAAAACCCCCCCCTCCCCCTCTTCCCGACCTCAGATCGCCCGTAAATTATTTTTCCTTAAATTTTTATAATATTCTCCTCCTTTGCTAATGGGTTTCATCCTACTATTAATTTCTTTGGTCTTAAAAATTAACGGCACTGGGCTAAAAGCCGAGTACCTACATAAACAGACAAAATAAATCCGTCTAAAACCTCCAATTAACCGTTCCAACGTCGCTATCTGCGCTACAAATCTGTAGCAGACGAACTGCGTATATGAGTAATCCTTTTGTTCTATTCACGTTTTTAAATCTAATTGGATTTGAGTGGTCGCGTGGCGCGGGCTTCCCGGGCACGGGACCTCGCGTTGCAAGGGATTATGAACGCTCTTGAAAATCAAGCTGACTTTTGTTCCGTGCCACCTATTGTGACAGGTTTTTGAAAATGGAATTATATTTTAACTGTTCTTTAACTTTTTAATCTATTAGTGATGGCATTATAATAAATAAATAATAAATAAATAAATAAATTATGAGATTTTTAATATGATTTTTCTGCGATTATATTTGGTATGATAAAATCAAAGGTCTTGGTGGTTTTGAAGTTTACCGTAAACAATTTTGTTTCAAAATGTTTGTCATCAAAACGCCTTAAAGAACTGTGTTCTATAAAAAAGTATAATTTCAATGGTTGGGATAAATCAATGTCTGTCAACAAACTTTAACAGACCTACAGTGGCGCCATCTAGTGAGACAAAAACGATAGCCTTCATTTGATTTGATTTTTGATTGAACAGATTTGAATCCATTTTTTTTTCGAGTTAAATATAACTCATCTAATACCATTTAATTTAGTTAAACGGTAGATTTTACCACTTGCATTGATCTTAACGTCACTTTTTCCCTTTTTTTTAACGATTTGGTCACGCTCAGGTTCGGTATACGTCCATTGGTCGAACAGTCATCGATATTCAAAATCGCAAAGATCTCTGATTTTTACAAACGCTATTCTAATGTGCCAGTAATTCCAGTTATAAGTGGTGTTAGCTGTGGATCCTCAAGCTCGTTCCGAATAGCTCTACCACCTTTAAAGGTATAAAAAGATTGTGCAAAACAAATCGCAGGTAAAGTTTGTGCTTAAGTCTAATTCAAATAGTGGCAAGTGAGTTTAATAGCATAATATCATGCATACGCAATGTCTACAAAGTGTTATAAATTCAGTAACATTGCGTGAATGCACGTGAAACGTCGGCTATCGGCTATTGAGGCTAAGCTCTTGCACGTGACCAGTTTCGTTCAGGACGAAAATTCCAATTTAACGTCAACGTCCTATAATGGTTATAGGTCAGTTTATTTTCGTCCCCGTAGTTCGAATGTAATGGTAAAAAATAAATTGCTCAGTTAAAAGCTATGTCACCAAACAACGCTCTACCTGCCAGCAAGAAAAAAACTGAATCTTAAGATACTGTCCACTTTAAATGTTGACAATTTTGCTGAAAATGAACTTAATAATACTTATTCAAAAAAATAAGCCATTACCTCTTCCTATTCCACTTATTTTTTAATTTATTTATCTACCTAAAAAAAATGTTGTAAAAAGTACAGTTGGCGCGCGATCTGAGTGCATTCGGAATTAAACTTAAATAAGTTTAAGCAAACATCGAATTATGCTGCCGGTATGCAGTACCGCAGTACCTACGCGGTCTGAGTGCTGTTGGGGACCTTATCAACCACCGATTATAGGCTTTGCAACTACCATGGGTGTCACAGGTAACGAAGAGAATACTCTCATATCATGGGCATACCTATTGTACTTACTAAAATGTTTTTGAATTAAAAAAGGTTTCAAAATAAATGCAAGTGGAACTACCCATTAAAAAGTTTGTAGGCGATCACTTTATTCACCTACATCTTAAATATAAAATTCTCGTGTCACAATGTTAGTTACCTTACTCCTCCGAAACGGCTTTACTGGTTTTTACTAAATTAAATACATATTCAGTAGGTCTGAGAATCGCCTACTATCTATTTTTCATACCCTTAAGTGATGGGTTGTTCATCCTTAACATTATTTTTAAATTTTTGGACAACATTTTTGTTTTTATTTTTTTATAATGTGGCATTAAAAAATACACGTATACAAACAATTTTTACCCATTTATCACCAACCCCTATTTTTTAATAGCCATTTTAGTAATTTAATCATTTTTCATCCCTTCGATAACTGATGAATTATTGTCTTTTTTGTAAATGTTTTTTACTCTATTTCGATTATAATTTACCTGAGCTCAACAATTTTTTAATTTGTATTTTCTAATAAACAAATTAACTGAATAAATTCCAAAATCTGCTTATTTGTTGCCTTTAAGGCGGAACAGAGTTCGCCGGGTCAGCTAGTAATATTATATAAAAAGAAAACATATCATATTTTTTTCAGTACAATATGCTAAACAAAGCCCCTGACATTGTCTAGCCACAGTTACAAGATTTTCTTCGACCTTGTACTGTAATTTACTCGCCAAGTTCAAGCTCATTATGACTCGCACGACGCGTACGTGCCTATCTGCTTGTTATGAGAACAAGTATGAATATTTGCAGTAGGTATATAATAGAAATAGTCTGATGGTGGTAGAGGTCTTGTCAGTATGAGTGAGAAAGGACCATCGTATAACTTTCTTTCACTACTGAGCTCCAATCTCGTAGTGAGATTAGGGGGGCCTCGCCCTTAATTTTACAGTAATTATTATTTATGTTGTGTTGATACATTGTATGTATGTATATGTCGCCGCAGAGGCTATTTGGCATTAAAAACATAACCCTTCAATTAACGTTTTATCGTGAATCTAATAATCAATTAATTAATTAGCCGAATTTTCGATTCGCTATGATTTAAATCTGTTATTATTACTGTATTATTTTCATAATAGTTTGTTAATTGGACAATTGAAGTTTAGTGTTTACAATGTAAGACGACACAGTTAGTCGATTTAATTCATGTGATGCCTTTTGGCCATTTGATCACGTGTTAATTCATCTTTAATTGCAATTAGATTTAAAGTGAATCAAGAAACAATTTAAAGGGTTTATTTGAAAAATGTTCCAATTAAAAGCTAAGTATGTAAATTTAATCTTACCATGTTTTCATGCTATTTACTTGTGTGTAAAATCACCTTTAATTCCTATTTAATTAATAGAGATATGCTTATGTATTTACAACAGCTATTTAACATATTGATTGTTATTAGAAGCTAACTTTATTGCACCGGCGGTGCGTCGGCAGCGCCGTCTGTCGATAGCTTGTTGAATTATTGTGAATGGCGGGAGTGACGGTGCGTACGAACTTCGTTTTGAAAATGGCGGATTTTGATTCACTTTTGCTCCCGTCGTCCAACTGAAAGGTCGTAACCGTTTTATTATTCTGTTACTGATTTCTGTCTGTTTAAAAAGTTCTATAATAACATAATTCAACGCTTGTTTGTACTAAAATATAAGCTGTGTTTCTATACGGACAAAAGTGTTTTGCTTCTTAATTTTAAACCCAGCTTTTGCCTGTGGCAATTATATCAACCTTAAATAACAGTGTTTCGTTTTAATCTGAGTCCCTGATAATTATCTTATGGATAATTTGGAAGGCAGTATCGATGACTCACAGGGAGCCATCAATGCTGTGCTTTTTAAAAATCCCCGTAACGTCAAAAACCCGATCTCAGAAGTGGGATCGCTCCAGCGATCCCCTTCTGCCGGCCAATGTGTTTCAGATTCCATAGACTTCGCCTCGAGCACCGTGGCGCGCACCGCGTTGGGCCCTGGCGAAGGTACATCGTCATCGGCGGCCAATGTAGCAGGCGCGTCCACCCGTGCTGGCCTGTTAACGCAGCCCCTGCAGGCAGGTAGTGTGCCGCCCGAATGCTACATGCATAATGATGGACATGATGCGGAATATGAGCCAGCGACTTCTTCAGCAAACAGGTGACAAAGTTAAAATTACTGAAGTGTGGTAACGTAACGTAACACAGGGAGCCATCGATGCTGTGCTTTTAAAAAATCCCCGTAACGTCGAAAACCCGATCTATATAATAATGTATCTATTTTGACCTGAATACAGATTGCCTCAACAAATGACCGACTTCTAAATAACTGCATTCGATTCATTTTTATCCTTAGTAAATATGACCATGTCTCATCGTATCGCTTAAAATTAAAATGGTTGCCTATACGACAACGTCGTAATCAGCGCGCACTAACTACACTGTTTTCTATTCTAAATTCCCCATCACCCCCTTCTTACCTGACACCATATTTGCAATATCTCTGCTCCAACCATGACAGAAACTTACGTTCTTCAAACAATCTTCTCCTCCTCTGTCCCTCTCACACTTCTGGATTTCTCAGCTCCTCTTTCTTTGTCCAGTCTGTCCTTTTATGGAATGCGCTACCTCTTGAAATCAGGATGTCCACAAACCGTTATGCGTTCAAGGTTAAGGTCCGTGATCTGCTATTTGCCGAATTTGCGGAATCATCTCATCATTGTTAGTATTATATGTAATATGTATAAGTATATTGTATATGTATATTAGGTATTTCAATTATGTATATATTGGATATGTTTATGTATGATTTATATTTTCATATATTTGTTATTTGTGTAATTATATGTACGTTTTAAGTACTCATCATTATTTTATTATTTTATTCATCTCCTAATTAAAACTTCCTTTTTTGCACCTACTACCCCACTCTCAGCATCACCCAAAGGTTGACTGGTAGAGAATGCCTATGGCATTAAGTCCGCCTATGTGCGATATTGTACCTACATGAAGTTTTAAAATAAAAGAAAATAAAATAAAACCGTTAAAAAAAAAGGTGAAGAAAAAATCAATGCAAGTGGCAAAATCTACCGTTTAACCAAATCAAATGGTAAGTATATTAAGATGAATTATTTAACTCGATTAATTTCAAATCTCCATTTAAGGCAATCGTGTTTTTCTCACCAGGTGGCGCCACTGTAGGTCTGTTAAAGTTTGTTGACAGACATTGATTTATCCCAACCATTCTTGGATGAAGTGTCTACGCAACCATTGAAATTATACTTTTTTATAGAGCACAGTTCTTTAGGGCGTTGCAAACAATATCAATGGTTGCAAAGACAAATATTTTGGAGCAAAAATTATTAAGAAGTACGGCTTTTTTGTTCCGATTTAAAGTGGGGACATTAATACATACGTCAATCCCGCCCTCATACGTGCCTCATCCACAATTTTGCGTTCTCTGTTGCTCGTAACGTAGAACGCCCTTAAGAACTGTGGTCTTTAGACATTTATAAACTCAATAACCACATAGCCAACCCGAAAATAGTGAAATTTAACATTTCGGAGACCTCACGCACGCTACACAAGCGGCAAATTCAGAGGCGATAGCCCTCAGTTTTTTGCAATGGATTAAAATAACTATCAAGTCGAATCTAAATTGAATTCATTATTTACGATTGGCATCCCTAAAACCAAGCTGTCAAAATAAATGTCAAAGCTGTAAACAAGAAATTCGTGAAATCGTGAATGTTTGTTTTTTAACGGAATCTTATGTGAAATAATTACAAAATATCCTGATAAACTGAGTAAGAAGCCTAATACATTGCTTTAGATGACTCTGGGACGCAAATACACGCAATCTTCCGGGTAAATGGTTCCTCTGCCCTTGTTCCGATGTCCCTGCTAGCGATGCATGAAGGGCCTTCTAAATACAGACAAATTGATTTTTCCCTATTTATAGGAATGCTGGGGAGGGTCGTAAGGTGTATTCTAACCAGTCGAAGGTCGGGACTCTCTCTGGTTGCTCGTCCTCTGTAAGTTAACCCACTAATATAATGGAACTAAGAATTCACCTTTAACTCCTTATGATTCATCCTTTTCCTTTCCTTATTAGTCGAGGCGTGCCTGGTTGTTTACTAATTGATTGATAGCCGTTAGGTACCGCTTTTAAATACTAATTACTTACTCAATACTTGGTGACCTTTATGTAATTTATTCAGCTACTATTACACTTTAACCTAATTTGTTTATATTATTGTAAATAAAGTACCATTTTTAAGCTTGTTTCATGATATTATTCAAAAATTTTAAGTTGTTATAGCTGAGAAACCTGCATTCATAGTTGTGGATTGTGAATTTGTAAGCCAGGGATCAATACTCATATTTAAAGCAAATCCAGGTAACAAATCTTGAACAATTTATATAAATTCGAGTGTTATATATTTCTGAAACATCCAGTTGATTTATACTAGCCTATACTAGAATGTATTTTAATCTTTGTCTTAATTTTAATATTGCTTGCTTTACAGAATTACTTTTCAATATAGATAAAGTTGTAGGAGTGTGGACTCCTACAACTTTATCTATATAAAGTGTATAATATACAGTAGTTATTCGTTTGAAAAAAATAGTATTTAAACTGTTGTGTAATTAAGTACTAAATAGTACATAATACTGGTATAGTTAATAAAATAATAAATAATGAAATAGCAATTTTATAATTAAAAATAATACGCTGAGAGTATGTCAAGTCATCAAGTGAATATATAAATGGCTATAATAATAATGTCAAGTAAAAGACAACATGTCTTTGTCAATGTGCAACTTAAACTAACAACACTTAATGTTCAAATTCAAATTCAAATTCAAATCATTTATTTTCATAGGCCCCAGGAGGCGCTTGAACACGTCAAAACATTACAAAAAATGATATAAAAATAAATAATACTAAGTTATACTAATTACAATGATTTGAAGGTATCTCTCTGCGACATGATTGAGCCACCGGACTATGAGGAAGTATGTGATCGGCTGATGGGAGAGCGAGATCCTCTTGCATACCCTGCAGTGGACATGGAGCTGTGTAATGTGCCACGGCGCATCAGGACCATCACACATGTGCTGCCTGATGAGGACCTGTGAGTTTATCTTTTGTTTTGTTTCTATTTAGCCATTGATTTTCATGAACAGTGTTCGAACCTCAAATGGATTACAAATAATAATGGATGCAGATTTTGTTTTGCCAGTGAAATACAAATTCACAATAGTTGAGTCATTCCAGCTCATCCAGAAAATGTCTTTTCTGAAAGTATAGAACCAATTCCTAACTGGTAAGGATATGATCATATCTATACCACATACCTAAGATAAAGTACTTTTAAGATTTTTTTTTTCATGGTACCCACACTAGGGAATTACTCCTGTGTTATGGGGGTGTTCTCACCCTTAAAAAAAATCTTTGCGGGTTTTTATTGGTGTGAACCATCAGATATTTTTACTGCTTTTTTTTGTTACATTATAATTTATAACCCAATACATTTTTTTCGCTTTTTTTTTGGGGAATGGTTGGCGATACTCTTGTACCACACATCTAAGGAAAAATGCGTTGAGTATCATTAGCTGAAGCTGCACCCTTTTCTGTGTCTTTGTGTAAATGTGCTCAAAAAATATACTTTTATTCCAGTGCAAAAGCTCCGATGTTCGTCCGCGACTGCATTCGCTGCTATACCACTGACTACACAGTCGTCGAGTACAAGTACCGACAATACTCCGGCTCTTCCTGCGGACGGGAGCGGCTTGGGGAACGACTGGAGAGACTCAATGCGGGACCGAAGCACACGTATGAGATGGACGAGACGCATACTGCTTCTACTGAAGAGCTAGCGACGCAACAACAGGTAAGCGAAGCTTCTATGCAATTGCATTACGGATTTACAGTTTACTAATAAATATCACTCACTATTAACTTGTTATGCTTGCTTCAAAAATCAGAAAAATATAATTACGAGTGACTCTTCAATACATTTTGTTGGATTTCAGAGATTTCATCCAGAAAAATGGAACATTTTACTTCAGGTTAATTTTGATTTAAGAAGTCTACTTAGCCTTTAGTTCCTCAGCCTTCACAATATTTCATATACTCTAGGTCAGTCCAGGTCTAAGTCAATATTTGTAAGTTCCAGTTCGAATCTCAGCCATCAAGCGGCCGTCAATCCGTAGCGTCGATATCCTCTTCATCATCATGCAACGAGACCCTCACTCCTCGCGGCTCCTGGGCCAGCCTTGACCTGCGGAGCTCATCGTCAGATCCACTGCTGCCCGATCTGTTTGAGAAGAAGCCCCCTGAGCAGATTGATGCGATGAATGAAGCAAGGAGGTAAAATTTTAACTCATAATTATATCTATTTAGTTTATTCTGACTATTTTCAACTGGGAGAAAAAATCTCCATCTTTATATAACTAGCTTAAAGATACATAAGGTATGTAAGCACTGCAGTGTTGCATCCACATTTCACCTGTTATGTTTAGGTCCCATGGGATAGGGGGTGAGCCTTCGCCATCCACTGGGCATAATTCCAACTCCGTGCTGCTATTGAAAATTATGACGGAAAGTTCACAAATAACACTGACCGACTATTTTTTATTTTTTTTATTCTACTCCCACAGCGAACGAATGTGTAGTCCACCTGATGGTAAGTGGAGTACAGCCCATGGACATCAACAATCCACAAAAGCAGATTATAGATTCGTCGCTGCAGTTGAGGACTACGGTGTTATGCCACATGTGCCAGTAATTTCAGGGCCTGATCTCTCCACCAAACCGGAACACAGTAATGGAAGCACTACTGTTTGGCGGCTGGTTAAAGGTGAGACGGTGGTGCTGCCGCCCTCGAGCTCATTCACAAGAGCTCTACCACCATTACTACTAGGGCATTGAACCCGTGACCTCGCGGTGAGAGGCGCCTACGCTAACCACCAGACCAACGAGGCAGTGTGGCAATGTACTGCATTGTATGTAAAAAACCTAAAATATTTGTCCAATATCTTTCTACAGATAGACGACCAGATGGCGGAGTGGGTAATGTTCCTGCCTGCGACGCCGAGGTCGTGGGTTCGATTCCCACTTAAGACAAATCTTTGTGTGCATGAACATGGGGGTTTGTCTTAGTCTAGGTGTTTCTATGTATAATAAGTATGTATTTACAAAAGAAAAGTATATATGTATATATGTATTAGTATCTGCTATTCTAGTACAAGCTCTGCTTAGTTTGGGACTAGATGGCGTTGTGTGTGAGTTGTGGAATATTTATTATTATTATTAGATTAGAGAACCGTCAAGCAGACCTTCTGGGGCTGTACACCCCGTACTTAGACGAAGAAGAGGCAGTGGAAAGGCGCCTTGCTGCTGAGATGCCCAGCGAGATAATGGGCCACCGAATACTCGTCCTTTGTCATCAGTTAAAGTGAGTACATAATGGTTTATTCTAGTCTTGCATTGAACCATGTAACCTTTATTGAGCTAAGGTAAAATGTAGCTTGAAATTATCATAAAGGTTCTTCCCCAATTCGCCTGTAATTTAATATGTCGCACCTTCGGTGCAACAAAGCCATAACTAGTCACTTAGCAATTTTACAGGAGAAGACTTTTAAGTTTTTTTTCATACTGTTTTCCTCGTTTCTAGATGACTATCTGCGCTATCCTAATTTTTTTTATAAAATCATATCGCTCATTCTTTTAGCTACAGTTTCAGGTAAAAACTTATTTTTATTTATCAAAAATAAAGGAAATAATCGCTAAAAACGTAAAAAGCTCCCAACTTGTGACTTTGTTGTACCAGAATAAAATATAAATTAATTATTTGTGCCTTATCTACAATTAAGATTTATGATAAATTTATAAATAAAAATAATGGTATTTAATTTTTATTTTGTTTATTTTGTACTAATAAAACTAACTGCAAACCAAAAGTAAAATAATCAGTAAAACAAAAAAGATACCACCATGTGACTTTGTTGTACCAGAGAAAGATATAATTTAATTATTTGTGCTTACGTAAAATTTAGATTTATGATGAAGTTATAAATTAAACAAAAAGTATTACATATTTAGTTTGTTTATTTTGTTCTAATAAAATCAACTGCGAACTAAAAGTAATCAAAAACAAAGTATCTCAAAACAAAAAAACTAAAAAATTTCCTTATTAAAATATAACATTATTTTTGTATGGCTAGTTTTAATCACATTCTAGGTAATGCACAGCATTCTTCCATGTAAAATCAACTTCTAAAGTTTTCAAGTCGCATATTTAGTATTCTTAATTATTTGTTTTCCTTATTTTAAGTAATAAAATCAATCACTAAATAACAAATAAAAGTATCTCAAAACAATATTATCTAGTTAACAACTTTCTAAATATTAGCATCACTTTTAAATCTTAGTATTAATTACATTATAAATAGTGCACATTTTACACTCAGTCTTATGAAGTTTTTTTAACAATAGCATCTCGTTAACAATTTTCAAAATATTAGCAACATTTTAATCTTAGTTTTAATAACAATATAAATAGTGCAGACTTTACACTCAGTCTTATAAAGTTTTTAACTTCTAACAATCCTAAGTAATAATAAAAAAACTAAATATCAACCTCGAAATTGAATTGATAATTGCAGCAAACAACTAACTGAAACTTAAATCACATTCTTGTTTATACAAGTTTCTTATTTAAAATAAAATAGAGACCTCTAAAAAAAAGTAGCTTTCAAAAATAAAAAAGAGTAAGATAAAAACCGAGTAGAGACCTTTTAAATTTCAATCCTTGATAATGAATACTGAACAGTCTTAAGTTTCTGTAAATAATTATTGAAATAAACTGTTTGTTGTTCCAGTTATATAACACACAAATCCTAATATTGGACCAACAAAAACCTTTTACTACGAATGACTTTGTTGTTCCAAATGTCTTAACTAATAACAAAAAAATATTGAAGTCTTAAAAACGTATGCGTCTTTGTAGTTTTAAAAGATGATAAAAAAATGGCCATAAATACCTTTAAGTGGTTGTAGCTCCAGGACACAACGAACTCACGGGAAGCGCGGGGCACTACTGACCAATCAGACTTCGTCGTCCCAAAAGTCAAAGAAAAAGTGGTAAGAACCACAAAGGCACTAACGCCATCTAGTAAAATATTCAAATACTTGCGCGGCTGTCTTTGTTTCCCCAAACGTAGGTACGACTTGTAGACAATTCTGCATACTTATTTCATTTTTGCAATTTTGCCGAGTTGAGGCTTTGTTGCACCGAAGGTGCGATGTGTAAAACAACATTTCAAATTGAATTCTATTCTAACGTTACATTACAGTCGGTCTCGTGGTACCTCAACAAAATCGAAATCTACTTGTTTAATTATGAGATTAACCAGCTAACGTGGTGACCAGCATGGGCAAAACGCGATGCGGACGCAGCCACGCTGTCCTACGCGAATTCGCCATCATCTGTCATTAAACATAGGGATCGCGTCTATTTCGCACGAAAATATTAACTGATTGAGTTCGTGCCGCGCCGCTTCACGCTCTGCTGTAAATATGTTTACGCAGGCCACTTATACTGCGTAAGAGTATATAGCTCTTTATTCTCAATGAATTTATTTATTTATTTATTTGGCACTTCAACAACATACATAATACACGTTTGTAAAGATTTCTTACTGCTAATGATGTTCTCATATGTATATCTATTAGAGATGTGCACATCACTCATTGTAAACATCGTTCAAAGTTACTATACATAGGGAAAAATCTTAATTCTAAACAACAGTAACTTAATTCTAACAATTTCATAGTACATACTTGAAATTTGTATAAAATAAAACTTAAATAAAATGGTGAGAAAGGATTAACTTAATTTATCTAAACTTATTATATTAATGTACAGACTATTTATCTTACTTTATCAAATTAATTATCTATCAGTCTCTCTGTTTAATGAGCTGACTTTGGTATAGGTTTGCGCCTGAACTTGTAGAAGCTGTCGTGAAATATGTCAATGAATTGTAATGAATGATGAATTATGTACGTCATTCCATATTTCTAGATTGGAACTCGACGTGGAACCTCTCTTCGCCTCAATGGCGATATACGACGCCAAAGAAAAGAAGAAAATGTCAGAAAACTTCTACTTCAACCTGAACTCTGAATGCACCAAACAAATGCTGTCACCACACATTCCTCATGCTGACCTGTCTACCATGAGCCGAAGCGCGGTGTTCGATATACTGAACCCGTCTGCCGATATGTTCTTAGTAGTGAGAGTCGAGAAAGTTCTACAAGGAGATGTAAACGAGTGTGTTGAGCCTTATATCAAGGATGATAAGGTTAGTTGTTAACTTCTCATTTTTTTATTTTTATAGCATTTAGCTACGCTTAGAAGAGACTACTAAGAAACAGTTGAAAATGTTGAAGTTACCTAAGGTACAAATGGATGAATGTGACGTCATGAAATGACGTAACATTCAGTTGAGAAATTTAGGGAACTGGCAGGAGGCGACTGCAGCTGGTCTGTAAAGCGACTGCCACTTTTTTTTGAACTGTTTCTTAGTATAGGTTAGTTTTTATTTGTATTTTTGCAGAAATCGCCTTTAATATTATGTTCATTTTGTTTTACGTAAGGCTCTCTAACATTCAAACAAATAAATGATTAAAATAATACACATACAAACCAATTTCATATCATATTTTCTTCCGCATGTAAAAAATAAAATTACAGATTTTATTTTCCATGTGGTCAAACTTAGAAAAGTACACTTACGAAATATGTTTCAGTGTTGCACACAGTATTGCTGCCTCTTCTTAGGGTGTTATTACGCCGAAATCGATCAACGTCAATCGATTTCCATCGAGGGCATCAGGCATGGGTGTACTCTTATTGGCTCTTTAAGACTAAAAACTCACGACACAGATGCCGCCCTCGCCTGCATGCGGCTACAGGCAGCCCTGAATTTAATACATATCCCACTGCTGGGCTCGGGCTTCTCCTCATATCATTAAATAGATTATTTGCCCATAGAATCG
The DNA here is from genome assembly GCA_905147285.1 of Hypena proboscidalis. NCBI lineage: Eukaryota > Metazoa > Arthropoda > Insecta > Lepidoptera > Erebidae > Hypena > Hypena proboscidalis. The sequence continues at coordinate 21,934,729 of LR990130.1, forward strand.
CGAGAAAGTCCGCGCGGGAGCCCTGGCGGCGTGCGCTCGCCTCGGCAAGTACCGCATGCCGCTGGCGTGGAGCGCCGTGTCCTTACTCAACGTGCTCAACGGATCCAACAGCCTGGAGAGGGAACATGACAAGGACAGCCAGCCTGGACAGACCAACACTAATAGCTTGGGTGAGTGGACGATAAACTTAAGATAGTTTATTTTTACATGCGATGCTGCCCTTTTAACCAAGGACAGGTATTAGGTATGATCTAAATTGAATTGCTTTAATATAATTCCGCTATGCTCCATAGATTATAATTATATTCTACAAATTGCATAATTTACACGACTTCAGTGAATAGCAACATAGATAATTTAATAAGATTGATAGCCTTTTTCACAACTTTTTAGTTAATGTTACTCAGAAGATAAAATATAACACCGTTGGCACACACTCTGACGATGCATTAAGTACTATGGCGCAAATGCGCAGTTGATCGGCTCAGCAGTTATATGTCTGCAAAGCTATTATTATCTTAATTATACATACACAACTATTAATAACACGTACGTAATAAATATTTCTTAACCTTATCAATTAATTTATTTTTTATCACAAATTCGGTAAAAACTGACTTCAAAATTGTTATATTTTCACGCTGACCTGGAATTACACACAGAATCGTCGGGTAATTGGTTTACATTTATTTATCACAAATCAAAATTGTTTACAGCGCCATTTACTTCGTCATCATCACATATCCCAGCTCAACGTGCTATTTTATTGCAGGTGTACACAACAATTATAATGCTGTTCATTCAAACTTAAATTCTAGTTGCTTTTTTAGGGTGCCCGCCCACTTTCAGTAGGACCAATAATCGGGCTTACACAAAATGTGCCTGTTTTGCATATTATTTCTAAACGACTTTTTGTAGTATCGCATGTAGTATGCAAAATAATCGGACGTGGGCGGGCGCAATTTTTATACAATTTTATTTGCTGTACGTTACACACAATCATCAATCAACAATTACACAATCGCGAAAACTTAAATGTAAATCTCTTTGTGATGTAAGTATAAGTTTATAGAATTTCGCACAGACTTATTGTGAAAGGATCGCAATACGGTTCAGTTTGTGGTATACAATAGGTTGTACAAATGGGTTCTACAAAAATGCTTTTATTAACTGCTTATCCTTTCGTCATAACATATTATGAGAAGTATCGCCTTAAAAGACATCGTGGTTGGTCGTTGTATTGAATCATTTTCAGTTTGAAAACCTCTTAAATAACTTATTTAATTTCTTGAATCACGTTTCCCCGAATTCCCAGATCGTAAAGCATCCTCCAGCAGTCTGGAGCAGCTCCGTCGCCGCGCAGGGGAAGTGGGAGGCTCCCTCACCCGCAAGGGATCCATCGAGCGCCGCACGCCCACCCATCATGCGGATGAGCTGGCGCATCAGCTGGATACCTTCAAACCTATCGTCATTACTGTCACCAGCTTCTTCAAGCAGGTATTTACTAGTATAAGTCATAATCTTATGCATCTGCAGACTGTAATTAAAATTCAAAATGCCAATAAATAAAAACAAACACAGAGGTTTTATGATAAAAAATCTTGAACTTACAATTAAACTTACATGAATTTACAAAAAAAAAACTACTTTAATTTCAAAATATGCACTAAAAAGTAAGAAATGACTTAGTAAAATGGAACATCTCGCCGCATCTGTGTCTAACTTGATAAAATACAGTAAAATGTCCTTAAGGTATATGAAAAGAATTATCCCCGTACTCCTAACCGTTACAACAATATAGAAGCCTGTTAAATTTGAGGGTGGCCCTCGATTACTCTAGGATGATAAGTACATTCTTTTACAAAAAAAAAATATTTCTCAAATCAGTCATCATTTCATCAATCAAAAATAACAAGAAAAATTAAAGCTTTTATACCTTGTACAATCGTTTTCATTCTCTTTTTGACAGCTCAAACCTTTGAATTACCGTTTTTTTTTCTGGTGAATACCCTGTATCATTCATTACAAACAACCACAGACTATAAAACCAGGTCTTGATAAGAGATAAATCGATAATATTATTTTGTAAATAAAAATAATTTGACTATGTATAAATTGTGACTTTATAGTTTAAGAAGAAAGTTTTTAGTATCATGGCGCCATAATTATTTATGTGCAAGAAATTTGTTCGTTATCTTAAAATTTCATATATATGAAATGAATGAAATTATTATTTATTACAATGATTCATCAGATTTTCCTTATAAAAAAACCTTTGAACGAATAGTTAATATTAAAATAAAATATCTGACAACAAAAAAACACAAAGTATAATTTTTGTTAGCCTAAGAAGGGTTTTATTACAAACAAAAAAAAAAAAAAAAAATACAACCGAATTGAGAACCTCCTCCTTTTTTTGAAGTCGGTTAAAAATAATAATAAACCACAAATTTTATGATCAACTGAAATAAACATAAATTTTGCTTTGATAACAGTATTTTGTAGGAACCGATATAATTTAATATAAAATGATATATCTCTAAAAAAAAATGTTTTTCCATTACAAAATTAAATAATGTTGTTGGTAGAAATGAATAAAAAAGATTTTGGACTTAACGCTTGTCATGCCGCGCCATCTATATCAACCAACTTATTCTACTATGCATACTCTGTACATAAAAAGCGCCCTCTGACTCTATATTTAACAACCCTTAGTAAACTAATCGTACGTACATCACTAGATGGCGCCATTGCATCAAACAACCCCTTTGCAAACTGAAATTATAACGTAATACTTTTGTGAAGGCAACAATTTTTTTTTGTAAATAGTTTTTATTAATTAAATAAAAATATTATTTTATTAAAAAAAATATAGAACGAACCAAAAAGTCCATAATATCACCAAAAAGGATCACGCTAGGATTTGATCCTTCGACCTTTGCTTACTAACTGTTTGATAATTTGGTTCCACATCTCGACTGGGAGCGTGGCGTCTCCTGTAATCCGGCTACTCGGAGGTCGGGAATTGTGGATGGCTTGTGGTCAATGGTTGTCGCCCCGACCGTCCCTGGTCGTGTGCCGACATTGCCGCTTCTCAACGACTGCGGTGATTTCGAAGAGTCTGGAATAGACTTTGACGACGTTGCCGAGTCGGAAGCAGCATGGTTGTACAGGGGGAGACGCCTGCGAAAACGTGATGTGATTGCTAGTGACTCCCTGCGCCGGTCAGTAGCAGCGGTGTGGTGCGGTGCGAGAGCCGAAGCGTACAGCCATGACCTAAGCCAGACACCTTTCCTTTTGATTTTTATTTTTTTGTGTATTGCTGAAATTACGCGACTGCACTGTAGGTACGTGCCTAGGACCGCGCGAGCTTATAAGGATCAAGCGCCACGAGCCTCGCAGCTGTTGCTGGGGGAGTCGATGCTGTACACACGGCTAGCGATAAACATATTATACATTCCAGTGTAAGCTGGTTTGCATTGCAGGACAATTCTATGCAATGCGAGACTTATACAATTTATACTAATAAAAAATTATAATATTAAAAAAAAATATTTTCTCTTTCCCAAATTGGTAAGAAAATACATTTGAATATTGTACAAATATAGACTGGTGTCTGATCTGGGATAGACCTTTAGTTCAGATCACCAGGTGTATTACTACCAGATTTGTCTTAATGCTAGTTTTACAGCAATTACTGAAGTACAAAAAGTATTATTTAACAAAAAAGGTTTCTTAAACAAATAAGAGTTACCAAGTTACCTGCTTTATCATGAAGTTCTTTTTATAATTATTTTTAACAGATCATTGCAAAAACCTCTATATATCTTTTGTAGATACACTAAAGTATGTAATTATTTTGTTGGCTTTAATGTACAGTTTGTTCAGATTGCGCATACAACTTAAAATTCCAGGTGTTAATAATACTATTGCGTCGAGAGTTAGTGATAACTAGAGACCGGATAATATGCAACTTAAAAAGCTTGAAATATGCATGCAAATATGCATGAAAAATGCCTAAAATATGCACGAAAACTGACAGAATATGCAACATTAAATGAGTTTTTTTTTGTTTTGTAAATATTATTCCTTTAGATTTAAGTATTTTGTTAGTAAATACTTGTGAAGCAGGTTCAATGAAAACGTAAGGTCACGCAAATTATTGAATTTATTCTACTTGACAGTGTTTGTTACATACAAAAATAGATCCTACAACTATCACGACACGGTACGTTCCCGGCAAGTTCGTGACGTTTGGGACGTCACGAAGCAAGTAGGATGCGTCACCGCGGGGCGCGAAGGGAGGTGTCTATGCTAGGCGAGCTCTTCCAATGCGTGGATACAGCGGCGCGCTAGCGCAGAATGACTGCCTGCGGGCGCGTCGGCCTCTTATATATGCGAGGCGACCTATCAATGTGTGCGTAAGTGATGTCTCGACACAGCAGCGATGTGTGGCGCGCGGCTGCGCGCGTTGGGACTTGCTACAGGCTCCCCCTCTGGATACGAAGGCGCCCCGACGAGTAGCCAGTCAGGATGCGTGTTCCGCCGACGAAGCTGGGCGAGGTGCGTGCCGCGGTGGTCGTCCTCGTCCGCGAGAGGGCGGAGTGGTGCCCTCAGGGTTAGGCTTAGGTTTAGGCGGTCGCCCGCGTTTCTTCAGTGGGCGTACCGGTGGAGGAAGTGGACTCGCCGCATGGCCTTGGAACGGAGTCAAGGCGGATGTATGATACACTCCAAGGGGTTTATCTGGAGTGTTGGGATCTGCAATAAGATAAGATGAGGCACCATGACGTGCTAGGATTAGATAAGGTCCGTCCCTGCGAGGACAGAATTTAGCACTTATTCCTCGAGCAGCATTACTGATTGGATGGGTAGTTGCCAATACCAGGTCACCGGGAGTGTAACCGGAATCTTCTCTACGTCCTTGGTCTATCATCTTCTTCCTACGTTCTGCAGGGGACATCAGACTACTAGCATACTCAACGGGATGCTCATCTCCCTCCCCCTGCACTAGAACTGCTCCAAGTGCATAATTGCTTGCATCGCTTTTGATGATATAAGCTCTCGTCTCGTCAGCTTGTCGTAGCACAGGGGTGGATGTTTGGCGTATTTTGAGCTCTTCAAAAGCCTGCCTGCCTTCAAAGGTCGACATGAAAGGCGTTGGCTTAGCAGCATGAAGCAGACCATCGATACGTGGGATAGGATACTTGTCAGGGACCGTTATGGCATTTAGTTTACGGTAATCAACGCAAACTCGTACTGAACCGTCTTTCTTTGGTACCATTACAACGGGTGCGGACCAGGGTGATGAGCATGGTTCAATTACTCCATTGTCCAACTCATTCTTTAACACAGTCATGCGTGGCGGTGAGAGGCGATATGGAGGTACGGAGATGGGGTTATGCTCACCCGTGTCGATGCAGTGTTCAGCGAGTGTAGTCGGTTCTCCACCTTCGCCGAAAACTTCAGTTAAGACATCTCTCGTCGTTTTTGTGCCATCAGCCAGTTTCACTGTAAGCTCCCTTAGTTTCCTTCGTAATTTCAATTTCGGGCTAGCCTGTTTCCGGGCCTTTACGTTGAGCGCCAGATTGAAGCAGGTTCAATGAAAACGTAAGGTCACGCAAATTATTGAATTTATTCTACTTGACAGTTTTTGTTACATACAAAAATAGATCCTACAACTATCACGACACGGTTCGTTCCCGGCAAGTTCGTGACGTTTGGGACGTCACGAAGCAAGTAGGATGCGTCACCGCGGGGCGCGAAGGGAGGTGTCTACGCTAGGCGAGCTCTTCCAATGCGTGGATACAGCGGCGCGCTAGCGCAGAATGACTGCCTGCGGGCGCGTCGGCCTCTTATATATGCGAGGCGACCTATCAATGTGTGCGTAAGTGATGTCTCGACACAGCAGCGATGTGTGGCGCGCGGCTGCGCGCGTTGGGACTTGCTACACTTGTCTTATTTATGTTTTACTTTATTATGTATGTATCTTTTTAATTTATTGTTATTTGATAAAATAAAAAAACTATTAAGTTTTATATTTTTTATTAAAAAATCAGCATACATTTATAGAAAACTATCCACGAAGACACACTTTTTTTTTCGGGAGGCATTGTACACACACAAAAACTTTTAACTGCAGGTGAATTATCCGAGCACGAGCGTGTCAACAATCAAAGTAATAATGACATGCATAATAGGTGGGAGTAGCGCGGTAGGCGAGCGCGCGGCGGCGCGATCATTTGTCTCTTTCATTTTTTAGTACCTACCAAAACAAAATACGCGCGGCTGCCGAGTGCGCTACGCTCGAAAAATACCTACCTACTGTAAATTATAGCAATAATATGCATCATCACTAGATATTAGTAAAAATATGCTATTAGCCTTGAAAATCGCTTAAATATGCAAATGCATATGCAAATATGCAAATGCATATTATCCGGTCTCTAGTGATAACATAACTTTCAAGTTGTTATTGATAGCACTACTAAGTGACAGGGAGAAAAAGTCAGTGGCTTCGTTTGCATCTGCCATTTAAAAAAATTGTCTATGTTTTTTTTTATTTATTTTTTTATCTATGAAACTTCATATACAACAGCGTATATTGGCAGGCTTAATGCCTAGTGCATTCTCTACCAGTCTACCTTCAGGTGGTGCAGAGATAACAATGCAGTTTTTGAGACTGGGAGATCTATAAGTAGCTATTAAATTGATTCATTTAATTTTCAAAGACTGTAAATGTATAGGTTGATGTGTAGCCGTCTGTACTTGTCTAAAGGTGGTCCCTTTTTTAACACGCTTATTTTAGCTTCACCTGTATGTATGTAATAGTATGTATGTATGTATGTATGTATATATCGACGGTCCCTACGTATATAAAGACATCTCAAAAATGGCAATTTTTTTTATTGTTTAATTGGCTTTAGATTTTCCATATACATAGTCCTGGATATAAATATTTTTTTAATATTACCTATTTAAAGTCTTTTGCAAATCGTATAAGAGAACAAGTAATATATTTACAGCGAATAAGTGTCTAATATAAGCTGAAAAAAACAGTGGGGCGCTCTGTGCCATATTTTTCGTCTATCGAGCAACCCACGCTTTTTTCAGCTTATATTAGGAATTATTTTTCACTTTTTAGTTAGAAGTACTTTAAAAGCGTGTTTTTTAGTTTTTTTTAACAATTAATTATTTCGTTCAAACGGCCTTTGCTACCTTTTGTGTATAATAACTAATCCCGGTAAAATTTCCGAAACAGGAAACAGACAAGCTACGCGATGAAGACTTGTACAAATTCCTGGCGGAAATCAAGCGCCCTAGCTCAGCGCCGAAGAAACTTAAGTGCATCCCCGGCACGCTGAAGATTGAAGTCTGCCCATGTCCTGAAGAGTTGAAGAATGGACTCACGCCTGAACTGGCTAAGCTGAATCCTTATGGAGGTGAGAACATACGTGTTTTTTTATTTCATAACAGAGTGGAATAATGTCTCCGTAGGATGGCTAAAATACCCTCTAAGAGACTACATTTTTTAATACATTTTGTAGAAATTAAAATTCTAAAATAAAAATCTCACTCTAAATAAATATCTCACAACTTACACACAACGCCATCTAGTCCCAAACTAAACAGAGCTTGTACTATGGATACTAGAATAACTGATAGTAATACATACATACTTTTCATTTGTAAATACATATTTATTTTAAATTTAATTTCAAATTCAAATCATTTATTTTCATAGGCCCCAGGAGGCGCTTGATCACGTCAAAATATTACAAACAAATGATATAAAAATAAATTATAAGTAAAACTAAATTATACTAATTACAATGATTTGAATAACCGGGGCTTAGATTAATTTTAATCCAACTGTTTAAAATCAGATTAAAATCAAACTAAGTACCAGCTCCAGCTATTATACCAGCTATTATACATGTTCATGCACACAAAGATTTGTCTTGAGCGGGCATCAAACCCGCGACCTCGGCGTCGCAGGCAGGTACATTACCTACACCGCCATCCGGTTGTCGTCGGTTATGTATTAGAGATTTCATTATTACTAGATGTTCTTGCTCTAAGGTGTTATTATTCTCAACAAACTATTGATTAATGCACTATCTCTTGTATTGCAAAATCAAGAGAGATTGTAGTAATGTATTTGGCATAATTAATCTACTACAATGTATTATAACACATTTTAGTGCACGGTTGGCGTAGTGGTTAAAGAAGTCGCCTCACTGCTTGGAAATGTGATGGCTTCTTATTTTTTCGTTATTGTGGGTTCGATCGCACAAAGCTTTGTTCCGACTCTAGGTGTGCTTTGTGTGTGTGAAATGTATGTTTGTGAACACCCCACCGAGTATATATATTCATAGTCCAGCCAGTTTTAAAAAAATAAAGGAAGATACACATCTAAAACAATAACAATGACGTCGTTGGCAGACGACAACGTGCGGCCTTGTAAGGAAATGCTGGCGTTCCCCGCGCACGCGCCCGCCGCGCCGCACTGCCAGTACCGCAACCTGCTGTACCTCAACGTCCGGGACGTCAACCTCAACGCCTACACCTCCCGGACGGGATCCGCCAGGAATATCACTGTGAGTATTCATGGCTAATCAGCCAGTTGAAAAACCCATCATTTTAAAATCAAATCATTTATTTTCATAACCCCCAAGGGGCGCTTGAACACTTCGACAAACATTATAGTTACAGAGCAAATAAAAATAATCTAACGAATTATATATTTTTTTTTTAATTACTTATGCTTAGATCAATTTTAATCGAACTGTGTAGATTCAAATTAAAATAAATTTAGTGATTAAACCTGTTCTTCTTTGCTTTTTCACCCATTTTTTTTTTAAGGAGGAATATGAATTATTAACTTATTTAAAATACCCTTGTGTATAGGTACGCATACAATTGATGTCTGGCGAGAGCGAGGAGGCTGCGTTACCAGCTATATTCGGCCGTAGCTCTTGTCCCGAATTCACCAACGAAGCCTACACCACCGTGATCTACCATAATAAGTGAGTTATCTATTTGACATATATTTATCAGACTGCCTCGATAGTCTAGTGGTTAGCGCCTCTCACCGCGAGGTCTCGGGTTCGATTCCCTGGTCGGTCAGTGTTATTTCTGAACTTTCCGTCTGGAAATTCAAAATAGCAGCACAAAGATGGAATTGTGCCCGGTGGATGGCTAGGGGCTCAACCCTTATCCCATAGAACCTAAACATAATAGGTGAAATGTGGGCGTTGTACACCTCTGCCACACTGTTCTGGGTAATATAGGCGTGATGTTATGTGACATTATCTGCTAGGATACTAAAGTATTCAACCGAACCAAATCTTTCAACAATCAATACTCCGTTTCTATAACATAATCCATACCACCATTATTTGACTAAAAACTCTTCGTTCCAGGAACCCATCTCTATACGATGAAATAAAGATCAAGCTGCCAGCGGACCTCGGTGACCAGCATCACTTGCTATTCACATTCCTACATGTTTCGTGTCAGAGGAAACCTGTCGCTCCTGACCAGGAGAAGAATGTTGAAACTCCTGTCGGATACTCGGTATGTTATATTACATTTTGTAGTCATTGAAATCACTATCTATTTACCGAGCCATTTGCCAATTATACTGGGAAAGGCATCTAATCTAACAGATTTAGCTGTATATCAGTATTTTACGAGGAGCGATTGCCATAAGACCTCCGCAACCCAGTAGGAGGTATAAGGATTCTCTTTGTTATATAATATTAAAGTTGAAAAATAAGAATCCAGCAGGACTCGAACCTGCACACCCTGGGTATACGCCCCAAGTATAAGCCAAAAAGGCATAGCAAAGCTAAAATTTGCTCAAAATATTACAAGGATTCTCTTTGTTGAACTAGTTGTCAAACTTTCTGGCCTCTGACGACCCGTAACTACTGCCATAGATGTTCAAATGGCCACTGGGACCGACGGCTTAATGTGCTTTCTGAGGCACGGAGGAAAACTCGTTATGTTTAAGATGTTCACCTGTCCACGGCCGACCGCAGTTAGCATTGCTTGCAAACTAAAAAAAACACGCTTTTAAAGTACTTCTAACTGAAAAGTGAAAAATAATTCCTAATATAAGCTGGAAAAAGCGTGGGGCGCTCTGTGCCATATTTTTCGTCTATCAAGCCCCCCACGCTTTTTCCAGCTTATATTAGGAATTATTTTTCACTTTTTAGTTAGAAGTACTTTAAAAGCGTGTTTTTTAGTTTTTTTAAACTATTATTTATTTTCTACTTTTTAGTTTGGTTTATTTATAAGAGCGTTTTTTTTTTTTTTTTTTTTTTAATATTTTTATTTTTTTTTATCTAATTATTGCATTGTCATCGATCTTTGACAGCTGTGCAAAATTTTAATGAATTCTGTCCGTTTAAAGTAGGTCAAAATCGAGTCCAAAGGAGTCGGTTACATACATACATACATACATACATACATACATACAAGTGAAGCTAATATAAGCGTGTTAAAAATACGAGTATTTAGGTATTTTAAAAATCAATTTACTTCTATTTAAACGATACTGCTGATTGAGTGTTTTTTTAACTAATTTACTGTTTACTACTAATTTAACTTTTACTACTGTATTGTACTAATTTAATGTTTTTTGTTAATTTATTTAAATCATTGTTGAATTAAAAGCAACGATAGCCGAGTTGGAGACCGTAGGACTGTGAAGTCAAAGTTCGAACCCACGGCACATACCTCTGTCAATAAATCGTTAAGATTCGTCTTTTCGAAGATATGTGTTTATCATATAAATTGTCGTATGCTAGCGATGAAGGAAAACATCGTGAGGAAACCTGCATGCCTGAGAGTGCCTAAAAAGTGCTTGTGAAGTCTACCAATCCGCACTTGGCCAGCAGCGTGGTGGACTTATGGCCTGCTTATCATGAGAAAAGGCCCTAGCCCAGCAGTGGGTTATGTATTAGATATAGGGCTGCTATTATTTTGTTTTTATTAGTTGAATTAATAAACTCGTCAGATTTACAATTTAAATGTATTATTTAACATCTCCCGCAATATTTCAGTGGCTGCCTCTGTGCCGCAACGGCAAGCTGACATGCGGAGACTTCAACCTGCCAGTGATGCAAGACGTACCTCCTGACAACTACTCCTACATCTTCCCGGACGTGCAGCTGCCCGGCACCAGGTGGATAGACAACCACAAACCCATATTCAGTATTACTCTTGATGCCCATACTACTGTGCATCCATTGGTAAGTTAGCCGTTAATCTTTTTTTTTTTACAATTAACATTCGTATAATTTGTCAAAAAATAGTAGAAATTAATGGGAGCGCCTCTGTGATCTTTATATGGCAACTCAATTACAATTCTACCAATCAATACAACCCAAATTAAAAAGGCGTGCAATAATCGACCAATCGTGTACGTATCATAAAAAGGCATTACTTTGACAACTGTATTTACGTTGCCACTAGACATAAATTAGTTTTCGTTTCTAGACTTTCAAAAAAAAGATTTAAGTGAAACTGCATTGTACAACATTAGTTTACATGAGTGCGTGGTAGTTTCCATTACTCTTTCTATGTATAGTCAGCAACAAAAGTCGCTTAACACTCTAAACTTTCAAACTTCAATAATAATAAAATAAAATAATTACGAATTCATTTAATTAAATAGTTACTTTGAAAATTTGTTTATTTGAAATACTACCGTTGCCGTCTGTACGTAACTTCTAGCCAAATTCATATAAGGAGATATATTGTGTACGTACCTCCTAGCCTAAATCATGTAATGCGATGTTGCAGGACGGCTACATCGAACGATTCGCGATGGCGTGCGAGGCCGTGCAGGGGGGCAGCATCCCGCCGAGGATCGGACTCGCCAACATGGAAGCCGAGCTGCGAGCCAGGTGAGCATTGTCACGTTACTACTATAGGCTGACCGTTTAACTGAGTCCTCGCCTGCGCGGTAAAGAGGCGCGGGGGTATGACGACAAAGGGGACTGAAACAGGGACGGGCGGTGGGCAAATTTTTGTAATTGTTCATTTCGTTCGCTACATGGGTAGCGATCGCATGTGTTGACTGTTGCAGACACCTTGTGAGAGGTACACATGTAATAAATATCTCAAGATGAATCGAAAAATCTTCGGATATAAAGTAAACAGTCAGTGCAAGCAAATGGCTTTTAACGTATACGAATATTTTAGAAAAAAGAAACTGGACCCAAAAAAACTTTTGACTTTCTTACGATTTAATTATATGTTTAGATAACAAATAGTATAATAGTTTATTCCCAATTATTTTATTTACGTTCATAGGTCCATTAAAATTTTGTATCTTCTTAACTATTTTTCATTTAAAAATAAATCACTTTCTTTTTTCCTATGATGTCATACATCTTAGGAAATATCTTGGTGCATTTCATATCCTGTCTTTTTCATTAAGGGCCCCCACCGCCCGCACCTGTTTCAGTCCCCTTTGTCGTCAAACCCCCGCGCCCCTGTACCGCGCAGGCGAGAACTCGGTTAAACGGTCAGCCTATAGTCCTTGCGAGCCTTATCTCATTGACTCATTTTTATTTTCGTATGTAATTAAAACACCTCTCCATATTAGAATCATCATTAAAAGATTTACTTTGATATCACATAAGCTGCCTAAGATAATAATTATATTAATAATTAATATATTATCTTAAGCAGCTTATACGATTTATAGTATTTAATTTAAAATTGTTGTATTAGGTTTATGTTTACCTATATTTTGATAAGGTATCCTATATTTACTATCTATGGATCTATTACATTGGGATCGGTTTCTAGTCTAACTGATGTAGCTGAATATGAGTATTTTACGTGGAACGACTGCCATCAGACTGCCACAACCCAGTAGTACCCAGTACCTCGTATTACCTCGTAATGCGATACTCTTTGTTAGACCTTTGGTCACTCACTACTCGAAACGACTTCCATACATGTTCAAATGGTGTCGAGAACTCGACATGCATCGCCCGCGCACATCACCGCACAGCCCGCAGCCGCCGCGCCAACAGCTGGCCGTCGGTGACCCGCCAGTCGGCCATAGACTGCGCAACGCACGCGCATTCTCTCTCTTTGCATTTTATATAACGTAGCTTCGCATAAGCGTGTAATATTGTCAGATTCAATACATCTTAAAACTACAGTCCACTCTTTTTCATTTTACACAACTCCTGCTGAGCTTCGACGGTAACAAATGGCAACCGAGACCGACGGCTTACGAAAACTCGTGGTACTGGTGGTAGAGCTCTTGTGAATGAGCTCGAGGGCGGCAGCACCACCGTCTCACCTTTAACCTGCCGCCAAATAGTAGTGCTTCCATTACTGTGTTCCAGTTTGGTGGTGAGATCAGGCCCTGAAATTACTGGCACATAAGGCATAACACCGTAGTCCTCAGTTGCAGCGACCATCTATAATCTGCTTTTGGGTATTGTTGATGTCCATGGGATGTACTCCACTTACCATCAGGAGGACTACACGTTCGTTCGCTGTGGGCGTAGTATAAAAAAAGCAAGATCGATCGGTCCGCGCTGCTTCGACTTAGCTACGATTATCACATTTATCACCTTATTTTGTATTAAATTGTATTGTTATTTTCTTGAGTTAAATTGAATGTTTGTGATATATTTCCAGTATAACTGACTTGCCGACTGCCAACGTGGAAGTCCTGGCTCGGTACCTGCCCGTGGTCCAGGACAAGCTGCTGCACTTGCTGGTGGCCCCGCCGGCGCTGGCGGGGCAGACGCTCAACATCGCACAGGATGTCTTTACTTGCTTGGCGCATCTCTTCACTGATATTTCTGTAAGTTCACTTTTTAATCGATTTGATAATTTTTTTTCATAGATTGAGCTCATGGTTTAAGCGATATCTAGTTTTTTTTTTTTCATGTATCCTGCTAAGCCCAGCAATCTGTCATAAACATTTAGCCGTTTCTTTGTCTGAGTTAGGTCTGACTTACTATTGTTATAATAGGCAAGGAGAGTTGTCCATTGACCACTCTCACTATTCTTTGGCGAATCTAACATTCAGATTTGAAACGCTGTTCCTTCTTAGCCTTGTATAAACTGTACTTCCTGTACCCCTCAGTTTGGCAGCCAGAGCATTAACATGTGTGGTTAATTTTTCTTGATATTTTAGGCTTCGGGCAGCAATTTCTTGTTTGACAGTGTTCAGCCTCAGGTCTTGAAGAATATATTTATTGTGGATGCATTTTGGTATATTGAACATAGATCTGAGAGCTTTGGTCTGAAATCTTGCCAGGATTTCTATGTAATATCTAGTGGCTAAGATTAATTTAAAGAGTGCACGGTTGGCGTAGTGGTTAAGCGGTCACCTCGCCACTTTCAGCTGCGCTAGTAATGTGGGTTCAATCCCCACACGAGACAAAACTTTGTGAGTCGCAAAGATATGTTCTGACTCTGGGTGTGCTTGTGTGTGTGAAATGTATGTTTGTGAACACCCCCACGACACAAGAGTTATACCAGGTGCAAGAATCGTTTAAAAAATTAATCTTGTGGGTGAGCTTTAGGTGACTTTTCCATTGTTATGTCTATCTATTGTATTTTTTTATTGTGTAAAATTAAAAAAGGTGCCTTCTACCTTTGATAAATAATACAACAAGATAAGCGGTCGCAGTATAAAATGAGCGTTTCTCGCCATCAAACGTAACAGTTTGGCGAGTTTATGATGAATTAACAAACTTACATTGTTGTAAAAATGAAAAATAAATGATTAAAAAAAAAAAAAAGCACTAAAAACGTCCGGACAAATATACGCTCACTCCAGATGCGGGTGGATATTTTATTTAGTTAAGCCGCCTTTATTTAGGGCCAATAACAGCCAACGCAAAGACGTCTCACGATGCCGCAATGCGTGCTTAGATATTGTAAAAATAATGAACGAAAGAAGAAGTTTTTGGACGGAGTATCCTATTTTTGGTAAGTAAATGTAGAATTAGTTACATTTAAACCTGAAAACTAATAAATAATAAAGATTTTAACGATCACGACCATGACTTGTAATGTTTGGCCAATATAGCCAATACTAGCACAAAGATATGTGTAACAGAACAGTAGAGATGCATAGATATTATTTTCGTCAGTTGCCCGCGACTTCGTTCGCGTGGATTTCGTTTATATTTTATATTATATATTATTATTATTCACTCATTTAATCCTTTTTCTCATTTTTTATATGTTTAAATATAAATTATAAAAGTAAAGTACATTTAAAAATATAAAAGTATAAAATTCTACATTTTTAAATATAAGTACTATTGGGATTCGGCAATATTTCAATAAAATCACGTTAGATTTCTTAGAACACAATTTAATAATTTTGCACATTAAATACAGGACCACTCTTTGACATTTCAAAATGAGGAAGAACACACTAGCGCCAACGCGCCAAAAAGCAGAATCAAAAAGGATGCGTTTATGGAGATATTCTATAACAAAGTGTTTACAAATACAGCTATGTTATACCTTGAAAATTTATATTTATTAATTACTCCCACTTAAATTTATAAGGTATGCAATACAGTTCAACATTATACAAAGTTAAAATTAAAACTCTATTTTAACAATTTTCAGTAAATAACTATTACACTACATATTTAGTTTTGACCATAAGCTTTTGTTTCAACAATTTCAGACTTCAAACAATACAATTATTGTTAAATAATGTTTCTCATCATCTTATCTCTAATTGAGTTAAACTTAGTAACAGGCAAAGCTTTTGTCAAGAAATCAGCCATTTGATTTGAACTCTCAACATATTTAATATCAATAATTTTCTTTGCAACATTTTCTCTGATAAAATTATATCTTATATCTATGTGCTTACTTCTTCTATGAAATACAGGGTTGTTAATCAATTTAATTGTGCTCTGATTATCAACATTTAAAGTAATTGAGCCTTTTGGCTCCCCAATGTCACATAAAAATTGCCTAAGCCATAAAATTTCTTTAGCAGCTTCACTAGCAGCCATGTACACAGACTCAGTTGTGGATAATGCCACAGTATTCTGTTTGCGACTAGACCAGGTCACAGGACCTCCATTCATTAAAAATATATAGCCTGTGTTAGACTTCCTAGTGTCCAAATCACCTGCAAAGTCAGAATCAGAATAGCCAACTAATTCAACATTGCCTTTATAAACAATAGACATTTCTTTAGAAATAATTAAATAACGTAAGATTCTTTTCACAGCTGTAACATGTGAAGGACCTGGGTCATTGACATATCTACTTACAACATTCACAGCATATGCTATGTCAGGTCTAGAAACAGATGACAAAAATAACAATGCTCCCACTGCTTCTCTATATGGAAAATTAATAGGTTCATTACCTGAATTTTTACATAAATGTACATTTACATCAGCAGGAGTACTACTGCTCTTAGCCTCTGACAAATTAAATTTATTTATAAGTGTCATAATATACTGTTTTTGACATATACTTATACAATCTTTTTCTCTATTTATTTCCATACCAATAAATGTATTACAGTTTACAATCTTAATATCAAACTTTTGTTTAAGATCATTTAATATATCAGATAAAACAACTTTACTTTTGGCCAATAATAATCCATCGTCAACATAAAGGATTAATATTACTTTGACATCATTAAAATAACCTACAAACACACAATTATCAGATGGATTCGATTTAAAACCATAAGTGGTAAGAAAAGAACAAAACTTCTCATTCCAACATCTAGAAGATTGTTTAAGACCATATATAGATTTAATTAACTTACATACTTTTGAGGACTTAGTTTTTATTCCTTCTGGCACCTTCATGTATATGTCCTCGGAGAGCTCACCATACAAGAAGGCCGTTTTCACATCAAATTGCTCAATCTGTAGTTCGTCTCTCGCAGCGATACTAAGCAGCAGCCTGATAGAATCATACCTGCTTGTGGGGGAAAAAGTTTCATTATAATCTAAGCCCTTGACTTGTGTGAACCCTCGTGCACACAGTCGTGCTTTGTATCGTACTATTTCTCCATCTTTATTTTTCTTTACAGTGAACATAACCAATAGATCCAAATATTCTTATATGATCTAAGTTAGGTTTTACTCCATGCCATATTTCATATGGTGTGACATCTCCTGTCTGGCTTGAAGTGTGTCTATTCAACAAATATATTGCACAGCTTACAGCTTCTGCCCACATGTATAAAGGAATATCCTTTGCATATAACATTGTTCTTGCAGTTTCCATTATAGAACGCATTTCTCTCTCTGCTCTCCCGTTCTGTTGAGGCGTATATGGGGCAGTACGCTCGTGTGTTATTCCTTTACTATCCAGAAATGATGTAAATTCTCGGTTCACATATTCACAACCATTATCTGTATGTAGTATTTGCACATCACGTTCAAATTTGTTCTTCACAATAGCATTGTACTTAAGAAAACATTGAAATACTTCACTCTTATGTTTTAAGAAGTAAACATGGCGATAGCTTGTAGCTCCATCTTTGAACAAAACAAAGTACTTCATACCCGATACAGAAGGTTCTTCTATTGGACCACACACATCACTGTAAACAATTTCACCAGGCTGTGTTGGACCTCGGGCTGATTTCATAAAGGGGCGTCTAGCTTGCTTCCCATATTGGCACGCTTCACAAACAAAATTCTGATTTCCACTCAATGTAACTGGAATTACACCATTCTTACACATATTTTGCAGTTCTTTAATATTCAAATGTCCTAATCTCTCATGCCACAGTCTTATGTCTGTTTGTACAATATTGCAATTTTCTTGTTTGATAGTTTTGACTTCTAATTCATATAGGTTGTTCTGTGTTAATTTTGCACTCATGACAACAACATTTTTATGCATTATTGTGGCTCTTTCATTATTCTTCACAATAACATATCCTCTTCTAGTAGCAGCTCCTTCAGAAAAAAGATTTCTTCTCAAATCAGGTACATATAATACATTCTCAAGTGTACACCTCTCCCATACACCATTTACTTTCCGATCAATCAGTATAGTTCCTTGGCCACATACTGTGATACTTTGTTGGTTACCTAATCTAACAGTATTGTTGTGTTGAGACTCGTTTAACTCGCAAAAGAAGTCACGGTTAAAAGTCATATGCATAGAGGATCCACTATCTAAAATCCATGGCTCATCAGCATGTTCAGATAGGTAACTTTCAGCGCTGAATGCCAACATGTTATTATTAGGTTTCTTCTTATTGTGCTTTTTCTTAGGCATCTTGCATTCCCTAGCAAAATGGCCTCGTTTATTACAATTATAGCATACAAATCGATGACTTGAAATACTTTGATCATTTGTAGTATTCTGTTTATTACCTGTTCTAGTTTTGGAGTTTGCTTTTGATGTCAATAATGCAGCCTCGCTACTTCTAGTATCATTGGCAAGGCTGGCTTCTTCATCCACTAAGCGGGAAGTGAGGTTTTGAATTGTTTGGCTTTCTTCATCCAGTGACAACCATGCTTGTCGAAGTGAACGGTATGTAGATGGTAATGTACTCAGAATTTTAGTCATCACCGCTGTGTCACTGATCTTCTCACCTGTCTCCCGTAGCTCCTTTGCCAAGCCTTCCACCTTAGACACATGCTGTGCCATCGTATCACTGACACTGTATGAATATTGGTAGAATTTTTCATGAATAAGCATTTTGTTAAATTCGGATTTCTGTTCATAAATCGCTTCCAACTTTGTCATAACCTCTTTAGCCGTCTCACAGTTTTCAATAAGGGAAATTTGGTTGAAGTCCATCGACGAAGTCAAAATGAACATCGCCATGCCGTCATCTTTATCCCAATGCACTTGCGAGCTGGTTTCCGTGGGTCTTTCTCTTTCTATGTTCAATCCTTTCGCTCGTAATGCGCATTTCACTTGGAATTTCCATTGTTTGAAGTTCCGACCATCAAACTTCTCGATTTTCATTGCGTTCGTCACCTCCATTACACAGGTTAGTTTTTCACCGGTAGTAATCTTACTCTTAACGTAATTTTCTATTGAAATATTTTACGATCTAGGTGCCTGGGCCCATAACCTATTGGGATTCGGCAATATTTCAATAAAATCACGTTAGATTTCTTAGAACACAATTTAATAATTTTGCACATTAAATACAGGACCACTCTTTGACATTTCAAAATGAGGAAGAACACACTAGCGCCAACGCGCCAAAAAGCAGAATCAAAAAGGATGCGTTTATGGAGACATTCTATAACAAAAAGTGTTTACAAATACAGCTATGTTATACCTTGAAAATTTATATTTATTCAATAAGTACTAAAAAATATTTAAAAATATAAAAAATAGTACCCCACCGGCATCGGATACAGGGACCAAACTACCGATGGTTAGGGCTCCAGAGAGAGGAACCTCCTCACAATGCGTGCCGTGTCCAGTAGTACCGCCTTCTGCATCAGACCCTTGATCCAGCCACCCAACGCGAGTCTCTTTAGATGTTTGTCGAGACTCTTTGCTATCAGTCCGTTTACGGATACGACTATCGGTACAATAATAGCCGAGTCCACCTCCCACATGTCGACAATCTCATGAGCCAAGTCCAAATATTTTATTTGTTTGTCCTTTTCGGCCTTCACGAGATTCTCGTCATGCGGGATGGTGATATCGACAATTATTGCAAGGCGTTCAGATCGGTCCACCACCACAATATCAGATCTATTAGCTATAATAGTTCTGTCTGTGATGATGGATCGATCCCAGTATAAAATGACATGGCCATTTTTAAGAACTGGCTCAGGTACATACCTGTAGTACGGCACCTCAGTATTTACAAGTCTGTATTTCAGGGCAAGTTGTTGATGGATAATCCTGGCTACAAGGTTATGCCTGTGCAAGTACTCGCCGTTAGCAAGACGAAAACAACCAGAGATAATATGTCTGAGGGACTCGCCTGGACGGTGGCACGCACGGCAAATATCCACCGTACCGTCCCTCATAATATATCGCCGGTAGTTATTCGTCTCGATAACTTCATCTGCAATCGCACAGACAAAACCCTCGGTTTCTCCAAAAAGGTCACCGAACCGTAACGTTAACTATGTTAATTAAATGAGAGTAATAAAGTTTTTGAGTTTTAAAACTTCATCGTTGTGTTTTTGTCTACATAACCCTCACTGTGCGAATTCGACAAGTGTAAGTATTATTAATTGCAGTCGTGTTATCATCATAAAGAACGCGTGATATTTTTATTTATATCAATATGTAACGACGACCACCTGGCCAACACAAACATTAATGCAACACGTAAAAACTGAAAATAAAATATAAGTAAATACCAAAACAATAACCACTAAAAACTAATCATAACCAAGAAAGTAAAGTTCTAAAATGATACCTAAATTCTAACATTTAAAATTAAATGCGACTCCATTCCTTCTGAAGCCAAATGCAAATAAGTTCCCAGAAACGATACAATTCGAAATTCGAATTATGATTTTCCGTGTTTTGTTTCTTGGCTAGTTTTTTATTACGAAAGATCGTAAGTGCAAGTTATTGTTACAGGGATAGCGATTTTATTTGTTAGGTACTACAGTAGTAAATACTTTGTTCTTTAAACGGCTTAAAAACATTTTTCTCCGTTTATTAACATGCAAGTTACGGACAGAATTTTGTTTGAATTTGTAGGCGACAACGAATCTTTTTCTATTATTCATCAAAGCATTCTACCCATAAACAAATTAATGAAGGAATGAGTGGTAAATTAAACTTTTTGTTTTGTAAATTAACCTTATGCAAAGTATTTACTACGTATTTTCCGTTCTCTTTTTAGAATATGAACGAGGGCTCTACATGCGACTCACATGGCCGCAGCGGCCTCATCACATCATACATCCAGTACCAGTGCACCATTCCAAGACCCTCGCTCACTGACAGAGACATTGGATTACCACTGCCTCCTGCTGGTATGCATTGACTAGACTATCCTATATTTAAATTATGGAAATTATTCTTTTCACTATCCTATTTATTATTGCCTATGCTGAAAACTTCATGCTTCTGGAGATTACTGACTTTCTTTGGACACATGGCACGCCAAAACAACCTCGAGAAGATAATAATGGTTGGCAGCACTGAAGGATAGAGAAGTAGAGGCAGAGCACCTACACGATGGACAGATGCCGTACGAGACACCACGGGTACCAACATCCAGGGGGCAATACAGCTAGCCCAAAACAGAGGAACGTAGAAAGATATGGTTAAGAGAAGCACTACTGGTGGTCACGACCAGCCTTGAGGAATTGACCAAGAAGGAAGGGTGCTAAAAATCAGCGCAGTGGATCTCTTGAGTCTCCACAGAATTTAAACTGAGCATACACCATTGTTTCAATGGCAGCATTTTTGTTAATTTACGAATTTATGTGTATCAATTCGTGGTTGTTGTATCTGGAAACAATAATATATATATATATAGCCATTCATTTATTATTTTTATGACTTATTATTTTGCGTTTTAGTAATGACTGACGGCTCGTGCAAGATTCTTCATGAGGAGTTAGCGCTGCAATGGGTCGTAGCTAGTGGCGCTACTCGTGACCTTGCTATGCAGAATTCTTGGTTAGTACACAAATTAATTATTACATACTACAAAATTATCATATTATATTATTATATTTGCAAGCTGAAAAACGGAAAAATGTATTTTGGACACAAATAACTACTTACCATCTTTGTTAACTGCATTATATGCAAATAAATGATTCTATTCTAATGAGCTTGCTTATTTAAATTTGTATATGGCTTTTGTATCATGCTAAAAATAAAAATTGTATCTCTACTCAATAAAAATGCATCGTAACTTCTTTATTTTGATCAATAAACAACCGTTCGTGCTCGCAGGGCGCTGTTCGAGCTCATGGTGAAGTCCATGGTGGAGTACCTGTACTGGAGCGGGGCGCACGAGGCGCGGCGGAAGGCCCGCTTCCCCGACCAGCTCACGGACGACATCACCACGCTCGTCAACAATGTCACCTCGGAGATTATATCCAGGTACTAGTACTACTTAGAAATTACTACTACTTAGAATTGCCAAGTTAGACATTGTTTTATCCTATTTATAATAATGATTGATTATGATTATTTTGACATATTATATTCTATATTGAGATTGACATAATTTATTTTTGACATCATATTATCATATTATTGACATAGGTTTCAACTTTTGACATTATAATGAATATCAATTGATACATTATTTTTATTATTTAATATGATGATTAATGAAAATTAATTCATAATTTATAGTTTCTTTATTAACTCACTAAATTTGATTTGTATAACCTCATTTCATGTTATTTCAAATATTGTTATGTAAAGGCAATCTGTGTGTACATTTTTTTTTTAAATTTTTAATTTTTATATTTTTATAGTATAAATAGTTTTGTTATTAGTATATAAATATTTTTTTGTCTGTTCTGAAACCCTTATATATACAGTAGTATACACACATTGTTTTTACTCCTTTATTTTCTGCTTGAAGTGTAAGATATTGCAACCTTATATACTATGGATTTATTTATAATAATTTAATTGCATTTCTATATTTAAGTTTATTTTCTCTTTAACCATATTTAGCTATAATGTTGTTTTGGTTGCTATAACTTACACATAGAATTATTGTCAAAAAACAAACAAATATTGTATGAATTATTTGAAAAGATGGTGCACATGAGTTTCTCACCAGCTCTTCTCATGATGCAATACCCATCGGAGCTGGTACTTGGATTGATTTTAATTCAATTTCTTTAAGTTGAATTAAAGTCAATCTAAGCTCCGGTGTCAAATCATTTTATTACAATAAGTATTATAATTTAGTTAGCTAAGTTTTATTTTAATTTTAATTTTTTGTGTTTAGATGTTTGTTTTGACGTGTTCAAGCGCCCCTTGGGGCCCATGGAAATAAATGATTTGATTTGATTTGATTTGATTTACTATTCTATTTATTTTGTTGCCCGAATACACACAACTTACGAAATCTTTCTGCTGGATACTGTATATTTGACTCAATCAACATAACCGTGTGTTAATAATTTAATATTTTTAGTGATTAAGCTTGATAATATTACGTTTTAAAACTTTCGCGATATGAAAACATTTTTCAAAAATTAGACAACGTGTCTAAATCGTGTAATTATTATAAAGGTAAATAAAGAGTCGGCTCGTCACCACGAATGATGCAAGTCATTCGAAACGTCGAGCATAGGTATTTATTTACCTTTATAATAATTACGCGATTTAGACCCGTTGTCTGATTTTTAAAAATAAGCTTGATAACTTTTCCAATAATTAAAAGCTTAACAACTTGAGAAGCCTGCACATCAATCAAATGCTATGCAACCCTTATGCTATGTCAATAAGAATATACAACTGTCTTCCAGGGACAATACAAAATAAAGAAAGCATCAGCATTTTCTAATAGTTTTAAATTTGATTTACATATTGACTCTCTCCTATTTTACCATACACGAAATGGTGCACAATGTTCCTAGATTTAATACCTAACACCTAAACCATACATTTGTGAAACGCTTTAAAGTATTGAGTATTGTAAAATTTACAAAATGAGACTATCACAACATCATAAATGTGCCAATTTCACTTTATCCTTTCCCAGATAATGCATATTTTAAACTTATTGTTTCTCTAGATACCTGAAATGCATCCTTAACTATTTTTTTTAGATACGGCAAGGACAGCCGCCTGACGCAGAGCTTAAACAACAGCTTAGCATTCTTCCTGTTCGACTTGCTGAGCATCATGGACCGCGGATACGTGTTCAATCTTATTAGGAACTATTACAAACAGATGTGCGCCAAGATTGCTTCTCTGCCTGACGCCGTGCCTCTAGTGCAGTATAAGGTAATGTAATATTTATATTCGATACAATGTATGTAAATTTTTTTTTTTTATTTGATGTGAATCTAAATAAGTAGACAGTAATAAAAAGCCGCGATAGCCGAATGGAAGACCGTAGGACTGCGAAGTCAAAGGTCTCGAGTTTGAACCCTTGGCATACACCTCTGTCAATAAATCGTTAAGATTCGTCTTTTCGGAGGTATGTGTATTTATCTTATTATAAATTATTGCTTGCTAACGGTGATGGATACATCGTAAGGAAACCTGCATACCTGAGAGTGCCTAAAAAGTGCTCGAGGGAGTGTGAAGTCTACTAATGCACCTGGCCAGCGTGCTATGGACTACACTATGGCCCAACCCTTCTCATCATGAGAAGAGACTCGATCCCAGCAGTGGGACATGTAATATATGCAGGGCTGCTATTATTTAAGTAGTCAGGCCTTTGATACATAGTGCGCCTCAACTTAAGTTTAGTGTTTATCTTTTTTTCTAACTTCATAAGAAAGGGACAAATGATGAAAACTTTAGTCCTGTCCTGGATTTACTTACTTTCTATCAACATACCACGTAGGGGGGGTTGCCGCTGGAAGTAACTTATTATCTTCTGTTTTCAGCTGGCCTTCCTCCGCATAATCTGCTCCCACGAGCACTACGTGTCGCTGAACCTGCCCATGTCGGGCTTCGCCCCCGCCATGGGGGGCGTGTCCCCCGCGGCCTCGTGGCAGTCACTCGGGTCGCACTCCAGCCACGCCTTGGGCCACGAGTTCAGATCCCGCCATTACCTGGCTGGCTTGCTGCTGACGGAGTTGACCAATGCACTGGAATTACAGTAAGTTGTTCTTTACATAAGGACTTTTTCTAATTAATAGGTAAATATTGCCCACAAATAGGTAACTCTAAATGCATCATTACGGCAAATGAATAAGAGTTTATTTTCTAGTCTGCTAAAATCAGCTATAAGATATAATCATAAGATTTGTCGACAGTAGCTCGCTGGCTTCTCAGAAGTTTTCACAATATAATTTTCAAAACGTGCATGAAACCAAAAGAATTTCTACCTATACTAAAGCCTACGAAACTAGATAAATTTATGTTATTACAAATCACACGAATATAAATTCTATTGCTTTGTTATTTAAGTTGATAAAAAAAAAATGAATAATGAATGATTTTCGTATAATACAAACTGTTAAAAATGTCCTAAACAATCTCAATTGCAATAGAAATTTAACTTTATGGCCTGTGAATTGGGTTTATAATTGTGAATCATGAAAATTATCTTGTTTCGTTGTCTGAAGTATAAGTACTACTATAGTATGCCCTCCCATCGCCTAACACTGGCACCTTGATGGACAATTCCTCTTTTAGGATTGCAGTGTCCCTTCGCCTTGGCGCACCGTGCTGTGCTCCCCATCGCTGCCAGTGTGGTGCCGCTGTGAGCCCACTTGGTCACCACGGTCTAAGCTGCGTGAAGAGTGCGGGCAGATTCTCTCGCCACTTCAGCCTTAATGATATCGTCCGTCGGGCTCTGACTACCGTCAATTGCGCGGCTGTTCTTGAACCGAATGGCCTGAGCCGTGACGATGGTAAGAGACCCGACGGAATGACTCTTGTTCCCTGGAGGTTGGGGCGGCCCTTGGTGTGGGACGCAACTTGCGTCGACACTTTGGCACCGTCGCATCTTCCAGGGACTCGGGATATAGCCCAGTGCCGTTAATTTTTAAGACCGAAGAAATTAATAGTAGGATGAAACCCATTAGAAAAGGAGGAGAATATTATAAAAATTTAAGGAAAAATAATTTACGGGCGATCTGAGGTCGGGAAGAGGGGGAGGGGGGGGTTTTAAGGGTAAAAAACGGATTTTCTCGATTTCCGGCAAAACTAAAAGTCCTATGGAAAAAAGTCGAATGGCAAAGTTGTTGGTAATAAAAAGATCTAAAACTTTTGTATTTACACTTTTTTCATATAACCTCAAAATTTATGTAAAAAATTCAAAAAACCAAGTTTTTGGTTTTTTATTTTTATCTTTTACAAACAATAATTTTTTTTCACGAAATTTGGTGAAAACTTACCTTTTTATGTCCCAAATACGCTGTAATTTATTTGATTAGAAATATTTATGTTTTCACCTTTTTTTTTAATTAATATCGATTTTTTACCCGTATTTTCGATCGAAAAATCATCTGTCAAAATATCAGCTTTTTTCAAAAAGTTGGTATGTATTTTGTTCGTTGAAATGTCTTCTTTCTGATGGTGAAAAAATATATATATGTTACTATAGTAAATCTTCACAGAAAATGCAAAACAAAGATCGAAAAATACTATTAATATATAATTAACATATACAATTTTGAGTTATTTATTAAAATTTACACTTCAATTACTCGAAAAACGTAAGATTACATGTTACATTGATAAAATATTAATTTTATTAACTTATTTATTTGTAAATAGCTCAAAATTGTATATAGTGTATATATTAATTATATATTAATAGTTTTTTACGATCTTTAAAAAAATTTACGGAAAAATAATTTACGGGCGATCTGAGGTCGGGAAGAGGGGGCTCTTCCCGACCTCAGATCGCCCGTAAATTATTTTTCCTTAAATTTTTATAATATTCTCCTCCTTTTCTAATGGGTTTCATCCTACTATTATTTTTTTGACTTTTTATCATTTTTTAAGGGATCTACCCTGGGCTAATAGGGCTGGTGCGGCGGCAGAGTCAGCCGAAAACCTCAAGAGGCGCAAATATAGCCTTTTAGATAATGGCTATATGTTTGTGCCTTTTGGGGTAGAGACGCTCGGGCCGTGGGGTCCAGGGGCTCACGCTCTTTATAAAGACGTCGCTAAACGTTTAGTTGAGTCAACCCATTCCCGAAGTGCTGGCATTTTTTTGGGTCAACGAATAAGCATTGCCATACAGCGTGGCAATGCTGCCAGCATTTCGGGAACGATGCCCACTGGTAGCGGCTTGCTTGATTAGTGTATATAGTTTTAGTTTTAGTTATTTTTATTATAGGTTTAATTATTTTATTTTTGTGATTAACAAAAATGTATTTTGGTTTAAAATAAAGGATTTTAATAGTACTACAAGTGTAATATAATGTTTAAATTGTGCGTATTCCAGGAGCCCCGTCCTGCAATGCGCGGCCGTGAACGGAGTCCTCTCGTTGCTCACGGCTCACGACGCAGACCCTCGGCTGGCGGCGCCCGAGCTCAAGGCCAGGGTGGCTGCTCTGTACCTGCCGCTGCTCGGTATCGTGATGGACGCTCACCCGCAGCTGTACCGAGGGTTTAGCAATAATAAAGGTCATTATTTAACAAAACGTTCAGACATTTACTACCTATTATTTTAAGTATGCTTTAGAAAACGACCGGTGTAACCCGTTTGCCAAAAGGCAATCATTTACATGATTTGGGTTGATTCCCGTCAAAATTACAATAACAGTCACGCAACGCGATAGTATAAAAGTTCATTTACCACCTACCGTATAAATGGTTTAGTACTTTTTATTATTGCATTAAAAAAGAAAAAAGCATAGCATAGGAAAGGGAGTTTTAAAAAAGTATCGTTATTTATTTGTATTTTTTTTACAGAAATTCTTCAACTCGACAGTGAGATGGGCCAATTCGGTAGTTTGTATACCGCAGCGTCGCCCGAAGGTGAATTTAAACAGGTAAAGGAGTATGACCAATTGATTGTGTATCGCTGCTGTGTTATCTATTCTGTGGCTATGTCAAGATGAAAACTTATATGAAAAATAATATAAAAGTTTAATTGTAAGCTGGGATTAATGAAAAGAGTAGTAAATCTTTAAACACAAATCCCGCTTAAGTTATGTCTTTTATTACTAAATAATCGTCATACACAAAACCTGAAATTATTTACTATCTTATATTCGAGACTCATGGGTTATGGCAATACAGTTTTTGGACTTTCTCTTTTAATGATTTAAAGAAAGACCTTACGTCTTTGGCTTTAATTTAAAATAATTTCTGTAAAAAAATAACATATTTAATTGAATTTTGCTGTTTAATAAGTTTGTTTTTTTTCTCCAGAGCGGTCGTCCTCCATTCAACAGCGAGACGTCGCGCAACCTCCTCATGTGCCTGGTGTGGGTGCTGAAGTGGGCGGAGCGGGGCGCCCTGGCGGCTTGCATCGCCGAGCTGTCCGGCAGCAGGATTCACTCACTGCTGGCGCTCATCGACTTGTGCTTCAAGTGTCAGGAGTACAAGGTATAGTCACAGGAAACTACTTGAATAAATTAATTAATAGGCAGTTAAAAAGCGCGAAGCTCAAGACCGAGCGGGATGGCGGCGCACTGTGGATGCCCTCTCCCCATCTAGGGGACACAGGACCTTAAGTCAGTTAAAAAATATAGGTATTTTTGACGCGAGCATTGCTATTGCCGAATGGCAGAAAGAAAAGTCTCGGGTTCGAATCCACGGGTCACATCTCTGTCAATAAATCATTAAGATTCGTCTTTTACAATATAAGTATTTATACTACACCTACATAGAAAGTACCTCTTTGCAGTATCTAATACGGAGAATATCTATCAAAGAAAGTTAGTCTTTTCAGACGAGTTCATTCAACATGTAATGTATGTTAGAGGTCTGAAATATTACTCCTAAATTCATTACTCCCATGGGAGTAATGCACTTTTTTTCAAATTTCTTTTTTTTTTTCTTTTTTTTTCTGTACTTTTTGGTAAACCATAAATAAAAAAAAATATTAAAAGAATAAAATAACTACTTTTATAAAAATAAATAAATTAATGTAACTTAATTATATAATAACTCCATAAATAAACCACTAAAATCACTATTATTACCTGTTACAAAATAATTACAAACGTTTTTTCACAAATCAACTTCATAAAGTGTAGCTGGCTGCGATTGTTACCCGTGTCTCTATGCGCGTATGAAAGAAGAAATTGTGAAAATTTTTGCATTTCGCTCCAAATTCCTCATCATTTTAAAACTTTTGAATAAACAATTTGTTGCAAGAACTTAATATGTCGAGTGATAGTGATACTGACGATTTATTGACTCCGGAGGAATTGAAAGTAACTGCTCAAGCAGTGATTGAGGACCTCTTACCACAAAAGTCAAGGATCAGATATAATAAAGCGTATGCAGATTTTCTGCAATGGAGATGTGAGAAAAATGCACAATCTTTTATTTTCCTTGTAGGTGTAGTATAAAGCACTATGTATAACTCGGGCGAAAGTTTGATTTCTTTCGGGTGTATTAAGGCTCAAACTACACCTTCAATGAAATCAACTACTTTCATCCCTTGGTGTACAATGTACTATTTTATATATTATCATATACATTTTCGCTTGCTATCGGTGAAGGAAAACATCGTGAGGAAACCTGCATGTCTGAGAGTGCCAAAAAAGTACTCGAGAGTGTGTGAAGTCTACCAATGCGCACTTGGCCAGCGTGGTAGACTATGGCCTAACCATTCTCATTATGAGAAGAGGCCCGAGCCCAGCTGTGGGACATGTTTTCAACACTCGTTTGTCTTCTATTCCATTTTGTGTTCAAGAAATTTGCCGGGGACTAAACTGTGTTAAATTTAAATATGATTTGCTAGGGTTTTCACATTATAACAGCTGATGGGTCTGTTTTTAATTATAAAAATTTAATAATGGTAATTTTTTACGTTTAGGGTCGCAAGGAGATAATGAAGTGCGCTCAACAGAACGTGCGTAAGACGACTGATATTAAAGCTAAATTGGAGGACGTGATACTCGGGCAGGGATCTGCTAGATCTGATTTTATTATGAGGCGTAAGGGTAAGTTACTTTCATTTTATTTGATTTTAAATTTGTATATTTGCTTTGTAATATGGTCGAAAAGTATGTACAATCGGTATTACGTATATTTTTTTTAAATGTTTTTTTATTTTGTATTGGTTGTAATTTTTGAGCTATGGGATTGATGGAATAAAGAATGCACTTGTGTTTGCGTATATACGTGAGCACCTCTTTACTATTCCTTGCTAATATAATATATTGGAAAGTAACTTTGCTTCTCTGTTAACGTTTTTATGGTTACACCGATCAAAGGACATAGGATATTTTTAAATGCCTAATGATACGAGCGTTTGTTGAGACTAGTCGACGTGGGCGATATAAGGTTAAGAGGACATCAATCTTTTGGTTCCCAACTAGGTTTTGTTGATTACTGGAGTTAAAATTTTAAGGTGACTAATTTTTAATTTCGTATCTAATTGAAAAACCTCTGAAGAAGTAAAAAACATCAACAATAATTACTTTAATATCACATAAACTGCCTGAGATTATACTATTTTAATTCATATTAATAGAAGAGTAACCCAAACGGCTACAATGGCGTGACGGCTCCGTCGCAAAACGTCCACTTCTCAAAATGTCCACTCGTCGCCAAATGTTTTTTTTTGTAATGTCTCTTTCGCAAAATGTACCTTTCGCAGAATGTCCACTTCGCAAAATGTCTCTTTCGCAGAATGTCCACTTTGCAAAATTTACTATTTTATCAATTTTCAACAAAAATAAACACATTTTAATTAAATTTAATAAACTATTATACCTATATATAACACAATGCGTTTCTAAACGTAAAACAGAGAATATTTCAATAAAGATCAGATCAGATCAGCAGATCTAGTATTTGGAAATGAATTGCTCTTCTTATGTGATTTTTTTATGTACTTTTATATTGTTATATTTTTCATTTTAAAAGATGGTGCACATGAGTTTCTCACCAGCTCTTCTCATAAAGCAATACCCATCGGAACTGGTACTTGGATTGATTTTAATTCGATTCTAAACAGTTTGATTAAAATTAATCTGAGCCCCGGTTATTTAAATCATTGTAATTAGTATAATTTAGTATTAATTATTATTTATTTGTATATCATTTTTTGTAATGTTTTGACGTGTTCAAGCGCCTTCTGGGGCCTATGAAAATAAATGATTTGAATTCAATTGAATTAAAGTACAACTTTTATTACCTACGAACCGTTAACTGTAAAAATAAAACCTTTTTTTTAAATTGTGTAATAGTAAAATAAGATACACAAATGAACGATTATTTCTCATAGCCATCAAACTTTTTTGTAGGTACCCCTCATTGTACTTTATTGATTTTTTTTTTATACTACGCTTACAGCGAACGAGCGTGTAGTCCACCTGATGGTAAGTGGAGTACAGCTCATGGACATCAACAATCCACAAAAGCAGATTATAGATGCGTCGCTGCAGCTGAGGACTACGTTGTTATGCCTCATGTGCCAGTAATTTCAGAGCCTGATCTCACCACCAAACCGGAACACAGTAATGGAAGCACTACTATTTAGCGGTAGGTTAAAGGTGAGACGGTGGTGCTGCCGCCCTCGAGCTCATTCACAAGAGCTCTACCACCAGTAAGTAAATATTCTCCGTTTTACGTTTAGAAACGCATTGTGTTATATATATAGGTATAATAGTTTATTAAATTTAATTAAAATGTGTTTATTTTTGTGGAAAATTTATTAAATAGTAAATTTTGCAAAGTGGACATTCTGCGAAAGACATTTTGCGAAGTGGACATTCTGCGAAAGGGACATTTTGCGAAAGAGACATTCTGAGAAAAGGACCTTTTGCGACGAGTGGACATTTTGCGATGAGTGGACATTTTGAGAAGTGGACATTTTGCGACGGAGCCGGGCGTGACGTCACGCTTAATTACTTTGTATGATGTAAAGTTATGAATTTTGTTTGATAGCTATATGAAATGTACTGCGTTTATGACAATGGTTTTATTACAAAAATACTATAAATTGTGTAGTAATTTAATGATAAAATTATTTTTAAATATTTTTAGTTTCTTATTTTGAGAATAAGCCCTTTGAGTGTTCCGAAACTTTGAATGTTTCTTAAAATGAGTCAGATTTATAGTATGTAACTAAAAATTCTTTCATTTGGTTTATGTTTATCTATATTTCGATATTTCCGATAAGGTTTCCTATATTTTACCATGTATGTATCAGTCACTATGCCTATTATCGAATCGTTTGTGGCAGGTGGCGCCGGCGGCTCGTCGGCGGGCCCGGGGCTGTGCCGGCGCGAGCGCTGGCGCAAGGACTGGCAGCGCGGGCGGCCGGACGCGGCCCCGGCGCCGCCGCGCCCGCAGCTGGCGGCGGCGCTGGCGGGCGAGCTGGCGCTCACGCTGCTGCACGCCCTCGAGTCCATCGTGCAGGTAATGGGACGTCGCGTCTGCGCTGACGCTGACGCTTGCTTCCAACTGCAAGCTTAAACATACCTCATTGTTTGTTTCTCGACAAGAAAGTTTAACGTAAACAAAATTAATATAACTTTCCATTACAACTCATTTTAAATCGAGACGTTTTCTTTGCATTTAAAAATATATATTTTAAAATTTGTTTCTTAGTTTAAACGTAGTAACTTTTTGAAATTACAGCAAGCAGTATTAGACAGTACTGCCTCGTTGGCATTATGGTTAGCGTATGTGACAACTCACCGCGAGGTCTCGAGTTCAAAAGTATTAACAGTCATTATTCCTTCATGAAATTATCAATAACAAAACGAAGTTTGAAATATTGTCTAGTGGATAGTGATAAATATATAATAAATATATTCAATATAAATATTGTCTAGTGGATAGTGATAAATATATATGATAAATATATAATAAGTTGAAAATTTCCTCACCAAAAAAATATCTTTCTTTTATCATTTATAGGTTTGCTGGAAGAAAACCCATTTGAGTGCTTAACCTCGCCTTTGTACATTAATTTAAAATTGTACCTAATGTAATAAAATTGTATCGTGCTCTTTTCTTTTGTACAATAAAAATGAAGAATTTAAATGTTTGTGTCGTACACCTCTGCAAACTCTTCTGAAAAACATAACCCTCCTTCTGATGCAGTCGGATAAATATAGGCGTAATGTTATGTTAAAAAACGATACGTTTTAATTATAATTTGTCGTACTTTCAGACATGCAGCAACCTGGAATGCGGACAGAGTGTATGCAGCGCTGCGTTACAAGTAGTGCTGCGAGCGCTGCAGCGGAACCAGAGCGTTACGGTGCTACAACACATGTTTGCTACCGTGCGAGCGCTCATTGTCAAGGTTCTATTACTTTCTTTTATAAATTAGTATTTGAATGCTAGTGCTGCCTCGATAGTCTAGTTAGCGTGTGCGCCTCTCAACGCGTGGTCTTGGGTTCGATGCCCGGGTCGGACAAATTGTTATGTGAACTTTTCGTCAGGAAATTCACAATAGCAGCACGGAGTTGGAATTGTGCTCGGTGGATGTCGATAGACTAACCACCTATCCCATGGGACCTGAACAGGTGAAATGTGGGTGTTGTACACCTCTGCCGCACCCTATACCCGTTTCTTTCTTTCTTTCTATATAACTCAGAGAGTTAGAAAGAAAGAAAGAAAGAAACATGGATAAGAAACATTCTGACAAAAATAAATAAATACAAATTCAAATTCAATTTTCATAGGCCCCAGGAGGCGCTTGAACACGTCAAAACATTACAAAAAATGATATAAAAATAAATAATAAATAATACTAAATTATACTAATTACAATGATTTGAATACTATATACTAATAGAAAATATAACTTACAATTCTAAACAATTTTTTTTGCCAGAAATGGACACCATCTCAGCTATATGCTTAGAGCAACAAAGCCCTGCAGCGCTAGATTTTCTGATGGCGTCAGAGAGAGGACGGACGATATGTTATACAGGCGTGATGCTGTTAATGTGTAATAGTATGCAATTCCTTATGCAGCTGGGCTGGTCGTGCTGCGGCGAGGAGTCGGGCATCTGCCGCGTGCTGCTGCGCCACTGCGCCGCGCTGGCCGCCTGCTCGCGCGCGCACGCCGCCGCCACGCTCTACGCGCTCATGCGCCAGCACTACCAGCTCGGCAACGTCAGTGCTGCCGCTAACCTTCACCTCTTCTTCTTTTTGTAGCATTTAGCTTTGCTTAGCAAATTATACTAACAAACAGTTGAAAAAGATATGGGACCGGCAGGATTTAAACCTGCGACTAGAGGTGTCCTACTTAAGATAGGAACAAATGGATGAATGTGACGTCACCGAATGCCTTAACATACAGTTGAGAAAGTTAGGTTTCTGGCAAGAGACGACCGTAGCTGGTTGGTAAAGCGACTGCCCGGTGTGCAGAAAGTCGCAGGTGCAAATCCTGCCAGTCCCATATCTTTTTAACTGTTTCTTGGAGCAACAGAATCATTTAGAATACATCTGCTTTATTATATGAAGAATATTATCAAAGTTTAATTGTAAGCCGGATATTTTAATAGTAAGCCACTTTTCATGAAAAAAAGTTTGTAAACAAATGTAAAAATATGTGATTATTAAAAACATTGAAATTATTTACTATCTTATATTCGTGACACAAGGTTCGTGACTATACAGTTTTTGGGCATTGCCTTTTAATACAAACTCAACTAATATTATTAATATATTATATTTTCCTCACAGAATTTCAGCCGCGTAAAGATGCAAGTGACGATGTCTCTATCATCACTCGTGGGCACTTCCACCACTTTCAGTGAGGAGTCGCTGCGTCGAGCTCTTAAGACTATCCTCGTTTATGCTGAACACGATCATGACCTGCAAGACTCCAACTTCCCAGAACAGGTAGAACAATCCCTTTATTATGTAACGAAAGCATTTAAGTGGACCTCTCCGGTAATCCGACAAAGTTACCTATAAATAAGTTTAGACATGCAATGTTTTCTTGGCTTTTGGACAAATGTTTCTACTCAATTCAAGATTTTATGGATTATAAATTGTAATGTAAAATATTTACATAATAACATATTTAATTTATTCAAATGCTTCTTTTTTGTTCTAAATAAAATGTAAAATAGTATATAAATAGATTATAAGGTAAAAATTTTAATATTTCTAAATATTTCTACACCGGCTACAGTAGTATATGTGAACCATTTGTATTAATTATAAAACCTGTAATACCATATACTCAGAAATAAATGATATTCTATAAACGTTTTGCAGAGGGGTTTAAACTACCGAATTTAAAAATAGTTACATTTGGCAGAATAAGCATACAACACACATACATGTTGTGTTTTTTCAAGTGTAACTTATGTAAATTTTACTTATAAAGACTTTTCGAAACCCCTGAAACTGGCCCTTAATGCGACAAAATACAAATTATAATATCTAGATTATATCTGCATTATTGTCTATAGGCATTTCGAATTACCGAAGTTGTTTAAGACAGAAGCCGGATTACCGGGGGTTAAGCAAACTGTTATTGGTATTTTTGTAATATATTAAAAGAATAAAAATGTGAAGAAGACGTATGAAAGGAAATTACACGTAGCGGCAATGCGAATGTTAAGATGGATGTGTGGACAAGACTGGAAAATATTAGGAATGAGTATGTTAGAGGAAACCTGAAAGTTGCACTAATGACAGAAAAGCTGAAAGGGAATCGTTTTTCTTGGTATGGGCACGTGATGAGAAGGGATAATAGGTATGTGGCTAAAAGAGTGATCGGTTGAAATGTCAGCAGGCCGAAGAAAAGAGTGAGTGAAAGCGAGACGGCTGACAGAGGAGAATGGAGAAAGAGACGTTTTGCGCCGATCCCTAATAAATGGGTTAAGGACAAGAAGAATAAGAAAGAGATTGAAAGAATATAAATATTTTGGGCAAAATAGTTTTGAAACATTAATGTCTGTAATCTTATATTTAAGCCTTCGCCAGAAGCAACACCTACAAAGAATACGGTATGTCACCGGGAGCTGGTACCCTAAGCAATGTCATTGTGTCCTAAATAAAACTCCTGTGTTGTTCTGTTCATATATTGTCAGTTGTTTTATCGCACTGGGGGCATAGACACCTTTACGCGCAGTGTCGGGAAAAAATGTCGGACATTACTGCAATTTTTCAAATAAGTCAAAGAAATAAAAAATAAAAAACACTTATTGACTCAAATTAATTACACAATGTTTGCGTAAGGTATGACACTAGTACATGTTTGAAGCAAAAAGTACTGTTACTGATGCCCAAACTAAGCTATTGCTTGTATTTTGGTAGACAGCGTTCAGTCGTGGAGTAGTAGTGTTACATTAATGTATAGAACTTTTCTTTGTGTACAATAAATAATTCTCTAGATATCTATATAGATAGAGAATTATTTATTGTACACAAAGAAAAGTGCATAATTGTGATACACAGTCTAATTGAGACATGCCCAGTGGGCGGCCTTGTCACTATAAAGTATATGGTGAAACATTGCTACATTTATACAACAAGATAAAAATGAATAAAATGAAACATAACCAATAAAAAGAAAAGAAAGTGAACAATATGAGCGAAGGTCATATTATTCACTAGTCAAACACGGGCTTTGTGAGATGCACATGTTCCAATCGCAGCGCTTCTGTAAATCTTGTCCGGTTTTTAGGCTCATTTATACGATGCAAGTTTTGCAAGAACGCAATTCTTTTGTCATCTTTGTTGTTTTACTCGTGAGGTTCGGGGTTGGGTGAGATTAAGATAAACTAAGATAAAATATTAAAAAGATAACAATATTTCTGATGCATCGCGGTGTCGCAATCTGCTGACTCCACTTATACGTTTTGTTCGGTGATTGACCCAAACCTATGATAAATAAAACAAGCATTAGAATGGCTTTGCAAAAACTTGCCTCGTGTCTGGGCCTTTATTGTGTCAGTTACTTGCACGATGTGTTTGTATTGATCTCTGAATCCTTTACCTATTTTTATACATTTATAAATTTGGATATATCACATACACACACTCACATTACACTATAGTAAGGCCAACCAGACGAGATAAAAAATGTAAACAAATGTTCAGGGGTTCAAAACATTTTTATTTGAATAAATTATTATTGTTGTGGATTGGGTTGAGGTAAAGAAACCAGGCGAAAAGGAAATAAATTGTATTAAGAAAATAGGAAATAAACTAAAGAAACACTAGATAACTAAAAGACTGACAAGGAACTTATAATATATTGTCAAAAACATAAAAAATATAACATAAATATATTAAAACTAAGTAATAACAGCAAAAATCAAAAATAAAACTTACAGAAACGGAATAATAACAACAAAAAACCAAGTAAATACGGAGACGAAAAAATATGTATCACTTCCAACGCAATCCAAACAGGAATGAACTGTACCACGAAACACACAACGACAGCTGTTGTCGATCAATTGACGTCAACTGCGCGTACGAATGATAAGGACAGAGGTAATAATCCCTCGCTATCGCAATGTAACTCAGTAACGGTCCGTTTGTTTACATTCTTTATCTCGTCTCGTTGGCTATACTATACAATAATGTAGGAAAAATAGTGCTTACAAGCCTATATTATGTTGTATTTTGATATAAATGTTACTCCGCAAAAAATTATGCGCACGCATATGCGTTTGTCATTACAAATATTAGCACTTTGTATTCTCTTTTTTTTTATTATATTCATTTTCCTTTACGAATCACTTTAAAGTTCTTAACTATTAAACAGTTTTCGTGTTCTGTGTCTAATGAGTACTTTGAACAACCGCAGGTAAAAGACCTGGTGTTTAACCTGCACATGATCCTGTCGGACACGGTGAAGATGAAGGAGTTCCAAGAGGATCCTGAGATGCTGCTGGACCTGATGCACAGGATTGCGCGAGGGTATCAGCATAGCCCTGATCTCAGGCTCACCTGGCTTAACAATATGGCACAGAAGCATATGGAGGTATAGATTTTTAAGATTAATGTGTTTAGATAACAATCTTTTAAACCAAATTATAGATTTCTTTTTGTAATTTATATAATACAAGCTGACCCGACAGACGTTGTCCTGTCTTAACTATGCATACTTTCTCTGTGACAATATTTGCAGCACGCATTATGTCAAACCCCATAAAGGTACACAGGTAAAAAAGGTCATATTGTCAAAAGCGTTAAGGTTATGTTGGAAAATGGTATTCTTAAATTTTATTATTTTCCACGCAAGTTGCCTAGTATTTTATTTCATAAGAACCATCTCCTGAATATGACAAACACAACATAAAAAGAATCAGCGAAATCGGTCCAGCCGTTGACGCGTGATGTCGTGACCAAGGAAAATAGGGATTTATTTTTATTTAAATACTAGCTGACCCGGCGAACTTCCTACCGCCTTAGCGTAAATTTGATGCACTACTTTATTTTGTATAGCTGACCTATATTATATATGCGTACCTATTCAATTTGAACTGGAATCTATAATATCCTCCATATAAAAAATAAAATAAAAAAAACTAATTAAAAAAAAGAATATTCTTAACTCGAGCGTATTCTAAATATTATAATTATGTACTAATTTTTTTCAAAGAAAAAGGAACCGCCTTCAAAAACTCAAAAGTAAAAAATAAAATATTCGCTAAACTTTGCTTACCTTTATATTAATTTGTTTAAAACAATAAACCCTAATAATTATGTAATACC
This sequence comes from Hypena proboscidalis, assembly GCA_905147285.1. Classification (NCBI taxonomy): domain Eukaryota; kingdom Metazoa; phylum Arthropoda; class Insecta; order Lepidoptera; family Erebidae; genus Hypena; species Hypena proboscidalis. The sequence goes on from LR990130.1 coordinate 21,973,171, forward strand.
AATTAATTATATTTTTTTGAAGTCGGCGCCAAATTACAAAATCAAATACCAATTCAATTGGTATTTGATTTTGTGATTTTTTCAACAATTATTTCGGTAAATACGGTTTTAATTGTTATTTGATTTTATGATTTTTCAACAATTAATTCGGTAAATACGGTTTTAATTGGTATTTGATTTTGTAATTTGGCGCCGACTTCAAAAAAATATAATTAATTGGTATTACATAATTATTAGGGTTTATTGTTTTAAACAAATTAATATAAAGGTAAGCAAAGTTTAGCGAATATTTTATTTTTTACTTTTGAGTTTTTGAAGGCGGTTCCTTTTTCTTTGAAAAAAATTAGTACATAATTATAATATTTAGAATACGCTCGAGTTAAGAATATTCTTTTTTTTAATTAGTTTTTTTTATTTTATTTTTTTTTATTTGTTTTTTTTATTTTATTTTTTTATTTCAAGCTTTTTAGTGTCTTAGTTTTTTAGATTTAACGATGGGGTTAGGAAGAAATACTAAGGCATCATTACGCATGAAACACAATAGAAACAATCAAAATAATCAAAAAATTCTTTCTGAGATCTTCATGATCATAAGTTATCACTACGATAATAACAAATGTGCTGAAACGTAAGCCCCGTCCAAACCTAAGCAGAGCTTTCGGTACTTTAAGGGTAGGTAAGTAGGCTGTCTCTGCTTACCCTTCAAAGCATACACAGGCATGATGTTATGTTATGTAGTGGTGAAAACAATACATAGATACACGATTGCACAAAACGTGGTTCATTAGCTATTCGTTTTTGAAGAGTTCCGTTGCCTGTCTCCAAAGATCTTCATCAGATTCTGATAAATTATATACTAAAACCTTCCTTGAAACACAAGGATTAAAATACCGAAAACTGCATTCAAATCGGTTCAGTAGTTTCCGAGAAAATCGCGAACATAAAAAGGTGACATACATACATACATACATACATACATACATACATACATACATACATACATACATACATACATACGGATCGAATACAGAACCTCTTTTTTTTTTTGAAGTCGGTTAAAAATGAATACCTATTTCCCTGGTCTCGTCATACCTGAGAAGGACTTTACTAATTTTATTAAATAAAAAACAAAATATATATTTCCATAATAGTGTTTATTCCGTAGGGTTCAATAATTTCAGTTATATTTTTACAGAAAATTTATTAATATATATACAGGATGGATGCGACATAGCGACATTTATTGAAACCACAGCTTCTATACATGGCCAGTATGCATTTCCACCGGATAAAAAATTCTCTGGCGCAAAAAATAATCCACGTCTTCCGAACAAATTGCACGATCGCAATGTTCAAATTGTTCGGAGAACGTGATTTTTTTTTTTCGCCAGAGAATTTTTATCCGGTGGAAATTGATACTTACCATGTATAGAAGCTGTGGTTTCAATAAATGTCGCTATGTCGCATCCACCCCGTATATATTTTTTTTCGTAAGAACCTTGTGCAGAGTTATTAGAAAACTACAAAAAAAAAATCAGCCAAATCGGTCAAGCCGTTTTCATGCTATGTTGTGACAACGGAAAATGGGTTTCATTTTTATATATAATATATAGATATAGATTAAAGTTGAAAATTAAGAATCCAGCAGGACTCGAACCTGCACCCCCTGCCCCAGGTGTTTTGCCAATTTAGCCATGGATTCGTATGCGGCTAGACACGAAATTTTTTTTCTTTTTGGCAAGCACCTGAGGCGTTTACCCAGGGGGTGCAGGGTCGAGTCCTGCTGCTCTCTTAATTTTTCAACTTTAATATTATATAAAACAATCTTTAGGTTATTACATTCAAATCGATCGATGTCGATCAATGCATTTGACGTAACACCCTTAGCTAGCTTAAACTAGTGAATCTGTAACGGTACAATAAATTTTCCTCTTGTCATGACATTATCATAAAAACGAACGGGCACTTCTCGATTCTTAAGTAGTTTATGAAGTAATTCATCACTTCCATGTTTGTTAGTGCCTAATAAACGCTGTATAATGTGGTAATTCGGTGTTCCGTCGTCAGCGATCCAACCACACGGAGGCCGGCATGTGCCTGGTGCACGGCGCGGCGCTGGTGGCGGAGCAGACGTGCGCGGGGGGGCGGGGGGCGGCGCTGCTGCAGCGCGTCACGCACAACGCGCTGGACGAGAGCTGTGCCGACGCCCTGCATCATCACCTCACGCATCTGGAGCTACAGGTGATGTACCATAGGAGCAGACGTGCGCGGGGGGGCGGGGGGCGGCGCTGCTGCAGCGCGTCACGCACAACGCGCTGGACGAGAGCTGTGCCGACGCCCTGCATCATCACCTCACGCATCTGGAGCTACAGGTGATGTACCATAGGAGCAGACGTGCGCGGGGGGGCGGGGGGCGGCGCTGCTGCAGCGCGTCACGCACAACGCGCTGGACGAGAGCTGTGCCGACGCCCTGCATCATCACCTCACGCATCTGGAGCTACAGGTGATGTACCATAGGAGCAGACGTGCGCGGGGGGGCGGGGGGCGGCGCTGCTGCAGCGCGTCACGCACAACGCGCTGGACGAGAGCTGTGCCGACGCCCTGCATCATCACCTCACGCATCTGGAGATACAGGTGATGTACCATAGGAGCAGACGTGCGCGGGGGGGCGGGGGGCGGCGCTGCTGCAGCGCGTCACGCACAACGCGCTGGACGAGAGCTGTGCCGACGCCCTGCATCATCACCTCACGCATCTGGAGCTACAGGTGATGTACCATAGGAGCAGACGTGCGCGGGGGGGCGGGGCGCGGCGCTGCTGCAGCGCGTCACGCACAACGCGCTGGACGAGAGCTGTGCCGACGCCCTGCATCATCACCTCACGCATCTGGAGCTACAGGTGATGTACCATAGGAGCAGACGTGCGCGGGGGGGCGGGGGGCGGCGCTGCTGCAGCGCGTCACGCACAACGCGCTGGACGAGAGCTGTGCCGACGCCCTGCATCATCACCTCACGCATCTGGAGCTACAGGTAATGTACCATGGGTGTACATACTCATTGATTTAAGTTTTTAAAGCAACCATTACAATTATGTTTCAAGCTTTAAACAACATTATTTAGCTGACTTTCAGAAAAATAATGAGAAGACCAGCTGTTACGATCAAAAGTTATAGAAATTAAACATCCTAATTAATTTATACAATTAATAATAGTTATTTATGGTACAAGTGAGAAAAAGTTTATATTTCTGTTGTAAGTGCCAATTTTGAATCTTGAGCTTGCGAAGTAGTCTTAAATTGAATCACGAGCGTAGCGAGTGATTCTAATTAAGACTACTTTGCAAGCGAAAGATTTTAAGAGGTCACGAACTGGAAATTAAATTTTTCTTACGCGTTACATACAAAACTTTTCACCTCTTCCAGTGAGAAAATATTAAGATTTAAATAAACTCGTACTCGATTGCTTAACCTTGGAATAATTTCATGAAATACGACAGTAATTCCAATTCAGAATGTATTTTAGGACCTTTTGTAAGTCGCCACTTATTAAATATGTCGTACGCTTTCAAATACTTTTCACGGATTTTTTCTGGTAAAAAAGCAAACTTCGGTGTTGGAAGCAAGTTGTCGCAACTTTTTTGGAGTTTCACAAAGTTCTTCATCACTGAATTTACTATTTTTTTGTTAAAAGTTCCCGTAAACAATTAAATATAAACTGAAAATAATTTATAGTTGCCCGCGATGACTGACACAGACTTTTTTTTTTTTAATCGTGCGTTCGGAAATTCGTTCCGTAACATTTATTTAAAGTCTAATATTAAGTACCTGATTTTAATTAATTTAATGGTCAATCACGAATATAAAACCATTAAAATATTATATAATTTATATAATTTATATAATTATATATTTACGTATTTATATAATTTAAAATAATTAAAACGTATCGTATGTAGTTATTTAATAAAATTGATGTCAATGTTTATTACTAACCTACATGGTGGCTGCTTAGTTTTTTCCAGCGTCTATTCATTGGAAGGATTGTGTGTTTTGAAATTTGAATCATTTTGCCTCGCTAGTGAGTAAAAACTGTTTTTACTCACTGAATTCTGGCAAGCAAACTATCTTTTTCGTGCTGGTGTGGTGAAAATAATGTTATACCACTAATGTACCTTACCCATGTTTGCAATGAATAAATGAAGTTTAAAGTTGAAAATAAAAACTAACCAATTTTAAAAAAACTATTTCTCAGCATATTTAATATTTACATTTTTTCATACCAGGCTTTACTCGAGCACGCGGCGAGTGAGTTGATGACGGCGGGCATGTACGAAACCGTGAATGAGGTGTATAAAGTGCTCATCCCCATCGCTGAGGAACACCGCGATTACAAGAAACTCGCCAACATACACAGGTATAGCAATAACATATAACTTACTAAATCATATTAACAACCCACAAATAAAATACTTTGACAATAATGATAAAATTAAAATTTCTATTCAAATTACACCAAAAAAAATTTATAAATACCCAAATTGTTTTGCTTTAATGATCAGAAAGGATAAAGATAAAGATAAAGATAAAGATTATTTATTTGTCACAACATGCGTACATTTAGTTGTTGAATATAAATAGTACAATATGGTCTCAGCATGCTCTGTCCAGTAGACATGCAAAATATCAATTAAATTATTAGTTTTTTATAATTCTAAAACAAATGCTCAATTAAATGTTCAATGTTTGTCACCTTATAGTTATTATCATGCGACAGTAGTATAGAACATGCATACAAAACAAATTGACAATCAGCTACAGGACAATGTCAGTTAAATTTAAGTAAATATAATGAAGTTAATGTCAATCAGATTAATAAAAATGAAATATAAATAAAATTAATATCAATGTCAATTCAGATTTAAATGCATGTATAATACAATATCATTACAAAATTATTCAAATTAGATATTATATATGTGTTTCATTGAGAAAATCAGTAATTGTATAATAACATTGATTGGATAATAGTTTTTTTACATTACGTTTAAATAAGATAATATTGAGGTCCTTGTACGAATTCGGCAACTTATTATAAAGTTTGGGAGCCATGCAAAATATGCTTTTACCTAAAAGTGCTGTTTTTGCTTCCTGCAAGCATAATTTATATTTGTCACGACGATTACGTACAGAGACGTCGGACATTTTTTTAAATAAGTGCGAATTCGTTTTTACAAATACTACAGCTTCATAAATATACAGTGAAGGTAATGTGAGAATTTTATGTTTTTTAAAGTATGGTTTGCAGCTATCTGTAACCTGGAGCCCAAACATAGCCCTGATGCAGCGTTTTTGTGACTTGAACACATTGTCTTTATTGACCGAGTTGCCCCAAAAAATGATGCCATATCGTAATATGGATTCAATCAAGCCATGGTAGGCAGTGAGCAACGCAGCCACATTCACCACAGGCGATAATTTGAATAGAGCATATTGAAGGAGTAATAGTATATTATACACCAAAGGATAAAAGTATCCGATTTCATTGAGGGTGTAGTTTTAGGCCTGAAACCAAGCTAAGGGCCTTAATACACCCGAGAACTTTATCCCAAGTGATAGATAGATAGTACTACATCTACAAAGCTACCAAAAAACAACAAATTCTACCAATAAATTACCAAAAACATGAAAAACTAAATAAATCATAAACGAGAGAAAAAGACTTCACCTTCGTAACAGAGGAAGATTTTTCTACTTTTACAAAAAAGTGGAAGTCCTGCTGCGCAGGACTCGCTCCTAACTTTCTTTGACAGATAATCTCCGTATTAAGATTCTGCAATGGTGTACTTTCTACGTAGGAGTGCTATTAAATCTTTAAGTATGCACTGCAAGACAAACTCTATACTTGCAATTGCCTTTTCATGCAGAGTGGCAGCTCGAGACAGTCACTGAACCTGAGGCTGTTCTCTGAATTAACAATCTTAAAGGACAATAAAACTTAGCTGTTTATTTTTTTAAGAGAAATTTCAAGGTGATTTTAACAAAAAATAATAGTTATTTATGCAACTGTTCTATAATGAGGGGTATTAAAACACGAGTGTGATAATAGTATCACATGAGTGTTTTAATACCTAATTATAACAGTTGCATACAAGACTTTATCTACACCCATGATATGAATCCGCTATAAATGTTCTGAAACCATAGGGTATTGTACAGTGTTGTAAGAACTCTATGTAAATTCATGGAAAGTTTAATTAGTGAGTATCTAATACAAACAAACTATGTATAGGTAATAATATAATTATTTATTGTAATAATTATTTACATAGAAAACAAAAATATTTTTTTTTTTCAATATTATTATTGAACAAAAATGGCGGGATACGACGTCAATTCAAAAAATCGAATAAGTTTTTATTTAAATTACGGCGCTGTGGTAGTGAAACGCGCGTGCATGACATGTTCTTTTTTGAAATTCATAAAGATGCCATGAGAATGTGGCTGTTCGATGAGTAAAAAAGGAGTTGCATAATGAATTTCAGTACAACATTAGTACACCCGTCTGGGTGTTATAATGGTTATTATGACACTGGCTGTTTTAATGTTGGCAATAAGCTAACTGTTTCAAGAACGTTTATAGAGGATTTATAGCATGGGTGTAGATAAAATTTTTATAGCTATTCAACATTCAATGGTTAAATCCCGATTTCCCATGCATTTCCATCTCTCTGTGTAACTGCTTGCCTTGCCTCTTAGCAAGCTGCACGAGGCGTTCTCCCGCGTGGAGCAGCTGCACGGCAAGCGCGTGTTCGGCTCGCACTTCCGCGTGTCCTTCTACGGCGCGCGCTTCGGGGACCTGGACCGCGAGGAGTTCGTGTACAAGGAGCACGCGCTTACCAAGCTGCCCGAGATCTTCAGCCGCCTGGAGGTAACGCAGCCGGCCCGGCGGAGACTGTACTCGGTGGACAAGACGTTTTCTTAAACAACCTTTTACACAAATATTATTATGTAAATCGCGAGCATTTCAAAACTAACCTTAAAACATTGTAAAATCTTTATTAGTGCTGTAACATAACGTTAATCACGCCTATATTTCCCGGATAGGTGTGGCAGAACATCCACACTTCACCTGTTATGTTAAGGTCCCATGTGATAGGGGGCAAGGCTATCACCATCCACCGAGTACAAATCCAACTTCGTGCTGTTATTAAGCCTTTTCTGAAAGAATAATCCTAAAAAAACTTTTGCCCAACCCGGGCATCGAACCCGAGCCCTCACGGTAACAGGCGCAAACGCTAAACACTAGACTAACGAGGCTGGAGTTAGTGTTGTATATAATAAATACTTAGACACCGAAATAATAACATTGTAGAAACCTGTTTACAATCCTTGGAGTATATGCACTGGCAACAATAGGCATGGTTACTGATCTATAGATAGTAAAATATAGGATACCTTTATCAAACTATAGGTAAACATAAACCAATTGAAATAATTTTTTGTTACATACTATAAATCTAACTCATTTTATGATCATTCAAAGTTCATGGACGAGTTCATTTTTAAAATACGAAATTATTCGATTTTTTTTTTATCATTAAATTACCCACACAATTTATAGCAACATTTGTAATAAAACCATTTTTATAAACGCAATATTTCGTATAGCTATCAAACAAAATTCATAACTTCACATACAAAATACTCTAGCGTGACGTCACGCTTGAGTAGCCTTTTGTTTGGAGCGTTTGGGCGAGTCTATTATTAATGTGAATTTGAAATTGTATTATCTCAGGAAGTTTATGTTAGGTCAAAGTAATTTTTGTAATGATGTTTCTTATATCAAGAGGTGTTTCAATTACATACAAAAATAAAAATTAGTCATCATGCCTATTATCAATTACAAGAAAAACCCAGCATATCTCATAGAGTATACTTATAAAAAGAATCTAACGAACCAATAAACTAACAATTTTAATTTGTCAGAACTTCTACGGCGCGCGTTTCGGCGCAGACAACGTGGTCATCATCAAGGACTCCAACATCGTGGACGTTTCCACGCTGGACCCCGACAAGGCGTACATACAGATCACTTACGTGGAGCCTTACTTCGAACCGCATGAGCTGCGGAAGCGGGTCACGCACTACGAGAGGAATTATAACATCAGTGAGTAGATGATTGCTTCTTATAGCAATAAGTTTTAATAGAACATAGTAACATAGATTGTGTATTCTTAGATATATGTTTTTCAGTGAAGTGTGATCTATGTGTGTGGTGGTTTTGGATCCACATTGGATATGATAAAGCATTGTGATGGTTAAATGATCCAGTAATCCAAGGCATTGATCTAAAGATTATCATAGTATTATTAAAATCAAACATCTGGGTGGTATCGTTTCGGTCATGGGTTGGAATTGGTCACGCTCGAGTGCGGTGCCCTGGTCTATGATCGTACATCTGCAGCCAATTTCACTACCGCCTAGACGTTTAAGTTTGCCTATACTTTTAAGAATATTTGAAGTGTTTATTAAAACGTTATAGCTCCTCCTTTACTATCAATTTATTCAAACACTTGCCATTTTGCAGAGCGTTTCATGTACGCGACGCCATTCACGGTGGGCGGCCGCGCCCACGGCGACATCGCGGAGCAATGCAAGCGGAAGACCATCCTCACCACCGCGCATCACTTCCCCTACGTCAAGACTAGGATACAGGTAACATTCACTACTTTATACTGTTGCCAGCAGATATTCCTAGATGACTTTGGTGCTCAATATCCTACTTAGTAGTGCTTTGTCAGTACAAAGCACAGAAGATCCTGGCCATTACACCACGGACGTGAACTTCCTCCTAACACAAGCGAATTAAGCTTAGCTGGAGGGGGAGAATACTAGTAATTTGTACTTGCAAATTACTAGTAAGCTTTTGTTTTTTTTTTTTAAAGAAAAAAGAAGATCCTTACCAAATTTTTAAACTTGGAAATAAAATCCGGCCTAGTGCGAATCGGATTCGCGCCCGAAGGGTTCCGGACCATTATGTATATTTAATGTTGTATGGGAACCCACGGGGTTGGGTTATTTTAGTTTAAATATTTTTTTATCAATATCGATAAAAACGAGCAAAAATATTTTTATAACTGTTGTATGTAAGTGAGGTTGATATTTTAAGTTAAATATTATCGTATAATACCCGCAGGTTGTCCAGCGAACACAAATTATATTATCACCTATTGAAGTGGCGATTGAAGACATACAGAAAAAGGTAACAACATTTCTAATCTATGAAATGCACAAAACTATAAATAAATAACATCAATTAATTTAAAATGCAACTATGACAGATAAACGAGCTGGCAGCCGCTACCAGTCAGGAGCCAGCAGATCCGAAGATGCTACAGATGGTGGTGCAAGGCTGCATCGGCACGACTGTCAATCAAGGACCACTAGAACTCGCGCAGGTATTTTATTTTTCCGTGGAACAGAACTGTCAACCAGTGGAATGGAAAGTGGACTCATTTTTCCGCACTTAGACTCTCATTTGGTCCATTGTGCGTGAACTGTCAACCAGTATTAAAGTACCATAATCTTGTTTATTTTCTAGGTATTCCTAGCGCCCGTTGCTGAAGGCACTCAACCCCCGACGCGACTCACCAACAAACTGCGGCTGGCCTTCAAAGACTTCTCTAAAAAGTAACATACTTCATTACTATTGAACACTATTTATAGAATAGAATAGAATATCATTTATTTCTGAGTATATGGTATTACAGGTTTTCCAATTAGTACAAATGGTTCACATATACTACCGTAGTTGGTGTAGAAATATTAAATTTTTTACCATATAATCTATTTGTATACTATTTTACATTTTATTTAGAAAAAAAAGAAGCATTGAAATAAAATTAATATGTTATTATTTCTAACTTTATTTATTTAACATTACAATTTATAATCCATAAAATCTTTAACTGAGTAGAAACATTTGTCCAAAAGCCAAGAAAACATTGCATGTCTTAACTTATTTATAGTTCTGTCTGATCTGTGGTGGAAGCTTATTGAAAACTGTAACTGCCATGCAGGGAGCATTACGACTATAATTGAAGCTATATGCCAATAGAATATGATGTATGATTTCCTGTGCTCACGGTGGTCGCTCGCAGGTGCCACGACGCGCTGCGCAAGAACAAGAACCTGATCGGCAGCGACCAGCGCGAGTACCAGCGCGAGCTGGAGCGCAACTTCCAGCGCTTCACGGAGCGCCTGGCGCCGCTCATACAGGCCACGCCCGGCCACGTCGCGCAGCTCAGGTAATTGCTGCTATTTTCATACGTATATCAGTTTATTTATCGACACTATTTTTGTATAGAAATTTCAAAACACTTAGTATAAATTTTTATTCATTGTCAGAATTAATATAAAGTCAGGATAAATATAAAATGTAAAAACTATGTCAGTTTAGTAGAGCTTGGTTGAGTTATTGATGATATTGTTTCGAGTCAATTATTTAAATATTGACATGTTATTACTTTTATTTTATTTTTTTAATTATTGTGTTTATTGCACGACATGACATGATTTTATTTTATTTTAATTTGTGTAATTAGCCAATTCATGACATATAATTTTCTGACATTGATCAAGTACTTACCTTTATATATTTATTTTAATTGGTTTAATGCCCGGTTTACATTATTCCAGTCCAGTGATCTAGCGAGATTCCAGTCCAGTGCTGGACTGGATCTGTTACGTTTACATTATTCCAGTTATTTGAAGTGTGAACACTACAGGGACAATGATTTCAAGAAGAGATCAGTTTCGAAAATGTTTTAAACATGCTCAATCACTCTTGCTACAAGAAGTCCGCAAAAACAACCAACACGTGTCTACTTCGTCAGCACTGGAATGGCACTGGATTGGCCGTCTACATTATTCCAGTTGCACTGGATTGATCGTACTGGACTAAAAAGTAGACCGCGAATCCAGTTACTGGACTGGAATGCTTACTGGATTCAGTTCATTCCAGTGCCGGTTTACATTTTGCCAGTAAGCAATCCAGTACTGGACTGGATCGCTGGACTGGAATAATGTAAACCGGGCATTACATTGTATGCTTCAATTCAATTTATATTTAAAGCACATTATAACATGAATTTTGCATGCCAAGTGTAATAATTTTAGCATTAATATCTTATATTTGCATGTCGAATTCCCGGCGAAATATGTGATACAAAAAAGTAAAGGTGCGTATAAATTAAGCGCGGCAGCCGCGCGAGCCAATGTTTGACCAAAGTTGACGCTCATTTGCCGCGCGAGCCAATATGTAGATATAAATTTAGTTGGACTTGAAGGCCGCGCGCGGCAGGCGATCCATCACGAACACCGCGGCGGATAGTCAGACCAATTCACTCTCGTAAACCTGCGAGTATAGACAGGTGGCTGCCGCTTTTATTGTGATTCACCATCTTATTTGTAAAAAAAAAAAAAAAAAAGCGTTGGTGGATGAAAAAAATATATCTAAATAGATCGCTATATATATATCGCCACTCTTCGCTATCCATTTTTACGTATTCGCCGCGCGAGCCAAATCACCAAAACTACAACCGTCCCCACTGCGCGCGAGCGAACGACCGAAGATCGTTTGCCGCGGTCTCAAAAACCGACAGCAAGCGGATCGCCCCGCGGCACGTTCGAGCGCGGCAATGTTCGCGATCCCGTCTACATAGAGCGCGGCCGCCACGCGCACCAATGTTCGATGGTTTGCCGCGCTTAATTTATACGCACCTTAACAATATGTTAAAACATCTGTACCTCCCATGTTTTACGCGAATAAATTATTTCTATTTCTATTTCTTTCGCTTGTTCCCGGTACTTGATATTTGGTACCGGGGGACCCGTGACAATGCCGCCTCCTGTTGACTTATTTCTCGGAGGATAGCACTTACTAACTCAGATCTTAGTCAGAGAGATGGAGTGTCTTTGTTTTGTTATGTAACGAATCAAACTAAAACATATTTCAATCTTTTTTTGTTGCAGCAATGGTCTGAGCAAACTCGAATACAAATACCAAGCGTAAGCACCAGAGCCTTGAAACGATACCACCGCTGAAGTACCTAGTGTTTTAATATTATTCTTATATTTACTATGTGTAATTATTATTCAAATACATAACGTATTTTCATACCTTAAGAGATAAGTTTTTAGAATGTAAGCAATGAAGGAAAAAGATTTTTCTTTCATGATGCATTTATTGAAGCTTTGAGACAAAACATGGTTATTTTCTTACTAAAAGTTATATATTAGATATATTGAAATAACTTGCTACAACAAATATATGTTAAATTCCGTTATATCTAAGTTTTAGTAAAAAAAATGCATTTATTTGTACTTGAGCTTGAGAAAAACTATTTACTGAATATTGCAAAGCTCAATACCTACACTTTATTCTGACTAAAAGTCAGTACATTCAGCTGCATGGTTATTCATGAGGCCAGTTATAAAAGTCGTGCAATATCTGATGAAAGAGCTACATAGGGGCCGTTCAAATATTACGTAAGCAGATTTATTACAATTATTTACCCCCCCCCATCCCCCTTGTCAGCAAAAGTAAGCAAAGCTTTTACCCCCTCCCCCCATGCTTACGTAAACATTTTTCAGATAAAAATGTATTTTTAAACGTATGCGTGCGGGAATCCCCAAAAATGCGTTTCGTTTTCAAGCATAGACAATGTGAGGGTTGCCATTCGTGTAAAAAAGTAAATAACTACCGATGACGTAATCATCATCTAGACTCCCCTACCCCCCATGTCATCCAAAATAAGCAAAACAGAGACCCCCCACCCCCCATAGTGCTTACGTAATACTTGAACAGCCCCATAACTTTATTTTGTATCTTAAGATAAAGTATTATGATTTATAGTAACATAGGTCTAGTTTTCGAGATGTTGATAAGATTCGTCAACTCATACCCTAATTAACTATAATATGAGACTGACAAAGACAGTTTTGATATTGTTTTACTAATAGGTATCTACGAAGTTTCATTTTCCATACTGGACTCATTAAATAATTAGTTTTATTTTGTTTTTTACCAAAATATTTAATAAATAATATATTTAATTGACGAATAGGCGCGATCTTTCAAAATACTTATTATTGAGAAAGATTCCTAAATGACAAGTTAATTTCAAGGTGTTTTGATATTTAGTATAGAAAATAAAAAAAATTGTAAAATAAAATTATATTTCAACGATCTATCTTTTGACAGTATTTTTATATAAGTTATCTCTTTACGACATTCTCAGCTTCAAATATACTCATACTAGTGATGGTACCATTGTATTATTTTGTCATCACATCATCGATATATCACCCTTTTTTTTTACTAGAAAACGACTGACGCATACTATCGACCCGGGTAGAGTCGCTGGTTATGTCCGAGTTGTACGGATTAAAAACCAGTGTCTTTTGTTTAATTAGGACCAAACACAGCTAATGTAAAAAAAGTATGCGTGCGTTCTCAAAAGTTGCATAAATAATGCCGTAAAAATATTTTTTCGACACTGGAGTGAATTTACTTTTTAAATGCAGAATCAATTATTTTTTTTAAACTTAATCGCACATAGGCGGACTTAAGAGCGTGTATTCCTTTTCAAAATGTAACTGTCAATTTTTGTAGTGTTTTGGGAATATTTCGTAAAAACTGAATGAAAGTATGATTTCATTCAACTAACTTTTTAGAATGTGGGCTTTAAAAGGTAAATATGACAATTACATTTAATAACTAAAGCATACTTTTCTATTTTATCAGTTGAAAGAGTATTAACTGTTAAGTTGATAAATTACAAAATTACGAATGAAATTGTTATATTTACCTTTCAAAACATGCATTCTAAAAAGTTAGTTGAATAAAATCATACTTTCATTCAGTTTTTCCGAAATATTCCCAAAACACTACAAAAATTGACAGTTACATTTTGAAAAGGAATACACGCTCTTAACCTTACAACTACTAAATATTATTTTGATTTTGAACCACGACTAATAATGTTTGGCTAAGCTCGCCAATGCCACAGAGCACTAACATTTGCGTAACAAAAAAGTCCATGGACTTTATACGTAATATTAATGATATGAGTTTGGAGACCAAGGGCCAGTTTCTTAAGTTCCGAATAGATTTTATCCGACCCAAAAACTATAACCAGACCGAATTTAAAAGTGACACAAGTTACAATAGAAAAAAGAATACAGCTGTCACTTTCATTTAAGTGTTTTTTTTATATATTATTCTTTTAATTTATATATTTTTTGGGGATTTGTTTCTATAAAATGTTCCAAACACTAACAAAAGTGATGAGTGTAGGTAGTTGTTGTTTAGCCTCCACACCCTTCATTTCTTTTTATGACTTTTTGGAAAGAAAGTTCCATAATTTTTATATAATAAATCTTTTTCGTACTGCTGTGTACTTACTACAGAAACATTTTATTATAGAGCGACTCCACTTGTAGTCTGTTCTGAGCGCGCATTAAAAATAAAAATTAGGATAGGAAATTTTTTTAATTATTTTTACCAGCAAAATTTAGGTCCGTTTTAGTACGTGACCTTCTATACACTGTAGTATTTGGTCGAAGATTTCTAGTGTAAGTTTTGTGTGATTATATAAAAACAAAGCCCTCATGTAATCGTTTTACTATTCTAAACTATAATTGTAATGAACCAATAAAACTCATTATTAACTTAGAAATTATTTATTTATTACTAGTCCAATTAGTAAACCTAAGTCACGTTAGTCTATCTTTTCAAATGTGGGAATATAAAACAAATTTATACAATCAAATAAGAGATTATATATGTGTGAATGTGATGACACACCGCACTGTACTAAAATAAAATCACATTGCTACCCGGATTACTAAACGAATAATAACTTAGCAATCATTACTTAAGAATAAACATCAAACATGCCTGGAGACACATTCAAAAGAAGACAATGTAATCCTAGGTGTTAAAAAGTTATAATCCATCTAATATATCTCTGCATCTGAGAAATGACAATAATCCTCTAAATTCTCCATCTATAACTCTGTGCAATATTAGAAGAATGCCAGGCCCAAGTATCTAGACAATCCAAATGAATTTTCGTTGTTCTGTTAATTCATACATCAAGTTATGCTACTTAAGGCCATAAGCACACATGTCGCACAGCACAGAACTGTAGAAAGACTCACTTTCCGTGTTCCCTCACCCAATAAAGAAGAAACGCCACATCCGCTTCTCGGCATCCACAGCTTGTGCCACTAAACCCAAGCTGCGTCAAGGTTCAAACACAATAATAAGGTCATATCAAATTCAATGAAATGACCAGTTAATAAAACTTGCAATATTACCTCGTTGTATGCAAGCCCTACAAAACACATTTTCTTTAATATTACTCGCCAGTCAAATTTTTAACCGAAAGAAGCAATATCCCTTTTTTACTTATGACTATGTACTTAATATTTAAAGGATTGAATTAATATCAAAATTTACGGTATGTTTGTGTTAATAATGTCTTATTGTAAAACTACATTTTTCAACTCAGTATTTAGCAATTGGGTATTTATGAACAGAAACAACTAGAAGTGTTTAATTGCATTAATTTTAAAATAAGGCTATTCTATTATGATTAATGAAAAATAGGTATAGAATCAGTAAGCACAATTTATCCACTGCAATATTCAATATCAAGATAGCAAGAAAATAAATGACATACATTATCTTATAATACATACTACAATTTCAAAAACTATTTGCCTACATTTTTCAGTGACTGCTCATTGAAATCATCACTGTTTCAGCAACAGAACTTTAATATTATAATCTAAAAACTATGATTATTACAATTAGACACAGAGGGCTATATCAACCAAGTTTTATTTTAATTTTTTCTGTAAAACTTGGTAAATCTTTTAATTATAGATCTCAAGTGGCGTTTGTAATTATCATGCTAATTAATATTGTTGCCTGTGTAAATAGTATTTTAATAATAAGTTACAAAATGTATGGACTAAGTCAGTGATGTGTCAATCTTGTGGGTGCTCAGGAAAAGCTGAAACAGCAGTGGCACTTACTGACAGTGTCTCATGGGCACCAACAATTATAAAAAATAACAACACATAACAGAATACATTTAATAACTTTCGAAGGACAGTATTGCTCAATACTTATTTCTTTGAGAGTAAGGAGCAGTGACAATTCACTTATAGTTGTGTTAAACTTAAGTCACTGTTTCAAATAAATAGTAAATTTATATTATTTAATTGACTATTTCAACAATTATTAGTCAAATTGTAATTGCTGTGACAGTAATTTTTAAATTCAAATGAATATACATAGAAAGAGTATGTCTAGTAAATAAAAAAACTTATTACATCACTGACTAAGTTCCTACGTGCTACGACACAAGAAAATATAGAGATCTCCATGTGAGATGACATGACAGTCATTATATAATGCGCATTTGTGGCAACATATATACATAATATAATAGTAGTCCCCAAATTTTTAAGTTAACCGCGAATGGTTGTCTTCTACTCGCTCTTTACCGATGCATACTATCGCTTATTTTGGTGACTACTATAACCGCGTGTCAATAGACGAAACCTTTATTGCAACATTTATTATACTTAGCTACCAAATACATTCGTATGGCAACAATACCGTGGTAGATCGAGCTCATTCGGCAGGAGGGGTTTCTGGCAGGTACAGCAATGCCATTGGGTGACGTGGCCATCCGTTCCAAAACAACGGGCACCGACGCTCACTGCCGAAAACGAATTGTCACTCTTCCGCCGGAGTGTGCCACGTTAGTCGCTCCTCGTAGAATGCGATTACCTGACGAACACATCAAAACAACATCAAAATACGCACAATCATCCCATAACTCGGGCGAGTCACTTGCCACGATCTTTACATCCTATTCTATTAATAAAGGGTGTAATCGTTAAGTGTGTACAGGCAATTATACCGTAACTGTTAGAGATGTAAAAAAGCATTAAGCTGATATCAAAAGTCTAAAAATTCTTGCAATTGGTTTTTGTTTACTTATACATATTTTGTTAAGGTATCCTATATAATATATAGAATAGGCATAGTGACTGATCCATAGGTAGCATAGTCACCATGCCTATTCTGCACACACATTATTAGTAAAACTGCATCAAACTTTTCAAAATAAAATAAAAAATAGCCAAAATTTTTACTTATCAGTCTCATACATTTTATAATTAATTTTGTTCTGGTGATTATTCTGTAACCATTAGAGATATCAAAACATTTTAAACTGATATCAAAAGTATGTTACCTAATAAGTAAAATAACACCAATAACTTTTTTAAAATAATACTAGAAATATCCTAAATTTAGAATTTTTGGAAGAAAGGTTTGAGTTTCTTATTTTAAAAGACAATACTGGTTCACATAGACCGATCGTGTTGGGGCTCAATGGATTTGTCCGAATGAGAGCTTTCAGGGATTAATCTTGGATTCTGTTGGTTTTCCTGTGGAGGTTCACATTGACACATTGGTATGAACTGCATGTGCTACGATTAATAGTATTAAAAACACCTCTATTGCTTCTTCAACATATTATGTACATGATCACATCAAAATATAATTTTTTGATAAACATTTTCGTTGAACTTAAAATAAAACAATATATTTACCTGCTGTGGGCACTTAATATTGGCCACTTTAGCGGGAACCAGCTCAGCTTCATCAGACTCCAGCCATTTAATTAAGAACATCAGCTCGCCTGTCGCATCTGATGCGCCTGGAATTACACATTTTTAATGTTAAGCAAGTCAAAACTAATGTGGTGATGGACAATGAGGAATTGGAAATGGTCAATAAGGTTGTCTTTCTTGGTATAACATTAGACTCTAAATTACAATGGGGCCCACATATAGAAACGTTGTCTGGTAGACTCAGCTCAGCAGCTTACGCCGTAAAAACAATTCGTCAACTGACCGATGTTGACACTGCGCGTTTAGTTTATTTTAGCTATTTTCACAGTATAATGTCATATGGTTTATTGCTTTGGGGTAGTGCCGCGGATATAGATTCAATATTTGTGCTCCAGAAACGAGCTATTCGAGCTATCTATATGATGAGTCCCAAGGAGACACTAAGAAATAAATTTAAAGAGATACATATTATGACGTTACATTCTCAATACATTTACGAAAATTTAATGTACGTTCACAAAAACAAAACGAAATTTAAGAAAAATAGTGATCTCCATAAATTAAATCTAAGGAACAAAAACAAACTCGCTGTGCCCACTACTAGGCTCCATAAAATCTCTAACTCGTTTCCAGGTCAATGTATACGCTTTTACAATAAACTTCCTTTAGACGCAATAGAATTATCAATAGGTAAATTTAAAAAATATGTTAAAACTAAATTATGTCAAAAAGCTTACTATAGTATTTCAGACTACATAAATGATAATAGTATTTGGAAATGAATTGCTCTTCTTATGTGATTTTTTTATGTACTTTTATATTGTTATATTTTTCATTTTAAAAGATGGTGCACATGAGTTTCTCACCAGCTCTTCTCATAATGCAATACCCATCGGAGCTGGTACTTAGATTGATTTTAATTCGATTCTAAACAGTTTGATTAAAATTAATCTGAGCCCCGGTTATTCAAATCATTGTAATTAGTATAATTTAGTATTATTTATTATTTACTTTTATATCATTTTTTGTAATGTTTTGACGTGTTCAAGCGCCTCCTGGGGCCTATGAAAATAAATGATTTGAATTTGAATTTGAATTTATATTAGGTCAAGGGCTACTTCTTAAATGTTATAAAATTACAACAATACATATTCATTCAAAGTATACAGAATAAGATTTTTTAATGGAAATACTTGCAACCAAGTTTTTTTTTTAAACTTACTACCTAATTGCTGGTATAAATTACTATTATACTTGTAAACCCCCTGCAGCTAAGCTTAATTCGCTTGTGTTTGAAGGAAGGAAGGAAGTCACAGTAACATCAGTGGTGTAATGCCCTGGCCTCATCCATTGTGGCACAACTACTTCTTATTAATGAGGCAATTTATATGGTAAGGTAGAACTTCTCTCGCTAGGTAACTGGAGAGGGCATGATGCACAAGGCGGCAGACTGAGTGGTGTGGCGCAAATTGGGGAAAACCTTCCAGCAGTGGACTATTAAGGACTATGATCAATTTAGTGTGGTAAAGGTACCTATAATCTTCTCAGCCTTGAGTCCCTTGTCAAAGCCACTCTTGGCCTTGTCTTCCTTCCGTTCGCGCTTCTCCTTGTGTTCATCTGCCGACGACACGCTGGTGCCGCGCCCCTTGCGCCCGGAGCCTGTATCGTCGCTGGACTCACGCACGCGCTTTTTGCCGCGGTCTTCTGGCTTCTTTGTCGTCTTTGACTGGAATTGCGATCAAAAATCGATAGTTAAACATACAGTGTTATAGCTACATACATCACACACCACTTTTCAGGAGGTATAAAAAGAGACACAAGGATAAAACTTATATCCTACAGTGTAGGTTACTTGTGTCTATCCCATGTTCAATATTACCATTGACCATTGCAAGGTACAAGTTAACACAGTAAGCATACATTACTGTAATGAACATAAACATCCTAATAAATGTGCCTTTCTTGGAAAACTGCTGACCTCTTTTTCCTTGCGGTTCTCTTCAAATGTCCTGATGAGTTCCTCACAGTCCAGGTTCTCCACTGGCTCCCAGGTGCTCTCCTCCTCCTTGTACCCCTTCCATTTCAGCAAATATTGCACCTATGAGTCAATTACACAGGTCATGTTTATTATTTTGTTTAAACAAATTGTATTTATAATAAAAATTTCTTAAAGTGAAGGAAAATAACAGAAACAAAATCTATCCATAGATCCACCCAATTCATAGAAAACTAACTTGATAGTCAGTTTTCTATGGATTGGACATACATACAAACAGACGTACATGGAAAATAATATTCAACAACACTACAATCTAATGGGGTAACTTTGAATTGCCATCTAACCTTGAACAAACTTGTGAAAAATATATATTCATTTATTTGACGAAAAATGATTAATATTTCAATATTGTAGCAGTGTAAAACGAATGCGAATGCAAATATGTTATGTTATGAAGCAAACCAAAAGTAAAAAAAATATTGTTATTGGCATTATTTTATTATAACAACTCTTATTTACCAAGGTGATGTTCTTGGCAGTGTTTTTTAGTCAGATTTGAAATCATAATTAAATATATAAAACTTATTGTAAACAGTTATATAGAAAATGTAGTTTAAGCAATGCCCGCACCAGGAATTTACAGTAAAATATTGTAATAGTAGGGGAGACCACAATGCTAAATGGGGATTTATTCGAGCGTCGTAGAGACCTATTGGGTTGCAAAGCTTAGATGATAAGAAGAAAAAAATGTTATATGATATACCTTTTCATCGGTGGGGGAAGCGGCTATAGATTTATAAATATGTAAAAAAAAACTGTTGCATGGACATCCTCGAGCGCGTCAGATATTGATAGCATCAATGCCCTACGTATTTTTAACAATGAACGTATGTTAATCTGATCGTTTGCATGATGCGGGTGGTTGTATGTAAGGGTTGAAAATGAAAAAAAAATAAAAATAATCGAGCGCGTCAGATTTTCTAAGGGAGTGTTAAGTGCACCAAAAAAATGCTCTCATTCACTAATCTGACGTTTTCGATGGGACGCAAACTCGCGGCCATTCTCATAATGTGCAAAAAAAATTCGCCATTTTGAAATACTCAAGCGCGTCAGATTAAGATATATATGGATCATCTTTATGTTCTAAACGTACTGTCTCATAATCTGACGATTATAGAGGGAGCGATATATTAGAGGGATTCGCCTGATCTGACAAAAAGAAATTAGAAAAACGGTTCACCCTAAAGGCCATCCCTGCAACTGACCGCTAATTCCATTCCTGGGCGCTTAAAATTGTAATTATGACATTTTCAAGCTCTAAATATAATTTATGTGATATTTTGAGTTAAAAGAAATAATATTTCTATGCATTTGAACTCTCCCAGCTTGAAAGTCTTTCAATTCGTGTAATTAACATTATTTTTGAATAAATATTAATTAATAAGATATTAACACTAGGTTAAATAATAAATAATGAACTATTTTAAAAGAAACATATATGTTAAATAAATAAATAATGATACTTAAGTTAGCCGACGTTTTAAATTTTTTGATTTTATTTTTAATAATTAAATTAGAACAAAAAAATATTTTAAAAAAATTGCACTTACAGTTTTTGAAGTTTTTTTACAAGTGAAATTTATTTTTTATTTTTTTGTAATAATTTTTTCAATAAAAATCATATTTATATGTCAGCTTAATTTGCATAATAATTAAAATATTTCATAATTATCGATTGTAAACTATTGATTTAGATTGATTGATTTAGAAAAATCTTAAATAATATTGAATTAAACTCATATGATAATTAATGATTTTATATTTATACGGCACAGCTAAATTTTTACTTTAATAAAACCTATTTGATAGTTTTTAACATTTTTCTTCGATCATTTTTCATTTTTCGTCATGGCAGCAGAAACCAGAGTGGAGACGGAGTGAGAGAGTAATAGATAGAGAAAGAGTCAGAAAGGAATAGAAACGCGGAGAAGGAAATGTAAGCATCACGCAGCTGCACTCATTTAACTTTATCGAGGAATTTTTGTTATTTCGGCTTGCGGAAATCGTCAGATTATATATTTTTAATTATTCTTGAATTATTTCCTTCAAAATAAAATAAAAATTAGCTACGCTCGAGAATGTCAAGATGACGTTTTTTTTTTACAACTTTGCTGCCCTCCCCTTTCTTTGCGTCACTCTCAAATTGACAGATTAGTGGAATATACACTTTTTAGGATGTAATTAACTCACCCTACTTTAATCTGACGCGCTCGAGAATTTCTAATGGTCAATTTTTTTTTACTAATCTGATCCTGTATCCTGCACGGGCGGCCGTATATATGGGCCTCATGTTTGGTGGAGGTACTTAACCGGGTACAAGGTATCCCCCTGTATATTAATCTGCCGCGCTTGAATAAATCCCGAAATCCCTTAATGGGCTCCTCTACCATAAAGAACTGAAAAAAATTTAAAGTATTTCTAGTGTAACATTGAATGGTACAAAGTCATAAAACAACTTTTTTTTTTAAAGTTGCCACCAAAATTGTATGAAGCATTTCTTTCATGGAATGGGTGGAGGACTATGTTTATTAAAAAAAATTACTAACAAAATGCTACTAGTACTTCAGATTTTGATCTAATTGCATAGCCACTTAAATATAATAATATAATTTATTGTGTTATACACTATTTACCTACTTTATCATGATGTTATGAATAATTATAAAAGAAAAAGATATTTTTTACCAAATAATTAAATTTTTAACATTACTCAATACTCAATACTCAATTCTTTATTGCATTCCACAATGTTTTGTTAGGTGGTAAACATATTACATAGTATCAATTATGGACCCTGTCGGGCACAGCAAAAGTGTAGGAGAGAGGATGAAGGGCGCCCATTTAATTTTCAAATCTAATAAATTAAAATAAACTTGTTCAAACCAAAATGGGTGGCAACATTTTTATACTTTCAAAAACTTACTTGATTGTGTAGGTGTGATGTGTTATGTTAATTGTGTTATTATAATATTTATGTGTATATACTGGTCTCTTGAAACTAGAATTAATAGGATAGCAGAATAATAATTAAATGTGATTTTGAGTTAAAAATTATATATTATATTAATTTATCATTGAAATATTCGTTTATATTGTAATAGGATTTGTTTATTAATAATTGTTTTAATTTATTATAGAATATATTTGGTTTGTTTTCATTTTTAAGAGTCTCTGGTAGTTTATTGTAAATTTTTATTGACATGACCAAGGTACTGGAAGAGTGTACTGTAAGTCGTGAAGTTGGTAGGTTAAGTCTGTTTTTATGCCTTAATGTTATTTTTGTTTGGATTTCTTCCCTCTTTGTGTATAATTCTGGATGTTCGCGTACAAATTTACACATTTCTAATATATATAGACTAGGAAATGTCATAATTTTAAGTTCCTGAAAGTGGGGCTTACAGCTTTCTTCTTGTTTTATATTTGTTAATATTCTTATTAATTTCTTTTGTAGAATAAGTAACGTAGGTGCGTCGGTGCTATTACCCCATAATATTATTCCATATTTAAGCCACGCATAAGCGTAAGCGTAATATGTGGCCATTGCTGTTTTCAGGTCTGTTGTTTTTTTTATTTCGCGTAAGGCGTATGAAAATTTGGATAATTTGGCTTTTACTTTATCTATGTGCGGTTTCCAATTGATGTGTGAGTCAATTTCAATTCCTAATAATGTAGCTTTATTTACGAGTTCTATTTTGTTATTTTTATATGTAAAATTGCAAAAAAAAAATTGCAAACATTACAAAGCTATCTATCACCTTTATACCTAGAGTAATATTAAATTTTTATAGGTCAGTGTCTTTTGAAGTGAAATGTGTCATTTAATTTTAGCGAAACTATAAAATATTTATAGTTTGCCTGGCAGAAATTGCGTCAAGCGACAAGGCCGCGCTTTGCATATTGTTATTGTCTTTCAATAGTTGTCTTTAGTTTGTAATGGAATGGTATGCAAATAAAGTTTTATCTATATATCTATCTATCTACTCAAAGTTACCCTTCTACCATTCTCAGTAAAATTTGAAGATTGGACAAATTCAGGTAGATCTGTTTTTTTTGTGTAAATTTATTGTTTAGGATAAATAAACTTTTGCCGGCGACTTCAACCTTACTGCTCTGCTCCCATGGAGTTTAGCGTAATGTTTAGTTTAATTTCTTTTAATCTAAAGACATTTATTGAAAGTTAGACAAGAAGAATTATCAAAACTTGACCAGTTTGTAATATTTTAAAGCAAATTTTGCTATGCCTTTTTGTATTTGATATAATAAAGTAAAAAAGTTGAAAAATTAAGAATCCAGCAGCTTGGGGCGTATACCCATTCTTAAATATTATATAAAACTTGACCAGTTCTTGAGATTCTCACTATCAAACAAACTAACTTAGTTCCGCAAATTCGTTGGCGGTGCATTGATACAAAGTAGCCTATTAATTTGTAATGAAAATAAAGGGGTACCAAATATAATAAGTTAGTAAATAAATATAATAAATAAAAATGCAGTCAGAATACAAAAAGATATGGATAAAATACTAATAAGATTTTTGCTGTATTGAAGTTAAACCCATGATATATGTACATTTAAGTGAATAAAGTTTAAATAAATAAATAATAAATAGATATATATCATTTTCAGTTACTTCAAAACTGCCAAGATCTTTGATGTTATACAAGGTAAGTGTCTGCTTATCCCCCCGCCCAAAAATTCTAACCTATGACAAACCATCATCCTTTATTTTAACTGTTAGGCAATCTGACTATTCAAAAGTGTGTACATTATTCAGAGGGCTGTATAAACAGTCATTTTTAAAGATGATTTGATATGATTTAAATATTTTTAACAAATAACTTAAGTGGCATGTATCCTTAGAGAGAGAGATAGTTTTTAAAATAGAATTTTATGTTTTACCAATTTTGACCAAGTCTACCATAGCACCAATTTAATCAAATTTAAACGCACAATGACATATTTTTAGAAAGAAAATAATCTTACATTTTTCTGAAAGAATTGGAACTAATGTTGATGAAAAAAAAAATTGTAATACGAATATTACTGGGAACAAAAGTACCAATATGTATTGACTACAAAATTTACAATGATGGCATACCGGTAAGCCATTCGTTTTGCGGCATAATACGCTAATGGAAACAGACAGGTTCGTCAGCGACGCTACTGATCTGGTTGCGATAGTTACCAGGGTTTAGTCTAAGGCCAAAAGGACATTTAGCTGTACTGATTACAGAAGAAGCAGAAAAATAGATATAGTTCAATAGTCTTCAGCCACAAGGTAAACCTAAGCTACTGTAAGCTACTCAATGAGTGAGGCTGCAATTATTTCGAATGCTTACCTTTCCTTTCACTGTACGTTTATCGAGAACTTTCTCAACCACGTATTCTTCTTCGGTAGAACCATCGCTACCATCACCTTTCTTGTCTTTTTTGCCCATTTTAGAAATTTTGAACAAGTAAAAATCTGAAGCGTGAAACTGAAGCGTCACCCGAGAAATTTCTCAAAATGGCGTGGTCAAAATAAATATGGCGCTAAATTGGTACTGCCATGTTAAAATACTGAAATATTCATCCATAATTTTGATACTTTATATTATATTAATAAATAAAATTTACAAAAAGATGAGATTCTTGACTTAACTTTTCTTTAAGGAACATGTTATCATGATCAAATTGTGATCGAAACAAATATTTGAATAATTAATAGCATATTTATATAGTTTGTTACATAAGAAGAAGAGTGGCAACACTTTACTGATAGCCAACATAACAAACAACAACAAGAGAAACAAATCTTTGATCATCTATCTTTGTCTAATGATCAATGATAATCGTGATAATGGTATTAAATCCAGAATTTTAATTTGATAAACTGTTCAATTATGCAAAAAAAAAGATATAATTGTTTTCAAATGTTTTCTGGCTATGATAATATAAAGATATTCAGAATTTGATTCCTCTTATCAAAATTAATGTTATCAGGTAAGAGTGAGATAAAGATATTATTCTCGTGACAAACTTCACACTTATTTCATTCATTTTTTTTTTCATCTATCAATCAAAACACGGCAACAGCCGTGGCTCACATCGCAAATCGCAACAGTTTTCATTCCAGTCAGCCGACCAGCCTGTTGCATCGTGTGTGTATACCTATTTTATGAGAGAATTACGCTATATTTTTGTGCAATTATCTATAAACACTTATATTCGTGGTGTTAATTGTGTTGTGTAAACAATTTGAACAATTGTGTTCGATTAATTGAACTGAAAAGATAACAAGATATAGATATTTATTTGTGTTGATTCGAGTGGTTTCAAATTTACTTTTGACGTCACGCGCGACAACCAATCAGTTCGCGCCAAAGAAAAATAAATAACCATACTATACTCGCGTGTTTTTGTTTTCGTATTTGATTATTACTATATCGAATGGATCGTAATAGGTGAATGTTCATAACTTTGGAAATATGCTGTTAAAATGTACTGCGGACGGGAGGTCTATCAAAGTGAACGGGGCACCGGTCAGCCACGGCAATGGAGCGAGAGGTAAGGTCCGGCGATCACCTGTTTCTCTAATTAATTCCTATATATTCATCTGTATCCATTGTCTTCCAGTCATTATTTTGCATTTGTTATCTTTAGGATCCACCTCGCAATTCATAGAAAATTATCGTTCTTTATACTTTTTAGGGTTCCGTAGCCGAATGGCAAAAAACGGAACCCTTATGAATTCGTCATGTCTGTCCGTCCGTATGTCATAGCCACTTTTTCCGTAACTTTATGAGCTATACTGTGGAAACTTGGTAAGTAGATGTATTCGGTGAACCGCATTAAGATTTTCATACAAAAATAGAAAAAAAACAATACATTTTTGGGGTTCCCCATACTTAGAACTGAAACTCAATTTTTTTTTTCATCAAACCCATCTATGGATAGGTCTTCAAAAATGATATTGAGGTTTCTAATTTTTTTTTTCTAAACTGAATAGTTTGCGCGAGACGCTTCCAAAGTGGCAAAGTGTGTTCCCCCCCCCCCCCCCCCCCCCGTAACTTCTAAAATAAGGGAATGATAAATGTAAAAATAATATATGATGTACCATGTATCATGCAAACTTCCACCGAAATTTGGTTTGAACGAGATCTAATAATTAGTTTTTTTTTAAAACGTTATAAATCGTAACAGCATTTTATCTTTAATTCAATCAACTCCAATATAATAAAGAAAAACATTTATTTAGATGTATAGTGGTACGGAACCCTAAGTGCGCGAGTCCGACTCGCACTTGGCCGGTTTTTATTCATAAAGTCGTCAAGAAGAATTGCTATATTTATTTTTTTTTCTGCATAAACTTTTTGTCATACCTACTTTGTTTGTTTACCAATAACCTATTAGAAGAGCAAAGTATAGTATACTACATGCCACGTAAACCGGCAAGGCACTGCCTCGGCCGAGAGCACGTTTATACTCACCAAGTACTGACTGTCTTACCACTCGGTGCGTGTCTGTTTTAATCGGAACGTTTACAAATTTAACATTTTATTTTTTTTTGTTAGCCTGCATTGTCCCACTGCTGGGTAAAGGCCTCCAAACGTTTCCAGTCCTCTCTATCTTCTGCAGTTTCCTACCAGATGTAGGCATCTAGGTCGTCCCGCCAGCGCCTCTTAGGTCTACCCTGACGGCGGTGTCCTTCTTGGGGCATTGATTGTGTGGCAATCCGTGCCCACCCAATTTAACAATACAAAAGTAATAATTAGTTACATAAAATAGCTAACCAAAATAATTAAATAAATAAAAGCTAATATATATAAATAAAAAAGAACTACATACTCTGCAAAACAAGTCAAAAATTTACTGCAAAAATGTATTATTTTTTGTCCTGCGTTGCCCCACTGCTGGGGGAGGCCCCAAACATGTATTATAAAAGTTTATTTTTATACCGAAATACATTAGTAGTAGTAGTTAGTAAAGTCCATTGAGGTGTAATAAAAATAGCTTCGTTATCGCGGCAAAAGTTATTATTAAAGAAAGCAGCGGTCTCGATAATACCTCTTGATTGTAACAGTAGCAAATTTTCACGCATTTTAAAAGCTTGCAATGTGACTTACGACCACTTCTGGTTGCTCGATCGAGTTGAAAATCGGCATACTTGTGTAATTCCGGTGACAATGCAATAAATGACAGAAATGGTCTGATGATGCAGTCAGGAGTGTTTTATCATGAGGAAACTCCTTGACGCTTAGGCACATAGATACGTATCTTTGCATAGTTTTCAGTTCTTGTGGCTATACACGAATTATCGCACACAAACGCATTCACACACGCACACCCATGTAGAAGTTGCGGCAGGGGATGAAAAACATAAAAATAAAATATTAATTGAAAAATATTTCTTAAAACAAGTTTTTATATTGATTGTACTCAAATGGTGATAAGCTTTCAAACGATAATTCAATCCATAACCAAAATAAAAGCGTTTTAGTTACTCGTCATAATTCCTGCTGTCAAGTAATATGCTTTTATTTTGGTTACTACGATTTTAAATCCATTCATGTAGGTACGTCGTACAGATTAGTGAAGTCATTATTTTAAAATACAGGACCTTATTTAACAACAAACTACATTTGTTTCATGTTCTATAAGCAACGATTAAGTATCGATACATTTGTTTCGTGATAAAACCAAGCCAAATAGTTACGCGAATTAATACACATTTATTTAATCATACAAGTATTTTGGTCACGAAGCCTGGAGTGATTAATTTGCCGACATGAGTTACAGCTTCTGTTAAAGAGCAATTATTTTACATTGGACGACCAGATGGCGGAGTGGGTAGTGTACCTGCCTGCGACACCGAGGTCGTGGGTTCGATTTCCACTTAAGACAAATCTTTGTGTGCATGAACATGGGGGTTTGTCTTAGTCTGGGTGTTCCTATGTATAATAAGTATGTATTTACAAAAGAAAAGTATATATATATTAGTATCAGTTATTCTAGTACCCATAGTACAAGCTCTGCTTAGTTTGGGACTAGATGGCGTTGTGTGTGAGTTGTAAAATATTTATTTATTTTATTTATTTATTGGACTCTTGATTAAAGTAGGGATAGGTATGTAACCAAGTCGGTAACGGCTTTTTGTTCCAATCGCATATTCTTCATTCAATGTGGCACATAAGTCGCTTGGTAATTATAAAATACGCGACATTTATTTAAAAGACCACAAAATAATTCCATGAAAGATTTAAAAGCGAATCAATTCATCATTGTTTGAATGTCAGATTCTCTTGAAATCTTAAATTGCACGCCTGTATGGATATGGATGTAAGTTTCTTGTTCTATACGTTTCTACACAAATCAATACACAAAGTTACTCGTGTGTATTAATATTTAGGAAAAGCTCATAACTCAGGAAAACAATTTATGAATATGTAACACCTTGTGCCTACTCAATCATAGGTTTCACGCCCACTTCTGGTTGGATAAAGATTGATTACTGATTCTAGACACAATAATAACATGTCGTTTCATTAGTTGCATGCTAAGAAACCTAACAAACTCCGCTCACGAAATAGACAGTCTAATAATTAAGAAAATAACTAGTCCACAAATCTATCACGCATGAGTAAGAGCCATTCACGAGCCGTGTGTCAAAACAAACCGAGATCCGGATTAAACCTGCCATTTACGCAGTAGCCGTTACGCCTTCCAGATTTCGAACTTCATTGATCTAAGGACCACACCGACCCGCCTCATGAGCAAACAAACAGTATCATTATAATTGATGTACGTAATAACTTTAAATATATTTATTTGACGGGTTTATAACGATCAATAATATTAGTTTAATTGCGACATCAAAGGCTCTCCAGAATCGCTGGGATCCGTTTCGGTAGAATGTTCTAGAAACAAACAAAATTATTTAGATCTATTTGTCGTCGCGTTAACCTCCCAGCTCAGAATTGAAAATATTTGTTCAGCATGGAAGTCAAAAATATTATTTAGTGTGTCCGTTAAAGTCTCATTGAAATCGATCTAGACTAATAATAGCATTCACAACATTGTGTGTTAACTTATTTCGTCATAATTGTTCTTTATTATATCAACTTATTATACTAATATCAAATTTATCACAAAAATTGCGATTCTTGAACCTAGATTTTTGCGTAATCTCGAACCCCGCCTACGTCTGTAGCGAGGGGTCGAGATAATATTCCCGTATCATCAAAACATTTCAACTCACGATACGCTTGCATGGACATTATTTTGGCTATTATTCTCAGTTGAATTATACTTAATAATACACTTACATAGTCAGATTTATCAGAATCGGACGTAATACAATATTGTGGTTCGCTTGAAGTGTTATGTAAACTTGCTTGGTAAGGAATTAGAGATGTATTTTATAGTTACTTAACAGTTCTGGTTAGCATGTTGGTTTTGAATACATCTTGTTAGTGGAGCGACCCCTGGTATCGGGGGCGTTATCTCGGAGCGCTATCGGGGCCCCGGGGGTCAGCCGGCCCGCTGTTTACTGCGCCGATATGCGCACGCGACAGGCATATGATGAGCTAACTGGTTCCGCCGAATGTTCACCTGACTGTTTCGAGTGGCCATTGACTCCGGTAATTATTTAATTCGTGTTGTGAAACTGAAGATGTTTTAATTTTGTTTGTTCTACTTTGGAGGGTTATTGTATGAGCGTAGTGTGAAGTAGAAAATATTATGATAGGTTATTTGTTTATTATGAATGTGTGCAAGTGTAGTTTGATAAACACTAATTTGTGTCTTTGTTTTGTGGACTTAATTACAATGTTAATTATTAGAATGTACCTACTTAATTATCATTAGTCTTAATTAAGTACTGTACTCATTTACTGGATATGCGTTCACTCTACAGAATTTTTATGAGTAGGTAGTGTGTCTATTTGAACTTATCATCTTTTATCTATGTCTAAATGAAAAAAATGTTAAACATTGTATAAACAATCCTTTTACTTCTGTCTAACTACAACGATAACATAATGCCGAAATGATACCATCTCTTTCCATGTAGTTCCCTCGCGTTAATCATCTATGTCACCGTTAATTGGAGTGCGCTCAATAAATGGACAGTTAATATCTGCGACCTAAATTATACTGCCTCTTTGAGTGCTCCCTCCTTTGAGAACCCTTGTAGCTTTCATTAAGAAAAACATATTGTGCTTGTTATTATATTTTGCGGCAGCCAGTTATAACAGTATTAAACCTTCGTTTGATGATAAGGTTTCATCTTGACAAGGGATAGACTTTAGCTGGGATGGGGAACCATTGGCACGCGTGCCACAGTTGGCACGCAGCATATAAAATAAAAAAATCTCCGAAAATGGCACGCTGGCGCCGCTGTCTGTTCATTGTACACTGTATTAAAAATAATGACACGTACAGTGGCGACCAAAAGTCCATAGGCAATCTCAATAGGCAATAGTTTGAAGTGTAGTTTGACTTACGACCTTCTATTTCCAAGAAATAGGCACATGTTGTTAACAAATAATTGTAGTTCATACATAGTGTGAGTCAAGATGGCCGAGCGGTTAAGGCGTGCAGTTAGATGCGTTTAACAATGAGCCGTGAGATCTAATCTCGCTAAGTCCTTTCTATACTTTTTGAAGTTTAGGGTATCAACAAATATATTTTTGTTATTAGAAAATCCTTTCCTTGTTATCATGATGCATCATTTTAGTAACATTTATATTATTGGTGGGTTACAATAAAACATCTTATGAACGGTTTCAAGGGCACTTCCATTATTAATTTAGGTAGGAATGTAACGCCACAATTATCTTGAAAGTTTATTAATTGTATAAATAAATAAAACGAATTAACATTTTTATCATCATTCAGCATGACTTTTTTGTTTCTACCTTACAACAATGACAATAACAATAAAAAAATACGTAAATAGTTAAATAATAATATCATATTTAACTTATTAGTTATTATATTAATCAAAAATCTTATAAACGGTTACAAGGGAAGTTTTTTTTATTTAGGTAACAATGTGACGTCACTATGCTCTTAAAAGTTTATTAATTGTATAAATAAATAAAACGAATAAACATTTTTATCATCATTCAGCGTGACTATTTTTATTTATACCTTACAATAAAAATAAAAATAAAAAATTACGTAAATAGTTCAATAATAATAACATATTTAACTTATTAGTTATTATATTAATATATAACTATTTATGTATTGTATGTAACTATTTAAGCATGAATACCTAACAAGTTTGTGCTTAAAACATTAAAAATATTATTATGATTTCGTAAAAACAAAATACAACCACAAATCAACGAAGCTTCAAACTCAGATTTAGTTGATCGTGATCCCAATGCTTACCCGATATAGCTCATGATAAATAGATGCGAATTTAAAGAACAGGTCGCCACTGTGACGCGTTTAGTACGAATGCGACAACATTTCATTAGTGTGTGTTATCTTAAAAACTGATATACACGCACGTGACTTCGTTAGAGTGTGTACTGGCTGTATCGGACTCGTACGGTTCATAGCAATGTAATCCTTAGCATGCCTATGGAGTTTTGAGCGTTTTGTACATCAAAAAAGGTTCGCCAAAAAGCAATGGTCTTTCAGCATACACTTTCACGCAAGTTAGAATTTGTATAAAAATATTTTTAAAAGTAAGAGCGGGCGGCAAGCGCGTTGTCAGCTGTTGCTGTTGACAATAATAGTCATTTAGATCTGAAAACGTTATTATTATTTTTTTATTTTATTACTAGCGATACAGAATACGAATTTGTAATTATATTTTGTTTAATATTACCATTTATGTAGCTTTATCTTATTTTTTTACAGCAAAACTACAGTAAAATGTTAAGATACCATCTATTACAAAAGGAAAATAAAACACATATTTTCAATAAATTTTACTTACCTCATTTAATATACATTATTAAAATTAAAGATACATAGTTTGAGAACTTAATATTATGTCACAATACCGTTAGAGCCAGGAGCCAAAAAAGTTTCAGCCGCGCTAGTGTCGTGCACAAAGCCAATATTCCTTTACTTTACGTATCTATAAAGGATGTTACTAAAAAGATATATAGATATAAGAATAAAAATACAATCATTTTGACATAATAATTTATTTACTCAGTACCTACATAATGTACACAAACATACAAATTTTATTAAAAAATAAGACGTAACATCACCTACTCCCTGAGCTGGCTTCACGTAGTACCTTTTTGTAATTTCGCTAGAAAATGCTATCTTTCAACTGTGTGGTATCTAATTATCTACATGAAAGGGAAGCCATTACAAGATAACCAATTTAGGTTCGACATGAAAAGTCATTAACCGAAGAAAATGGGGCAATATAAATATTATGTATTTATTGTAAGCTATGCATATCAAGACTTGGTAATTAATTAATAGCTTTGAGGCTTACTAATTCTTGATGTGATTCTTTTGATTGCATTTACAACCTTTACAAAAACCATTTTATTTGAGAGATTTTTTTATACGGTACCGTCGAAAAATAATTATAAATATTGAAAGAAATGCTTCATTCTGGTATAAATTGATGTAGGTCCCTCTTTCTGTTCCATGGAAATATTAAATATAATGTATAGCAGATAGATGAGGCTTTAGTTTAATTATTTTACTTTTCTAGGGCGTATACAATTTTGAAGTCGATCAGACTTTTATTTCTTTCAAAAAATAACCCCACTTAAAAAGGACTTGCAGGCTACTAAACGATTTCGCGTAGTTATTATCGTTTGACCATATCTGATAGTCCTAATTGATTGTTGCTACAAGGTCTAAGAGCTTATGCGTACTAAGAACACATGGTTTTACAGTATTTTGTATATTAATACTAGGTTCATAGTATATTATCCTTCAAAAGATATAATAACTAATACACTTTCTTCTAAAAGATTGTGTTTCAACAAATATATTTCATGGATTAGGTTTTGATCCCGAAAAAGCCTGATGCTCAAGAAATATAAACAATAACAAACCCTTTTTTTCCGGCAAATCTTTAGATAAATGCATTAGAAAAACTTCTTTTAGTGGAATAATATGTAGAAGTGAAATATAAGTTTTAACTATAATTACCTAAAACTTATGTAAAATTCCAATCAATCTTCAATCTTCCGAGCCTTTTTCACAATTACATTGAGTCTGGTTTCTAGTTTAACGTATTTAACTAAATGTATTTTACGTGGGATAATAATATACTACTAATACTCTTTGATAGACTAGTTGTCAGATTTTCTGGCCTCTGACTACCCATAATGGCTGCCATAGATGTTCAAATGGCAACCAAAACCGATGGTTTAACGAGCTCTTCGAGGAAAACTCGCTATTATTCAAATTATAAAATACGGGTGTTACTCACGTAATGTTGGTCTATTTAGTCGACCGCGGTTTCGCCTATACGTCTAGGCATTATCAAGAGAGTGCGATACGTCGCGCCTGAGTCGCAGCAGTAAATAGACCAACATTACGTGAGTAACACCCGTATTTCATAATTTGAATAATGTTACAAACTCACGTCAGTTTTAATAACAATAAAACTCGCAATGTTTAAGATGATCACACATCCACGGCCGACCGCGGTTAGCATTGCTTTACCTGCAAGATGGATCGGTCCGCGCGGCTTCGACTTAGCCACGAGCTCCTCTTTGTACTTCAAAGTTATGTTTAACTTTCTGAATATTTTTTTTTCTTTCATCCTATTTTGTCCCAAAATTATAAACTGTATTGGTATTATTATGTGACTATGAATATTTCATAAAAACAAACATCAATCTCTGTCGTTAAGGAAACAACACGGTAAATAAGACGGCTCTTGTATAACAGGAACGATTTAATATCATAATTATATAATCTTGGATGATATAATCAGCTGAATAAGGTCAATATTATGTCGTAACTCATAGGAAGACTGTGATCTACTGTGATACGGACTATGAAGATATTGTACTGTGATCATTAAATATATACTAGTATTAAAACGCTTTATTCTTGTCGCTATGCCATTATTACATAACTGCCTAGATGTAAATGGTTTGCACAAGTACCTTATACCAACGTGGCACTAATATATTAAGTACTAAATTCTTCTCAACCGGCTGAAAAGTTAAACTACCCAAAGTCACTAAATAAATAAAAGTTGCTTACATAAGATCACGCCTATATTTTCTAGAACGATGTGGCAGAGGTGTAAAACATCCACCTTCACCTGTTTAGGTCCGAATCCGTTCGAATTTTCAGACGAAAAGTTCACAAATAACACTTTTCCCGACCCGAGAATCGAACCCTAGACCTCACGGAGAGATACGCTAACCATTCAGGTAGTCATGTTTAATTGTATTAAAAAAAACGACGACCGCATTAGGTCGCCACGGGAACAGAGCAACGAATCCCACGCGAACGAAGTCGCGGGAATCAGCTAAATATTGTATAATAAGTGCAAAAATACAAATAATATAAATAGAAGGTTCATAATATATGCCTACTTGTAATTCGTCCTAAATATTATTACAATCAAATACAAGAGTTATATTTGTGGAGTACGAATAATCACTAACCGACCAAAACCAGTGCTGGTGCCAACGAATTGACACTTCCATCATAACGCACTCAAAACTCCTCGCGAAAATCAATGTTTTTTAATAAATTGCTTGAGTCATTATCATGTCGATAACGATGTAATGAAATGAAAATATCTGACTTGCAAAGCACTTTCAAACTTGTAAATGCTACGTCGTGTTGAAATATTTACTGCATGAAATAATACTAATATTGCATAAAACTTACTATAACTTGATAAAAAGCAAACATAACATCACGCCTATATTATCCAGAAGGGTAAGGCAGAGGTGCACAACACCCATACTTCACGTGTTATATTTAGGTACCATGGGATACGAGGTGAGCCTATCGCACACACCGGGCACAATTCTGTGCTGCTATTGAACGGAAAGCAAAATCTTTCAAATTTTTGTTTGATCGTTTTATTTTTAATGTTAACTCATGTTCTAAACACATGTGGCGCCTCATGATAACGATAACCTATGCTATGCAATTAAAATGGGCATGCTTAATTTATTTATAAAATAAAAGATACTTTCATTACATCGGTTTACTTTCACGTTTTTATAAGATCTACTAGCATGTTATCTCTCTCCTGATAATAATATTAGATAATGAATATGAAATGAGACTGTAGGACGGCGATATCTATATATATATTTAATCTATGATACTGTTGGCAGAGGCGAGAATGTAATTATTTGTCACGTGCGGCGGGTGCTGATACGAGGCAAGAAATATCTAAGTTTAAAAGAAAAGTGAATTGAAGATATGGTTTTAATTAAAATTATTTATTGTTATTTGTTATTTTTTTTTAATTGCACTGCAAAAAATAGTAAGGAAATATATTTTTTTCGTTTTTTATACTTAATCAAAAGTCTGCAATTGTTTTTATTTTTCTTTCGTATTTGCTACTGACTTCTTCTTCTTATCGTGTCAATGGCTTGTTCGATTATACTGTCTTAGACCAGTTGGTGGCGACTTCAACCACTTCTTTGTTTGCCTGCATGAGATCATCGCGGGTGCAAGAGGCGGGTAGTAAAGGGCAAGACATCAGATGGGCCATACTCTGGCTAGAGGATCTACATTCGCAACTGGTATTGGATGAGTTGATAAATCCCCACTTGGCCAGATTGTCTCTGCAACGGCCGACCTGAGTCCGAAGTCTGTTAAGGGACTTCCAGATCGGCCACTGCAGCTCATTCCCAGGTGGCAGATGTTCGACCAGTTCAAGAAATTTGGGAGGTACAGGATGGTTAGACTTCCAAATTTCGCATCGTAGATGTGCAGCCAGCACTTTGGTTCGCTGATTTCGTCTTTCTAATGAAGCTCTTGCGGCTTTTAAGGCAAACTGGTGGTACAAAATGACTGTGGAATGGGTGATGGTTATCATTCTCCAGATGCCATTTTTCAATCTGGCATGAAATTTCGCGGCGAACAAAAGGTGGTGATATTCCTGCTAGTAGGTAGACCATGTTAAGAGGGGTCGGTTTTAGGCAGCCGGTGATGGTTCTACAAGCATCGTTTAGCGCCACGTCTACTTGCTTGGCGTGCTACTGACTCAAAAGACATTTAGTATTTTTTTTTCGTACTGATTAAAAAGTTGAAACCAGTAAAGTCATAGACTAATATAAATTATATAAAACTGGAGAAGTAAAGTTAAGTCAATTATTCAGGGCGCTTTCATCCTATTATAGTAAACCAGCATTATTCTTGTATACTTATATTCTAGGATTTAATGATTTTGTTGAAACTTTCAGATAAGTACAATTTTGGGCCAATAAGATCCTGATGAGTTAATATTCGAGAAAATTCAATTTATGACGATATTAAGTTAGTATGAAAATTTTGAGTACAATTATGTCAAAGCATCGAAATTACAAAATAATGTTGCATGCCTTTATACACAACACAAGATATGGATTTGAAACTATGTAATATTGATATACCACCAACTTTGTTACCCATTTTTTGTAAATAAATAATTTTGAATTTAAATTTGAATAAAAACTAACTATTAAATTACTTCTTTAGTTTTAGGAACTTTGTTACTGTTATTGATTGTATTAAACGAGGAAACAAGAAGTTCAATTCCGCGAACGAAATAGAATATTTGCACGTTTCATGTTTGTCGTGATAATGTAAGTTCATAATTGTTTATTTAGATCAGGAGAGGCTTAATTCTTTAGTTTTATCTTAGTAATATCGTTATTATACTTATGACATAATTTGACCGATTGCATCATTGATTATGTAATCAAAAAATGTGTAAAAGTAATTCAGCTGATGTGTTTTATCTCCTGAATAAATATTATATTAACTAGCAGTTTTTCGCAAATCCTTCCGCATATTATAACGTGAAATATTTCGGTGTCTTCTTATATCGAAGTTTAAAAAAAAACTTGAGGACTAATATAATGAAAGCGAAGGTTTGTAAATATGTGTGAGTGGATGTTGTTACACTTTCACTAGTATTTTGCACTAGTAGCTTAAAATCTGAATTTCTATCATAATATTATAGGCGAATTTTATCGATGTGTCACTCTGCACACTGGCAATACCACAAAGGTACTAAGCACATAGTATGGTTTAAAAATTATTATTTTAAAATTCAAAGCTCTTGTAACTGTTATTCTCAACCCAAACAAGATGGTCCGTCAGTCAGTCACATGTTAAATTACATCTTAATCATTCAATCCGGTGCGAGATGCGCCCGCGCCGCTCGCCACCAATGGTCAGTCGCACGGTTGTCACTCGTTTGTCCATTACGCAACTAAAGGTCCCACACATATACATATTGAATATAAACCAACTACATTTGTGCGTCAAATCTTGTAAATGGTAGAATAATTTTCGTTCATGTGAAGAATGAAATGTTAACACTAATATATGTAAATATAGATGATACTGAAAAATAACCCCTCTAATAATAAAAGTTTTCCAAAGAACAAAATTATTGTACTAAAGTTTGTTTTCTCAGCAACTTAAACAAGATTAAAATTTACGAAAGCAACGCTTACTCTTAATAATTTACAGTAACAAATAATTTAATTAGCTAAGTTTGGCTAATCAACATTACAAACTTTGTCGTGTATCAAAATGATGTATTGTTCCTCTTTATTCCTTTGTATAGCTGAAGAATATTTAATTTACTTAATGATTTATTTTCAGCCGCGGAATGCGGTCGAGTCCTAAAGTCTTGTGATGGATCTGTTATGCAGTTTACTCTCGGCTGTTGGTTTTCTATCTCATGCTTATATGATATTTACTGTGTGGGTTAGATAGAGACAGCTAGTGTTTTGACGCACTCGTGTAAAACGTGCGCAAGCGCCGCGATCTAATTAGCCTTGACCTTGTAGTGAATCAAGCTATCGCACTCTTTAAGTAAATGGCTATTGACTATTGATATATTTGACGTTTACAAATTGACAAAGTGTAATACTAGACTACATCAATATCCATACCGTGGTGGTGCCGCTGAAAAATGTTTTGACTGACAAGAAAATAATGTATCACATCGTTGGCTGATTTGCAGAACACCGCAGAACTAACCATATTATTATTGTTTCACATGTTTTATTTATGCTTTATTTGCGATTGCTATCGTTTTAGCGCTAACGTTACCAATATAAAAGAGAGAATTAATCATTTAGGTCTTTTTGAATGTGTCAGTTAATTATTTATACAATGTATATTTACTTATAGAACTTGTCAGTCAGACAAAGGTTCCTGAATACTCAATATGACTTGTTCTCAATTTCCTTTATTCACAATTTAAATTTGTATCTGTCATCTCATCTTCTCCTTGAATTTTGTAATTTGTAATTTTTTCCCCTAGATTTGATATGCTGTTTATTTTAATTTGTGTATTTAATATTTTGTATTGATGTAATCTTATATTTATATCTGTTACTCTGTTACCGACCAGTATGTATCTATTTTCTTTACTTCTATCTGTGGAAACTTGTAAATGGCCTTCATTGTGTTTATTTTTTCTTTTAATGTGTATGTGTATAGCTGTAAGTTTTCCAAATAAAATAAAATAAAATAAAATAAAATAAAATAAAATAAAATAAAATAAAATAAATAAAATACTAGTAAAAAAAATACAATTACAATTTGGTTATTATTTGGCTAATGTTGTATTTATTTATGAGATCGTATTCGATGCGATATATTTTTCCAATTACTCGAACTGTCTATTTGATTAAATAAGCAAATTAATTGAATTCAATTTGATTTGCGACGTGGCCATTATTAACAATTCACCAATATATTATTACAATGTGTTATTCTCAATTTATGATTTATATATAAATTTAATAAGCAATCAATTATCATCAAAGCAAAACAACTGTAACTAGAGATGTGCCAACTAGTTGGCCAAACTCATAGTCGAGGCCCATCTCTAACAATAGCACAACATTGAAACAACGCCATCTAGTCCCTAACCATGTAATAAACATAATAAATAGATTTTCAAAACTGTTACATTCATTGTTTTAAATCGATGAGAAAATTATTACTGTTTTCAAATTTACAGTAGTAAAAATATAAATTCAAATTCAGTGGTTATTACAGCTGAGGGTCTTTTGTTAAAAGTAAGATTATTTATAAGCATTATCATCCAAGTAAGTTCAGCCACGTCTCATCATCAATACAAATAAATCAAATACTTGTAATATTTTAAAGCAAATTTTAGCTTTGCTATGCCTTTTTGTAATTTATAAAATATTAAAGTTGAAAAATTAAGAATCCAGCAGGACTCGAACCTGCACCCCCTGGGTATACGCCCCAAGTGCTTTGCCAATTCAGCTATGGATTCGTATGCTGCCGGACTCGAAATTTCTCAACTCTTGACAGTAACAGTGTTGATCTTAATTCAAACTTACAGTATGTGAATAGTGACTTATCACATCACATAGATGGCGCTAAAACCAAATAAGGTTCGTCTAGCTAAAAGCTGGCACAAAAAGAGTTGAGAAATTTCGAGTCCGGCAGCATACGAATCCATAGCTGAATTGGCAAAGCACTTGGGGCGGATACCAAGGGGGTGCAGGTTCGAGTCCTGCTGGATTCTTAATTTTTCAACTTTAATATTTTATAAAAAACAAATAAATCAAATTGAAGTGTCTGTTACTACTTAATATAACAAATTCCACGCGGACGAAGTCGCGGGTAAAAGATAGTTGTAAATAAGTATCATATAGATGAGGCGATTCGGATCGAATCCGTCCATATTGTATACTCAAACGATCACTTGTCACTTGCTACTTGTTGGCTAATATGCTTCATCGAGCTGATGACTCGCTTGTTTTGTTACTGAACATCTACAATGCTAAAGATTGTGATGTGGATGTGTGTTACTCTTTCACACAGTAACTACTGACGGATTTGGTATCAGCTCGATAATACATTTGCATCGGCTCCTGTAACGACTAGATGAAGATTACTATAATACGTTATTCATATTCAGTATTCATATTAAGCTCCCCGTATCTGTATTCGTATGTGTAACATAATTACACGTTTTTGTTAAAAACCGAACACCGATTTTCTCAACCTTACTACTTTGGAGTACCTACTTTGTTTCATGCCTGAATAAACAATGATGGAAATGTCAAGATTATGTCACTGGGCGTTAGAAGAACAGCTAGTTGCAGTAGTCAATATTTTTATGTAAGTACATTATGTAATACTTTTTGCAAAGTACTAAGAAAACATTGTTTTTAATCGACTTCCATTAAGAAGGAAGAATTCTATATTCGACGCGTATTTATATTTTTATGTTTGTCCAGCGATTTCTCCATCATGTGTGAACTGATTTTAATTTTTTTTTTATTTGTAAGAGTGTACTACCGAAATGGTCCCACCAAGTCAGAAACTCATGATGGAATCCCAATGAAATCGAGGGCAACTTCAAATTTTCCGTTATTTGCTATCTCTGGCCAATCGTTCTGAAATACATCCAAGTCGTCTTTTAATCAACTTCATTCTTCACCTCATTTTTCTCTACATCATCTCTTGCTACAAATTCATCTCATTTAGTAATTCTTTATTTCGTATATCCTGGTCCCTCACAATATATACGATTCTATGTTTGATAAATAAATGGAATAATTTCGTGCCCTTTGATATTGATATCGGAGACTTGAGACTACTGAGCAACTATCTCCGAATTTATAGTATTACTCAACACAACACAAACACCCAGTGAAGGACTAATTACATGAAATAAGGTGATTAATAATTATATGATTAAGATACGGGACGGTACAGTATTTTTAACAATATAAACAATACATATTAATATATTTATAGTTAAGAAGTAATTCCATTATCCTTTTATTACAAAAATATAAAAATGTGTTGTCATTATATGTACTGATTGGTTTATCTCTATATTTCTATCTAAATATTTACTTGTATTTACTTTTTAAAGTAAAGAAAGTAGTAATTTTAAACATTTTAACTAGAGAAATGAGAATAAAATTACATTCAGTTATTTTAAATTTAATCCTGAAAACTGATAGGCCTTTACAACATATCATGATAAATTATCCCTGTTACAAAATGTTTAAAAAAAAATCCCAGATGTGTCAAACCTTCCTACTTTTCCCTAGTACGTTTAGGGCTAGCATACAAGCGTTCAGTAGGATTTGTCGCGTTGTTATATTTTTGTCGTATGGGAAAACATGACAAAGCAAAGCGACGAAATAGGTAGCCCTTTTCGACTTAGTTTTATCTCATCATTAATCAGACGGATTATGATTTTTTCATACAAACTGAATTTCGCAATCATTTGTGATTCCAGTTTATTTACTAAATACTATTGTGTTATTTTTATTACACAGTATTAATATTGTTATTTTCTTGTTTTACAAACATTCAAAATAGGAACATAAATTTAAGATTTATGCATATTGCATTTTCACGCATTTTTACAGCGTAAACGTCATATTATCTTAAAGAGAGATAGCACTACTCCATCTGATTTAAGCATTTGCGTCGAATTGGAAATCGCGGTCCGTCCTCCGGCCTCCTAATAGTTAATATTACCAGTAACCTTGTGATTCTCAGAGAGAAAGAGAGAGAGAGAGAGAGAGAGAGAAATCTCGCGTTTAATTACTCCAGTTTGTTGCAACAGAATGCGGTTAATGTGAATATGAATATTTAACGGCGAGAAAACATTACCAGTTAGCTGGAGAGAGTTTTATTTATATGTTTCTTATAACTCTATCAACTTGCAATGAATCAATGTCCATTAGCACCGTTTTAGATTTTTACCCGAATGCTAAGAAAGGATTATTTTAGATCTATTCATAATAGAGCAGCATATTTATATCTTCATCAGACTTCGCTGTTCGCAAACGTTCGCAAATGGTTGTTTTTCGTCATTTCACAAGAAATACAAGCATAACTTTATTAAGATAAAGGTTACTTTGCACACATATTAATATGACACCACATATTAATTTTTAGGTTTAGATTTTCAATGAAATGCGCTTCGGCTCTGCTGTTACTTGAATTAGCCCTTGAAAAAGGTAATTTTTACCAGAAAAATAACCGTCCACGTCATAATACGATGTTTTTAGTAAAATTAAAGTCCATACCGAATACGACCTACCTCAATGTGTTTATTGTAAAGGTTAGTTAGCTATAACTGCGTTCAATGAAATCGACGCAAGGGTTACGTTCCGCGTCTCGCGTCGCTATTTACTCGTTTATCAAATTCAACTAAGTCTGTCCTTGTGGCTATTTTTGTAATAATTACCTTTACTACATATGGGCCGGCGGCGCGGCGGTAAGTTTACGAAAAATTGTTTATTATCAAAGCATTATGGATACGTCGCAATCGTTTAAATTACTTAAATAGTACCTTTTT
Organism: Hypena proboscidalis; assembly: GCA_905147285.1. Lineage (NCBI taxonomy): Eukaryota > Metazoa > Arthropoda > Insecta > Lepidoptera > Erebidae > Hypena > Hypena proboscidalis. The sequence continues at coordinate 22,016,438 of LR990130.1, forward strand.
ATGATGCGGTTTTCGGTATTTTACTGCTTATGGCTTAAGGAAGGTTTAAGTTTATATTGTGTCTGATGAAGATCTTTGGATACTTCTACTACATTTTAGTTTTGGAAGACGAATCAATAAAAAAAATAAGTATTCTTCTTGGTCAATCTAATCGTCATAATTTCCAGCTTTTCTGAAACAGCATTAATTGTAAACGTGATGGAAACTATGCCTAAACTCTTCAGACCACCTGACGACAATTCTACGATTACCTAGATAACATTCAACACTCAAGTACTAAGCATACTTCTCGTTGATGACGTGGCACGCGACGAATAAGAAGAGAAGAAGATGAGAAGATAAGACTTCATTCTGAGTTATCATAGCCGGTCCATCTATGTTTCCCACATTTGATCTCAATTTCAGGTCGCATTTCGTCTAGCCGTAGACAGATTCAATCCTTTTGTGCTATTGTCTTATATTATTAACACATAAAATTACGCCTATATTACCCAAAAAGGTGTGGCAGAGGTGTACAATATCCACACTTCACCTGTTAAGCTTAGGTCCCATGGGATAAAGGGTGAGGAATGGTATCGCAATATATCGGGCACAATTCTAACTTCGTGCTGCGTGAATTTCTTGACGGAAATTTCACAAAGACAAGTTTGGCCACCCGGGAATCTAACCTGACACTCCGCGGTATTACGGTATTTAAGGCGCATTATGTTGTGAGTCCTTTGCAATCACCACATTTGCGCCCCTAAGTCGAATATTTTTTTTAAATTTCCAATAATGATTTTCCATTTTTAAACGGAATTTTTTTCCTCCCACCTCGCTTAATACTCGCGCCCGGGCTTAACTATTTTACCTTAGGGATAAAAGAGCGTCTGCCAGAAATGTGTCGCTTAATTGGGAGATCAATAGGGCTAAAACTCCCAGGGTTACCAATTTAAAGGGGAATGGGGCTTAAGCACCCACGGGCGAAAGACTTGCTGAGTTGAAATAAAAGATTTAAAATTTAATAATACAATTCTATTTTCATAGTACCTAATTCGATATACAATAGAAGTAGTGTATTTTATATAATATTAAAGTTAAAAAAATAAGAATCCAGCAGGATTCGAACCTACACGCCACGGGTAAACGCCCGAAGTGCTTTGCCAATTCAGCCATGGATTCGTATGCTGCTAGACTCGAAATTTCTCAATTCTTTTTTCAACTTAAATATTATATAAAATACAAAAAGGCTTAGTAAAATATTACTAGTAGTGTATTCTTCTGTATGTATTGTTCGGTGTCTAAGCCGTTATCATGTGTTTGCTCGTCTTGTGGATCCGAGTGCGTAGATACAGCAGATAACGATAGCGCGCAGGTAACTACCAAACTGCGTAATAAATTACTGAATACTAAACAGGGCTCGTACCATAATTACATTTAAATAATTTTCGAAAAGGGGAATTGTGTTGCTGTTCTAGTTGAAACTTATGGTTTTCTTGAAGTATATAAGATCTTATTTGAGGCACAATTTTTTAGTCGAATATTGTGAAGGGTGGCAAGAAGACAACGTCTCAACCATGTACTTAGTTGATACGTTTTTGTCATGTCATGACAACGTTATAATCATGTAACATTTTTGCTCATGAATTGCCAAATTTCGCCTTCAGCGTAAGCAAATAAACCCTAGTTAATTAACGAATACTTATTATTAATTTTAATATCATACATTTCCATTCCCTCAATTATTTTAAATAGAACTGAACATTTTCCATATACATATTATTAAAAGTAGAGATATGCCGACTAGTCGGCCACTTTAGTACTCGCCGACTAGTCTGTCAATAGTCAAGGATTAGTGCTAGGAAGCTGCTTAAGAAGTGCTACATGACTTGTGCTTTGTAATTTATTTATTTAATATAACAACTACTACCCTAAACAAGTACTAAAGTACTATAACAAGTACTAAAGTGGCCGACTAGACTACATGGTTGAGACGTTGTCTTCTTGCCACCCTTCTTAATATTCGACTAAGAAATTATGCATCAAATAAGATCATATATACTTTAAGAAAACGATAAGTTTCAACTAGAACACGATACACAATATACAAAATATAACTAGGTATTAATAATTTTAATTTAAAATTCTAAATTTAACCGAATCTAATGATCAACCTCGCCGACTATTCGGTTACGACGTCGAGCCGGCCGAAGCCATAGTCGGCCCATCTCTAATAATAAGGTACAGAGACACACCCCCGTTTTTATGTAATGCCACGTAATACCTATTGCCATCCTCATAATTATCTATGTATATCTAAATGTACTGATAACATTATCTCTGCTAAATAACATACTACTGAAACTGAGTCGTAGTTAGAAGTGATGTGATTGTGTTTAGACGATTTCTTGGGACTAAAATGTAAGACAATGACATTAGTGCTAAGCAAAGTGTTTTGGCATTTTGAAGATATTATTTCACTAATGTGTAATTTAAACTAGAGTTGCCGCGAATAGTGTTTATAGCGAATAGTCGAATACCGATTAATCGCCATTCACTTGGGCGAATAGTCGAATAACTCGACATTTCTATTCGACATAAAAAAAAAACATTAAACACATTAAAAATATTTCTAATTTATAACAAAAATCACGAGTTCCACATAAGCACCTATATCAGATGTGATACCTAGCACTGTTTCATTAATCAGATACCTAATGAAAGATGCGCTGATTCAACAAACTGCACACGTTGATGATTTTAGAAAAGCGTTGATAGAAAATATGGAAGCCCGTTTTAACTTGAATGATCTGTGCTTTTCGAAGACATATTACTTGTCGACATTTTTAGACCCCCGCGACAAGAACTTATACTTTGACGCTACCCAAGTTAAACGGATCCGTAGAGCTGCGCTCAGAGAAGGTCTTAGGGTCGACACACACCAAAAGCGCGTCGAAGCGCAGCGAATCGAAGCGCAGTTTCAGTGTCATATGAATTCCAACTCTATTCTCACGACCATAATACTCATTATCGCATGAGAAACTCTACGCTACTACTACTATGGAATTCGCCGGAATTCCCGCGGCGCCGCGGGCATCCGCGCGACTCGTTTGAGTTTCTCATGCGATAATGAGTATTATGGTTGTGAGAATAGAGTTGGAATTCATATGACACTGAAACTGCGCTTCGATTCGCTGCGCCTCGACGTGCTTTTGGTGTGTGTCGACCCTTAGGCTTTCTTTAGATGACAAAAATGATGATTCGGATCTAGAAACGGCATACAATACACATATTGTGTATTGTTTTATTAAGGAAAATAATTAAAAAAATGATTATTTTTAACTCATTAGTTCTTTTTTTCGTTAAAAGTTTATTTTCGACGACTATTCGCCGAATGCCGAATAATACTAGCTATTATTCGGTATTCGACGAATATCAAAAAAATGACGAGTAATGCCGAATACCGAATAATAGCGAGTATTCGCGGCAACTCTAATTTAAACTATCTAAACAGTGAGTTTACCTAGAGACAATCACAATTTTTTCCACTATAGATAAGATCAGAATCAGAAGATATAGAACGATTGAGTGGCGATGGAGAGGCGTAGTGGTTAAAGCGGTTTCTCGCCACTTTCAACTGCGCTGGTGTTGTGGGTTCGATCCCCACACGGGACAAATCTTTGTGTGATCCGCAAAGATTTTTTTCGACTCTGGGTGTGCTTGGTGTGTGTGAAATGTATATTTGTGAACACCCTCGCGACACAGGAGTTACTATTCCTATTTCTATTGCGCGAGTCGTTTTTTTAATAAAAAATATGAGTATAAGTCCTGCGTATAAATTTTTTTTTTGAAAATATTGTCGTAATTGTAACATTTCAAATAATAACTTATCTATTTTATTAAAACACTCACATGTTGTAAAAAAAAACAAGGAAATCTGACTCAGCATTGTATTTTACTATTATACTGAAAACTTCAGGTTTCACCTGTGTGAAAATAAGTTATGTCTGTCAGCTCTGGGATCTTGGACTATTAGATTTATTCATAGAAATCTTAATAACTAGTCAATAGAAATGCTATCGACTATCTTTTAACACTGGGACGCATGTCGCCGGTTTTCAAATACCACTTTTTGTATTCCTGCAAACAAAATTGTTCTTTTTGGCGATGACATTAAGACGACAATTCCTCAACTCGCACTTATGTTCGATTAGACAAATGCGCTTGTATTCCTGCAAACAAAATTATTCTTTTTGCGATGACATTAAGACGACAATTCCTCAACTCGCACTTGTGTTTGACTTGACAGATGCGCGGCGACAAGGTCACGCGTCTTTGACATTTCTATTGCCTTATTATTAAGATTTCTATGGATTTATTAGTAACCAAAGCGATCAAGCAGTCAAAACATAATGCTGTTTGAAAACACTTTACTCAAACATGTTATGAAAACTACACTAAATACATCAACATATTTACATGCCTACACGATTTATCATAAAGAGGCAAGTGAAGACTACCTGCATACATCCGATGAGTTTTAAAAGAGCATTTATTCTTGTGGAATTACCATTATTTAAGTAATAATACTAAAGGCATTAATAACATTAAACAAATACCATACCAATACATTTTCATGAAACTTTCAAATAGAAAACGCTTCATAAAAATACAGATTACACCTACACATTTGAGCCTGATGCATTAAAGTACTATCGACTATAAAGAAACGCCTTCCTATCCTAGCATAGCAGGAATGCGGCCGGACTCTCACCTAAGATCATAGTAATCATTAACTCAGCCAATGATAACCAAGGATTCATCACACGCTAGAAAGGCTTTCTTAAAATTCTCAGCATCGAAGTACGCAGTATAATGAAATATTTTATTAAAATTAAAAGTACATAGTTCTGAACACTATCAGGCGGTCTCTGATCTCATTATCTAATCGTTTTTATCTGCAGCCTTGACTGTAACGCCACGTCTTGCTTGCTATGACCGCCGCAACACGATAATTTTGGATTCCTCACTCGAAATAGATAACTGGACAAATTTATAAGTCTATTTCTGTATCCTCTTTATGAATGTCTGAATTCTGACCAGAGTTAATGTGACAAAGCTCATTCTCTTCCGAAACTGGCAGAAAATAAAAATTTGGAAATTTATCTTTTGTCGTTCAAAGATACTAGAGATTAAAATATTATGTAATTTTTTCGTAAGCAAAAACAGACAGAGCCTACGCCAACAAAATAACGATCAAACTCTTTGTATAGCGTTATGAATATTTTATGATACGAATTTTATAGTAAACTCGTTTTAAGAGCGTTTAAAAATAACCAGAAAATAACATAAATTAATATCCACCTCTAACTATTTATGACGTGAACCGACCGGTTCCCCTATCCCATTTGCGCACGTAATCTCGTTATTTAAATTTTTTTTTTTTAAATCGTACCGCTGACTTAAAATATTTATGCCCGTTTTAAAGCAAAACCTACTTTAAAACGAGCATTAATGTTATACTCCTCCTCACGATTATTAATTTTTTTCCCTTAACACACCGATAGTGTCCAAGCATCAAATAAAATCCGCAAACATGACACATTGTTTTTAAAGTCAGTACCGCTCTTATATTATGAATACTTGTTTAAATATTGCATTGTGTTGCGCACTCACATCCGCAGTCTTTGCCATTTGTTCGGGGAGTAACGATCGACCGACCAAAGCGTCCGATAAAGCAGAGCCTTTATTTGCAATGGAGTTTATCAGTTATCAGAAGATTCTACAGTTATATAAAATTGTTGTATAATAGTTGTATTGTGTGCCTGAGATTTCTTTGTTTCTAGCCAAAATTAGCTACATATTAGTATTATTTATATGCCTTAACGATAGCCGAGTTATAATCATAGTGGTTATTTTATTATTATTAAATCTTGCTAGGTAAAATTATTGTGATAGTCTCAACATTTGTATAAAGTTATTCGCAATCTTAAACATGTTTTTCAAACTTCCACCTATCTAAGATCAAACGGCACTCAGGCATCGCTTCACGGTAGATATTCCACCATTACGCACTAAGCGTTTTGCTTCTACATTTCTTATGCGAACTGCCAAAGAGTGGAACGCCTTGCCCGAGTCTGTGTTTCCGCATGAGTACAACTTGGATCTCTTCAAAGCAAGAGTCAATAGGTATCTCATAGGTAGGAGTGCTCCACCGTAGACCGCATCATCACTTACCATCAGGTGAGATCGTGGTCAAACGCGAGCCTATCCACCATAAAAAAAAAAAAAAAAAAGAATGCTGGGTCATTCTTATTATATATTATAATAAATTCCTTAGACAATTTTTACTACATTATAATTGAATGGCCTTATTAGTCAACAAGTTCCAAGGCTGCTGGCTGCTGGGATGCAAAAGCCGTAAAAGGCAATATCCATGCATAATCAATCCGCCACCATTAGCGATGCTAGCCCATCGTCCATGAATTCCGTGATTTGAGTTGTAATATAATATTATATCTCGAGGAACACCTGTATCTGTATCATAAAAAACAAAAAAGACGCGTGACCTTGTCGCCGCGCATCTGTCAAGTCAAACACAAGTGCGAGTTGAGGAATTGTCGTCTTAATGTCATCGCAAAAAGAATAATTTTGTTTGCAGGAATACAAGCGCATTTGTCTAATCGAACAACAGTGCGAGTTGAGGAATTGTCGTCTTAATGTCATCGCCAAAAAGAATAATTTTGTTTGCAGGAATACAAAAAGTGGTATTTGAAAACCGGCGACATGCGTCCCAGTGTTAAAAGATTGTCGATAGCATTTCTATTGACTAGTTATTAAGATTTCTATGTATGCATAGTATTGTAATGAAATTAGGCACACAATCCAGAATCTAGCCTTAAATCTAAATCCTAGATTGACATATTATGTAGGGCTAGCATAACAAATGCGAGATCTGACAAGACGAGCAACACGTACGGGCGGGTAAGGCTGTACCATCCTTTTCTTGAAGCGGTTCGGGCAATTTTCGATCCCCTGCAACTTTGTTGTAAAAATAACTAAACGCCCGAATTTTCACTCATCAAGAGAACATTCAATACCTAGATAGATTTGTCAATTACATTAAATTTGGACCAGTAGTTAAAGAAATTATGCACCTCAAAGTACATTTATTTCGTCACTGATTGACTGATCTAGTTAATAAAAAATTTAATGTGAAGTATCTTTTGGCCTACAAAGTAAGGAAAAATCTGGCATTTCGAAATTTTGCATTGAAAATGTTTTTCATGCGATAGATTTTTCGCGGTTTGTCATGCTAAAACCATGTACAAATACAAAAATACGTCAATAACGCGAAATCTTTCTCGCGGTCGTTATGCTAGCCTCTCTGAGCTTCGATCGGCAGCTAGTTGTACAAAACTTAACAAGGTTGTGGATTGAATTTGCATCTTACCATTAGTGGTTTATGTTTATCGACTTGTTGTGTACCTAGGTGTGGAGTACGATTGCAATGCAGATTTAAATGTATGTAGGTTATAGGTTTCCATGAATATGCAAGCGCTGATAGGTTTGAAAACACGTATCCATTATTTCGTCTTTTACCCGGAGGAAAATCTTTTGAGTAACTATCTAACGTTATTAAAACTGGCATAACAACAGTATCTACAGCTAAATATTTTGTTTGGACACCTGATACGACGTGACAAATTCTTCAAATCATAGTATAACATACAAAAAGTGAAAATACGTGGGTGTGGTGTCGTATCGGGTAGTCCAGGACAAGACGGGCAGGCAAATGGCAATTATTGCTTTACAGAAAAGAGTTTGAGTTTTGAAAGTTCTTTATTAGTATAAAATAAATACATGACAAAAATATAACAATACATTGCACAAAATATGATATTAATTGATTTTGATAGACAATAGTCTCTAGAAAACATTAAAACATAATTGGTAACATAATTTTACATGATAGAATAATTTGATTTAAATATAAACAATCATTAAAATAATCTATTCTGCTTGTTTTTACGCTAAAATAGATAAATCATGTAGAAATTATTATAATACTTAATATAGCCTTGATACTTATTCGTAAGAACGAGTAGTAAAAGACAAATTAAAGAGGTATTTAAACATTAAAATGATTGAGAAATTGGATTCATAAAAATAATGTAGGTAATTTTTAAGATAATTCGCTGCGAGTGTTATCACGCTGTCGCATAATGATCGCCCGGTAGGTGAGCGTTTGGCCACTGCCGGCCGGCGCATGCACTCAAGTAAACAAGCTACGTCATCCGTACTCGAGGAAATAGTGATGTGGGAGTCGGTATCGTCAATAGTTGTCGGCATTATGACTAATTCCAAAGTCGCGATATTCCGATGTTTGAAATTAGTTTATTACGGTAATTATTATTTGTAAAAGTATAATTTTTTTTAGATAGTTTTAAAATGAAATCTTTCATTAATGGGAATTTAATAGCTCGATGTAGTTTTTTTAAGTTAGTGTAAAATGTGCAATTTTTAAGGCTTTGTTTTGGATGGTTTGTAATTTTAGGTAATTTGAGTTACTAAGTACTACTCCATACTGGCGAAGCATATGTAATGCAGAAAGTAATTAATTTTAAGGAAATCATAAATATTTTTAAAAAGATTATAGCTTTCTGAGGAAGGTATTTCAATAATATATTAGTAACATCGTCAAAACCTGGTCCTTTACGGTTTTTCAGCTTAGAAAGAACTTTACGAACCTCTCTAGGTGTTACAAGATGATATTGGTGGGCTTCATCGTGGCTGTAAAGGTCTTTAAGAGACTCCTTGATAAGATAGTTTGTTTCGGAATCGCTTGGCTAGTTATAAGTTAGCAGCATATTGGCGCAAAAGGCATCTGCGAGCACTTCACACTGCTCTTGGGTATTAGCTGTTAAGGTGCCATAGTTACGTCTAAGTGGAGGTATGTTTGTGAATTTTTTACTTATAGATTTGACGACTCGCCACAGGTCAGCACTAGGATTGTCAATTTTAGCGAGCTTCGCGTTCCAAGTTTCGTCGTTGAAATTCTTAATGTTAGTTCAGAAAATAGCTAAGCTCTTAATTAGATAATGATAGCAAACAACACATTTTGTGTAACAAAGTAGAAATAAGAAAAAGTGATTGAAAATGTTATCTTATAACAAATTGTAATTATTTTTCTAATAATTGTATTTATCGTAATGACTGCTTCCTGCCGACAAATACCTAATTTTGTCGCTCTTATGTCACTCATGAAATACGACGCAAGCCGAGGCCTTGAACTAATTTGCTAACGTAACATCATCGCTATTGTATTACCAATAAATTAGCACGTTGAAAGCTAAATAACCTAAGGCAGCGTTCTTGTTGGCGAGCCACTACCGCTTAGTCGTATAAAAACGTATGATAGTGATTGTATTTGTGAAGTAATTACGCTTTAAATAATACTTAGCTAATTCAATAATAATGAAATAACATGAACTTATGTTTTTCATAGTCTTCTCTATTTGTAGTTTGTACTGTTATCAAGCCTCCTCATTTAGATCATGAATTAAAAAGAGACTAATGGACATTCCAGAATCCATCTTTTCACATCGCATTGCATAAAATATAAAACACGCCTATTAGAACAACGCAGCGTCTCTGAATAGAAGCCTATCTGTCACTCACATAATCATATTCAAACAAACGAGATCTCCGCCACACTTCATGACTAGGCGAAATTATGATAATGGCTGAAGTCTCGCTTTGTTTCAAAAATATTGCGTATTTCCATCCAGTTGTAACTAGTACGGCAATATCTCTAACATTGTATAATCACGCGAAATTCAAATAGTAAGAGCTTCTGCAGACAGACTTACACCTGCCCATAATTTTGTTAGCCTCTTGACGATGAGGCTAATGATGACAAAATACAAGATGTTCCTGATCCTATAGATCATTAGTTCATCATCAAGCTGAGGCGCCTCGGCTATCGAACATGAGCACATGAGTGAGGGCGTCGACTATAGCGACAAGGCTGTTGAGATAGTTTTCATAAGCAAACTTTTCATGTAAAACATAACGTTTCCATAAAAAATGATACAGAACGGCCTCGTTGGTCTAGCAGTATAATTTGTGTATCGCTCACCACGAGGTCCCGGGTCGGGCAAAGTGAAAAATTTTCAATAGCAGCACGAAGAAGCAATTGTGTCCGGTGGATGGTGACAGGCTCACAACATGACAGGTGAAATGTGGGCGTTGTGTTATGTTACAGTTTACAGACTTGCCTCTTGGGGAAACAATGCCGCACTAAAATATTGTTTCGGAACTTGTCAATCGTTCAGCAGACTATCAGAACTCCTACTTGGCCTCGTGATGACTGTTAATGTTGGTTTATTGTAAAAGCCGAATTAATCATTTATATTATTTTACATCTCAATTTGTTTTGTCAACTTTTATTTATGTGGTATTTATTAATTAAATTGGAGCCGGATCTACTAGGGCCGATAAAACTATCTCTAATTTGGCACTTTTGAAGAAGAAGACGTATCTGGCAGCCGTCCCTTGGTATGAACATTAATTTATGTGTTGTACTGTAAAATTTAATTCTTAGTGATGACAATACGACATTTTTTCGTTTTTCTGACCGTAAACTGTCGAAAATTCACATCTTAATTTAAAATTTGTCGGACTGTCATCTTTACAAATGGGTCGTCTAATTGCCGAAAAACTGTTTTATTACCACCCAAACTGATGTATATTTAAAACGCAAAGATTTTCCCATCTAAGAGCGAATTTGAACTTTTCTTTTAAACTTCAAATAACAGAGAATTTGAATTCTGGTACTCATAATGATTAATAACATTTGATAATACGAAGTGATTCGTAGAAATAATAGGTTGGCTCCAATACGTCCATCTGTGTTGGACTCTGGACTGATTAATGAGTTCAACTATTAACTGTCCGTTGTTGTCTGTCGATCTAATTACTTTTGTCAATAAAGAAACATTCTTCATATTAATATGTCCACAAGTAAATACATCGATATGTTCGGCTTAGGAACTAGGATCATGATATACAGGGCGACTCGAAATAATCCTGAAAATGTACTCCCCGTGACTGACTCTTCGCTTATATTAATAGTGGTATTTTTTAGTACGATAGGTCAAAGGTGTGCTATGAATTAACTTTGAATCAAGTGGTCTCTTGGTTTGACAAAAAGTGAAATTAAATTCAAAGTAGCAACACATTTAATTTTTTTTTAAAGTAACTGACCAGAAGAAAAAAATGACCAGAGTTTAAATAAACAGTATTCAGGATTACATTACAAAAAAAGGAAAAAAATAAAGTAAACATGTCTAGTAATAGGATCGAAAAGTTCGTCACAAGGTGTAAATTTTGGAACATAAAACCTGTTTTTCTTTTTAAATATTTTTCTAATAACTGTCACAACTTACCCTTTAAGGGGGGAACAATCGGTATCGTATTCTCATACAAAATGAGTATGGTTGTATCTTTTACATTTTTCATCACAATGTTATAATTTTTATACAGCCAATTTAAAACACCATTATATATATGTTCCTTCGATTTCAAATTATCTTTAGTCTGCTTACTTTAATTATCCAGAAGGCCCACAAAATGCAGATATGTATAAATATGAATAATATTATTTGTGAAATCTGTAATCTATTGAAGTTGCCTGCCCTGTAAAAACAGCGTCTTAAGTTTTTAGCCTGCATTATGCCTTAAGATATAGAATATCTATATTTAGTCATTTTTTAGTCGACTTGTGCATAATGCAGCTGACTGCGGAACAGTACACATCCCTGTTCCACATACAAATCTCGTCGTTGTTACCATAGCAACGAAGTTTTGTTAAAAATCGTCCGAGTAATTGCCCCGTTCAGTAACAAATGAACATCAACACATTTTTTCACACACACATTTATATCATAGGCCGTATGTGTGCGATTGTATACCCTTAACCAGATTTCTAAACGGGGCACCCTGTATAACGTGATATGACTAAGTTAATGCCTGAAGAGAATGGAAGGCAGTAATTTTCTTTCTTTTTAGGTCAAGTGCGAGTCGGACTCGCGAACGTAGGGTTCCGTACCACTATACATCTAAATAAATGTCATTCTTTATTCTTTATTATATTGGAGTTGATTGAATGAAAGGTAAAATGCGGTTTACCATTTATAACGTATTAAAAAAAAAAACAAACCAATTTTCGGTGGAAGTTTGCATGGTAATTATATATTGGTATTGCATCATATATTATTTTAACATTTATCATTCCCTTATTTTACAAGTTACGGGGGGGGGCAGACACACATTTTGCCACTTTGGAAGCGTTTCTCGCACAAACTATTCAGTTTAGAAAAATAAAATATTAGAATTAGAGTTTTTTGGGGTAACTCGACGGACTGGCTCTCTGTCTTTAAAGCGCAAAAACGTTGCATTCGCACAATATTTGGCCTGAAAGCAAGAGAATCTTGTAGGGCATCTTTCAAAGAGCATCGTATATTAACGTTTCCTTGCATATACATATACGAGTGTGCAGTATTTATCAGACAAAACTTAAATTTATTTAAAGTAAGAGAAAGAAGACGTCATTTGGGCAAATTATGTGTTGTACCATGCAAAACAACAATGATGCATAAAAGCATGTTCTGCAAAGCACCCCTCATATACAATAAGTTACCACAAAATATCAGAAACCTAAGAGATCAGCAACAATTTAAAAAGGAACTCCACAAATTTCTTACAAACAAATGCTACTATTCGGTCCAGGAGTATTTTGACGACAAAACATTCAATTAGTAATAATAATATGTATAGTTTTAAATTAATTTAATAATTTTGTCAATAATCACTGTGTAATAGTAATAATTGTGTAATATCGAACTAAAAATTTTAAAGTAATTGAATAACTGTAATATTATAATGATTATTAAAATGTGTGTGACATAATACTAATAATATGTAACTTTATATATGTAACGTTCTTGTTGCTAAGTAATTAAATATTTGTGTTACTACTAACATTTGCACACCAACATGGTAAAATATGAAATGGACATTCATGTAAACTAACACCATACTGTACTCATATTTGGCAAATAAAAATTGAATTGAATTGAAGAAACCTCAATATCATTTTTGAAGACCTATCCATAGATAACACGTATGGGTTAAATGAAAAAAAAAATGAGTTTCAGTTCTAAGTATGGGGAACCCCAAAAATTTTTTTTTTTTTTTTTTCAATTTTTGAATAAAAATCTTAATGCGGTTCACCGAATACATCTACTTACCAAGTTTGCACAGTATAGCTCTTATAGTTACGGCAAAAAGTGGCTGTGACATACGGACGGACAGACATGACGAATCCATAAGGGTTCCGGTTTTTGCCATTCGGCTACGGAACCCTAAAAAACAGAACTCGTTGATACCTGTAAAATTATACTGAAGCACATGATGTAAGTTCAATATGCCGTGAACCACAAATATTTGTACAGAGTACCATATAATTGAAACCTAATGAGTTGAAAGAGTTAATTTTGTCATTGAATCAACGCATACTGATTTGATTATTTCCTTTGGAATAATGGGTCATCCTCTAGCTATAGCTCTATGCTTTCACACGCACAAAATGTTATATAACCTATTTCTCTGATCTTGCTGTTACTCCCCGTAGCACATACCTCTTAAATTGAATGTGCTCTCTGCTCCTATTCATTTCATTATTCCAGTAGTATTATCTAGATTTGCGTTATATTGTTTTTCATCAGGTTGTTAACATTCAACACGTTCTGCTTACGTGTTCGCTGCCAGTAGATAGCTTATTGCATAACATCATTAGCACGCACGCATCCTTTAACAGCGTGGGTAATTGTGATAAATAAATTAATACTCTTTGCTTTATAGTAAACAAACTGACAAGTAGCCGGTACACGCTAATACTGCATGCCTTTTGATGGCTGAATACAACGCAACTCTGAAATATTTGTGGGTTAATCAGGAAGCCAAATACGTTGGGTTACTACTATGAGACTGTATATATAACGAGTCGGTATGCAGTCCCCTTAATCGTTTCCGAGAGGGGAGACAAATATAACATGAGCCGCAAATTTTCTCTTTATACAGAATACCTGAAATTTTTGCCTGAAAGCTAGTCGAATCAACTGATCTAATCTATCAATCTAAATCTAATCAATTGATCTGACGTGGAAGTAGTAATTACAATGCTTATTGATCACTTGATGTTTTTTCTGATTCGAAAAATACCATAGCTGTTTCACAATGCATACCTAAACCTGAACGTTGTTTGATTAATTAATATTTCTCAATATTGACGATACGGTTGCATTGTTTTATCTGGCTTCTATTACCATTCTGGCGCTAATCGTGAGAAGCCATAACACTCAGAATTGGTTACAGATATTCTTTCTGGCTCATATTGGATTGACGTGTTTGAATCAGCATTTGGGCAATTTAATATTCTTAATTATGTATTAAAGGAAGAGTGTAGTTCCCCAGATGCGTCATGAGAATACAAGAATACATTGAGTTGAAAAGCACATTGGCTTGCTTACATTCAAAGAATCTTAATACCTCTTAGATTTAGCTGATTAACGCGTAAATCTTGTAAAGCCTGACTTAATTGATGCATATTTAATTTGTGATTTTCTAAGTTTTTAAACCTTATCGCCCAGCGTGTCCAAATTCAGCTTTCTTAACAATTTGCCAAATTTAATCTACTTATCGAAACTTTCTTGTGGTAATACTGTGCAAAACACAGTAGTTTCCAACTGCTCTCGAAATTAAGTTGTTCCCTCGACTGCTATTAGTTTACATTATCGTAATTGAGATAAATAGCAAGGAGCGCCCAGCCCGCCTGCTTCTAGGAAAAACGTCGTCTAATGCCTGATAATGGCATCCTCTACGTCACCAGTGCGGTTTTCGCGTAATTATCTACAATTAAATTTATATAATGGTGTTTACTTCATTCCTACTATGTGTTCAATTATACAGTTTACGTTTTACCGCCGAGGAGGTTGCACTGGACTTTATTGCTCAAGTGTTTATGATCTGAATGAAATATTCTGTTATTCCAGAACATTGTGTCAAGTGTTTTTTTATTCAGGACTTATTGGACTTTCCGTGCTTCACCTATCGTGCTTCGAATTTTTGTAAGTGTTAGCACATAATTGCCGTTTTATCGATGTCCTCAATTACATTGAATTATGATTCTGGTACCCGTATTTGTTTGTGATTTAGTACATTTTAAGAATATTTTCCTTGTATTCATTACGTTAATACTTGCATACTTATTAGGTACATTATCAAATTATGGGGCGAATGACAGAAAAACTAGGTTAAACTTTGCAACATTGATGCCTTCGAGAGCAATCACATTCTTGATACCATGGTTCGTGCATGATACGCGGATCATAAAAGATGTTGATAATTAATTAAATGATGTTTGTTTATTGCGGACAGACATTGCATGTAACTGCAGGTGACGAGTTCATTACATGTTATCAGAAAGTAAACATTCTGTTTATTTATAGTTTTACACAAGGTTCCGATATCGTCTTATTACATGAGACTCGCACTGCGTATTCATTTTCAGACACGATTGTCCAAAGCTCATTACATTGATTCGTAAAACCATGTTCTGAGAATTTCTGTATAATCGTTTGTTTACAATAGTTGTCAGTGTTTCATAATGTCCCTGTTGCTTCTCATGTATTGTCCCTTTATCAAAACTGTTCTACTTATTGCTTTCGATAGATGTATGTTTCTCTCCTTATAATGGATTTGTAATTTTACATTCGGTCATAATTTACTTCGAGGTTTTTGATCTGTCGTTTTTCTTATAAGAAATATTATCTGCAATGCGCATAATAACAACATCAACCAAACGCTTAATAGCACACCGACCTTGAACCGTTTGCTAAAAGTTTTTGTGCTTGTGTTTTGTGTATTTAATGAATGAAAGAAACTAATCATTTCCTTAGATTGTTTTTGCTATGTAATTAATTACTAACGTATTTCTCCGGGTTTAAGACAATTAGCAATTTCCCGCAAGTGCCACGATAGGTTTTATAACTTTGTTTACAAGCTTCAAAGTTCAATGATCTTTTAATTACTTGTGCAATATAAAAATGTTGGTAGTCTGCTGTTATTAAAACCGTAGACTTACCTCCAAGTTATTGCCATGCATCCAATCCTATAGTATGTTTAGAAACAAACCACTTCATATTTTTCAGGCCTTTTTTTGACATTTTGTTTTTAATAAAACTTTTCTCACCATTGAACCTAGAATTTGGTTTTACCCATGAATCAACATCTGAAACCATAAAACAGGTCTATACAGGTCACTCTACCCTGAATGGACAGCACGAATAATAGTATATTTCATGACATGACCTTGTCACATTTGACGTCAGTATAGGATAACACATTACTAATTTCGCAAGAATCAGTGCACGTCACAGCAATTGCAGCCACATATGGGCAATGCAAAACTGCCTCAATTAACATGAGATTATATATTATGTAAATTCGAATTGAATCGCATAACAGGGAAAACATGAATCATGGATTAAAGTGGTCAGTATAGTACGGTAGGTCTAAATTAGTATGGCCCCACGATTAGCGAACGCGGGTTTTACGTCAAATAATCATTTTATAAGTAAACAATGCTAATTCAACATTCCTTAAACAAACTGTCAAAGAAAGGAACGCCTTGCCCGAGTCAGTGTTTCCGCATGAGTACAATCTGTGTCTCTTCAAAGCAAGAGTTAATAGGTACCTCATAGGTAGACCGCATCATCACTTACCATCAGGTGAGATCGTGGTCTAAGGCGTGCCTAACCAGTTTAAAAATAACCTGAAATTGTGGTTTGAAGCAAAAACGGTGGGCTTGCGTGAAGCATTCAATTTAGGTACATAATAAGATCGTTGACGATGACAATGATAATATATGATCATTCATAATATGTGATTGTCATCGTCAATAATCCTTCAAAGGTTTGATGACAAAGTCTTCGGTCTTGTTAATTTGTGTTATTTTCGTCCGTCTAAGTACAAAAGTTGAATGTTTATACCTATCAGCTTTAGAACAGACTCATAAAAACTTAATTGTTGGGTTATTAACTGATCCCTAATCTTACAAGTAATGTCACACGAAAAAAATAGTGGCTGTCGTTATTGTCACTTTTGAAGTCATTTATTAATTAATTAAGGATTAGCCATTTTTCTTTAAGTGTTTTCTTCAAGATCAAAACATCAAGACACGCAATCTCTTGACGATCTTCGTGATTAAGCATCATTTGTTTGCAAATGACCACTATTAGGAGGAATGCTACTTATTGCGCCTTCTCCTCGCTATTAAACATTGTTTTGGCACATTGACCTTCAGTCTATTCTCAGTGACAAAACCTGTCCAACAAAGTTTTAATGGCTGCAAATACTATGTTTAAAATTGATCATAATTTCGCTTTTTGCATTGTTTTTTATATTTACTATATGGATGATTACCTTTACAGTTAGATCTCTTACAGTCCCTATTGCAATTAATGTTTTAAATTAACACCACAGAACAAGTTAAGTTAACTTCAGACTTTAGACTTGACTAGATTGCCGTATCGTTATCACTGGCACCGCACACAGGAAATTGTATGTCATAGTAGTGTTATGTCATTTTATAACCTCCACTTACTACAAGTAAATAGAGGCAGAGCTGCAAGGCACTGTTTTATGATATCATGGACATACATACACTTATTTTGTAATAACAAGTTATACTATCCGTTTATGTTAAGCACTATGTAGATTACAAAAATAGTATTGAATTATATTTATAATTTGTTTAAATAACTTTAGCGATTTTCACATCGCACTAGTTTGTAAGCACAACTGCTGCTGTCATATTAAGTCTAGGAAACGATTATCTCTAATCTCTCGTAAAAGGACACGAGAATAAAATAACTTGTTGCTTCCAATGTATCGTTTCATTTCATAAAATAGAACAAATAGCTTCTTATTCTAACAGTTCTAACTAACCTCACATATGGCTAAAAAGGTGAAGTTAAATGTGTTAATACTTATTAGAATAAAAAGTATACCGATACCACCACTGCATCTAGAGCAGAAGATACTCGTACAGTCTGCAGGATCATTCTCTTATGGAAAAGACTCAGAAAAAAAAGAGGAATCTAATATTTCTATCTCTACTCATTGTAAGGAGGAAAGGTTTTTGTGCTTGTTTGTACACTAAACTCTTTAAATTTACTAGACCGATGTAAATGATTTTGTGAAGATAGATCAATAACCCAGGAATAATATAGGCTATTTTTAATCCCCGTGCTACGCGAGCAGAAGCTAGTTAGTTACAAATAATGCAAATCCTAAATATATTATGATAAAGTAATTCCAGTAGTTCTATCAGTTTGTAAGTATTATGTAATTTTTTGTATTATTCATCGAAGCGCATCCTGTTTTAAAAGTAGGTTTATATTGCGGATGTCGCGGTTGTGTGGTTTTTACTGATTGAGGTTGTAACATCTATCATCAGTTTATGCTCTTTTCTAGTTAACTTAGCTTTGTACATGTGTGTAATCCTAAGGATCAAAAGTTGTAGAAATAAGTTATGAGTTGGCCAAATATGATCGGCATTGGGGAATATTGTGACGAGATGTGTTAGAGTTATCAATCATCTGCCGCAGTAAGTAAAACTTTGATGAATCTACGTAATAGATTCCAAACTAGTGGGCTTATCCCGGCTAAAATAACGTGAGTAACCCGTATTCTCAATAATAAGTAAAACTTTATAATCCTTTTCAGTGTAGATAGGTAGAATGGTTTTTTCAACTATTTTAACTCGGTGGTTAGTTTTGATTCCAACTTCCGAAAGCCCGAGTTTTGATTTCATTTTGATAAGAAGCAGTACTAATTTAAACCTCATTGCTGGTTAAGCCTAATCACGACTTATGCGTGAGCCTAGGCACAAGCTCGCCTAAGATTATTACAGAAAAATAAAAAAGATTTGAATGTGTCCTCATTGAAAGAAGAAAACAACGTTGATATAAAATTGAGGGCGCTGATATGAATAAATCTATCTTAAATACCTTGCTGATAGATAGTAGTTATGAATGAACTAAACTGATCAGCTTATCTATGCATGGCCTAATTAGTGTAATTAGCTTACAGTCAATCGTAAAGGGTGTGGGCGCTATTGTTGAATACGTGAATTGCGATTTTTATCAGCCAGACATTCCTGATGAAATTGAGATCCAGCAACTAATAATTTCATCGGTTTGAAATAATCATAACCGTTATATCAAGTGGCGCCATCTCTATCTCTCGCCACCTTGCCCCGAATAAATAAGGCATGTGTGACGTGGATCCGCATGCAGTCACCTGCAACGAATCAGATTACAGTGGAATCTTCGATGCAATAGTAAAAATAGGATGAGGAAAACTACGGACGTTTGAGAGTAACTGCACGCCGAGACCTCGTAGGGAGGTTCGCAATTTTGCAGATTTGTATGCTTTGTAGTTTAGTTTTATTTGTGTTATAGAGCGTAACCTATTGCATATTGCCATAATAAGACCACTTTTCGGCTTTTCTATAAAATTTTAACACATTAATTTAGAATTGTTAGTTTTGCAACTTAAAAATACCGCCCGAGTTTCTATCATTATAAATTTAAAATATCCACGCATACAAGTGTTGTTGTTTTTATTCAACAGTCGCAGAGTAAACTTAACTGTATATTCACATAACCTCAGTTCAAAGTCCTATTCGATAGCTATCACTCGTTGGAGCAAACAAACTGGCACCAATTCACAGCTGACCCGGGGTGTCCCAGACAGATTGTTTAAATGCCTGTCCGACGCGTTCAATTAACTGAAGAGTAACTAACAAATACATATGATTGAAGAGTTTGTCTCTTATTCATTATAAGACAGTGCCCTTAATGAGGGAGTCAAAGGCCTGCGTCAAAACTGACGTTGGTTAAAAATAATTTCGATTGCAAAAACAATTGGACTTATTCGGACTGCAAGCTTTCCAGTCCTATCGATGTACTATATTTAGAAACATTGATTCAAGAGTATTCTGCAATTGAAGTCTAGCGAACACATTAAAAATTATTCAATCACGCCTTTTTCCTATGTATATAAGCAGACTCCGTGAGACACCATTGCTAAGACTTATTTAGGTATTTAACTTTTGCTTCAACAATATTTATACATGTTTATCGCCGGTTTCGAATACTTTTGTGCATATTGGTAACGGAATATATCAGTGTTAATTCGCATATTTGCATGTTATATGTATTTCCTTCTTTTCTATTGAAAGTTATTATTATTATAAGTTATTATAATATTCTATTATTAGTTCTAGCTCACACGTGGCATATAATAGTTAGTTTTATAACACTAGTTGTATTGCACCCTCGAGTGGGACTCATCAGTTTTATGTTGGAACAGCGTCTCTTTGCGTTCTAACCTGTCAATCTCTTGATTGATTAAATTTGGAGCATAAGCTAAACCTTTATCAGTAGTAATAATTAGTCTATCAGCTACAGCACGTACCTACTTAAACTGGTAAATATTTGGTCACATACGAGATAATAATTACGAGCAGAATCATTCACGACTGCAACAGTGTAAGCACAGATGCGGCTCTTATGCTAAAAAATGCAGTTTTACATCAAGTTAGTCAGTTACAAAAGACAAGGTCGTCTTTTAGTAATGTATAATGATACAATTGATAGGTAGTTCATCTGAAATCAAAAGGCAATTATGTTTAGGAAACAGTCGTTTTCAAAATTTTACAATTTTAAAATTGCCAGTGATTTCATTTATGGAATACGTATGCAGTGTAGTCTACATTAATTGACAGCTAGTCTAGTGGATCCAATAGCAGATGTTTTTTATATTAAACTCTGAATACAAAATAATGATTACGTAGAATCGTATTATGTAATACGCATATTATAAATATCAATTAATTTTAAATATTATGTTATTTACTACAATACATCTAAAATGATGGCAATTTTATGCAGATACGGCAATTTATCTTTTTAAGTTGGAGTTAATTTTCATGTTGTGATCAAAATGTTTTGAAATTGAACACACCACGTGTACAAATATCCATAAAACACTATTTAAAACAATCTCGAAACTGCAAAAAGCTTATACAGTCATTGAATTACCATCATACGATATCGAATATAATTGACCGCAAGAATTCATTAGCAACACAATATTATTGTAATACAAACATTATAAGTGTAACAATAAGGTTAATTCTACGTTATGGCTTGTGCGGGTTTTCCTTGTTGTCCGAAGGTGAGCGAGGGGTGTCCGTGCGTCAGAGCTGCACATTGACCAACCCTTTGATTCGTCGAAATCGTGACAACCTTGGATTAATTAATGGCTTTTAAACGTAAGAATCGCATTGCTGTTCGTTAATGTGCAATTGTAAGAACAATGCTGCTACCTAGAAATCGTAAAGTTAGTCAATTTCCTGGGTTTAGTTAAACATAGTGTTTCATGTTAAAAAGATCGTGATATTACGAGTATGTATTTTTTTCATATTGATTGAAATGTGTTTTGTGCATTAAATACAATAAAATAAACATAAAAGTTTTAGGCTGACCAGGAAACCAGCTATGCATAACATTGAAATCGAATGAAAGCACGGAGAGGCATAGTTGGAAACTGTACCTTCACCCAACGTTTATGACGTCAGTGACCGTGTTGTCGTCGGGTATATTTTCAGGTCCCAATAAACGAAAATTTTCACTATAAGTGTACCTTTACCCAACAAACAAATAGTTTTGTCTCGATACAATTTTCTGATTCGGCGCGTATATTATATTGTAAACATAAATAATATAAAGATGCAGTGCAGTTTATGTGCATATTTATGATAACTCAAAGATTCACCATTTATTATATTTAGATATTTAGATGATGTTGTTTTCAAACATCAACACGTGTTCACCACAAAATGTTACATGGATTATAATGTTACAAAACAAAATTTTAAAGTAAATGCCTGTTTTTTAGATATCGCAACCAGTAGGTGACTCAGAATCTGTTTGCGAAAGTTTGCTATCTAAAAACGAGTTATGTCGGTTTCATTGGAATAAACAAATGACGTATTTAGGGTAAAGTCACACTATTTAAAAGTTAATCAAGATAATGTGAAAATCTTACTGTGAAGTGAAATGTGAAATGGAGGTACAGTTTAGTAATTTTAATATAGGAAGAGCAACTAGAAGAAAGATAAGATTTACATAAAACAAAACTTATCAAAATAAATAAGGTAAACAAAACACATAAAATCTATAAATAAAAAGAAACTCAATCTACAAGTAGCGAGAAACAACAATAATAAGAGTCCTTAAAAAGTTGTTTGCTTTTACTTTTTTAATGCAAAGTATCTTTTTTCGTACTACGTTGATTCTATTCTTGGCAAGTCATTAAACGTAGAAAAAAATGTTACTAGAAGTATCAAGACTACGTCTCAAATTATAATGATTTCTAATGCTGTAAGAATAGAGTCTATCTTGAAACAAAATTTGATTTCAAAACTACATGACTATGGTGATGTGGATCTCGCAAAAAGTTTGTTTACGACATTTATGAAATGTAAAAAAATATATATTTCTAGCGGCAAATCACGGTATCAGAAAAAAGTTTATTCAATTTTAAGCTCTACAGAGCCAGTTTTAAGATTTAGTATAAAGGAAAGTTATTTATCGAATTATTTAGAGCCAAACAAAATAAGAACGTAACGTTTTATACATGACTTGCATAAGCCTTGTTACTCTTATAATGACTTAGTATTTTGTGTGTTGTTTATGAAATCTTCGCAGTTATATTTATTAAGTGTCGTTTTTTAGGGTTCCGTAGTACCTACAAGGAACCCTTATAGTTTCGCCATGTCCGTCTGTCCGTCCGTCTGTCCAAGGCATAGCGACGAAACCTTTGGTGCTAGAAAATGAAATTTTGCATAAACATGTATGTTAACTATACAAAGAAAGTCGTAGAATAAAATTTGGAAAAATATTTTTTTTTCGGGTAGCTCCCCTACATGTAAAGTAGGGATGTTTTTTTTTTTGTCGCCTACCCCATAGTGTGGGGTATTGTTAGATAGGACTTTTAAAAACGTTCAGGGGTTGCTAAGACAGTTTTTTGATTTAGAGATCCGTTTGCGAGATAATTAACTTTAAAGAGCAAATTTTTGTTCGAGTAGAGCGTCCCCTCCCCTCTAAAAGCTAAACTACTGGATCCCAAAACCTGAAAAAAATTGTGTCGGTAGTACATGTAATGAACTTTAAAGGAAAACTATAGCGGATAAGTTCACTTCATTAGTTCAAGAGGAATAGGGGTCCGAAATGTCAGATGCAGTTATATCGGCTTCGACTTAGCCACGAGCTCTAATCGGTCAAGTAGTTTCGAAGCCTAAGTGGGGACGATATTTTTTCTGTCGCCTACCCCATAGTGTGTGGTATCGTTAGATAGGTCTTTAAAAACATAATGGGGTTGCTAATACAGTTTTTTGATTTCGGGATCCGTTGCGAGATAATTAACTTTGAAGAGCAAATTTTTGTACGAGTAGGGCGTCCCACCCCCCTCTAAAAGCTAAACCGATAGCTTAAAAAATCTGAAAAAAATCACGGTGGTAGTATAACTTTTCATGAAAACTATAGCGGTTACTTTAACTTAATTAGTTCTAGAGTAATTGGGGTCCAAAGTGTAAAATGCAGTTACTTAGAATAATTCGTGCAAATTACAAAAACCTTTGAATGTAATGACTTGTATGAAGATGTTACTTGTTTAATACAGATAGTAAATCCCTTTTAAGTCGAAATATGTTGTTACGACTAGCTACGGAACCCTACTGCGCGTGGCCCGACACGCACTTGGCCGGTTGTTTTTCTTTTAATTAAACGACGAGTTATTCCTAGTGCGGGCGTCGATTCCTAGTTCGGGTGTCCACAAACATACATTTCACACGCACAGATAGATTTGTCTCGTGTGGGGATCGAACACACAACACCAGCGCAGTTGAAAGTGGCGAGGCGACCGCTTTAACCACTACGCCAACCGTGTACTCAAAGTTAGTATGGGATGTTCTTTATTCATTGAATTGGCAAAGCACTTGGAGCGTATACCCAGGGGGTGCAGGTTCGAGTCCTGCTAGATTCTTTATTTTTCAACTTTAATATTAAATAAAATACAAAAAGGCATAGCAAAGCTAAAATTTGCTTTAAAATATTAAAAATCATATTTATTATAAAAAGAATTCAAGCAACTTCTCTACACAAACATTAAAAAGCAATGGTGTAATAAAAATAAAACTCAAATATAATAACGAATAATGACATCTATTTTTATAAACTTTAGTATTATCTCAATGGACAGACTTGTCGGTTATCTATATTTATTAGGTTATAACTTGGTCATCGTCGGTTTGCATTTTATTGATAAGATTACAATTGTTTTTGTATTGAGTGTCGAGTACTTGTATTTGTCCTTATCATCTTGTTTTGTGGTACCTTAGGATACAGTTAAAAAAATATGCTTAAAGTAAATTCACAAGTACCGGTACTTGCTCAACTTCAGCAACTTGGTGGGTTTCACTTCTGTAGTATCTCTCATTATAATTTGCTTAATTGCTTTCGAAGAATATACGTCGCCATTCTAAATAATTGATGTAATTACCAGTCTTTACACTTTTCACTTGTTTTGTATAGCACTTACTTTTCCATTAAAACATTTGGAAATTACCCTTTGGAAAAACTGCTAATTAGTAATTACATAACTGTGTTGATCATGTCGTCGCCATAGTTGCTTTTACAAGAAAATAAATCTTTGTAGTTTTAGTCTTAGATCTAGCTTTGGGTCTACTATCGGGTGGCAATGCATTCATGACACGACGAAATTTCAGAAACGAACTGTCATTATGAAGGAAGTTAAAAATAACTTGAACAGCCAGTTTTAACCAATTTAAAAATTTGTTAAATCTGATAAATAATCCGGTCAATATAGACACAACATTTCGTGGAGTATAGGCCTATCGGAGAAACCACGTTAATAAAACGCGCCGAGTACACTACCTCACAGGTGGCGTGGAAATGTGTGCATATCACATAGAACGTGCCTCTTAGAATCGCCATATCTCAGGAATGGTGATACCTAGAAAAAAAATCATACAGACTATTTTAGTAGATAATTTTAAGATCTACAACTTTGGTCTGGAGTACTTTTTTGATAAAGCTTAAAGTTTTGGAGAAAAATCCAAAATACCTGAAATTTTGACCTTTGACCCCAAATAACTTTTTTAGCACACATGGGATCGATGGGGATTATTGACACTAATGGTGAACCTAATGTCTCCACCAAAATTTGGCTTCCCCCCAATTTTTGTTATTTCAAATGTCTATATTCACCGGACTAAAACCGTCATAAAAAACTGATGTATCGTCGAGGTAAACTGCATTTGGTATTACCAAATGCAGGCAGTTTACCTCGACGATATATTTAAGGAATTGTAAAAATAGCATTAATTATAAGTGCGGGGAATTCGAGTGACGTGGTGAAAGGCAATCGGCCCGTCCGACGTCATAAAGTTCATCGCACTCTCTCGATATATCGTCGCAATCGATTAAATAAACAAGCGCGTCTGCATCGAATCGAATCCATTTGCAACAACACTATGATTGGTTTGTTGGTGTAGGATGTTTTTGTTTTTTATTTTTCATATCAATTACGACTGAAATAGGCACTCCTGATAGTAAATACGTTTTCTTATTTTTTTTTTGTTGGCATTCGGATTCAAACATTTTTGCGACTGCAGTTCTTTTGACTGTAATTTCAGCTATGGTAGCTCCGTGCAAGGTTTTTTCAAAAGTATCATATTGCCCTTTTTGTAATGTAGTGTCATAGTATGTTTGAGGCAATTACATTACTAAAAATACATCCATCAATCTCGTACTTGTACTATTTTGGTCACATTTACAATCCATCATTATGACATTGTTAAGTTTATGATATTCATTTAATTTCGTATTTCCATTCTTGTGTAGTCAAATTATTGTGACTTTTTGTTTGTTTGTAATTTTCAGATTATTTGTTCTTTCAGAATGCGATATAAATTTAAAAACAAGCTATCAAGTATAGAGACAAATAAATTGACCGCATTAAAGAAGTAGAGAGCTTGCGGCTTAATAGTTCCGGTAAAAGTTACACTACGACCGACCGGACTGGAAAATCGATGCAAGTTACCAGTTTCATCTGGTATAAACCAGTTGCTTTGCTATGTTAACCGTGGCTTTTAAGACCGTGAATACCGAAAGTAGGTACACGCATACTGGGAATTAAGCCTAGCACGAAACTCAATTATTTGGCAGGGTCAAATAGCCATCGTGTGTGTCAATCTAGACCAGCGCTTACCATTTGGTGGGTCGAGTCCCGGTTCCGGGCCATCAACATATCATACCGGGTACCAACATTCCTGCCTTGATTTAAATCGGGTAATGCGAGTCGCATCGTTAAAATCTATTCTATTGGTAAAAGGACTATATTGGGTTTCAAAATAACGAGTGGGCGTCGAAGGGGCAGTGAAAAAATTACCGGGCCAGGAAAGAACAATGTTTGGGAAACACTGCTCTAGACTAGTCTAGACTGGCAATTGATTGTGTATTTACTATCTTTATTTATTTATTTAATACTTATATGTACACAAAATATGACAAAGAAATGGACATATTACAGTAATAGTATACTAAAGGCGAGCATAACTCATTGCTTGAGTTCTCTTCCAGCAAACCTAGAGCAATAGAGGAGACGATGATGCCATAGAAGGCAAGATAAGTGTTCAACTTAAATACAAAGATCTTTAATAAGTTCTTTTCTGACTTTTTTTCTTACTCTGCTACATTTGTCAGTCTGTTGTAGTGTATAACAGCAAATGGCTGCATTCGTGTTGAATTGCGGTTTGCGTCTTGCACCGCAGGGCATTCAGCCTCAATTTCTTCCTGGTACTTTTCGTTCATTATGTTATGAACTTATGAGACTGGAAAATCTAGGGCATGTTATGAGACTAGAAAATCAAATCTAAGGCAAAAAAAATCAATGTGATCATAATCATTGTCGATAGCTTATGTTTATTAGACATTGAAGTGTAAACGCCTTAACGGATTAGGGGAGATGAAGTAGGAAATTGCCTTGTAGAAGGGCAACCTTTTTGAGGTTGCAATCTAGCACTTTCTGTCTTTTTGTTTGTACTCATGGAAACCGCAAATAATAGACTATGTCGCTCGAATAATATTTTCCTTACACTAACTGCTTATATGTCCGAAACTCGATACAATTAAACTTATAACGTCCTTCCTAATTTACCACACTATATTGTATTACTATACCTATTAAAGTAATTAGGATTTCCATTAGCTTAATGATTTAGTATCACGTAAGGCATAGCCAATAGTAATCTAGAAGAAACTTTATCCTAATAGCATCAAGGAGATTAATATACACCTTATTGATAATATATCAATTTTGTGATTAATAGATTATTATATTTAACTTGATTTAACATGCATACAATATCACTAAGCTACAAGTGCTAAGCTCGTGTAAACTGGGCCTAAGGGTAAAAAACTAAAAGCTTATCGGCACGTGCCCTGTAACAAGTGAGTGAGGACAGGTTCCACATGGAACATTGAGAGTTACCAATGTCTCTTTCTAGAGCTCTTTATTTATTCAACGTTGAATTTGCCGCAGAAACTGTGCTGGATTTTTGTGCGGTGAAATTTATTAGGTCCTTTTGCGAATATGAAAGTATTCTTTTCTTTCAGTCAATTAATAGTATTAGTTTGTTAAATAAATGTCATAAGCATGATTAAGGTAGCGCTGACTTCTTTCAGACTGCTGAATGAATGAGCATTGGCAAGTTACGCGTCACGACTCACGTCATGTCAGTCCTAGCTGAGTGTAAGGTTGTTGGTTGCTAGCCGACGGAACAAACCTACCTATCTATCGCCAGACTAGTACAGACAGTCCCCGTGAAACAAGAGCGACACGTGCAAAAAGACTGCGGCTGTGGCTCTGAATGCTCTTCGTTCATAAACTAGTTGGATGAATGGCCAAATTGTTGCTATGACTTTCTGGCGACATAGGAAAGTTTGGCCACACCACTGCCAAAAATATCCTGCTCATTCTGAA
Source organism: Hypena proboscidalis (assembly GCA_905147285.1). Taxonomy (NCBI): domain Eukaryota; kingdom Metazoa; phylum Arthropoda; class Insecta; order Lepidoptera; family Erebidae; genus Hypena; species Hypena proboscidalis. The sequence continues at coordinate 22,044,677 of LR990130.1, forward strand.
TATTCTGCAAACAACTTCGTTCTTGTAATATTTTAAAGCAAATTTTAGCTTTGCTATGCCTTTTTGTAATTTATAAAATATTAAAGTTGAAAAATTAAGAATCCAGCAGGACTCGAACCTGCACCCCCTGGGTATACGCCCCAAGTGCTTTGCCAATTCAGCTATGGATTCGTATGCTGCCGGACTCGAAATTTCTCGAAACTTCGTTCTTATTATGCCAATCTATTATTATTATATTTCTGTACAACACTTAGGACTTGGAATTTGGGAATGTACTGTATAGCTATCGACAATCTTGTTCAGCCAATCAAAATGACTGTTAAGTTAAGTTATTTTTTTATAAACATGAATCGTGTAAAAGTAAAAAACATAGATGAACTGCGACTGTCCTTCATCGTGTGAATCTGCAAACTAGTTACTTCAAAAGTTTTATCACATTCAGTAGTCGCTTTACCTATATTACTGTCTTATTTACTAATTTAATTAGTAAATATTGTCAACATTAAATCAATTGTAGCTTTTGTGCATGTATTTGCTCAATGTACTAATGCCATATACAAATAGACTTCACAGCATGTATCATTAAATCAATAGTTTATTTACATGTATGTATGCAAATATGACATTTAAACCAAGACAGTTATCTTTTATGTGGCAACTGTCGACAGATTCATTACAGGATAAATGATAGCTTTACATTGATTTAAGATTAAACTGATATGTTAAAGGTTATCTATCTAGTCTACATCCTTGGTTGATGTTATAATGTTGTCTATTCGATTATAGATTATAGTAATGAAAACCTATTCTTCTTCTTCTTCATCGTGTCGATGGCTGAGTCAAATTTTATTTTGACTTGCCATCGTGGTGAAAGGATTAGCCAATTCGCTTTGGAGAACTCGTGAATTGCCCAGGGTGCGCCGGACGTACGGAATCCTTATGTACGTCACTCGGGGAGGCTCCTTTCATGCACCCCAAATGAAAACCTATTAAAATATCTTTATTAGAAATTAGATGTTAAATCAAGATATATCGAGTTTTAAATCGTCGTAAATTCGAAGCAATAGATCTAAAAACAAACTTACTGCTAAGATTTTGTGCAAGTATTTTCATGGAATCGACAGAAAATTGACACATGCGCCACATTTGTTCCTTTTACTAACTGCTATCTGCTATCCTTTCTATACCTAAATATTGATATTCTAGTAAATAGAAGTAGTATCGTTTATAAATAAGTACGTTATTTATATGACGATAGTACAAATATGTGCATGAAATTTACTGCAGCATCCCAAGGTTGCCTAGGAACTAATGTTATATCTGTTTACTACCGACCGCAGTTCCGCATGCAACTTCATGCAAGTACCATCTACTTCCGGCATGCTCATTCCTTGTATTATATTTATATTGATGTAAATACATTAAAACAAATATAATAACATTGATAAACATCAATGTATCGGCTATTGTTTTCATATTTTTTGATGTTGTTGTTCAATTGGTTACGATTTATCTTTAAGACAGAAAACTCGATGAAAAAAAAGTTACAGGTATCAGGATTTATTTGAGAATACTTATGTATTTGCAGAGAATACTTATGCATGTGCATGAAGTAAATAAATCAAATAAATGGAAACGCAGTAAATATCACGTACTAAATAATAATATTTGTCGACGTATCGATGCTCGAAGTTGTTCAAGAATATATCTGCCTAGGGCAGGTCATTAAGCTTGGTAAAAACAACTTCGAGCGTGAAGTCGATAGAAGGATCCAGTTGGGTTAGGCAGCATTTAGCAAACTTTGTCAAGTCTTCTCTTCGTCTTTACCGCAATGCCTGAAGACGAAAGTCTACAACCAGTGCGTCCTACCTGTTATGACCTACGGTGCCGAGACATGGACATTAACGGTTGCACTGGTCCAAAAATTTAAAGTCGCGTAGCGGGCTATGGAATGAGCTATGCTTGGAGTTTCTTTAAAGGATAAAATTCGTAATGAGGCCATCCGACAAAGAACCAAAGTAACCAACATAGGTCGCAAAATAAGCTCGCTGAAGTGGCAATGGGCTGGTCACGTGTCTGCCGAAGGACCGACAGCCGTTGAAGCAAACGAGTTCTAGAATGGAGACCGCGACTCGGCAACCGTAAGATAGGACGCCAACCTGCCAGGTGGACTGACGACCTGAAGAAGGTCGCTGGAGGAGACTGGATGCGGAAGGCGCAGGACCGGGTGTTGTGGCGCAAATTAGAAGAGGCCTATGTCCAGCAGTGGACTACGAGCGGCTGAATGATGAGATGATGGTGATGAAATCATAATAATTTAAATAACAATACCTCAAATTGTCAGTATCATGCTAAGCAGAACGCGTAGTCAAAAAATTAAATAATAATGTAATGTAATATTATTAGATAATAATAGTTTATTGGCACTTGTTTTCGTCAAATAATTTGAGTACTCCCGTGAATAATATCGTATTTTGTTTGAGGTCACTTACATAAATCTTTACGGTTAAATATGTCATCCAGCCGACCTATTCATTTATTTAAAAATATACCGACTTAGGTGTGCGGAATTTTCCGTATCCCAATAATATTTTTTTGTATCTTAAATCACACACCTCTCGTCTTTTCGAAGATATGTGTGTATTTATCATAATAAATTATCGCTTGCTAACGGTGAAGGAAAATATCGTGAGGAAACCTACATGCCTTAGAGTGCCTAATAAGTGCTCGAGAGTGTGTGAAGTCTACCAACCCGCACTTGGCCAGCGTGGTGGACTATGGCCTAACCACAGATATAGATCTACATAGATAACGCAAGTATCACGATTTGTATTGAAACCAAGCGTGCCGACTTTTTAATACCTTTTGTGACGTCACAGCCGAAATATAGTGACGGGAAATCCAAACCGATTCAAAGACACCGATGCCGCCGATGCCAATCCGCCCAGTACGTTCAACTGGAGCCGTCCGCTATGATTTTCTCTGACAAAAGACGCGCATGGACTGAAGTTAGAGGCGACCAACCTCGACGCTTGGTCGGGGTTGAGACACGCGAAGTATATGCATCTGCGTTATCTATGTAGATCTATATCTGTGGGCCTAACCATTCTCATCAAGAGAAGAGGCCCATGCCCAGCAATGGGACATGTATTTGATTAATTTGATACAGGGCTGCTATTATATTATTATTATATCTTAAAAGTATGAAACACTAATTTTATCTCCGTCAATGACGAAAGCTTAATTTACTTCTCTCTTTACCAAAAACATATTCATTTATATATCTATTAAATGCTGACTGCATAACTACTTTGAATCGGTTGTATGGCCATATTAATTCGTTGATGAAATTATAGTCACAGCTTTTTGCTGTACAAAACTATAAGTCTTTGATTTGAAGTTAAAAATACTTTTCCTACACACTTAAAAGAAGTCAATCATACTTACTAGACAACTACGGCCTTATTTCAAAGTACCTGTTACTTATCATAATCGCATAATCTTACTGCATCAAGAGGAAATTCTCCTTTCACTACCAACCGAGCCAGTTATGTACACACATCAAGCTTTACATTTCTCCAATGTAAGCTGGTCTCGCATTGTATGGGCTTCCCTGCAATGCAAGACCAGTTTATACTGGAAATGTATAGCTCGATTTGTAGCCATGTACATGTCGGTCAAGATTCAAGATCTTATAAAATAAACAAAATTACATTTAAATGCACACATTTAAAGTTGAAAATCAATTGATAGTATAACTGGTCATTAGCTCGTGTATGGTCATGCAGGTTAGTTATTCAAGTTAATTAATGAAATTATATAAAACCTCGATGTGCAATGCTGTCATTAAATTAAACTTTATGGACTTGCAACATTTACATAGATTAAGAGAATTGAATAATGCATGAGCTTTTTCGAGATGCCGTATTTTGACCACTAAAATATCGTCGAGCGTCAACTCAATGTTCAAGGGCCACAGGACAAACGGTACATTCAGTAGCTAAAACGCGCGATTTCGATGTAATGCCACCACTGAACTGTTTTGACGGAAATCGTCGATTGCCAATGCTAAAAGTAGCGAAGTAACATAAGAAACTTTAGGGCCAACGTAAGTGCTCAACAAGGATTTTTCACAAAGAAAATTCTGGTCTGGTTCCTTTTGAGTCAGGAGCTTTATCAATTACTGTTACAATTAAATTAAGTTGATAGTTTAAAGAAAATAAACTACGCTTTATCTGTATCACACTGGCCGCACCCACGGGTCGATCAAGTGGGGAGGTCCGGTCAGGTTATGATAATACAGGCTAACTTGAGAAGTCTAGCTAAGATAATATTTTATTAGATCGCTGATGTGAGTGATTTTATAGTTAGTGTCATAGAGAGCATTAAATTTAAATAGACTATATTTACATAACGTAAAAAACAACAAGAAAATTAAAAAAATAAACGATCGTTTATCTTCTTTTGACAGCTCACGCCTATGAATTACCGGTATTTTTTTCGGAATATTATTCTATTAGAAAACCAAAGACTTATAGTCTTCGGTTGGACAGGTCTTGAAATAAGATAAATCGATCATATTATATAAATCGATGTAAAGTTCTTCTTAAATGAAATCGTTTATTATTTCAAATCGAATCGGTGACGTGTGTAACAGTAGGCGTCACTAATGTTGTTATGTCAACAAGAAAATAAAATGTTGGATATGTCTTGAAAATCATCATTACCAATTATGCCACAATGAAATATACACCGAATCTATGGGTGTATTTTAAACATTCTCAAGTTTCTTTACAATCTACGTTGTGTGATATGATTACTAATTTATGTATAATAATGTATATTTGCCATAGTAACACCTAATTAACGCCTCATTACGAAAAGATTAGTTAAATAATATAGGGGCATAGGAAGAGCTCTTTTTCAACTGCTTGGAAAAAACATACAATTCAACGGAACAAATCAAACTTGCAAGCTATTATCTACATCAAGGAAGACTATCCTAAAGAGATACTCGAAAAACGTGCAAATTGAGATTGCAAGTTGAGGAGGAAAAGAAAAAAGGAAATTTTGCATACATAAAGTACGATAAACTAGTGGTCAAAATACCAAAGGATATAAACCGCGAAAAAGGAAAAGAGGAACATCGGACTCACCGATTTCATCAACGCAAAAGAAAGTCAACATATCGAACGCCCTGGCCGGCCGAAGAGCTTATAATTTGTTATAGTCTATTTAATTTATTATACATACTTTAGCGTAATATGGTGGCTTATTCATTCGTATTTGGTAAATTTAAATTAAGAGCGTGTATTCCTTTTCAAAATGTAACTGTCAATTTTTGTAGTGTTTTGGGAATATTTCGTAAAAACTGAATGAAAGTATGATTTTATTCAACTAACTTTTTAGAATGCAAGTTTTGAAAGGTAAATGGGTTTGAGTCAAAATAAATGTACATTTCTCACATGACTCTTGTGAGAAACATTTCTCACGTTTCTCACAAATGTGAAAAACATTTCTCACATTTCTCACAAAGATGCGTTCACATAGGTAACTTTTTAGTGGTGAACAAATAGGTACTTTTGACATTATTTCATGATTCAGATTACAGGAATAAAATTAATATTTAGGTTTCAAGGTATAATTTTTTATTTTTGAACGACCATTTCGGATCAGTGACGGTTTGAAGTAGGTAGGTTAGCATAGAAGAGAGTACGGAGCGCTCTTCGTCGCTGAGTTAGCGCTCGCAAGGTACATAATGATCCCTGGTGATAAACAAAGAACACAATTTCGTACCAATTTATTTTATATTGTAACAGTATAAAATAAAACACAAGTAATGAAAATAGGTATCCGAACAACCCAAGTCCGTAAAAAAATTATGTAGGTAGTACATTTTTAAATATAATTAAAATCAGGTAAGTTATTAAATATTAGTGCGCCTGTGTTATGAACTTTGGGCTCTTCTAATTCACACACTATATGCGTTTCTGTTAACACATCCTCTTCTGTAGTCTCGCACCAGTCAAAAAGCCCCTTCTTTACTTTTTTTAAGCCCAATACCTTGTACATGTTACATTGAATTGCAACTATTTTAGCAATACAATAATAAACTCCATGCTTGACTACAACCCAGCTCCCTTCGTGAAATTTGTTCAAATTATCGTCAAAATCTGTGTTACTCACAGATTTTTTTAATCTGGGTATTTTAGTTTTAAAATCAAAAGGTTGAAGTGTAATTTTCCTTGTGTATTCTTTTATGTCAAAACTAATATTCTCTGTAACTTCAGGTCGTCTTTTATCAAATTTACAGTGAACATTGCTTGTGATTGTTTCTGGATCTATATTTCTTTTTATTTTGTCTGCAACAATGAAACTGGTTATTATAAAAACAAACACACCTGCACACTTTGTCTAACTTTTTAAGACATCTCCCCGCGTCCATTAGCACTCTCAAAAGACAATAAAATAATTTCAGGTGTAGTTAATGAAATATTTTTTAAAAGAGTTTAAAATTAATTGACCCATATTGCACGTGCATGTTTGAATAACTGAGTTCCTGTGAGAGGGTTCTTTTAAAGAAGAACAGCCCCGATTTTGCTAGGTCTTAATCGACCTAGCAAAATGAAACAATGGAAAAAATTGTATTATTTTAATGGTACCTATACATTGTTTCAATCGGGCGTTTTAACGAAACCCTATCAACGCGAGTTACACGGGATATATGTTATACTTACTAAATTTATCTGCCAATAATCCAACAGGAGTGTCCACTTCATCTAAGTCGTGAAATTCGTCGTCGCCTGATTTGTCTAAAACGTAAAAACCTGAATGAACAAAACAGTACGCAGTATGATTAGAGAATATTATAGGTGAAATAAGGACATTACCTAAAAGAGGTCCTGCAACATTAATTTCAGTATTATTCGTTTGTTGCATCACCCAAGCGTCATTACTTTCATCACTGTGAGTGACTGGTTTATATAAACTGTCATCAGATTCGGCATAGGTTATATCACTGTCTGTTTCTGTTTCTGATTCAATTATTACCTTACGTTTGCGTGTCTGAGATAGTATTTTATTTGTTTTTATTTTTGCTGAAGTTTCTTTTAAATTAGATTCCTGCGACTCCTGCGAGTTTTTAATCAAATTGTGCGTTTTAACGCTGATACAGGAACAAATGCCTCTTTTAACTCCGCAAAAACAACTAAGGTCACGATACTGCAATTTATTGTTCTGACAAATTATTTGGTGAATCCGCATTGTACCTGGTACCGGTACCAAATTTTCTGGGATCCGACTTTGTTTTTCTTTAACATCCGAATCTGACACATAAAAAAGTTGAACGTTAGTTATATCTTTCAAAATATTTATAGCACTTGTCGCATCAATAACGCTATTTCCATGAGAGACTTCTTGGTCCAGCAGTCGTTTGATAGCACCACCAACACCATCTGCAGCACCTTTTCCATGTGCTGCTTCAAAGAATGACCATGTGCCATACAAGAATCCGTTTTGTTGCAGTAATTGACCTACTTGAAAAAAATTTTTCTTCTGTCGGTACTGGGTGGTGGGCCCATCGGAAAAAAAATGAAGTACATTTACTTTGGGGTACGTTGTTTTCACGTAATCGATAACTGGCTGCAAATGCGCCCATATTGAACCAGGATTGTGATCATTGTTCGGGGATATCGAAACGAAAGACTTTGGTTTGTGGTCTTTCGAATATATTACCCCAGTGTGCAGAGTGATTTGTTCTCGGGAGGCACCAAAATGCATTGCTTGAATTTCACTGGATAGCTTACATAAGTAGTTTTCCGAGAAATCTACCAATATGCATAATTCATAATCATTAAGGTTGTCAATAGCTTCTCGGTATTTTGAATACTGATGATTTATGTTAAAAAGATGAGTTTTGAACAAAATCAGTTCTTTAGTAAACAATGAAATCAATTCAGAGACTGTGCCTGTTCTTGCTACATTTATACATTTTCTTGTGGTTTGAGAACTTGTAGTACCATCGCCATTTTGCTTTATGTATTCATGTTTCTTAGATTGCACACTCCGTAAACGCGCCCCAAACTGTCTTAATCATCTCCCTAGTTTTCAAGTAATTAAAAATAATTAAACCTCTTACTAGGTGTTAAAAAGTGCATAATAAGTGAAAGGACACAGTGCAAACATATATCAAATAGTGTTTGATACGCTAACAAACGTTAATGTGACGATAAACTAAAATAAAAACTAAGCCGGCAATTAGTGCAAATCACTGTGACTCAACGGCCGTCGAGCCGAGTGCAAGCGAACCTAGCATCTGCGTTAAGGACTTACGAGTGATAGCGGTGTGCATCGTCGGCCGGTTAACTCAGGTGACATTCTGTGACGACAGCGGCATAAACTCGTTTGGCATAATAGACGCGTTTACAAAGTGCGATCGGCGCGAGGTGTTATTATTGATACAAGTAATATTTTATTGCTTATACATACAGTCCTTGTGAGCCATGGCGAAGTGTGCGGCTTGTGGAAGATTTATTACGGCGGCCAGTGGGGCTACCTGTAGCAATACAATATGTGCCAAAAAATACCACTTTGCCTGCCTTATGCTACCTGAGTCCACGCAAATTAGTTCTAATTGGAAATGCCCGGATTGTAAAAAAAAGGTACCGAAGGGTGATAACAGTGCTACTCCTGTAAAAGATCTATGTGGGCATGATGTTGCAGTACCGCAATTGTCTTGCGATAAGGAGGTGATCTCACCGAATGGGGAGCAGTACCATACAAGTAAGAGATCAAGTGATGGAGAGATATCGCGGGAAACACAGTTGACCCTTCGCGAGGAAATAAAGCTCTTTAGATCTGAGCTTCGTGAGGTCCGGGATGAGCTACGTGAATACCGTAGGGAAGTAGCTGAACTGGGAACATCTCACGGTAATCATACTCAGCGGGTCGACGCACTAGAGACCAGAATTGAAGCGCTGGAAAGAAGGGAGAACGATACCGCGCCAGATAATGCTGTGAGTCACCTCCAACTGACAGTATCGAGGTTACAACTGGAGCTCAACGAAAGGGACCAGGAACTTCTTAGCTCGGACTTGGAGATATCTAACCTCCCTGAGGTGGTAGGTGAGAATGTCATTCATACTGTAGGACTGATAGCAGCAAAGCTCGGTGTAACCCTTGAGGAACGAGACATAGTGTTCGCGCAAAGGGTGGGCCCCAGACCCGTTCGAGAGCCGGTGGTTGGAGCAGTCAGAGACGAGCACGCGCCAGTAACAACAGACGTGCAGGCTCGGGGACGCCGTATCGTTGTGCGCTTAACTCGGCGCGCCTTACGCGATAATTTACTCCAGGGTGCACGCATGCGGCGCGGTGCTAACACAGCGGACCTTGGATTTGCTGCACCTGTACGGAATTTTTTCATTAACGAAAGGCTTACGAAGACAAATAAGTTCTTGTTTTACCGCGTCCGTGAAGCTGCCAAACGTCTTGAGTGGAGATACACGTGGAGCAAATCTGGGCGCATACTCGCTAAACAGGCAGATGGCAAGCCAACGCATTGCATTCGCACAGAAGAAGACTTAGCCCGTGTTTTTGGTAGTGAAGCCACCACAAATAAAAACGATTAATCTAAATGGCTTGGTAACTTGCATCTCTATAAATTGTACCTCCAGCGGAGACCTCTCATATTGTTTTTGTATTAGTGCTACTGTCATAATAAATTACCATTATGTAACAACGTTGGGACACTTCTGTAGGACCTTAATTACGTACTCTCTAACTATGAATCCTTGTTACCTTTGTGATGACTGGGAAATGATTCTATATTTATATTATCGTTATTATTTTTATTTCTTTTATTATTTATTGCTACTAAATATATTTATATACCTGTCTAATACATTAGTGCATTGTGAAGAACTTACAATTTATATATTCATAATAACATATTTTATAACGTATGCCTATTTTTTTATTTTATTTTACGGCCAGTTTATATTCAGTTCACGTCTCCGGATAACTCACAACAGAGAATCTTATATGAATGATTTGTCAAACCTTGAAATGCTAAAATTGAGAAAATACTACAACATGACTGTAAGTTGCTATCATTTTATTAAATATTTTGTTTTCTTGGTACTCAGGACCCCACCACATAACACTCTCTATACCTCATACAAACTAATTGACACAGTACGCCATTATGCTCTAATATTGCGAACTTTCGTAACTATTTGCTTAATATTATATTACTATAAAGGACCTCATTCTATCTCCATAAATAAATTTACTTTGTACTGTTATTACCTATTACAATGACTAAGTCTAAAAATCTTAAAGTTGGATTATTTAATGCAGGGTCGCTCAGTACTCGTCATGATGAATTTACAGTTGCGATGGAGAATATCAGTGTAGACATACTGGCGATAAATGAAACGTGGCTAAGAGATGGTGAGGAAGGTCGCGCACCATCATTGCCAGATTATCGCCTCCGGCACCTTCCTAGACCTAGCACGGTGAGGGGAGGGAGGGGAGGTGGGGTTGGATTCTACATTCGCAAAGGCCTCCGAGTTCGTACTTTGCCACATCCCCATTCGCCACAAGTAGAACAAATGTGGCTGCGAATGAGCATTAATTCGCGGTCACTTATCATAGGCACAGCTTATAGACCACCTTGGCTCGATGTTAACTTGTTTCTGGATGCAATAACTGACTCTCTTACAAGTTTTACTAACACGGATAAAATAATCTTACTTGGCGATTTTAATATAAATATGCTGACCCTCACTGACAATAAGTCTAAACTACTTCATAGTTTTTTACAGTACACAAACCTAAAACAGATCGTTAATTCCCCAACCCATTTTACCGACCATAGCGAAACGCTTATTGACGTAGTATGCACTGATGTTTCAGTATTCGGGGTCTCAGTGTCACATATACCTGAACTTGGGCAACATGCAGTGATATCGGTGGAAGTAAATTTGAAGAAGAACAAACCTGTACCGTACTGGGTTACTTACAGGCCACTTAGAGATATTTTAATTAGCACCTTTGAGGATGATTTGAATAAAATTGACTGGTTCTATATTGAAGATTCAACAGACGTTGACTGTATGGTGACTACATTTAACTCTATTATTTTGACCTTATTTGATCTCCACGCACCGGTAAAAAAGGTTTTATTTAGGGAAAAATCTCTACCTTGGATAACTGACACCGTGAGAGAAATGATAAGGATGCGGGATAAATGCCATAAAAAATACAAAGAATCTCTATCTGAAACCAACCATAATACTTATGTAGAGATCAAATATATCGTCAGGTCGGCTATTGATGCTGAAAAATGTGCTTACTTTAAAATACATATAAACAACAACATTAATCAACCTAAAAAATTATGGAATCATATTAAATCTGTTACTAAAATTTCAAAAAAATCAAATGATAGTATTCCTCATTTTTGTAACGACCCGGAAAATCTAATTAAACATTTTATGGATGTACCTGGCAGCACTCAGGTCACGATATCCGATCTTACATATTTTGAATTCAATAGATTTACTACGGGTAATTTTCAACTGCAGTTGGTACGGGATAACGATGTTCTCAATATTCTACGTGGACTAAAATCCAATGCTTTAGGAGCAGATGGTATTTCCTTAGACATGTTGATGATGACGCTTCCTCATACACTTTCGGTTATTACAAGCATTATCAATAAGTCTATCATTACGTGTACCTTTCCGAGGCAGTGGAAAATGGCAATTATAAAACCTATCCCGAAAATTACACATCCTACCAGTGCAAAAGATTTACGTCCAATTAGCTTGTTGCCGTGTCTTTCTAAGGTGCTAGAGAGGGCGGTTTCTAATCAACTCAGACATTTTTTAGAACATAACAATATTCTGCCAGAAGCTCAATCAGGTTTCCGACAAAAGCACAGTACGGCCACTGCCCTTCTTGATGTGGTCGATAATATGTTAGAAGCTAAGGACCAAAGTAAAGCAACTATACTCGTCCTATTAGATTTCTCGCGTGCCTTTGACTGTCTAAACATAACACTCCTTTTGTCAAAGTTGGCATATTATGGCTTTCATAGTGACACCATACAATGGTTTAGCAGCTACCTAAGTGACCGATCACAGTTTGTGCAAGTGCCTAATAATAAAGATGGTGACAGCGTTTCGTCTAGTGTAGCATTGGTGAACAGAGGTGTACCACAAGGATCCATACTTGGCCCGCTTCTTTTTATATTGTACAGTGCTGACATTACTAACTGCCTTCTCCACTCAAAATTTCACCTTTACGCAGATGACCTTCAGCTCTATCTTTCCTTTGATCCTCTGAATGCTGCTGAAGCTGTGGCAAATATTAATAATGACCTTGAAAGGATAGCTGAATGGTCACGTAAAAATTCATTAATGTTAAACCCAAAAAAAACAAAATTTATGATTACAGGATCGAAACAAACTCTAGTAAAAGTTAAACATTTTAATCACACTGTTACAATTGATGGCTGTCCCATTGAACAGGTCCAAGAGGCACGAAACTTGGGTCTGGTTTTTGATGGACAATTACACTTCGAAACTCATATACTGGAGGCCATGCGGAACTGTTTCTATCGACTCAAGATACTTTATCGAATTCGTCCCTACATTAGTGTCGATATGCGTATTATGTTGTGTGAGTCACTGATTTTGTCTAAGTTGAACTACGCAGATGTTGTGTATGGGAACTGCATACTTGGAAGGACAGATAAAATGGTGCAACGCATACAAAACGCTTGTGCCCGCTTCTGTTATGAGATTCCATTCCGCCATCATGTCACGCCGTTTTTAAATAGGGGTAACTTAATGAAGATGACGGCACGAAGAAAGCTTCACTTTGCAACCCTACTTTTTGACGTTATATTAAATAAAAAACCAACCTATCTATATAACAAACTTTCCTGGTCAAGGGACTATAATAAACGAAACACCAGAGCCTCGGCCTACCTTTTAGTAACACCTAAGCATAGAACGACAGCATTTAGAGGTAGTTTCAAATTCTCTGCTAGTCGCTGCTGGAACGATCTGCCACCGCCGATACGTGCTGCTAAAACTGTGGGTACTTTTAAGTTTAATTTTAAAAAATATTTATTAATTGAACAAATTCAAAACAGCTAAAATAAATACCAGCTTTTAACGACACTAATATAAATTTTAATTGAGCAGATTATACTTGGGGGCAGATATCATTTACATATAGTGCTTGTACATATTTATTTAGGTATTAATATATTTTCTATTATTCTCTTATATAAATATATATTTTAATATCTAGTATTATATTATCTTATTCTTCTTCTTATATTATCTTATAAATTATATATTATTCTTATTACCATAAAGTAATTAATTACATAGGTGCTATCTGAAAATCAGCGCTGTAGTATTCTATTACAGCAATTGCTGAGATAGCCACCTTTTTGGTCTCATACGGGAGTGTTCCATGTGTTTACCATACCTATGTGCTAATTCTTATTTTAATGTTTTATTTTGTTAAGTTTTCTTTTGCATGCCTTATTTTTACCAGTGTACTCCTTTATGAGTCCAAATAAATGCTTTTTCTTTCTTTCTTTCTTTATTGCCATTCTAGCCATGAACATTCAGTTTCATCGGTAATTTCCACATTAAACACTGGCTTTTTAGTTTTACATGAGGCACATTTAGAGTACATACACTCATATGAGTTTATATCACATACTACAGACGTTACTAACATATCTAAATTGTGCGTATCTATGATCTTTAATTTGTGCAATTTGATTGCCTTTTGTGATAAGTTATTGTGTTTAATGCAAACACAAGTATCTCGGTCGCTTAGTTTTGGACGTATCACATAAATTGGTTTATTCCGACGGAAAGTAGAAAATGATGATTTACCACCTTCTGCAGTGTATTTGGTAAACAGTCTTTTTAAACTTTGCAACAAAAATCGTTTTTGGTATTTTATTTTCTTATGAGTTTTAGTTTCTTTTTTGCCTGCTGTCATACGGGTATTATCGTCTCGGTTAAAAAAATCGTGGATTTCCTTTGCTTCCTTATAAATGGCCTGTTTTTTGGTAAGTATTCGGATTCTTCCTTTAAGTCCTAGGCCTTTTGAAAGTTCATCTTTGAGTTTGTATTTTTTTGTGATCTCATTAGATACGACATTTTTCAGAACCCATCTGGTTTTGTTGTCGGTTGCATTGTTATATTCTTTGCCTAACGATTTGTTTAAAACATTTAGTTGTAGAATTTTTTTCTTGACACGTTCCTTTTCTATTTCAGGTACATGAGGAATAGTATTAAAGATAAAACTATTTGTTTTGGTCATTGGAGTTAACTCATCATGTGAACTATTGGGCACAACAACCGAAGGTGAAGCTGTCGATATTTGACCTACTTTAGCCGGTGTCTTAATTACAGATCTCATATTTTGTTTGATATTATTTAGTTTAAGTTTTCGTCTATATGCCAGTTTCTTTACACTTTTATTTTCACGTGTCAAAATATTTATTTGTTCTTCCAAGTACTTTACTTTCTGCCTTAAATTCTTACATTTTTGGCACTTTATACCCTTCTGCCTTTGACGTTTTCTTTCGCTTGCCCTATTCCATTGTTCCCTTAGTTTATTTCGATCTGGTTCTGGTAGGTCCTTTGCAGAAGGTCTAACTGACCGCATATACTCCCGGTGCTTTCTTTTTACTTCTTCATACTTTTCAGGATTATCTTTTAATCGTTTTCTGTATTCTCTAAGACGTTCCGCGTTCGACTTTGGCATCTAAATGAGAGCAATAATATATATTTTCAGTCATATTTTACTATTTTTAGTGTAATAAACCCTGACTCAATATCTAATAAGCTTAAAAGAGAAACTCTAACAATTTTCACGATATTTGAAAACTATCTCCATACTTCTAACTTCTAAGTAGTTTGACCTTCCATCATCAGCTAGCATGCTTCAGCACTTTTTGCGTGAAGAGGTAACAAACATACACACAGACAGACAGACACACTCACAAACATTCGCATTTATAATATTAGTTATCTACAAAAACATAACCCTCTTTCTGGCGCAGTCGGGTAAAAAGTAGCCTTATGTTAATCCAGCTCTCCAGCTACCTACATACCAAGTTTAATGGCAATCGGTTCAGTACTTTTTGCGTGAAGAGGTAACAAACATACACACAAACAGACAGACAGACAGACACACTCACAAACATTCGCATTTATAATATTAGTAGGATTAGTAAGATGTAACAGATATCTACTTTTAAAAAACCACATTAAAATCGGTTCAGCCTAAACGCGAGATAATCACAGGCAAATATACAATAAAATGAGAATCTCCTTTTTTTAAAAGCCATTATATCGCATTTTTATTTAAGACTAATACAAGTACCTAAGTATAAATAAATACTTTGAGAAACGGTCATGTGAGAAACGTAGACCAGTATAAACGTGCCTTAGTTTTACATTTTTGTTCGACCGTTTCTCACAGGCATACCAACTTGCAACTTTTAAATCACTTTATTTGATTATAACCTAAAAATAGAATACTATGAAAGCGTGACACTGTTGTATCGGGATCACTTTACTATCAAAATGCTTTGCACTAATAATAAACAGAAAGATTACTTACTTTTTATGGTATTAACTGCGTTTCGCACAGGATTTTTTCACAAAAATTATGGTCGACCAAAATAAAAACAACAACACACCACGACACAGAGAGAAATTGACATTTTTTCTTTTTAAATAAATGATGTTAATGTTGCCAGCTTTAAAAAATGTAGTGAGGTGACCGTTCTATAATTCTATCGACGTGTAAATAGGGTTTCTCACAAATTGTTTCTCACAGGGCGAAATCAAAGATGCTCTCATTAACAGCTTTTATTTTTATTATTATAATAAGCTAGGCGATAAATTATCAATAAAAGAGAAGACTAGGTACTACACCAACTTAAGATAAAATTCTAATTCTAAACTTAACAAGAAATTTTGAAAATTTTGAGCTATTATTTAACGAGGTAGTAAAATGGACATGTTTCATTTGTATGAACAAAAAAAAAATAAAAATAAAATATTAAAATATAAAAATAACTATAAAACTTGGTGTAAGTATAATAGTTAATTATTAAAATACATGGTCCAGTGTAATTAAAAATATAATTGAAATTTGTTTAATGCAATGTATATAGCCACAGTTTTGAGTTGAAGGTGGTGGACACGAAATTTTTTACTCATGTACATTTATTTTGACTCAAACCCAAATATAACAATTTCATTCGTAAATACAGCATAATTTTGTAATTTATCAACTTAACAGTTAATACTCTTTCAACAGATAAAAAAGAAAAGTATGCTTTAGTTATTAAATGTAATTGTCATATTTACCTTTTAAAGCCCACATTCTAAAAAGTTAGTTGAATAAAATCATACTTTTATTCAGTTTTTACGAAATATTCCCAAAACACTACAAAAATTGACAGTTACATTTTGAAAAGGAATACACGCTCTTAATAATAAGCTTATACTTATAAACATTCATGTCGGGGTATTAAACCAGATGCCTATGAACCCGTTACGGCGGTAAAAGCTTTCCCTTTAAGTTAAATTCATTAGTTAAAATTTTGTTATGTTCTTAACCGATAAGTATTTATTTCATGTCCAATTAACTATTCGGTTTATGTTTGAACTGATTACCTAATTTAAATGTAATTGGATATTTAACCTAAAGCTCAGTTGAGTCAAAGTATGAATTTCAGATGTTTGATTTCTAATCTGATTGTCTTACATAAAACAATATAATACACTATATACAATAATATAATATTGTAGTTAACATTTTTATGGTATCATATTTATTGGTGTTCAGTTTCTTCAAAGCTCTGGCTATACGCTCCATTTAATTAGTGCAAACAGTATGTCTATATGCTCAATCTTACGTTTGTGATAATTTCAAATGTATGACAATTTCAAATAACTTATTTAGGATTGAGCGGGTAGGCGGCAAAACTACCCGTTTTCACATACTGTTTGTGCAAGTAACACGAAGCTTGTAACCGGACTAAGGTTTGCTTGACAAACAAAATGTAGCCAGAGCGCAAAGCGTGAAAATTAAAAAAAAATATTTTTGGTCAGTTGAAAATTTCTAACGTTTGAATACAGTGCAAAATAAAACTACTGCATTTGGCTGCACTAGCGAAAAGCTTCGTGCGTCACAAGACGATCTGGGGCGACAGTAATTTGCCGTATGCGACTGTTGAACTCAAATACTATGGACAATTGTACATCATGTACATTTTGTACATTGTACCACTATAGTAGTGTGCACCGCTCCCTCATTTGATTTTTCTTCTTTCTTATCCCGGTTTTTGAGAGTAGTGAAAGAAAATGTCACTGAAAGCTGTCGAGGTTTTTATAAGATTCTTCAAAAAGTAATTTTTTTTTCGTCTTTGCATATTAAATAAACTTCATGTCATGAGAACTATAACTGACTATCGAAGTACTGACTGCCTCCTCTAAAATAAACATAATTATAATAGGCGTTACTTGTTTGATTATAGTGACTTACTTTTAATTTGCTATTTGCCGTGTCTTGTAGAACAATTTAATTTCTAAGAAAATCGAAGTGTTTGCAGAAAGCCTTTCTTTTTAAAATACAACTCTAAAGTTTCTTTTGACATTATTTCTGAAGATAATGTCGAAGCCGCAAAAGCAACCAGCATTCGCCGCAAATTTACATTTTTTTGTTAACATGCTATCTTTCACATGATTTCATAAGCAGGTCATTTACAAACTCAATAACAAAAACATATAATTTCCTCGTATACTTAGTAGGTAGGTACAGTATAATCTATTACAATATACATACTCTATTATACAACAACAGGCAATATCGTTTGCTTTGTTAAAATATTTAATTTTGTTCAACAATCAGCTGTTCGGCTTATCAGTATCACTCAAATGTTTTTATTTTCAAATCGGCATTAATCTTGTAAATAATGCAAGTAAATACAATTGAAAATAGGTATATTTTAAATCGTTTAGGGAAAATGTGGTTGAGTTGGTTTACCTCAAGTTTGTCCGTGTTCTATATTGTGCCCTATATTGAAGTCGACCGCCGTCGGTCGCAAAGGCTTCTTATTTTGCAGCTTTTTGACTAGAATATTATTAAATATTATATCGATACTTGAATCTAGCCAATTTTTTAACACTTCGTTTCTTACTACCATTATACTTCTTGAATCGTCAATACGATTTGAACATAAGATAGTTAAATTAAATGCGGAGCGGTATTATTAAAAAAATACAACTCGCCACCTAAAGTAAAAACGTTATTTTTATTTAATACATTTCTCTTATTCTTTCATCATGACAAGAATGTTGACATTACATCGGCCTGAAATGTTGTGGCGGCCTTGTCACAGCTGAGCAAGGTCGTCTCTCGATTTATTTGGTGAGGCGTGTCTTCCGTATTGACCATGTAAGAACTTTCTGCTTACACACCAAAATAATGCTCACAAAATATAATATATATCTTCATTTTACTGATTTTTTTTAAATCTCATAGATAAAAGGTTTTTTAAGACTTTACTTCATTTGGCTCATCAATGTAAAATAGTTAAACAAAAATTAAAAGACTATTTATTTAGCCACCAGATGTTCCTGGCCTATAGACGATTGACTGGATTGGTTAATCGAAAAGCGCCTAAAAAGATAAGAATAAGAATAAGAATAAGAATACGTTTATTTGTCTTTAAAATACATCATGATTTTTAGTTGTACATAACGATCCTTTATACAATAGGGTAATCTAACTTAAATGGGATAGTTGTAGTACATATACGTCATTAGTAGGTACACATTGCAAGAAAGAGAACAACTACCAAAAATCATAAATTTGTATGTAAATTTATATAATTAACCAGCACTTAACCATCCGAAACCCCATTAAGAACCGGCGAAATTAGGTCAAAAGAATCGTTCCCTTTCTTGTTTTAAAAAATAAGAATATGATACTACTAAATTCAACATAATTGGTAGGTATACATAGTAGTATATACCTTTATCATATTATGGTGAGAATAATATTCTTACCATTTACATAATATATGTTTTGGATAAAAAAAAAAAAAAAACCCTAGTAAATTATGAAAGTTTTAAAGACAAAAAGGTCTTGGACTCAGCATAATGGTTAGCCGTAAGCAACATGCTAACCGCTGTTATTCTGTCCAAGCCATACATAAATTTTAACACAATAATGTTAAATATACAAGCTGTGTTTCCACAAAGCAAAAAATAAATTATTAAGTATTAGGTACAATAAATAATGAATGATAATTTCGATTAGTCTACGACATCCCGGAAACCACCGATTGCTTCTGTAATAAACATTTGCTGTATTGGAGTTTAAAGGTGGTGAGTGATAACTGTAATAAAGGCGGTGGTATAATGTTAAAACATTTACAAGCGGTGATTTTGAAGCGACCCTTGGTTTTAGTCAAGCAGTGTTTAGGTATGATCATTCGACGATGGCGTGACCTAGTTTCGTATCTATGTACGTCAGATGACCAGTCAAGTTTATCATATAAGTACGACGGAATCTTAGTTTTACATAGATATTTGACAAAACAAGAAAGTTGTAATGTTCGTCGACTTGCCATATTAAGAACGCCTTTTTCATTTAAATAGGGGGTTATGTGATGTCTTCTTGGAATGTCGTAGACATAGCGCATGCATGCATTCTGTACACGTTGTATAGCATTAACAGTTTTTTGAAAAATGCACGGCCCGTACACAGTATCGCAATATTGCAGTTGTGATAGCACTAGGCTGTTACATAATTGTTGTCGTACACTTACACTTAAAAAATCACTCACAGATGCTTTTATAAAGATAATAATGATGTTATAGTTTCTATATTATATTTCTAATATTGAATGTCTTAAAACAACGGTGTCAATTGTCTGTCACAATAATATTTTATTTATACAAAAGATGAACCCCGCGCTATTTTCCGAGTCAAACGTTACAATGCTCTGTTTCTAGCCCCAGCGACACTAATATTATATTTTTATTAAAGCCCAGTCGAATAGTCTTTCAAAGCAATGAATTCGAAACTGACTGATCCGAGCAATAACTTTGTCAATGTAAGTAGTAAAAAAGTCGTATCTTCATTTATTACTGTTTTAGTGTAAAAAAATCTTTAACCTGGGTATACTGAAAGAAATAAATGAAAATTGCCAAGTCTTTAAAATCACATAAGTAAACAAACAAAGACCTTAGCGCCCTTAAATCAGAATGGTACATTAGGCTGAGATTTGTACTCAGTGATGATGTATGTGAGACTCAAGTCTACTTAATGATACTTAACCAGTTTGGTCAACTTTACTGCAGCCAGGCAAAGTGTTGTTCTTATTATGTAACAAACAATCCATGGTTAAACTCTAATTATTTTCTGGCATCTTAGTCTTCCCTCATGATTCTACAAATTCCTTGTAACGTAATCTGCTGAGTTTAAAACTTTTTACCGTCCATTGTGACTACGCGGAGTATTTTTCTTTTGACCTTAAATCGAGGACTGGCCGTCACGTGATCGCGTCATTGCCACCGGTTCATTACCACTGCATTTTCCGCATTTTTTGTCTAATTTGACTTTGATTGAATTTAACGTGACTGTCTACGTTTCTTTTAATTCCCACTGTGGCAAGTTATGGTCGTAACGTAACTGCTCGAAGAAATTTCGTATTTTCTTAAATATTATATCTCTCACTGGTAAGCGGCTTCGGCACCATGTAATTTACATTCTGTTACATTTCATGTTATCAATAAAGACACAATCCGTCTGCATTACGTTATATAATCTAAAATATATTAATGACCTATGAAATTGGAAAATTCCAATGATAAATTTGTTTTCATATTAGTAATAATCGCTAATGATTGACAAACTTCTCTTAAAGTAGATCGCCTGCTTTTCCGGACCACCATTTATCCTAAATACTTGAAATTAAACAAATATATTAAAGTCTGTCAGTTTACCTAGATTGCAAAGTTTCGTAAATGTAGCTCAAACTAGTTATCAAAATTAACGTTAAAAAACCAACATATCGTGACTGACTTATAGATTAAAAACCTAACCTACTTCCAGAGGTAAGAAACTTAACTAACTTCTTAGAAACTTAATATTTGGTATTAAGGTATTATTACGAAAAATCTGAACACTGAATATAATTAGAACGTTAGTATATAGTTTGATGTTAAGATTCTCCGCGAGTGAATGACTACTGCGGTATAATATGGTCGCGTAGTCAACTCTCCTTCGGCTCACCGGGAGTCTTGAGTCGGCTCGGGCGTACACTGCAATCCCCTAGACGTCTAACATGACTTGGAATCAGGTCCGCGAAGAAAGTGCAAAATGGCAAAGTAAAGATATCATGGGTATGTCAGCTTAGTTCCTTTAGATGCGCCGCGCTCCGTGGCGCTGGCATCGCATCCTTGTAATATCTAATTTGTGGACTGTGGAGTTGGTTGAGTTTCTATGTTTAAGTTTACCTATTATTAGTTTGCGGATCTTACCCACTACACAAATTTTCTGTCACTCTATATTCTAACATAATGAGTGTACAGATTGCCATTTATCGTGTTTTATTCCGCAGTACAAAAGTGTAAAGTCATGATAATTTCAGGCCCTGAAATTACACTCCCGGCATGAAAATAAAGGGCCGCAAATGAATTTTCGAGAACTGTATTTTGTGGTATTGCTATTTTCAGTAATTCTAAACATACTTACACCGTCATGTTAATAATTACGCATTAATATAAATTAAACTTACGGAGACGTATACGAGTAGGCGTAAAATATACTAATCCCAAGTTATTTTAGTTTTCCTCGTGATTAAAAGTGACGTGGGTATTTTGACACACCAGTGTGGTTATACTGTTACTGGTAATGAGCTATCTCTGGTTTCTGTAACCTGGATTCCTCCATACAAGGATAATCGTTGATTGTTTGAAAAAAGCTTATAGATCAGATAGAAAAAAAAATCGCAACCGTTTATCGTTTTAACGCAGGTATTGTTTCTTCTATTTGATATATCTCTAATCAAACCTGACTCATGCTTTCTTCATTATTGCTCAGATCGCAGACATAAATGTAAAAAATCTACATCCTGAAGTACTGTTTACACAAAAGTAAATCTTAGCGGCTTAAGCATATTGGGTGCTATCGGTCAGTGACGATAAATTAATACTATTTTAATAGTGCATTGTTATCGCGCGGTAATGTCCGTGTAACGAGCCAGTAATCGCTAAATAATCACCTAGGGTTAACGATATACCTGCCCTACAGGCCCCCGGCGACGATAAAATGACGCTGCCTTGCGTTAGTTAACATTTTTATAAAAATGTCATACAAATTGACAACCCATTGGACGTTTTTAAGATTTAAAAATATGTACTGTAGCCAGCATTTTGGCAAAGGTCGCCTCAATCAGAGATTCCGACAGCTGCTTTAATAATCATTACAATCATGTTTAAATGTTAGATCCGGCCTAATCTTAGATATCATTTATACAAAATGTTAATCACAGTATAAATTCAACTAGCCTCTGACGTTTTTGACTCTATTTTTACACAAACAACATTGAATTAAAATTTATTTAAATAGCTTTTTTGCCTCACAGTATGTTGATTTTCAATATACAAAACATGAAACCTGTTACGGCAGTCCACAGTTCATTCTCCTTGCATTGTACAATCTATCGTGATTCGGCAGCGGCATTCTAGCGGCCCGGCGGCCACGTGGTCGGCGCGTGTTGTTATCAACCTGATTAGAACTAGACGCAATACCGATGCTTGTGCGGTGCCAACAAATTATGTTTAAAGAAATTCTCGTTTGATATGATACCATGTTTTGTATTGGCAAAAAACACATTACTAATCGTACAGGTGCTCACTATAAGACAATCAAGATATTATCATGTCTTACTTGAATTAAAGTGTCTATCTATCTTAATCTTATCTAAGTATATATATTAGTAAAGCTTATGTGCTGGTCAGAATCCTTTTTGCCTTTTATTACAAGGCTATTAGTATGCTTGTGTAAATTGTGTAGCTCGATGACCTGTGAATATCCGTGTTTGGATTTCGGATTACTTTAACTGTACGATGTGTTTGGAAGAGTCAGACACTCCAAGAGATAGAAGGAGACTGCAGAAAAACAATAGACATTCCATGTAGGTGTAGGTTACACGTCAACAAGCGACATGGTCAGTTCGCCGTATCATATCACATTCCAAGAACTCGCGGTGTTTAAGGCATAGACACATAAGAAACCGCAGACCGGTCGTCGAGAAATCTCTACTAGCTAGTCTAGCGCCATACGAGCAACGTGAAAATATTATACATCGTGGTAAAAATATCGCACTTCCTGGCTTCAGTGTGCTTTGCTCGTTCCTATCTCTGGTAAGAACAACCCTTCATGGTCTAAAAATACCAGCGTATGTGGACGTTAACACAATATACAGGATGAAATTTATTGTACTTTATTGTAAACGTAATATTATATCAACAACAAAACAAAGAAACCTTACTCAGAAATTGAAGCCATTGACATCTTTTTTAAAATGAAGATCCTACTCACATGAAAAAGATATAGGTAAGTACTATTACTTACCTATATATTTTTCATGTGAGTAGGATGATATATGCTTTATATTACCAATAAACTTAATAACATAAGATAAGTACTAAAAAAAAACAATAGGACCTAACTAGAGTCTATACTCTAGTTAGGTCCTATTGTTTTTTTTTAGTACTTATCTTATGTTATTAAGTTTATTGGTAATATAAAGCATATATCATATTATAAGTATATATACCATAACATTCAATACTTTTTGTTTAAGAGGTAACACCAATAAACTGCGTAGTTGCCGCCGTTATTAGATAGTTTTTGTTGTGTATGTACGAATCTATTTTTAGTCATGGGGGTTTACGCTGCAATTAGACGATGACTTAATTAATGATATCTTGTGGTTAACGATCATTTGCGATCATGATTCACTATCTGCCGAAGCGTGCTATGGTTAAATGTTATGCAACTAATTATAAAATCATATTAAAATCTGTCTAGGTATTTAAAAAATACGAAAACATGATTAACTAAATGATTAATTAAAAAAATATTTCGTCAAACAATTTTTACACAAAACTGAAATTAAATTATCGAGGAGTTTTCTTGTTATTTTTATATATAATACAGAGACATATCACTCAACGTTCTCATTCTATCGTTGATTTGATAACTGATGATTACCTACAATGATTACTCATCTGTTGTTGTAGATAGTAAAAGGTTTCACTACATATTATATCAGTATACGGTACATTCATAATATTTGAATAAATTTATTTAGCAACTAGGTACGTCTCGAGATTGGCCATCAGTATCACCAGCCAATACCGTGAACGCGATCGGTGGGAGGAAGACATAGTCTGCCTGCTATTGGTAGATGGTATTATATTATTATATCGCATTTTACAACTGGTAAAATATATAATTTAATAATACTTCAGTAGTCAAAACATATTTAAGAGTAAACCCTGTATATTCTCACATTTTATCTCATTCTGATCGCCACTGATCAGAAAACAGACTGATTGATGTCACACCATAGATGTGTACAAAGTACAATCGTTATCACTTTAATTACGTTAACTTACTATAAATATATAAAACATTCGACGTCTCCAACAAAGAGTGATGATCAACTCGTATAATGGGTCAACTTTATACGTAACTAGGGATAGCAACAGTATGTTATCAATAAATAAGATTACTTGATAATGCTTGTATCTAAACAACATAAGGAAAACATGTAAAAAATACTTATCCGATCCATCTTGTTGTTAAGGCGCTTGTACACTGATGATAGTATCTCGCAAAGTGCGGTTCGATAAACTGTTCAAGAAAGTAAGCAAGTAAATTGTTCAGGGTATTTAGAGAGTAAACATACCTACTAAAAGTCCAAGCGCCTAGGTAGTGAGCCGAATTGGAGAATTGGTTTGGGATTGGTTCAAAGGTAACCTAAAAAAACAAAACCGGCCAAGTGCGTGTCGGGCCACGCGCAGTAGGGTTCCGTAGAAAAATATTTTTAATTTTACTTTTTAACTAAATCGCGTCCTTCAGAAAGGAAATGTTTGTAGTACACGAAACCAGCTTGCACGTATGACGAGATGTATGAATGTTGAGGAAGCGAAAGAAGTATGTAAGGAGCGAAGCACATGGCGTTCCATCGTCTCTGCCTACCCCCGTGGGATAAAGGCGTGATTTTATATATGTATTATGTATGTTTATTTATGTTTCAAGAATTTTGAACGAAATATTCTGAGTAACTGCATCTGACATTTCGGACCCCTATTCCTCTTGATCTAATGAAGTGAACTTATCCGCTATAGTTTTCCTTTAAAGTTCATTATATGTACTACCGACACAATTTTTTTCAGATTTTGGGATCCAGTAGTTTAGCTTTTAGAGGGGGGGGGGGGGACGCTTTACTCGAACAAAAATTTGCTCTTTAAAGTTAATTATCTCGCAAACGGATCTCTAAATCAAAAAACTGTCTTAGCAACCCCTGAACGTTTTTAAAAGTCCTATCTAACAATACCCCACACTATGGGGTAGGCGACAAAAAAAAAACATCCCTACTTTACATGTAGGGGAGCTACCCGAAAAAAAAAATATTTTTCCAAATTTTATTCTACGACTTTCTTTGTATAGTTAACATACATGTTTATGCAAAATTTCAGTTTTCTAGCACCAACGGTTTCGTCGCTATGCCTCGGACAGACGGACATGGCGAAACTATAAGGGTTCCTTGTAGGTACTACGGAACCCTAAAAACCACTCAGTCAAATTATTATTAGTTATTATGACTCACAAAATCACTCGTCATAATTATCGCGTACTCGCCGTGAGAAATTGTGATCGTGTAATCGAGGCTTTAGGATAGACCTTGCTCTCTCCGTGACCTAGTTACAATAGTCGCTACCTAATAGTGTTTACATTTATACGCAGTGCACACATGGACGACAAATCGCTGTTTGCTTCTTGTTATCTAGAGCTGTGACGGTGATACGTTGGTACGGGCTAGGTCTTTTATTTCGGATCATATTGATGAATTGCCAGATGGTGTACCTATAGGGCAGTAGTGACAGTTATTATTTTTATTCACCTTTACAATCATGACTACAGAAGGTAAGCCAAAGTTGCTAAAAAACTCCTGCACTAGGCTAGCCCTGCCCTACAGAAGGTTTTTATTTTCTAAATTACATTTTGTTTGTAATGGCGGTATATTTATAAGTACAAAATATGTCGTATTATTATTATTTCTAAATTAAAGTCTAGTAATCAAAACAAAAAATAAAAATTGAGATCAATGGTTGTTTATAAATCTATAAAAATAACTACTTAAATACTATAATACTATTGAAATACTATAATATAATATAATACTATTGAAATACGATAATACTATAATACTTAAATACTATAACAAAAACTGTTTAAATACATCTTAACTCCTAATTCTACTCGTTTTATAAATTCTTCTGTGTAATCGTAACTACAATTTAGTAATAATTTCCGTACTTTAAATGACTGTCAATTTTAAGGATATTGTTGTAAATAAAAAATATCATGTACAAAATAAAACGTTTCGCAAAAACGGTTTTTACAGATTAAAGTGGAAGTTGGAAATGACGCCTCCTGATCATACTTACATCAGCATTAACAAGACTTTCTTTGTGCTTTAAAAGGGTAACTCTTAAAATAAATATTCTTCGAACACTTAATAAATTGTGTTTCCTGAAATAATAAGTCGGTTGGAAATCTAGAGGGTTTTTTTAGGCATTGTTTTAAGTTCAGCTCGCTGTGGTCTCTCCAAACTAATTAGAATTGTAGGTGCAGATCCACCCCAGACTGTGATGCAATAAGATAACACGGGTTGACAAAGGGTAATGTATATTTTTGACAGAAGGTAAATTGCAATTGGTCAGGCTCTTGTTCCAAGTCGGTAGAACCATCTGTTATGTTGCCTATTTTGCGCTATATAATAAAATACTAAAAATGTCTTTACCTACTGTCACTCGCAACGGATATAACAAACTCTTTTTTTCAGTTAACTTGGTTTAAAAATATGTAAATGTAATAAATACCAGTAAATGAGCAGCGAAACGTCGATACCCTTGTAAATTTTAAACATCACTTATAACAAAATTTATAAGCCAATTAACACGTTCTATTGGTATGCTCTGCAAGATTTTTCATAGTAATGCATTGATACATAATATCACTAGTAAGGAACAATTTTTGGTTCTTAATTATAAAACGCTAAAAACGTCATAAAACGTCCATACAAATATTTTTTGTAAAATGACAGAAAGCCACATTTGTAACTACTTATTCCAAGATGGCGGCCAAAGAAATCTTGGTCAAACCTTTTCAGGGTATGCTTCTTTAAGCTTTCTTTAAAACATATCCAATCAGCTGCCTAGGTTTATTTACTTTTAAGCCAGGCAATTCACGCATATTTAAATTTCACTATTTAGTTTATGTTATTGTAGTTATCTTTCGATCATTTAGTGCTTACTTGAACGCGGTGACTACATCGGCGAACTTAGGATATAGTTAATTAACACGCTTATATTAGCTTCACTTGTATGTATGTATGTATGTATGTACGTATGTATGTATGTATGTATGTATGTATGCATGTAACCGACTCCTTTGGACTCTATTTTGACCCACTTTAAACGGACAGATTTCATTCAAATTTTGCACACCTGTCAATAATCGATGACAATGCAATAATTCGATAAAAAAAAACGCTCTTTTAAATAAACCAAACTAAAAAGTAGAATAGTAGTAGTAGTAGTCCTAATATAAGCTGAAAAAAGCGTGGGTTGCTCGATAGACGAAAAATATGGCACAGAGCGCCCCACGCTTTTTTTTTCAGCTTATATTAGGAATTTTTTTTCACTTTTTAGTTAAAAGTACTTTAAAAGGGTGTTTTTTAGTTTTTTTAAACTATTATTTATTTTAATTTGTATGCTACTTTTTGTATCCAGTTCCCATCTGGTAAATTTCAGAAGAGACATCCAACTGAAAAGTATACAATTATAAACAAGAGTCAATTATTAATTCGGTCTATTGAAAAGCATCACCATTGTTAGTTTGATCACGTGTGTTGCATTTCTTCGTTACCTCTTTGATAAATGCGGTGATAAGTATTTATCTATATCTGTCTATTGTCTGAGCTAAAAGTTGTCTCGCTCGTGTCTCGTGATTCACAAAGGTTACCAGAATAAACTTTTTTCTTCTACCATCATAGAAACTTGAGATCCTTTAGGTGTGGAATTGATATTTTATTTTATTTGTTAATGAGTGATCCACTTTACATCTTGTTAAAGAGATTATTTCTTCCAAACTCTCATTGAATTTTCTTTTCTCCGTGGCATAAAGGCGTAGTTATATGAATGTATTTTATAATCGCTGTAAACCTGCAACCAGATTGATCTACAATAAATCAATTGTATTTGAGAGTTTTTCCTCGTAAGATAAGAATTTGTCAATGTTTAATTGTTATGATGCGAAATACTCTTGTTTACTAACATTAATTCATCCATTCTACATCGTGACGTGCCCTCATTTTAGTATGTCAGTAACATGCTCCTTGGATCTTTTCCTCAACACATACAACTTTAACATAACGTATAATGATTTGCTCTATCATCTTTATCTTTTTGTAATATCAACCCTTATCCATTTATATTTACAAAACTTTTAGTTCAACCTAATATTATAATTTGGACTTTGGGCCATGGCACGCGCTTGCATATTATGCACAAATATATAATATTATATCCTCGCATCGGTCAGTAACCTGTTTGTATTATAATATAATATAACAAACAATATAATTTGTTGATAAGAGTGTGTTGTATTGAAGTCAGCGCGCGGTCTGTTCACAGAGTGACTGTTTTCTTTGCAATGGCTGTGCTATTTATTTTTGACAACGATGATTTGTTGCAATCATTTGAGTTCTCTTTTAACCCTTTTCTGAGGTCAGTTTTTCACTTCCTTGATACTATTGTAGGTTGTTAACTTTTGAATTCCTTTGTTCTTCCATCATAATTCTAGTATTTTTTTTCGATGTTAATGCTCAAATATAGCGTTACAGGTTCCATAATATTTTTATTTTAAAGTGAATCCATTTCACAGTCATCTAACATTCTAACACGATGTTACTCGATACAAAATATGAGCTACCTACGATTTTTATGCAAATAAAGTGAAAAGATTTACATATAAACGATCATACGATTTGCATTTAAATTGGGTTTATTAAGAAACATAACAGTTTTCTTTCACGTGTTTCTAAAAATAGCTTTTTAGCGTTGCGTTTGTAAATAATTACAGGCTGCTATTTTGAGAATGAATACATTTAGCCCTGCTTTCATTTAATTACTTTTATGTAAAATCTTGATTTATTACTCAAACACCAGGTCATTTTGTCATGGACACCTATCTGGAACATTGGCTGAAAAAAGCCTGCGACAAGAGTGGAAGCCAATCGGGGAGACCTTAGCCCAACAACGGGAGAGCATTATTATATCTATAAAAATGAAATGAATCCTAATTAAAATATTACCACCTACCTAAACCCATGATAAAATATTTGAGTCGCTCCCCTGCTATTTCTACCAAAATAATGTTATGTAATATTTTGGTGATAAAACCACCGGCCAACCCTTGTAAGCTTTCTTACATACTCATACATGTATTCGGGGCTCTTTAGTGAAATTTTTCGAATAGGCAGAAATACTATTTGAGCTTTTACGTAACAATTTGGATACCTACTTATGAAACAAGCACCTCTAACTCGATACAATATCATCATACTGTAAATATTTGGTTCAATAGCAGGAGAGATAGTTGAGATGTTGCAAGGGTGCTTAACATCCACATTTCAACTGTTATGTAGTCTATCCTATATAGGGGTGAGCCTATCGCCATCCACCGGGCACAATACCAACTCCTTGTTGCTGTTGTGAATTTTCTGACGGAAAGTTCACAAATAACACTGCCCGACGCGGGAATAGAACCCGAGTCCTCGCGGTGAGAGGTGCATACGCTAACCATTAGACCATCGAGTCAATGTAAACAGCTACTTAATATGAATAGATTTACATCAAAATACATTATACACTGGCCGTTGCGTATCAAACAGATTTAAAAGTATAACACTATCACGTGGACCGCCACGACACCAATCCCACTGTTCGGTACCGCATTTTTTGATGTATTCAAAGTTTGACCTATTTATTTTTATTTTTTTTTTTATTTTTATTTATTCGGGAAACAAACAGAACTATAAAAAACTAAAAATACAAAATATGGGTTTAACCTAATCCAACAAAGTTTCCACTGTAAATTATAACATACACGAGCAAGTGAACTAATTTTAATGAAATTATGCGCATGCAAAACAAAATTAAAATTATGAGATACAAATAAAACATAGAAGTTAAAGTTAAATTCAAACACAAACAACTTTTAATCTACGTACATTAAAAGAGAGTGTCGGAAATGAAACTAAAAACTAAAATAAAACTAAAACTATGACTAGGTTGCACCAGGAGCTTCACTACATATAGATTTAATAATTGCACTTTTATAATTTTCTAATGAAAGATGGAATATATCCATCTATTCCAGCAATCCAGCTCTTGCGTAATATTGACTCGCAGTTGGGCGCAAGATTATAAAAATATATCAGGCACGATATCAAAATAAGTCTTTTCCTATGAAATTGCCGTTTTGTATGAAACAATTTAAGCGTGTTTTATCGTGTATTTTTATTTGTATTAATCGAAGTAATCACCCATGCAATCAATGCATCTTCGCCAACGCAGTGGCAGTTTATTGATGCCCTTCTTAAAAAAAATCAGCTGGACGGGGGGCAACAAATTCATCAAAAGCATTTTGTACTGCCTTGGTTACGGCATCATGCGAAAACGGCTGCACCGATTTCGCGAATTATTTATTTATTAAAAAAAATAAGAAATGTACTTGAAGAGTTACAAAATTTAAGAAAACTTAAGCACCATTTTGATTTTTTTAATGCAAACCTTAGCGCTTTTGACAATATAAACTTTTTAAATAAAACCTTATGGGATTTGACATAACATTGACAGAATGCGTGCTGCAGATCATAGACAAAGCA
Organism: Hypena proboscidalis; assembly: GCA_905147285.1. NCBI lineage: Eukaryota > Metazoa > Arthropoda > Insecta > Lepidoptera > Erebidae > Hypena > Hypena proboscidalis. Next base: position 22,075,995 of record LR990130.1, read on the forward strand.
TCACTCGCTCCGCTCGTTGACTAGACGTGACATCTTGGATTGTCTACGCGTGACATAAACTTTTTAGTCCTGCCAATTCCTACTGCGCGTAAAAAGCTGCGCGTGCCAGATAATTTGACGTCTTAAACGTCAAAGAACCTGCCCGGTTCTTATTTCGCTTCGTGTTTTATAAAATTAAACCAACAAAATCTGTTCAAAAAAGTGAAAAACCCTGTAGGATACAATGGGATGGTGTACAGTACCCGGCTGCGAAAGCAAAACGGGGGATATGACGCCGAATAACGTTAGAGTTTCTTTCCATCGGTAAGTCGATTTTAATATTATTCAGTTTCCATCCGTGAATCACAAAACTCTACTAATAATACAATTCTATGACGATTATTGGATGTTTAGCCAAGTCTACATAGGGTCTAACACCTCGCTTAATGTAGTTATATGCTAAAAACTAAAAATATTCAGTTTATTAGAACTAAGTAGTGTTGTGAAAGTATCGATAAACTGTTCAATGCATAAATGTGATAAACCTATAAAAATAAAAACTTATTCTGAAAGTCTCATGTCACAATGTTAGATCGATTTTAATAAAATTTTATGTGTTCGTTTTAGTAGGTATTTGTATTATTGTATTTTCTAATTTCTTGTGTAATAAATAAATGTATTTCATGTAATCTATTTCTTGTTTTTTTTAATGCAACAGCGTCTTCACAATCTTATTTAGGAAGACGAATTCCCTGAATATTATATTGACATAGTATGCATTGCAATCTTTCAATATCGATGGGCACATTGACAATGAAGGCCATCACTATAGCAGTGACAATAAAATTTTTGCTGTACTATAACTGTCAAATTGCCTTTATATTTCTTCTTTGACATCTATGTTCTCTGCTGCAGATATACTTAAAGATGTAAGATGTATTCATAGTTAAGTCAGGACAACTTCGGACATCTTCCTTGTTAACAAATGCCGTGTGCAGATTACAAATGATAATAGTATGGATAACTCTTCATTATATTTATGAATAACGTAAATGAATTTAGAACCGGTGATAAATAGTAATCTAAGATAGACAAGTTTAAAAGGTAAACTAGAAAATGTCATGTTGATCAACCATTTGTTATCAACATGACACGTTTAAACTTTGCTATGGATACATAAAATAACAACAATAAAGCGTGGATATTAGTTTAATTTATGTCTCTCACGTTCAAAGCTGTAATTAAATTTGTATGTAAATAATTAATTTCGTGACAATTCTTTGGCACCCAGCTTAACTTTTGTATTATGTATTACTTCAGTTCTGATAATTAATTTTAGATTAATCGTGTTTATTCGTGTCGCTCAAACTAGAACGGAAATAACGTAAAAATGTAAACATCCCTTAATCGTTCGACATCGATCACTAGTCTGACCAGTGTAAACAAAGTTAATCCCTTGCTTCCTCTGGCTTGACAATCTCTACTGGACATTTATATGTCCAGTCAGGTGTGGTGGACTTTCATCGCTGTTCGATGACGACCGATAACCGTCGATAGTCGGGGTCGAGTCTTAGCGTCCCACAGGGTAACGAACTCGGCCCTCTTATACACAATATAGACACGTACGCATGCACTCAATTGTGTGCCTTAATGGCCTGTCGTTTCTATTGATTCACGTCGTTCTGTTGTTAAAGGGCGATACTTATCTGTAATAGTGCTACTAGTTAAGTGGTTACGTCTTATGTGAAAGGTTTTATGAGGAACGTCTTGTGGCACTTTAATTTAATTGTAAGATCGATCATTTGAGTTGTGATAGTGTAGTTCAAATGCGTACTTTGTTGACTTGAATTGGTAAAGTTGCATTTCTTCATTCACATTTCATATATATTATTTATAATCAGCTACAAAGCTTTTTTATTTCTACTATATTGTGGTGCTTTGGACTAAATATAAAAGCCAGAAATAAAATACATAAGTATTGCCTTAACCATTACGCTATTCTATGATAAGTTTGGTAGCCAACAAATATTCTTACACATTACAAATATATTATCCTCGGCGTGCAAATTATATATATTATTATTGTATATATTATTCTTGAATCACAACTGAAATGATCAAATACCAATTTGCACGCCGCGCCGGTCATTTAATCAATTCTTACCGCGTAAGTACAAGTCACTGATTGACGAGCCGGTTGTAATTTATATCTAATTATTCTATGCCACTCTAATACGGCCTCTTTTAACAATGCTTATGTATTCATTGTCTTACCTCATAACCATCTCAACCTAAACGATTTAATCACATTTATTGAATTTTAATGTATCGCTGTATGATATTTGTTGAAATCAGAAACATTTATTTACAAACATATGTACAGTAGATCTTGTTTACAATATAAAATGTTTCACTATGTTTTACTCTCTAGGGTGTATTTTTTTTAGAATATAAAAAGTAATATCTACAATAAATATTATAAAAGTACATGCATGACATAGTTGGTATTTTCAAATTTATTGGTAAAGAATTCATAGATGTTTACATTATTCATTACTTCATCAATAAGTTATACTGTATTTGTTAATAAAAATAAAATAATAATAAGCTTTCTCTTAAAATGAACCTTAAACAATTATGTTTTATATCTTTGGACCCATACACACTATACTTTTATGTGCCAATGTAGTCTTGGCTGGATGTTAGCTAAGTTTATTATTGTTGTAGGCATACAGATGCTAGTATGATCTAATGTCATTGTTATCATTTCTCTACTCTTTGTTGGTAGATAATAAATCACATATTCTGTGTTCTCACATTCATCCGTTCATTGGCAATAGTAAACACGAAGGGTAAAAGCAATAATATAAATAGCTACATTTAACAAAACAGACACGTTCAATAAATATCAAAGCCGTAGATCATTGAGATAACCGACTAGTTCCTTATACGAAGTGGTCCTTTTCAAGGTTACAACTTAATCAAAAGGTACTAACTTATCCTGTGAAGAGCTACCAGGTAATAAACTTAAGTAAAGATCTTAGATAACAAGGTACCTAACCGTCTTAGTATCTGGCTGCTTGTAACAATTTGTATGACAATTTGACGTAACTTGCTCAATAACTACAAATGATTATACTTATTTTCAATTGTTTCTGCCTCTTGTAAGGCTTCGTTTTAACGTTCACTATTATTCATTAACATTATCAGGCGTTTATTTACACGCAACACTAAATCTTTTACCAAAAGAAGTTAAAATAAAAATCTTGTCTATTGATTTCAAAACGACGTAACTGTTTATTCTGTTTTCAGTAATAATGCTACGATTTCCTTTGATAAAGCTTGTAAAAAAATAAATGTTTAGAATGGTAATTATAAATGTTTTATAAACATGTCACTAGAAATAGTCTGATTTTACATGCGTATCAATTTAACACGTTTAAAATGGACTAGCTAGGAATGCACATTGATTGAGTTTTCTCCATTTCCCTGTTAACTCTGAAAATCGAATAAGGTACGATTCGGTCTATTGCATTGTCCAAGCACCGTTATCGGATGCACGGTAGCCGAACAAACTCGAAGAGAATAAGATTATAAATGGCAAGGACGCGGCTATTTTTAACGTTTCAATGTACTCGAGTGAATGTATTGCTACTGTGAAGTCTACGTACGAGTATGTATGAGGTTTGACCGAGATTCGCATGATCAACGCAATATTGCTCATTCGTATTGATTTTTTTTTATTACTTAATATTTACTTCAAATTTTATTTTCTGAAATTTTTGTTACTGCTCCTTTTTGTCCTGTAGCTTTTTAGTTAACTTGCTATAAGGGTTACTATAATGAAACAAAACAACTATCAATAACTTGTAGATAACTAGGCAAATTGATTGTCAGATATTAAACACGTGCACTTGGTGAATCAATTAGTTACAAGGATCAGTGGAACAAATATATAATATAGTCCCCACTGCATTCTGCAAAATCATAAGGGCTATTTATTGTCTATTTTTTTCAACGTTCCTTATTCGAAATGAATCTTCGGATAATTGTAACCAAATTAATTACTCAACATTTGGAAATTATTGTTATATGTAGGACAACTTTCGTTTAATTTAATTTTGGAACAACAGCGAAACTTGTAATAGGCTTTATGGTTCCTAAACTATAGTTATTGAAGTTATACTAGCTGTAAGTTTTCCATATGATAAATAAATAAATAAAAATTGTTCAAAGAAGCTTTAAGGTAAATGAAAAGAGTAATTTATTTTCATGACCAAATACTACTACATTCCTGCATACATATGACAATTCATGGACATGTTAGATCAAAAACCGGCCAAGTGCGTGTCGGGCCACGCGCAATAGGGTTCCGTAGCTAGTTGTAACAACATTAAACGTACCGATTACCGACAAATAGCCAAAATACCAAAAATTGTTTGGCAGCAAAAATAACTTTCTTTTTTTTTTCGAATTTATAAGGGTTCCGTTTTTTGTCATTCGGCTACGGAACCCTAAAAAGCCAGATTACTTTTAGAGTATCGTATTCAAATAACAAATTTACATAGGCCAATAAATACGAGTAACCCCAATATAAATTTAGCACGTATACAAGATGGTCGACTGATGTCAGTATGTAAGTGATGTACTCGTTGTCACAAGGTTATATTTTACAACCCAAATTTATTATTTCCTGTCAGCCGAGAAAGAATTTTATATAAGATCTATTGTGACATAAATCATAATAATATCTGCATTGTGCATACATAATAATATCTGATTGAGAATCGTAAGGCTTAGCAGGTATAGTTTATTTAGAAGCTTCATAACAATTGTTCTTTCATTGTTCATTATTGTGTAGTTAAATTATTTTAATTCAATATGTTCGGTCATCACATCACCATCCCTTTCTTGATTTCTTCCTTTTTATTCAATGATGCACTTAATTTTGACTTTTGTTATTTTATATTTGTCTCTTTTGTAAAGTAGGTCTACAATACTTGTAATATTTTAAAGCAAATTTTAGCTTTGCTATGCCTTTTTATATTGAATTGGCAAAGCACTTGGGGCGTATACCCAGGGGGTGCAGGTTCGAGTCCTGCTGGATTCTTAATTTTTCAACTTTAATATTATATAGGTCTACAATGTTTCGGAATATGTGGTAGTCAATAGTTTTCAATTACTTTCTCGTAATCGAACAAGATTTTCATTTCTGTTAAATTCTTGTCATATATTTGGTATAAGTAGAATGTTTTAACAACCAATTAATTGTATCTGAAGTATGGATTCTTGATGAACTATTGACATTCTTGATTGCATCGGCTGTGTGACGATTGCTCTCGGTCCCGCAGTCGATCACGAAACACGCGAATCAATTTATTTACTTAAAGGTTTTGGTATTCTCACGAACTTTATAGACGCCACCTGTAACCATGAGATGTTATCGAAAATGACAATTATTGTGATAGATTTACTCCGCTCTAGATAGATTTATAAATTGTGAAATCTACAGTCCCTCGCTAATGGGTCACCTTTACAGCTTTTGATATGTATTACTTTTCCTTTCTCAAATATCTATTTCATACTTTTACGCTATGAAATAGAAATCAAGCATAACAACTTCTGATTTCCCTGAAATTTAAAATTGCCATAAAGTTTTATAACAGTTTAACTTCGGCGCTTTTAGGAAGGTTGTAGGCTGGCAAGTATTTAAGATAGAATTTCTATTTCAGAAATTTGTTCCAGATATATTTATTTTTAACATGAAAAGTTAAGCTTATTTTTATTCTATTATTTCCTACTCACAGTTAAAATAGAGGGTAAGAGGGCAGCAGAAAACCTTTATTTTCATAGCATGCAATATATTTTTCACTACAAAATATAATGGCTGGCGTCAAAACTGTATGTAGAACCACGTCATAATTAATATTCTACTCATTTTATGTAACACATTTCACGTAATATGCGTAAATGGCAATAAACGGGCCCATGACCGAAACTGCGATAATCCCCTTGAACAAAGTTACTACTAGGATCAATCGGCCGTATTTACTGCCAGAATAAATTAGTTTTATGAACTTGGGCTGTAACAGTGCCAGAACGATTGCAGTTTCTGATTCATGGTCATTTCAGGCATATGTCTTCTTCTTACGTTTTTCCTTGTTTCTGAAATTTGCTGCAGTCATTCAATCAGTTGACAAAAGTTCACTTGTATGTATACTTACTACATTACTCAAGGTGTAGATATATGTGTTCTTTTACAATCGCCTATATTTCATACCCTTAAAATATTTTTTTAATATAAAGATTATTAAAATCTTAACGTATAAATCAAGTTTCTTTTCTGTTTCTTACCCTTCTCTCCCCTAGATCCCTTCAGAGCCCTTCGCCCTTTGCAGTCTCTAACAACTAAACATCTTTGTTTCATATTTCTTTCACTATTATATACAGCTATAAAGATTACTCTGACCTACGTTATCAAAGATTTCAATCTCTTTGGCCTCAACCTTCATAGTTGAATTTCCTTACTTTTTAAAGTTTAAGATACTTTTTGTGACTGGTCTCTTGGATAGTTAACCTGATGTTTAGTTGCTACCAAGCGTAACCAAGTTCCGTGATGAATAGATAAGTGGATAAATTGGTGTGTCATTTAATAAGGGCTATTACAAATGGTTCTGATGATAACAGCAACAAAAAAGACGGTGGAACGAAATCACAGCTTTACGTGGAAGTCGAGCAGAAAGTTTATAAAAAAGGGCAATTTGAAAAAAATAACAGCTTGTGTGAATATGAAGAAGCTGTTAGTAGACAGTAGTTATGATTCCAGTCTAAAATAAAAATTAACTACACCAATAGTTTTTCGAATAATTATACTATTTTAATAATTTAATAATATTTTTTATTTGGCACACAAAAAAATACAGTAGGTACATAGTAGGACACTTAACATAGGTACAAAAGAAATGAAAAATATAATGTTCTGCTGGTACTTAAAATAGGAAATCCTGTGCTATAATTACCAGCACCTTCCAGTTTAGCAATTAAGTTGAATACAAATAGGAATACCTACTAATATACAAAATTAGTTAAATTTAAATTTTTAGATTAAAGAATTAAGAATTTGCTAAACCTCTAAAGTCTATAAAAGTGGTGTCTTATGTGTGTTGTCTGAATGGTGTAATTTTGGACTAAAGGTCGCTTTAATTTAGCAAAGTAACGTTGTTACTGTTACGATGTTAAGAATCTTAAGCAGTGAAACGATGATGAGATATAAATAAAAAAGACAACTGCATACTAAACAATATGCCCAAAGAATGCCTTATTTTTGTAATTTAGCCATAAGGGCTGCTCATTGCCCATATACAAGTGAAGTTCATATTCTGTATGGGACTTGGGGAAGACAGAATTATGTACCTACAGATTTAATGGCCAAAAATATAATAATTTATCAATATAATTTCGAAGCACGTGTGGCGGTATCCGCACATAATAAATGTCACGTGACCGCGAGTGCTGAATCGCGATATCGAAATGTTCACAGCAAGTGACTATATATACCACTTCCAATACGCTACCGTTGAACAGCTGTCCGCCAGGCAATACCACCGAGCCTGGTCGGAGGATCCTCCCTTTGTGGTGGAGGAACATCACACCCTATTCCTCTACATTGGTGACCCCGACGTGATCAGAACACGCAGCATCACCCCCACTCACTGGGGAATCTCACCGCTCCACCGCACACCTCGACTCACTGAGGAATTAGCGGCACACAGTCTCGACTCACTGTAGACTCAGCGGAATTCAGTTCCGACTCACTGGAACTCTCATCGACCTCCGGTCTTGGAGGGGGAGTGATGTGGCGGTATCCGCACATAATAAATGTCACGTGACCGCGAGTGCTGAATCGCGATATCGAAATGTTCACAGCAAGTGACTATATATACCACTTCCAATACGCTACCGTTGGACAGCTGTCCGCCAGGCAATACCACCGAGCCGGGTTAACTATAGACAGTAAGCTAACTTTCAATACACACATTAAGAACACCTGTAAGAAAGCCATAGGAGTTTATAAACAGTTAGCTAGGGCAGCTAGAGTTAGCTGGGGCCTTCACCCCGAAATAATTAGGGCCATCTAAACCGCGGCAGTAGAACCAATAATACTGTACGCCGCTATCGCGTGGGCACCAACCGCCAATAAACTAGGAGTTAGGAAGCAGCTCAACTCAGTGCAAAGGGGCTTCGCACAAAAATTGTGCCGGGCATACCGGACGGTCTCCTTGGACTCAGCACTGGTGCTGGCTGGGTTGCTCCCTCTTGACCTGCGTATCAAGGAAGTTGCTTCCCTATACGAGGCCAAGAAGGGGGTTGCACAGTCAGTACTGGGAGACAGGGAGATCGAACGGATGACCCCGGCAACGGAGCTACCACACCCAGCGCTTCGCAAGTCCCTAGATTTCGAACTCTTGGTAGATCAGGAACAGTACGACAGGGTAGAGGATCTGGAAGTCCGCATCTTCACCGACGGCAGCAAGCTTGAGGGCAAGGTTGGAGCGGCGCTAACACTTTGGAGTGGTGGCGCTGAGACCAAAACCCTCAAGCTTGCTCTGCCGTCATATGCGACAGTATACCAGGCCGAACTGCTAGCACTGAACCGCGTGGCAGCGGAGATAGCGAGACATAGGGCAACAACATTCGGTATCTTCTGCGACTCTAGGGCGGCACTCCAGACCGTAGTGAACTCGGACTCTCCACACCCACTGGCTGTAGACTTTCAGAAGAACTTTGCCATCAGTACTTCAAAAGCCAAAATAATAAAATTATTTTGGATAAAAGCACACGTGGGTTTGGAGGGTAACGAGAGGGCGGACGTGCTCGCGAAGGAGGCCGCTCTGAGGTCGAAGAAGAAACCGGATTACGACCGGTATCCGGTCTCATTCGTCAAGCGTCTGATTCGCAATCGGACGATTGACGAATGGGACGTAAGATACCGGTCTGGAACAACTGCTGCAGTAACAAAACTGTTTTTCCCCAGTGCCGCAGAAGCGTACAGGGTAGTGCGCAAGATATCAATTACGGCCGAATCAACACAGCTTATGACGGGGCACGGTGGGTTCTCCGCATACTTGAACAGATTCAAGTGTAAGGAGGACCCATCGTGCATCTGCGAGCCTGGTGTTGATGAGACCGTAATTCATGTTGTCACCGCATGCCCAGTATTTGGTAGGGAACGCCTAGATGTGGAAAGCCAATTGGAAACAAAGATAGTCCCCGAAAACCTCCAGTCCATTATATCAGGCAAAAAGAGATATGTGTTTTTAGACTACTGTTTCAAAATTATAAATATTGTTAAAAATAGAAATAAGAAATAAGAAAATTATGGTTTACATATATTATGATAATATATAGTACAAGCATAAAGATAAAATAGGAAATAAAATGTAATAGAATAAGCAGCAGTAGAAATCATAAGAATTGTATAAAATAAGTAGATAGTATTAATAATAGCAATTAAGATGTAAAAAACCCTGTATTAGAATAAGAAAATGTATTAGAATAAGATTAGATTATATATAAAGAAAGAAAATTGTAAAGAAATATTATAAAACCCCGCATCACATCATTTACCCTGTGTTTATGAGATTAAATAAATAAAGTAAAAATAGAGTAGATATCCAAAAATTGGATAGATGGGAGTCACCCATGAAAAAGAAAGAAAGATGATGGACAAGAGAAAGATACAGTATGAGGAATGAAAGTACGAGAGGCATACCTGCGAGAACTGGTATGAATGAGAATAGAAATAGACTAGGTGAACAAGGGCCACGCTATAGGCACGGGTTCAGTAGAGAAAAAAAAAAAAAAAAAAAAAAAAAATACCACCGAGCCTGGTCGGAGGATTCCCCCTTTGTGGTGGAGGAACATCACACCCTATTCCTCTACACACGTCTTTAGATCCGGTTCCAAGTATTCTGACACCATACAACATATCTGATGAGTTACGCAATAATTTCAGTGTAGGACGCCTCACTATTTTATGTATTCAGTCTGTTCAGTTTACGATTCGACGTGTTATGGCGTTTGGATCATAAAACTGTGATTGCGATCTCTAAATTGTCTCCTGACTCACGGCCTTAATACTCATATAAACACTCATCATAATTATAGACTTCCGTCCTTTAGGTAATAAAATAACAAAATTAAATGCTCTAACTGAAACTTATGCAATTTACGCAGCGTACACTAAGCACCACAGTGATCAGTTATATAAGCTTGTTATTATAATAATGGGTTCTTTAAATTACAATATCGTTATCCAATCCTAAGAATTACAAGAGTATTATATATTTTGAATACTGCCTTAATTTATAAGTCAACTACGTACCGTCTTCTTCTTCTTCCTGCAATTATACCATTTTATTTGAGGCGGTATAACGTCTTTTTTTCTCCATTCTCCTCTATCAGTCGTCTCGCTATCACTCACTACCTTCATTTTCATATCTTACTTTACGCAATACATCATTTTTCTTCGGTCTGTCTGTCTATCCATTTATCGACATTTAAACTAATCAATCTTTTAGTCACACTTCTTTCATTCCTTCTCATCGCATGTCCATACCAAGATCTTTCAGCTTTTATTTCACTGGTGTAACTTTCAGGCTTCCTCTAGTATACTCATTTTTAATTTTATCACCACTTGTCACTACACACATCCGTACATGCGTACTGTAGGAAGCTTAAATAAAATATTGTTTTTTTTTTTACATTATTATGCCATGTGTTAACAACTCAACTTTTATAGGATGACCAAATTGTCCAGCTATCCAATGCGTTTACAATTTGTATGATAAAAGCCACAGTTAACGATACCACGACAGTCATATCACTTATGGAGCCTTCGGTATTTTAACTATTGTTGATTTTGTACCGCACTTCAAAACAATCTGATCGTCGCTAATTCAACGATATATATTATACTTCTTTTGCATTAGTACATTGTGCTGCACTATATTAGCAATTAACTACTAAATCTCGATACGGGTACCTAATTTTTGCAATCGTAGTTGTTACAAAAAGTCTTGATTTAGTGTAATTTTAATCAGGTATTTCATAGGTTATTTTCGCTGTATTGATTTTTCTTTGTTTGTGTTTCTAGTAAAATAAAAATACAATTCTTGTTACAAAAAATAAATTAAATCATAATTTGATACTAACTTAATTATTGCCACTTCATAATAGTTAATAAAAATTAACAAATTTTTATTTTCTGTTTGTTGACAGGCATGAAAATGACTATGTCCACGGCACCGACGATGAGCGCTCGGGTCCACAGAAAAGTAATGCGGGCGCCACATAAGCGTGCGCACCCTGGTAAGACGCAGCACCCGGGCAAAATGGTGGCCCACCCGGGCAAAATGGCACACTTAGGCAAATTCGGCAAACTCGCGCACTACGCTCACAGTCACTCGCTACGGCTTCCAGAACCCTGCGAAAACAGTAACGACAGCGGCTTAGGGCCCGACGCAGTCAACAGGTAAGGGCTAAGTGTATACTAACTGCACTCGCTTCGATGCAATGTTATTAATTAAGGGTAGCACACTGTTAACACTCGAATGCTGTTGGCACGGGGTCCGGCATTAACTCGTTGTCGATTGTCTCAATATTTACTAATTTTGTGGATTTTACCAAGGTTTGTTCCTGGTTAAACTAAAAACCATACCTATTTAGCTTGGGAAAAGCTCTGACAAATTATGTATTTTTTTTAGAAAATCTTGCTTCTAAAATATTCTGATTGTGCTACAAATTTCGAAGCCGTAATGCCTATAGCTTAAGTTTTATGTTGTTCTGCTAATCAGGCTTTGCGCATCTTTAAATTATCTGCACAAAGTCGTGCAGAAGCGTGATCATAATTACTTAAATATTTACAATTTGCGGCTACGTTTTTGCCTACGCCTAACGCGTAAGGCGAATTCTTTGCCATCCGGCCTTCAGCTGCCGTTTGGCACGGATGCCCGGACGCACGTTCGGCGAGAGCGAACACGTCCTTATCGAATCATAGACCGGTTTATCGCGAAAGATAACGATCTGTTATATGTCGTAAACCTAACCCAAATCAAAACATTCAGATTGTATTAATTCTAAAAATAAATCTAAGTATACATTATAAAATTGGCACATATTTCACGCACAGATTTTTGGCAATCATAAACTTAATGTTAATATATCAGATAGATCAGATAGCAGTGGATAGTCCGAAAGCCTAGCCGGTTAACGAGCTGGTTTATAAGTTTAAAGATATTATAGGCTTGCTCTATTTATTTTTTAATTATTTATTTTTTGAGGTTTATTTATTTATGACCTTTAAAGCAATAGGTACAGAGGCTAATCTTATTGCTGGCTGATACTGCCAAAATATCTACATTGCAATACAAAATCTACAAATGCAAAGCTCTCGTCAGACCCCTAGATTAGCCTTCTATTAAACACATTCTACTACGGCTACGGGGCTCGCTCGAACCTCTTTTCACACGTGAACTAGTGCACGATGGTTAAGCAAATCTTGATCGACAGCTACCAAATAGCTTGCCTCATTAAAATATGTGAAATTAAGCCTTAGTAGAATAACTTACAGCTGCTTATTACTACACCAAAAAGGCTATAAAATACCACAAACAAGTAACCACAAATATAACAGTACTACCGTAGCAAAATACCCAAAAATAGATGGGTTTCTGCTTTCCTCTCGGTGAAAGGGAGCGTGACGGTTCATACGCAATTAACGAAACTAAGAAGCCCTTTGCGTATCAAATTACAAAAACACCATGATATAAATTGCATGTATTAGCAGCAATTACGTTTTATCGGACGTTAATGATACGCAGAAATACTTAAATTGGTAGTCAAACTTTTCAGTAGTTAAGTGCAAATATGTTTAAATAAAATAAAATTGTTCAATTTACATACAAAATCATCGACATTTTCGATAACTTTGACCCAAATGTATTTTTAAATCATGTCATTAAAACTATTGTTTTCCAAGACTATGTATTACATCTAATTAATTAATTCGTTACGTAATAGTTTACGACGCAAGTGAAGCAACACATACAAATACATAAAAAAAAAATGTATTACTCATTACATACACAAACAAACACATGGGGCATAAAATAGATATTGCGTCACAACCACGCAATATACAATTATGTAATTTATTGCTAGGATTCGAATCGTATGTGATGTCAATGGCCGGTTGCACAAAAATATGTGCTCGATTATTTGTACCAGAGTGGGGCAGTGCGCATAATAATTACTCGTATTATTGGCTACATCTCTAGTATGGATAGGATATCTTTATTTTTAGACAACTATCAAAGACATAATGAAGATATCGTGCTCTGCCTACAGACAGACTTTGCAGGCAATTAGTCTTCATATTGATAGACTTTAAGCAAGCTAAGCATAAATAAATAAATAAATACTATTGCGGGCCCAAATAATTTTAAATGCTGCCTGATCATAAATACAATAACTCCATCTCAACTCAGTAGGAAACAGCTACATATAATTTATTGATTCGCGGTGATGACTATTTTCTCTTGAGTTCACAAAACGGCTCTTATTTAGAGAGACAAAATCTTTGACATTTACTGAAAAACCATTGAGATAAATCGCGTTAGCCAAGCTGTAATTTTATTGTATGCTATTGAAAATATATAATCACACGTGGTGATTCTGATTCACGAGCTCCCGTGAGCTTAAGAAAAGGTTTCTAAAGAAATCACAACACGCGAATCTAAATTCAACTCATCACAAAAAAATACAGTATCATTATTGATAGTGTATTTTTTGTTTGTATAAGCCCGTGCTTTTCTTGCTGCCTCGGTTTTATGTCAATATTGAATAGCTATAAACAAATTTCAACTCAAAATACCAGTATGTTAATGAAAAGTCATAAGCCTGTCAAAAACAGTTTTTACAACTAGATTTCGAATATTGAATAAATTTATCGACCAATGCACAACATTAATAGAGGCTCTTCTGCTGAAGATAATTTAAATGTCGTCAAGATAATATGATTTTCTAACCTGGGCGACTATGGCTACTCGTACGACGAATCGAATAAATGATCAATACTTAACATTCACCCAGATCGACCTAGGCTACTGAAACCGCGTAGATCGTTTCTCTAGACTGCGTATACAATCTAGACGCAATTTATGCGATGTAATTTTCTTAAACAGCGTCGCAATCCTCCAATTTAGAGTTACCTATGTCTATTACGTTATACAACCGCACGTTAGATCGTCTGTGTGTGAGGTCACAACAATCGCATCGCCACCGCTGCTACCGTACGCTTCACTGTGTATTTTTGGCACGTTTCATAGCACGTGACCATCAACTGACTTAACACTGTTTCTCTTCACCATCTTATTTGATAATAATGTTAATAGACGCCGCTTTATTTTCAAACGCGCCATGAATGATTGGAGAAATCATCTGCTTTCGTCTGCGATGCAAGCATTGAGCTTCTCGCGCTTCACCAGCTTCAATAATATTCTTAGATAGAACAAATATGTTCAACTAACGTTTCTTTTACCCCAACGATCTTTTATATTTTCCATTACTTAAGAGAGTTAAACACTGCCAAACACTATTTTTCCAACTCCATCTGCTCATCTTGAAAACTATAACAGCATTGAGAATGGAGAGCAAGCCACATCAACTCATTGGCGAGACCCATGATCGATTGACAACTAACAGCACGGATGGTGGGCTAACTTCAAAATTTGACTAAAGACTGATATGGCGTGTGCAGATTGTCGGACACTTTGGAGGAGTGGGAACACCCGGACGCGAAACGTCGGTGCGGTGAGAGCGACGCGGCAGTTAAGATAGAATGCGACGACGCCAACGATGCGTACGCGTTCGCCACGAGCGCAGCGGGCACGGCCGAGTTCGCCTCCGCCCCCGCGCCCGCTCCGCCCGACGCCTCAGCGCCGCACATACCCGCTCCCGTGTACGTTCAATATTTATTCGAAAATTATAATCTACGAAGGTAGGAGAACCGTGGATGCTGATACTTAAATCATTTTGTTTCTAACCCCATCTGACGACTCCTTATGCTTGGGTTCCTGGAGACTCCAAGGTGTCCATTTGAAATGTGATGGTGATATCATCTCAGCCTTAAGTTAGATACATTACATTAGTATCGGAGAGGATGTCATTGTGCAACATCACGAACATTCATAAAAACGCATGATCACCGCATGTAATTGTACTGCATCGTTCTTGTGTGACGTACACTCTGATGGTTACTTACCAACGCTAATCTCGCTTAGTGTCCATATAATTTAATGCTATATATATGTATTTTATAATTGTAATAATTGTGAATCTTAAAAGATTTTGATCTTTCACCACTTATTTGATATTTATGTCGCAGCCAACTAGCTTTATAAGGAGTTTAGTTACAACAGCTTAACAGCTTAGGCCTTTAACCTAATTCCGGCATCCAATGAATTAGCTGAATAACAACCAGCCAATTCATTGACCAGATGACTGATATATATCTGGCTCAATTTCGATTTTGGGCACAACCAAACCTAACCTACTCAGAGGACCAAAACTTAAAAACCTTTACCTTTCCTCTATTGCTTGATTAATCAGGAGGACAACTATTAATAATTTTCAATTTATCACGTCCACCGTAACATATGTGTATATATTATTATATATATATATATATATATAATGTAATATAATCGAGTTTTAATGAGATTATGACAAGTAGCGCTACAGTGGATAAAAACTTAACTAAATTTGAATCACCTGGCTGAGTCTTGGTCAGTCATAGCAACGGGATAACTTTCAACACGTCAAGTCGTTATACGTTGAGTGATACAGGTTTATTTAACTATCGGCCTAGTGATTTAATTGGATGCCGGCGAATGAATGGCGTTTAATGAGCGGCCTAGGCGTCCAATCGGCTGGCTAATTTAACTAGATGGCTGCGACATTTATACAGCCATTTCAAAATATCATCAATTTATTGCAGAGTGAGACCGGGTTGCAGTATATCTAGTCCAAACATAGCAGAAACACCTGGCAAGAGGTTTCCAGATCCGTACAGATCATGCGGCAAATTGGGTAGCGGGGGGAAATTAGCAAACAAGTACCCCGGCGGGGGCAAACTTGTTGGTTCAGGAGGGAAATTAGGAGGCAAATTGAGTGGGAAATACGGGGGTAAATTAGCACAAGTAGTGGCTCGGCGAAGAGCGCTGGCAGCCATGACACAGGGTGGACGGCCTGGACTCGCTACTCCGCTATCGTGCCGGTCGAGAGACGGCACGGTGGAGCTGCAGATACTGTGCCAACCAGAAACACAACATAGAGCGAGGTAAGCACACGCACACTATTATACTAGCAAATTACTATAATAAATTCATTTGACTTAGTCGCCATTAATTCTAGGTCTAATATAATTATATCAATATGACCCAGTCAATTAATTAACTTTTTTGTTACCAGATATCAGACTGAAGGCAGCCGTGGTGCTGTCAAAGACAACTCCGGGAATGGATTTCCAATAGTCAAATTAGTTGGTTATGATAAACCAGCGGTGCTACAGGTGAGCTATTTATTCTTCTTTAGTTAAATTACGCTTACGATGCAGATCATATTGTTACATCATTGCTTAGTCAGAAATTTGCCACTCCAGCACAGAAGTGGTTCCGTTCCGATAAAATTACATTGATGACCTCTTCTGTATTTAGCTTCTGTATTCGCATGCTTAGCGAAATAATTTGTTTATGAGTTATTCCTTGTTTCAGGTATACATAGGAACAGACGCGGGCCGCGTAGCGCCGCACATGTTCTACCAGGCGTGCCGCGTCTCCGGCAAGAACTCGACGCCATGCAAAGAGCGCAAGGAGGACGGCACCGTGGTCATCGAGATCGACCTCGATCCTTCCAAGAACTGGCAGGTCACTTGCGACTGTGTTGGGATACTCAAGGTATAGTGAACTGAAAGATGATATTAAGAAAAGAGATGATGATACTTGACAATGCTTGTCAAAGCACTTATAAGAGTTTTCCC
Source organism: Hypena proboscidalis (assembly GCA_905147285.1). Classification (NCBI taxonomy): domain Eukaryota; kingdom Metazoa; phylum Arthropoda; class Insecta; order Lepidoptera; family Erebidae; genus Hypena; species Hypena proboscidalis. The sequence goes on from LR990130.1 coordinate 22,093,072, forward strand.
CGTAACAGTAAAGAATTGTTTTTCAGGATAAGAACACTGTTCCAATAATTATTTATGATCGTTTTTTCTCTTAGATCTCTTGAAGAATGCTCTGAATGTTAATTTGTACATTATAGGAGCGTAACGTGGACGTGGAGCACCGATTCGGCGAGGCTATTAGCTCGAGTGGAGCGAGCGCGGGGCACATATCTCGAGGCAAGAAGAAGTCTACGCGCTGTCGTATGGTGTTCCGCACTGATATTATTAACGCGGCCGGACACCCGGAGACACTGCAGGTGTCATCCACGCCCATCATATGCAGTGAGTATACTCTTTTATGCATTTGACGTTCGTAATAGGACCGTTGTTGATCTATCCTCCCATGGATAAGACATGACGAGTCCATGTATTCATTAGGTTCATCCTGACAGACTTTGCACCAGTTTCTGAGATATTAGATAAACCTAATTGGCAGGATAAGAACACACATAAATGAAAGTGACAGCTGTGTTATTTTGAAAGTGTTAACTTGTGTCACTTTTATATTTTGTCAGGTTTTATTTTAAGGACGGATAAGAACTATCCGGAACCTCTGAAACTGCCCCTTAATGTGCGATTTTCAAAACTTAAATTTCTGTTCCAATCACACAATTGTAATTTGTCAGATTCAAATCTCCCTACGATTAATTTTAGCAAAATTTTGAGTCGAAAGTGTTTTAATATTTTCAGCTCAACCGCCTGGCGTTCCCGAGGTGTGCCGAAAATCGCTAACGTCGTGTCCAGCGTCGGGAGGCCTGGAGTTGTACCTTCTAGGCAAGAACTTCTTGAAGGAGACCAGGGTGGTATTCTGTCAGAGGCACGGTGAGACGCATTGGGAGAAGGAGGTCACGCCTGACAAGGATTTCTTGCAACAAGTTAGCATTAACAACACTTTTAATATAATATTAGGCATTTGCTTCAATTTTGTTAAATTCCGCCGTTCTGCGATCGATGTCATCCCTAACATGTCCTAAATTATACAGCCAAAACACTCAGGAGGTTAAAAGCGCAACAGGAATATATGACAAACTCGAAACTATACTTTGACCATTCATTTATTTTCTTTTTGACAGATCACGCCTATGAATTACCGTTTTTTTTTTTGTCACATTAATGTACTACAATAATAATGTACTTTATTGACAAGCGACACTTTTTAGGGAAGTTCACTGTTTGTAACAAACAACCACAGACTATAAATCAAATCGTGAAATGAAATAAATCGATCATTATGAAAAAGAATAATTTGACTTTTTTTTTTGTATAGTCTGTATTTTTTATAAAAAAAAGAATATAATAATAGTATCATGATTCCATGAATAATTATTTGCAAGAAATTAAGTCGAAATCTTAGAATTAAAAATGAAAATGTAAACAAAGGTAACTAGGAAACCGTCATAGACTAAGTATGTGACATTATTATTATATTATTATTTTGTATATTTATTTCATCTAATAAAAACTACTAATAAACGAATAAGTAATAATGAACTAAAACCATTTCGATGTAATTAATTGATTGAAAGTTCTTCAACATCGATTATGATTTCAAATCGAATCAGTAAGGTGTGAAGGCATCCCTAAATGTAATCTATCAAAAAGAAAATAAAGGAATGGACAAAGTATAACTCATCTATACTAATAAATAAAGAAGAAAGAATTTTTTTTGTACCCAAAAATAGAAGTAGATGCTAGTAGTAAATATGTAACTGAAGAACCACTGGTGGTGGATTGTGCAATTACCTGTACTGGTTGTATTGTATTTTTTTGCTGTCAGATTTCAGCTTTATTTCAAGAACACAACGGATTTGCAAACTTGAGTTTTGTATAAAAACCAACATGGCTAAACTACTTTACAGCCTTCTTCTATGGCAGGGAAGTATCGGTATCAGCCGGCCACAGACGTGAGAATTGGCCGATGGAGTTACCCTACAAGTCTTGCCCAGCTGGACAATCCAATTTGCATCTGGCAGCCCTGGATTGTTGAGGAAGTCCACAAACATACCAAACACATACTCATCTCGTATTATCTGTTGTTTAGACCCATTTAGTATGCTGCGTTCCTCCATACTCGAACCCGGAGATCACAGAACCGGTGACAGTACAATTGTTCGTCCGGTCCGGCGGCAAGGCTTCGGAACCGCATTCGTTCTACTTCACCCCCCCGGCGCTCGACACCGGCCCTTTGCACTCCACGAAACACCACTCTCAGGGTAAGCGACGCTCCCATTACTTGGTACTCGTGACTCGCCATGGTGGCTTGGGTGTTACCAGCGTTTTTTAATGTCTACTTGATACATACACAACACTACGAATTACTTATTTGGACTATTTCTTGTACACAAGATTTGAAGTTTTTAAACATCGCGCTAATTTGATACTGGTGAAAGGCCATTTGGGTACTTAATTTCTAATTGATTATATTTATAGCATTTAGCTATGCTTAGCAAATTATACTCACGTAATGACGTAACATACAGTTGAGAAATTTAGGGTCCTGGCAAGAGGCGACCTTCGCTTATTGCTTAAAGCGGCTTCCCAGTATTCAGAGGTCGCAGGTTCAAATCCTGCCAGTCTCATATTTTTCAACTGTTTTTTTTTAGTATGGTTCTTAATTTTTCGTATTAAGATATATTTTACAAACATTGTACATTGTTACTTAAACCAAATGGCCTTTTACTCGTAATTATGTTACTCACGAATTAATTTGAAAAGTAGAAAATAAATAATGATGATACTTAATCTTGTTATGTATTAGTAATTCTATCTTTGATTTTTGGTCATTAACTAAATAAAATTTCTGGCTTAATCTTATTTTTTCCAGTGATACTCTATATCTCAATTAGACATATATTATAGTCATAATCAAATTAGAAAGTTTATTTACGATAGGCATTAGTCACGATTGGGTCCAGACGGCCAATAAATAAAACAAGTCACTGATCAATGACTGCAATCGAAAGTAAAAATAGTTTTATTTATTTACCAAAAAGTATGTAATTAACAACAACTCTTGCAGCAATAAAATTCCAAGTACACAATTTTACACAACTCATAAAAGTAATGACATTAAGAAATGCATTCGCAAGATTCATATCATAAGTTACATGCGTCATGTGTGATGTCCTATATGTATGTCTAGATGTATGCACGGATATATTAACAAATTATTGAATATACTGTAGGAGTTTTAATGCAATACAAAATTGCTGTCTATAGAACCATGCTTTTTACATTTCACACATCATGAAAATCATTTTATCAGCGTTGAGTTCAAGTTTTTACAAAAAAAAAAAAAATATCTTTGATCGCAATAACTTGTAGAAATAATCCAGATTAAATATTGTTTTCATCAATCATACTACATTTAATAAGAACCTTCCTAATTATGAGTTACACAAAATGTTGCTTGATATGCTTTGCAATTCAAATATTTGCTTTATAATCTAAAATTGCTTCTCATTTGACATAGTAACATTATGATTATATCATTTTATAATATACTTTTACATGAACTACATAGGCTGACTGATTCTTAGACTGGTATAACTATGTCAAGCGTTTTAGAAGATCTGAATTGTTTTTTTTTTCTGTAAAATTTAAAATCATCATCTATAATAATATGATTCTTACAGTCAGCCTATGGAGGTTTGTAGATACCTCACCATCACATGTTGTAGATTTGCTTTCAATATTAGAAGAAATTAACTTGAAACTAGTATGTATCGCTACCGCATTTATTACTTATGAAATGAGCGTTCTAAATATAAGCCTTGTTTACATAATAATTTAAAAATTAGCAAAAAAAAAGAAAAAAAAGATAAAAGTAAGAATGACCCTCGTTTTTTTCAAATATCGCATAGTTCCTATTATATTATAGGAACTTATTAAAAAAAAGTTATTTAATGGTAAACATATTGACCTAATTAATGCATGCATGTACCTAAATATTCGCTCATTTGGCATCGTAACGGTAAATAAAGAACACCAGTATGTAACCGTTCATAGCATGTGCAGTACTCCAGTAGCAAAGCTTAGCTCCTAATGATAAAAGCGAGAGGGATACACGCTTCGCACACATATGTTGCTTGATACCTAACGCCTAGCATGTAAGTAACACTGCGGTTTAACATTTTAAAGATATGTATATATAGAGAAATTTGGAAGAAACGACTGATGCGCAAAGGCGTACTCTTTCTTTTTTCCCTTTCTGTTCAAGCTAGGTCTGTCTAGGTAGCGAGTCTGCCGCCGCCGCCGCTGCTCGCCCCCCCCGCGCCAGCACGGTACTGACACACACGCATACACCCACACACACGACACCCTACATCCACGATCATCCATTTCACATACAATAAAATCCACGACATACAAACACAGAGTCAAAACTCGAAACAATTTACAGATTAATACACTCAAGATTGAAAATATAACTTTGGTTGGGGCTGTTTGACTGAAATTCTAAAATAAATTGGGATGAACATTAATTAAATATAATGTTTTAACTTAGACTTTAGTAATGGATATAGCACACAAAATGCTTGAGTTGATTAGCCTCTTCTCAAAATCCTCTCTCTTTGTGTCTTAAACTGTAACAACGTAAGCACTGTTGCATAAATTCATCTCCGTGAATATAAATTTTAAATTTTACAATTGAAGCCATACTCACTATAAAAACTAATTTTAACGTAATGAGAAATTAACATTTTTTTTTCACATATTTCTGAACTTAAAATTTCAATTGCGTACTTAATATCTAGTATCTTTGAAAAAAAAAACATTACTCAGACTAAAATAACTTTATCCTCTTGCTGTATAGCGACAAAGACAATTTCCCAAATCACTTTGAGATTTTTTTTTTTAAATTTAAACCATTTTAACTGCAACAATGTGCTAACATAACACGAACTTAACACATACAGACCTGTACAGAGAAAACACAAAACACATCCAAAAAATGGACGAAATGTCTGGTGAAAAACGAGCTCTATTGACATTACACAGAAGCCACTTTCCAGTGACACTGCTCCTCGCTAGGACAGACTCTACATGATAGTTATATTCGACGAATATGCCCTGTGTTCTACTTTTACTATAGGACTCCGTTTTAACTGGTTTCTTAACATAATCCTTGACTGAAATTACGAATTTGTATGAATTATAGGAATTTGTTTTGTAAAATATCATTTGTACTTTATATTATACAAATCTAGTTTTTATGAACTTACCTACTACCTACTGAAGGCAGGGCGATCGCTAGTACGTAGTATACAAAAGAAACTTCGGATTATATCCATGGTTGAAATAAACGTATTGATAGCTTAAAGAGCTAGAATATCTTTATTATCTACTTGATTAGAGCCAAAAAAGGAAAACATTTTTAATTGAATTCAATGTGAATTGTTGTTTATTAATTAGAGTTGCATGATCAAAAAATATATATACTTGAATCAATAAAAGATGATCACAGCTGCAAGATACTTCATAAAACTGAGGAAAAATTGACGTCTAACTACTCTTTGGAATCTTTGTTTTTTTTAACTAGCAATACTGAACTTGGCGGCAGTTGACGAGCTATTTGGTATAAGCGAAATTGTAGAATGTCTATAAAAATGTCACTTAATACAATTTATAAAATATAATTTTATAACAATTGTATAATTACGCCTCACCCGTCAAAGTATTAGTTTATTTGTTTAATAATGTTACATTTCTTTGATTGAAATGCATTAATTTTGGAGGCACAGAAAGCTTTAAAAAGTATTAGATTTGTATTATATTCTTAATAGCCGTCAGTAGGTTGGGACCAGTTAAAGCGGGGCGTTAGGGCTGTGAGTGCGTACGTCGGTTACAGCATGTGTTCCATACAGGAGGCGCGGACGAGGCGAGACCCGTGCTGCTGTGGGGGGGCATGATGCCGCCCCCCGCGCTGCCCGTCAGGCGCCCCTCCATCATCGTGCCCGACCCGCACTCGCCTGTCGGACTCAAAAGCGAGGTGAGAACATAGTTATTTAATAAATCTTATACCGACCGGCCCATGGGCAAAAATAAATTAAATCCAAATATTTGCCATGATTGGTTTTTATTATTGTTGGCGATGAGCAATAATATCGAACTTCACAGTGAGTGTATATTAGTGAGTGAGTGACTATTTAATAGGCTTTAGTTTGTAATTCCTATATTAAAATAAGACGCTAAACTGAAAATTGGCTATACGTGCGTTGCGATGGTTATTTGTGTAGGCGTTTCAAAAACCTAGTTGATAGATTAAGCTTATTTGATACAGATCTCGATTAGACTTGTAGATTACTAAGCATTTATATTAAATTGGACAAATAAAACAAAGACTGTATATAAATTAAGTTTGTAATTGATATTTCATTGATATTTGCATTATTTGTATATTGAAAAGAACGATTTATACTGAATTGAAACAGCGTCTTGTGTGCATGATACCTAAAACTAGAAAATAAGTTGTAGATGTCGCTACTGAGCCTTCGACACGCCCTCGATTCAGACCACCCACGACGGTGCATTTAGTGAGCCACCATGAATCTGTACTGAAACATAAGCTTTGACGATTTTGTATTTATTTTTAGGAAACCATGTTAGGTTTAATATTTATCGTGTAGATTAGCGTTGTTTTTATTGGAAAATGTATAGTTTTGTAGGATTATTGTAATATTTGAATACTTTTTGAACCGTTTTGAAAACATTTTGCTGTTTTAGCTAATAATATGTATTAGATCATAATATAAATATGTGAATAGACTGTATGTTGGGGTTGTTGCCCAACAATAAGTGTTTGTTTGTTATAGGGAAATGTGTATAATGTTAAATGAGTAACAACTTGTTTCCGTGAAGGTTGTTTATTGCTACTACTTAATTGTTATGTCATTTCGTCCAAGGTAAACAATTTGACCTGAATTTCTTACTTACTAATTATTTATTTCAATGTTACATACATCCGCAATGTTAGCAAAACGTAAGTAGGTGCACGGTCAATGTACAGCATAGCTCGTACATATTGCCCACTCGCAAAATTAACTTATATAATTTAAGTTTTACTTGTTAAAGACTAAAAACTGTATAAGAAAAAATAAATGTAAATTATAGAAAATGTTAAATATGTATAAATGTAACTGTAGGATAACATAACTTAATTAAAGCTACGATACTTATAAAACATGGCAACGCGCAATAGGCGACGTCGCTTTGTTGAGTCCTCGTGTACCCGATATGGTTGCTCGGCTGCCTTCGGTGACCTGAGTGATGTCGTTTTCCACGATGCTCACTGCTGATCTCCTGCGCGGCGCAGGGTTGGGCGCGCTTGGTGCTTCAGGATTTGACTTGATTTGACTCGTACGGCATTTACGAATCCGATGGTAAATGTAGGTTGCGGCAATTAACATAGTTATTGCTGCTATTACGTATATGGCAACGTATTTTTCGTATTGTGCCTTCTGTTGTCTTGCTTCTTGCTTCCGAGCTTGTGAGATCGGAAACGAGTTTAATATGCACAGCCTTTGTCACCATGCATACGAAGATAGCTATGTAGCCCTTTGTTGTTTTCGCTCCTCTTCCCTTGTTCATCTTGACATCCACGAACCCTGTATAGTCCACTCCTGTATGGTAAAATGGGCAGGGTTGGTTCTCGCAGTCGGTAGCTCGCCCATGATATGGTATTGTTTTGCCGGACTGTTTTTACGGCACGTAACGCACTTCCTGATTTGCATCTTCGTTGCTCGATTACCTCCGATAATCCAGTATTTTTGGCGAAGGTAAGATAGCGTTAATCTTGGGCCTCCATGGAACGTCATCTTGTGAGCTTGATCGATGAGCAGGTAGGACAAGCGACTGTCGTAAGGTAAGATCATTGGATGTTTCATGTCTTCACTTAACATCGCCCTTTTCAGTCGACCTCCAACACGTAGTTGGTTGCAATGGTCAATAAATTAAAATAAAAATAAAAATAAAATAAAATTCATTTATTAAAATACATTGGTCAAATACATAAGCGATAACAGCATTTAATATTATTGTATATACATAAGTGTATATATAAACAATTCGGTGCCTGAACTAGGTAATCCTGTGTTTCAGGCTAATAGACTAGTATTACAAAAATGGTCTTAAAATTAAATAATCTTGTAAAAAGAAAACAAAAGGAAAAGGAAATATATTTTTAGGAGGTAGTCAACTCTTAAGATAAATTGGAGTAACTAACTAACTAACTTAACTTTATTTATTTATCAATTATATAAATTAATTTAATTTAAATATATACTTATTTTAACACTATAAGTAACTTTTCTGTATCTTCATAAGACATTTTTTGGAGCAGTTCTTTGATAGCTTTCTTACAGTCATTATGATTAAGTGGATAAATGTAACGCATGGCATTTAGCCTATTGTAGAGTAGCGGGCCTAGAAATATATAAAATTTTGATGTAAAAGCGTGTTTGAATCTGATTTTTTGGATGCAAACAATATCTTTTCGTCTTTTGTTAGTATGGTCAGGATTAAAGGGAAGACTTGCGTGTTGTTTAAGTAATGTATTCAAAATAAATAACTGTCTAACTGTTAGTACGTTACAGGAATTATAGAGGAGGTTAGTGGGAAATAGGAAAGGTCGATGAGTGGCTACTTTTAGAATAGCTCTTTGAGCTCTTTCGAGCGATAACAATAATGTTTTACCTGCCCCACCCCATGATGTAATACAATAAGTTAGTATTGATTGACATATAGCAAAATAAGTTATTTTGATTATTTTCGTGTAAGTAATATGACGTAACTTTTTGAATACAAATATTAACTTGCGAACCCTGCTATTTAAAGCTTCTATGTGCTCTTTAAAAGATAGAGTATCATCTATAATTACACCTAAGTATTTTATTTTATTTATTTTTTTAACTAACGGGCACATGCATTGTTTTTGCGAGGCAGTGGGGTCATTGCAATAGTGAGCGTACAAGCGAGAGTTAGTAATGTTAGATGTATTGCGCATCGAAAAATTCATGTAATTTGTTTTATTTGCATTTAGTGTTAGCAAGTTTTGTTGAAGCCATTTATTAACAGTATTGAAGCCGTGCTGTGCGTGCATGTGGACTTCTGCTTCTGACGCGCCCGTGAAAAGTAGGGCAGTGTCGTCAGCATAAGAAACTATTATTCCGTTTTCTATCTTTAGATTACAAAGGTCATTTATATAGATTAAAAATAGTGTAGATGACAAGACACTTCCTTGGGGAACGCCAAAAGATGTGGTTTTTTGCTCAGCGCTGGTGACATTGCCAATTTTTACGCACTGGGTTCGATCTTTTAAATAACTGCTGAAAAGTTTAAGCTGCGTGCCTCTAACACCTATGCTGTCAAGTTTACGCAGTAGAGTAGGTATAGAAACAGAGTCGAAGGCTTTTGCGAGGTCCAGGAAAATACCCACTGTATGGTTACCTTTATCAAGTTCTTGTACTATATAGTTAGTTAAATGATGTACGGCATCGGCAGTGGATACTTTGGGTCTGAAACCAAACTGAGTCTTTGACAATATTGATTTTTCTTCTAGATATTTAATTAATTTTGAGTTTATGATTTTTTCAAACACTTTAGATAAAGAAGTCAGTAATGAAATAGGTCTGTAATTAGTTACTTCGGTTTTACTCCCGGATTTATATACGGGAACAACAATTGCTTTTTTAAGGCAGTTTGGAAAAATTCCTTTGGATAAACACTTGTTAAAGATGTTTGTTAGTGGTGGTGTTAAGATATTCCTTGCTTTTTTTAAGAAAATGTTCGATATGTTATCCCATCCTACTGCGCAATCATCTTTTAGCCCCATTATTAACCTTTCGACCTCAGTTTCGTCAGTGTCTAATAGTACAAAAGATGATAATATGTGTCTATTTTTTGGAGCAGAATAGTTTGTTGTGAATTGTGTCTGATGCTGTATTTTTTCTGCTAGGGTCTTACCTGCATTTATGAAGAAATTATTCACAATGTTAGCGGATGTGTTTGGCGAACCATGTGCTTGTAATAATCCTGAAGATGACTCAGTTTGTTGTTTCGTAGTGTAGGTTACATTTTTAATACATTTCCATATTTTTTTAGTACTTGACCCAGCCTTTAAAAATTCATTCTTATCATAATTATTTTTAACTTTTCTCACTAGATCGTTGCAAAAGTTACGATATCTTTTGTATGTTATTTGTAGAATGTAGTTATTGGGCTGCGATTTAGATTTTTTGTGCAATTTGTCTCTTTGCCTCATACAGCGTACGAGACCCGGGGTAATCCACGGCTTTATGTTGCGATTTTTATTACTTAATCGAATAGTGTAGGTGTTTTTCTTAGTTGCATTTTGTATCTCTTCTATTAAGTAAGACATACAAAAGTGCGGATCATCAGAATTGTAAACTGGGGCAAAGTCAATGTTGTTTAAGTCATATTCGAGATTATTCACATTTAGTTTAGCAAGTGTGCGAATAATTTCTGCTTTAGGTGGTTTGCAATTTAAGGTTAGTAGGACAGCGTTGTGATCGGTTATTGACGAGTTAATTACAAGTGTTTTGGATGGAAATTTTGATTTAAGAATGATATGGTCCAAACATGAACCACTTTGATGTGTGGGAAGTGTGTGCGCTGGTAGCAAGCCATGAAAAGAACATAGATTTAGATACTCTTGAGAATTTGTATCGGTGCTGCCTGGGAGGATATTGATATTTATGTCACCGAGTAAAATTATGTTTTTGAAGTATGATAGGTGTTGGAGGGCGTCATTCAGAGAATCAGTAAAATGTGTAGTATTTCTAAAAGAAGGTGGTCTGTATATTGCTAGTATAGCAAAATCTGATCCAATTTTAATTAACAACCTATTACAGTCGTTTATGTTAGGTTCATCAATTATAACATTAAGGTGATTTTTGGCATACACTATAACCCCATCATTTTGATTATAGTTCTTACTGCTATAGTAAGTGGTATATCCTGACATGGTAGGTAGATTATATTTTTTGGATAGCCAGCATTCGCTTAAGACAATGAGGTCACAGTCTATGTCCAGCCTTTGCAGGAAAACACATAGATTAGTCATTTCATTTCATTTTCAAATATCTTTATTCAATAACTAATACATTAAACAAATGCACTTACCAAAGTTACAATTTGAGGCAGGTAGGTACTTTACACTTTATTAGGCTAACAAATCGCCTTTCAAAGCTTATAAATTAAACACATATTAAATATTCACAATGAAAACAGATAAACTACACATCATAATACAATTGCAAATTCATTAGTATTAAATTTGCTTATTAATTTAAGAGATTAAGTGATTTTAACTATTCGCACGGTAGATAGCAGAATTATGTTAGACATAACTTGTTATCGCCGTGCGACCAGTTAAAGATTAGTGAGCGGAGCTCCCCTGCCGCCCGCGCTCCTGCGCATACGCGGCCAGAGACGGGGCGACATCGCATCGTCCAAAGGTCAGTTTGCTGGTCGCTCGTACTGAGTTGGTGGGAACAAAAGATAGTGATGCGGCAGGCGATAAGTGCCGTATGTATCGATGTATGGTAATGTGTCTATTGACGATGAACATAACTTCGAAATAAGTTGATTATTTAAATTCATTTTGTTGTTTTTATGAAACTTAACGATTATTTTAAAAATGAAATCGAATAGTAAGGGAAAACTTATATTATTATGCAATTGAGTAAGGTTTGTTTTAAATTTGGTGTTAAAACATATTTTAATGGCTTTATTTTGAACCACCTGTAGAAGCTGATAGTTAGTGAGACATGTATTGCTCCAGACTGGACAAGCGTATGTAATACACGGCCGTACTAGCGTGGTGTAAATTCTCAGTTTGGTATAGCTACTTAATTTGCTTTTGCGATTAAGGATTGGACTTAGAGCACCAAGCGCTTGGGCACCCTTGATGCGTAGGTCCGCTATGTGTTTGGACCAGTTTAAGCGAGTATCAAAGTTAATCCCCAGGTAGCGCACACTAGTCTTCCAAGGTACAGCATGGCCCGCAACTATTAGGGACCGGGCTGGAGGTTGTCTAGAACGTGAGAAAAATATAGCTTCTGTCTTGCCCTCGTTAATTTTTAGCTTCCATGTCTTAAAATATGACAATAGAAGGTCGATGGAAAATTGGAGGCGACCTATGACTAGGTCGGTATCATTAGAAGACGTAAAAGAGGCAGTATCGTCAGCAAAACATGCTAATTTCGTGCGAGGTTGAATGGGAATGTCGTTTACAAATAACAGAAACAAATAAGGACCTATTATTGAGCCTTGTGGCACCCCAGCTGGCACCTTCTGTGGGTAAGACGTGGTTTGCCCGATGTGGACCACAAAACTACGATCAGCAAGATAGGATTTAATGAGTTTAAGCAGAGGCATGGGTATGCTCAAGGTCAGCAGTTTGTGTAAAAGGCCTTCATGCCAAACGGTATCAAAGGCCTTTTCTATATCTAACAGGAACATGCCTGTAGACTCCTTTAGATTAAGGTGATGGGAAATATGTTCGGATACCCTGACTAGTTGTTGAGTGGTAGAATGAGCAGATCGAAATCCAAACTGTTCATGGATTAGCATCTGCCCGGTCGCCCGAAGAAGTTTTGTATAAATCACCGACTCAAAAAGCTTACCAACAGCGGGCAGCAGACTTATAGGACGGTAATTTATAGGTACGGCGGTGTCTTTACCGGGCTTTTTGAGGGCTATAATTTTGGCTCTTTTCCAAATGTTCGGAAAGTAACCTAAGCTGAGACAACCATTGAAAATTTTAGTGATATAAATTACGGCTTTTTGTGACAAATTTTTCAGTAGTAGATTATGGATTCCGTCGTGACTAGGGGACTTACGGGTCTTGAGTTTATACAATATTTTTCGAACCTCGAACGGTCTTACCAATTTGACAGTTTCAGTGACGTTGTATTCATTTAAGATGGAAATGGAGTTGGAAATTTTGGCTTGAAGTGCAGGGTCGCATGGCCAACTAGTGGTTAGGCTCATATTGTCGCAAAAAGTGGCAGCTAAAGCGTTGCACTGTTCAACCGTACTAGACGTAGTGCCCCCATTAGGAAGTTTTAGGGGTGGAATGTTGGTAGTTCTAGGCTTAAGTGATTTAGTAAGGCGCCACAAATCCTGACTGGGATTGTCAACTTTAGCAAGTTTGGCATTCCAGACATTATTAAGGTGATTTCTAATGAAAGTGCTGATATCATTTTGTAGACTATTAATTTTGGTACGATTCACTCGTTTAAGGTAGCCGTCAGGTAGATGGCGTTCCGCACGACGTAAGGAGTTTTTGTAGCGGATTAAGTTTTTTACATAGCGTGGCAGTTTTGTTAATGTATTGCAAGACTTCTTGGATGGAATAGAGGAATCCCTAGCATCAATGATTGTCTGTTGCAAGTGGTCTATAGCAGTGTTTATATCATTTTCGGTTTTGAAACAATTTGAACTAAGTGTAATATTTTTGTTAAGGTGAGACCGATAATCACGCCAGTTAGCACGGTTAAATTGAAAGAATGGTATGTTTGTCTGGCGACACAGAGTTCCCCCAACACTAAAATATATGGGATAGTGATTTGAGGATAGTGCAATCATAGTCTGAACTTCACTAATGCGGTTTACTCCGAGTGACAAGACGAGATCTGGGCTAGTTGGCTTTCGGTTTGGATAGTAATTAACTTGAGTAGGTAAACTCGGCTTGTGTATGATAAAATCTGAGTCGAGCATATGATTGAAAAGAATTCTGCCCCTAGTATTAGTATAACTACTAAGCCAATGCGCATGATTGGCATTAAAGTCACCCATGATAACAACATGGGTGCCCAAGCCAAACAGCAACTCTAGGTCATTGCGGAGCAATGGCAGATTAGGTGACTGATATATGGACAGTATAACGTTAGTTTGTCCAGATATTTTAATAGATACGCCAATAGCCTCTATATGTTTCGTCTTGGGAATTTTGACGATGGAATGATCTAGATCAGTTTTGACTAGGATAGCGACTCCTTGCCCACGACCTGTATGGTGCTTATCTTGGCGATAACAAACAAAGCCATTTGTATCCAATACGAAATTTGAAGAAAGTCTGGTTTCACAAATACCAATAACATCGACAGATAGGACGCTTACCGCTAGGTCAAGCAACTCGTGGATTTTTAAACGTACTCCATCGGAGTTCCAGGATAACAGGCGTAATTCAGAAGAATTAGATGTAGTTGCCAACATGAGATAAAATTAGCACGACCTTGTCCAACCAGGACGTGCAAGCAGCAAACTGGGATTTTATGTTTTTCAACATGTGTAAAATCTCAAACATTTCTTTTGAAGTTTCATCGATCGATAAATTATCAGTAGAATCTTGATTCTTCTGGGCAGGTATTATACTAGGTTTCAGAGATGGCCAAACTCCTCCTATATTTTTGGTTGATGCCTGCGGGATCCTTGAATTTGACAATAGGGGTAGAAATGTTGAAGCAACACTTTTTGGAGGGGCAACAGATGGTGCCGGTTTGCGTTCTGCAGCTTTCTTTATTTCAATTCTATCCAGATAGGCCAATCTTACTTTGCACTTGCTGTAATTGGACGGATGAGCCTCGCTGCAATTACAGCAGTAGGCTGGTTCATTTCGGTCCTTTTTCGTGCACGCAGTAGTTGGATGAGGATTGACACATTTCACACAGCGAGGTGGCTTATTGCAATTGCTAGATGCATGGCCAAAGTCCTGACAGCGAAAGCATTGGGTACCATTAGATCTATTTGGTTTAAATTTGGTTATTGACACGACACAGCTACATAGGTACCTAATCTGCCGAAACTTGGTGACATCTGCACCCGTTGGCAATTGTGCCAAGAACGGAGGGCATGGATTTTCTTTACCGTTGCGAGGCTTTAGGGCTTTCACTGTTACACCAGGAAAACCTAACTTATCCAGTTCCACAGGAAGTTCTTCTTCAACATATGCGGGCAGTCCCCGAATAACAGTTTTGGGTACCTTTTCATCCTTACGAGTGTAGGTTACGAAGGAGGCCTTCTGGGTACGGAGACCATCTTTAACAGCCTGGTGACCATCAGTGGTGTGGCAAATAATTGCAACCTTACCTCCAATTCTGTACTGCAGGTGGTAGCGGTTGGTAAAACTGTCGATTTTATTCTTGATGTCTTTGTGCGTCCAGTTCGTCTCAACGTCCAGGATTATGGGTGGAATATGGCCAGTTTTCTTGACTTTGACGGCGGCTTGGAGGTAAAATTCATTGCCTGTAGTTTTGACACTTTCATCGACTGGGAGGTTTTGGAAGTCGTTATGAGTCGGAATGTCTCGGGTACTGTCGTACCTTGCATTTTTGGCGACAGCTGTTCGTTTAGGTGTTCGCCAATTGTCATCGACATACTCAGTTGCCGGTCTCTTAGAACTGAGACTCCCACTTGAGTCCGACCGGTGAAGGTACTTTTCCATTACGGCCAATGGTTATCGTCGTCCAGCATTTTTTTATCGATAACACTAATATCGATTCCTTCAAGCACTAATTTACTTGGAGTAGATGCAAAAAATATTTCGCGCGAGCGTGCAAACGAGACGAGCGTAGGCAGCTAATGAGCATAGATTAGTAAAATTCTTATAAATACTGCGGATATTTAATGTTAGTATGGTTAGTGGGCTACTATACGAAGAAATATATTGTTTGCAATTATCAGCATCACAGGCATTTGCTTCTGATACAGAAAAGATATCTATCTCATTAATTATATTATAAATCATATTTAAAAAGAAACTAGTATAAATAAAAATAGGTCAGGTAATACCTTTAATAACGGCGCTCTTAGGCGCCCTCATAATCGATCGAGTTGACGTATCTTTGTTCGGCCATTATTTTCGCCGGGCAATCGGCGGCTCCCGTCGCATGACTGCTAGGTTTCTTGAAGCGCAGACAGGTAGCACATTTAGGCACTTCTGCCTTATACGTACAGTCATTTATTGAGTGTCCTTGCTCGCCACAATGTCCACATGTGTACGTAGATTCTCGACATGATTTCGCCGCATGACCATACTGCTGACACTTATAGCATCGAGTAACCAACGTGAAATCTCTCACTGGGCAGGACGACCAATTAACGAAAACCCGCTCCTTAGCTATCAGCGCTCTGCGTATGTTCGCTGGTACTTCAATGACATAATTACAAGTCTCGGCGTCTTTTTTACCTGATTTGTGGCTTAGCTTAATTGTGCTCAAAAAGGTATCGATGTCGGCATCTTGGAGTATATCGGCGACATTTTGGCGGTAAAGGCAGGTAAAGACTTCCTTTTCTGTCATCGTTGAGGGCACTCCTATTACAACTACTCTAGGTTTTCGTTTAAAGGGCTCGTCGACTGTAAGGCCTGATGATGTTAACTGCGCATATTTTTTTAGCTTTTCTACGTCTTCCTTCGTTTCAGTGCTAATTATGACACCACCATTCTTGGTTTTACGAAGTCCTCTTACTTGTAGCTTCATCTCTTCAGGGCAAATTATTTTCTGTACAAGAGTCTTTGTTTCCTCGCTGGATTTCTGTTTATCATTTGGATAAATGGCAACAGAGCTTAGTTTTAGCGGCTGAATAAAATTGTTGGTGCCTTTTTTGACCATATCGGCAAAGGAAGTCCCCGTTGTAGGTTTTGACTTCACTTCTTCAATACTTTGCCTGAGGTTCTCTAGGTGCATCGATAGGTCCACTTTTTCTTGGAGGGTATTAATGATAGAGTGGGCTTGAACTGCTTTTTGCTTGACAGATTGGTACTGGATCGTCAATTGCGAAGTTCCATGGAGGATTTTCCGACACATACCATTTATTCTTAGTTTCTGGTCAGAGTTTAATTTGCCATCGTTAGCAATAGAGCATATCTCATTTAGCCCTTGATCTATGGTAGCCAACCAGTTTTGTAGTTCAGGCGTTGGAACAACCTCTAACAAATCGTCGGCTTGTAGTCGAGGCGTAGGCGTAGGCGGCGGGGTGCGCGCAGTCCTGCCACTGCGGTTAAAGGGACTGTTATCCATTTCAATGATGATTTGTTTGGTTTTTAGTCACTAAACATGTTGACACACTTAATACAGTACTTAGAACGTTTTCACTTATTTACATTACTACCGGTTATTGAAGCAACTAGGTCACGATTCAGCGATTCGTTATTTAATTTTATTTAATTAATTAGCGAATACGTCTGTACTCTACGGAAAGACAATATATATACTTTAGCACTCATATGTCAAATTGATTGAGCGCAAATAATTTACTGTTCGATAACACTTTTCCGTGCTTCCGTAAATGAGTAATATCTGTGTCAAATTCCTTTTGTTGTGTATGTTTTATAAACAACTTATTTGCATCATCCAGTTCTTGCAGCGTAAGGTATTTCGGTAATTGTCGCTGATGTTGTTTAAATGCCCTACGTGTCCATGCAAGAATTCGAATGATTCGATTAAAAGAGCTGTGGTTTGTTAATAGTTTGTCTAAAATGTTCTCAGGTTCAGTCTTTTGCTGGGAAATGTTTACATGCTTATAAATTGTTGTTTTTTGTTCTTGTTCTGTTTTTTAGATGTGTTTTTCCATGTTTTCTGTTTTAAATAACGGTAACCATTTAGGGCCTTGACACCACAACTGGTTTTCTCGTAATCGGTTGGCATATTGACCTCTACTTGCGGGGTCTGCAGGGTTTTCTTGTGACTTCACGTAGTTCCAGCACGAACGCGGTATTACGTCAACAATCTTTTTCACTCTGTTTTCAACGTATACCTTCCAGCGAGATGGGTCGCCTTCTAACCATCCCAGGACCACCATGGAATCAGTCCAGACTCCTTTATTTTGCGCATCAACTGCGAAAGCAGAAGAGACCCGATTCCAGCTTTGGCAGTGTTATTGTTCTTCGGAGTGGTACAAGTTTTGATTTCGCCGCAACAAGTGTAATTTTTGTTGAGTCTGGAATCCGAGCATAAACGACGCATGCATAGGCATCTAGGGACGCGTCACAGAACCCGTGTAGTTCAATCGGCTGCTTCTCGCCACACTTGAGCCATCTTGGTATTTCACAGGCATTTATGGCTGTTATGTTTGTTTGTATTTTGCACCATTCCTTGTGAATATTTTCAGGTACTTGTTGGTCCCATTGTAAATTACTTCCTTCCCAAAGTTTTTGAAATAATAATTTCAATTTTGTTGATAAGGGAGCCAGCCAGCCGAGCGGGTCGTATAATTTCGATATCTCAGCTAATAAGCTGCGTTTTGTTTGTTTCTTGTTGTTATCCGAAATAGAGCACTGGAAGGTGAATTTATCCTTTCTAGCATTCCAACACAAGCCTAATGTTTTTGATGTGTTCTCGGTCTTGAAGTTGAAAACATAATTTTCTTTGTTTTGTGTTTTTGAAATAAATGATTGTTTTTTTCATGAATGATTTATCTAGAAGCGCTGGGTTGTTTGATGACCACTTTCTTAGATTGAAGCCTCCACTTTGTAGCAGTTGTTCTAGACTCTTGACCAACTTCCTTCCTTGTTCTATGGTATACACATCATGCAATAGATCATCCATATAGAATGATTCTTCCAGTACTTTTGAAGCTTCCGGCTATCGTTCACGTTCTGCTGCCGCCAAAGTCCTCATGGCCAGGAACGGCGCACTCTTTTAGCCATAACTTACAGTTGTAAGTTGGTAAGATTTTATAGGTTCTGTAAGAGAGTTACGCCATACAATCTTTTGTAAACATTGATCTTGAGGTGCAACCAAAATGGCTCAGAACATTTTCTCAATGTCCGCTGTGAACACATATTTGTATTGCCGCCATTTCATCAACAAACCTGTAGATGTTTTAGCAGACGCATTAAACACCACTCCGTACTTTGTTGTTGTTGATTCAGCTCTTTGCACGCCGTGATGCGGCCGGTAACATTCAAATGTTGCGTCACATGACGAATGTTTCATATGACCTAGATGTATATATTCCGCCATGAATTCTTTAAACGCATTGGCTAAATTGTTTTGTTTTGCAAACTTCCTTTCCAAGTTCTTAAATTGGGCGAGTGCCAAGGGTTGAGAGGAGCCTAGTCTGCATTTTAAGTCACTCTTCATTGGCAGACGTACCTCATATCGCCCGTCTTTCAAGCGTTGAGTGGTATTGGCGTAGTATTTAATACATGTTTGATCTTCCCGTGACAGGTACGACTCATCACGGCACATCCTCGGCTTCCCAAAACTGTTGGATGTCTTCTAAATTGTTAATGACTACGTTACATTGTAATGTTTTAACGCTGCCGCATAAAAGCCAGCCTAGATAATAAAATTGTAAAACTCCGGATCTGCTAGGTGAATATTCTAGATGTGGGGCCATGCTGGGTCCTCGAAAGTCTTATTCGGCAGGTTCTTTATCAAATTGTTCATTATGAGGACGTTTGTTTCAAACTCAAAGTCATTGTAGACAGAACTGCACGATATTGTTGTCATTCCTTTGCAGTTATTTTCCCTTTGACCTACTCCGAAAATCACCCCTTTGCATCTCTGGCGTTTGGAACCAAGAAGTTGAGCTGCATGTTCTGTTATTAAAGATATCTGAGATCCTTGGTCGATAAGGGCTCGCATGTTAATTTCGGTTCCATCCGCTGTTTTTATTTTCACTACGGCGGTCGCTAGAAGGAGAAGCATCATCATTCTTTGACACATGGGACGAGCTTGTTTGTTGTTCGACCTTGTTCTTAATACATGCCTCGTGTGGCAATGTATTATGTTGAGCTGAGCATTTCCGGCATTGATGAGTTGACATGCATTTCTTGCCATTATGGCTAAAAAGACAATTGCCGCATAGATGTAGTTTGTTTACCGTGCTCAGTTTTGTATGATTCGGCATTTCTAGAAATTTTTCGCAGTTGTAAATGTCATGTTCACCATCACAAAGATGACATCTAAATGTTGAAACATGAAATGATTTCATAATCTTCTTGTTGCTAGTAGCTTGATTACTATTGTAACTGTTTTAATAATGTTTTTTTGATTGTGTACCCTCTTGTGCCTGATTTGTTTTTTGATTGTTATCTTGTTTGCGTCGTGCTGCTTCCAGTGACGTAAATTTCGATTCCAGGTATGCCAGGAATTATTTTAATACTGGCAGCTCACGTAAGTTCTTCAATGAATCTATGTAGTCTGAATATGTATCAGAGTCCATTTTTTGCGATAAAATGTGCACAAGAATATGGTCCCAAGTTTCAATATTTACACCTAAAATTTTGATGGAGTGTAAGCATTCCATAGTAATGTCATGCATATTTTTTTATTTGCGCCGATGTTTGTTGTTGCATGTTAGGCAGATTGAAGAGCATGTTGATGTGTGAGGTAAAGATAAGTTTCTTGTTGTTATATCCCAATTATATTTGTCAGAACTTATCTGCAAGTGTTGTATTAACCTCTCAGCTTCTCCATGTACTTTACTCTTCAAAAACGGAATCTTTTGGGCTGGTGAGAGTGACGGATTGTTGTGTATGGCTTTTATAAAAAGGTATTTGAATGGCACCCA
The DNA here is from genome assembly GCA_905147285.1 of Hypena proboscidalis. Taxonomy (NCBI): domain Eukaryota; kingdom Metazoa; phylum Arthropoda; class Insecta; order Lepidoptera; family Erebidae; genus Hypena; species Hypena proboscidalis. Next base: position 22,113,634 of record LR990130.1, read on the forward strand.
TTGATTGTAGTGACCTAGGAACACCGGTATTTCTAGTTTCAGTGTTATTTTCTCGCGATAAGCCCCGGACCACATTTTGGTATTCAAAACCTTCTTGAGTTTCAAAAACTGTTTTTCAATTCGAGTATAACGGTCTTCATATCTTGCCATTATAGGGCACACGTATGAATGTTTGCATGCAAATATTATTAATTGCAATTGTAAGTTATTAGAGTATGTCATAAGTTATAAATACTTGGGCTTACACATAGATAATCATTTTAATTGGAAACTACATGTATCTGACATTTGTGCTAAGTTAAGATCTATATTAGGCAAATTTTATCAGCTCAAAAGAGTTTTAAATAAGAAAACCTTAAAAGTTGTTTACTATGCACTTGCAGATTCACTCATAAATTATGGACTAATTGTGTATGGCCGAACATTTATAATATATTTAAATGAAGTCAAAAATCTTCAAATTAGATTGTTAAAATATTTAGTTAGTAACAAAGATAAAAGGATGTGTAACAAAGAATATGAAAAATTATTTCCAATTTGTAAAATCTTACCGGTAGAAAAGAAAGTTCAGTATCTGATAGGCTTGGAATATTACTATAGTGACCAGCATAAAACATTGTATTAAATAAATATAATACCAGAAGAGTAAGAGAGGAAAAGCTGGTTAAACCTAAGGTCATAAATTACTATGGGGAACGGACAACCAAGTTCCTTGTACCAAAAGTATTCAATAGCATAGACATGTTAAGAGCTAACCCTAAAGTAAGTATAGGTAAACTAAAGAAGGGTCTTAAAGAGTTGTTGCTTGACGACAAGAAAGCCTAGCTTAATTTAGTTTATCTATTAGTTATTAGTTTGTTAGTTATTTGTTTATATATTATGTGAAATATAAAATATTGTTAATGTTTAAATTTATAAAGCTAGGTAGATTATTTTAATACTTAAAGAGCGCATCTCGCCTATAAACAACTGTGTTTGGCGAGAAAAACCATCAAACTGTGTAAATGTAACTTACCATTAAATAAATAAATCGAAAAATAATAATAATAATATATATATATATATATTATATACTGCGTGTCTTCCTCCGTCGAGCTCACACTCTATTTCCCAATAGAGTTTATCTACCACTGACCAACGTGTCTGTAATGTTTGTAAAGCGTCTTGAAATGCCCACCTTTCGGAGAGAAAGTCCATCTGGATGTTGACGACAGCCCTCGTAAACGCCTTAAAGTTTGCCGATTGTTTTCGCAGCATGTCATCCAACTTGCTCTTGGAGCCACTATCCTTTGTTGCTGGGCGTTCTCGCTGAGAAAGTGTTGACTCTCCTGTTTTTTCGTCTTGTTTACCGATATGAGATTCTTCTTCTTCTTTCTTCTGTAATTCATGTTTTTGTTTTGACGGGCTTCTTTCGTCCTGACTTCCTAAAACTGCTGACGTTCTCGGCGGCTCTCCTTTGGAAGGGGTGTGCGTCGAGATTTGTTGATGTTGCTGAACAATAAGCTCCTTAACTTCTTTGTAGGACTGTAGGGTTTGTCTTCCTAGATCCGTAGTGAAATAAGGATGACTTACACTAACTTTGTTTGACAGCCGGTCGTGATTAAACTGAAAGTCAGCCCACGAGATTTCCAGCATCTGCATACGACGCTTGAAATAGTCCGCATTCTTCCTGTCCCAGCCACAAGGGCGTCGCCAAGGGGGGGGGGGCAGGGAGGGGCAGTTGCAGTTGTAAAATGTTGCCAAATATAATGCAACCAAAGTCCTAAGTCTTTGAGTTGATTTGCTTGAAGTTCAAGCCTTGAACAATCATTCCCGTACGTCGAAACTCGAATGAATTCACCAATTCCACTCCTAATATTCCGTACGCTCAACTACGCTCTGCTCTACTCTATCGTTTAAGCGGGAGAGGGGGAGTGGGGAAGCAGCAGGCATACTCGCCACTTCGAAACACCATTGGAACTGGTGAAGATAAGATAAATAAGAAGTATCTTAACTTAAACTTAGGTACTTATTTGTTTGTAAATAGCTCAAAATTGTATATATTAATAGTTGTTTCGATCTTTATTTTGCATTTTCTGTGAAGATTTACTATAGTAACATTAATTATGTATATTTTGCACCATCGAAAAGTAGAGATTTTAACGAACAGAAATTATACCAACTTTTTGAAAAAAGCTGATATTTTGAAATTAGGGTGCTTTTTCGATATTAATTCAAAATAAGGTAAAAAAAATAAATATTTCTAATCAAATAAATTACAGCGTATTTGGAGCAAAAAAGGTAAGTTTTCACCTAATTTCATGAAAAAAAATAATTGTTTTTTAAAAGATTAAAATAAAAACCAAAACTTGTTTTTTTGAATTTTTACATAAATTTTGAGGTTATATGAAAAAAAATTTAATACAAAAGTTTTAGATCTTTTTATTACCAACAACTTTGCTATTCGATTTTTTTCCATAGGACTTTTAGTTTTGCCGGAAATGGAGAAAAACCGTTCCCCCCCCCCCTCTTCCCCTTCCCGACCTTAGATCGCCCGTAAATTATTCATAGAGAATGAGAAAAGTATGAATTGTAGTAGGTAGAGTCAACTTGCCCCCCCCTGCGCCATCGGCTGGCGACTGGCGACGCTTCTTCTTCTTCTTCTTAATGTTTTCGGCGAGTTCACACTGATCATCCTGTTGTTGTTGTTATAATTGTTAAAACATCAAGTTAAGCTCACCTGTTAAGAGCGTAGGTTGTTGATCCACACTCCTGGTTTTTGATGTCGCGTAATCTTCCCGTCTTCGATATACGCCTGCTCAATTGGTTCTGGTGAGACTTGATTGTGAGAGGCTAGACCAACTAATTCGCGACGAAAACACGTAAATCACACGACAAATACTCGAAGGACCAAATGTTGGGGTTGTTTCCCAACAATAAGTGTTTGTTTGTTAGAGGGAAATGTGTATAATGTTAAATGAGTAACAACTTGTTTCCGTGAAGGTTGTTTATTGCTACTACTTAATTGTTATGTCATTTCGTCCAAAGGAAACATTTTTACCTGAATTTCTTACTTACTAATTATTTATTTCAATGTTACATACATCCGCAATGTTAGCAAAACGTAAGTAGGTGCACGGTCAATGTACAGCATAGCTCGTACACTGTATTTTGTCTAAATAAATCGATATTACAATATAAGACACGAAAATATAGCGACACTTAGGAAATATTAACATTTTTGTACTTTGTTTTATGGATGTTGTGTATTTCTGTTGATAACTTTGTTGTTAATTGTTGGATAATAATTTGAATTGTATCACAAGATAGCCTGTAACAAACCCTATCAGAAAACATAAATGGTTATTATGTACTCTTTGTAAGTCGTGAGATTTTGATAAAATGTATCAGAAATTTTCGAGAGATTGTAAAATGTACACGCATATCAGTTGATTATGACTTTTATGTTAGAAAAATGTATATCATTAGATAGATAATTAATACCGATAGATAATTGTAAGATGATGTATAACTCTTGTACCTAGTATAATAAGAATTAGGAATTAAAGTCAAATAAGAGTGTTTGCCAAAGAGAAAAATAACACGTGTGCGAAACGAAATTGACAGCTTTGACCAGATATTTGCAATCTGGATCTGGCTGGCCCCGCCCACTTTTAAGAAAAAAGGTTAAATATGACCTGCACGTCGTGCCGGTAACATCTCTCTACTCTCCGCAAAGTCTCCATTAGTGCATAGGAAATTGTTTAGGGAAAGTCTGTCACTCAGTTTGTGGCAATTTATCAGTCTTCAGGGGGAGTTAGGTTAGGACTCCAGTGAGAAGATCTGATCGGAGATTGAGGACCGTGCGCGGTGGAACCCGGATAACTTACTTGGCCAGCACTCGTATTGTTTCTATAACAGATTTATGTCTTTTATTTACACATCCCGGTATTGACCTCCAATCTCCAAGTCAATTAGGAAAGATTACCTTTTTTTAGGTAGTCCGGTACGGTTGATTTGGAGAAGCGCGTGAGCAGACACGCGCGACAAGTGGTGTCAGATTTACAACCCGGCATAAGCCACTTGTCAAATTTTAAGGGAAGCCTTAGGTTGTCCAGGTGGATAACCTGCCATTCGGTGGTCCTGACGACCGAAACAATTGGTCTTTCGGTCGGATAAGTCTGCGAGATCTTGGAGGTCGTATTAGGTGTGTAGATCACTTAGAATGCTGCCAAGTTTAAGAGGGGTTCCCACGTCAACTCCAGTGGTCTCTCTCCTGGACGGGGCGGGCTAAGAGGAGTACGTGGAAATAGGACTGTGTCGGCAGTGTTAACGTGCATTTCGTTAACGGAATATTGTGTTTGCGTGCGTTAAATTCATATACAATGCCGGTCACGCGTTCTCGCGCCGCGTCTAGAACGCGTTCGAATGTGGTGCGTACGGACGATAACACGCGAGTGCCGCTACCAGTGAACGTGCACAGCCGAGTGTTATTGCTACAACTCAACAAACAATGTCAACGGCACGTGAGGACCATGCTTCCGTGCGGACATCGGTTACCATCGGGCCACCAGCCGTGAGTACTAGATCTGTAAGAAGCCGTCAGACTAATAGCTCCCTTCGGAGAACGAGAGAGCTTGAGGCCAAGGAGGAGCTGGTAAGACTGGAGTTAGAGCGAGCACAAGCACAGGCAGCAGAGCAGCTAGCTCGCATTCATTTACGTATTCATTCGTAGACGACAATGCCTACACCAAGACAGAGCAGGTACGTGAGTGGATAGAGTCATCGGTCCAAACAGAGCAACACAGACGAACGCCAGAGGACCGTAATTTTGAACCGAGTGAGCAACACCGGCAAGTGCTATTAAATCCTTCACGTCAAGTTATTATAAAATCTGAACCTGAACCGTTAAAGGAGAATTTCAGCATTAGTGTAACTGTCCTGACCGAGGCCCTAAAAGAGGCATTTCAGCATAAAGGTGAGAATAAACTAAAGTATACCTATATACATGAATAACCTGTTCGATGGCCATAGTGGTGAATGGCAAGCTTTTAAAATTATGTTTAGCAAGCTTCTAAAATTAAAATTTTAAATTTCGCATGTTTTCGCAAAATATGGCACGTCTACGTAAGGCAATCAAAGGCGCCGCTGGGGAAGCGTTTAAAAGCTTGTTATACTCCGATGCAAAGCCTACTGAAGTACTACAAGCGCTGAAGCGGCGCTACGGGCGTCCCTACGCTCTTGTCATGGCGGAGATTGAAAAGGTAAAATCTTTGAATAAAATTACTGTAAATCCACGTGCAATTTGTGTATTTGCTAATCAACTAAACAATAGCGTCGTGGCCATAAAAGGCCTTAAAAAGCCACAATATTTACACTCGCCAGAATTGATGCGAAATCTACTAGACATGCTGCCCTCTATAATGAAATATAGATGGTATGATTTTTTTATTATTATTGAGCCTTTATTGCTGATATTAACATATTCATTAAATTACATAACATTAAAAAAATAAAATCAATAAACTATAACCAATCTAATTTAATAATATTATGAGATTTTATCATGATCCAGTTTCCTTTGTATCAGCGTGTCCTTCAGACTCATAGGCCTCTTCCAGCTGTTTCCATGTTTGTCTGTCCTGAGCAGTTTTTGTCCATGTCGGTCTTCCTATTTTCATTTAACCTGTCCCCCTCCTCCTTTTCCCATCAAGTGGTAGCCATTCTATTAGGGTTTTTGTCCATTTATTGCGACTCTGTCTCGTCATGTCTAATCGTCAATCTTATATCCTGTGCTCTTTGCCTGTCCTTTAATCCTGAAAAGATGGTATGATTACTCTGCTACAAAGGAAGACGGTGAGTTCTCTGATATAACACTTATATCTCAATTTTTGAATATGGAAGCCGATACGTGTGGCGCATATGCTACGTCAGATTATAGCCACAATAAAGTACAACTGAATAAACGATCGTTCCAGTGACAAGCGGTGCATGGATCGATAGAGGTCGACGAGAAAAGGACGTCGGCCGACCAGTCCGATCTTTTTCAATGTTTGAAAAAGATGGAAGTAAAGGAGTGCTGGACGACTGTTGTAAACAACAAGTTTTGCTTTAAATGTTTGTCCGATCGTCACCGCAAAGATAATTGTAGGCGACCACCGTGTAGAAAATGCCGCGAGCCGCACCATGAAATGCTGCATGTAGAAAGAAAGCCCCGAGGTGCAGACGGACCGGTCACTACAGCGGCAGTTACAAACAAGGTAAGTGTGAACGAGGGCAGTAGAAATCACCAGAGAGAACTTCAAACATTACTGAAAAGGTAACAGTGAAGGCAGCTCGAGCTTATTTTAAAATGATACCGGTTGAGCTACACGGTTCGAAAAGCTCTACCTCGGTAATTGCACTGCTTGACGAAGGATCAACAGTATCACTTTTGGACGAAAAAGTAGCGCAGAAGATTGGCGCTACTGGCAGCGAGGAGGAACTGGTACTGGAAACTGTGAGAGGAAAGGTACTTCGGAAGAGGGAGTAAAATAACAACACTGTAGTAAAATATTGCTATCTCACACCCCGTTACACGGTACCTTGGTCTTTATAGTCTTTGATGCCGACTTACAGGTCACTGCCGTGTATGCAAGCTTTATATAATAAGAATTGACAAGTTATCAAGCATCTGTCAAAGTGACTTAAGGGACTGGCCTTTTGGCCTATTACGTTTAGGGGAGCGTTGACACAGGCAATCTGAATGGCGTGAGTGGCGCCAACACACATAAACCCTTAAAATAATATTCCAGAATATACAAAGCCTGAATAACTTACTCGATATATTTGAAACATTTTTTACCAATAACTCTTCAAACAAAGCATTGGCGATATCAGAAACCTGGCTAACGAAAGATAAGCTCGAAAAAATGTATTTAAGTGGATACAAAATTGCATCGTCATACTGCCGGCATACTCGCACGGGTGGAGGCGTATCTTTCTTCAACATGTCAATTGAGTACGTTGTGGAGTTATGCGCTACTGAGCTTCCAGAAGAAAATCTATTAATTATAACAATGTATTGGAATAGAAGAGTGGAAGAAGTGTTCTATCAGCAGCTAGGAAAAATCTTAAATAATATTACATACTAAAAAATATTCAAAACTAACTGTGATAATTGGAGGTGACCTAAACATTTATATACTCTCAGAAAACTCTAAAACTAATCAAATTTTGAACTTAATGCAAGAATATAATTTCACTCAACACGTAAAAAACCCGCATAACTCATGCTACTTCAACATGTGTTGACCTAATTTTTACAAATTTTAAATATAATAATAACATGTACACATCTGTAGAAGAACTAGCTTTCTCTGACCATAGCAGTACAATTTTACACCTTAACTTACCTCAAAAATCAAAACCAACCACATGGTGTATGAAAAAAGGGTGTACCGCCGTTTGCCAGAATTTCATTTGCCAGAATTTTATTTGCTATAATACTCACCAGACATATTATTGTTTCTCATAATTTTATTTGTCATATTCATTGTTTACTATATTAGTCACGTGCTAGAAACTTTGTTTCCCATAAAGTTAATTGCCATAACATCATTTGTTATAATCATTGTTTCCCATAAAATCAATTTCCATAACATCATTTGTTATAATCATTGTAAGCCGTAATTATCATATGCCATAACATCATTTCCTACCAAAATTGCTTGTAAAATAGGTTAAAATACTTATAAAAAATAATAGGTAGGTTAGGTTAGAAACATGAAAGACAACGCACGAGCCGAGCGAGCGAAGCGAGCGTGCCGCGGCAGCGGCCGGCGAAGTGCCAGTATAATCATTGTAAGACGTAATTATCATGTACCATAACATCATTTCCCACCAAAATTGCTTGTAAAAAGTTTAAAATAATTATTAAAATTAATAGGTAGGTTAGGTTAGAAACATGAAAGACAACGCACGAGCCGAGCGAGCGAAGCGAGCGTGCCGCGGCAGCGGCCGGCGAAGTGCCAGTATAATCATTGTAAGACGTAATTATCATATACCATAACATCATTTCCCACCAAAATTGCTTGTAAAAAAGTTTAAAATAATTATTAAAATTAATAGGTAGGTTAAGTTAGAAACATGAAAGACAATCGCTTTTTAGGACAAAGGCGTTAGGTTAAATTTGTACGGAAGCGACTTAGACTGATTATAGTGATAAGTAGGTATTAAAAATAAATCAATTTTAATACTATAATCATACTTTATTTATATCCAGTTATACTCTTGTCAATAAATATCGCCTACAAATATTTTTCCTACCCACTAATTTGTAATTACTTAAGTTTTTAAATAATTTTAGAGCGCCTGTTAAAATTTCATGAGCAAACAAATACCTTAGATAGATTGGAAATTAATTTAGTATGGCGTTTGAAAATTCTGTTGCATACTATTATTGCAATTAAAAGTATGGATAACAATAATACGTATGGCATTCGAATCATTATGTAATCAAATGTTCGGGCAAATAATATTATTGCAATTGAAAGTATGGAAAACAATACGTATGGCATTCGAATCATTTTGTAATCTAATGTTCGGGCAAATAACAGTATGTCACATGTCTTTTATGGTAAACAAAACATTCGGGCAAATGAAATTCGGGTAAATGAAATTCGGGCATATGAATATTATGGCATATATTCTTCGGGCAAACAACAGACAACCTGAAAAAAGACTATTTACTGACATTCAAAAATTTTAATCTTTATTACAAGATATAATAAAATAAATAAATAATTTTATCAATACAATTACATAAAATAAAACAAACATTTAAAAAATATTGGATAACTGTTGGCATCAAAAAATCCTGTAAACACAAACGATTACTTAGAATAATAACAAATAAATCAAATAACCCTATCCTCACCCAATATTACAAAAAATATTGAAAAGGGCAGTAAACACTTCAAAGAAATTACACTACACGAATAGAATGTTGAAATCAATAAAGTTAAAACAATGTGGAACATAATTAACGAAAGAACTAATAAGAAACCTAAAAAAGACAAATGTAATATCACTCTTTGCACAAACAATGTAGTATCATCAGGGCAAATGTTTTCAATAACTTTTTCGTAGAAATTGGACAAACAAACATAAACCCACCTACAAACATATCAAAGAGCTTACTCGCGCTACCACGTAATGAAAACTCTATATTTTACAATAAACTTCTTTTAGACGCAATAGAATTATCGATAGGTAAATTTAAAAAATATGTTAAAACTAAATTATGTAAAAAAGCTTACTATAGTATTTCAGACTACATAAATGATAATAGTATTTGGAAATGAATTGCTCTTCTTATGTGATTTTTTTTATGTACTTTTATATTGTTATATTTTTCATTTTAAAAGATGGTGCACATGAGTTTCTCACCAGCTCTTCTCATAATGCAATACCCATCGGAGCTGGTACTTAGATTGATTTTAATTCGATTCTAAACAGTTTGATTAAAATTAATCTGAGCCCCGGTTATTCTAATCATTGAATTAGTATAATTTAGTATTATTTATTATTTACTTTTATATCATTTTTTGTAATGTTTTGACGTGTTCAAGCGCCTCCTGGGGCCTATGAAAATAAATGATTTGAATTTGAATTTGAATTTGAATATATTTTTAGAACCCTTAAACCCATATGGGGTCATTAAAATAATAAAAGTTAAAAAAATAAGAACAGCCATGGTGTAGATGAGTTTCCTCCAACTCTAATAAAACAATGTGGAGATGAATTGACGCTACCATTTTATTTATTAATAAATCAGAGTTTTGAAGAGGGTATTTTTCCAAATCTCCTAAAAAAATCGGTCATTAAACCAATACATAAGAAAAACTCGATCCAAACAACTACAGACCAATTGCCTTATTACCAACAGCGTCTCTCTAAAATAATCGAGAAAGCCATGTGCACTAAAGTATAGAATTTTTGTGAAAAATGTAACATATTCAGCTAATCACAATACGGTTTTCGGAAAAACCGTTCCACTATATTAGCGGTTTAAAATTAACCCAAGAAGCCATTAATTCTATAAATGATCAAAAATGGGTAGTATTTAAACGCAAATCATAAAATATCCTTTTTCTATGCAATTAAATACCGAATTCCCATCAAAATTACTGATTGCACAACAAAATATTCAACTCAAAATATCACTAAACACACTACAATTTATTTTCACAGCGCACAGCAATTTTTCCTGAAGCAAATGCTTTTTTATCAATGCACAACTAATAATCTTAATGCACATTATACATGTTAACTCTTTTTCTTTTAAATATAGCTTCTATTTTTATAATATTTACAGCAGTTTTTCAAAATCAAACAACATTTTATTAGTCACAGTCATCTTATTATTTATTAATTATCACATAATGAGATCAGCAAAAAAAATATAAAATTAGATACAAAATTGTAATTTATTGAATTATTAAAGCGGGTCGTCCACGCTTCCTTTTTTGCCCAATAGGCACATTTTTAGCTTCTGCAGGTGGCGCCACGTACTGTCGTCTGTTACGATCTATGATAATAAGAAATTGGTAGGTAGTATAATATTATTTTATTTAGTGGGTGGATTCAAAAAGGGGTCGGAGTTGGGGTTGGAATGTTGTTTTATTTATTTTTTTTTTTTTTTTTTTTTTTCGTGGGGAAATGCATTCACGCATACCACCCCACCCGGGGGTGGGTGGAGTGGTTATGTGGGACTCGCTCGTGCCTGAAGATGGTAGGCGGCACGAGAATACCCACTAAAACCCCACGGTGCTCCCGCACTCGCCGTCATGGGGGGCCATGGGAAACCGGCACAGCCTTTACGTCCACGACCCCCCCCCGGCGATGCCCGCCTAGGCAGGCCCCTCATGGCCCCCAAAATGTGGGGGGACCGGCGCCGAGGACCGCGTGCAATGGCCGTCAGACACCCCCGTATCTGATGGCCCGGCCCTCCGCGGCGAGACAGATGTTCGTCCCACCGCCCACCGCGTATCGGTCGCAGAGGATAGGGAGAGCGGCAACGTAACACCGACACTCCTCTTCCCCTGCGACCCCACCACGCCGCAGTACTAACGGCTGCGGCCCCGCCGGGACCGCGGAAGGCAGGGAAAGCGGCAACGAAACACCGGCAGTCCTCTCCCGCCGCGGCCCCGCAACTCCTCGGCCGCAGTGCCGACTAACCTCACGCCAGCACTGCAGGCCCTCCTGTAGCAGAGCCTCCCCATATAGGCCCTGCAACATGGGCTGCTCCCACATGGGCTTCACGCCAAAAGCCCGAAGAGCAGCCCCCCCCTCGGGGTCCACTTGGCTTCACCGTGGCTAGGGGCAGCCACGGTTAATGAGCCCCACCGCGACGACAACGCGGGACACCCGTTGGTGGGGCGCAGTTCTAACCTAACCTAACCTACTACTTTACCCATAATTGACCTATGCCATAACTATAGCTTTTATTTTTATATTATTTACTCCAGTGACGAAAAAACGCGCGAAGTTTTACAGTTAAGTTGTTCTGCTTTTAGAAATAATGCAATGTAAAAGGATTTTTTGTTATAATAATCATTAAATTTGCCGAGTATGGCTTCTTGAAAATTAAGACAAATATGATGAACAGATTTTGTTGTACTTACTGGTTAATATGCGACTGGAATAGTTAATTTTCTATGAAATATGGTAAATTTGATGTGCAGTCAGTATTTATGCTATGCATGTAGTATTTTTGTACAAAAATAAATTTAACTGTATTGCATTATGAGGAAAAAAGGAATGTCATATTGATGTGTAATTTCGAATTATCTGCAGTTTGAGTTTTGTTAAACATTTAGTTTATCTGTAGTGAAGTAAGTTATTTGATGTAAAAAAGAATATAAATGATGAGTATGTATTGATAGGCGATTATTTATTAGATATGCAATATAAAATATCCCATCAAAAATATGCATTAGGATTATAGTTGGACATGACGAAAGCATATTGATAGTGTGCAATTTGACATTTTATTCCAAAAATTTTATAATATAGGAATTCGTGACAAATGTTATGAATGGTTCAAATCCTATCTAGATCATAAAGCAACAAGTTGAAATTGAATCATACAACCATAAAACAAATGAAATAGAACAAATTAGATCAGATACCAAATCTATTAATGCCTCGATACCACAGGGCAGCGTTTCGGGATGTTTCCTATTTTTAGTGTATATTAATGACCTCCCTACTACGAATAATAAAACTAAGGAAGCGTAACTGTGAACAAAATCAACAAGAAATTCTGCTCCACACACTACTACATAGACAAAGTATTCAAACGAAAGAACACACATGCAAATAAGCCAATGAGCTGCGGTCGCGTAACGCATTGTATGCCGGCAAGCGCGATTATTGGTTCTCGGCATGACAGATAATAGTGATTGGTTCGCGTGCCTGCTGCAGTCCGAGATGCGTGGACGATGTTATGCAATAAGTATGAACGGATAAGTCATAAGTCATAACAAAAAAAATATTGTATTTTTGCACTACTAATATTACTTAAATTAATTAGTTGTAATTTAACTAAACCATTCTTGAATAAGATTGAGATTTTAGTGGTTTTAAAATTAAAATGTTTCTTTATATGTTGTAGTATTGTATCGTAAGCATCTAAAATTCAATAGTATTTTAACCCATTTAAGGCTTTTTACCCACGAATAATAGTGATTGGTAGCGCCAATGTCAGACCAGCTGATAATTGCGTAACACGCTATCAGTAGCAATGCGTTTTATTTTGACAGATCAACAACATTCATTGCGCTTTTTACATTGTAAAGCAACTCATTTTATCGAACATGTGAAGCAATGGATCACAGTCTTATTGGTGTAGAAGTATATTACTTCAATATTGATAGTGTGTTTACGCAATAAGGGGCGGCAGGAATTGCGTAAATGGGGATTTGAAAAATAAGTGCACGTTTGGCGTAGCGGTTAAAGCGGTCGCCTCGCCGCTTTCATCTACGCTGGTGTTGTGGGTTCGATCCCCACATGGGACAAATCTTTGTGTGATTCGCAAAGATTTGTTCTGACTCTGGGTGTGCTTTGGGTGTGTGAAATGTATGTTTGTGAACACCCCCGCAACACAGGAGTTATTCCTAGTGCGGGCGTCGTTTAAAAAAAAAAAAAAGTAAGCTTGTTTATATGTTTACTTTTTATTCAATAAAATAGCCTAGAAAATAATTATGTCCTTTTGAATATAATTAGTATTCAACTTATGACGGGTAGAAATGAGTAAAGATTATTTTTTGGCCATATTATGTAATCGAACTCTGAGAAATTTCCTTTTAGAACTTTTTCCGCTGCACTTCATTTTTCGGGAATCTGTAAAATTATATTTATAATATAATAAATTAAACTAATGCATACTATCATTTTTCCTTTAGTAAGCTAGTAAAAAAAACGTATACATTAAGCTTTACATTGCATTCGTGTTGCATAACACTTTCCACGCGTCGCAAGTATAGGATTTTAAAATGGTTATTACTCACATATGAAAAGTGATTCCAGAATGTATCATATCCGTATGGCTTCTACAACACCTAACAACACATGACGGCATATTTGCCGTATGTAAACACTGTAAAAAACATTTTTTTTCGCAATTATAATAATCCGCGGCACGAGCGCATCGAATCAATGACACCGGCGAACTGGCAGCGCTGCGCGGTCCAGTTTTTAGCCCCGCCTACCGTGGTCTTGTTTTCGTGGTGACGTTTTTGAGCTTGAGTTACATTTCTTGACTTTTATTATTCGTAGCCTCCCTAGTTATATCACAGAACCATGCATCTTATTTGCAGATGACATATCAATTTTTACTTCATGTGACAGTAACAGCAACCAAGATGACCAACTAAACTCCCTGCTAAATAACATAACTGATTGGATGACAGAACATAATTTAGAGATTAACTACAGCAAAACTAAATTAATATATTTTCATCCTCGACAAAAACCACCTCTAAAAATGAATTTTACATATAACAATAACAAAATAAAACTCGTGAATAAGGGTCAACTCACACCGAAAGAGCGGTGAAGGGCAGTGAAGCGCAGCGACCCGCTCGGTAGAGAAGGCGCGCGGATTCCCGCGACTGCTCGAGAAGTCGCTGGAATGCTCGATAAGTCGCGGGACTCCGCGCGCCTTCTTGAGCCTGCCCACGATGAATTCACGGGTCGCTCTCCTATGCGCAGTTCTTTTTTAACAAAACTCGAGTAAACTGCGGAGCGGGGCGAGGGGCGGGATATTGCCAGCGGCCGCTTGCGACTGCTCGAGCATTCTCGGGACTTCCCGCGACTTCTCGAGCATTCTCGGGACTTCCCGCGACCTCTCGCGCAGTTCACGGCTCCGTTTATGGAATTCGCCGGAAATCCCGCGGCACCGCGGGCATCCGCGCGACTCGTTTGAGTTTCTCATGCGATAATAAGTATTATAGTAATGAAAATAAAGTTAAAATTCCTATGACACTGAAACTGCGCTTCGACGCTCTTTGGGTGTGAGTTGAGCCTAAAGCTACATTATTAGGAATAGAAATTGACTCACATATAAATTGGAAACCGCACATAGATAAAGTAAAAGCCAAATTATCCAAATTTACGCGTACGCTTATGCGTGGCTTAAATATGGAATAATATTATGGGGTAATAGTACCGACGCACCAACATTACTTATTCTACAAAAGAAATTAGTAAGAATATTAACAAATATAAAACAAGAAGAAAACTGTAAGCCCCACTTCCAGGAACTTAAAATTATGACATTTCCTAGTATATATATATTATAAATGTGTAAATTTGTACGCGAACATCCTGAATTATACACAAAGAAGGAAGAAATGCAATCAAAAATAACATTAAGGCATAAAAAAAGACTTAACCTACCAACTTCACGACTTACAATGCACTCTGCCAGTACTTTGGTCATGTCAATAAAAATATACAATAAATTACCAGAGACTTAAAACAAACCTAATATATTCTATAATAAACTAAAACAATTATTAATAAGCAAAGATACTATGTGGAATGTAATAAAGAATTGAGTATTGAGTAAATTCATCCCACCTGGTGCACCAGCCATGGGAGGAGCTTGGGAGCGGATGGTCCTCTCTTTGAAGACAGCGCTGGACGCCACACTTCGCGAGAGACAGCCACGAGAAGATGTCCTTCACACACTCCTGTTAGAAGCTGAACATAATAGTCAATTCTCGACCACTAACTGACATCTATGAACATGACGAAGAGGAGGCGCTAACCCCCAATCACTTTCTCATTGGTCGGTCCAATGGCGCCGGGCGACTTGGTGATTTCGCTGACCATGAACTCGCTGGTCGCGACACATGGCGATCAACGCAACGATTGGTCGACCACTTCTGGCAACGCTGGGTGCGTGAATATCTACCCACACTGCTGCCACGACGGGTTTACAAGACGAGTCACATCGAAGACCCGAGCGAAGGCGACGTTGTCCTCATCGTGGACAATACCCTACCTCGTTGCAAATGGCCACGAGGAAGAATCTCGAAGACCTACTCGGGACCTGACGGAAGGACGCGCATCGTAGACGTCGTCACTCGGGGAGGACTGCTGCGACGGCCCTGTAGCAAGCTAGTGGTGCTAGTCCCTGCAGCATCGCCAGTTCACAGAGATGGTAGGACGCACGAGGGGAAGATTGTTGGCGATAAGCAATAATATCGAACTTCACAGTGAGTGTATATTAGTGAGTGAGTGACTCGAAAATATTATTGTAAAAGACAATTTGATAAACTTTAGTTTGTAATTTCTATATTAAAATTAGACGCTAAACTGAAAATTGGCTATACGTGCGTTGCGACGATTATTTGTGTAGGTGTTTCATAAACTTATTTGATAGATTAAGCTTATTTGATACAGATCTCGATTAGACTTGAAGATTACTAAGCATTTATATTAAATTGAACAAATAAAACAAAGACTGTATAGAAATTAAGTTTGTAATTGATATTGCATTGATATTTGCATTGTTTGTATATTGAAAGGAACGATTTGTACTGATTTGTTACAGTGTCTTGTGTGCATGATACCTAAAACTATAAAATAAGTTGTAGATGTTGCTACTGAGCCTTCGACACGCCCTCGATTTAGACCACCCACGACGGTGCATTTAGTGAGCCACCATGAATCTGTACTGAAACATGAGCTTTGACGATTTTGTATTTATTTTTAGGAAACCATGTTAGGTTTAATATTTATCGTGTAGATTAGCGTTGTTTTTATTGGAAAATGTATAGTTTTGTAGGATTATTGTAATATTTGAATACTTTTTGAACCGTTTTGGAAACATTTTGCTGTTTTAGCTAATAATATGTATTAGATCATAATATAAATATGTGAATAGACTGTATTTTGTCTAAATGTATCGATATAACAATATAAGACACGAAAATATAGCGAAACTTAGAAAATATTAACATTTTTGTACTTTTATGGATGTAGTGTATTTCTGTTGATAACAAACCCTATCAGAAAACATAATTAGTTATTATGTACTCTTTGTAAGTCGTGAGATTTTGATAAAATGTATCAGAAATTTTCGAGAGATTGTAAAATGTACACGCATATCAGTTGATTATGACTTTTATGTTAGAAAAATGTATATCATTAGATAGATAATTAATACCGATAGATAATTGTAAGATGATGTATAACTCTTGTACCTAGTATAATAAGAATCAGGAATTAAAGTCAAATAAGAGTGTTTGCCAAAGAGAAAAATAACACGTGTGCGAAACGACCAGACCAGATATTTGCAATCTGGATCTGGCTGGCCCCGCCCACTTAAGAAAAAAGGTTAAATATGACCTGCACGTCGCGCCGGTAACATCTCTCTACTCTCCGCAAAGTCTCCATTAGTGCATAGGAAATTGTTTAGGGAAAGTCTGTCACTCAGTTTGTGGCAATTTATCAGTCTTCAGGGGGAGTTAGGTTAGGACTCCAGTGAGAAGATCTGATCGGAGATTGAGGACCGTGCGCGGTGGAACCCGGATAACTTACTTGGCCAGCACTCGTATTGTTTCTATAACAGATTTATGTCTTTTATTTACACATCCCGGTATTGACCTCCAATCTCCAAGTCAATTAGGAAAGATTACCTTTTTTAGGTAATCCGGTACGGTTGATTTGGAGAAGCGCGTGAGCAGACGCGCGCGACAAGTGGTGTCGGATTTACAACCCAGCATAAGCCACTTGTCAAATTTTAAGAGAGGCCGAACAATTATATTATAGGATAATCAATTTCTAAGACCGTATTAACTCGTCACTATGTTCTTTCAGATGCAAGACGAAACAAGCCAGCATTCGTTAGTGGATGGCGACTCATGCGGCCCTGATGGACCTGACAAACCTCTCATGTCTGATGAACTCAATGTTGTGGACCTCAGGCTCAAGCCTGAAATGACCAGGGACTCCAACTCACAGGTACTTTATGTTCCTCCTCAGGTAATAGATAGTTAGCAGGCCTACCATTCCAACATATCAACAAACTAAACATTGTTTGCGGATAAACCAGTCCAAGAAGTTCATATATTTTTGACCCTTACAGGTAAGTTAGTTTTCATTGATCTAATATTTTCTGCCTATCTACAGGTCAGTTTCGGCTACGAGAGTATGAAGCTGTCGCCATCGACGCCCCAACAGGGCGAGGCTAACTCTCCTCTCGCATCGTTTCAACAACAACTTCAAGCCATACAGAACCAGGTGCAGACAGACAAGATGGTGGAGAGCGTCACCGCCGCCATCTTCAACAGCGAAGAAAACAACTCCACCATGTACCCCTCCATGCTGCAGCCCATGGACTCTATGCGGCAGCTCATCTCTGCCAAGTCTGTGGACCCCCTCGAGACAGAGATGAAGGTCCTCAACCCGGAGCTCATGATCACAGACACCTCCATGCAAGCAAACGAACAGCGGCGATGCGTCTACAACCCGATGCAGACCAACCGAGAAGAAACCTTCAACCCCTTCGGCGCCATCACCAAAATGGAAATGCCAATGGGAACCAGCCAGATCGAGCATAGACTGGCGCAGCAGAGCGCTCACATCACCACTCTGGTCGAGGACGCTATGAAGGCGACGGCCGCTATCCTACCCAATTCTACCAAACTCGACGAACTGGTCAACTCCAGGGTAGATGATCACCTGTCCGGGACCTCCTCGTCGGCCTCCGGCACCTCTCACGCATCAGACGTACTGCTCAGTCCGAACGCTGCGCACGTGAGCCGTAACCAGCCCTCGGAGATGCTCCCCCCCATGCCGGCGTCCGCCATCTCCCCCGACGTCATCCTTAACCCTCAGGTGTCCCCGAGCATGCTGTGTGATAACGCACAGAGGATCGTGATGCCAGCGGGTTCCACGCAGGACGAGCTCATGATGATCCAGGACCAGGTGCAGCTCACATCGGTAAAGACTCCGCCCGCCGCCGTCAAGTCCATGATCCTCAACGCCGCCGCGGAGATCCTCACGTCAGACACCACCATGAACGCACTGGTCACGTCGGCGATCAACACTGCCAATATCCTGACAACTGAGAGCTCGGCTGTCATGCAGACGATGCAGACGAACGAGTCGCAGCCGCCGGCAGACCCGGCGGGGGAGACGCCGCTGGAGGCCATGTCGCAGGCGGTGTCGCAGGCGGTGACGCAGGCGGTGTCGCAGGCGGTGTCGCAAGCAGTGTCGCAGGCGGTGACGCAGGAGATGTCGGCTCCGGTGCAGCGCCTCACGGACATGTCTGACCAGGATCTGCTGTCGTACATAAACCCTAGCACGTTCGACCAAGGTGAGTACATGGACGTATACTACAACTAGTCAAGTTGCGTTGTTCCGAACTATTGTAGCTCTTAACGTATTAAGAGACTTATAGATTTGATCGCGTCTCGCTTTTAAAATAGTACCAGAAACCAGAGTTTTATTTTTTTTTAAGAATATTGAGGACAAAATTCATTGCAGGGCAGCTAAAATGAAAAAAATCGAGTCATGTGTCTATGTGGTAGGTTTAAAAAAAGTCAAATTTATAAGATAAAATTGACAGTTAAAAACTTTTTACAATTTTGTTAAATAAGAGGCTGAAAAGTCAGACATAAGTTGCGCAAATAATACGTAAGTCAAATGGCGGATTCTTGTAGTATTAATACAATATCATTAATCTTTCAAGACTTTTTGTTGTTATAACTATAATTAGGATTAATTTATTTTTAGTTATATTAGTGTAAGTTTGTAAATATGTAGAAAACAGGTTGTAATATAGTTTTCATTTAGATATAGTTTGAAATCAGTGAATCATACGGCTATTATATTATTTGAGTGCAGTTCGGATCAACGTGACGTTCCTAACATTTCATTTGTTAAATATTCCTATATTAACTGCAATGTAGTAGTTTGTGCGTATTTTAATTTGAAGAGTAGTTGCGCCCACTCATTTAAACTATGAATTGCTATTACGCTTAGTTAACTTTACTACATTATTATTTCTTTTGCACATTTGGCACACTCCTGACAATTTGATTGTTACAGTAAATATCAAAATTATTTAAGTAATTGCTATAGCTACGAATACACGCTTCAATAAATAAATTGAATAACTTGGTTTTCATTTGAATAAATAAAAAATACATTATTTATTGCAGTGTGAGGCCCGCGCCGAGCTCCGGGATGATTCGGGATGTTTCGGAACGATCACTGATCACAGATCAAACAATCCGGGAAAACCGGGACTTTTGCTACTGAATGCATTTCTGTGTCGAAAGGGCTCAAAGCAGTTTTTATGTGAATTTTTAATGGATGTCAATATAGAATAGTGTATGTAGATGTTAGAAAATATAATCTCCGGATATGTGTGAATGGCAGTTCTCAGAGTATATCGTGTTTGGACGTCAATTATTGATCAGGTGACTCAGTATTACAGGGCTTAGCTATTGATTGAACATTTGTCACTTGTATTAGAGCGTTGAAGTCATTGCGAGGAAATACGCCAGACGAACGACATTTAATATATTAAGGATATCAAATTAAATTTAATCATTGGTTTATGAGTTCTAGAATCCAATATACATTTATCGCAATGATTTCAAGGCGCACAAAATCGAATGTATAATGTATTGAAAAAAAGATATGAAATTGTCAAAAGTAAGTGTGTATATTTATGCAGAATGCACGGTAACAATATGGAATTATTGTAAATATGTCACGATTGAGTGTATGTTTGTATTATACAACTCGAAATGAAAAACCTACTTCCTAATATCCAGATATACAACCACACTAAAATATATTAAGGAATGATCATTTTGCAAGTTCCGATTTTTGTTTCTGTCAAAATATAATTTGAACTAACGCGCTGAAGTGTTAATCTGAATGTTAACAATTTTATTAATTTATTTTGGACCTGGTACAAAATTATCATTTGATTCGTCATAAAATCAAGCCATTGAACATTTCGGCTGTAATGAAAATTGGTGCAAAACATGATAAGATTGTTTTTCTGTGGCCACAGTTATCTGCATCTTGTTTTTTGTTTACATTTTTTTTATGGAAATTGCAACAGTGGATCTATTGCAACGCCATCTAATTATCAACTGAAACACGCTGGCTTTTGGATGTGCTATAGAAAAAAATATAATGCTTTATTTTTCCGATAGCATTTTGACAAAAATATTAATTGCTATTCATATAGATTTCATGCAATTTTGTTCAAAATAAAATACTTTTAGCCCCAAGTGTAAAACTATTTTACATACCATACTTTTTTTACAAACAATTATATGGCTTTAAAATTCAGATATCTGTCTAACAACGAAAATGATCTTCAGATGTATGTGGACTAATTCACATTATTTAAATTATATTTTTTTAATGTTGTATAATTATGATTGTGATATATAACTGAATATACATATTAATCATCATATTTAGTAGTTAATAATAAGCTAAGAATTTGTACTGATGTGATGTTAGAGCAAAGAATATATTAAAATTATGTTATGAACATTTTATGAATTGAGTTTTTATAGTGTCGAATGCTACATATTTGTGCCATTTAAATAAATGTAAACGTAGATATATGTTAGTGTATGTGGAGCATATCGATATTGTGTCAACGATTGGATTAGGCCGACGGAATGAGAGACGCGTGCCTTCAGGATATATTATAAAAAATGAGTTCATTTTTTTAATTTGAACTCATAACACTAAAAAAACAAAAACACGTATTGCCACTACTCAAATATTGACCAAATATTACAAACCAAGAAAATTGATAACCATAAATAATAAATGTATTTTAATTACATTCGAGTTGTGGCAACACAAAGACTATTTCGAAGAAAAGTATACATTTTACAGTATTTCAATCAGGGACCATAAAACAGTTATACATGTATACAAAAATTGTCTACAGATATTTTATATTATGTATTTATACTGGATATAAAATTTTGCAAGAATATCCTGCTATTATATTGATGCATAAAATGCATGAAAGTTATTAATATACAAATATACATTTTAATTAAGGCAGTCAAGTGACTTCAATATACACTAATGAAATGCCGTTTCTATCAACAGCAAAGTGGCAGACTCTTTAATGTATAAATGAAACGCCGACGGCTCTATAATTTCCATAGCATTTTATGAGGGTGTGGGCGATTTTATAACTTAAACAATTACTACTTCTGGAATCTCTACAGTCTTCCTGTAAAATGCTATCATAAAATTAGTTTCTACTCGTGAAACATCACATTTTCTAGTTATTTTAGTCTTGCATATTGTGAAACATGAATGTATGAATAAGTATACTGAATAACGCCCGCAAATTGATATTGGGATACAACCTTGTCACATTTCGGTTTAATTGTATGACAATTAACTGCAAAATGGTTCCACTGCGGGTTGTCATGCGCTCTATTGGCTTTTATACAACAAAAAGTGAATCGTGACAAGGTTCTATCCCGTTATCAATTTGCGGGGATTATAAAGTAAATTTAAGAAAATAGTTAAAATTAAATGTTTTTTTTTTTCAACATTAAATATGTTCAAAATTTTTGTATATTTTGGAGTGTATGCTCAGCTTTGGTTTAGGCTATTAAATAAATTTATAGATGAAGTTTTTTTTATAAAATGTTTCTTTCTTATTAATTTGAAATCTGTTTAATTCGTAATATCGTATTGTATGTGCGTATGTTATAGATCTCTAGTCGGTCTAAGCGTGCACTTGCCGAGAGCGAGGTCATCAAGTATGTTATTTGTTTTGATGTAATTAATAAATGTTATGAAAAATATTTAAGTTTTTTTTATAAAACCTGTTCTTTTCCTTCCTTACACTTTTCATCTTGATAGAATTTAAGTGCTCTAAAAAGATATGACTGGGAGGTAATACAAAAATGAAAATCCTTATTATTGCAACATTGCACCTCATTTAATTCAATTAATCCTATTTATACATACATAATATGTATATGAGCGTAATAATCATAATTGCCTATTACAATAACATTATTCTAGACATGACCCCAATTACTTACAAGAAATAGTTTCATTTATTTAAGTTTACAATAAATATATAATGTGAATTTGACGTTAAATGCCCATGTACGAACATAATGTGAAAGTACAAAATAGTACGAATATAATTAACAGGATGGCAGCCCAGGCAGGTACAGTACCTGTCAAAGAAAAATATACATTCGTTTATTCCTAGTACACATTTAAGAGCGTGTATTCCTTTTCAAAATGTAACTGTCAATTTTTGTAGTGTTTTGGGAATATTTCGTAAAAACTGAATGAAAGTATGATTTTATTCAACTAACTTTTTAGAATGCAAGTTTTGAAAGGTAAATATAACAATTTCATTCGTAAATACAGCATAATTTTGTAATATAACAACTTAACAGTTAATACTCTTTCAACTGATAAAATAGAAAAGTATGCTTTAGTTATTAAATGTAATTGTCATATTTACCTTTTAAAGCCCACATTCTAAAAAGTTAGTTGAATAAAATCATACTTTCATTCAGTTTTTACGAAATATTCCCAAAACACTACAAAAATTGACAGTTACATTTTGAAAAGGAATACACGCTCTTAAGTAATTTATCTATAGTACACATTGACAGTAGTCCGGTCAATTTAGACATTCGAAGTTACATAAATTCCCACCAAGCTGAAAATCGGTAAGATTGTTTAAAATATCATTAAAAACAAAATTTGAAAGTTCCCTATCTTTCCCCTGTAAGGAAAAAAAAAATTTAAGGTCAAAGGTAAAAAAAAAATGTTTTTCGCGATTTTCAGCAAAACGGTAAGTTTTATCATAAAATATTTCAATCAAAAATTAATATACTTTTTTTTTACGAGCCACCGTTTTTGAGATATAACGATTCAAAAAGTTGTAAAAGTTGTAATCGTCATAATATGCACACGTTTCCTCGCCACCTATGAGGTAGTGTACTTAGCGCGTTTTTTTATTTTTTTTTTTCCAGTACGGCAGGCACACCGGCGATACCAAGAGCTCGACGGATTATGTCATTTAAATAACAGTGTCGGGGAATACGCCAAAAAAAAAAAAAATAAAAAAAAAAACGCGCTAAGTACACTACCTCATAGGTGGCGAGAAAACGTGTGCATATTATGACGATTACAACTTTTACAACTTTTTGAATCGTTATATCTCAAAAACGGTGGCTCGTAGAAAAAAAGTATTAATTAATTTTTTGTAGATAATTTTGTGATCTACAATTTTTCTTTGAAATATTTTATGATAAAACTTACCGTTTTGCTGAAAATCGCGAAAATATAATTTTTTACCTTTGATCTTGAAAAATTTTTCTTGCTTACAGGGGAAAGATGGGGAACTTTCAAATTTTGTTTTTAATGATATTTTAAACAATCTTACCGATTTTCAGCTTGGTGGGCATTTATGTAACTTTACTCTTATTTTTTGGTCTAATTTGACCGGACTACAGGTAGAAACTGAAAGGATTCGATTACGATTGTTTTAAAGTACCATTATGAACATCACTGAGATAGAAAAGGATTTTTTTAAGAGTTTCGAAATGGATACCTTTGAAACAGCCAATTTATTTCATGTCCACTAAATAAAAAAAAAGATTTTACTCACTTCTATAAGGCAGAGAGTGGACGCAGAGACAGTTATCAACGGAGATGGAAAGCAACGACGCCTCGCTGCGCGATGTGATGGGTGGTCCGTAGCCGCGCACCGGCAGGAACTCCAAGCCCGTCACGAACATCATGTGAGCGTTGTTCACGTGGAGTACTCGCTGCAAAATATACAATTTCATGTCATCACTCATCATACTGTAACGATATGGGCATTATGGGCACACACGGTACTTTTAGCATCGGCGATCGGTGATTTGGAGACTATCTATCGAAACAATTATTGATTGCTTACATCGAAACAGTTAGATCGCGGCAACGGAATCGGACTGAGTCTTTTCTATTCTTCTTCTTTCTTATCTCTTAAAAGGCTTAAACAACTTATAAGACTTAGACGATTGGCAGCTTAAACGACTTGGAGTTTTTAAGTCTTGTGAAGTTTTCCGCACAGATCAACAAGATGAAGCTCTTATTTGGACGTTGGTTATAAAAGCCAACTACAATCAGATATTTATCACATTTTAACCCTAGACTATATACTTAGCACGAGAAGCACGGCTCCTTAAACGACTCAACGACTGAACAGCTCGAAGTTTTTTGGTCCTTTGAGTTCTTTAGTAAAACGACTGAGTTTCTTGCATCACTATTTTATATATTATTACATAGCACCTGTAACAAAGCCAGGGCGGGTCGCTAGTCTACAAATATTCTAGATTCTTATATTCCAATAAAACGCAATATAACAGTTATGGGACAATCACCTGTAAACTGAAAGCGATATAAATATCGACAGAGCCACTAAACATGGTCCCGACCCCCACGAAGCGCCCGTCGTCCCTCACGGCGAGCGCCGACAGCGACTCCGCGGCCAGCGCCGAGCGCGCCAGGGCCCCGCCGCGGGGCTCCCAGGCCTGCAGCAGGCCGCGCTGCCGCCCCGAGCGCGTCAGGGGGTTCGCTATCGTGAACATGCGGTATTCGCCTTTCTGTTCCTCTATTAATCCAAATCTGTTGAGGTATGAAGATAAAAACGCTTTAAATTTTTTAATAAAAGTCATTTCTATCTAATTAAGTATATGCCTGCAGTATTAATCGAAACAGGAATGACAGCTGATAAACCTTTAGCTTAGAACCCTAGATATATGTAAAATTGGGGATTTTGATGGTTTTGAAGTTAGATGCAGATGGGTGCATGGTCAATCGACGTACGAGGCCAATACCGACCTGTGCTGTGACTTTTAATATGCGACTAACTTCAAAATCCCTGATTCATATAGGTAACTATATGAATTTACGATGTTATTAGGAAACCAAAGTTTAGACATTATCGCCTGCGAAGTTAGTAATGCATATAATTGCGTCATTTGGTTTATTACTATACCTATAGATATACTGCAAGTGCATTTCTTTAATAAATAACTCACAATATAATCATAATTTATTAGCGTTATAAAACAATCAAAATTTGACTTATTATCATGTATTCGTAATATTTTAGTCTATTAGCTACAGTTGCCACCAAAAGATGAACTGAATTAAAAGGTTAATGATCATACTTGATTGAATTCGCAAGAGTTAAATATAGTTACTTATGTTAGAAAATAAGAAAGACATATTATTTTATTATTAAGTACTAATTTATGTACCTACATACTAGTGTTAGTTAGGTAAGGTTAGACTTAAAAATAAGTGATTTTAGGTTAAGTTGATAGCTGCACTGTCGCATTAGGTTTAAGGCCTGTAATGATAGTTGTAAGGTTTTTTAAAAATAAATAAATAAATAAATAAATAAATAAATAAATACCTGCATCGTCTGAAGAGGTACTTGTTTCCGTTGGGTGGCTGACACGTGATGGTGAGAGTGGGTGGTCGCTTGCTGGCCGTGGCCCATACCAGCGCCTGACCGTCCTTAGCGATGGAGACTAAAGAGCTGTCGCATGGACTGAAGTCTAGGTCGTCGATCTGGAAGCATATAAATAATTTATACACAATTTTAAATGTGTTACAACAAATAAATGTAGCTTGGCATATGAAATTTTAACATTGTTATTTATCATTAATAAAAATTAGTTGGAAGTAGCTAGAGTTCACAAGGTTTTATCTGCACATAAGTTGAATATTATAATATTTTTTTTATTTTAATAAATGTTTTGAACAGCTTCGAAATCTTTACGCAGAAGCTAAAGCATAAGTGTTAATATTTAAAAAAAAAATGTTAATATTATTGGTATACAAATATATCTCACATCATGTCACGAAAAAACTACTGGATGGATGAAATTTTGCTTATAGCCAAGACTAACATATAGGCATAACACGCAGGAGATTCCGCAGGCGAAGGCTAGTAAAATAAATGGAAAACGGCATTTAAGGTATCTCTTATAATTATATTTTTTTGGATTTTTTTATTTATTTAATTATGGATCTCCAACAAGGGCTATACACATTATAGACATAAATAACAAGCACATTAAGACATTTTAGTGTATTCCCTCAATTAAAGGAGACCACAGGTTACAGCTTACTTTTTCATTAGATATAACACCAGTCTCAGAACAAATCTTAGCGAATCACACAAAGATTTGTCCAATGCGGGAATCGAACCCACAACACTAGTGTAGTGGAGAGTGGCGAGGCGACTGCTTAAACCATTACACAACATGTGCAGACAAATTAAATTAAATTGTTTCCATAGCCTTGCGATTTTTTGAATGAACCAACCTCTTTAGTATGTCCTTCAAGTTCGAACAGCAACTGCATCTTGGGGAAGTTCCACACGCGCACCTTGCCGTCGATGCCGCCCGTCGCCATCAGCTTGCTGTTGTGACTGATCCGTACCACTCGCTGTAGCGGATCATTGCTGAAAACAAACAATATTGCATGAGGACCATTTATCCAACCAATCAACCAAAATTGGGCCTTGGGATTTATAACAGCTTTGATTCATGTTTAGTATAAACTTGAGTAACTAATCATTAAATATCCTTACTATAATGTCATAAATGTGAAAGTAACTCCATCTGTCTGTATGTTTAGCTTTCATGGCTAAACTATTGCACTGATCTTGATTAAAATTGACGTGGATGTAGCCAGAGGGCAGAGCCGAGCGCATAAGCTTAGTATTTAATAATCATGTTATCATACTGCAAGCAAATGTTTTAAGAACAAAAACAAAGTCGGTTTAAACTTGCGAAACTCAGCTTGGAATGTCTCTCAGGTAATCAAGAAAACCAATAGTTACATAATTTCGAGTTGCAAAGTTATTCTAGACAAGTATCAATGTGAGAAGCAATTATATTATTTTGAATTTAGCAAGTATTTTTATTACCAAGATTTTGGTCTGTTAAAAATTTACTATAATACCTAAAAATCTTACAAACCTACAAAAAATATAGTTCAGTGACTTAAACTTTGACTCAACATACAGATAAGAACAAACATAAACATCATTAGTCATAATTATTATTTAAAACCTCAGTATTAGAACCATAAATAACTCAATTTATTTTTATCTTGTTCTGTTATGAAGATATTTGTGATAGGAGCTTGTCTATTACTAGTATCTAATAGTAGATGCAGCATATCTCTCTTTATCTATGGATTGATAACAGATGATCTGTTATCTTCACATTAAATGGGGTCAATAGCCTGTTTGTATAGAATTGAATGGGACAAAGAGTGAAACATATTTTAATAGTAAAGAAAGGTAATAAAAGGGACAAATGAAGGGCATTATATTATTATTACCTTGTTATACAGGGTTATTGGGTAAGTCGACCTAGATCCGTTAAGAGGTGGTAGTTCCCATCATTTCTGACTGATCTGACTATGAAACACCCCACCCTAAACCTAACCGTTTTCGAGATATTGGACTTAGAAGGTTTTTTTAAAAAATATCCCGATTTCTTAACTATAGCCTATTTTTTTTGTATCCTATGCCTTTTATTTTTTTTTAATTCTGATTTTTGTGTGCCAGATAAGTTTGTTTATAATTCTCAACCCAAAAAGTGCAAGTATCTGAACCAATGGGATCGTAGTAGACGATTGATACCGTAAAAAAGTAATTAATTTGAAAAAAAAAATTGTTTCTTTTAGTAATATTTAAAAAAAAATCTATGGCGTTAGTTCTGCAGATGTTTTAAATAATATCTACGTTCCATTAGCTATCCAACAAGGTATCACAAGCTAGGGTCTTATCACAATTCATAGAAAAAAAATCGATAAAAGGCTCTCAGGTAGCAGTACAAATTTGGGTTCTTTGGTCCCATTGTTCTTCCACGGAGCTGTGGTGCGTGCGAGCGGGACAAACTGACCAGGTGCAAGCGAGATAAAATAATCCCGGCCAATTTGTTGTTATTGTTTCGTTTTAGTCTGCTTCCGTGATTCGTCCGTAGTAGATGCGATATTTAGTGCTCTTCATTTCTTACCCGACTTGGCTTGTATTTCTGGACTGTTTCCTACAAATTGTGACTGTGCTTGTTAACTGGACTTTGAATTGTGCTTCTGAATTGGAACTGTTGAAGATGGCAACCTTCACGAACGAGGAATACGCGGATATTCTACTTTGTTATGGGTACTGCAATGGTGTTTCTGCACGAGCTCGTGACGAATACATTGCACGTTATCCCGGCCGCCGAATACCGGATGTCACTGTCTTTGACGGCGCTTACCGGCGACTCAGAGAGACTGGCTCTGTTTTAAGGCGTCGAGCAGACCTAGGCCGACCACGGATCATTGTTGATGATGAAGATGAAGATAATCAAATAGTTCAACGGTTTAGAGCGGATCCAACTACTTCAACTAATGCCGTTGCCCGAGAACTTGGACTCTCGCAGTGGAAAGTGTGGTTTACGGTGAATACTGCAGGCCTCTACCCCTATCACTACACGCCAGTACATGTTATCGAAGAGGGAGATCCAGTGAGGAGGTTAGACTTTTGTAGATTTATGCTTCATGGAGATTTAGAAGACCCAGCATTTTTAAAACAAATCTTGTGGACAGATGAATCAAAATTTGATAAAGATGGAATTACAAATTACCACAACGCTCATTATTGGGCCCCAAAAGCGCAAAAAAATCCTAACCAGAAGAGGACAAAAGCCGCACAAAGAAGATTTAGTTTAAATGTCTGGATGGGAATCATAGCAAACAAATTAATTGGGCCCTTCTTTCTACCTGATAATTTAAACGGAGAATTTTACGAACATTTTCTAAGAGAAGAGTTACCAAATTTATTAGAGGATTTACCCCTAAATCTGATTAGAAACATGAAGTTCCAACACGACGGTTGCCCTGCACATTACAGAAGATGGGTCAGGGAATGGCTAGACAACGAGTATCCTAATAGGTGGATCGGAAGAGGTGGACCCATACCGTGGCCAGCAAGAAGTCCTGACCTGACTCCCATGGATTTTTATGTGTGGGGACACATGAAGACATTAGTCTACAATGAGAATAATCCAATTGAAACTATTGACATATTAAGACAGAAGATTATTGAGGCTGCTGACGAAATTCGAAGAGACTTAACGACTGTAGTAGTTAAAAGCGGACTAAGACACCGAATGAGAGTGTGTGTGCGAAACAGAGGCGGCCATGTAGAACAAGATTTATAAATTTAAATAAATGTTGTTTAATAATTATTTGTATTGTTTTATTTCGTTTCCTGGCCCAAAAGAGAAGTTTAATCTTAAGTACCATTGTTTTTTTTTACTACCTGGGAGCCTTTTATCGATTTTTTTCTATGAATTGTGATAAGACCCTAGCTTGTGATACCTTGTTGGATAGCTAATGGAACGTAGATATTATTTAAAACATCTGCAGAACTAACGCCATAGATTTTTTTTTAAATATTACTAAAAGAAACAATTTTTTTTTTCAAATTAATTACTTTTTTACGGTATCAATCGTCTACTACGATCCCATTGGTTCAGATACTTGCACTTTTTGGGTTGAGAATTATAAACAAACTTATCTGGCACACAAAAATCAGAATTAAAAAAAAATAAAAGGCATAGGATACAAAAAAAATAGGCTATAGTTAAGAAATCGGGATATTTTTTAAAAAAACCTTCTAAGTCCAATATCTCGAAAACGGTTAGGTTTAGGGTGGGGTGTTTCATAGTCAGATCAGTCAAAAATGATGGGAACTACCACCTCTTAACGGATCTAGGTCGACTTACCCAATAACCCTGTATGTATTGTAAAAGATATAAGCAGTTGTTTCCAACTCTAATGTTTAACTACTCATAAATAAAATTTGAAATAACAAGTATAAATAAAATTGGCATGATCAAGTATTTTTTTTCTATATCACAAAATTAATACAAAATATAAATATTATGAGACAATCATCATGAAAATCATTTAGTAGGTAAAATGTATAAATCCAAACAAGTGACACAATCAAATTCCTCTCATTATCAATGAAAGTACAATGTGATGACATTAGCCAACTGAAGAACAACATAATAATAACATAAATAAAATAAATAAATAAATAAATAAATAAATAATCATCACAGCTGATGGCTCTAATACAATGTATCTAAGGTATATTCCACCATAGTAAAAATAATAAAATAAATATTCCACCATGGTAAGATTAGCCATGCTGCTAACCATGGTAGGTTCCAATGGCTTCTAGCCATCAAATTTACAGAGTTAATTCCAACTATGTATCCATGGCTCTATTAAAGGGAGAAAGTTGACATAGGCTCCCTAACAGTGATGCCAAATTTGTATCAATAAGTAAGCAAAAATAGGTTACAAAAGTTTGCATACATTTGTAAGCTTTAAGTAGCTGTGTTCACAAATAGATTGCACACATAAATATAACTAATGAAATGGAAAGGAAGGTTACCTAAAATCAGTCTGCACACTGTCACTCGGTCTTATTTCAAATGATATTCTTTTCTCCGTGGTGTTACAATTGCTGTCCTTCTTAGAGATATTGTCATTCTCGGACACTGTGCGGCGCCTTCTTCTAATTAATCCATTTTCAGCCTTGAAGCTACCTCGGCGCATCTCGGCCGCATCCACCATTCGAATGTTCACTTTGTAAAGTTGACAATGACTTTCTTGTCCCGCAGTTAAAAAGGTTTTATTCTGAGTACTCCTTACTGAACAATTCATTACTACATTTGGTCCTGTCTCATGCCTCATTACCTCTTCTGCCACAAATCTTGTGCCATTGTGTGATAACTCAAATATTTCCTAAAACATAATGGATTGCCAAAGTGATTTAATAATAATCCCATAAAAAATAGTCATATTCATAGTATAAATATCAACATTACTGAATAAATGAAGTCAGGGCCATTCATAAGTAAGTAGATACAATGCAACAAAACAAAAAACCATTTTTATTCAGTAAAACATGACTAGTCAATTAGACCATCAGCTAACAGATTCATAATTAAAAATTATAATCGTAGATAACTTTCTATGATGCATAATTCGGTTGGGAATGTGAAAACAACACTTTCGAACTAAAGACAACGAAAATTGCATCGATTAAACGTTCGAGTAAGCAGCTGACACGTACACCAGGACTTACTAATCCTAGGCATTTATTAAAATAATCGTTATAGTTTATGCTTACAAATCCATTAGCAACGCCTGTAGCCGCTGCTCCACCGCCACCTGCAACTATTACGTGTCGATTTGTAAGCGTTTGAAGCGTATAAAGTGGAAAATCCACCCTCGCCAGCAAACCATCACATCTATTTGGAGCCATGATGGCTTAAATCATAAATATCACTAGTAAACTGAGCCTTTTTCTATCAAATAACACTTTCTCAATGTCAAATTAAGCCACTCAGGTTCATTTTAACTATCTAATTATCGGGAATCCGTCGTAATATGGATAAAACAACCCGAATCAGGAACAAAACTTTACGAAGAATTTGTTACTTCCAACATGACAAAAGTCAATTCTGACAGCTGGCTGTTTACAAGTCTAGATGAAAGCATAATGTCTAAAAAAGGAACGCAATTTATACGATAACAAATTGTGAGCATCCTTAAAAATAAAATAATATAATACAGCTAGTCAAAACGAGTAGAAAATAATACAGGTGGCACAGTGCCGTTCATATGGCAGCAAAATTATAACTGAACCAATCAGCCCAACTAACCCAATTTGAAGTCTTTGAAACCGAATAAGTCTTGGAGCTTTGTTTTAAAAGAATGTCATTACTTTGACAATGATGTCAGCAAACAAAAAAGGTACATATTTAAATGTGAAAATTAATATATTTTTTTTAATTTAATTTACCGAATTATTAAGAGTTTATAACGGTCTTTGTAAAAGCTATCTGATTCGATGACTAACAAAGATACTACTTTTAAAAGACAGATGTCGCTAAGAAAACGGTTACACTTTTGCCTACTAGATGTCGTTACTTAAATATCGTGTGCGTTTCATATGTGACTAGCGTTGCCAGGTGACTTCACTTTTTTGGGACGCTAAATGTCTCGATTTTCCACTTATTAACCTTATTAACTTATGAAGATTTCTGAAGACTCGAAACTCATGGAAGACTAAGTTTCACGAGATCGACTTTCATGCTACTTATGAAATACTAAAGAACAGTTTAATAAAACAAATAACTGTTAAGTATTTAATATCAAAAATATTTTATTAATAAATACATTTTAACAGTTATTAAAACTAGGTACATACACATTGTCCATTCACAATTTACATTACACTTTAACTCGGAAATAAAGGTCCCAGACTACAATAAAACACTGATTGTAACCAAATTTCAAATCCATGACACCATGATTTTGTGTTTAAGATTATTCACAGTGATATTAAGATATTTCTAATTTAACTATACTACAACACCATGGGCGAGCCAGAGTGTGGTTTATGGGATTCAAACTAAACCGAAGAAAACAATGCGATTACATTTGAAACAAAGAATATAATACTCAAAGGAGATTTGAAATCTCTAAATTTTCTAATGAACCTAACCTTATTCTTTTCTTAATTTCTCTAACGAATTCTTTCTTAATTCCAAAAGCTTTTTTTTTATTCGATAAAAAAAAGGTTTTGGTATTTTATGTAGCAACGCTCAAACGATTTTATCTAGAGAGGCCAATCGTTGCACCATAATTAAGTAATTGTAGCGAATCGTATGAAGTCGAGAAGTCTTGACTGAACCAAAGATTTAGGGCGTTTTTACATCTACATCGATTACCCGTCGATCGATGCTATTGACGTTTAAAGAGCCAATAAGAGCACACCAGGCATTGCACAGCGCGCTGTTTTGCGTCGATCGATGTAGGTGTAATAACACCCTAATAAGGGCCGATTGCACCAAACTCTAAACGTAAGAGAGAGAGAGAGAGAGAGAGAAGAAACGTATTTATCTGAGTTTAACATTAAATAATAGCAGCCCTGTATCTAATTAATGTCCCACTGCTGGGCTTGGGCCTCTTCTCTTGAGAAGAGTTAGGCCATAGTCTACCACGCAGGCCAAGTGCTCATTGGTAGACACACCCTTGAGCATGTTTAGGTACTCTCAGGTATGCAGGTTTCCTCGCAATGTTTTTCTTCACTGTTAGCGAGCGATAATTTATATGATAAATACACACAAATCTTAAAAAATACGAATATGAACGATTTATTGACAGAGGTGTGTGTGCCGTGGGTTCGAATCAGAGATCTTTGACTTCGTGGTCACACGGCTATCGCTGCTTGAAGTTTAACATTAAACGCAGTTAAGAAAATTTGGTGAAATCGACCGCAGGTTATATTATCATCAACACCGGGAATGTTTAAATTACAAAATGCTTACTTTAATGTGAAGGGACTTAGCAGTCACTATGTGAGCGTAATTTCTAGAACCTTATTTATAAAGCACTTGTCTGTCTTGTGGTTAAATGTTCATCCGTAGTTTGTATGAAACACTGCTTATATATAATTTATACATTCTTGTTTGAACGTCAATGCCTAGGCTTGAAACAAGAGATTATAACCACGTTGTTTATCTCATCATTCAATATCTTTGTAATAAGCTAATGCCTTATATTTCTCATTATGATTTGAATATTCCTAGTTACATAATAACGTTATTAAACTATGTATTTTATGAGTGATGAGCGCAAAGATGACGAAAATAAAAAGAACATTAAAGGATACACAATGACAGTAAAAATCAAATACGTTATTCTAGAATTATTGCTTCTAAAAGTACGATAGTTAGAATTTAAGTATTACAGTGTATGTACATTATACAAAAACTAAATGTATGTAACTATGTATGTACACCTACAAGTAATAACATTCATACAGTCTCTATTTTCAAAGTGTGGCACAGATCATTGCGTATTTAAAAATTGGCAGTGTTTTACAATATAGTCCATATAAGGATGTTATTACGCCAAAATCGATCGACGTCAATGAGGGCTATCGATTTTTGTCTCACCAGGTGGCGCCACTGTAGAGTAAGGTCTGTCAAAGTTTGTTGACAGATTGACAGACATTGATTTATCCCAACCATTGAGTTTATACGTTTCTACAGACGCACAGTTCTTTAGGACGTTTTGAAGCCAAACCTATTACATTAAAAATTATTAAGGAGATCGCAATTTTTGTTACCATTAAGTGGCGACATTTATACGTCCATTTCTCTTGCTCTCATACGTGCCTCATGCACAATTGCATTCTCTGTCGCTCTTAAAAAGTTTGTCTTCAGAAGGCCTTAACGAACTGTGCCTCTATAGACACTAATAAACTAACCGCATAGCCAACCCGCAAACAGTGACATTTGACATTTCTGAGATCTCTCACTACACAAACACCCCTAGCGACTAATTCATACGCGATAGCCCTCATTGATGCTTTGATAGATTGATGTACTAGATTAGTAGACAGTTTTATTTCGCTAAACAGTCAAATAACGTCGGCCTTTCAGCCGTGGATAGATTGGTATAATGACACCCTTAGGCTGGTATAATTACACCAATATCGATCGACGTTGATTGATGTCGATCCAAGGCAATGGTGCGCTCTTATTGGCTTCTTAAAACGTCAAATGTATCGATGTCAGTGTAATAACAGCTAGACAGTACAGTTTATTTGTAGGCTTTGACGTTCAAACGATACTCACTAGTTATACTTACAATTTTATAAGCATAGGCGCAGCTAGCTAGCGAGTGGACTGAGAAAACATTGATTCTCAACGTTAAGAAGTTTTAATAGTCATACTTTAGTTTAGCTGGAGGGAGTTAACACGAATAACTCTTTTTTTTTAAGAAAAAAAAGTAATAAAATAACCGCACAGGCAAGCCAGTCAGCACATGGAAGTATCAGTAACAGGCTTTTTTTAGAGGTTTGGTCTAGTGGTTAGCTTAAGCGTCTCTCACCGCGAGTCTCGGGTTCGCCACCGGGGTTAGGCAAATGTGTTATTTGGGAATTTTCGGTGAGAAACTTCACAAATAGCAATGCAGTTGGTATTGTGCCTGGTAGATGGCGATAGGCTTACCCCCTACTCCATGACCTTAACAGGTGAAGTGTGGGTGTTATTCACCTTTGCCACACCCTTCTGGGTAATATAGGCGTGATGTTATGTTATTTAAAGAGACTTCTGTGTAGCAGAAACAAAATAACTTAATGACATCTAAATACTTCCATCCAACAAATTATAATATGTATTTAAATACTGGTAGTTATTTTTCGTTGTCCTATATACTAAAATTATTATTCTACAGTAAAGGTGCCAACCGTTTTCCGAACTAAACAAATATAAGCTCTAACTTTTACCCACATGGGAGCTAAACATAACAGGTGAATAACTGTGCGTGTTACACACCTCTGACACAGTCTTCTAGGTAATATAGGCCTCATGTCAGGTAAATTTTCAACCTAAAAGTTTGAGAATCACATGTTGTTCATCTAGTCCAGCCATATAACAGGTATGTCGCTACACCCTTCGCTTGCACTCGGCTAGTAGGTAAATATGATGGACCGGATGAGACCGTCCCGGACCGAGTCTGAGCTCTGCCCAATGCCGAAGTTGAAGAATACTGATT
Organism: Hypena proboscidalis; assembly: GCA_905147285.1. Taxonomy (NCBI): domain Eukaryota; kingdom Metazoa; phylum Arthropoda; class Insecta; order Lepidoptera; family Erebidae; genus Hypena; species Hypena proboscidalis. Next base: position 22,149,859 of record LR990130.1, read on the forward strand.
CAGCCGCCACCTGCTGAGCGCATGTGCCCATCGGGTACCAGCCTACTTTGTTGAACACTATGCCCACCTTATACACCTGAAATTTATAAAAAAAAATATGAACCGAATTTTTTTTTCTTCATCCATCTAATTATCAAAGTACCTAAAACAACTCAAAGAACCAGGGGTCAATTTTTAACTATCAATTAATGAAAACGACTGAAAGTAAAAAATAAGTTTTTTTTAATAATAATTTGTTACATTCTTATAAATGTTAGTTGGTCTTCTCAATATTTTCCCTCAGAAAGAAGTAGTTTGATCTTCTTTGTTAATCATAATTAATTTATTCAAGTAAAATGATAAAGTTATTACCTTATTTCTCTGTATATAGACGGGCCTGTTAAACATGATATCGAGCAGATGTCGGTAGGGCACTCTGTTGGTGTAGTGGGTGTAGGTGAGCCGGGCGCCGTCGGCATCCAGCAGGTGAGCATACAACAGCTCGCAGTACCCGCCCGCCCCCACTCCTGGACCTCCCACGCATGACACACCTTCTTCCGATGGAGCTTGGGTTGGCACCTGTGGAACAAAATTAAATGGTTTCATTTATTTCCTTACATTTCGACTCATCTTTCTAGCGACATCTAGTGGCTGAATTTAACATTTGTAATCTTCTCGACCAATCAGGGCCGACCATTTCGACTTATTACCCGAGCGACATCTGGTGTCTGAGTTTATATTAATCTTCCTCATTGTAGTGACAATAGAGAGACTTGTTATTTGCAGTGAAGAAAGAGCCGAGTATCGAGCTCTGTACCCGCGACACTATCATCTATATTGCTAGAATGTAATATAAGATAGAAAATCTTTACCTGCACTCCAAGCAGACAGATGTTCTTATCGACCATGAAAGTGACGGAGCAGTCAAGCACGCTGGTGTTCAAGCAGTCGGTGTGTTGAATAATAGCACGCTGGCAGTAAATCTTGTTGAAGTCGGCGCCATGGCGCTCCAGGTGCTCGCCGGCCGGGAGGAGCGGGTTGATCACCATCGACGAAGGATTCCGAACGCCCACTGACAAACAAACGGCTTGAACAATTAGTAATAGCAGTATTTGATGTAGTTTATAAGTATGACATTGTTTTAAAATCATTTAATATACTTTTAGTATATTAAGGCTTAAATAGTAACAGTCCAAAACCAATATTAATTTGATCATCAGCTTACTTTCAAAATAATTTAACAATAGAATTTAGGAGACTATAGACAAACTCAATCAAATTAAAATGTTTGAAATAATATTACAAAATAAAGAGCATATTTATAGACTTTGGAAACAACAGACAAGTGGTATTTTTAGAACATAATTAAATTGGTATTACATAAATATAATACTATAATATAATATAATCTTAGAATAATACATAATATAAAAAATATTATACATACAGGGCGCTATAGAGGATGATGAAGTAGGTCTGCAGGAGAACGGAACTGGCAATTCTGCAAATTTTATAAACTACCTCTATCAGTTTGGTAATAATCAACCTATATTTAGATTGATCAAATATTTTTTATTTTTGCTTGTGGATAAGGAAGTTTTTGGAAGGCAAAAAAACTACAGGAATAAAAAGCAATAATTTTAAGGATAAAACAAGATCAAAGTTTTAGTTATTATCAACCATAATTATTACCATTAACTTTAAAACTTTCGCATTGCACGATGAACTAAAATCTGGGGAATTATCGCGATCATGCATTATTTACCTTTTAGCCTTTTAGTTGGCTTGCGACTACGGCCAGTGTAATCTGTCTGCCGAAACGTATTTATAGAGGTTGCGTGTTAATTATATATTTTATTCACTGGTACCAGTTATATATACTTATATTATTAACTAATCCTAATGACCTAACGGCGTGAATGTGGAGAGACGACTGCCGAGCCGAGCAACTGCGCATTTGCGCCTAAGTACCATTTGTAGCGTCAGCAGTCGTACGCTACAAGCCTACAAGGCAAATAATACAAGATTGCGTTAATTCTCGTTACATTTAAATTTATTTCACCATCAGCCCAAAGAGATAGTAGAACCAGAAACAAAACCTTTCTACTTTCTTTCCATTCGTAATTTTTTGTATTCCTTTTTTTTCCAAATTCTTTGGTCCTTTTACAAACAAATACAATTATAATATCTTATTTAATACAAATGATTCAACGATCTTGTGTTGTTTTAACTCTTTGCCAATAATAAAGTTGTCAGTTCTTACCCTCGTGTCGTGTAGGTCTTGGGTATGGAGGTAAATGCTGCGCTGGAGCACCGAACACTTGATCTAGCATCACAGGACTCGGCGTGTCCACTGTTAAGGTAGCCATCTGCGATTCAATGCAAGCGTTTGATTATGTACCCTAGGTGGTTTACATTAAAAACAGTAAAGAAATGTACTCCAAATTGGGCGTCACATTAATAAGATAAAATAACCGTTTAAGTATCACATTATTTAGTAGATTTTGATGATTCATCAGTAATGATTCGGCAGTCGTTTTTGGTGTCCCTCAAGGAAGTATATTTGGCCCATTGCTAAAATGATTACGTGAAGTGTTTAATTGCTATATAACGTTGAAAACTGGCGCAATTTATTTCTTTAATACTTACATTAGATGGTCCATCACCAATCAGTTGTTTCCTCGGCACCCTGCAGGTAGAGAATCCACTAGGCATGGACACATCAGAGTTACTCGATAGAATATTCATGAGCACTGCAAAGGCTTCTGATTCTGTCAGCAATGATGACCGAGCTGGTCCTTCTGCGAACTGCTGCGGGGTGAGCGTTAAGAAACGGATCTTCTCGATGGCACTGCGGATCTTTGGCTTGTTGTCTTTGGTATCTGGTAATTATAACAGGTTATTGGTGTAGTCATAGTAAGGAGTACGACTGAAGGTGGGAATAGATGTGATTTTACTTTATATTTATATTTTTAAGTATTCATATGGGCATAAGAGACAACTATTGCTATAAAGTATGAATGAAATATAAACGGCCATTGTACGATAGAGCCGATTCAGTATCAGCTCCTCAAATAAAATAGTTAATTATTAGTAAAACTATCATCCTTACAGTAATGAAAAAGCTCATATTATTATTTAAATAGGTTTCACTCACCAGGTTTCTTTGAAGATATGCTTTCGTCAGATGGTCCAGGAATAGGTTGATCACTGCTATCCACAACTTTCTGAGTCTCAGTCACTGCCTCTGGGCTGTTCTCAGCACTGCTCTCCACATTTACCACCTGATGGTTTTAATGGGACAACTTAGAAGTATTATTACTACAATGTATACCTACATAGAGCAATGTAGTTGGTATAGAAATATCTTAGTCATTCATTAGTCAGTCATGTATTAGAGACATGCCTTATACTTACACACATAATCCTGCTGGAGAACAGTTTCCTTTGCTTTACAAGAAAAGAAACATATCTTATATTTGTAATATTAAAGCAAATTTTAGCTTTGCTAAGCATTTATTATACAATATTACGGTTGAAAATTTATGATTCTAGTGGGGCACAAAACAGAACCTCTGGTTTCTATGTTAGACCTATTACTGACATGAATGCCAGGTCTCACCTTATTAGCAGCAAGCAATCTATTGAGAAATTATTAAGACTAACTTAATACATATTGTTACTATAGATGGCATATTTTTCAAAGCATTTTATACAATATTATAATGTTACACTGACTTTATCTTTCGAAGTAGAAGGTCCTGGGCTCTTAGATCTCTTTTCATTGGGTGGTCCATTCTCTGATGGAGGACTAACACTTCTCTCAATGGTCCTCTTGTCCTGAGCCTTGGCATACCTAACGGCTGCCTCAAACAGATCCAGTTCACTGTCAATGTTCAAGTGGTCCAGAGAAAAGACTGTGATCACTGTGTTTAATTCTACATCTTCAAAACTGCAGTCTGTTAGTACTTCTTTGGTGTTTGTGCTGATTATCTACAAATTAAACATCTTTCTTAATATAACGTAAAATATAAAGAAGCACAAAAGATTTTTTTTTTTTTTTGTTATAGTATGCAAACTAGAATAAACAGAACTTTCCATTATGTTGTATTATTCCATTTCCATTATGTTATAATGTGTACAATATTGTGTACTTTCCTTAAGACATTTGATCCTAAAAATCATTTAACTACTTACCATTACATACCAAGAAAAGCGATGTTCATTCATTGAACACGAGGAATAAGCATAAATTGGTAGGCCAATATTATCGCTTAAACAAAGTCCACAACTCATTTGAGGGACTTGGAGTGCGTTTTTATAACAAAATTCCTGTCGAAATCTTGAACTTGCCCCTACTAAAGTTTAAGAGTATCGTTAAGAATCGTCTCATGGAAAGGGGCTATTATAAAATAAACGATTTCTTAACCGACACTACGCCTTGGAAATAATATTTATTTATCTAATGTATTTATTACAGTAATGTATTTATTATTTACAATTATTATGGTTATTATATTTCAAATGAATTGCCAAGTTAGACATTGTTTTATCCTATTTATAATTATGATTGATTATGATTATTTTGACATATTATATTCTATATTGAGATTGACATAATTTATTTTTGACATCATATTATCATATTATTGACTTAAGTTTCAACTTTTGACATTATAATGAATATCAATTGATACATTATTTTTTATTATTTAATATGATTAATGAAAATTCACACTCACTAAATTTGATTTGTATAACCTCATTTCATGTTATTTCAAATATTGTTAAGTAAAGGCAATCTGTGTGTACATTTTTTAATTTTTATATTTTTGTAGTATAAATAGTTTTTGTTATTAGTATTATAAATATTTTTTTGTTTGTTCTGAAACCCTTATACAGTAGTATACACACATTGTTTTTACTCCTTTATTTTCTGCTTGAAGTGTAAGATATTGCAACCCTATATACTATGGATTTATTTATAATAATTTAATTGCATTTTCTCTTTATAACCATATTTAGCTATAATGTTGTTTTGGTTGCTATAACTTACACATAGAATTATTGTCAAAAAACAAACAAATATTGTATGAATTATTTGAAAAGATGGTGCACATGAGTTTCTCACCAGCTCTTCTTATGATGCAATACCCATCGGAGCTGGTACTTGGATTGATTTTAATTCAATTCTCTAAGTTGAATTAAAGTCAATCTAAGCTCCGGTGTCAAATAATTTTATTACAATAAGTATTATAATTTAGTTAGCTAAGTTTTATTTTAATTTTATATTTTTTGTGTTTTGATGTTTGTTTTGACGTGTTCAAGCGCCCCTTGGGGCCCATGGAAATAAATGATTTGATTTGATTTGATTTGAAAACCATTAAATAACTTTCAATAATGAATGTATAACACAACAGTCAAAAGGTTTTATACTTTCTTCTATCTACCACCTTAACAACATACCTGTATGCACTTATCCATGAGCACATTCTCCTCAAACAGCCGAGCAAACTCATAAGCTCTGCAAGCGTTCCTCGGGTACAGGTCTGACCAAAGGTATCGGGTACATTCCTTCACCAAATGAGGTAACATGTACTTTTTGGCGCCATAGCACAGCTCACAGGCCTTGTCAAATGAGCTTATGTTTATGTTGTCTGTATAAATGTATCTGAAAAAATTTAAAAGATTAAGCCATTGTCTACTTTTTCTATATGTGTCAATGCAAAAAAAAATAGTTTTTTAATTTTGTCTACCTAGAATTTAGCTACAAGAACAGCATCATCAGTGGCATTCCACAGATTGTCTATGGTGCAAGTGGTGGGACATAGGGGGCAAAGAAGGTGAGCCATTGTTTGGGCATAGCCCCATCTCTCAAGGTTAACCTGGCAATGGTCAACTTGACTACTGATCTTGTTTTAAGCTTTCCATAGTGACTAGGGTAAATCATTTAATAATTTTAATGCCTATATTTGTGTACAAAAAAAGCTGTGAGGCAACACTACACACTAATTATGCATAAGTAATCAAAATAAATGAAGACAAGTAAAAATATGAGGGCCTCTTTACATACTCACTCTAAGAGAGCCTTAAAGGCCTCAGGCTGCACATCAAGAATAGGAATAGGATCATTTCTCTCAGCCATACCACCATAGAACATAGCCTCGAAAACTGGAGACGCCATCGCTAGTACCAGCTTGTGGCCAGAAATAACGGACTGGTGAGGTTCAGCACCAACCAGGAAGGTGCAATCAGACCATTGCCCAGACTGCAAGAGGTAAGCTCCTCTTTGCTTCACCTCCACACATCCTAACTGCCAATCCGTAGGCACTTCCGCCATGATAACTATTTTTTTAATTATTACAGATCAAAATTTACAGTTTTTTGTTATTATTACTCAATAGTTAACTGAACTGGGTATCAAAACAGTTGTTACACCAAAATAATCACTTGATTCATTTACAGTTAGTGCATTTACGAATCTTGGTTCAGGTATAGGAATTACATAATTTTTACTTATTTATTTGGTTTTCGTAATGTAGGTACTTTTTATGACAAATGTATTCTTTGTTCAGTATTCGCTAATGCAAAAAATATTCATCATTTATAATGTTCATCATTTAAATTTATAATGAAAGTAATATTTAAAATGAAATTAAAAAAAACAGCTCTAACTGTGGACAAAAACAATCTTCGCAAACACTTGTAATTGTTTGCTCCTGGACATTATATGAATCGTCTAGTTACGGTTATTGTTGAATGCAGATTTAATTTTATTTATTTACGTAAATAGGACGATAGAGTTTTATAGAGTGGGTAAATTAACACAATTTCTTTATATTTATGTAGTGGTGTATGTAGTATCATCCCCATTTATTTCATTGTGTGTATTTAATTATATGTGTCTTATAATTTCTATTTCTAAACGAAGTGATTCAAAATGTCAAATTCAAAATATTTTTGTCAAGTTGTCAATGAAATCGAATTTACATGAACGTCGAATAATTTCGTTGTTATGTGTTAAGTGGCCCAAAATACGCAAATGAAACACCATGAATCACGACGAAATAAAATCGGTGGTACAGGAAAAATTCCTATCGAGCGAACGAGTTACGGCATTCCTATGCGACGCCAAAGTTTTGCACCCCGATTGGGTAAAAAAGGATCGGCTCTTAGCAATTGTTGAATTCGGTGACGAAAAGGCTGTATTCTGCTTGTTTACGTCATGTTACCCACCGAAGTCCTTCACGGATTTGTCAATAGAGATTGTGTTGCCGATAGATAAAAGTTTCAAATGTGAAATAGACAACAAACCTTCCGACCCCGAGGCCATACTGTACCTGAACTTGCAATCTCGTAATAATAAATATAAGTTTGAAATTCAGATGACTCCTCGCGTCGACAATTTTGTCGATGATCTATTTCGAGGTATAGAAGCAGTTAACAAAGTGCCAACCCAGCCTGAGTTTGTGTGGCTCAAGAAATACCATGGCAAAAGCGACAGTGAAATACCATCACACACTATGGTGCTGCCCGGAGGCGTCCCGCACACGCAGACCTCTGCTCCAGTGGCAATAAGAGAAAGTCTGATCAAGTACAAGATGTGTGACAAAGAATATGAGTATACATTTACGAAAAGGTTCTCAATATTTTGTGGCACTTGGAATGTGAATGATAAATCGCCTGTGATTCCTCTCAAGGGCTGGTTGAGTGTTGAAAAGGAGCCTCCTGATATCTATGCTGTGGGATTCCAAGAACTCGATCTGTCTAAAGAGACATTCCTATTTGATCAAACTTTCAGAGAAGATGAGTGGTACAATGCAGTTATTAACTATGTGGACAAGAGAGCTAAGTATGTGAAGGTGGAGAAAGTGAGACTGGTGGGCATGATGCTGATTGTACTTATCAAGGAGAAGCATTTATCTCATGTGCGGAATGTAGTGTGTGATACGGTTGGTACTGGCATCATGGGAAAGATGGGAAACAAGGGTGGAGTCTCCATAAGGTTTGATCTCCATAGCACTTCACTTTGTTTTGTCAACTCACATTTGGCTGCACATGTTGAGGAGTTTGAGAGGAGGAACCAGGATTTCAGAGATATCTGTAACAGGACCAGGTTTCTGCAACCTAACCAACTTCCTAAAGCTATTAAAGACCATGACCATATTTACTGGCTGGGAGATCTTAATTACCGGATTACAGAATTAGATCCTAACACAGTGAAAACGTTGGTCAATGATAATAATTTTGTTCCTGTTTTAGAGTGGGATCAGCTGAAGCAGCAACATAAAAGTAATCAGGTTTTTGCTGGATACATGGAAGGTGATATCCAATTTAAGCCTACTTATAAGTATGATGCTGGTACAGACAACTGGGACTCTAGTGAGAAGAATAGAGCTCCAGCTTGGTGTGACAGAATATTTTGGAAAGGAGACAACATCACACAATTGGCTTACAGAAGTCATCCAGCACTGAACATCAGTGATCACAAGCCTGTGTCTGCTATATTCAACTCCTCAATTAAAATTATTGATGAAGAAAAGTACAGAAAGGTATATGAAGAAGTTATTAAGCAATTAGATAAGATGGAAAATGAACTGATACCACAAGTTAAGGTTGATAGAACTGAAATAGATTTTGGCACTGTGAGGTACCTGGAGTTACAGGTGCGGACTATTACTATAAAGAATATTGGGAAGCTGCCAGTTGAGTTTGAATTTATAAAGAAATTGGATGAAACAAGCTTCTGCAAGGAGTGGCTTATTGTAGAGCCATACAAGAAATGTATTTGTGCTGAGGAGACATGCGAAATTCAACTCAAAGTTCTAATCAATAAGACATCAGCTTGTAAAATGAATGCAGGAACTGACAAACTGTATGACATACTGGTGCTTCATTTGTATGGAGGTAAAGATATCTTCATAACTATAAACGGTACATACCAAAGAAGCTGTTTTGGGTGCTCTATAGAAGTTCTAGTTAATCTAAATATGCCAATTAAAGAAGTTCCTTTAGGAAAACTGATAGAATTGGAAAATAAAAGAGATCAGTGTGTTTCCAACCAGTCTACATATTCTATACCCAAAGAAATTTGGTTCTTAGTTGACCACCTTTACTTACATGGCTTGAAGGAACCTAATCTATTTGAACAACCAGGTTTTCATTCAGAAATTCTTCAAATAAGGGATTGGTTAGACAGTGGCTCTGTTGATCCCATTCCTGGAAGTATCCATTCAGTTGCAGAGGCATTACTTTTGCTTTTGGAAAGCACTGCAGACCCCATAATTCCTTACAATCTTCAGTCAGTATGCCTGAGAGCCTCTGCAAACTATTTACAATGCAAACAAATTATAATGGAGCTGCCAGAGTTTAGAAAGAATGTTTTTCTGTACCTCTGTGAATTTCTACAAGAAGCATTGCAACACAGTGCAGAGAATGGACTGGATTCAAAAACATTATCTACTTTATTTGGGGCCATTTTCCTCAGGGATAATCCAAATCAGACACAAGAACCACAATCAAGGATAAACAAACAGGTCATAGATAAAAAGAAGGCTCAGTTTGTTTATCACTTCTTTATTAATGACCATAGTGATTTGATATTCTCTAGATAATTAATTAATTGTTGTTTGTCATGTAATATTGTAGAACTATTCCAGAAAAATCAACTACACATAAAAGGTAATTATTTTTCTGGTGCAGTGATTTTGTACATGTTTCGTACATCTATATTTTTAATTAGTAAGAAATACTCAAATGTTTCCATTAGTATTCTTAGGCAATATTTGTTACTTTTGTAATCACACTTATAAAGTAGTCATTTGTACTCTATCTGTGTCAAAGAAGTCTCACGAGGTTTTACGCTTAATAACTAATAGTCTTTTAAAAATTCTGATTGCCTTTATCATTGAAATGGTTCAGCTCTCATGGTATATTATATCACAAATTAATATATAATTTAATATATTTTCTAAATTTTTAATTAACTTTTATAATTTCCATGTCATTGTTTTGTCTAAAATAACTTATTCCTTGGGATTAGATTAGATAGATACTACTTCTACTCTTATTACAGAGTAAATACTAGATAAACATGTTTAGAAACTGGAAAGTTTTATATGACAAGTCTCATTGTATCTCTTATATTAACATCTCTACGAAACAGCAGTTTACATAATAAATTATTTAAAAAAAAACATAATTTCAATTCTAACTATTCTTTGAAATTATTGGTTATTGTCATCATTGTCCTGATATATTTAAATTACCTACTGTAGCATAGGAAACAGGGAAAATATATTTCCGTATTGATACAACACCTGCAATGAATGTGTTCCCTTTGCAAAATCAAATTGAGTGTCATAGAAAATGTATTATTAATTTTAGATTTCATAGTTAGTATTGAAAAGCAGGTAAAAATTAAAAATGTACTGAAAGATTAATGTTATAGTGAACCTGCTAAAACATCTTTTTACCGTATTTTTTCGCTTCTTGACAGATACATTATTATGTTAGTTGTAGCTTTTTGAGATATCAACAAATAATTAAGTTTAATAGTAATATTATATTGCACCGAAATCTTGCTGGTGAATGGACGATACAACTGGAAGCTCAACCATGGGTTTCACTCAGATGATGACTTGCGGTATGATAAGGAAAGTTCATTATGTTCCAGTTTAAATCAACCACAATATATAGCAATGATTTCTTAAACCAGTTTTGTGTCTTTGCACCAGTTCTATGATGTCGGTAGCAAGACACGAGCAACGCATACACGAAAACCCCTACTGAATTTAGATTTAGTACCTTCTAAAGTTTTATGGATAAGTTACATGTACCTAGTTTATTTTAAGTTAAATTAACGCCTGTACATTACAATAAAACATTAGATACGCTTATATGCGTACTATGTTTTAATGAAATAATTTAAACTTTTAAGGTATGTACTATGCGAAGCAAATAAGTACAGATTGTTTCGGCCATATCGAACTCCATTCGCTAGGATATTAACAAAAAATTCAATCACTTTTACCTTTGTTTTGAATTATTCCTTTTTTCAATAGGGCGAATGGAACACATTCAATATGACCGATAAATCTGTTCTAATTTGATTCGCATTGTATGTTTTATTTATTATAACAAAAATGTTATAGTAGTGGTGGTAGTTTAAAATTATTTTGCCATTGTAAAAAGTTTACTTTATCAACGAAGAATTGGCCAATTTGTCCATTAGTTTTAGTTCAATTGACAAAGACTATGACTATAAAATGGTGCCTGAATTTTATAAAGCATGAGATAATTCATTACTTAATTAATTTAATTTCAATTTAAAAATATTTTTTTACTAATATCACGTACATCAAGACATCAAAAGTTTTCGGGATTTGTATACTAGGCTTTATTGTAATTAGTAAATATTATCTCTTTTTCTCCAACTTTTACGATGACTTATATCAACGTCCGTGCATATTGAAACATAATTATGTATTTAGGGTATCTTAAATAATATATGGGTATATTAAAATATTTTAATATTGTATTTATTGGTTCATGTAATAGTGAAGATAGTGAACTGTTAATTTATTAAATTATATAAGAATACTTTTGTTTGTTTTACTATTTTCAGGACACCTTACGATTTAAAATTCAGCCTCTGATTTTGGAAAACTACTACATTCTGATATTTCGCTCTATTAACATGGCTACATATAAAACAGTCTGTTTTCGTTCTGCTAAACCCCAAGAAGCGAAGATTATAGATTTGAAAAGAACGTGGGTCGCCATGTATGTAAGCCTGTATTTGTTTCGCTAGTGTGATAATAGATGTCGCTTATCCATATTTTCCAACGAGATTCATATAAGAATATTATAGATGGCGTAAGTGATTTGTATAGAGATTGAAGATGAGATTTGATGACTTTAAAACTAATTATACATTATAATGGTAAAAAAACAATAAAGAATGGATAAAGTAAATAATAAAAAGATAAAAGTAAATAAACAATCGAGTTTTGTATACTTGCAACATTGCGATTTATCAACACAGTGCATCCTAGATCGATGGATCGAATTATGATAGCGGCAGATTTGAATTCAGCCAATCACAAGGGTGCATTCAGCGTTTTGTCTGGCTCTTTGAACTGTTTGAACAAAACTTCATTCCTAAACTGAAACGTCTGCCATTTACTCATTTCCTGTTATTCTTTAAATTTGATTCGAAATAACTGTTTCAACGGCGATATAAGAGTCAATAAGTTTTTGTATCGGGCAAATCGTTAAATAAAACTTGTTCGTACTTCGTGTGAACCAGACGCACCTTAGGAATAAATCCTTTTCTTTGTTACCTGCTAGTTCAAACAAACAAAACAAAGCAATGGAAGTAGAAGCCGCTAAATGTAAGTGCATTTTTAATATTTATTTTTGATTTACATACAGATTAATACTATTTCGATGTTGTTCTCATGTTATTGATAAGTTTCGATCGATATTTTAATCAACCAATTTAGTGGACTAATACAAATTTACCTCAACACTCAAGTAATTTAGTTACATATTTATTGGAAACATATATTATAGGTACACAATATTATAAATGTTTCTAATAAATGTGAGAACTTGTATATAATTTATTATTTAAGCTTATACAAATTTGTCTTGCCCAAAATATTTGAGTCTGAACCAGTCTGAACATTTCCTAAAATTTCATTTGTATTTTTGGTCTATGATTAAATTTCCCTAGTGGTAAATTATTCAGCACATAAGAACACTACAGAGTTCAAAGCTATCTTTATTAGCCCTTAGATGCCCTTAAAAATGTAATTTAATTAGTATAAATAATTTAATATATTGTAACCACAAAACAAATCAAATTTATTAAAATTTAAAATGGATTTTTAACTGAAAACATAATTCTAGTTTACCCACATTTGTAATGTTTTTTTATAAATACAGCTGTAATGGGAATTTAAGGATTTAAGAAACTTTTTAATAGTTGTGAAACAAATTTTAATAACATTTAATATTTGTTTCATTTGATTGGTTGATTAAACCGTTTTTAATTATAATTATTGGAAAATGATTTAATGGGTTTTGTCATTTTCACACATGGTAGGTAGGTATGAAGTTCCAAATTCTGTGTACCTATAAAATAAATTATTTGCGGTTATTTCAATAAAATTGTCACCTAGATTGGTAAAAATATTTGTGTCTGTACATTTTTCTTCTATATTTATATTTCTAATATTTTTATAATTCGTAGGTTTTTCATATAATATATTTTTTTAGAGGCGAGTTATGAGCTCTTAAAATTTTAATAATACTTTGATAATGAGGTACAATGAAATATTATCTTTTACCTAATGCTTTTACCTAATATTTATACCTTAGAAAATCAATATTCATTATATTATCAAAGAGGAATATTATGTTTTGTTAAATTTTATCAGAAACCAGTATCAAGGCTGAATGGAGCAAAGGCATTAATTACATTTTAATGTTTCCTGTTTCTTAAACTTGCTTCTTTATTCACTGATATGCTACTGATTAAAAATGGTACTGCACTGGCATTTGTACTGCAGGAATATTTATTGATAAATATAAACTAAAACTAGACCTAATACACATACACAAATATTGTCATTTATTTTAATATTGGTGTTGATCATAGTACTTATCGTAATCCTAACTGATTTTATAAATCCGAAAATCCGTTCGTCTGCCTTGTCGGTTTCGTCTAAAAATCTGCACCAATTTTGATAAAAACTGGTAGATGGAATTAAGGGGCCTACCCCCATGTATAACTTGTATAAGTGGCAGCTATATTATAATACAACTCTAAAAAGATCTCGGAACCATCACTTTCATCAAAATGCTATAGTAAAAGTGAGGCCCATTTTCCAATAAATTCGAAACCAAACTAGAACATTCTCAAAGTCTCTTTCGTTGCACGTCGTTTATTTTTCAGCTCATTCTTCTCAAAATCTAATTTCCTATTCAAATAACCGGAATGACATTCATTGCTCACTCATTCATTATACCTACATTCTTTTTCTGCTTACTGACCGATTTTTGTAACTCCCATGTTTTTCAATCACTTTCAATGAATATTTTATCTTTTTCATCCGTTATATTATACATCGAAGTTATTGTCGCAGAAACCCCTGTATTTTAGTTCATCATAATCATAATGACAAACATTATTATTATACCTACCGGGTGTATTATGGGGCGTTTTGGATGAAAAATATAAGTAGGTACCTGCTAAATTAAGAAAACCATAGTGTCAACTGTATGACAAATAGTGCTAAATGGAAGGACTATGATATTTGCGTCCTGTGTAGTCTTTTGTCATAATAATGTTTGCCGGTGCACGTTTCTATATTATTAGTTTACGATTACGATCATTGCCGCGAATTAAGAGTAGAGCTAATTTTTTTATGACGATTTTAAGTGCTTTGTGAAGTCGAAGGAATTAATAAAGCTCTATTCACTTCGCTTAAATTTAAATATGCCATTAAAATTATTTACAAATTTTTTAAACGCTAATAAATACTATGTCTATGTCTTCTGTATAACCGATAGCCCGTAATTATTTTAAATTGTTAATTAAAGCCCGTTAATATTTTAACAACTGAAACCAATTTGCGCGACACAAAATTAGCAATTTGTCATCATCGCGCGACCGTTAAACCTGTACCAATTTACAAATGGACCAGTAAGAAAGTGTGTGTTTGTGTGGGTGTGTGTCATCTTTTAAACGGCTGGGTCGTAAGCGACGGTTGGCAAGGACGATGCAACCGTCGCGGTGACTCACGGCTTCTCTTCCGCGCCTCCATAACGAGTTTATACCATATTTTGAACTTGAATACCTATCCTTTTAGGGATGACACGACACGCAAACGGCCGGCGCCGTATGTAAATAGTTTCTTGTCTACATGTAAAGAAACTTGTTTGAAGTTCCGGCGTCCGCGTCGTACGAAGGATACGTGTTTTACTCCTTTGTTTACGCGTCTTTGTTTTACTTCCCTTTTATTGCCTCTAATGAAGTTAAAATGAACTAAAAAGGTTCTGCTATACGAGCGAACCCTATAAAAAGCAGTGCGGCAACCACAGCGTTACTGGACCTACAATTTTCATTGTTCTCTCTTAATCGTCCATGAAACAGTTTAATTTTCTTTTCTCTATTGTCCTGCCGCATTAGTGACCGTAAGCCTATTATATATATATATATATACATATACAAAGGGTAGCTTAGTAAAACGCCCGAAAAAACTTAACAATACATTTGACAAAATCTCGGCGACTGCGCTGAAAATGTTGCGGAGTATACTCACGTCGATGTTTAAATTTGCCGCTCGATTTAAAGCGTTATTAAATTGACATTAATAGGTCCCAAATCTCGGAGGGTAGCGTTGATTAAAAGCTATAGGAACTGGGTCGAGAAAGCTATGCCAGTGCGGAGGTAAATTCCTATATCGTGCCTACATTTACATTACTCGTGTAATTTTCGAAGCAAGGCGCTTAATGGTGCGTTTCGTGGTAACTTTGTTGTCTAGTATAGCCCCCTATTTGGTTGATATTCGACGTATTAAGTTATTAACATGATAATGGAAGGAATCCCAGCTCAGTGCGCCGCTAAAGAAAATATTGACCGATGTCCATGGCGGAACGTAAACAGACGCATTATTCTAGTGAACGCACGGATATCTCGAGATAAGGAAATAAACACTGGCATTGTCTTGACTTGAGTAACACATATCTGCGTAGTTTATTAGGCTTATTTATTGGACGATTAAAAAGTCAGGCGTAATACTGTTTCTATTGTTAATGCTCGGAAATATTTAAGAAAAAGATGCTTTGCTACGTTCTATGAAGAATTATCGTTTTACCTGATTTCATTTATCTGAAAGCTTGCTCTGTTCGCTCGGAAAACTGAATTGGAATCTTTGAAATTATGTCGCGTCATTCGTAATAGCTTAGTTGTGAAAAGACTAAATTAATTGGAATTATTGGGCTTTTACTAAAGGCGCGAAATACAGCGATAAAAGTAGATTATGAATTATCGGCAGACCCACTTGCAATAGTTAGTGTCCCGATTAGATTTGAGCAGGGGATGGTTAGGTCGTACTCTAGGTCAATCTAATTTGACGGCTGCGGCTGTTTTTCCTTACAACGTCGATCAATAATCAGCTGGAGTGGAGTACTGTTCTCAGAAATTTGCTCGATTACAGCACTTCAGGCCTTGTGCGACATAAGCTATGCGGCATTACTGTTTTTTGAGACAATGGGCGTTTTTCTTCATCTACTTACGGCGCGTCGTCGCGTCAAAATATGCATAGTCGTGTCTCTTACTCACTCTTTGCTGATTACGTTTAGTTTAGCACACAGTAGCTTTGGGCACACACTGTAGAAATAGAAACGGCTTACATCTTGCATAATATTTTATCCATGTATATTTGACATAATATTGATTGAAGGTGTGAAATTGAATGATGTAATATTTTCTTTAGTCTTTCACGGACTATTATTCCGTGCAACAACGAGCATCAAAGTAGTGACGATTTTTAACCTAGTAAGAAGATTTGAATCCCAACTCTCACATTAGTCATCTTTATTACTATTACAGCTAATAGATAGCAACATAATGTGTGAAATTGTGTTCAATGTCCGACCAATATATCAAAACGTGTCCTCCTACACGGCTTTCTATAGTTCCCGATAGCGGCTCGTTTTTGCGGTAGTTATTGCACGCAATGAAAGCTTGTCTCATGTACTCGGGCCAGAAAAGGCAAGACGACGTGGGCGATACTTGTCCGAGCCCACGCCTTCCCCTCTTACCCACTGCTCCGAAATTCCATTGCTATTCATTATTCAGAGATCGCCAATATTCGCATGACTGAGACAATGCATTCGGGTCATCAAACCTGAAACTCTCGCGGTTGCCCCTAACACATGTTCGCTATAATTACGACTAACGGCCGATGGCCTTGCTCTAAGGACTAATATTAGAGGAACGTGAAACTTGGATCCAATGTTTGTTCGCTATTAGTTGACTTAACTCGATTACGCGATTCCCTTCGAGGCAAAGTTGATTGAATGAAGTAATTTCATGTTTTCGGTAAACAGAATTATGTCGTAAACATCTCTGCATTGTTAAGATGGATTTGGGCTGTCATATAATTGTTGTTCGACATTATCTGACTTCGGGCATTAAGAAATTTAGGCGGATCACATTAAAAGTTAACTAGTTGTAGAAATGGGATACGGGCAGGAAGAAGAAGTTTTAATTCAGAAATCTGCTGCAGACGTCAAAACCTAAATTACAGATTTTTAAATCATTAAACTCTTTGTATTCTTGCAGAAAATTGGACTGGATATATTTTGGTTTCTGAAGTTAAAACCAAAATCGATCCACCACATTAAAATACGATAATTTAATGAAGTTTTATGGCGTATTATTCAAAAGATATATGCAATAGACAGTCCCCGACCAAAACATCTTGAGTTTAAACTACTCAAGATGCTTTGGTCGGGGACTGTCTGACTTCATTTCATATTCATAGCTCGTACAGAATTATTTCATTGTAGAGATGTACTGTGACAATCTTGTTTTGTTTAATATCTAGACTATTCTAGACATGTTTTAGGTAGTTGCATCTAGTAATAGTACTTACTTTGGAATTTCATAGTCCCATAACGCTAGCTACATCGAGTTTGGTCATTAATTTGAACTTTTATTGATGTCATAAATCCGGCCTAGTAGCGGGTTTTACTAGTCATTTTATTGTTTTGTTGAGGGACTCGCAGTCTGCCCTCGTATAAGGTCATACAACTACGCAGCTTCGCAATTTCTTATTGTACGAATCGTTGTACTTATATCTCAATGCTTGAAACAATTGCTACAGAAACAGTTGCTCTGTCGGTTAGACCGAATTCTCACGGGTAACAAAGGCCTGATACTCCAAGAATAGCGGTGTCCTTATGAATTTATTAACACTAGAACGCCAGAACAAAATCTAGATATATTTTGTGCCTGCGAAGGACGTACCCGGGGAATACTTTAGGAAAAAATTCAATTCGCATGTAGGAATGCCAGGGAGGTTTTGGACGGTACCCAAAACATTTAATCAGGTTCAATGCGCATGACCTAAGCGAGTGTGCTGGGGTGAATAATCTATAGCACGAAAAGCGTGGTGCGATTGCCTAGCGGTGCACCACTCAACGGTACATGTCGATGTAATAGCTTTGCAAAACTAGTGCAAAAAACGAGATGTATTCATATCCAAAATTGTAGCTCGTTACAATCGATTGTATTCTAAAAGACGATTTGGTATGATATCTCGCGTTCAGAATGTTGGCTTGGAAGTTATTTTAGTTTTATTGGTATCTAAGCTCTCGGTGAGTCGAGGGTTTTACTGGTGATTCTATTTATAGGTTGGGTAAAGACTACCGTCTTTTGATCTTAGATACAACACAAAGGCTGGCAAACGTGACGTAACCTTTCTGCGCCACTGTCGAGTTTAAAAACACAGTTTGAAAAAGATTAATTCTTAACTTGCAGCTTTCTGCATAAGATTTAGTTAAAGATAAAAATAGAAGTTCTGTCTCGCTGACTCATCAACGTCCTGGATAAACCCTTGGAAATCCCTGCTCAAATTTTATCCAGTTAATTTCGGTGTGTAAACTAGGCTTATTAAAGGATATAAAAAAAATGCTGTATGGGGATGAAAACACCATGCCATAATCAACTTATAACATCAAAAAGTATATTTGTCTATATTATAGTAAACCCTTGCAATATTCGCCAACTATTCTACTATTTCATCAGTGTTTAATCATTTGCTTGACAGACCATTTCAAAATTTCAAAATTTAAACCACTGTACAGCAAAGGGTATAACAGTAGGTATAATCCACAAAATGGTTGTACGTACAAAATACTCCGTATTAAAGACACAGCTTATGGCATGGCGTTATGCTAAACAGTTCCTAAGGAGCTTTCGTGTTTTAGTGCCAGGCCCGGCTGCACGCTACCTTCTTATCTAGACTGCCAAATGTACTGCATACTTGCTGAATTCGATGTTATAGCGAAATTTTTATACAAATAACTTGTAAGAGGATTTATATTCGTATGAAAAATACTAGCTACTGCGTGCGGCATCGACTGGTAAAGTATAGCCTCTGTTACTCGGTCAAGATAAACTTAGGAATAATGAAAGTACATCGATCGAAAAGCTTTTGTTTTAAATCGTAACAAACAAACAATAAATAAAATAATATTTCTTCTAGTGCAATTTAAATATCTGTAAATTGTCAGGAATAAATGCAGATGAACCTAATAACCTTTGTTAAAAGGATTTTTAAAAAAACGAACGAAAATAAAACGATATTTGTTTAAAGCTGATTGGATATAATTATGTTGTAGTGGAAAATTAAAATAAATAATTATGTACTAATAACCACTTTTCCAATATGGCGGCGCAAGGTTTTGGGAATTTGAGCTCGAAAATTGGGTAAACTTATCTAAGCTTTCTCTACAACATATCAAAAAATCAGCTTTCTAGGTTCATTTGCATTTATGCATTGTTTAATTATATTGTGCTATTCTTTAAATACACTATCTTGCCATGATTCATGATGAGCATGACATGACATCAAAATAAACGGTTAAATACGGTACCTATAAAAAATCAAATTTAGCGTAGATAATTTGGTTGTGATGTGATTCATTTCCAGTGTTTGTAAACGTTAAAGCAAAAAAATTAATGCACGGTTGACGTAGTGGTTAAATCGGTCGCCTCGCCTTTCAACTGCGCTCGTGTTGTGGGTTCGATCTCCATACGGAACAAATCTATGTGTGATCCGCAAAGATTTGCTTCGACTCTGGGTGTGCTTTGTGTGTGTAAAATGTATGTTTGTGAACACCCCCGCGACACAGGAGTTATACCTAGTGCAGACGTCTTTCTTTTTTTTTAAATAAACTAAAATATTAATTAAATGAAATGTTGCATGTTCATCTTAAATAACGTTAGCAGAAATAATAAATTATGTAGTCCGTACTCCGTCGATACTCGTAACAGTTGACCGTTAAATACCGGTTAACTTCAATAACGGTTTCTACGAATCCAAATTTATTAATTCCATGCAGCTTGCCGCAATACCCTAGTTAAAGGGCCTTTAATTGACAGTTACTAAGACATTTTAACGCTATACCTTATGAGATCAAACTATTGCCAATAAATAGATTCTGTAGAAAACTTAAATTATGGCTGATTGAAAAGTCTTTTTATTCATTGTCAGAATTAATATAAAGTCAGGATAATTATAAAATGTAAAAACTATGTCAGTTTAGTAGAGCTTGGTTGAGTTATTGATGAAATTGTTTCGAGTCCATAATTATTTAAATATTGACATGTTATTACTTTTATTTTATTTTATTTTTTTTAATTATTGTGTTTATTGCACGACATGACATTATTTTATTTTATTTTAATTTATGTAATTAGCCAATTCATAACATAATAATAGGTTTAATATATCTTTTATTAATTTTCTGACATTGATCAAGTACTTACCTATATATATATATTTGTTTTAATTGGTTTGACATTGTATGCTGTAATTCAATTTATATTTAAAGCACATTATAAACATGAATTTTGCATGCCAAGTGTAATAATTTTAGCATTAATATCTTATATTTGCATGTCGAATTCCCGGCGAAATATGTGATACAAAAAAGTAACAATATGTTAAAACACCTGTACCTACCATGTTTTACGCGAATAAATTATTTCTATTTCTATTTTTTACAACTTTTTTTTACATTTGCAGCCAAATGTCAACGTCTGGGTCTTATCGGTCAAGGAACTTTGACTTTTCCTTGTTTATTGCATCAATAAATAGTTGCATAAATCATCTATATACTTTGTGCATGAGATAATGAACCCCACGTTTTCTAGAACTATTTATTATGATAGCTGGGAGAAAAATATACCAGGAAGTAGGCATGTATTTATTTATTTATTTATTTCCATCCTTACATGTATGTAGGCAGATTGGATTCGATTTCTTTGCTTGGATGTTCAATCGAAACAAAGAACTGTAATTTAACTTCCTTATTGCATGCAATTAATTGAGATTCTGATCTTAAATAATTACACAGGTACCAGAACAGTTCAGCACTTTAGTAGGACTAGTGAATAAAATAATAGTAGCCCTGTATCTAATACATGTCCCACAGCTGGGCTCGGGCCTCTTATGATGAGAAGGGTTAGGCCATAGTCCACCACGCTAGCCAAGTGCGGATTGGTAGACTTCAAACACCTTCGAGGACTTTTTAGGCACTCTTAGGCATGCAGATTTCCTCAAGATGTTTTCCTTCACCGTTAGCGAGCGATAATTTATATGATAAATACACACATATCTTCGAAAAGACGAATCTTAACGATTTATTGACAGAGGTGTGTGCCGTGGGTTCAAACTCGAGACCTTTGACTTCGCAGTCCTACGGTCTCCCACTCGGCTATCGCTGCACTAGTGAATAAAAGCAAAAGAAACAAATCACGTAGAATAATCAAAACGTGGGTATAATCTGAAAACGCGATGATGGCATTGAGCTATTCTTTGTTATTAGGAATTCTGGCAAGATGTCGGCAGACTCACTGCCGAGATGAATCACCAAATAATATCTATAAGATTCCTTAATGGTAGTGAAAGACAAATTGCCTTCTTGTTTTATTCGATCTACTGGATAACAAACGTTGAACACGGCTGAAACAACGAAACATTTCGTTTTGATTGACAATTCCTAAATGTTGACATCACGAATGTACGATTTTGATTGGTCTGAGCTTGATGAGGCAATGACTATTAACGACTTCAAAAAAAAGGATTGGATTTATCATTATATGTGTGTATGTCCATATGTCGGATAGAATTATTTTTACCGACCTCAAAAAAGGAGGAGGTTCTCATTATATTTGTGCGCCGATTACTTGAAGACGCCTGAACCGATCTGCCATCAGACAAAGTTACTTTCGGATTTATAATATTACAATACTGTATGGGCCCTTGTCAGCTCATACAATACTTGATGTTTGTGATAAATTAATAAACCTTGATGTTTCTTGTTAAAATGTTTTTATTGCACACAAAATACGTGTTTACAATAATGTGCTAAAATTTGAACTCATTACTTGTTTAAAGAATGCTTATACATGAAAAATATAAATTTTGTACGATGTGCATGATCGTACATATACAATACAATATTATTTATTGTATACCAAAAACAAAAAGATAATACATAACATAAAATATTAAACGTACAATCGGCGTTATTATCGCTGTCCGCGATTTCTTCCATACGACCTAGATGGACAGATAGAAGAATATTTTTACAGGTTTTACAATAAATACTAAATACTTATTATTGTACTTGTATCATATATAAAACACACACATATATTAGATAGGATTAGGATTGAACGTCGACTATAGACTTATCTCAACAATCACCAACTAGAATCTTCCATAAGGTCCATATTCATTTGCTTATTCACCCTGATGTTTTTCTATTAATTGTGTAATTTTAGCATCTCCACTGACCGTGCTGTTTTGTTGAAAATACTCGAATCTGTAATAGGTTGCTGAATACGATTAGCACATAGTATACTGCATTCGATTAAAAATAAATGCAATAGTTGCTGAGCGTGAAGGTTTTCAGCTAAATTAACAGCAAATGGATTCTCGTTAATTTAGCAAAGAACCTTCGAAAATAACAAAGTTTTTAGCGAGCGAAATTGTACAAAACTTGGTAGTTTTTCTTTAAAGGTTGTTTTAGTGATTTTATCCTTATAATTTTTAGAATACCTACTTAAGTAGTTTTGGGTTAAAAGAAGATCTAGTGGGGTGTGATATTCGAGAAAAAAATTATGTTTGCATAGAAAATATTGGTACATTTGTCTCATTATATTTGTTTCAATCTTCAATTGCTAGCTTGATTAAAAGTGTTACGTGATATTTTTCTTGTATTTTCTTGTTAACAAAATTTAAATCTTTTTAGTTTTGTGGTTTGAAAGCATTCAAGTACAATCGGTGCGAAACCCTGAACGTGAACGTTACTTGATTAACTTCACAAAATTTTTTTTAGGATAAACGAAAATCACGTGAAAATTCGATTTTCAAAAACTTCGTAACTAATCTGGCACGGGTTCTTTCATCCTAGAAACATAACATTTAGAAAAGATGTTCACAAGATGACAACTTTATAAGCAAAGCATAAGTCTTAGTTATCTAGCTCACAAAATCCAAACAGCTGCCTAGGTATTAACTAGAGGTTTAGAAGGCTGGCTGTTATGGGACAATACCCCGTTACCCGCCTCGAATGCCTTCCTGCATCAGTACCTTTCACAAACAATACAGTTACAGATTTAATACTTACTCTCACGTCATAATTATTATGTGACTTTAATTATGATGTGCTCAAATCAAAGCCGCGCGGAACGATCGATCTTGCAGGGTGTGTTCTGCTAACCGCGGTCGGCCGTAGCACGGTATTGTACGATGGGTGGATGATCAATGACCACCCACCACAGACTAGAAGCCGACCCCAATGTAATAAATCATTTTGGAGAATAAATAAATAAATATTAATAAATAAAAAATATTTCACAACTCACACACAACGCCATCTAGTCCCAAACTAAGCAGAGCTTGTACTATGGGTACTAAAATAACTGATACTAATATATTATATATTTTTCTTTTGTAAATACATACATATTATACAAAGAAACACCCAGACTAAGACAAACCCCCATGTTCATGCACACTAAAATTTGTCTTAAGTGGGAATCGAACCCACGACCTCGGCGTCGCAGGCAGGTACACTACCCACTCCGCCATCCGGTTCCATGATTAATTTCTATACAAGGTGTCCCACGGATATGCCACGTGGATGGGGAAGTATTTAAAATATTAAAAATAGAAGATTTTACTGAATCAAACCTTCATATATTAAAAAAAACAAATCAAACTGTATATATTTTTTTAAATATGCTTACTCAAGCGAGAATCGAACCAGCTACTACTAATAGTGTCCTGTACTTTTATAGCAGCAATTGGTAGCGTCAATAATTAAAAACAAATCTCTCTAACAAACATGGTAGGTTCAATGCAAGGAAAACCATGAAATTATTGAATTTGTGAAAAAATAAACCAGTAAAAATTCCTATGCAATCAGTAAATTTGTTGAAAAATTATCTAAAATACAGTTTTAATAATTATCACAGCTTAATATTGATAAATTATTTATAATGAATGACCTGAAATTATTTTTTTTAAATACAATAGTCTTCTTTTAATAAAATCTTCAATCTAGCATATTTGAAATAGGTACATCCTCTCCATGTGGCATGTCCGTGGGACACTCTGTATTTTATTAAACAACTAGCGACCCGCCCCGGCTTCGCACGGGTACAATGCTGATACTAAATACACTACAGAAAAACTGTGAACGTTGTATATAAAAAAGCAGCGGCCCGCTCCGGATTCGCACGGGTATATAATATATAGCCTATGTCACTCACTGAAAAAATGATTAAAATCGATCCAGTAGTTTGATTTATTCATTACTGCCCGTGGCCCGCACGCGTTAAATTTGGAGTAAAACAATTCCCCCTTTCTATGCATGTATTATACATAAAAACCTTCCTCTTGAATCACTCTATCTATTGGAAAAAACCGCATCAAAATCCGTTGCGTAGTTTTAAAGATTTAAGCGCACATAGGGACAGAAAAGGCGACTTTGTTTTATACTATGTAGTGATACTCACTTTAAATGGTTATTTACAGAAAACTAAACACAAAATCAATGCAGTAATCCATA
The DNA here is from genome assembly GCA_905147285.1 of Hypena proboscidalis. Classification (NCBI taxonomy): domain Eukaryota; kingdom Metazoa; phylum Arthropoda; class Insecta; order Lepidoptera; family Erebidae; genus Hypena; species Hypena proboscidalis. Next base: position 22,174,726 of record LR990130.1, read on the forward strand.
AAATACAGACCGATACAATTTCAAATGTAATGAATATTGCCATAGATTGTAAATAACTTATCTATTGTCATACAGCTGAACGATTATGAAAGTTAAGTCAAAGCAAATCGATGAAAAACCTCATTTCTCAGAAGTTTGAGTCACTCTGGCTTGTAGGGTGAAGTGAATGCATTGCACAGACTTGCAATTGTACTTTTATTGATTTGAAAAGTTTTAAACACTATTGTTTGCTTTATTTAGTGGCGTCACTTTGATGGCACTGGCACTGGCACTGGAAGGGGGAATTTCAAATTAAAACTGTGGGTTCCGCGTTTATATATAACTTAAATGTAGGATTACAATACAATACTCAATTTCGAGCATCATCCCTCTTAAGCTGCATTATTTATTGACTTATTTATCTGCTTAGGCTAGATGCTGCATAGCTTCTGTATTTTTTGACTGTCTAAAGTAAAAGTGTACAAACAAATTATTGGTATGTACTTATATAAGAAAATTGATAAAAAAACAGGGTAGTATGTCACGAACAAACCTTAAAATATATCGTGGACTCTTCGAGCTTAACGAGAAAGCTGTATTTTGTTTGTATTTAACCCCCTATCCCTCCCTATACACCATAATAGAATTGTAGAAGTTGTCATCCAATCTCCATTGGGTTCTTTCACCTCATCACTTATTTACGCCCCCGTTGCTATTTCGTCGAACCATTCATTCTGCGATGACTCACTGTGAACGAAATTCCACCACTTTACATATCTAACTATTCCATAACTTTCTTCTATATCGTAGGGGGTTAGATATTCATTTCATGATAGCTTTATTTCGCTTTATTGAGCTTATCAGCATACAATTGTTCCGTGAAATAACATTTCAATTTCATTCTATTTTTCATTGTACTCTGTATCCGTTAAGAATAGTTAAGATGTCAAAATGCGTGATATATATTTTGTTCTGTGGATTTAACTTTTATGTCGCCCAAGATTTCGAAAGAAACGATGAAACCTAAACTACTCAATACCCAATCACTCGTGTTCTCGTTTTATCTCTAAAAAACGTGTAAAATTTTGGGATAATATAAAAAATTATGTCATAAATCTACCAACCCAATTTTAAAGTAGCATATTTTGTCGTTTTAATTAAGTTTTATGGCGATAAAATTTAAATACAACGACAAAACATGCTGCTTTTGCTCCACATTTTCATTCTTCCGTACCAAAGACTACCCCTAAATTTATGAAGTCCCGATATGAATCCAGAGTTTAGCATACACGTGTAATCGCGTCGCAGCAAGTGCAGCTGTCGCAATATCAGCTATCATGGCTCGAAGTCTGGTACTCAATAAATATCTCCCAGTATTGAGCTTGGCCGTCTGCGATACAGCCTGTTCTGAAATCGAGAAAGTAATAACTTGGGATAAAATGTATGGCTAATAAAATATTGACACGTTAAAGTTAGACTAGCTAGAATATAAATACCTACCAGTAAGTGCTAGAAAGTTATCTGTATGCTACTGGCCCTGTAATAACTGATATAAGGGTTGTGATATTTGTGATATCATCATCTTAAATAATGGTACTCATTGACATCTATGTAATTTATCCAATCGGTGGAAAGAAAACATCCAATTGTCATTTTGTAACATCAGATGGCAACATAAATTCCAATATTTGTGGTGTAACAAAAGAGTCGAGTTGCAGTCAATAAGGCGTAATAAAGGACACGGTTAGACGGCAATTGCACCGCATATGTTTTTAAAAAGCAGTTATTAAACAAAAAAAATAACAGTATGAGTAACGCGCTACAGTTCGGAGCATATGTTTGTGATTTGAACAAAGAGGATCAAGTGTGTCATGAGGGTACAAAAACATTGCATTCAAAGTACCGTTATCCTTATTCGTCATACAACCGATTAAAATTATCTAGTTCGGTGATGATGTATGAAAATAATTTGAAAGTCAACGGTACACATTAATTGATAGCTGATAACAGTTATTAGTAGTTATCTATATTACTTTGTCGTCATTCGTGTCCCAGTATACAGGAGGGCAAAACAGAGGAGCGAGGAGATATTTAGTAAAGAGCAGTGTTTTTATTGGTCACGACCCTCAGCCTTGAGGAAACGACCAAGAAAAGAATGCGAAAGAAAATAAACGTTTTGCTATCATATGCTATTGGTATTGGGAAGATTTGCTAATAGGACTAACTGCTTATAGGTAAAACTACTTTTAGGGCATTGTGCTCATAGGACGTTTGCTTACATAACCTTCTGATACGAATACGATAGGCACGTTATCGCGTTATTGCGTTTTTGTTGGTCTAGCTTTACCGCCTGAAAAAAGGTGCTTACCCAGATCAACCTAATCTAATTCCCATTTATGCGCCCATGTGATCCATCTCAATTCCAAAATAAGATCCTGCCAAAGATTAGGATAGAAGATAAACTGTTCATATAATTTTCCTACTAAATTATTCTCGTTATTTTTCTTTCGTCTTTGTCGGCCGGGAGTTGTTATGGCAATTCATCACTTGAACCATACTCAGTAACTCATTAGTAGTTTTTCTTGTCGTCATTATTTTTTTGTCTATTTTGCGTTATAATCAGTTTTATGCCTATTTTATAATAAACCTTCCAAACCTAATCTTCTCATTTATTTTGTCATTACAAAATATTTCTCTGTAAACATTACGATTGTCGATAACCCGATATTGTTGGGGCTACTGAATACTACTAAGTCTTTAACTTTCTAAAGAATTGTTTCTGAGGTTAATGTTTCTGATAGACAGTATACCTAGTGTTATAATAACGTTCCATTTTTTTTACAATCTAGCTATGACAGGTGACTTAATGTAATGGCGAATACGTAAGTCTACTTTTAGGTTATTTTCAAGAAAACAATTAGTATTTTCAACGCGGTAAGAGCAAATTATGTTTTGCATCTACTTGACACACGTATTCCCATGTAAGCTAGTTATTTGCTTGTGTTAAGGATACCTAAAAAACCACAAAAATAAAATCTGCAAAATTGGAAGCATTCTAAAGGAATATTAGCTAAGTGAACGTATTGTATTAATAGTCTCTTAAAAGTTGAGTACCAAGCTGAGCACCGCACAGACCGCTATAAAAACAATCTCGGCGAAATAATGGCAAAATCGCCTCCCTTCCGAACTGATTGGATTTGCCGTTTCTGGAGTAATAATAAATTAGGATGGAGGAAATTTAGTTACATGAGAAAACTAAGAGGAATTTAACATTGTTTATTATCTAGCTAGTTGATACAATTTACATTACAAGAAAAATATGATAAGAGCCATCCCAAACGGTCTGCGAATGCCTTGATGCTGCAAAAAACAAACATAGTCTGGCAAATAAAGTCAGAAGATAACCCGTTCATAAAAGGGGAATAAAAATAAATGCTTCAAGCGTTATGGTGGTATGTTGTGTTCTAGGACAACACTGATTGACGTCATCATATCGACTCGACTATGTCAATAAAATAACATTACTTTAAACGAGGTCAGGTAGAAATAAAACATTGAACAAAGCCTAGATTTCAATTAGGTTCATAATGTAGGTCCCACGCATACTTTCATTTACATACATACACACATACATACTTTAGAACTTTCTAATTTCAGTCATAATTAATATAATAAATTTCAGTAATAATGATAATCCTGTGCTATGTCACTTAGTCCGCTGTCAGACAATGGCCGGCCATCAACTAGCCGGACCTTGGCAATTAACCGCGACTCCATACGGCTTCGCTTCTAACGTTTCATCCTGACGAACAATTGCGGTATCTGGCTTCGCGTTACCGCCGTGTTCCAATTCACACGGCCTCCACTCCATCAATCTTTATTTCGAATCACTTAGATCCTTTATTCTCATTGTCCTTATCGATTTTCCGTGTATCCTTGAAGTCTTGAGCAACTCAAGGTACGCGAATAGTTTCACCTTGAGAATTTACACGAAATTCTCAATGCTTGGCCAGACATAACTTATACATAGGTTGTGCACAGGCTTCAAATAACACACAAGTTGGAAAAAAGACTTAATCGTACGAGTGGGCGTCTGGCCTTGATCGATCCGTGTGCGTGTGTCATTCTCTTTACAGCTTTCGTCGGCGACGGTCGTGCTATTCGCAGCTTTTATAGCATTAAGGAAAGTCCGCTTGAGTACTGTTTCTTATACCTGCATCTGTAAGGGGCTTACCGACCCTCTTACAGTGAACTCGTATCACCAATGTCATTTAGATTTATTTTCTCAACATATAAAGTAAATAACCCATGAAAATAAATCATGTGGAACGAAGGGGGCGCGTGAGGATATAATAAAGATGTTATACAAGGCGGGTCATTATAATATGAACCCTCGAATTCGTCCCTTTTCGTATTGATGCCGGTTTGGATTGATGTGCTGCCTACGAATGTCTATGAAGAACGTACGATAGTTCGTTTTATGGATTGCTTTTTAATATTCTTGAGATAATAACTAGTAATACTAGTCTACATAACGGCCAGTGAGCACGCTTTTTGTGGGAGATCGTTTAAACTGTCTGTACTTTGTAACTTTTTAAAAATTAGAGACATTATTTTGTATGTTGCATATTGTTTGTTTGTTGGAAACATATTTTGATGATATTATCTCATATTTGAACAGTCAGTGAAATTCAAATATAATAAATCACAAATACAATCATATTAAGGTAATATCGCTCCAGATCTTGTTGATATTGAACTGTACATATTTTAACTGAATGTATTTGTACATACATTCAGTTGCTTCATGAAATATACGGCGCCAATATTATTACTGGGAGTCTTAGATCATTTCAGATGGAAAGTATTAATATCTATGAAAGCGAACATCTTTAATCAATAATTCTTCGTACAAATTTTTGTTGCGAACTCACGCAAAGTTTTCTTCGTCCAGATGTTAAGTCCTACCGACGTGGCCAGTAAGCGATAGCCATATGGCGTACTAATCTTTTCGCAAATATTGAATCTTTGCCACTAAATCATACTCCAAGTTCCTCGCAGACAAATTTTAACACACGCTATCTCAGGAAGTTCTCATTTAAATTCATCTGAGGATTCTTATAATGAGGTTCTAAACTTTAGATCCCTTGACACATGTTTTTTAAAGTAATATTCGTCGCAGATAATTATAACAGATATAGCTCACAATGTAAGTATGTATGATATATGTATCAATAGACAAGATATAAAAAGAAATATAGACGCGTCTCGTGAATAATATATAAGTCTTAGTCAATAATAATGCAGCAACTTTTCAACTCTGATTACTTATCTGCAAACGTGCGGTCCATAATTAATATGGGTATAATCGAGGTATACCCATAATTACCATGATTTTGTTGGCCGACTCTGTCAACAGCACCCTTTTAATAGACTATAATCGTCCCCAGCCCTCATTAATATTCCTTTATTCAAATTTATCGCACGAAGGCAGTCCGCGGTAATTATAGCTCTATTAGCACATAATCTCTTTATATTTCTTACGGCATCTTGATGCGCAGTACACAATATGTTACCATTTCAAGTTATTTAACTCACGTATGCTGGCCTCTGTTGCACGTACGCACAGAGGTACCACGGACGTCTGTATAAACATAATCGGGTGAAACTCACCTGGGGTAATGCCGAAAACACCCAGCGGGATAACATTCGTTTAAAGTTAGTGTTAGGCTGTGTCTGCGTCAAAATACAGGGTCTGTGATGTCTAAGCAATGCTCGAAACAAGGTAAAATCGATATGGTTGCCGTCGCAGGCGGACGCGCGCCGCTGCCTCCGAATTATATTCTCAGCCAAATCCAGCCGGCACGTGACTCAACTTGTTGCCGCTATGGAAAGAGACAGACCATTATTATAGGTTGCAATATGCTGGTGGCGGGACTCAGGGCTGTCGGGCCTCTGGCCACCGATGGCGGATTATTGACCATTATCTTAAGTGTGCCATTTAAATTGTTTGAAGCACCATTGACACTTATTGCCGTGGTTTAATTTTATAATTATCGTTTATTTTGCGTTTATGTAGGGGCAATGCTTCTAGCAATATGCAAATGTATATGCTGAGAACACTATAGTAAGTCCATAAATTATTTATTATTCGTGAGTTTTGCTCTCGCATCTCTCGGGAATATGGGTCCAGCCGGAAGCTGCACGTATAATAAGCGCCTAAGCAATACTTATTAATCTTGTTGTCCCACGTTGGGCGCCATCCTGACGCCTGAATTAAAACGCTTGGTCCTTTTTAAAACCACTTAAGTGAATTTGGCAATAGTCGACTTCTACTTAAAATGTACCATAGCGACAATTTATGTTCCCCTTCTGTTTAAAAGTAAATAACTTGTTCATTTAATGTCAAAACTTTATTTTTGTAAACATAAGCCTCCGAAAAGTTTTATTAGTCACCTCTCGTCGAGGGTCGACGACAAACTTTTATTGAGGAAACTAATTTATCACTGCGGTGATATGATCTATGGAACGCAGTCGTCAGGAGGGTAGACAGACCGACATTATCTTGAGTTTCATGTTCTTTTGATGGGGTGTTCGCAAATTGTCTGGGATTTTATGTCACCCCCACAGCCTAACGCATTTTGTAAATTTACATTTTTATTCTTACTTAATGGCAGCCGTTTTGTAATCAAAATAATGACTACTACGCCAGCTGCGCGGTATTAAAATCGGGCTGTGCAAATGCATAAAGTTTTTGTCTGTGTAACCTTAATGTTCGCGTTAATCACGTAGTTTTCAAACGGCAGCCCGGCGGACGCCACCTGACAGGCGATATTTCCATGGGGCTGTCTGTTTCTGTGCGTATGCAACGGCCGAGCGAGGCTTGCTCCTGGTATTCCCAGTTATTACCGCAGGGGGACGCGGTCTGGGGGTTGTTGGCCGCCATCGATCCGCCGCACCATGCCTGTGTTACCGGTGCATGAGGTTACGACACCATCACCACTGCAGTCTTCCTATTTCATTTTACTCTTGCATCGCAGTAGGTAAGCCGTTTCCTGAGCTATTTCGGGTGTCAGCCCTACATATTCCATAGGCTTGCGGTAAATCCTGTAACATTTTGAATAAAGTATTTCAGCATCTTTGTGGTGACGGTAGGTCCATCGACGGATATATTTTAAGAACAGGAAATCAATCGGAAGCAATTCGAGTGGCGAAACAAATTCAGCGTGGCGTTGCTGGCTGTTAATTGGCTGCGGGTGGCGGCGCCGAGACGGCGGCGGAACCTCCGCATGGTGCCCCCCTGACGTGCCCTCACCACGAACCCTCCTGCTCGCCCCCGACAGCTCGGCGTTTTTATGAGCGAGAAGTCCGTCGAGACCCGCACGAGTCTGGGCAGCTCTTAAATTAGTTTCTCTTCCCCAATTTTAGACTTCCTTGCTAGGTGCCGTGTTTCAACAGACCTTGCCTCATCGAAATGTTGGTCAAGTGCACAGGCTAAGAATTGTGTACTTCTATCGTATTTCTATATAACCATCACATACGCTATGACGAATTGCCGCAAAAAATACAGTTACCATTCGAAAAGGAAATGAGTATTTTGTTAAGAATCTCATATCCTCGCATGAAGGGAGCTTGACGCTACGTAATAGATGTCGTGGGTGACATTATTTTTCCATTTGGTAGGCTTATTTTCTTGTGCGGGTTATCAAGTAAGGGACGGTAGCGCGCAAGGGGTGGCGGCGGAGTGGGTCCGCAGGGCGGGGGTTGCGGGGTGAGGGGTGCAGCTATCGACCGGCAACCCGCCCCCCGGCGTGGCTCAGTTTCCGGGCGAGAGTCGCGCAGTCCGCTAGCGCCGCGCCGCGACTCCGTCACTCGTTAGATAGTAAATTTTGATCATCACCATGCTGATAGGGCTCGTTCGGGACTCGGTGATGCAGTGCTTCTGCCACTCATGCCGCGCGCCCGTACTGCCTGCAGGTTGGATCCGACGTAACCCTGGACATCAATATTCTTGCAATCATCAAACTCGACCGGTGACGCTGTCACTACTCGTTGCGAAGGCAAACGCCCTACGTGTTATCTGGCTTTGAATTCTTAACAAAATTGGAAAATATCATGATGAAATGTCCCATATGTACTAGAAACTATTCAGTAAAAGTTTCGCAAGGTAATGTTTTCTTGTTGTCATCTGCTTTATCCCCAGTAAAGTTATGGTCAGAAGATAACCTATACGCTGATGATTTTTTTCTGCAAGCAGTTCAGAAAGGTCTATTATTTAAGGTTTGCTAGTTTATGTTGACTGTTATTGAATTGCCAAAGCCGGCCGGCCGGCGGGGTGCGGGGTGCCGGCCGGCTCCCATGTATAAATTGCATTTGACGTAAATCACGTGATCTATCGCTATTGCGCTCTGTTACGTCTGAGAGGGAAGGGAGACGAGGAATGACAGCCGGTGTATCAGCAACGTAGATCGAATGTCAACGACTTGCTTTGTATGGTAGAGTTATCACAGATGTTCGCCGTTATGTAAGAACTTTTGTTCAGGAGCCCATCCTGAATTGTTGAGATGTTATTAGTATTCAGATTTTTGCTGCAGTACAATGCATTTTAGGCTCTACGTGATTTTAACCTTTTTTCTTATTTCTTCAGAAAAGTATTCCCGGTGATTTCTATGGATACTTGTCATGCTGTGCCGGCCTCTCTACAACTATTGATTAAACATTGCTGCATAATGTCCACCATTTTGAACCGGCTACGAATCGCGATACCATAGCATGCGTCCACCATTCTGCGCACACAGCATGGCCAATAAACCTGTCTGGCAGCCCTCAGACATGCAAAACTAGTCAACCCTATCGGCAAAATTATTTCTTCAACTTACGTAATGATACTGAACTTATCAACCTCAGGTATTCGAAACATTTCTAGAAAAGAGTGGGATGGTCTTCGAGGGTATTTTGAAGAAAAGTCGTTGTCACATATTATCGTTCGGTTCTGATTAAATTCTGTCACGCAATCGCTACATAATCAATTAACAGGCCATTTGTGGAAAGTTTTGGTATTTTATGCGTCACTACAAACGTATTTGAACATCCTGTGTTGTGTTGTTATTGCAGGCTTGTTTATTAATCAAAAAGATCTATGAAACCTCATGCATATTTTTTTCATTATTATTTTTTGTATTAGCTCGAAGCTGTAAGCAAAGCTTCTTTAAAGCGAGCTGAAGAAGATAAGATTGCGATATCTTCAGAATATTCTATACAGATGTTTGTATTGTTAGACCTTTTAAATAAATTAGTTTGGATATTGTGGGCTAAAACTTGTCTCACAAAATTGAACTTGTAATCTGAAAGCAGTATGTATGTAGATGATAGTATCATATTCATGTTTCGAATGATTGAATAGTTTTACCATTCAGTATTACATAAGAGGTCGTATTTAATTTTAAATCAGCTAATAATCTTTTTAAGATTGCTTTAACTCAATTTGCTATCGATTTTTAGCCCAGTGCCCTTGGTATTCGGCTTCATTGCTTCATAAAACGCTCCACAGACCATGCACACAGCCTTGGAATCATAAAATAAAGAATTCCCAACAAACAGTGGTTTCTGCAGAACCGCAGTAATTGCGCATTGCTAGCTACTAACATTCCTCAACATAATGCGTACGAAATCGAACAGGACTTGAAAATAGTTTGTAAATACCGCACTAGCGGTAAACTAATTACTCATAATACTCCCGTAATGGCAAATAACGCTTGTCACCATATTTCCAAGTGTGTTTGGATTAGCAAACACGCCATTGTGAAGTGACAACGGGGGACGAGATCACATAATTGTTTAGGGGACGATTATAACAGTAGGGTTTAATCGGCTTAACAAGTTACACCCTTTGCGGAGGGTGCGGTAGGGGCTTACAGATTTGATCATCTTTATTACCTTGTCATTTTGCTTAATAAAAACATTAATAACACATTGTCATTTATTACAATGGGCCTGTTTAATAAAAACTCTTCGGGCTCAAAAGGTCAGCAACGGAATCGACTTTAGTTTTAGCTTTTTTTCGTTGTTTAAGTCGACGGTTGATATGGACCATGTATGTAGGACTTACGACGTTCACATGAATAAATGTGCTTTTTCATGTACAAGATAAAACATATTCCAAAAAGACTAACAAATGGAGATGAAAATTTACTCTCGTACCTACTGTCTGTTATCTTTGAAACAAATTGATGCATTGCAGTTGGTTACAAAGTTGTGTCATTTTCTCCTGATACAAGTATAGAGACAAACTTCAAAGTTAGCACCAAATGCTTAGTTTACATAACTTTAATACCTTTCTGCTGCACTGTCTACTCTACTCTACGCTTACTTGGATATGATCATATAAATAAAGTTTTAAAAATAACAGTTCTGCAGCGAACATCATAAAAGGGGTTGCACACAAAGTCACACCCATTTTCCTAATGAGCGTTACTCGTAAGGAGGACGTTGGAACGTCTCGCTGTGCTGGAATGTTCTCAACGCTGCATTGAATATATCTCTTGTTTCTGCATCAGCTAGCCGCATTTGCGTCGTGTTTTAAACACTCCAAACACTCCTACGTGCCGACGTTCGTATTCCCAGCGGTAGTAAATTTACTTTCAGCTCTCCCCTCGTAGGTATTAAAGCTTGCCTTTAAATATTTTATCAGTTTTCATGTTGTATCGTGCGGCGCCAGAGGGGTCTGCCCAGTCTTTCCAGTTGTAACTGCCCCGTTTATATTCGATTACCATACTTTTTCTGCTTTATTGTTTTATGCACGTTCATTAAATTGATGTTTTATACATTCCTATAGCGGCTCCAGCTTTTGAATATGGATGAAAAAATATTGATTTGAATTCTAACGTCTGCTTGAAATGAAATCGAGTCGGCAATGTTTTCATGGCGAGATACGAATACATCTGACATAGTATCAGTCTGAATGTTATTCATAGCTTTAGGGGTTAAATTACTTACTCATTGATTATGAAAACACAACATAACATAACGCTTATGTTACCCAGCAGGGTGTGGTAGGAGTGAACAACAATTCCACATTTCATCTGTTATGTTTAGGTCCCATTGTTATGGTAGTTCTATTATTATTTATTATACAGGGTGTCCCATATTTAATGGATAATCCTTTACCTGCAGATTGCGGGCATCACGCCTGATAGGAAAATGCAAAATTTGTAGAAAAAAAGTATCATGGATTTTTAAATATCGAACATTTTAGATTTTTTCACAAATTAGCCACTTTCGTCCACTCTTCTTGATGCCATGTTCGTAAATCTCAGATTTTTTCAAGTCTGTTTTTGGAATTCAATTCTTGAATAGATGTACTATCAAATTTACTATCTCATTATTGTACAATTATTTCATTTAAAAAACTACAAAGATTAATAAAAAAAAAATTTACATGACATTTTTTTTTACAAAAAGTTTGAACCCTCATGGTGTAAAAAAAATGTATGAAGACCTGTGTGCCCATCACGGAAAAAATATGCCAGTTTCATTGTGATTCTAAAATGGTATAAAATATTTTATATTTTTTTTTATTTAAAAAAATAATGTGAGAAATTATGACCAGGGTCCGATTTTTTTTAAATCACTTTCTACCAAAATGATATCCTAGTTGATAATACTAACTACTTAAGCGTATTAAACTAAACTAAATAATTACGAATCGTTCCAAATACTGTTTTTTGTAAAAGTTATGCTTGATAACTTTTACAAAAAACAGTATTTGGAACGATTGACAGCGATTATAAATCTTATAATACCTATCTATGAAAGTATCGATTAAGATCAAAATACTGAAAGTAATTAAACAATATTTTTTTTAATTTTGCTCATCACGTAACTGGGTAACGAAAAAAAAAACGCTGACACTCAAATGTGTTCTGTAAAAAAGGCGCGCAAAATTTTTAAATTTGCGGATGTGAAATTTTCAGTTCTCTCTAAAAGATTTTATAATATTGTGCTGTGACTTCAGACTTGTTTTTTGCTACTTGAATTTGGACTTATCAACATCGGCAAATTAACAAACGATATTGTGCTGTGACTTTGGATTTGTTTTTGCTACGAGAATTGAGACTTGTTATCTTCTTTCGTAAAATGCCGCGATATCTGTATACACCAGGAGAGTATACACAAATGCTTTGCTCTACCGAGAAAGGTTTCCGAACGTTTTTTGTTAATTTGCCGATGTTGATAAGTCCAAATTCAAGTAGCAAAAAACAAGTCTGAAGTCACAGCACAATATCATAAAATCTTTTAGAGAAAACTGAAAATTTCGCATCCGCAAATTTAAAAATTTTGCGCGCCTTTTTTACAGTACACATTTGAGTGTCAGCGTTTTTTTTTTCGTTACCCAGATAAGTGATGAGCAAAATTAAAAAAAATATTGTTTAATTACTTTCAGTATTTTGATCTTAATCGATACTTTCATAGATAGGTATTATAAGATTTATAATCGCTGTCAATCGTTCCAAATACTGTTTTTTGTAAAAGTTATCAAGCATAACTTTTACAAAAAACAGTATTTGGAACGATTCGTAATTATTTAGTTTAGTTTAATACGCTTAAGTAGTTAGTATTATCAACTAGGATATCATTTTGGTAGAAAGTGATTTAAAAAAAATCGGACCCTGGTCATAATTTCTCACATTATTTTTTTAAATAAAAAAAAATATAAAATATTTTATACCATTTTAGAATCACAATGAAACTGGCATATTTTTTCCGTGATGGGCACACAGGTCTTCATACATTTTTTTTACACCATGAGGGTTCAAACTTTTTGTAAAAAAAAATGTCATGTAATTTTTTTTTTTATTTATCTTTGTAGTTTTTTAAATGAAATAATTGTACAATAATGAGATAGTAAATTTGATAGTACATCTATTCAAGAATTGAATTCCAAAAACAGACTTGAAAAAATCTGAGATTTACGAACATGGCATCAAGAAGAGTGGACGAAAGTGGCTAATTTGTGAAAAAATCTAAAATGTTCGATATTTAAAAATCCATGATACTTTTTTTCTACAAATTTTGCATTTTCCTATCAGGCGTGATGCCCCCAATCTGCAGGTAAAGGATTATCCATTAAATATGGGACACCCTGTATATTTTAGATTGTCATTATTTATTAATAATTCTAAAAACGATTGACTTGATAGCAGGACTTCGTTGACAGTAGACATAGATTAGTATTAGCTACAATATGAATATTCCCTTTGTACGCTAGTGTTACGTAGATCAATATTAGCCCATACAAAGTATGATAAAATATTGGAATTGGGTTTTATTCCTCAGGGCTTTTTCGTATCTAGCCCGAGCGCGAGCCTAGATTTCTTTAACGATGTCTGTAGTAAATAAAACACTCGCCGCAACATTTTCTTTTGTGTCTAGCTGGCATTTTGTAAAATTCATCTTGAATGAAGAGACTCAAATTATACCGATTGTTCAATTGACATGAATTATAGAGAAAGCAAATTAGCTTTTGATATACCGCCCCCTGACGCGCTGGGGCTGTGCGCTACGGAATCACAAATGTTTTGATTAATACGAATTGTTTGCAAACTTGTACGTTCACAAGTAATTTGGTTGTGAGCGTGATATATACGTAGATGCGTGTAGGTTTATTTTGTTTAAGGATTTTATGAAAATTGGCTACTTTCTTACATTATTTTAGCATACTTTTACTCCAAAAAAACTTTTCGAGTTTCTTGCGTGTTTGCAGTATTTTGCAGTCTGTGACATCGCTGAAAAGGTCTTTTTATCCCGTGATAAAAAGACGAGCTCAAGATTAACACAGCCTTACCTTGTTTAAACTTTGGCTATGAATTGGACAAGAATCAAAGTTTTAAGTCGACTTAACAGTTTGTAGCTTGGTGTCCATATAGTCTGTGGTGTAAACTGAGACTTAGCTTTGCCGTGAGGGATTATCCGCATTTGCGGCGTATTCGCCGACGCTCCCTCATTCTCCTCACGTAGCGGGCTCTCATCTCGCGACGTCGTGCCGCCGTTATTACCTCGATACTATTACCGACGTCCCCAACAACATGAGTTGGGCCCCAAATATCTAACAAATGACTATTCATTTGCGCCCCAACTTCACCAGTCTCTGAACTTTGACGTCATTTGTTCAAAAAAGGTTTTTGGTATGGATATTTTACACTTGACTATAGCTAAATCTGGCGTTTTCAGTAAAACGAATTCTATATTTTATTTTATTACAACTAAAAATTTTGATTGCGTCAACATGCAATTTGATCAAAAAAAGAGGCTCTAATGTTTGCTTTTGTGATCTAACCTAAAATATTAGTATGGCTTTCGTGTCGGCTGTAAAAGAATTTCAGGAAACATGAGTAGTGGCATCATAAAACTAGTTTTATGTACAGCCATGCTGCATGTCATCCACTTATTAAGTTCGAACCTTGTCTACTTTATGTCGGTCATTAGGCACATGTTATGTGACCTGTGCATAGTAACTACTGCGTCATTTTCCATCGATGTTTGCTCGAGCCGCGTTTCTGGCAGTCACGCGAGCATCGATTGCCGATTCATTAAAACGTGGGTCCGAATGCTCTTCAAATAAACATTAGTCGGTACGAATCCACCGACCGTAATCGTTTTTCGATTGTCCTTCAATGTTTGGGGGAATGTTGGCTCGACAGAGGGGACTTTTGATGGTATTTGCAATCGGCGTTTTGAGGTCTTGGCCTAATCTAATTGAGTTTTTGGATTTAGGGCGGGTGGATTATTCTCTTGTTTGTGGTTTTAGCTGATTGTTTTATATGGTAGATTTATGCTAAAAGCTGTATCTAGATTTAGAGATTGAAGCAATATGATAAGAAAACATTATCTCGGCCAGAGGGTTAGTTTATCTGCAACTGAGTAGTCAGCGTCGCGGTCCTTGAATCCGCTGACGTCGTATCTTCTTATCCTTTAGCTCACCGACGGTCGGCGCCCGTCAAAAAACCAGTCGGCAAACCTAGGACCAAGCAGCCAAAGAAGGTGAAATTCATAAGTAAGTATCATCTGAATAACAATATATTATATCATGTGTCAGACGCAAACTGCCAAACGATAACCCCAGAGGGTTGAGACTAAACCGCCATAAACCATAACTTCTACCAAATCATGGGATTCTCTGAAAACATTATTGGCGAATCCCGAAAACTAATAAACAAAGCTACCAAATTGCAGCAGACAGCCATTTGGACGCTGTTCAATTTTATGTTGCCAGAAAAGTTGGCTTGTTTCAACAAAATTCAGCTTGAATGTGTGAACAAGTATACTGACGAAGTAGGGTTCTCAATCTGAAGGAATCTCATTCTGAAAGAGGTAAATTACCGCCGCAAGCGAGTTTTTGTATCCTGTAGTGTGTGCACTGTATGTTTCAAGATCCCTTTCAAAGATACACACGTCAGGGTCTCTTGAGGCACTCTCTTTTGTGTTCTCGGGTCAAGAGTTTTACCCCTGTTAAGTGAGTTATTGTTACTTTTGTGTCGTTGTTGTTTTTCACTTTTTTCAAGCGTTATGTGTGAAAATGCAACTGTTGTAAATTTGTAATATATGGTGACACACCTTGTTTGCGGGTTTAATAAAGTGAATGATTAAAATAGAAATGACATCTCTTGGGTGTATTATTCAGGGAAATCGCGCATAACAATTTCAAAAAGTTAATTAACGAACGTGAAACATGTAATAATTTCTTGGTTAACCAATAACGAATTCTATCGGGTGTAATAAAAATAACTTAGTAACTCAATACGAGAATTAGTCACCTGTTTTCAGTCAGACGTAGTTTACGGACAGAGTCGTCGTACTCGGCTCGATTGTAATGCAACAGCGTGACTCATGGGGTGGGTGAGCTCTTGGAGAAACCCCCAACCCCGTCCCCGGCTCCCGATAATTAAACAATACAGAATTCCTGTCCTCCTGCCCAACCGAGAACTTACCCGACCTTGAATATTACGGTAATTTAGCACAACGCACCCCTGTTGCGTTTTAAGAATTTCTCCCTTAAACGACGCAGGGGCGTAATTTAATGAGTTTAGCTAGTGTTTCCAGACGGGATGTTAGTTAATAGCTTAAAATTAAGGTTAATTTGTAAAATATTATAAAGGAAATTAGTGGTACGGATCGTGCGACGAAAATGCGTAGTTGAAAATTTGGTTGATAAAAGCCCTAATAGCTTTGTTGGGCACCCTGCATAAAGCTGTAGGGAATCCAATTGTTTATGGGACATTGAAGGAGTAATTACACGAGTGATACCAATGTTTTACCCGTCACAATATCGGACAAGGGTTTATCCCTTGGGAAGGGAATGACTTTAAGCCAATATGGTTGTTTAACAGCGGCCCAAATCAATGGTACGTGGCGGCTTTACTGCCTTCAGCTACATTTTATAAACGAATGGCGAACCCGACTTTGACTGGGCTTTATCCCTTGGACATACATGGCACAACCATGTTATTATAGAGGAAATATTACAGTTTTCAAAAGCCTCTATTTTTTGTAGATTTGATTTAGTGATTAGATTTAAAATAGTAATGTGATTGGATTTCAAACTGGTTGTAAAGAGTAATGCAAGAAGTGGTATAGTGGGAATCCATCCTTCGATTGATTTATTTATGGAAAGTTGAAAATCTTTTTGATATAGCAGATTACTTGGACGAGAAAAGTGGTGTAGCTTCCAAATGGTCGTAAGTTGAGACGAGTTCGCCAAATGACTACTTTCTCGAACTCGAACTTGATAACTTGATAGCTTTTCTAACTAATTGCAAAAGATTACAAACATTAATTGGCATACACGATTCTTATTAAAGCCACGCATTTAACCAACGTATTAATGCGTTTCCATAAAGCTAAAGTACCTATATTTTTGATCTTTCCTATACTCTTTTGTTTCCGTGTCCACAAGCAGATATAGAGCAATTAGTATAAAACAGTGTGAGAGTATTTAGGATGAAGCCATTGTTTGCAGTTGAACTAGAGCAGACGATTGTGCCATTATGCGTTTTGTATGATGCTTTACTACATATATGATGCGGGTGAATGTTTCACTGTAGTATGGCGTTTTAACGATTATATTTTGTCTTGCCATTTTTTTAGCTCAATTTTCCATCACATCTAAATTTAGGAACCTACTTTTATTGT
Source organism: Hypena proboscidalis (assembly GCA_905147285.1). Classification (NCBI taxonomy): domain Eukaryota; kingdom Metazoa; phylum Arthropoda; class Insecta; order Lepidoptera; family Erebidae; genus Hypena; species Hypena proboscidalis. Next base: position 22,191,892 of record LR990130.1, read on the forward strand.
ATCTCATCCATGAACACCTAAAAACCAATATAGCCAATAAAATCTCTTTTGACGAATGCATTTATGTACGAGGGCTCATTGTTTATCCTGCCAGTAATTTATTTAGAGAGTTTTGCAGAATCATAATTCGTTAAGATATAGAGCAAGTTACTTAATCAACAAAGATAATCAGATTTGGGATTAATCAACAGATATACAATTAAGTTAGACTTCACTGAACACAAAATATAGTCAATTGTTCTAAGATGAAGTGTAGGAGACAGGAGCCGCTTTTTTTACTGGAAAACTAGGTTCAGTCAGGTGACCTGATTGATGTGTTGAAAGCCAGATTCGTTAGACAAAAAATTCTCGATAAACGTATAAGGTTCTGGAAGCTGAGTCGGTGATGTGCATTAGAGGTGAGGCGTAAATACTGGAACAGGTTTTAAAACCAGGTTTTATCAAAGAAGTATGAGGACCTAGTATGTCTTCAACGTACGAACGCGTTTCGAGTATTTAGAAGTACCAAACGTAGACGAGTACGCGTTCGCCGACTCGCCGTTCGCGTGTGTGAGTGACATGCTTACAAATGCCAAATGAAAATCAGCTTTATGCTGTACGTAATAAGACACTTTTTTATTCGAAATACTCGCAACCGTCCAAGACGCGTTCGAGACGCGCTCGTCGTGCATTTGTGTGAGTGAAATCACTTCACTCATACAAATGAATGCCGAACGCGTATATTTAATGCCAAATGATAATAAGCCTTATCTTAAGCATTTACGTTCCATTTTTCTTTCTCTGTCGTTAGGTACAAGATGGAAAAACTTTTGTTGACTTTTAAAACTTTATTCGTCTTAAAAAAATGTTAGGATAGATAATATCTAAAAAACATATTAACGTTCTAATTATATTTATGAAACACGTTTATATGACAGCAATTTATATTTTTATTTTAAGTTTTCGATTATAAAATACTCAAAGATTTGTTTACTTTTTATCGCAACTGGGAATTAATGGAATTTAAGACATTATCGGTTAGAAAGAGATAGACAGTCATAAATTCTATTGATTAAAACGGGATGGATTAACTTTCATGCCAAAATAAGTTCAATATACGACTTGTACTTATATGAATTTCTTTCTGATTCGAATTGCTTGACCCAGTTTGACAAGAGCGCGAATTGTTATGATAATTTGTGTCTTAACTTACTAATATAATAAAAATACTGATTTCTATTAACTATAGTTGTGAGTGTTAAATTTCAAGAATAATAACTTTGTACTGAAGGTGGTGGCAATATTTGTGAACAGTTTAGCTTAGTTTTTTTGTTTTTGTATTACAATACCTAACTTCATTTGCACGAATGGTGGCGTTGTGTGTAAATAAACAATAGACATTGTAAATAAGTATGATTAAATGTGTAAATAAGTTCATAATAGGAATAAACTAAACTAGTGTTGTGATTTTATTTAAGACAGTGACTGTTAGTAATTCAGAAATACTTATGTTTTGAAATTTTGTTCTCGGTAAATTTAATAACACGTTTTTCTTTGCTAAAATATCGGTAAATACTAATATTATAATATTCTCTGATTTAAAAGCTGAGTCCTAAGCCTGTAATAGTATGAAGCGAAGTTTTCAAAAAATATAAAATACCTACTTTAATCTTAACCATTTCAATTAATTCAATACCTAAATAGTGATAATTCTAATGAAAACTCGGTAGTAACCAGTGTAACAAGTTTTTATTTGGTGACAACGAACGCGTACTTCTAAATACTCGTGGAGCTAGTCTTTGGAACAAGTATTTACACGTACTCGTACTCGTAAGACTCAGTACGTGTTTTAACGAGTACGACCCATCTCTAATGTGCATGTTTTAGACATTTTTCTAGTGCAGCGCTTTTCAAACTTTTTTGGCATTCGACAAAGAGCCCAGTACTCAGGGTACCCGGATTCTACCGGTGACCGCAAAGGAGAGAGTGGTCGTTACATCTCGCGGAGCCTATACAGAGGCACACTTTGGGAATTTTGTCAATAACGTTACGACAAAATTAACAGATAGGCTCAGGGAGCAATGAACGAATTAGCGAATATTCAAAGATAATGAAACCGAATGCACGTTTGTCATTTGTTACACTTTTATTTACTTAAATTTACGTGCGAATTCGTGATGTTTGATAGATTCGTACTATGACATTATCTGTTTTAATTTTTCAATGAAGATAAGAAAAGTAAAGTAAACTGGCATCATTAGAATTATTTATGAGCTTGGACAGTAAGTGCAATTAGTCATCAAACATAAAATGGACGCCGTTTGCTAGTATTTTGGATTTTAATGGCTATGCAATTCTTTTTTAGGGTTCCGTACCTCAAAAGGTAAAAACGGAACCCTTATAGGATCACTTTGTTGTCCGTCTGTCTGTCTGTCTGTCTGTCTGTCTGTCAAGACCTTTTTTCTCAGGAACGCGTGGAGGTATCAAGCTGAAATTCATATCAAATACTCAAGTCTATGGTCTCTTGGAGCTGTGAAAAAATCAAAACTTCTAAGTCAACGCGATCAAAAGATACTCCCGTTTATGCCGCAAATTTTCGACACTCGCAAGGGAATCAAAACCTACAGGGTACTTCCCGTGAACTCAGAATCTTGAAATTTGGTACGAAGCAACGTCTTATAACACAGATAAAGGAAAAATTGCGAAAAGCATAAATTTTTAGTTACATCATATAATAAAAATATTTTTAATAATTTTAAACTTATTACCCCTTTACTCATGAACGCGTAGTGGTATTATATTGAAATTCTTAACAAATACTCAAGTCTATAATATCTTTAAGCTGTAACAAAATCAAACTTCTACGTCAACGCAATCAAAAGATACAGCAATTAAAGCCGCATATTTTGAAACTCGCAACTACTCGCAAGGGAATCAAAACCTAAAGGATACTTCCAGACGACCTGGAATCTTGAAATTTGGCATGAAGCAACGTTATAAAGTACACATATAGGAACAATTCCGAAAATCTTAAATTTTTAGTTACATCACATAGTATATTTTTTTTAATAATCATAAACTTACTAGCTGACCCAGCGAACGTTGTTCAGCGATTAAAAAAAAAAACAGATGTTGGCCGATTCTCAGACCTACCCACTCCAAAAAAAAAAAAAATACGATTTAAAAAAAAAAAAAAAAAACCATGTTTATAAAAATAAAAGGGAGAGCATCTCTTCCAAATATAAAATAAAAGAAAACTAATTAGTGGACCCAAGTGGCTGTGACTGTGGAGCAGGACCAGCATTAAGCCAAGCTTTTTTATCAAGGATATAATCCTCTAATTTATAATATTCTTGTCTACATAGTGTGCGTTTTATGCATGTTTTAAATTTTGTCTCGTTCAGTTGTAGAATCCGCAGTGGTATTTTATTATAAAATTTTACACAATTCCCCATAAAAGAATTTCGTACCTTAGCCAATCTAAACCGAGATTGATCCAAATTGTGCCTATTTCTAGTATTAAAATTATGTCTATCACTTCTCTTCTTAAAGAGATGAAGATTTTTCCGAACATACATAATGTTTTCATATATGTTTTGACAAGGTACCGTCAGCTTTCCACATTGTTATGTTATGGATTTCATTTAGCAATAAAAATACCATAACTTTTACTTATATACCTACAGGTTTGTACGGAACCCTCGGTGCGCGAGTCTGACTCGCACTTGGCCGTTTTTTTTTATATCATATAAAAGTTGAAAAATTAAGAATCCAGCAAGTCTCGAACCTGCACCCCCTGGGTATATGTAATTCTTGTAAGAATATAGGGATTTTAAACGCCCGCTTACACTCTATCAGAGCTCGAAACTATAAAGATAAATATTATCGATTCATTACATGGTATTATCATTTTCCTACATTTCGCCCATAAAACTTAGGGGCACATAAGGGTTTACCTAAATTCACTACTCAACCTTTGGCATTTTTTTTTTAAATAACACACCTGCCCTTAGCACCTGCTGCTAGGTGACAGATTATCTTCTGGAATATTTCATACGTTGGACGTGACGCCGCTTCCAACGCAAACTCACCAGCGACTGAACGGACGCGGATCGATTGTTTAGTCGATGTTATGATATGCAGGATAATTATGCTCACTATAATACATAGCAATACAAACATTGCAACATAAACATATCAACTACAACAAAACAGTTGTTTGACTAAAATTGTATATATGCGGTAACCCTAACAAGAGAACAACATCGACGTAATGAGCCTGTTCAGGTTTCCAAGCGTTCAATTTTCTTTTGTATTTTTATTCTATAGCCACTGAAATCCGCTGCCAAGAGATGTCGAAGGGTGGGCTAGCTTACGAGGTGATCCTGGCAGAGCCTGTCGGAGTGCCCGTGCCGCGCCGAGCGGATTCACCAGAAAAGACTCCCTCGGTGGAAGAGATCCAGGAGAAACTCAAGGCGGCTGAGGAAAGAAGACGTGTAAGTAAAAGCTTTAAAACTCCGTACTTTAAAGGAAACCATGGACGCGCACAGAATCACTCCATTGTCTGTCAAGTCTCAAAACCTGTGGCTGTATAATGTTGAAATTTTATTAAATTACTTCTTCTGTGCATCTTGAGATTGTAGTACATATTTCTTATGATTTACTATTATATAAAATAAAATATTCAATACGTAGGTCGACGGTTCCCTTATGTTGATGATGATTTTAATTACTTCGATATCAACGAAAACAATGCAATTGTGCATCTACTAATCTAAAGAGCCAAGTCCTATTTAAATCTCCTATCAGTGTGAGCTAAGAAACCATAGTCTACCGGAGCCGGACTAGCTACTATTTCACACCCAGCATAGTTTCAAAGGAGGACAATGAAGGTTGCCCGCCCTAAGCTTGATTCAGCCGAACCGAGCTTTTCATTGTCCAAAAACCAGACCGAAATTCTTGGCAAATCGAAAAATTAATCCCCTCGGATCCAAATTATAAATCCGAGCCTGACCTAATTTTCTGGGTTAATTCTCTGCAAAATAATATCTTTGTAAACATCACTTTTACGTCGGCTTCTGTACAAATTGCAAGCATTATTAGAAGCAGTGTGCCGCTAATTTTGGCTAAAATCGAAAGCTAATACATAACTAAAGATGGAAACGTTTAATACAGTGATTAAGCTATCTATGCCTTACAAAAATACACTGCCCTCTTATTACGACTGATGTTGATTGTGATTGAATCAGATTCATAGGTATGTCAAAAAAATTGTATTCTCTACTGCATCGTTGACAGTTTCAGTAACAATCTTGTAATTGGAAAAAATACTCGGCATATAAATAAAACCCTGAGCTGTGACCTTGGGTGCAGCGCTATGCAGCTAGGTCGGCAATTATGCAGCTACGCATTGGCCTGGTTATCATGTAGGCTCCTTTATTATACTCGTATGTAGTAATTGCGATGATGCTTCCTGAATATATTACTAAATGAGATTGTTCAGGAAATATGGATAGAATATTCTTCATTGTATTTGTCTGTGACGAGATGTATGACGTCAAGTGAATGAATTAAAGATTTGTTTTATTAGTAGGTTATTTCGTACTTAAAAAAAACCACTCTTGTTAAATACTCACTATCAAACAATGGGATACATTATATTATATTGCGAAGCTGACTAGAGTAGGTACCATATCTAAAGATTCTTCCCAAAATCTCACAGAGCTTGGAAGCAAGCAGAATGGCGGCGATCGCCACGAAGATGCATAAGATTGAAGAAGCGTCGCGCATCCGCAGCGAGCAGACCAACAGCTTCATCGTCAACACCAAGGAGGCACTCAACGCCAAGATGGAGACGCACGAGGAGAAGCGCGAGGCCTACATTAACGAACTGCGCGCGAGGCTCAAGGACCACTTGGAGGGCGTCGAAAAGACCAGGTAAGAGTTGTACTAGCTAGCTGAAGAACTTGCAGCATCCTGGTTGACAAGTTGTAAATCCAATGTACAGAACTCGGTAGTGCAACTAGATCAAATCAGATACATACTCGTACATACATTATAATCACGCATTTATTCCACGGGGTTAGACAGAAACGATGGAACGCCATATCTGTGGCCATATGCTACGCTCCTTACATACCTACATCTCTCGCTTCTTCAACATTACAATTAGAACGATTTAAATAATATCTTCTGTGTTCGTAACTATATGGAATATCTTAATCAATAAGTCGACATAACTTGCGTTGAGAAAATACTTTTGGTAAAGAGATACTGCCTTCGTAGTTATCACTGCACAGTAGCCTATAATTAACAAATAGATGGCTCTCGGCTCTCTCGGCTTGCCTTCTAATCTTACTAGGTTTGACTGAATTTTCGGGCTAGATTATTTTGGGCTCTGCCTTATAAGATACTTTTTTTTCATTATTCTTGATGCTAAAGATCTTCATTTAATGTAGATACTCGCAAATGTAAAACAAGCGCACTAAAATGCAAGCTGTAATTGTTTAAGTTCATGATTCCAGTTCCATAGCGTTGCTCTAATGAGGTCGCTGAAGGACTCTTAATGCGTATAGCAAGCGGTTTTAATTGGAATATGTAGGATATATTCTACTATGGCAATGTTTAAGTCACATTCAATTCTGTAAACATGATATTAGTATATAGTGATACTTACTATTTAATGTGAAGTTTCCTATGGTTCGATATTAGATAGCAAGATTTCATACAGGAATTGTAGGTTTGAAGATGTATTTTCATTACTTAACTAAATTAAGTAATGTTGTGACATGCTTAAGCCTAAAATTCGGTTATACGTTTATACCAATCTAACTGATAATTGGTACTAGTACGAGAGCCCACGACCAAAATTTTTGTCTTATATATATAAATCGCACAAAAGGAAACTGGAAAAATTAAATACTGATTGATTTGATAATTTTGGTTTTATTTAAAGCACACTTGAGTAATTTTTACAAAAGAAATAAGTAATGACATCTGTCATCTGTCAAAGTACATATATAATAGACAAGGGAGATTCTTGAATAAAGATAAAGATACTTTATTTCGCAAATATGGGTGTACAGTATGATGTTACATAAAGAATATTAGTTCCACCAAATTTTACCAATAGGCATGCGAAAGGTTACATAACCGTTAAAATACATGTAAGCAACAAAGACAGCATAAAATATTACAAAACTAACAAAGAACAAATAAAAATAAATTTAAACAATAATATGAAACAATTAACTAAAAACTAATATAAACTACACAAATGCACTGTCTTTTTCATTCATAAATTCACTTATACTGTAATAGGCTTTATCAGTCAGAAAGTTACGAAGTCTTTTTTTAAATAAATTAATATTAAGTTCTTTCCAACACTTTGGTAATTTATTGTAAATGTTGAATATCTATGAAGGCTGTAAATTTAAAAAAAAACATTTAACAGAGGCGTCGGCCAGGCGACTCCGAAACGTTATTTTCGTTTTTGGTAGTATATGCTACACTTAAAGTGTCTGAAAACAGGTTTTTGGTAATCATGGCAGCAATACGAAAAGTTGAAAAAAAAAATTATCCGTATTGCTATGATACAGGTCGGCTAAATTTGTTGACATTTTCAAAAATGCGCTCAGGCTATATGCTACGCGCAAAATGTCTGAAAACAAACTTTTTCGTAATACAATTATAAAATCTATGTACATTTTCTCTATCAGACGTATTGCTATAATACCGACTGTCTTTTTTTTTTGACACAGCAGAAATGGCCTCCCACGCAGTTGCTACACTTTCGACCGTTACTACACACCTAGTCGGGTACAGAATCATACAATCTAACGATTTTATAGGGTTTTTGCCGTATTGCTATGAGACATGGTTTTGGTCGTGGGCTCTCGTACTATACGGATTAGTGATGTGCCGGCTCATGTAAAAAATCAGATCCGCAAATACGGTTTCGGATGTCATTATTTGGTGTTATGATTTACGGATTTTAAATTACTATCCAGATCTTTTATTTCTCGTACCAATACGGAGAGAGTTGAATCCTTGAAGCCAGACTTATGAGTAGGCTTTTAATAAATTGAAAATTGTAATAATGAATGTTTGTCGCAGGTTGACCTTGGAACAGCAGACGGCGGAGGTGTACAAGGCGATCGAGGATAAGATGAGCACAGCCGCCGACAAGCGCGACGAGAACATCAAAAAGATGATCGAGCGTCTGCGCGAACATGTAAGCTGTACTGTTTTATATTATTCCTTATAGCAGAGTATACATTTATTACATGTTTGAAATCTCATTTATTAGCAAAATATGAAAATACCGTAGTAGAGATGACAAAGAGTGAGATTTATATTAAAATTAGCCAATAAATATGGCCAATTTCAAACTTTTAATTACACATCGGTTAGACAGATTTGGCCGTATTAAAAAGTGACGTCACATTTCAAAACGTCCATATAAACTCCTTGTTATATTCTGTTTTGTTAGAAAGATAAAACAAATCTTCAATTGTGTATATATTTTTTAATTTCAGAGTTATTCAAAAATAAGTTTTACCAAACTGTTTATTACCTGAATGAAAATTATTTTTCATATGGAAAATATTTTGTTGCCTACCATAAACATTTTTGTTATGTCTTGTTTGTGCTTGAGTAAGATAAAAAATAGGTGTTCCTATTTTATCAAGTTTCTTCAAAAATACGAAAGACACTGACGCTGTTAATCCTACGCCGCGCCGTCATCGTTTCAGTCGTGTATATTACACGACTACTACTACTACTATCAATGCGTGGACACATAGTGATTGGCAAATCCATTAATGTGCTGTGTTGCAACTCTCTCCCCGAGTCCCTATAGCCCTATAATATGGTAGCCGTCTTCTTGACCTTCAGTTCAACGCTTATTGAGACATATATTTTCGAAATCAAAAGAAAATGATCTAATTAAACAAACTTTCGTGTCACAGGAAGAGCAAGTAAAGAAAGTGCGCGCAGGCAACCAGGAGAAGTTCCAGCAGCTGGAATCCGCCATCCAGGAGAAGCTGCAGCAGGCCGCCGAGCGCCGCCTACTGCTCGAGGCCGAGCAGAAGGAGAAACTACGCAACCATGTGAGTGATGCTCGTGGTGATACTCACCTCCTAGATGTCTGATTGTTAGATGTTGTTTGGTTGCAAGAATCGGTTTGAAGTCGTATTGGAACACCTTGCAAACTTAAAAATAGCTTGAAATATGATTAGTTCGAAATCATTTTAACACTTAGTTTTTGATGGCAACTGGTTTTGTTGTTATATTCGTGTGTAATGTTAGCGTGCACATTTAGATAAGGTCTGACAGATTGCCTGTTTAAGATCTCAAAAAAGAGAGTCAAGATTGGGCGTTAATCGACGTCTTCCTCAATAGGTCGAGAACTGGACTGTGTTGGAAAAACCTTTGAATATTTATTGAACATTTTGCAAGTCTTGATCACGCAACTTTCCATACAATTTCAATCTGGTTCGGCCACTATCGAGCTTACATCATCATATTGACATACCATAGCAAAGCATGAAGTGTTTGCATGATTTTTTTTATTATTTTTTTTTTGTTACCCGTAAACGCAGAGTATTAAGTTAGCGGAGGCGCGCTCGGCCGCAACCGCAAAGGTCGAGGAGATCACCAAAGAAATCGAGACTAAGCTCACGACCGCGGAACAGAACAGAGAGAAGGAAATTCAAAAGAAGCTAGATTTCGTCAAAAAGGAGGTTGGTTGTGTCATCCGTTGGTTTTTTTTATGAATACTTTTAATTCAAATGAGGTTTAGATCAGAAAGATACTTTTTTACGTATAGTTAAGGCGCCGCATTTTTACCTTACTGCGTAGTTAACCTATATTATTATTAAACTATTGCGATTAGTCATTTTGCTTACCTATTGCTCCTTTGTTGTCTATCAAGTGAGTTAAAATTAAAAATGGAATTGTGGGAACAATAAAATTATTATACGTCCAAAATGGCAATATTATGATCAATTCCTCATTTGAACTTTCCAGTAGGCTGCAATGAATATGCGCCTTAAAAATACATTGCTATCAGTGTTTTTTATATTAAGCGCTTGCCTTGTTTCATGTTTCTGTTTTTGCAACTATACCCTGGTTTTTATTCGTGGAATTTTTGCTACAAAATACGTAGCAAATCTTTTTTTAAAAGGGAATAATATTTTGTTTCGTCCGCTATTTTTATTATTGTATACGTAAATGACAGGAATAATCAACTAATTGTAGTTATCATTTTATATTTATTGAATAATAAAAAATATCCAGGCTTAGAAGCGAAGATAACTTGAGTGCGGATTCGATTTTATACTACCGTTGTGGCTTATAATGTGCCAAGGTGCTTAATCATTTCCGTGTGTTATCATTAAACTACATTTTCATAACATTTTGAATAGAAATATTTGTTTGTTTTATTATTTGGCACATTCTTCAGAGATGTAGATTTTTTATTATTTTGTCGATTTAAAAATCCCTAGGGATTTCCTTTCATGCAACCAACTTTAGAATAGTTTAACTCTTATATTAACATACAATAGTTACTTAAACTCTTATTATATTATTATTATAATTTCTAGTTAACAATAATAAAGATCTATTTTAATTGTTTTTTAAGTAAAAAACAAAAAACATATCTAAAGGACTGCCATTTCTATAACGACATTAATTTTTAATATTTACAATATCTCAAGTTTTCTGCAGTTATAGATAGAGGTTTATTTCTACAATATATTTTTATATCCTGTCCATAAAAAGAACTGTCATGGTGAATAAATGCTTCGACCTTTTTTCATGCAAAAAATAGTTTCAGATAGTGTACTCATAAAGTCCATTTTCCCCAGGAGCGACGCGCAGAGCTGGTGCGGCAGAACAAAAACGCGCGCGTCGAGAGCTCCGTCAACACCTCCGCCTAGAGCACTCACGCATGCAACACTACGGACTTCACACTATCCAATTTATTAAGAACTGACGCCTTTTCTACACAGGCAACCCCACTACTCACACTAGTACTTAAAAGGCATTTAATACGGCCACAAATTGTCCAAAAAATAAGTACTTAACATGAATTACATTTTTTGTTTACAAATTATCATGCAAATTAACATCTGGTTTATCAATATCGTCAAATGTGCAATAAAGTAAGTTGCCTGTGGAAAAAAGGAATTTTAGGATAACAATTAAGCTGTCAAATACGTTCGTTTTTCAAATATGAGTGTTGCCACGTGTTACCGTACTATTAGGGTTGTCACATCGTCGGTAATTGCACGTCGATCGACGATCGCTTAGCGAGCGTGCGTCTGAGCGCTCTTTGCATTTATGTAGTGTCTCTGTTGATGTTCAGTTCGAGGTTTTACCGAAAGGTTTGCGTCCTCGGGGTACTAGTCTAACTAATTCTCAGCGCTAGTACTTCGGGACCCAAAGGAAGTGAGAGAACGTCATAAATTACTACACGATTGTGAGACTAGTCATAGTTTCTTTCCTGAACCACAACTTTTTTAACGCAGCGCAAACACGTCTTCGTACAATGTTAGTAATTTATGACAATAGTTTTAAGGTCTTTGGCTGGTCCAGTAGCAAAATTTGTACCTCGGTGTAAAACGTGGAGGCGCCTTTAGACGGCCGATACTGCGTCGGTGTTGTAACATATTCAAATATTGTGATAATAATAAAAAAAATACATTTGTCTGATATTGCACTCGGTACGACATTCTCACAATATTTGTGTTACATCCCGGACGCGCTTACTTTGTGACACCAAATAATGTCTTCGTGATCATGCTTACGACATCTTTGATTCTAAAATTCAATAAGTTTATTATTTTCACCAGTTTTATAGCAACATTGCTGTACACTTTAAATAACAATAATTATGGCCTATTTCGAATTACTCAATTAAATATGTCTTAGACGTGATCCCACTCAATACCAACTTTCAGTATGCCAATTGAAAATTTTATCTCTAGTTCAATATTTTCACACCTCGAGTTGACATATTGAAAGGTGGCAGGTCGCACACAGGGTTCTGTACCTAAAAGCCGCGTATTTGCCTATTTATATTTATAATTACGTTTTAATTTTGTATACATTTGAATTTATAAATTCACGTGTTGGTGGTGCAGAGGCTAGCTCATCGTTTTTAGTGCGGAACCCACAGCAAGTACCAAGTTATAAGTAAGCAAGCTGCGGAGGAGGAGATGGTGAAACGATCACTAACCCTAATCGTTAGTTATAGACTTATATCATTATTTTTAATGTTTATCATACGCAACAGTATTTTTAGGAAGGTATAATCTAAATTTAAGTTTACTCACGTATAAATCGATCGCCGTAACGCTACTAACTGTCCATTATTTACGATGTTTGATGAGTTGACGTCGGAAGCTGCCGTGCCTTGCGATGGCGGCCGGCACTGCTTGAGGGTTGCCTCTCCCGGCACGCCGGCACCTAGTCTTCTACAGAATTAGTCGTTACGTACTCGTTCACTTCCTGTCATGATCTCAATCGGATACAATATAGAAACGATAGTTTATTAGTTATCAGCGGAAGTGCCTCAGTGTAATTGGTAATTGGATCTCGGACGATATCAATAATGTAACGTATAAAACTGCCTTCATAGCGTTTTATATTTTTTTAATGGTAGGATGGCGGGGTTGGGGCGGGGGCGCCGTGCTTCTGTGACGTGAATCGTGATATCCGTCGCAGGCCGGCGCAACACGCGGGTTGTCGCTCGACTGTTAAGTGAGACTATGCCTGTATTTGATAGTATATTTTTGCCATTCATTTAGCGTCGGTCTGTTTTAACGTCAAAGATATGATAATAACTGTATATAATATTAAGAGATTATGTATCGTTGCTTGGCGCGTAGAGCGCGGCGGGGCGAGTTGCTTGCCTGCTTTATTCTATGTTACTAACGCTAATATGAGTAAGGGAACTAGTTGTAAGTTACTAGCTTGTTTCTCGGTAAAGAAGTGAAAACCTCTGACCAAATTTGCCTTGGGTATTGTGTAGCCTTTTAGAAATCTCACGATCGAGACGAATCATGTATAGCGATGCAACAATTAGCTTTCGGATTATTATTATATTATGTTTTTCGTAATTTTTGCGTAATATTAGTCACTCTCCTATCTCTTATTATGGTGTTATTATCGTTAATTTTTATATTTTATGTGATTTATTGTATTAATGTGCTTCAGTTTGTGAGGTATATGAAAATTGCTGTTTGAAGTGCAGGCAACTTTTGTAGTTTCATTGTCGTATTAAATAAAGTCATAAATACTAATAAATATGTGGTATTTTTAAAAACCCTATGATCCTAGTATTACTGCAGCTTGATAATTAAGTAGACAACAACACTGTTGACGTGAGAGTTTGGTAACTCGAGCCCACTCATTCAAGAGCATTCTTAGTGAATGTTCATGAGAATATTCACTGACGGTGCTCTTGAATGAGTCAAGATCCCTCGCATCTTTCACTCGTGGCGTTTTCCAAAATATTACATACTGCTCAAAATTGAAAATCCTGCTACTACAGAGAGTAAGTGCCTCTATGCTAATTCTTATATTTTAAGGACGGTTAGGAAATGAAGGAAGAGTTGGTAGCAAAATATATAAACGAGTTGGAAATGTTTTACAAGAGCAGAGAATCTAACAAGACCATCGTGATATTGAAGTGATGATCTCCTTTTCTCCTATAAAATAAAAATAATGTCGAATAAGGCCCTTTGCCACACTAGACGGAAATTCCGTCGCCGAACTTCCGCAGCGGAACGCCAATACATGTTATTGCATATAAAATACAAATAGCGGGCACACACGATGGAACGACCGATCTTCCGCGTAGTGTGCCCGCTATTTGTATTTTATATGCAACTAGCTGACCCGTGCCCACTTCGTTGGGCAAAATGTTCAAAAATATATATCTTTCATAGTTAAGGCAGCGTTCGTAAGAAACGTTTTCATTCGAATGTTTTTTCGCCGATTCTCTTTACAAAACGGACTACCACGTAAAAACCTTTTAATTTTTCGGTTTTTTATATAGCCTATGACACTCAGCGATAATGTGGCTTTCTATTAGTGAAAGAATTTTTAAAATCGGTGCAGTAGATTCCGAGATTACCCCTGACAATTTATCTACACGAAACAAACTTAATACCTACCTATAACCTAAATTAATATCTACATGAAACTAACTTAATACCTACCTATAACCTAAATTAATATCTACACAAAACAAACTTAATGCCTATCTATAACCTAAATTAAATGAAAACTATATAAACATAAAAGATTTTTTTTTTAATGTACCGAAAATAAAATTAATGAATGTCGAAAGTGTGTTACGAAAAATTCAATTTTGGGGACGTCCGCTGCGTAAAGAGCCTACCTCTCAGATGTAAAAGGAAGGTCACGCCTCCTTCTTCCGAAGTGAGCACGAACGCGAACCGAAATAAGCCGAAACCATCGCGCGCCGCTGCCGCGCTGCTGTGGCCTTCACGTATAACGATGAGCTTTTCGCCGATTCTCTTTACAAAACGGACTACCACGTAAAAACCTTTTAATTTTTCGGTTTTTTATATAGCCTATGACACTCAGCGATAATGTGGCTTTCTATTAGTGAAAGAATTTTTAAAATCGGTGCAGTAGATTCCGAGATTACCCCTGACAATTTAACAAACACACAAACTTTACCTCTTTATAATATTAGTATAGAAGTATAGATAACATGAATTGGCATTCCGCTGCGGAAGTTCGGAGACGGAAGTTCCGTCTAGTGTGGCAAAGGCCTAAGTGCTTGCATCGCATAGTAAGTTGATAAAAAAAGCCTGTGTTCTGCCTATGAACTATCTGCACACCAATTTTTAACAAGTTTGGTCCAGGAGTTTCGGCGTTTACTCAGTACAAACAAACTAAACATTCTTTACCCTACATAATTTTCTTCTATGCTGTGATTTTTAAGACTAATAAATTTGGTTAGTACTTGCTGAGTGGCAGCACCAGTTATTGAGAATGTCATTCATAGAGAAATCTAACTGACATGACTGCCATCACGATTGACGTTGACAAATGACAGTACGTACTACGTACATTATGACAAAGTTAAAACGTTAAAATGGCCGTCGCGCCATCGTGTATTCGTGTTGGTAGGTTTAATATATTATGCGTAAATGGATGTGAAGGATGTTAATAAATAACTGGTCGTATCAACTGTGCATTTATTAGATAAACTGCATCTGAAACTAAATTACTATTGTGTTTATTATTATTGTGTAATACAAAATGGAGCCAAGTAAGGAAGGTAAACGTAGAAAAGACAAAAACAGCGATGAAGATAAAAAGCGCAAGGAAAAGAAATCTAAAAGGGCACGTGGGAGAGAAGAATCGAGGTCTAGATCGCCTCGAGAAAACCGTGAGAAAGATTCTCGGCGCAAACGAAGACATTCCAAATCACGATCGCCTGACGTTCCTTTAAAACAAGAAAAACAACCGAACTCAGAAAAGGAGCCTGTGCTCAAGAAAGAAGCGCCTGTACGTCGTGCTAAAGAAACAGACATGCTAAACACAAGGACTGGTGGTGCTTACATACCCCCTGCACGACTGAGGATGATGCAGGCACAAATTACTGACAAAACTTCAGTAGCTTACCAAAGACTGGCTTGGGAGGCTTTAAAAAAGTCTATACATGGACATATCAACAAAATTAACGTAGGAAACATTGGTATAATCATCAAAGAACTGTTGAAAGAGAATATTGTGCGTGGTAGAGGTCTATTGTGTCGGTCAGTTATACAGGCTCAAGCTGCTTCGCCTACATTCACTAATGTGTACGCTGCTTTAGTAGCAGCAGTGAACTCTCGTTTTCCTAACATTGGAGAATTACTTCAAAAGAGGTTAGTAATCCAATTCAAAAGAGGTTTTAAGCGCAATGACAAAGCAACTTGCATATCATCAGCCTCATTTATTGCTCATCTTGTAAACCAAAGAGTTGCACATGAGATTCTAGCTCTAGAACTGCTTACTTTGTTAGTAGAGACTCCCACAGATGATTCTGTGGAGGTGGCAATTGCTTTTCTAAAGGAATGTGGTCAAAAACTGACTGAAGTATCATCAAAAGGTGTAAATGCTATATTTGAGATGTTGAGGAACATTTTACATGAAGGGCAGTTGGATAAGAGGGTGCAGTACATGATTGAGGTGATGTTCCAAGTGTGGAAGGATGGCTTCAAGGACCACCCGGCCCTGATTGAGGAGTTAGAGCTGGTACCTGAAGAAGAACAGTTCACTCACCTCATGATGCTGGATGAGGCTACAGATCCACAGGATATCCTTAGTGAGTATTGTTTTTAATTAACTTCATACATTATTAATTTACAAAAATAACATGTGATGTTAAAATTAAAATTCCTATATTGCATTGTATTGTTTGAAATACCTTAGCAGTCTGAGGTTGTTATTAATTACATCTAAATTGATTGACTGTTGATTGATGCATTTGATGTTTAAAGACCTAATAAAAAAAATCCTAATAATAAAAAAGCACCTCTTAAATGTAACCATTACAAAATAATTTAAATAGGTAAAATACTTGAAATTAATGAAGTATTATATAGATGGAAAGGGCGGCAAACACAAGTGAAAACTTAACTGTTTTATTTTTAAATTATATGTGCAGCCATTACTTGACACATGCAAGTTGCTAAAAAATGGGCAGATTGAAGTGCTTTTATTAGGATACATACAAATTGTATCCTATCCTTATAAATGCTATTGAATCTACCCATTTTTTCAGCAACTTCTAATTTTTAATGAGAGTTTTTTAAAATAAAAATATTTCAAAAGAAATTAAGATGCTCACTAGGCAACAGCCGTCAGAAGTGTCATATTTTAGTTACATACTTAAATTAATAATTAAATGTTAATTAATCAGATGTTATCCATTTTCGGGAACAAATTGTCAATGTTGCATTTAATTGTTTTCCAGATGTATTCAAATTTGATGACAAGTATGAGGAGAATGAGCAGAAATACAAAACCTTAAGCAAAGAAATCCTAGGATCTGATGCTGAATCCGGTGAAGATGACAATTCAGGAGAAAGTGGCAGTGATGATGAGGATGATGATGATGATGAAGAACAGGAACAGAAAGCTGTCACTATCATTGACAACACAGAAACAAACCTTGTAGCATTACGTAGAACTATCTATCTTACAATTAATTCCAGTTTAGACTTTGAGGAATGTGCTCACAAGTTAATGAAGATGCAACTTAAACCTGGACAGGAAGTAGAGCTATGCCACATGTTCTTGGACTGCTGTGCTGAGCAGAGAACATATGAAAAGTTTTACGGATTACTTGCGCAGAGATTTTGTAATATAAATCGAATATACATCGGACCATTTGAGGAAATATTCAAGGATTCTTACGCAACAGCTCATAGATTAGATACAAATAGGCTAAGGAATGTTAGCAAGTTCTTTGCTCATCTGTTATTTACGGATTCCATCAGTTGGGAGGTCATGGAATGTGTAAAATTGAATGAGGAGGACACCACAAGTTCCAGTCGTATTTACATCAAAATCTTGTTCCAAGAGCTAGCAGAATACATGGGATTAAAGAAGCTGAATGATCGACTGAAAGACCCGTGAGTTATTAATTGCTTAATTCCTAGAAATTCTCCCTCCCCTCTCCTCTCCTCTATTATTTACCAAGGATGTTAAAATGCTTCTAGTGTAAGTAAATCTCTCTTCTCAGCTAGGTTGTAAAGATCAGAGATTATTGAGAAACACAAATGTCAGACTCTGTTATTGCTACAAATGTATTAACTTAATATTATCCTTACCAAGATTATAAGTAAATGCGAAAGAAACTCTGCCTGCTGCTGTACTGTATTACTGCTATGCTTTCACGGCTGAACAACTTTACCGATTTTGACGCAAATTTGTATGGTTAGGTTTTGCCACATTTGTGTAATATTTTTGAATATGGTAAAACGCGACAAAACCCATCACGCGCTCCTTATGCTGTCCCAGCTGAGAGGACATGGGCTACTTTTCATCTACGTACCATGCAGCTGGAGCTGTGGACAGAAGGTTGAATCTTAATAGAATAACTAAATCATTAGATATTTAGCTTTCTCATATAATTGGGTACATGATTTTCTGTTTCAGGACCCTGCAGGACGCATTCTCCGGCATCTTCCCCCGCGACAATCCCAAGAATACCCGCTTCTCCATCAACTTCTTCACTTCTATTGGTCTTGGCGGTCTCACAGATGAGCTAAGAGCACACTTGAAGCAAATGCCTAAGGTTGGTAATATTAGTTATTGTAATGACTCCAATCTTAAATAAAGCAATTAATCAACGAAAGAATGCAGTTAGCCATTATTATAAGTTAAGTTGTTTGGCATTTATTTTGGTGGGATGAAGAAAGGCTGTTATTTTATGGTTGCTTTTTTTTTTCAGAATGTACCACCTGCTGTAACCGAGATCAAATTGGATAGTGAATCCAGCTCTGATTCCAGTTCCGATTCGAGCAGTTCCAGTTCATCATCTTCAAGTGGTTCCAGCTCATCTGGTTAATATTTTTTGTTTTCACTATTTACAACATAAATCCATGAATTTATTTGAGTGCTTAATGTATATTACTTTAATGATTTATAATCATTAAGGGTAGACTCTGCACACATATAAAGGTATTGCTGTCTCTATCGGTCTAATATATAGATGTGTGAGTGAAAATACATGTTGATGTTCAGTTGTTACTCAACGGTTCAATACCTAGGATTTGTTGTTTGATAAGTCTGCCGATTTTCAACAAAATTTTGTTGCTATGGTAACAATGGCGAGATTTGTATGTGGAACAGGGATGTGTATTGTTCAACAGTCAGATGCATTATGCACTAGTCGACCAACTAGTTGACTAAAAAATTACTAAAAGGAGATATTCTATATCTTTAGGCTCAATGCAGGCTAAGAACTCACGGCGCTGTTTTCCCTTACGGACTGGCAACTAATAGAGAATACAGATGTCACGACGCGTTTTACGCCTACGCATCTTTTACATAATAACAATACTATTCATATTTATACATGTTTGCATTCTGAAAATTGAAGCGTTGTAAGGCATCGCGTTATGGTTTATGGTTATTTGAAGATTCATCTCTATTTTCGAGCTCGCTGTGTTCAACGAATCTCTGTTTTTTTCCATAGAATAAAGATGGTTTTTGCCCGTCACGAGCCACGAGACGAGACACGAGTCGAGCCGCGAGCTTCTATTCTACTTACACTTGCGCCTTGTGGAGAAATAATATAGATTAGCCAAGAAAATTAAAACAGTTCAAATGAACCTAGATAGCTGATTTTTGGCTTTGTTGTCAAAGGACCTTAAAAACATACCCTGAAAAAAACCGTTTATTTTTTTTTGTATATTTTTTTCTCTTGATATTCACATACGGTAGGTTGGGCTACATGTGCCATCAAAAACTGGATATGACGCTACGCCGCTTCTGTTAGCAGAGTAAAAATGGTAAAGATTATGTTAGTGCCGATGTAACAGATTACTGATATTTTTTTCCCAGCGAGCCGAAGCGACGTGAGTTGAGCCTAAGAATATAGCACGTCCCTATTCTGTAACATGATTAAATTTTGACATCCGCATCCGTATTCAGTTTGATTTGGACGATGATGTACAGTCGCATTTAAAATCGCCTTGAGGCTCACAACTAGAGTATTATTATTCTTTGCTTAGAGCGCTTTTGCACCACGACCAATCCGGATTCGGTTCAAGTCCAATCCAAAGTAATCGTAGAACAATTTGTATGATACTCCTACGCGTATTGCGTAGGAGTATTGATTTGCGTTATTTGATTTCTCATTGATTTGATTTCAAAATCGAATGTGTATTATCGTAATACTAGAAGATTTCATAGATATGAATTTTGAATTGATATATAGACGCCAAATATGGATTTCGAACTCTTGCGAGTAAAGACCTAGACAAATATAAGACGATATTAATTAAATGGCTTTCGTCAACTAAAAACATCTATGCTCATCAAGATCAGTTCAGCGGGTTAATCACTAAGCAGTAGCAGACCGACAGCCATACAAAGTCACTTTCGAATTCTTATTATACTATCTTCAGCTGCGGTTACGCCCGCGTAAAATGTCGATAAAATATTAGCCTATATATAAAAGCAAAAAACATAATATCACGCCTATATTACCCAGAAGGGTGTGGCAGAGGTGTACAACGCACAATTCACCTGTTTTGATTATGTCCCATGGAAAAGAGGATGAGCCTATCACCCTCCACCGGTCACAACACTAACTCCGTGCTGCTATTGTGAATTTTTGACGGAAAGTTCAAAAATGACACTTTGGCCGACTCGGGAATCGAACCCGAGATCTCACGGTGAGCGGCGCATATACTAACCACTAGACCATCGAGCCAGTCTATATTAATCCAGGCTATATTATGTTTTATTATTTTGTTAGTGTAACAAACTTTCGCCTTTAAAATATAGAACAATAATTATAAAAATAGTTAAGTTTATCCAGTCCACTAGCACCGCATAATAATATCCCTAATCTTTCAGTCTCCATTTTTCTGCAATAGGATTGCTCAAACCGGGTATTCTCCTTGGGTACATTAAGAATAAAGTATTTATCTTCGGCCTCACAAATGCCTACCAAAGGTTCGGGACTCTGTAGTCCCGAGATATGGTAACATAAACCACAAATAATAATAAAAATAGTAATGTTCAAGTGCTCGCCCTATTTATATAATAAAACGAAGGTTTATAACAGAAAATACTATATTTCAGACTATTAATATGTACAGGTTGTCCCATTTCTGGTAAAATAAAATAAAATAAAACTAAATAATTGATCCTTAATTTAATTCTGTAAAGAAAGAGAGGATAAGTGTTATTTGAAAGTAATTCTTAATTTATTAGTAATTAAAATAAAAAAGAGGATAACGTAGTTATAAATATAAGGTATGTATATATGTATGTAGTATGTATATTAATAACGTAGTAGTAAATATAAGGATATGAACTAAATGTGCATTAAATGGAAATATTAAATCTAAATATTTAGGTGCCATTGAAATCTTTACATAAAAAAACTATGTTTAAATATTTTTGGTATGTATAGATAATGCTTATATCGACAGTAATTACCTATTAAAAACAGTAACAGGGGTTGAACCATCAATAGGTTAAAAAAAACCGGCATTCCTGGAATAAAGCCTGGCATAATATTTTATTCAATTTTACTGTTTCAAATGTGAAACCAATCATTGAAGATAGATTTATGGTCACTAAAAGTAGTTAGTTTAATGGCATACATTTGTGATCATTTAGTTTTTTTTTTATTGCTCTGATGCGCTTACTTACACAAACTTAATTTTGACAGCTTAAAAGACCGAATCAACAAATTCGATATTAAATATATCAGTGGTGGTAATGCTGTTGTAAACGAGCTCGGGGCGGATGCACCACCGTGAAATAGTAGTGCTTGCATTACTGTGTTCTGGTTTGGTAGTGATATCGGGGCCTGAAATTACGAGCACACGAGGCATAACACTTTAGTCCTCAGATGAAGCAATGTACCTGAAATTTGCTTTTGTGGATTATTGAAGTGTATGGGCTATGGATAGTACCACTTACCATCAGGTGGACTACACGTCTATTCTTGTCAAAGATTGTATAAATAAAAAAAAATCTTATGACTTATTTTGTCGTTCTCTTACTGGTAAATTTCTTGGAATTCGGGGGTCAATTAATTCAGGCAAAATACATTTCATATAAAAATCTTTAAGGGGATTGTGCATCTTCTCAGCCCAGAATGTGTCCGATCTTAATATTTTTTCATACATGAGGCCGTATGGTGTCCACAAAACAAAATAGCAGTACTGCCTTCGAGTGACGTGTAGTTGACCCTGAACTTGGTAGTAATAATTATGATTTGTTTTAAGGGATAAGTGACCAGTGACAGTGTCATTGCAAAAATTTAAAACTTTCTGTTTAATTGCATCTTGAGGGGATAATTGTGCTGCTGAGTAGGGACATTTAATTTCAATAAGGCCATCAGAATGAAGAAGGCCATCTGGACTGGCTGCTAAATAACTATCCTCTGGGTCTACAAATAAGCCACAGCGTTTAATTTTAATTTTGAGAATCCGTTCTAAATCAAAAATAGCACGTTCTTCATTTTGTTTGCCGTACATGGTTGCTTTATTGCCTTGAAATGCGGTATATAGCAATTCTTTAATAGTAGAAGTTGCTGATGTGGTTGGTCTCATCTTACAAATCTTGCCGAAAACTGACGCAGTTATCCTTTTACGCCGTTCAGTAATCCAAAGGTCGCAATTGCATTGTTCTTTTGTTGCTAGTTGTAGTTCATTTCTCTCATCTTCATTTTTATTTAATAAGGTTAAAAAATCTTTACTTTGCTGTTCCAAAATTTCATGATCTAAATCTTCTTCTACTTCTAAAACACCATAATCTACTTCGGATGTTGTAACTTTACGTTTCTTCAGAGCTTTCGGCGCCTGCGAGTTTACTTCACTCTTTCTTTTCCTTATATATGCCCTTCTTTTGGATGCCTTCGTTTCATAAGTTGAAACATATTTCCCAGGTATCTGGCCGGATAGTTTATGTTGCAATTTACTATGAATAAATTGAGAATTGTGGGCTGCTACAGACCCAAAACATCTGGCTTGGTAAGAACCCCGCGATATTAGGTTTACTCGTTTTCCACCGATAAATTTTGAGACTAAAGCGTTAAATTGTTCCGCGCTGTTATTAGTAACATCCATAATTAAACTATCTGCTTTTTCAACTAAAATTTTGATAAAAGATATAATGTCGTCCCAAATGCCGCAATTCTGTAAGTCTTGTGTAATGTTTGGTTCTTTTAAATATTTTCTTTTACAAAAATAAGTTGCACAGCTATTGTGGTTGCCAAATATATGATTAGGGATATTGTCTAAATCAATGCGCAGTAAACATAGTTTTTCGGTATTGTTCTTGCCTTCTTGGCTTTTTCTATATTCCACGGCCCCTTTTATAGCCGTTCGAAATCTTGGTTCACTATTTTCAATTTGTTTTCGAATAGCTACAGGTACCTTACCTTTTAAGTTATGAGTTTTTTTACCCAAGCTCCGGAGTTTGTTAGAAAAATTTCGTAATAGATGATTTTTACATTCAATTTTTTTTATATTGTGGTCGTTGCCATAAGGGCGACACATAGCAAGTTTTTTGGTGACGCTACTATCACCATCACCTATCAAGGATTTGTACCGTACCCCATGCATTTCGATACTGTTCATAAATCCCTCGATTATAATATCTGTTTCCATTCCTGAAGCATTACCCGTCCAATTTTTATAACAGTGATGTTCTGGGACATATGGTGTTTCATTTTTTTGTTTCGCCTTATTTACGGCTCGGTGACAAATACAGCAGTAACTGTTTCGTACACCGAGAAATAAAACTTTTTTTGTTCGATATCCTATTATGACAGCAGTACCGGAAAGTGATGAATGATTCCCTTTATATGACCTTTTGGCCCAAGATCCATCTGCTACAACTTGTATGTAAGGGATTCCATCGCTATCTATATTATTTTCTAGAATAGCTAAACGTTTTTCCTCTTTGCCTGCCTCTAACATTTCTTCATAAGCTAAATCTTCTATTTGACCAAACAAATCTTTTTGTATTTTTTGAAATTTGTTGCAACACATACTGGGCATGTTTAGACAGGCACATATTTCCGCCAATTGACTTTGTCCGTTACCGGTGCAAATCACACCTTCGACAATGGCAGTGTTTACGTTAATAGAACAAGCTGGATCTTCTGAAAATATATATTCTTCTTTATTGCACTTCTCACATTTGTAGAGGAATTTACTTATTAGTCCTGAATTTGTTTCTTCCACAAAGCATAAATATTTAGAATTGCAAGAATCACTGGCATGAGGAAAATTTACAAAACTTTGTGTGAAAAATTTAATATCAACGATCCTTCTACCCACTAGCTCGTCAACATATTCTTTAGGCTTCTCTGCATTTGTTGTGATTTTATGATTATTTTTCGTAATTTCATTTCTTGAATCACTGAAAATAAATAACATTATCTATTTATTTATAGTAACTTAATAAGCAGTAGTGATATGTATTTTGGAGTTTTTGTGTGTATTAAATTTAAAAATGAGGTAGGTATTTAATTATGTTTTGTTACAATCTTTTTAATAGTTGTTCTTTAAAATTTACCCTTTTATAATGCAACCGGCTTTTCGCCTAATGACAGATGCCCAAAGTCTTCTTTTTCCACTTTTGCGATTTGCTAAAAATAAACAGAATAGATACTTAAAATAAATTTTACGTTCATATCAATAATCATTTTGATAAACAACAAATTACAAAATTTAAACTCTGATGAAACTATGCTATAGCGTTATAAAAATAAATATTCGTTGGAAAATATGGTTTTCTAAATTATATTAAAACAGTTTTGTTTAAGATTGTACTTATGAAAGTGCTCATGACTTAATGACATTACAATTGATGATTGCGTAGATATTATGATATATTTTTCTAGGTACCAAACTAATAATACATAATTGATTGTGTACCCATATTTCAGTCCAAATAAAGTATTCAAACTATAAAGAACCTATTATTATTACACCGTGATACAAGCATGACATAAATAGGCGGATGCCAATGAATGACATTGGTCACTTAGTCCAAGAGCTATGAATGATATAAATATTGATATATTCTAGCTGCTGCGCGCGACTTCGTCCGTGTGGATTTCAATATTTTCATGTAATTTCCTAAAAAATTGAGACAATTCTCTATACACTTTCGACCCCAAAATTACCCTGTTGTAAGTAGAATTTCTTTCAATATCTATAGTATTGTTAATTTATAAAATAATAAATTCTGCTTGTTTATGTCTGGTGGGTAGGTAATTTTGAGGTCGGGTGTGGGCTGCCCTACCCGTCATAATGTGCAGAATTTCATCATCATCAACATCATTCAGGCGCTCGTAGTCCACTGCTCAGACATAGATCTCTCCCAATTTGCGCCACAACACCCGGCCTTGCGCCTTCCGCATCCAGTCCCCTCCAGCGACCTTCTTCAGGTCGTCAGTCCACCTGGCAGGGGGGCATCCTACCTTACGTGTTGGTCTCGGGATAATTTGAATAAAACCAAAATCATGCTCAATGAGCATGTCATGCCGAGAACAATATTTATCGACGGATCGATGCTTGAAGTTGTTCATGAATATATTTACCTAGGGCAGGTCATTAAGCTTGGTAGAAACAACTTCGAGCGAGAAGTCGATAGAAGGATCCAGTTGGGTTGGGCAGCATTTAGCAAACTTCGTCAAGTCTTCTCTTCGCCTTTACCGTAATGCCTGAAGACGAAATTCAGTACAACCAGTACGTCCTACCTGTTATGACCTACGGTTCCGAGACATGGACATTAAGGGTTGCACTAGTCCATAAATTTATAGTCGCGCAGCGGGCTATGGAGCGAGCTATGCTCGGAGTTTTTTTGACGGAAATTCGTAATGAGGCCATCCGACAAAGAACCAAAGTAACCGAAATAGCTCGCAAAATAAGCTCGCTGAAGTGGCAATGGGCTGGTCACGTTTGCCAAAGGACAGACAGCCGTTGGAGCAAACGAGTCCTAGAATGGAGACCGTGACTCGGCAACCGTAAGGTAGGACGTGCAGAATTTCATAAAGCTTTAAAATTGGCTAACTTTACAAAAAATCTTACGACCCCTTATTCACACCCTTAAAGACCTAATACAAAGATAAAACACAAACCAGTTTTTAAGTTAGACCTTCAGCTACACAGCTGTAAAAATCGCATCGAATTCCATGCGTGATACTCGTACACACATACAGATAGACAGATAGACGGACAAAAAATCGCACATTATATTCGCGGCACATGTTTATTCATTAAACAGTTGTTTCATTTAAATCACTCATTATTAAAAAAAATAGTTAGACGCCTTTATTTATCTGACTTTACAATATTATTTACATTAAATTTCGTTTTATTACTCAAACATCGGTAAACCAGGCTGTCCTTTGACATAGGCTTCCTCCAAATTCTTTCATTTTTCTCTATCTCGCTTTATCTTTTTCCATCCTTAAATCAGTTATTGGGATGTCTTAAATAAAAAAAAACACTTTTCGGAACACTGCAAATGGGCTTCTAATTCACAAGATCTATAATCGTCACCACTACGAGTTAAGTTAATACAAATAACATTATTCGTTAATTATTGCTTAAATGCATAGCAAATCAATATTTTGATTATACGTATACTTATTTTTTGATATTTGCAAAGTTTTGATATGATATGATTATGATAGCTAAAAAATACATTAAAGATAGATAGATAGATAGATAGAGAATTCTTTATTGTACACAAAGAAGAAGTACATAATTGTGATACACAGTCTAAATTGAAACATGCACAATGGGCGGCCTTATCACTATAAAGTGATCTCTTCCAGGCAACCTTTAAATGGACAGGAATAAGTAAATAGACATGGTCAGTGGTGTAGTGTAGTAAATTAAGAAAGCACTTACTTAACTAAAATAATGTGTATACATACATGTATACACATTACATACATACTTAAATAAATACATACAGGCCGACATATAATATATATTATAGATAAATATATACATACATAATTCAGAATACATTTTAAAGCGATGATAAATTTTTGGTGGCTTTATTATGATAATGTTCTATTCTAAACACATCTATTCTTAAACACAGCTAATGTCTGTGAACGCTTGATATCAACCGGCAAATCATTCCACAAGCGCACAGCTCTTACAGAGAAAGATTTATCAAAGAAACTTGTTGAATGTTCTGGTATTTTCAGTCTTAGATCTTCAGATGACCTTAAGGACCTCATATGTGTGTCATAAAGAAACGTAAAACGTTTTTTGAGGTAAGTTGGACTAGTCGGACTAAATAGTATGTTATATGTATAACATGAAAAGAATGTGAGTATCCCGGCGAAGGCGAATTGGAAGCCACTTGAGTCTGTTTCTGAAATCAGAGACATGATCATATTTGCGTAAGCCAAATATAAATCGTATGCAGAAATTTTGGAGTCGCTCAAGCTTATTAAGTTGCTCCTCAGTAAGGTCAAGATAGCTGACATCGGAATAGTCCAAGATTGGTAGAAGGATGGACTGAGCAAGCGTAATTTTAGTGGCTGTTGGCAGAAAATTGCTAAGCCTTCTTAAGGAACCAGCAGAGGCAAAAATCCTGCGACTGGTTTCTTGCAACTGGTGTCCCCACGACATAATACTGTCTATGTGAATCCCTAAGTTCTTTACAGTTTTTGTAACAGGTAGCATGGTTCCATCAAAAGAAACCGTTGGGAGTTGTGACCAGTCAATCTTATTCTGGAGCTGCCTACTATCATAAATTGTGTTTTTGTTGGGTTCACCAGAAGTCCGAAAGTCTTGCTCCAATCACAAATTATTGACAGATCTGTATTGATTTTGTTCAATGCTTCCGGCAATTTTTCTACAGGAGCTTGTGTGTAGATTTGAAGGTCATCAGCGTAAAGGTGGTAGGAGGAAATTAATTAAACATAAACATCTAAATATTCACATAAAAAATAGGTTTAAAACGTAAATATTCTGCAGCCAGATCTCTGACTATAACTTGTTGCAGTCGTGAATGTCAAAAAAGGTTCAATGCAGTTCATTGCATACTCTCTGGTCGGTAGACTATGGTATGTCATATCTCGGCTTGGTTCGGTATCTCACTGGCACCCCTCCTTCACTTCCGAGTAGCTAACGAATGGCTGCCTCACCCCCCTTCAATGAGTTGAGATAGATATTGTAATTTTCTTTAATTTGTAATATGGTATTTGATGAATGAAAATGAGGTACTTTGATGATAATTATTGATAAAATAGAAAGTACAGTATATTTACGAGGGTCCTTGGTTTCGAAAACTTGTAATAATCTGTTGTATAATACTAAAAAAGTCGCATTTGTCAGGCCGTTCAAAACTACGGATGTTTGGATGCCTATAATTTTTAAAATAGACAGACTAAAGATAATTTGAAATCGAAGGAACATAGATAATCATGTTTTAAATTGACTGAGCAAAAATTATAACATTGTGATGAAAAATGTAAAAGATACAACCAGACTCATTTTGTATGAGAATTCCATATCGGGAGTTCCCTCTTAAAGTCATCATTCAGTAGTAGATTATGCCACAACTTATGACTCTTTTAGGTTCAAGCTATGCTGATTAATGAGTTAAAGTTTTGTGCTGATTAAATTGTTTAAATATTTATTCCTTCAGATGACGAAGAAGACAATTCCAAAAAGAAGAAGAAATCTAAAAAGGATAAAACTAAAGAAAAGGAACAGGAAACATTAGCAGAAAAAGTAGCTAATGACAAGAATGAGAGGAGGGGTCATGACGGCTTTTACGACACTTACGGCAAAGACGCTAAAAGGAATGATTCCAGACCAGGCCGGGACGACAGAGACAACTTTGCGAGGCCTCGAGACAGGAACGATCGTCGGAATGCAAACGAAAACAGAGACAGAGTAAATGATTCTGATCAAATTAGGGATGATTTCAGACGTAATAAAGGTAGAGATGATTTTAGAGAACGCAGAAATGTCGATAGGACATATGGAGATGACGACAAAAATGAAAGACAAGGGAGAGGGCGTTATGATAACATAGCTGACAGAGATGAAGATTATGGCCGTAGAAACGACGATAGAGATGACAGAAATAGCGATCGAAGGAATAAGGATGAAGACAGAAATAGCGATAGAAGAAATAAAGACGAAGACAGAAATAGCGATAGAAGGAATAATGACGAAAACAGAAATCGTAACAATGATGACACTAGAAGCCGCAAAGATGAAAAGCCAGCTAAAGGCGATAGTAGAAGGCAAAACGTTGAAGAAAGTTCGCGCAAAGAAACCAGAGTCCAGAGAGTTGATGATCGCAGTCGCAAAGAGGATGAAAGAACTCGTAGAAATGACGATAGGTCCGATGGAGATGAAGATAGAGAAAGGAAAGATGACAAGGCACGAAAAAGTAATAAAGGGTCTAGAAATGACAGGGAAAGAAATGCTGATGACCGGTCACGAAAGGAAGATGACAGAGTCAGGCGAGATGATTATAGAAGTCGTGAAGATAATAATAGACCCAATAATGGTGATGAAAGAGAATACAGAGATGAAAGGTATAAAAAAGATGATGACAGAAGACAAAAAGATTATGAAAAGTCTAGAAGAGATGATGAAAGGAGTCGAAGATCAGAAGATGAAGAGTATAGAGATGAAAAAAATAGCAGGATTGATGAAAATAAACGCGGTAAAGATGACTCTAGAAGTAAAAAGAAAGCTATTGAAGAAAAGAGAGAGACAGAAAGAGACCGTAAGAGAGATAAGTCTGCGGATGATCAGAGATATCCAGATGAAAATGCTTCTAGGTCGAAAAGAAAAGATAATATCGAGAGAAGCTCAACAAATGGCGATGTCAGACAAAATGAAAAAAAACACAGACACAACAGAAATGTTGAAGAAGAACATATGGTATCAAGAAAGGTTCAAAAAGAGCCTAAAAAGAAAAGCAAAAAAGATAAAAAGGAGAAAAAGAAAATTAAAGAAGCTGATAGTAGTGACGATCACTTGAAAAGGAAAAATAAACAAGTAAATTATGTAGAAAGTGGCGATGATAACTACAAAAGTAAAGAAAAGCTACGACAAACCCAAACAAGTGATTCTGATAGTTCATCTTCGTCAGAATCTGAAGCTGGAATGGCCCCTCCCGGGCGATATTGGGACAGTTTCGATGTTAAAGGTAGAGAAAGCAGTTTACGAGAAGTGAAACCTAAAGACTCTAAGACACGTAACAGACGGGCTCGATCATAATCAAATTAAAATTTACATACTGGAGATTTGACACCAGTTAAACAAAAACGAAGAAGAAGGCATTAAATACCTCATTATTTTTGTAAAGCCAATTAGAGTTATTCAGAATTTATCTGTTTTAGGGTGTTTTACGAAAATCGATCGACGTCGATTGATGCATTTGACGTCAACTTTTGATTGGCTTTAAAAAGCCAATAAGAGCGTACCGCAACGCTGTTCGACGTTGATCAATTTCGGTTTACACCTTTACAACATCGGAAAACAACAAAAACAAAAAAAAAAGGAACATTAAAAAGGTCCTATAATCACCGCAAATTGGTAATAGAATGGAACCTTGTCGTTATCTACTTTTTTGAAGTTTAATGTTAAGCTAAAAGGCTGCATGATACCGGTTGATGAAACCTTATCGCAGTTTACAGTCATACAGGTGAATTGTGACAAGATTTCATCCTATTACCATTTTGCGGGAGTCATGGTACTAATGATCAAATGATTCAAGCCGTAGCTTTAACGGATCTTATGATTCGTTGGATAAACTATAGGCTGACCGTTTAACTGAGTCCTCGCCTGCGCGGTACAGGGGCGCGGGGGTATGACGACAAAGGGGACTGAAACAGGTGGGGGCCCCCTAATGAAATATACAGGAGATGAAATGCACCAAGATATTTCCTAAGATATGTGACATCATAGGAAAAAAGAAATAGTGATTTATCAAATGAAAAATAGTTAAGAAGATACAAAATTTTAATGAACTTATGTACGTAAATAAAGCAATTGGGAATAAACTATTATACTACTAGCTTCCGCCCGCGGCTCCGCCCGCGTGGTATGTCAATTAAAAGTAGCCTATATGTTAATCCAGACTATAAGCTACATGTGTGCAAAATTTCATCGAAATCGACCCGGTAGTTTTGGCGTGAAAGAGTAACAAACATCCATACATCCATACTTACAAACTTTCGCCTTTATAATATTAGTAAGGATTTGTTATCTAAACATATAATTAAATCGTAAGAAACTCAAAACCTTGTTTTGGGTCCAGTTTCTTTTTTCTAAAATATTCGTATATTATGTTAAAAGCCATTTGCTTGCACTGATTGTTTACTTTATGTCCGAAGATTTTTCGATTCATCTTGAGATAGTTATTACATGTGTACCTCTCACAAGGTGTCTGCAACAGTCAACACATGCGATCGCTACCCATGTAGCGAACGAAATGAACAATTACAAAAATTTGCCCAACGCCCGCACCTGTTTCAGTCCCCTTTGTCGTCATACCCCCGCGCCCCTGTACCGCGCAGGCGAGGACTCAGTTAAACGGTCAGCCTTAAGTTGAAAGTGTATTAGCAATAATTGAATATAAATATTTTGAATGGTAAACAGTTTTTAATTTATTCACAGTTACAAACAAACAAAAAATGTGATGTTAATGTACATCATTTTAACCATTTAGATTGTCGGAGTATTATAATATTTAGATGCCTCTGTTCTGAATCAGTTTCGAAAAATTACTATAAAAACATGGTAGTAGTTAGTGGATACCACACATACTTTGGAGTAATTTGACTAGTGCTATGCTATGCTACCTTTATAATTACAAGATAATATTGATACAGCAGTATTGTATGCACCTTAAAGAATTTTATAGTAAATTAAATAGTAATTCAAATTTCTAAGTTGATTTAAAATCAATCTAAGCTGCGGTGTCAAATCATTTTATTGCAATAAGTATTATAATAGTTAACTAAGTTTTATTTTTATTTTATATTTTTTGTATTTTGATGTTTGTTTTGACTTTTGACGTGTTCAAGCGCCCCTTGGGGCCCATGGAAATAAATGATTAGATTTAATATTTTATCGAGTTAAAGTATTAAATTCCAATATGAAATTAAACAAAATAGCTTATATTAAAAATCGTTAGAATTATAGTTATTATCTTTGTGGTCAATGGTATATGATGTCTGTGGTGTTAACACAATAAATAAATGTCAAGTTATTCGTCAACAACGCTCTATACTTTGATTATAGAGATTATTTCCTCTGAGGCTCTATATTTCAGTAATTTAATAATTTACTGTACTTAACGTCACGTTTACAATCATGGAGTATTATTCAAGTTCAACGATCACATTGCTATCGCCCGAGCCATCGAAGCCACGAATAAAGGCGCCTTCTGTTCCAATTGTACCATACGTACGCCATGATTCGTCGGCTGAAATCACTAAGCAAATATCAGCGCCTTCTTACTTTCACTGCCTCAAAGAAGGCGAAGGTCCTCATTTCAAAATACCAGTGAAGGAGCCAGTGCCCAAGCTGTTGATAGGGAGTATCGTGAATGAGGTAGAAGTAGTAGAGATGATAGCTGCTGCCGGTGCAGATCCGGAGAAAGGAATTGAGAAGTTCTTAGGTACCTACTCAGTAGATAAATATACATTTAGCAGTATTTAAATTGATAGCTAATAACTGCATAACTGACTGTTTAAAAATGAAGTATTTTTTAGGGTTCCGTAGCCGAATGGCAAAAAACGGAACCCTTAAAGATTCGTCATGTCTGTCCGTCCGTATGTCACAGCCACTTTTTTCCGTAACTATAAGAATACAGTTTCCACTTGGTAAGTAGATGTATTCGGTGAACCGCATTAAGATTTTCATACAAAAATAGAAAAAAAACAATAAATTTTTGGGGTTCCAAACTGAGACTCAAATTTTTTTTCATCAAACGCATACGGGTATAGATGGATAGGTCTTCAAAAATGATATTTAGGTATCTAATATAATTTTTACCTAAACTGAATAGTTTGCGCGAGAGACGATTCCAAAGTGGAAAAATGTGTGTCCACCCCCCGTAACTTCTAAAATAGGGAATGATAAATGTAAAAATAATATGTGATGTACATTACTATGCAAACTTCCATAGAAAATTGGTTTGAACGAGATCTAATAATTATTATTTTTTTAATACGTTATAAATCGTAAACCGCATTTTACCTTTCATTCAATCAACTCCAATATAATAAAGAAAAACATTTATTTAGATGTATAGTGGTACGGATCCCTACGTGCGCGAGTCCGACTCGCACTTGGCCGGTTTTTATTGATAGTTGAGTTTGATCTTTCATTTTCACAGGAACATTCTTAGTCGAAAAGCAAATAATCCGTAACTTCGAAATATCCGAGAAGAAATTTCTGATAAGTCTACTAAAAGAGGCGGTTAAGTACGCGGCGCAGCGCGATTTCAACGCTATGAAGTTGTCGGTACTTCTCACGATCTATCTTGATACTCATTGTTATTTCAAGTGGTATTACTGGCAATCTCCAACTGCAGTGTGGAATTATTTCAAAGAGATAATGATACGACACACTGTGGAGGTATAAATACATCCCTACCTAGTTGCATTTTTTAATTATTAGATTTCTTTACTCATACCAATGAAATTGTAACAATTTTCGTCTACCAGTCATCCTAACTAATATCATAAATCCGAAAATATGTCTGTTACGCTTTGACGCCTAAACATCTTGACCAATTTTGATGAAAATTGGAATGATGGAACCTTAAGGCAGAACATTGGCTACTTTTTATTATCAACATACCAGCTGCAAAGCCATGGACAGAAGCTAGTAGACTATTATTTTAATTGCACGTCAGGTAGATTCACAACCAGTGGTCTATTGTTTACAGGATTCACCTAATGGGCAGGAGATTTTTGAGCCAGAGGAATGTTATGATGTGATCACTCACTTCCACACTATGTATATCACCAACCTGCCGCTTGTTCATATTCTAACATTTGGCACTCAAAGAATCAAATTTACATGGCCCTACAAACCTAAATAATTCTGAATTGATTACTTTTAAAAAAGTGAATGTTATAAATGGTACAATAAAGAAACAAAATATATTACAATACAATTTTTATTAGTCATTAGAAGCAATAGTTTTTAGCTGTTCCTCAAAATGTTGAGCACTTTATTTCTCTTCCGTTTCCTCACTTTGCCTTCACTTACACTCTCTTTGTGCTCTTTATTATTATTAGCTGGTTTCTTTTTCTTCTTTTTGCAAGACAGTGGATTAGGATTATGAGGTTTTTTCTTTCTTATTGGGAATTTAGGTTCTTCAACCTTCTCTTCTAAGCCAAAAACCTTTTTCATTGATTGCAATGCTTCATTCTGTGTCTCAGTGATGAAAACTCCTTCTAAACTCTGTCCTGCCTTGGCATTACTTGCAGGTGAGGGTTTTTCTAAAGTGGGCGATTTGTTATGGAGGTACAGTAGTGGAACACCAGCTTTTGTTCTGAGCTTGTCTTGCAGGTCCCTGTCCTGTGTTGCCAGTATGTAATGCTTGTCATTCCTTTTCCCAATCATAGACAGAATACAATTTGCACCAGCGATAGGTTCCTTGTGCCCACATTCATGAATGCCAAATTGTTTTAATATAGTCAGGGCTCCATGTGTTTTCTTGGCTATCTTTTCAGTTTCCATTATTATGCATCTTGTTGTTAAGAGTTTGGCTTGTGAATTTAAATATTTAGGTATTTGTTCTCTAATGTTTATTTGTTCCTGCAAAAGAAAAACAAGATTGGATAAAATTGTATATGCCAGGGCAGGAAGATGTTACATATCACTATTGCATAAGGCAGAAAACACAATTCTTTACAATCACACAGCAATCTCATTAAATAATTGCAGAAGAATACCTAGTTTTAATTACTGCTAGCTGGTTCAGGGAAGTTCTCCTGCCAGCGCGTGCTTTGCTCTTTGAGCGTAAGGTGGGAGTCTGCACTGTCCGCCTCAGGGTCAGGCAGTTCTTCCAGCGGGACTTGAATGTCCTCGTGGGGTAATTGCTCCGCGCGCCATTCCTCGTCCACTAGGTCGATCAGGCGACCTACGCGTCGGTATTTACTATCCATTCTAGAAGACCAGACATTCTTATTGTTATGATGGGAATATGTTGATTTTAAGTGAAAAAGCAGTAATTAAAACCAAGCCTTCTTCTTTGTATAAGTGTTGGATTCTCGTGTTAATATTATATGTTAAAAGAAGAAGACTTACTTTAAATGCTGCAAAACAAAATGTGCCGTCGAGCAAAACTTGGTAAGGCTGGTGAAAACCGTAGTTGTTGTAGTAGAATTTCAAGTATTTTTGAACTTTTTTGTATCTTGTTATCTTCATTGTTTGACACTATTATACCAACCTTAAATAATATGAAATTATAAACTGTTTAGTAATTAAACGCGTATTTTGCAATCTATAAGCATGCGCACATCAAAGATGTAGGTAATGTACGCAAAACTCATTGACGCAAAACGCAGGCAAACTAATGAGCGAGCACGAACATATATCAAATCTGTCAATAGTGTCAAATCTTTTTGCGACTTGCGTTCATTTCCGATCTGTCGCCATGACAGCTGCTGCCTCTTAGCTAGAACTAGTTTAATGTTATTAAGAGGTGACTAGCCTGAGAAGTTTCCTAGGTTGATTTAGTCGAATTCTAAGCTAATTAAATATTAGATTCGAAGCTATGTATTTTTTTCTTCGTTAAACTATTAGATAGATGGAAGTTCTCGTATTTTTTTCACGAATTCTTAACCCATTACTTTACGTAACATCCTTAGGGTATGAAACAAATATAATATGGGCCTTCTTAGCCAATAGTATTATTGTTTATGTTACTGACTAATAAATGGAATCAACCGTACACAAAATTGATTCATGATAATTTAATTTTATTTAGTACATTATTTAGTAATAAAAATGGGTTACATTATTTTATATGAGGGGTCCAGCCCGCGTTCAGCCCAGCCCTAACATCTTTATTTCATTAGTTCGCTTCGATCGGCAGCACTGTATTGTGATTGCGAACGATAGCCATAGACAATTACGTATAACTTTTAAATGTGACGTATTCTCAAGCCAGAGACAAGATTTTTGTGAAATGTAACGTCTCGCTCGCTCTCTCGCTTCCATGTTTGTTCGTGGTCATTTTGCATTTCTGTGCTAGATTTTCCAGTTTAGCATTTAAAATTAAAGATTTTATTCATTAAAGTGTGTAATTAATGATATTTTCGGCGACACGGCGACCTCGTGAGGATCTGTCTCCTGAGGAAGAGTGCAAAACAGCGGTACAATAACAGGGAGGGTACGTCTTTCATATCCTTATTATCAAGTAAATGCGTCATTTTATCGAATATTGTTGAGAGTGTTCATGAAACGAGAAGATTAGTCGTATTGCACTGCACAGTAGTCGCCAGGACAAGTGATCGAACGCGGATTTGACTACGTCGAGTGGTTTTATGACATCCAGCTGATTCCGATGAGGGCGTCTATAGGTATTTTTTTGTCGTCAAGAGTCGAAGGAAACGCAGTGATACGGGCATAAGCGGTTAGTCATCATCATAACAGACACGTTTTGGTGTGCGACAGATAAATTGATCGAGAAATTATAGTATGTAGGTCCGGCGAACTGCGCCGAAGAGTGGCTGATAAAGTGTCATTGTAATTCCTTTTGTTTCTTTGTGATTCCGCGACGATACGGACGTGCAGATAACAGTTTCTTGTTTACCGATTTAATCAAGACTTTATTGCAGTCGCTTTCGCACTTCTCGGCTCTCAAGGTTTCTCTAAAGAAACAACAAATTGGATTATTTTAAATGTGTATGGGTGATTAGTTTTTTAAGTATTCTATTAAGACTTGTCAATGGTGTCCAATTGTGTTTTTGTTGGACTATTATCTGGTAAGTACTCTTCTTAAACATTACTTAGCACAGTTTTATAAATCTGTTATCTTAATTAGATAAGCAGGTGGTGTTGGTAGTCTATATAATATTTTTTTTGAAACCATGATCAAATTAAAATGATGGTAAAAGTGGTGTTAACACTTATCACAGCTTGTGCTTTCCTTGTTCTAGCAACATACTTACATTCAAGTTTCCAAACAATACGAGATAAAAATGGATAAAACAATCTGTAATATTTTCAGGTGTCATACTAGTGTTGATATTTAAACTGTTGGTACCTATTTAAGTTAAAACATAATCCTTTGGAATACATATAACAACTTCTGTGATAAGTAATTATTGAGATATCTTTATTACACTGTATTTTTTTACTTTTACATGCATTCATCAGTATTTACATAGATTTCTTTATAATATATAGAGACCTGTTTACACATTGTATAAAATTGCAGTGCATGTAATACACATTATTTACTTTACATGAAGTCTTCTAACATACCAGTGAGAAATGCAATATTCAATTACCATTCCATAAGTGGAATTACATTATTTATACTTTTTTTAATTGTTTCCCATAGATGGCAATAGTCTCGCCTCTTGTAACCTAAACATAACTGGTGTAATGTGGGTGTTAATATGCCTCCTCTACACCCTTCTTGGTGACAAAGTTGTGAGGTCGTTTAAAGATGTGTTTTAAAAAGAGTTACTTTATATTTTATTGATTTCTGTTGTGAAAAATAATTATTTTCCAAAAAATGTGTTACTAAAGAGAGACTTAAATTAACAAAGAAATAAATGAATAATTTATTTTCTTTTTATTATAGGTAGTTTCTCTTATGTTATATTATAAATGCAGTATGCACTCGAACTTTGTGAAAGTCATAATGTTATGCAATAATAGTAAACATGATAGATAGATAAATTAATTAGTTAAACATAAGCATTAGATATTATTAATTATGTTTATTCCCTGCACTGAAAATGAAAGTGTTATGGCTAGTTAGCATGGCTATGCAAACTATTTTGTTTTGAAAACATTACTTACTTTAAAAACTTGAGTAACTTGTTTTGTAAAGGAGGAGAAAGTTTTTTTTTACACATTCACCCTTTACCAACTCAGTGCTTACTTTACTTAATGCAATTCCCTAAGCCTTTAAAGATGAGGAATTCTTTAAAGCTCTTCACCATTTCTTTATATATATATTTGTCATGGACAAGTAGGTACCCAAGACCCTTTGAGAGGTGTTAATAAATTTTTCTTAACTTTTTTTTTTATGTTCTATAGTCTATGTTTAGTAGGTAAACTGTTGAATAATGCACTTGTAAATTTGTTGTACAAAGTACCATTTAAATCTGTATGTTAATGCTAATGACATGCTTCAATCACATAGTTTTTCTATTCTATGATAAAAAATATGAGATATGTGTGTAATACATCTGTTATCTTAGTCTATACTTTTAAGACAACGATGATATTTCAAATGAATTGATAATTTAATAAACAACAACATAACTTCATGCCTATATTACCCAGAAAAAAGTAAACACAGGAAACATTTGTAAAGCCACACACAAGCCATAACCATTCTGTTGTATCTAATGTAACAAAAAAAAACTTGGTGTACTTGGTTTGCAAGCAGCTAACGATGTACACACTAAGCTGTTTAGGTTACAGTTGATGCAATGGTTACAGTAGATGCAATGGTTACAGTTGATGCAATGGTTACAGTTATGGCTTCAGTAAGTATACCTGTCTTTATTTAATGCTCAAAATCGAAACTGCATCATTCTTGCCTTAATCCAGACTCAAAACCAATAAGTACCTACAGGAAGTGTACAAAATAAATCCTATAATACTAAAATGGCATTCTCTGACTGCGTAACAGTAGTTTTGTAGTAATTCAACCTTTAACAATTCAAGGTCTCTGCCATTGGCTATTGTCCTTTGACATTCATTGATACAATCATACACTTAATGGTCAAAACTCCCACACTGACTGATAATATTATTACTTTACCGCTGACATCCATCTGATACAATTGACAGGAGAAAGCGATACAGAATGAATAAATTAATGTGCCTTTCTTATTGTGACTTGTTATCAGAAGGACAAAAAACCCCTGTAGACTGTAGATTTAATGATTTTTTGATTTAAATGATTTAAACTTTTCCGATTCGTAAGCAAAATTATAAATTGTAGACATTTACTAAGACCACACAGGTCTTTTAATAAAGGCTATCGTTTATCTCGCACCAGGTAGCGCCACTGTAAAGTGAGGTCTGTCACAGTTTGTTGACAAACATTGATTTAGCCCAGCCATTGAGTTTATTTTTATAGTGTTTAAACTGACTCTATCCTCCTCCTCGCGTCGTACTCCTCATTGCTGAGGGTCGTGATTCCCCCGATGGTGCATCACTTTGCTTCTGATGACACTCCTCCAACCGCTCCTGTTCTTGGCTTCGTGCAGTGCCTCGTGTAAATTTAGATTGAGGCCAGAGCGGATTTGGTCCGACCATCTAGTCGGACTGCGACCTCTAGGACGTTTGTAAACTGACTCTATAGACATATTATATTTCGGAAAATTCACGCTACACCAACAACCCTAGCAGCGAAATGATACGCGATAGCCCTCATTGGTATGGAGATGTAGGTAAATGCATACTGCAAACATTACACTGATTTGGTATTGAATGATTTCTGAAATTTTTTATCAGCCCATTGAAAGTATGCGATTTTCGAGGGCTCTTAATGGCCCAGATAAGAATGCATACCCTCCTTTCCATTCTTTTAATAATTTCTAAAAACGTTGTAGGCATCTTCGAGTAATCGACGAGCAAACAAAAAAAAGATAAATAAAAATCAATCGAATTAAGAATCTCCTCCTATTGGAAGTCTGTTAAAAACAAAACAACAAATAAAAACAAGACTGTACTTTTTAAAAGTTGTATTAAAAGTTTAGTGTCAGTGGGGCAATGATTGATAATATAAATGATGCTAATAACATTGCGTGAGATAGCAGACGTTATTGTTTGCTGAGAAGGAGGCCATAGCTCGCAATTATGAGTCGTTGACTGACTTCACACTATCTTCTTTGTCCTTTTACTTTACTTTGTGTGTCATATTTTATATCCTAACGAATGTCAGCTTGTGAGGAACTGAAAGGAAGGAGAAAATATCTTATAGGTAAGCGTCAATCATCACTTACCATCAGCATCATGGTAAAACGCATGCCTACCCATTATCCCCAATACAAAAAAAAAACTGTCATTTTTGGCGCCATTCATTTTATTGAATCGCTATAAAAATTGCAACTCTACAGCCTCTTGTACTGTAGACAAAAATTTTAAGATTTATTATATACTATTTTGCGTCCGCGAATCCGCGCGCGGGTTTTCGTGCATAAAAATGGTTGTCCTTCTCCAGGCCTACAACTATTCCTATACCATAAATTTCATCAAAAATGGTCCAGCCGGTTAGGCGTTAAAGCGTTACAGGCAGACGAGTTACTTTCCGATGTTTAATGCTAGTAAGGATTCAGTTCATTATAATCTTATTCCACTACAACTATCTTATTAACCACTTATATGTATATATTATTTACTCAAAATCAGATTTCTGAAACCAATGTTTAGATTAGCGACAGTCTGCCATTGTACGCGAAACGAAAATGAATGGAAACACGGTATTGTACTAATGTCCATTGAAATCAACTTCATTTCCTGTTATGCAGCAAGATAAGTGAATGGCTGGAAGATACTACAATCTACAGCAATTGTAACTAACACAGGCTTCCGCCCGCGAATCTCCCCGCATGGTAAGCCCATATGGTAATCAATGCTATAAGCTACCGTTGTGCCAAATTTCATCAGAATTCATTCATCCAGGGCCTAGGCGCTTTGAGTAACAACATACAAACACATTCACAAACTTTCACATTTTATAACACACAAGCGGCCGTCCGCGGTTCCGCCCGTGTGATAAGTCGATAAAAAGTAGGCTATGTTCTTTATCAAAATCTTGATGAAAAGTAGTGTGGAGATGGTTCGTCAGTAGATTCGGAGCTTATTTTGTTTGTGTACGAACGAGCAAACAAAGTTTAGTTGGCTGTATAATGTTAGTAGGAAAAGTAAAGCCTGAACTCAAATATTATATTACTCTTTTATATTTTTTTGCGATTTTGCGAATGTTTCTCACGCTTTGACCTTAAATGTCTTCAAACTGTATTTCCACTTTCGGAACGGACTTGGTTTAGTAACAATGCGCTTTTAGAAAGCTTATTGCATAGTTCACAGGTCTTCAGGTAGCTAAATATTCCACACTAACTGCTCTCCTCGGTTTTACCCGAGTTAAACGCTACAGCTCTATTGCCAATTATTCTATCAAATGCAAAAAGAATTATCTGAATCGGTTCAGTAGTGCCACAGTTTATCCCGTTCAAACAAACATGATATTAGCATAGATGAATACGGGCTCAGCATCGGCTCCTACTCACCAAGAAATGTTTCCTGGTTAGTCTAAGTAGACGTAAATAGGCAACTACTTAGGTTTTATAGTTTCCACAAGGCTACAATATAGTTTTGTCTATAAAAGATAACTGTGCCGTAGCCCGTAGGTATACGCTCCATTAAATATTATGTATTTTAGTTCTCTTATCTCTACAGTTCTTTTATTACACGATCAAATGTTTAGCTCACTTGAAATGGCAATATTATGGATTTCTCCGCTCTGGCAATACTGATGCTTATAGTCCAGTCCGAATTTTGATGTACCTTAGTGGCAAAATAAAAGTTTAAATGGCGATAAGCTTACTGTCCTCTTACGTAAATCACAGCAACACCCAATTTTTGCCTAATTATAAGGTGAAATGTGAGTGTAAGACACTTCTGCCGAATTCTTCTGCGTAATTTAGATGTAATGGTTTGTGGAGATTCGACGTAACGTCTAGACTAAACCAAGCTTATCTTCGTCATCAATGTTTAGCCTTTTATCAGCTGATAGATAGGCCTTCTGCTAGACGTAGCCTGCTTAAAGGATTATTAGAATTAATGGTCCTGCGCTGGCGCATCTAGTGCTCCATTTCCCCTGTGCCAGAATCAAAGAGAAAACCTGAGTGTTTGCCCGTGACTTTCATCACGATGTCAATTCTTTATTCTACTTCATGGTCCTTTCGTTAGAAGCTAAGGCTGAAGCTCTTCATTATCTCTTTCCACCTCTCTCGACTTTGGGTTAGACATATTTTTGTCCCTGGTTTATTGACACCCATGGTATATCGAATGGCATCTGTCCATCGTGTAGGTGCTCTGCCTCTATTCTGCTTTAATTATTTATAATGAAGCCTTTTATACCGATATCGAGCCTTTAATCGATATTAGCTACGTCTTTAGATTTTATTAGCATTAAATATATATTTGCGTGAAAAATACATGTTATTCGAACAACAGTATTGCCTCTAAGAATTTAGTCCCTTCTTTGTTTGTGCATAACAATCTATGTCTGCAAATTAGCAAAT
This sequence comes from Hypena proboscidalis, assembly GCA_905147285.1. NCBI lineage: Eukaryota > Metazoa > Arthropoda > Insecta > Lepidoptera > Erebidae > Hypena > Hypena proboscidalis. Next base: position 22,234,130 of record LR990130.1, read on the forward strand.
GCCATTTGTAAGTCAAAAGAGTTAGTTGCTCTGATGTAGACAGAGTTGGTACAGTACAGCAGACTACAAACAAACAAATATAATATGCATTTTGTTTGCAAATAAACAACATTTAAATGGCGTTTGTAAGTCGAAAATTGTTTGCTTAAGATATTAATAAATAATATAAATAGGTGAGTTTCTAATCTCATTCAGGCTACAAAAACGGGAGTGGAATTTGAAGAGAACCATCTAAAATTAATTTAAAAAAATAAACTATGATAAGAAGAATAAGTTCTACGAGACAATACATGTCATGATCATCATTATGCCTTAGCAATTATATTACAATGCACAGCATACACTGGCTATCATTTAAGATGTACAGCTAACTAATCTGAATGAGTTGTATGTCACTGTATAATTTTGTCACCATTAGTTACCTATATCTGTGTCGTATCTGTCAGCTGCTTTGAAATTATAATAATCATTTGTTGTTTTATTATCAGCTTGGTTTATCCCCTATTATTTTATAGTTGACAATCCAGTGTCAGAAGTCAGTATGGTACCATCAAACCATCGGATTTGTGACTAAAAAGTAATGGGCTCCATAATTGCACGCGTTATGAATTTCGTAACTGTTTTCCATAAATGGCCGATATTTGGCATGAAAAGATTTCACATTAGTTGTGGATGGTAATTTTCATGGGCTTGAAGGCCGTGGCCTTTGTAAGCCGGATTGCTCACCGGTCAAGGACGATACTAGTTTTTTACATTATTATTACAGCTAGAAATAGTTTTCTACATTATTCCTATCACTTACATATTAGATGATGTTGGCACGCTTCCTGGAGATAATATCCGCGATTATGATTTGAATTGCTTTAATGCAAGAACTTAGAAGGCATATGTATTAGGCACGAACCTAATAAGTGGTGTCCTGAAGGAAGTCCTTTCTGAAGAAAGGACAAGTGCGTAGTACTCGAAACCGGCTAACATGTATGACAGAATGTTTTAATGTTGAGTAAGCAAAAGAGGTATGTAAGGAGCGTAGCGCATGGCGATCCATAGTCTTTGCCAACCCCCGTGGGACAAGGCGTGATGTTATGTTTGCATGTTTTATACAGACCTGCGTTCCACATAACATGATAACACCCCATCAGCTAGGTTAGACTACATGCTCATGCCGCGATCGTTACACCCACGTTTCGTCTGTTTAGTTTTCAATTGACAAGTAATAGCGTATACTTATAATTATGCGACTAGGATTGCAATCAACGGTTCAATTACCGGATTGTTTGTAAGTATTATATTATGGGGGTTTTCCAGGTAAATCCGTAAATATTATTTAAGTTCGACTTAGTCACTAAATACATTGATGTTGTTACTTCATCCTTTATAATATTCTTCAAAAAAAAAACCAATACCTACTTTCCGCGTATGTTAATTAGGCTAAATATTAAATATTTACGTTCATAATATATTATCTAAAAAATGTCTGCATACAAAAATGTCCGCATTCTGATTTGAACTTATCTATGTTAGGATAAACGGAATGGATTGTTATTTATTTCAACCACATGACATATTTATCTACGATTATAATTTCGTGTACAATTTATCATGTTTCTGATGTCAGTTCAGTTATGTTTAAATTGTTTAGCATTAGCAGATTAGATGGCTTGAAAAAAATTGGGATCTCGCGTTTAAAGATGACTAAGACAGCATAACTATTAGATAAATTCAATCAGGACCCTTACATAAATTCAATATTGTTCGAATTAGTGGTTTGTTGACCGCAAGGGGCATCCAATAAATTTGCATTGAGACAATTCATATTAAATTGAATTAAAGGATACTATACAAAAGCTTAGTAATCCTTATCAAAAGTGGGTCTGATTAACGAACTGAGTAAGTTCGCACAATTGCCATTGTTTTCGATAAATGTAAGTCCAAATGGCAATAGTCATAAAAAATCGCGTGCAAAATATATTCATAGGCATCGGCCATCAGTTTTGCACGCGATGTTTTCCCTGCTCTGAAGAGTTCTTGGGGTCACGCACTGGAAAACGTCATCATAGCTCTTCACAAGGTCGAATTTAACTTTTGGTAAAGACTCTAGACAAAAATGTATCTAGCATCCAGCTCTTTGGCTTAAATAATGTTGGGCTATTGTAGTCTTGACAAATTGAGTCCAACTTGTTTCTTGTAGATGCTTGTACGTTGTACGTCAGTAATATCAGAAAACCTTGAGAGTTTCTAATTGCAGTTTTTATTTTTTGTAGGCGATGGCGACAAGCAGGACCGGTGCTGCGCAACGGCCGAACGGCGCTCCACAGACGAAAGTATGCCAGTTCAAGCTGGTGCTGCTCGGCGAGTCGGCGGTAGGCAAGTCTTCGCTGGTGCTCCGGTTCGTCAAGGGCCAGTTCCACGAGTACCAGGAGAGCACGATCGGCGCCGCCTTCCTTACTCAAACAGTGTGTCTCGATGACACCACTGTTAAGTTTGAGATTTGGGACACAGCAGGACAAGAAAGGTGAGAACACTAATGCCCGTTTGTTGCTCGAGTCTGTTTTTCGGCATGAGTACAATTCGGGTCTGATGTCACTTAATGACGTAACATACAATTGAAAAATAGATCCCAGGCAGGTTAGAACTGTAGCTTAGTTTGTAATGCGGCAGAACGGTATTTCGAGGATGCAGGTTCAAGTTCTCACACGTCCCAAAAAAAAAATTGTTTCTTTGTATAATTTGGGCCCTTTTAACCGAGAATGAATAGGCACCTCATAGTAAGCCCATAATGAAAAGCATACAGTCCTAATTCTTTAAAAATCTCGCCATATTGTGCAGCAACGTTCAACAACAAAGTAATCAATGGTAAGTGTTAATAACCAGCATGACAAAGTGGAGATAAAGTTACCGTACATCTAACTAAAGAAAACATACTATGAGTCACATTCCGCGACCTTGCTCACTGACGTCACAATGCGATACAGCACTTCAAATAAAAACTACTTTTGTACGAGAACTGTTAAAAATCTGGAGTATTATGTTATACCGTCAATCAAATTGTAATTTAGGGCTTATTTTTTCATAATAGACTAGCTTCAGCTCGCGGCGCCATCTGTGTCGTACGCCGTTAAAAATAGCATACAGCGTAATCTAGAAGACATAGAAGCATGGGCGCCAATGCTTTTACGTCTCCTGGATTAACCTGTAGACTATTTTTTACGGCACTCTCTAGTTCTCGAGAGCAAAGGCTCCAAAGGTGCCAATTTAGGTTGGCAGAACCTTGATCTCAAGAAGTTTTAAATTTAAAAAATGTTACTTGTAACAAGAGTCGGAGATATTTCTATTTGTAAATGTGCTGAAAACGAAGTTGTTGCTAGTTCGAATTACCTTTGATCTTGAACTTGACTTTATAATAGTTTTCTTCGTGTTCACGCTATTTCAAACCTACATCTATTCTACTAATAAAATAAAATTAATATTATATAATACTTATACGTCCCACGGCTAGCTAGGCACGGGCTTCTCCATAACATTAAAATATGAATAAAGGCAATTAATTCTCACAGGAATCAGAAAGGACCCCTAAGAAGTTGTAAATCTTTCCTCAAGATAAAAAAATCGATCGACCGAAATGTAAATAGTTAAGGAAAACTGCAAGGCTCAAGTCCTTGAAGTTTGAATCATAATAAATATGAAGCCTGCAAACGCATTACAATGCAGTGTACTTGGTTTCTTTTATATCATGACCTAGATTTTACGGAGATTTGACTACATACTGTGTATAGATAGATAGATAGATAGAGAAAACTTTATTTGCACATCAAATTATTATTTGTATACTGACTTACTTGCGCACTAATCCCTTGATAAAGATCACCTTGATTTGTAAATTCGCTGATCATTTTTTAAAATATGTCAAAGATAAAACGCTGATGGTTGATTAATAATTTGCCAATAATATTAAGGAACTCATAGAACAGGGAAAATGACAATACACAATTTATATTTAAAACAGGATATTATTTCAACTTCTAATTGATTATTTTTAAAGCATTTAGCTAGGTGTACCGCCGTTTGCCAGAATTTCATTTGCCCGAATTTTATTTGCTATAATACTCACCTGACATATTATTGTTTCTCATAATTTTATTTGTCATATTCATTGTTTACTATATTAGTCACGTGCTAGAAACTTTGTTTCCCATAAAGTTAATTGCCATAACATCATTTGTTATAATCATTGTTTCCCATAAAATCAATTTCCATAACATCATTTGTTATAATCATTGTAAGCCGTAATCATATCATATGCCATAACATCATTTCCTACCAAAATTGCTTGTAAAACGTTAAAATTATTATAAAAAATAATAGGTAGGTTAGGTTCGAAACATGAAAGACAACGCACGAGCCGAGCGAGCGAAGCGAGCGTGCCGCGGTAGCGGCCGGCGAAGTGCCAGTATAATCATTGTAAGCCGTAATTATCATATGCCATAACATCATTTCTCACCAAAATTGCTTGTAAAATAGGTTAAAATAATTATAAAAATTAATAGGTAGGTTAGGTTAGAAACATGAAAGACAACGCACGAGCCGAGCGAGCGAAGCGAGCGTGCCGCGGCAGCGGCCGGCGAAGTGCCAGTATAATTATTGTAAGCCGTAATTATCATATTATTATACCATAACATCATTTCTCACCAAAATTGCTTGTAAAAAAGTTTAAAATAATTATTAAAATTAATAGGTAGGTTAGGTTAGAAACATGAAAGACAATCGCTTTTTAGGACAAAGGCGTAAGGTTAAATTTGTACGGAAGCGACTTAGACTGATTATAGTGATAAGTAGTAAGGTATTAGAAATAAATCAATTTTAATACTATAATCATACTTTATTTATATCCAGTTATACTCTTGTCAATAAATATCGCCTACAAATATTTTTCCTACCCACTAATTTGTAATTACTTAAGTTTTTAAATAATTTTAGAGCGCCTGTTAAAATTTCATGAGCAAATACATACCTTAGACAGATTGGAAATTAATTTAGTATGGCGTTTGAAAATTCTGTTGCAAAATATTATTGCAATTAAAAGTATGGATAGCAATAATACGTATGGCATTCGAATCATTATGTAATCAAATGTTCGGGCAAATAATATTATTGCAATTGAAAGTATGGAAAACAATACGTATGGCATTCGAATCATTATGAAATCTAATGTTCGGGCAAATAACAGTATGTCACATGTCTTTTATGGTAAACAAAACATTCGGGCAAATGAAATTCGGGTAAATGAAATTCGGGCATATGAATATTATGGCATATATTCTTCGGGCAAACAACAGACAACCATTTAGCTATGCTTAGCAAATTATACTAAGGAACAGTTGAAAAAGATATGATATTCTGCCGGTCCCATATCTTTTCAACTGTTTCTTAGGATATTATTATCTTATTGTTTAATTCAACTACACTATCTCTTGCTAAAGACCCAATTACACGATGTAAGTTTTGCAAGGCATTTCTCGTGCCATCTCTTACTTTTTAATCGCGATAACAAAGCAAGAATTGAAATTATCTTGCGAACATGCCTCGTGTTTAAAGGCATTAACTATATTAACATTTTGTGCATATTATCGGGCTTAGTTTGCTGCCTTGTGGCACTCCATAACCAAAAGGAGATAAATCGACTAATAAGTTAGTAATGTGGTATTTTTTGCAGGTATCACAGCTTAGCACCGATGTACTACAGAGGGGCGCAAGCAGCCATCGTTGTATATGATATTACTAATCAGGTAACTCACTTATATTCTTAGAAATACGTGCATCCATGACGCAATTCGTTAACATTATTCTTGAATGGATTTTATTACGGTTTCGGGCTTGATTACTTAAATCGAGATAACGATATTAAGAAAGGCCGTATGTCCAACTAGCAAAAATAACCGAACATAATGATGCTTAACATTAAACGATAAATTATCGGTAAATTTTGACGGAAGCTAGCAGGAATGAAGCGATTTGATTGGTTGGCAAAATATTTTTTTTGTGAAATGTTAGTAACTAAAGATAAAGAATCTTATACATACAGTAGGAGCAGCTTTTTTGTTTCTGAAATAAATGAAAACCAGCTGTTTTGAACCTGGCATTGTATGAGCAAAGTCCATACATAAATAGAATTTATCTATTTTCGTAAAAGGAAGTAAAGACTTGTTAACGGCCCACGTTAATACAATTGATTAGAGAGAATTAGTCACCATACCTCCTCTTTTAAGCATAGACTCACGACGAGTTGTTTTAAATGCTTTTACGAAATTAATTTTTGGATGTGGTTTGATTTAATGTTAATGAAAAGACGTTTTTGGTCAGCATCCTTTTGTTTTGCTGCAAATTTAGGATTTTAGTTAGGATTTTGCGATTTAGAGATACGAGTGTAATGTTGTCAATTCATTTTGGGGAGACTACCCTGTTATAAGTTTACTTGCGTTGTTATGAAATACAGCTGCGATGATGCTACATTATACTTTCTTATCAACAGCTGTATCGATCGCTCCTGTTTCTTTTGTCTCCATGTCACATTAGTTATTGACTCGGAGAGAACCAATCTTTGCCGAAGCGGCGATCTAGATCAACTTCTTATTAATTATTTTATAGCATATATCTATGCTTAGCAAATTATACTAAGAAACAGTTGAAAAAAATATGGGAGATCACAACATTTGTGCTGAATGTAACTTCGTCATGTTGGTTTGTATCCTACATAAGATAGGATCAATGGATGAACGTGACGTCACACGGTCCAGGCAAGAGGCGACCGTAGCTGGTTGGTAAAGCGACTGCCCAGAGAGCAGAATGTCGCAGGTTCAAATCCAGGCGGTCCCATATCTCTCTCAACTGATTCTTGGTATAGGTCTATCAAGTCAGACAAGCGCTGAGAGGCAGAAAACGGTTGTTAAATTAATCTGTATCATAAGAAAAGAGTTCGAGAGTCTCATAAGAGTTACGTCCTTGTCTGTTGCTGAGTAAAACAGCTGTGAAAATGTTATACTCCTCATCGGCTCTATCGATCGCTCCTATTTCTTTTGTCTCTGTGTCGCATTAGTGATTGACCCAGAGAACACTTCTGCACCGAACCGCGGCGATCTAGTTCAAGTTTAAAATTCGCCATGCTCTCGTAACGACACAGATTGCCACGGAACTGATGAACCCATTTGTACCGTACGGTGCTTTGTGAACGCATTCGGATGTGACAACAATCATTTATATATACGATATTCTATTATTTTTATGTCATGTTTTACAAACGTCATAAATAGATACTTTCCAGATAAAATATAACTTTAACAAATGTAAAATTGACACAATTCACACATAGAATCAAACACTGCTGTCACTATAAATTGTTTGTTATATTTTATCATTTTAGTAACTTTTACTTGACGGTTATGAGAAAGGCCCTTAGTATTTCTTCATTTTCTTTAAGATAATTAGGTAACCTTTGACTACTTAAAGAGCTTGTGCCCAAAGCACCGCCTCCGTGGTATGTCTTTAAAAAGTAGCCCTTACCAAGGCCTACAACTATCTACAAACATTTTTTTTTAAAGATTAAGATTTTACAGCAAGTAAAGTTGTAGTTCCGCTTAAAAGCGCAATAAACAATGTGATAATAGTTATCAGTTCAGAATTAGGATGTCTCATAATAGTATAAAACAAGTGGTCATAGGTTAAAGGTTAACATGTCAACACTTACAATCAAATGTCTGGGTTCGAATTCTTAACTTTTTTTGTATTATTAATTACCATCTGTTGTCCGCGACTTCGTCCGCGTGGGATTTGATATTTCCATTCTATTTCCTACAAAATTGAGGAACTTCTCTTAAACTTAAAACCCCAAATTTTCTGATCTGATCTGACAGTAAGCCTATGTGCAGAATTTCATGCATTTTCCTTTAAAATTGACGATTGTCTCATATAAATTTATACCTTTATAAAGCATATACCAGTTTTTAAGCCAGACCCCCGGCTACACAACTGTGATAATATAAGATAAGATAAGCACATATAGTTCTTGCGTGATACGCGTACGAACATAAAACAGACTGATAAAAATTCTAAAAAATATGTTTTGGCTTCTACTGCTGTTAAAAAGACCCCTCGTAATATTTTTTCTAAAACATCTTCAGTGTACAAACTTAACAAATTTTCAATTTTATTATATATATAGATCATAAACCAGCTTCTAGTACAGAATATTTAAATATAACAAAAAAGTAATCAGTCAGTTCATAACACTTGCCGTGCTAATATGAGGTAACACTTCGCCTTGACTCACTGTACGTACAGCAGCAGTAGGCAAAGGTCGATCATGTTTGCACTCTATTTAGTACTAACTCGTTTTTTACAGGCTTAGGGTGCGTCGACATTAGTACGTAACTGAGTATATTCTATACCTATTAAGCCGGTTATACTATCGATATCTGCAGGCAAAGTTATTCGCCGGTATATAATATGCTATTGTTGTCATATCGTTATTCGCCTGATAACTCCGATATCAAGCCAGTTGTTTTATCAATACTATTAGTGTGTAGCTCAAGGTCATTTTTGGCACCTTAGTTTCACTTCTGAGACATAGAGCCTGCAGTTTAAAGGCACAATTCTCAAAATAAGTTTGTCAGCTCACAATAGCAACAATTTATGAATATAGAATAGTATAAGAAACAGTTGAAAAATGATGGGACCGCCAGGATTTGAACCTGTGACCTTATTACCTTACCTATATATAACTAGCTACGGTTCTATCTAAGATAGGAACAAATTGATGAACGTGATGTCACGGAATGACGTAACATACAGTTGAGAAATTTAGGGGTTCTGGCAAGAGGCGACCGAAGTTGGTTGGTTAAAGCGACTGCCCGGTTCGCAAGAGATCGCAGCTTCAAATCCTGCCGGTGCCATAATTTTTCAACTGTTTCTTAGTATAATTTGCTAAGCATAGCTAAATGCTATAAAAATAATCAGTACGAAATTCATGACCTGCTGTGACCACTAACCGTCAGATAAATTTGCTCGTTAGTAGTATTTTTACAATGGGTACAGCTCGATAGTCACTAATTACAACCACACCTATGCTAATTTGCGAACGGAATGGCCAATCTCACTCCATCACAGGGACATCTTAATAGCCGTTTATTATACATCGTGCGATCTTGTCAGACGTGTATCTAGTTGTGTAGCACTTGTAGTGTACATGATTGCGTCGAGACTACTCGAGACGTGGCCAGCTTATCCGGAAGTCCTGTTTAATGTAACCAGTGTCGAAGTTGATAATAATATAGACACTGACTGCATTATGGACGAGTTGGCGTCTAAATTTTGTTTTATTTTGAAGCAAATTTTACTTTTGGAATATGTTTAAGTGTTATTGTATTACTTTTAGAACCTTCTCGTAGTAAATAACTGACAATAAACGTAATATTATTAAAATATGAGAAATTAGTCCAAAGTCTGTAATCATAATGTGACTAGCCTCTGTATGTAATGTGTAAAGTATGTCATCAACTTCTGTAGAATCAATCCTTATTTTCCTTAAACGTCAAATCATTCATTCTGGTTTTGAATTACTGTCACAATAAGTATGACGTACTATAATTATTTAACTGAGTTATTTAATTATGTCTGCACATTTGTGACATGTATTAATGTATTTAATAGATGAACCTATAAGTAGCACCTAATGGTAATTCTTCTTTAAAGAGACTACGTTACCAGTTACAGATTCTCAAAACCGTGCGGTTTTGAGAATCTGTAACTGGTATCTAAAGATCCTCCTCCTCGCGTCGTATTCCTCATTGCCGAGGGTCGTGATTTCCCCGTTGGTGTATCATTTTGTTTCTGATGACACTACTCCAACCGCTCCTGTTCTTGGCTTATCTAAAGATACAGAAGATGTTTTCTGTTGTATTAACAATGGACCATTTTTTTTTGTGAATTCCTCTCCGTAACTAGGTAACGTTACGGCTAATGGTAGTGACCAAAAATAATAGAGTCACGTGTGCCACGATTTCACGGATGCGAGTTTGTCAAATGTCATTGTTTTTTTTTTGTAATTCTTGTCCCGTGACTGGAGTTCTATTAGTTTTAATTGCGTTTTGAATAACAGCTACAAATCATTATAATTAAAGCTAGGAACCACCACCAATGCACTAGGCACCATCCCAAGTTATAAACCTAGGATTTATAAAGATAAAAATAGATTGCTGCATATATCTCAAGACCGTTAGTTAGTATCGGTTAAAAAATAAAATTTATACTAAAAATGTTTTGTAAAAAAATGTAACAGCCAGATTCACTTTCGCAAATACGCCCACCGATAATATTGTTGTTTTCGAATAAATGAGTTACACATTAGTGGATGAGCACCTTGCAATCATTGAAGCGGGACCGGCATGCCAAAACGCTTGAATTGCATTATTTATTTCACTTTCAGTGTCAGCGCAGTTAGCGTTATGTTGCTTATGAGCCTTCGCCTTGAACTAATACTGCTCAGCCAAAAGGTGCTTCACAATCAAATTAAGTTATCAGAAAATCACTGTTTTGTATATTGACGTAAAGACAATTTTCTCACAAGCACTGTCGATTAAGATGTACTTTTGGCTGACCCCACATTAGGCGAGCGCTATCCTCGGGCATGTGAGTGATGCTAGCGCTCGGCTTGGCATTTACAAAGTTTACGTTTTATTAGTTTTACGAACTCTTGCCCACATATTTACACAGAAAATGAGTTAGTGTTGAATACTTAGGTGGTTTGGTCATGTTAATGGATGAAAGTAGATATGTGAAAGTGATATACAACGCAGATGTGGTTGAAAATACTGAAAGATTTCGTCCGTGGAAGATATACAGAGAATCGATCGAGGAATCGAAAGAAGTATGTAAGGAGCGTAGCAGTTGGCGTTTCATCTTCTCTGCCTACCACCGTGGGATAAAGGCGTAAGAAAGCAGGATGTCGAGGGATGGAAGGAGAATGGCCTGAAAATAATACCTTACCGCAGTCTGAATAGTATCCTAGACACAGAAAATAATTTTAACATATTTATGAAACAATATGAAAGTAGAAAAGTGATATTTTTTATGGCAGGAGCGACGACCTGTAGGAATTGCGATCGCGGCCGATGACCCGCTTAGATATACTTGTTTCAGCTATGAATTACGTTATATCAAAATGGGAACACGGAACAATGCTTAATATACACCTGCCTTGTTAAATAAACAGTTTTATTTGACGAGCCCTTTGTAAATAATTAAATGTAAAATTAGAGATATGCCGACTAGTCGTACTACCATAAATGCCAATAATCAGAAATTAGAAGTGCTACATAGCTTGTGCCGTTATGTAATATAGTGCATAAGGTGGATCAATGAACAATACGAAATGAAACAAAGTTTTAAATGAGAAAAAAAAATCATTTAACAAAAACTAATGATCGGCCTCGCTGACTAGTCGACCATTCGATCGCCGACTAATCGGCTAGCCGACAGGCCGAACACAAAGTCGGCACCCTCTAGTATAAATCTAAAGGAATCGTTTTCCAAGGAGTAGCTAATTTAAATCTAATTACAATTTTTTAGTACCTAGTGACAATGACGTAAACACGGAAATCCTTGAATCCCAAAATTATTGGCATAGCCAAAAGTTTGTGTTTTTTACTTCTTCACGCCTAAAATGATGAACCGTTCACACTTTATACCTCCAGATGTTATTGATTTGTGCGTCATCGTCATATATAGAAGACTTCTCATCCAGGATGGTATACATCAGTCCATAGCAAATGAGCTCACAGATATAGAAATGCATCATCACTCGTTATCAGTCCGAAATACGACACCTTATCAGATAACAGACAATTATACGAAACCCGTCTGTGCCTCCATGATGTTTTATGTCGCAAATCATTATTATTCTCAATTGGTGCCTGAATATTCTTTTTTTTTTGTAGAACTTTTGTAAATGATATCCTGTAAGTAAGCAATATTGTTGGTTGGTATAAGGTTTGTCTAACAGGTATATTTACCTAAAAGTAAGCACTTAAAAAGGGTTGAGAAATTTCTAATCTAGCAGCATACGAATCCATGACTTAATAGGCATAGCATCGGGGGCGTTTACCCAGTGGATGCAGGTTCTAATCCCGCTGGATTCTTAATTCTTCAACCTTAATATTGTATAAAATATTATCCCCTGTATGATAGTAGTTTTTTACAAACAGTAGCTTAGCTTCCATATTAGATAAAATCTCAGTCGCACACAGTACGTAAAGCGTGAGAGCGACTGGGACGCGCATTATGGCTGATCACTTAAGCCGCCTAGAAACTAGACATTATCTATAAATCGATAATAGAAGGAGGTCTTGGTAGAAGCAGGTCTGCCAGTTAAAGGTCAAAGCGAGTGTGATCTTCTAAAAATCACGTTTTAGAAGATCAGATAAGATTTCTCATAACTAAAGCGTAGTTCAAATATTTATCTTATTTGATTCAATATAACTCATGCTTGACTCGTGTATGAGAGCAAACTGCATAGCAAATAATGAGCTTATTATAATCATTTATTTTCTAGAAACTGTGTAATGGTAGGTGTATATGATTTATATCAGGTTATACAGTATTTTCCCCATATAAACATCATGCAAATTTAACAGAAAACGAAATCATAAAAAATTTATAGTGTGATTAGATAAACTTATCTATAAATGTTTGAATTGATTTAGATGTTGCTGTTTTTTTGGGCCACTCTCAAACTATACTAGTTGAAAGTTTTTTTAAATAGCCAAAACAATTAAGGATATTTTTATCAAATTCCTTATCAAATAATTAAGGTATGCGTAATAAATAGTCATTGTGCTTATTATCTTTTAAGCTATCGTCAAATCAACCAACAAAGATATCAATTTGCCCTATATTTAATCGAAACCAATGTTGTAATTTGCCGATATATTGTGGACAATGACAAAGGAGTGGTATAAGTCATACACCTATATATATATATACTAGTATAAATGTCCCGATTTAGATACGTCATTGTGTTTTTTTTTTATCTCTGCGCTAAATTGAATAAATAAATGAGCTTTTCACCTTAACAACAACTATTGGATACTTTATTTTTGTTCAATATTTTGTTATTCAATGATTAATGGATTAAAAATGGGAAGGGAGTTATGGTATGACTTATCTACAAAACTGTATTGGAATCTCGTAAAAAATTGTTCTTTCTTTAATTTGTTATGAAATTGTGCATTTGTATTTCATTTTAATGTAGAGTATTTCGTTACCAATTTCATGGATTCTATGGTCCGGTTTTAATTTAAAAAAATATATCTATCATACTCTTACTGCCTCGATAGTTTAGCTAGTTGTATACGTATTTATCTGTCAGAAAATTCTCAATAGCAGCACGGAGCTGTGCCCGGTGGATGGCGATAGGCACTCCCTCCCATCACAGGGGACGTAAACATTAAAGGTGAAATGTGGGCGTCTGGCACACCTAAGACGTGATGTTGTTATGACTATCATGCGTAGTACTGAACATAAAGTAGACTAGGTATTCGGGTGCCGGACAATAAAGTGTATGACAAATGGCATTACACAAGTAGGACTTCGCGAGTTCAAGGCCTCTGCGCAGACACCGACAGTACACTGATAACACAGCGTACATTAAATGTACATTTAAATGTCTACTGTACACTATCTATTGTACATTTGTACAAGATTTCATGACTGGAATGAATGCTGTGTGCTGAGAAAACAACGCTATAAAACATTTGTAGCGAAAACGCCAAAAATGATTTTTATTTCAAAACACCGACATCACATCTTCCAACACTTTCTTAATTAGATTGGGTCGGCTTCTAGTCTGACGGATTTAGCTTATTATCAGTATTTTACGGGGAGCGTGTGCCTTCTGACCTCTACATGCCATTACGAGGTGCTAAGATACTCTTTGCTAGACTAGTTTAATCCCCTATTTTACGACACAGAATTATTTTTTTAAAATACTGCTCTATTGTGTAAGGTATTTACACACAACCATTAATATTGTTAAGAGCAGTTGTCGGTAGATCTGGCTTCTGTCTACCTGTAACCAATGTCCAGAGATGTACAAAATACCCTCTAAAAAGTATCTGAAATACTAAATCCAAGATACTTTGAAATTAAGTATTTCAGATACCAGATACAAAATACTTTCGAAAATGGTATTTGAAATACTAGATACAAGATACGTATCTTCTAAATACTTTTCAAGATGAAAATACTTTTGTAAGAAAACAACATTTTGTTCTATTGAATTTAAGATTATTTTTGACATAATCTTAATAAACATTAATGTTATTTATTTACGAATATATTATGTTAATCGCTGAAATGTGACAAAAAAAAATATTATATTTTTAAGGAAAATAATAAACCAATCAAAAGCTATCAATTTACTTGGTTGGCCATCAGGTTACTTATTTTTTTCTAAACACCCTGAAGTTTTTCTAAGACAATAATACAAAAAGACATGACATGATACAACATGAGATAAGAAACATAAGACATGAGGCATAATCAACAATAACATGTCAGAAATAGAAAGATGGTCAGTTCTCTAAGGTTGTCTGTTGACAACATTATTGCGAGTGACCGAGAACGCACATGTCCCCCTGCATAAGGCACGTATAAGAGCAAGAGATACAGACATAGCCCCACCCCCCCAGTGGATACATGTCCTCACTTGAAACCGGAACAAAACCTTTCTATTTCTGTCATTATTGGCATAATATATGAGAACAGAGATATAAGACATGATGACATACATGACATGACTCCTATATTATTTTCATGTAAAAGAAATGTTTGAAGAACTTTTACTTAAGTATTTTAAATAGACTTAAGTAAAACTAGTTCTTCAAACATTTGATCACTCATTTTTCTTCTATGTGGCCTTAGAATCCAAAAGAAAAGAGTCGCTCCACAGGGGCAGAGCTCGGCAAACAGGTGTTATATTTCATAAAAATGTTTGGTAACTTATTCCTAAAAGTATTTTGTCAGAAAAAGTATTTGTAAAATACTAAGATACCTAACAAAATGTATCTAAATACAAGATACAAAATGATTTTTGGAAAAGTATTTTAGATACAAGATGGAAATACGTATCTTGTATCTTGTATCTGTATTTCAGATACTTGTATCTTAGATAAGTCACATCTCTGCCAATGTCATAGATATTTTATAACAGCTGGAAAACCAAATGTATTGCAGAATTCATATAGTACGGCAAATATGACATTTCAAAATTTTAAGTTTATGTTTACATTGTATCAAGGAAAGTAGGGTCGGTTTAGTGGTCTCAGACGCACAGAGCAGGGAAAGAAGACCAATAATTAGAGCCCAGTACAGTTTTGGGATTTCCTAGCCCTGAATACGTATATCCTTTGTGTCTGAATACATACGCAAAGCAGTGAATAGATTTTCCTCGATGTATACTATGATTGAATCACCTAGGTCTAGGTATTCAGGGCATCTGTAGGCTTCCATTGAGTATTCGTTGACGTAATTGTTACGTAGCAGTGCATTGCGGCTATGTATCCTTCACATCAAGCTATACGTTCCCAGTATGAGCTGGTCTCGCATTGCACGGGAAGCCTGTACAATGTGGAAATGTACAGCTTGGTGTTTAGCCGTGGTTCTGAATGCTAATCGATAGCATATATTTATTTTTAAGTCTTCCATATTATTGATCTGTGACACTTAAGACAATTAGTGAAAGCTGCGTGGGACGACGCTGCTGGAGGTTTACGCACAGATTGTGAACAACTTATTATTTTTAAGAGATTTGTAGTCAAGTTAGATTCTTTAGTAATAGCATCTTTTTCTTTGGCGCTAAATGTTTACGTACCGTTGTTGCATCTACTAATTGGTCTATTTCATATATCGATATATCGTAAATTCTTCATAGGTTAATAATACAAATTTGCATAGTTGGCTTAGTGGTTAGGTCACCTTGCCGCTCTCAACTGAGCTGGTGTTGTGGGTTCGATTCCCACACGGAACAAATCTTTGTGTGATCTGCGAGAAATTGTACTGACTCTAGAATTGTGTGCTCTGTGTGTGTGACATGTATGTTTGTGAACAGCCCCGCGACACAGGAGTTATTCATAATGCAAATTTTTGACAATGCAAAAACAAAATTCGCCAATTAACATAATAAATGAGTAGATATCACTAGTCAAGTAAAAAAATATTTGTGGCAAGCTATATAATCTGTGTAGACAATAGTTATTAAGAAAAATATGCATTTAATAGACTGCAATCTTATGCCACTTAATCAGTGTCACTGCTTACTTATTTCACGATTTTTTAAACTGCTTTGTACAGTTTTACTTACCAATGCCTTTACCTGTTTCAGGACACATTCGGTCGAGCCAAGAACTGGGTAAAGGAACTCCAGCGGCAAGCGTCCCCCTCCATAGTGATAGCGCTGGCGGGCAACAAGAGCGACCTGGCGGCCAAGCGCATGGTGGAGTTCGAGGAGGCGCAGGCCTACGCCGACGAGAACGGCCTGCTCTTCATGGAGACCAGCGCCAAAACCGCCATGAACGTTAATGACATATTCTTAGCTATCGGTGAGTGAACTTCATTTACATTAGATACGAGGATCACCTTGTGTATTTACATGAAATTAGCCTCAAAACCTAAACCAGGGGGAAGGTTATGGCAGTCATGACCTCCCCCCCTCGTCAGGGCCTAGGAAAACAGAAGATATTTTCATTATTCGCGATTAAATAACTCTAATTTGTTTATGTGACCCCTTCTGGCTCATAAGCTGGATTCGCCCTTGGGAACGCTTTGAACCCATCTTTCTTAGCTGAGCCAGAATCGTGTAAAAATAATTAATTATCTTCCTATTTGGTGATCCAATCAGAAGCTATCTCTTTCAACCTATTTAGGTTTGCAACACACCATTTGCTTGATTGCCCACTCATATTGTTTGGTTTTGTCTAGTGTCGTGCCCATCTTATCTCAAATGATGTATTCAAATAGTAGTCTGTAGTTGTGATCATGACATGTCCTCATTCTGTGACATGAAATGGCTGAATACTCACGTGTCGTTGACTGTGCTCCAGCGAACAAGTTACCAAAGAGCGAGGGCGCGGGCGCGGGCCCGGCGGCGGGCGCGCGGCGGCTGGGCGAGGCCGAGCAGCCGCGCTCCTCCTCCTGCTGCAAGTGATACACCTACATACGCATGGTAACCTATCTATTATAACCTTATATTTACACACTGTTGAAATCTGAGTCAATTTTAAAGGTCACAGTTGTTCAATGTTCATCATTAAAATCGGTGAAACAAATTTTGAGCAATCTCTACTAACATCCATGATGAAAGTCTTGAAGAAATAAAAATTATATTAATTATTTTATCACAGACTTTATTTGAACGCGGGTTAAACCACTGAGGCAGCTATTATTTAATAGAATTAATTCCACGTGGACAAACTTGCGGACAACAGGCAACAGTTATATTATATATACATTCGCATCCATTTCTGCGAATGCGAATATCCAAATGTGTGCGAAAATTTTGCAAATGCGAATGCTGTAACGAATAGTTCGGTACAGCACTCGACTAGAATACCCATGAGTGGATGATTGAGAAAAGTCAGAATGATTTTGGATTTCCACAGGGAAGCATTCTTTGTCCTCACATTTTGTATTTTAAATCTTAACGAACTATGAATTAAATGGTAATTCTGTTATTAACGTTGTTTTTGTATTTTCCAGACAAAATCGCCTGTAGGTGAGGGCGTGCGCGCGGGCTAAGGACGGACGAGACGCGATGCTCCGACGACACACGCCGCCGTGCTCTCGGTCACAGCGCTGCTCCACCACGCAACCATATACCAAGGACGTACTGCTTGTCCCGGTGTCCCTTCATTACAAAAAGGAAAGTTATCAACAGAAATGATAAATCTGTGATTTAATATTTGTGTTTATAACTTCAGACTGGTATTCTTCTATTTTGATTTATTTGGAGTAGAACGGTTGCCGGGACAGATGGTATTTTTACGAAAGATTTTGTCTTGTGAAGTTGAACGTATTTTTACGTTTAACAACAGCATTTCTCATTCTGTCCTTAGTGATTTAACATTCAGTACCACAATACAACTGTGGCATATCGTCGCGTCGTGGAGTGTGAGTCGTGTATCGTACAGCTCTGTCAAAACGCCTGGCGTAGCTACACGTGTCTTTTGCTCTTCGAATTAGCTAATTGTTATACCGAGACTCGCGGGGGCTAAAACTATATTATATGTATCTGCATATTGATCTTGCAATGTTAAATATTAAATAAAAATACCCTCGCGGGCCTCCAATATTTATATGTAAAATCCAGGCGTGTGTACGTTGGTGAGGGCATAAAAACATTATATAATATTAAAAGCTAATGATAAAATGATAACTAGTTTTAAAACTTATTTGTAACTGTAATGAAATGTAATAAAAATGATTATATTTACTTTTGTTTGTATCATGTTAGAGCACTGTGCCGTAGCGATACTTAACAACCTTCGTTTATAGAAACTGCTTGTGTTATATAAACAAATGATATACAATACGCTTCAGTTGGGGAACTGGCTTTTGACAGTGCAGGGACACTCATTCTAACATGTTTTTCTTTATCATTTTATCCACTTTTCTCCAACTAAAGTGTATTGGGTTGCAACTGAAACGTCTCGTCGAAATTAATTGGTGAAGGTGCATTTACATACTTGTATTCGTTACATATACATTTGTATTTTATATTATATGTTTATTTCTGCAACTGGTACGACACTGTTTTGACGATTTAACATCCATATATTTTATTCACTGAGCGAGACAGAATCTTTAGAAGTCGTTGGCAGTGTCGTTACCAGTTGTATTACGAGATAAATATTTCTTTACTTAGAAATTTTATTAACGTCAGCAACGAAGTTGTGTAGATAAAATAATGCAATAACGAGTGATAAGAGTAAAATTTATAAGTGAAGATTTCCTTACCTAAGGTAACTCCATTTTCTCACGTAAACTTATGTTCATTGTCCTGTTAATGTTCGCTTCGTTCGTTTGTCTCATTCAGTCATTCGTTTACAAGGTCTAGGATAATTTGTATCAGAGGTTCCTAGATGTTTCAATGTACCGAATTCCCTAGCTCGCCTAACCCACCCAATGGCAATAATTCAGATTATCTGATGTATTTCTTTTAAAATATGATTGCAATATCATTGGAACGCCTAGGAATAGAAATCCATACATTATTTTAGTTCAAAATAATATAATATGGCATAGTTATTTAAAGAAAACATAGATTTACACTTCTCAGTTAGGAAGTTATATAGTTATTTTTAAAACAATAATTATTCGATGGATAAATTTTTCTATACATATTATTAATTATTATGTATATTATCTTGTATAATTTATATTTTATAAGTAAAATGTAAACGGTTGGGTCATACGTCGTATCCTTTTTTTATAATCGCATTCCATACAGGGAGGATTTGCTAAGGCCTGTGGAACCAGATATCGATATATTAGCTTTTGAGTCGACATCGATCATCTCCCATAGCTATCTCAACTGTAGATATATTGCAAGTGCTTAGCATTCGCGTTTGACTTTCTTGAATCCAATTTTGTAACAGTTCGTGTTGATTTGAATCTTTGCTATAAGAATAGCAATATTATTTGTGAACGCGTTCAGTTTTAGCTTGTTAAATCACGTTTAATTCATTAAAGGCTTGCGTCACCTCACCCAGCAGTTTATTTTTGTATGTAAGAAAGTTAAGTAACGTGAAACATCCGAGCGAGAGTGGGACGGGCCGCGTCACTTTTGTAATTGAGATTTGTCCCCGCGCTGTGTCGTTCGGGAATTAGGTTCTAAAACTGTTGATATCGGTAATGGAAGCTTGTAGTAATTCCGTGTGGTGGTATGAGCTACCATTCACTACTATCCGTTGCCTTTAGTACAATTTTCCGTTTAATGTGATGGCGTACCATGGAATGGTGCAATATCTTGGCAGCGTTTGATGGCGTCGCTTCCGACCTCGATATACATACATACAATATACTCAATCGTAACATATTGACTTTAGAAACAATACTTTGTGTAACAAATTATGTTTTGAGCGTCACTATACTGGAAAATCTACTTACGACTGAGGAAGCGACACTCAACAATGGACTCTAAACAAAATGTAATAGGGTTAGATGTTACAGTTCCCCAAAATTGTTAAGTAAATAGTCACCACTCTGCCGAACACAGGCTGGCGACGGACGCCGATCATGGTCATATTGTATGTTTTTTGTATTGTGTAAATATTTTGGATTTATTAAGAATATTATTATATTGATTAAAAAAACATTGTAAATGGATATTTGGGCTGTTTTATTTATTATCTCCTTGACGCATTCCTTTGTCTGCTTCCTGCTGGATTTGATTTGATATGATGAAGTCCTATAATAAGTTATATAAACCATTGGACGTCGGGGGCGTGTACTTGGCGTAAAGGACGTCCACTCGGAGTTTAAATCCCTTTTGGTGTCTAGTGTTCTTCGAGGGAATGTAAAACTGGGTCTGTAATAGCCACTAACACACTTCCCGACGTTGACCTCCGCTGGTCCTTCTGATTGTCAAAATTTACTTCAGAAACTTGTAAGGAATAATGTCTCTCAGTTATTTATTTTAGTAATCACTACACACGACTTACTCGGGTTCGTTTGTTCTATTGAAGAAAGCACACTACATGCACACTAATAAGAGTAGAAAAATACCATTTAATACTTAACACAAGATATTCAGCACAGTTATTTATAGCAATCATAAGTGCAAATGAACCTAGAAAGCCTATTTTTGGATATGTTGTTGAGGAAGCTTAATGCACACCCTGACAAGTCCTTTTGGTTTAATTGTCTAGGTTAACGCTGCTTAGAAGTTCATTTAGATAAATTAATTCAATTTATTGCAAAAAAATCATGAAAACCTTATGATTTTTTTTCTTTTATATTATCTATTGTCATGTTGTATTTTCGAGTTTCTCTTCCTGCCATTTCAAATTACTATAGCGATGGATACTATGGGAATAGGCAGGGCGTAATGCTAATTAGTTTAGAGCACACGTGATTTTTGAAAAATGTTATTTACGTCAATTTAAATTTTTATAAAGATGTATTTTTTTATTTTCAGGGCATTCGCTGAGTTAAGCGGGTGTCCGTCGCGGATGTCCGCGCCGTGCGCCCGCTTGCTCTGTCGCAGGCGCCCGCGACGGTCGCCCGTCTATCGCAGCGCCGCCAGTATATTTTCGATCGCGTAGGTATACTCCTTACAAATTCCAAGCCATGCAGCTTGACGTGCATCCCTATCTTTGTATAAGTAATTAGACATATCCCATAAAACGGGACGACATTGTACTTTCAAAATAACACGTTCTGTATCAATAACACTCATTGTGACTGTACAAGCACGGCGCGTGCGATACGGATAACGTAGCGGCGTAGATTGATTTCGTAGAAACAGCTCCGCTCGCGTGCTCCGTCGCGCATACACGCGGCGCGTAGTCCGTCGCCCGTCCCGGCAGCCGCCCCGCGTGCGACGGCTGCCCGCCTCACGCAGCGCTGCTACATCAAATGACATGAAACAAGCACGCGAAGCGGCCGCACGCGCCGTGCGTCCGCTTAACGCAGCGAATGCCCTAAGGCACGTAACGAATTGCGATTTTTATTCGTAGAATAAGAAGGTATTCAGATTCTTGATAATCTCGAAATTAGAAAAGAAAAAGAAACAGTTATTCTGGGTTGTGAATGTAAGGCTGGAAATAAAAGAAAATGCTTAGTAAACATTGTTTAATAAGTTACAGTTGTGCATTAGACGCATTACAAAACTCTATGTTTGTTACCCATAGAGCTCCACTTACCAACTCCTTATACAATGTTCAGCTATATAAATAGTTTTCTTAAAATATATTAACATTTTGACTAGTCTATGTATTGATATACATAATGCTTGTCGCTAAATAATGAACATTTTTTTAATTATACTGAACATTTAGGTTAATTTTAATATATTTTGGTGTTGCAAAGTTTAATTATTGCTGTTAAAGTTTTTATAATTACCTACATATAGTTGTTGAAATGTATCTATATAGTTGATAAAAATCTCTTTACATATGACAATTTTTATAGATATACAGTAATAATTACTGAATTATCAAAAGAGATTGCTTCTTATTCGAAATAACATTGCCGCTATCGAAAACATTAAGTTAGGCCTTACACTAAATTATAAATAACTAAGTAAATAAGAATTACTATTACTTGACACAATTGATAAACCATTCATTTTACTCCCTAAAATACATATGAAAATGTAAATTAATTTAGGCACAGATACTTGAAATGGACACTGGGCTGTAATACATAGTGTTAAAATACTGAAATAGCACAGCTCATGGATCTAATGTGCATAATATAAGTTCAAAGTATGTTAATGTAACGTAAGTACGCATTCTTTACAACAGTATCGTGTCTCAGAAGTTTGTATTTAATGATTATTATATAAGTACAACTCACTTAGGTTATATTGTACTTAAAAATATATGCTTGAGTAATGAGGGCTATCGCGTATGAATTCGCCGCTAGGGACGCTTGTGTAGCGTAAGGCCTCGGAAAAGTCAAATGTCACTATTTGCGAGTGGGTTAAGCCGTCATTGAGTTTATAAGTATTTATAGAGGCACAGTTCTTTAGGAAGTTCTGAAGACGAACCTTTTACGAGCGAAAGAGAACGCAGAGAATTTATGCGTAAGGGGCACGTATAGAGTAACAGTGACGGATTTATTAATGTCCCCGATTGAAATTGGAACAAGAAATGCGTACCTCTTAATAATTAAATGTTACAAATAATTGTCTTTAAAACGCCTCTATAAAAACGTATAAACTCAATGGTTAGGATAAATCAATGTCTGTCAACAAACTTTGATAGGCCTTAGTCTACAGTGGCGCCACCTGGTGAGACAAAAACGATAGTCCTCATTGAATTGTGCAAAGAATGCGTACACATAAACCAGAACAGCCTGTGTGCACAAAAGTAGTAGTTAACACGAAGTACGAGATTCCGCTACGATAAGTACAGTTCACTGTAAGATATGTCTGTTACCTACAACTAGAATGAACCACAAGTCACAATGAGCACCCGCACAGTTCACATCACTAATTCAATGGCTTGTATTCAAGTATTCCTGCAGGGGGATAGAAACTTGATAGATATATATCCAGCTTCGAGGTTCAGTTGGCGTTTTGAAACGAATGAGTAAGATTACTGGCACATAGTTCTATAGACAATCATGCTCGACGTAGTCTAGGTTGTGCAACTCTAGCGCTGTAGTCGCTTTATGCTTCTCATAATTTCGACATACAATTTTGACATTATTGTGAAACAGATATTAGTATCTTGAACCATATTTAAAACCTTCGCTTTTCGCGCCTGTAAAAAAAGAGCGACATCTGGTGGCAGAGCTTTCAATAATCTTTCCCATTGAAGGTTGTAGATGCTTAGGAGTTGTTCACATTATTAATTCATTAGTATTATACTCGAGGCAGTCCGGCAGTAGAAGGGCAACATGGTACATATACCCGGCTTCAAGACTGTGGTAGTATTTCACAACGAATTGTAGGTTCAACACGTTGTCCAGTAGTCTCTGCTCGACTGGAATGCGCGGCGCGGGGCACGTCCTGGCGTGGGGGTTGCTCGCGTTGTGGCAGCTCCGCGTTCAGAGCTCGTCGTCGAAGTGTTCCCCGTAGAAGTCCCCGGCGGAGTCGTTGGCGTCGCTGCCCACGAACACTTCGTGGTGTTCGAGGATCTCGTCGTATGAGAGCAGATCGTCGTGATTGTCGTCTGCGGCCGCGAATAGGTGGTCGACCTCCTCTGTGGCGATTTCACTGGAAACATTTATTTATTTTATTTAGGAGATACAGGATCAGATGACAAATTAAAGACCACTAACATATTATGTTGTATTGTAAATCTGACGCCCAATTATATTTGTACACAGCAGCACTTCAATTAAATATAAATAAAGGAAATATTATACAATCAATATCAATCACAGTGTCGTCGCAAGTTAACGAATAAGAATTACCTGTAAAAAGCAAGAACTTAGATCAAATATTACTTACGTGCGAATGGAACTGTTGGTACTGAAATTAATAGCATTGCAGTAGTGATGACGAAATAAATATGTGGTCACGTTTTGTAGCACGTGAAATAAATGCGAATGGTGAAGCGGTTATTTTTCTTTTTATGTAACAAAATTAGCCTGATCTCATTTCGACACATCTCAAAATCTATATTATTATATATATATATATATATATATGCCTACAATTATCAACACAGACTGAGAAAACAGACGGTCCGTCTTAGTGGAAACAGGCCCTACCTCTTACAGGGCAAAGTACTGCCTGCGCGGTATGACAATGACACCCTTTTAACCCTAAATTAAGGAAGATAATTGTTACTGTATGGTGGTATAAATACGGCGAATAATGAGAATGCTTGCTTACTAAAATCACATTAACAAAATCTGTCCTACCAGTATTAAATCAACTTACTCATTGTCAGGAATGATCCACGTGCGGATCTCCTTGAGGTCGATCATGCCGTCTTTGTTCATGTCCAGCTCGCCGTCGAACTTCTCCTTCTCCACAAGCAGCCAGTCCTTGTCTTGTTGGGCACCTCAAAGTGTCAGAGGATCAAAGGTAATTAAAAACGTCTAACTACTGTCCGCGCTCGTGCGCCGAGGATTTGGCGGCTTTTTACCTTTTTTATATAGATAATTTTGTATAAGCATCATTATTTGTTTAATAAAAGAAAAAATATATATCCGGTGCGGAGCATGGTCCACTTTTTCCATAATCGCCGATTCCTCGACGCTTGCGCGTTGACTGTATGAATGGATGCAAATAAATATGAACGTTAAATTTTCATAACATCTACAGTTTAGATGCGTATTGCATATTATTTCGAAAATTAAAGTAATGGATTTTAAACTTAATTTTAACTCATAATGTAATTATTATAAACGTGGATAAATTTGTAAATATGAAGTTTATAATTTTAGCCTGAATGGGTATTGAACCGTGACCTCACGTCATGTCCACGACAGCAGCAATATAATAAAAATATACGCGTCGAATATAGAACCTCTTCCTTTTCCGAAATCGTTTAAATAATGATATCAGACACGCATTCGTTCAAGATGGCTTCCTTTTATGAATGAGTATTAAAATGTTTGGCACCTCAATGAATAGAGTTCAAGTGGGCTAACCGTTTGTAAGTATTGTAACTGATTGTAACAGTCGTCGGCCGTGCACCGGAATATTCATGTGTATTCGACGAGACGACATGACACGATATTTATATGCAAATCAAAATAATTTTATTGATGGACATACTTTAAACGAACAGGGCAGCTTTAAAAATTTTAATTGAATGAGGAATAGCCTTGGTACTTTTTTGAAGTCGGTTAAGTAGGATGACTAGCTTCTGTCCATGTGGAATGTCGTTAAAAAGTAACCAACTTATTGACCTATGCTATAAGCAACCGGTATGCGAAATTTTATCAAAATCTATCTAGTAGTTTTTCATGATGAAGTAACAAACATCTAAACAAACTCTTGAAATAATAATATTCGTAGGATTGTGTAGGATGTAATTATACCAAAAAACATTTCAAATTCCGCCAGCTTTCTGGGCACGTATCGTTACCCGCGGCTGACATAGATCAGGAGATATTTTTGACGCCTAAATAAAAAATATATAATTATTATATTTACATTTTTATTTTCTTTTTTGGATATAGTTAGGTATTTCCCTAATTTAGTTTAAGAAATGTTATTTTAATGTATTTAATTAATTGTAAATATATCAATAAAAAAATCCCTAAATACATTGATTGAGGAAATGTTTTCGTAATATTTTTTTTTCATTCTTATATTCTGACTATTGTTTCACATAACAACATTACATCAACTTCTTTCTCTTTCATTGTTTTTATTGACAAGTATTTGTCGTCAAATGCTGACCGCTCATCACACGGGAACGCAGGTATGCGCTAACTAAACAATAGTAACATGCATGTTTAATGACAACAACAATACTGTAAACATTCATATGTGAGCATCGACATATCGTAATACATGGCCTGTCAAAAGTGGGCGGCGGTCGGTGCGTTATCGTATCGTTTTATAAACGCATATTTATCGCTGTGTATGCGCAAAGACGGTATATAGGATTATTATTTACATTTAAAACGATAACTTTTACCCCCATTAACTATACATTACAGAGATAGTACTGTAGGTATGACAATATCGCGCGTGTTAGCCAAACAGGACTGACTCTAATGTAGTAATTTGCAAGACAGATGTACCTATGATATGGTATTGTTGCCTTTATAACCTCCTCCTTGCTTCAATTTCCTCAATTCTGAGGGTCGTGACCTCTTTTCTGGATCATAGGGCCTTCCTAACAGGGATCCTTTATAACATAGGACACGATAAATGCCCGATGTTGGTATATCTAGGGTGTTATGACATTTACAGCTATCGACGCAAAACAGCGATGTGGAGCGCTCTTATTAGCTCTAAGAACGTCAATCGACGATTTAGAAGTAAAAGCGGTTTCCTTACTTTTTTGCTAAGGAAAACGTTCCAGGAATCGGTACTGGAGGGGCGGGTGGTTACTTCTCGAGCAGCTCCTACACTCTTTCGGAATGTCTACACAAACAGAGCGTAATATAATACATAATAACGTTTAAGTTTTCCATCATTGAACCATAGAAAATGCCAGGTGGCCAGAAACAGCAGTCAGCCCACGCAGGTTTTATTAAAAAGACTATAAATAATTTGTCTAGGCAAGGATATATTATGTAATATTAAAGTTGAAAAATTAAGAATCCAGCAGGACTCGAACCTGCACCTCTTGGGTATACGCCCCAAGTGCTTTGCCAATTCAGCTATGGATTCGTATGCTGCCGGACTCGAAATTTCTCAACTCTTTTTGTGCCAGCTTTTAGCTAGACGAACCTTATTTGGTTTTAGCGCCATCTATGTGATGTAATAAGTACTATTCACATACTGTAAGTTTGAATTAAGATCAATACTGTTACAGTCAAGAGATGACGCATTTTTATCAAATACTTGTAATATTTTAAAGCAAATTTTAGCTTTGCTATGCATTTATTTTATGTAATATTAAAGTTGAAACTTCAACTTTAATATTACATAAAATAAATGCATAGCAAAGCTAAAATTTGCTTTAAAATATTACAAGTACAAGGATATATTGTTAGTTAACAATGCGGAACGTTGCTTCGTTACTAACATTCATCTGTTGTTTAAGCGTTTTAATACTTTTGCTAAATGACGATAAGGTTCAATTTCGAATGCAACAGGATTTGCCATCAAGTGCAACATGAATAATCTCAATATTGTGATAATAACCTGAGATAAGATTAAGTGGTTAGCGAAGCAAGCAGCTACTGTTTGGTAGAACGAGGGCAGTGTTCTTCCTGAAGGGCCTACTTAAAATGTGATATGGACATATTTTACATGTTTTGTCAGTATTTCAGAGACAACGCGGCTTTTTATTTCGTCTAGCCTAGCTAGTCTAGCTCGCCTAGTGTCCTTATGCGACAGCTCTGTCTCCGGTTTGATTCCTGGGTCGGGCAAATGTGTAACAGGGGGTCCTGTCACATCAAACCTAATCAACATTTCAAGATAACAGGTTAAGATCCAGTTTGGTGGTAGAGCTCTTGTGAATGAGCTCGAGGTCGGCAGCACCACCGTCTCACCTTTTACCTGCCGCCATATAGTAGTGCTTCCATTACTGTGTTCCGGTTTGGTGGTGAGATCAGGCCCTGAAACTACTTGCACGTGAGGCATAACACCGTAGTCCTCAGCTGCAGCGACGCATCTATAATCTGCTTTTGTGGATTGTTGATGTCCATGGGCTGTAGGTACTCCACTTACCATCAGGTGGTCTACATCTTCGTTCGTTGTGGGGTAGTATAAAAAAAAAAAGTTTCTGAGGTTTCGGATAGTTCTTATCCGACCCATCTATTGACAATTCCTTGCGAAAAAATCCCTAATAACACTTTTGCCCAACCCGGGAATCGAACGCGAGACCTCACAGTGAGAGACGGCGCATACGGTTACCACTAGCAAGACTAACGAAGGATTTGGTTAATGAATATGCTGTTTTAATATGAAGATTATGTCTAATTCCTAACAGGTTTTATTCTTAGCTCGTTAATTTTTTTACGAGCATCACAGGCCAAGAAATAACAAGATGTGTGATTATTAGTTTTTTTCATTGAATGAGTGTTACTTTTAACAACACACTAGGTTCTATGTCTACTAAATCATGAATCTGTGATTATTATTACTATTTATTTATCTGGAAACTAGTCTGCCATGATGAAAAATATATATGTTACGGTAATTGTAATAAATTGAATAATAATTCCCACATAGTTTGCTAAAAGTGATTATAAAATTTAAATTGTCACTTTTAGCCGTAGTTTATTTTGTCAATGATGACTTTGGCAAGCATTTCTAATGTAGCATTCTACTGGTCACAATCAAATCCAACCTAACCTACTTATAGAACTAAAATAAAAAAACCTCTACCTCTCCTCTACTGCTAGATTGATCAGGAACACCCTTAGCTTACGTTATTTTTAAAAATGTATTATATTTATTGGTACCGTGGTATTTTTTTTTATAATCACAGCTAAAGGCACAATTGGATGTGATTAACTTATTACTTTTACCTCACCTTTTGGTAATTATTAATATGTTTAAATTTATCACATTCACCATTCTTCTTTTTCGTCGTGTCGATGGCTGAGTCAAATTTTATTTTGACTTGCCATCGTGGTGAAAGGATTAGCCAATTCGCTTTGGAGAACTCGCGAATTGCCCAGGGTGCGCCGGACGTAGGAAATCGTTGTTTTTTTTTTATTTATTTAATTATTTCACCATAAAATATGTATATTTATGTATAGCCTGTTTTTTATCATACCTCTATCACCGATGTATTCGTGAAAGCTGATGAAACCATCTCTGTTGGTGTCCTTCTCGTTCAGGGTCTGGTTGATGAGGAACGGGTGCATCTCTTGGTACTCCTCGGGGTTTGTGAACATCTGAGGGATAACCATCTAATTAGCAAAACTTACATTAGCATAAGTCATGCTTACTACCAATGTATTCTTGTTTGAAAGTGAGATTTAAAGGGTAAACATTTTAACAACAAATCATTCAGTATAATACAACCAACATAACCATTCTTTGCAGTTGGGTAAATATAATGAATAGGCACACATTTTCTGGTCTATTATAAAATTACTAGAATAGGATGGCCTGCAGGCTAATTTGCATAATAAAAAAATAAAAAAAAATAAAAATATTTTACAACTTACACACAACGCCATCTAGTCCCAAACTAAGCAGAGCTTGTATTGTGGGTACTAGAATAACTGATACTAATACATATGGCAGAGATGAGAACACCTACATTTCACCAGTTATGTTTAGGTCCCATGGGATAGAGGGTAAGCCTATCGCCATCCACTGGGCACAATTCCAACAAGTTCACAAATAACACTTTGCCGCGAAATCTCGCGGTGAGAGGCGTATACGCTTACCACGCTTAGACCATAGAGTCAGGCAGAAATATACAAAAAATAATTATTATTTATTTACGTAAACACTAAGGGTCGACACACACCAAAAGCGCGTCGAAGCGCAGTTTCAGTGTCATATGAATTCCAACTCTATTCTCACAACCATAATACTCATTATCGCATGAGAAACTCTACGCTACTACTACTATGGAATTCGCCGGAATTCCCGCGGCGCCGCGGGCATCCGCGCGACTTGTTTGAGTTTCTCATGCGATAATGAGTATTATGGTTGTGAGAATAGAGTTGGAATTCATATGACACTGAAACTGCGCTTCGATTCGCTGCGCTTCGACGCGCTTTTGGTGTGTGTCGACCCTAAGGCAGCTAGCACTAACCTGGAACTCATCAAGTTCAAGCAGTCCGTCGCTGTTGGCA
The DNA here is from genome assembly GCA_905147285.1 of Hypena proboscidalis. NCBI lineage: Eukaryota > Metazoa > Arthropoda > Insecta > Lepidoptera > Erebidae > Hypena > Hypena proboscidalis. The sequence goes on from LR990130.1 coordinate 22,264,301, forward strand.
TCAGCCACCACCCACATGCCTCTTTCTTCTTTCAGGGTCTATAGACAATACACAACAAATCAATATAGCAAAATAAGATTATACTTGAATCAGAGGTTCTGAATAGAAAATAAAAACAAGTCTAACTCAGAACTCAGTATGGGCCAGTACATACAATACTCTTTGTATTGTATGTACTGGCCCATACTGAGTTCAGGAGTTCTGATGGCTGTTGTTGTACGTAAAATTCTTATGGCTATTATATTTTCTGTCAGCGAGCTTTAAATAGAAGCCAGAAATGGCTTTTATTAACATATATGCTGATAAAAAATAGCCTATGACTATATAACTATTTCTCTTACCATGCCCGTGTCGCCAGTGTCATCTGCAGCTATTTCATCCTCAGCCTCCACTCCAAACAGGTTAAGGTACTCGGCCCATGACACGGCTCCATCATGATCATTATCAGCTTCCGACAGACGCTCTTGGGCCTCTTCTCGGGCTAAGTTACTGGTGGGATAAAGATAAATTCGAGTGATTAAGATCATATATGATCATAATAACGTTCAGCACACGCGGGGAGTCCGGAGCCGCGGCCTGTGGCAAGTCATCAAGCGAGTGTGACAAAACCTACATACATCACACATAATATATGTAAGTACATTGCCATAAATGTTTGATTTAGAATGTGGCCTTAGTTTCCTGCTTTAAATTTAATTTATTCATATGAACTTTAGAATTATCTAAGTCAAATGATTGACAAGCCTGGCACATTTATATGAAACTCTAAATGTAAATAAGCTAACACAAAATTGTATCCAGTATACAAACTTAAAAAAAAAATGCAATTAAATGCCAGACTGAAAAATATAAACAAGTAGTAGGAGGAAGCCTGCATGCCTGAGAGTTCCTAAAAAATGCTCTCAGATGTGTGAAGTCTACCAATCTGCACTTGGCCAGCGTAGTGGACTATGGCCTTACCCTTCTCATCATGAGAAGAGGCCCAAGCCCAGCAGTGGGACATTTTATATATACAGGGCTGCTATTAAATGTTCTAAATGTGTGAAGAACATCCTTAGTTAAAGTTTAGGAGCATAAAATAATACAATTGAAAAAAACATATTGCTTCCTTTCAGAATGTGAAAGTTTAAATAATATATAACTCCATCACAACACTACTTATCAATTAATCAAATTACCAGTTTCTGCTATGATAAATAAATTGCCGAGCTCTGTGTAATTAAAGCAGTATACTTAAATACTGCCTTTATTTTTAAATAAAAGACAATGCGGTTGTTATAAACCTAGGAAATAATTTTAAATTACTGTTGATACTTCGGGGAACTTACAGGAATGACTTCAATATCCACTTCTTGAGCTCTGACCGATCCACAAAATTGTCACTATTAATGTCCATCTTTGGGATGAGCTGCGACAGCCGCACCTTGGCCTCATCAGGAGATAGCTTGTCGAACTCCTCAGCCTCCCTGACGCTCCCTAAAGAGTAGAGATAAGTGAACACCAATGCTACAGGCACTATCACAAGCAACGCTTTCAAGACCGTCATCGCACACCGCTCGCTATCGCATTCCTTATCAACTGAACTGAGTTGTTGCAATACCTAGACGTCTACGGACGGCCGACGTCATTAAAAGTGCAGTAAAACAAACTCAGTACCTAAGATGGCCTCGTGGTCGAACTCCGTGTTGTGGCCGGAGTCGCCGTAATGGTCGTAGTCTCTCGCTCGGAAGCTCCCATCGGATTCGCGCTCCACATTATCCATGCCATGACTGTGCACCGCCGCCGATGCACAGTACAACAGCATATTGTGAGTCAAAAGAATACACAATATTAATTTTGTAGCCATTTTATTTTATGGCCGGTGCTTTGTTTTATTTATAACTGAGAGATAATCGGTTTAATATGCAAATATCAATAATTGTTTATTTTCAAAAATAACATAGGCCGAGAAAAAAAGGTCATTTCATTTGCGCTATTTGACAGGACAGACAGAACTTAATTGATGTTGTCTTGCCATATACAAAAATATTAACTTATGTTTCATAATATAATACATTGATTAAGAAATTAAAATAATCATTATTATATCCATTGACTACATAAAAAATACTCTATGATTATATCTTTAATGTTTTTAAAACACCTCATGAAAAAAACCTGTATTAATTTGATGTCTAAATTAAAACTAGCACAAGGAGAGGGCGAGGCCTCCACGCTACAGAATTGAGAAACACACATCAATTTTATGGATAATCTCACGTCTCAATGATGAATCATGCCTTGAGCAAGAAACCAAGAATAGAATCGATGTATAATATTAGTAGGCAATACTTTAAGTAGTTTTATTATCCAGTGCCGGCCCGAGGTCAGATTTTAGTTGGAGTGAGATACAATTTTGGTGCCGCATGCTGTCGACTTTGCCCCGAAATTGTAGTTTTTAAGAGAGCGCCGAAGGCGCCGGCTCATTTTAAATATTGCCAGAAGCTGCACTAACTCGTCTATGCTGGCAATGCGTCGGCAGCACCAAAAGCGCCACCGATAGTTTTTAATATTTTCATAGCAATCTAAAAAGCAGCATCAAAGAGTCAGGGCACCAACTTGTGTTTTTTTTACAAAAATTAAAAATTAGCACCGAAAGCGTCTTAATCATCTAAGAGTCAGGCAGCGCCGAAAGTATAAATATTTTTTATAAGAAGCTGTACCATAGGCGTTTCTGCCGTAAAAAGTAAGAAGTTCTATCAAAGTGTGTACGCCGTCAAGAGGCACGGAGCACCGAAGGCGCTGTCTTTTAAAATATTTTCATTCAAAACTAAGAAGTGGTACTGAAGCACCTATGTGTGGCATTATGGGCGAAGGCGAAGGCGAAAGACGAAGGCCAAATGGGGAGGGATTTAGATTAATTCTGTCGTTGTCGTCGTTAACTACCAAACGCGAGCGAAACCGTTTGGTGGATTATCAATTTATTATATTGGTAGATTATTTAAAAATAACAAGATACGATAGAAACAGTCTTAAAACTATTTATTTCAACAAGTTGTTGGCGGCCATGACGATGAGCGTGATTCTCCTGTGGGCCACATGGTTGGGGTAAGCAGTCAGGAACCGGGACAGATGCTTGCGGACTTCCCCCACGACCAGCGGGAGGTGTGCGCGGGTATCTGGGTCGGCAGTGTTCAGATTTATTATTGCTTCTTCCAAGTATCTGGGAACAAAACACGAAAAATATAAACTACCTACAGTGACTAAGTAGGTCAATACGAAATCTGTATACGCAGGTCTTACAATAAGTAGATACATTCAGCGCGTTAAATCCTAAAATATCATATAATACGATACACTTTAGATTTTACGAGAAATTGTATTTATTTTTAATTTCTTATTGTTATTACATATTTCACTTTACATATTTCGTCGTTTCCCATTGTTCTCAACATTCAACTTATAATTTACCATCGTTTCTTACCTGCATTTTAACTGCGTCTCATGCACCATATCGGTGGCGAGCTGCTGGATAAGCGACAGCAGCACGTACTGCTGCAGCATGCAGGGTGGTGCAAACACCTTGGCGGGGTCCACGGCGCGGCATGCGGCCATCACCAGACATAAGTCTGATGCTGAGAGGGCGCGCTCGAACGAACCGTTCACGTCACCGGATTGGATTTGCTTGTTGATCAAAGCTGTGTGCATCTATAGACAGATATATTTTCGTTATTCAACACAAATCGGCTTTGTAGTACTGGTTAACCGGGATGCAATTATTCTCTAGATATTTACCAGCTGATCAATGACGGACACTTCAGGGTCGGCAGGCTGTGGCGTGCTGGCTGGTACGTAGTCAATGGGCTGCACAAATTCTGGCTCTGGGTGTGATTCTGTGTGGAACTGGGTGGAGAACGTCTCCATGATCTTCTGACGCCAATCTTTTAACTCAGTTTGGAGCAACCTGTCGGAGGTACACAATTCGTTTGCAGGAGTAAGTGTGCGTTTTTATTATAAACTTTGATTAGAAGTAATGAATCTGCCCACACAAATTTATTATTATATCGACAGAGTACTTAACATTAACATAATTAAAAAAAGGAACATAAAAAATAAACCCAAGGCACTTACTCCTCGACAGTGCACTGCAACGTGCTGATGATGTTCTTCTCAGGATCCGAAGTAGCTTCCAGAAGGCATTGATGGCGCTGCAGTGCGCGGCGGAGGGCGCCCGATGTCTTGTACACGGATTTGAAAAGCGATGATGACTTGTCATCCACTAGAATTAGTCAAGTTTCGAGTTTTAAGTCTCGAGACTATTGCCACCCATAAAGTTTTATACCATAACAAAGTTGCTAAGCCTTAGCCACCCATATCTTTTTATACCTCAACAAAGTTGCTTAGCCATTGTCACCCATTCATTTTTAAATCTCAACAAAGTTACTTAAACTTCGCCATCCATTCATTTTAGATTAAAAATTTTGTACGGTACTCCATAAAAAACCGACCGTATTTTTTAGGTGACCCTTTTTGCGACAGCATAACCCATATTTTTTAAAAAAACTTCTTATAAAGAGCTTCATCTTGACGAAATATGTAGAATCTGGGCAAATTATTTAGCTTACACTCAACAAAAGCCTGTTCGATGACTCTGTGTATATAGCCGATAAGACGTCGATGGGAGCGCTCCAGGATGGGCAGGTACATGGAAGACATGTCACGGCTGAAGCACCCATCGATCATGCCGCGCACTGAATCCGCTGTCGCACGCACCATCTGATCTTTTAGTTCCTGGGCAGAAAGTGAAAGAATTAATCAAAATAATCAATACCTATCTTCCAGAAAATAACGTGTAAGCGTAAACTGCCATTGAATTCTTAAGGCTTAAAAGGCGAGGACAAACATCGATCCTCAAGTCGGTGCCTGCCGTCTGTCTAAAACTGTGTGTGTCCACATGCTATTTGTGGAGCAGCTATGAGATTAAATTATATCATTATAATCAGCCCGCCCATGTACAGTCAGTTCCAGTGTAAACTCACCCTACAATTGCACAATCGTGCTTTGGGGAGGGGAGTTTTCTCTGCAGTGACTGTTCTTTACTGGTCGAGGATTGCATGAGTAAGAATAGATTTAACGTCAATATTTGATAATGTATATCAAAATTATAAAAAAAGGCAGCCCATACCTCGCTCTGCAAGAAACTAATGAGACTATTCCTGATTTCACTGTCGAGGGACACCTCCTTCCTGGACTCGATGGCGCTTAAAAGACTTCTGGCGCGGCTGTTTACTCCTTCGCCTACTTCTTTGTTGGGTGCCAGCACGTTTAAATCGTTGACTCTATAAAAATACAGTTAGAAATTTATACAGCCCCTTTACCGTTTGTCCTTTAAAAAAAAACTAAAAAAACATAAAAAAAACCGTTTACCGTTTGTCCTTTTTTATAGGACTAAAGACATCCATCAAATAAACTGTCCATTAAAGCTTTCATGTGTTTTGGCTACGTCTGTGGACTACAATGTAGTATGTAGTACCTTTTACCTCCTATTCTCTCTCTCCTATGTTTTTACAAAAGAAACGTAGGTACCTATATAGTAATATGAATTAGTCGCAGTTATTTTTGTACTTATAGTACAATTAAGCTCTGCTTATTTTGGTACTAGATCGCGTTGATTTATATGTTTTGTGATATTTATTTATAAAATTAGTCAACTAAAAGACCTTTGAGAGATAGCATTCTTCAGCATATCGACGAGTATTGTGTTGTGTGCGTGCTCAGTCTTCATGATCATCATCTTGGAGCTTCGGATCTCGTCCCGCATCGTGTCTAACAACCGGCATTGCTCCACGAACAAGTCTGTGGAAGGATGTAGTATATTATGTCGTTATGAATTGATTATATACAATAGGTAAGCTGTCATTATCTATACTATGATACTTCTGACTACTAGTTTCTGCGTGCGGCTCTGTCTGCGTGTTATGTCGATCAAAAGTAGCCTATGTCCTTCCTCAGGTCTTGAACTATCTCCATAACAATGTCGATCAAGATCGGTTTAGTAGTTTAGCCGTGAAAGTAGGACATACAGACCGTCAGTTACTTTCGCATTTATACCTAATATTAGTAAGGATTGATATGGATCACAATAACTAAAGTTTGGTACGATATTGGACATGTGAAAAGTGAAAAGCTCGAAAATAAAAGGAGTACTCACCACTCAACCGGTCGATCTTCTGCTCCAGAACAGCCAGCATATCGAAATCAGTCATTCGATCACAAATGCCGCTGTCCAGAGGTTTGAGATCGTCATTATCCGAGTGCAAACAAAACTCCACCGAGGAATCGCTGTACGTGCGATGGACGAACGGCTTATATTTTAATTCCACGTTTTCTTCACTTTGTAAAGAACATAGGGAATGAGACCGACGTCTTTCGAGCTTCCCGCTATTACGTTTTGGAGCAAATTCCATGGTAGAAGAGGATACCGTGGCGTGTGGTAGGAAATTTTCTACAAATGAGGGTGGGGGAGGTATTTTAGTTGTTTGTTTGGAAGTTTGCCGTTTTTGATAACTACCCTCATTTTAACGTTCACATATTTTATTTTTACCGGTTGCGTAAAAAGCAAGGCTGGCAAACAAATAGAACAAATTTGACTAACATTATAGTTATGATTGCTGGTTTCGTTCGAATTTTGCTAATGGGATAATAAATAAAACACAAAACGTACAAATCAAATACGCATTTATTGATAAATGTATTTCTTATAGTAATACTATCAATAGTTTAATGTCAAGAATACCTAAGCATTGACAAAAAATAAATTTATAAAAAAAAATAACATGGGCTCCTCACGCAAACGTTAAGACAATCATTCAATTTGTTGTTTTACTGAAAAGAAAGGTTAATTAGATATTGAGTTGTTTTTAATAAACATACTGTTACTATAATATAAACAAAGGTACGCATGAAGGTTGCTCAGTTCAATTTTTTATTACGCTGATAACTCAGTAGTAAAACACAGTGCACACCAAACTTTGGTCTCGCATTGCACAGCAAGCCTATACAATGCTAGACCATCCTATACTTGTAATGTGTACTCGTGTGTACAGCATGAATGTTTATGTTCACTCAGCCCATTTATTAGTGGTAAATTACGAGGTTCAATGTTTGATCAACAATTTCAAGTACTGTTGAAGTGTAATTTTAACATGAACTCTATAAACATTACACTCCTTTTTTGGGCAATTGTGTAATTTAAATAATAAAGTTCAAGTTAATGCTGACATTTGTTTAACCCCCAATTTCACAGGTCATTAGCAGGATAAGCACTTCTTCTTTTTTTCTAAGTGTAGGGTCACTTTTAAATTCAGTCATGTTATATTTTATGGGTTGGATAAGAACTATCCGGAACCACAGAAACTGGCCCTAAGTCTAGATACTTATCATAATATCACCAACATAGACCGCAATCAATTTGATTGATTTCTTCTTATCAATTTTAATTGGTGTGGTAACGAATGAAGCTATTATTGAGAATCATATATTATGGTGAGGAGCCTACACACACAGCACTCGGCACCGAATAAATTAAATAGGTATCAACAATAAGCATCGCACATACACACGGTTACACACCAAGCTGTACAGTCGGCCAATGAGTTGGGTATGCAGGGCAAAAACTTCTAAGTCAAAGTAAAGACTTACGACACCAGTTATGGATAAGTGAGTTATATATCTAAATAGTGGGTATATTACACTTATTAAATACGAAATACAACCTTGCATATCTATTGCAGTCAGTTTTTACTATGGCGTAGAAGTTTTTGCCCTGCATACCCAACTCATTGGCCGACTGTACATAGCCAGTATAAGCTGGTCTGCGCGGGAAGCCTTTCATTGTATAGAAATGGAGAGACCATCTTATATTGGAAAAGTATAGCTTGGTATATAGCCGTGTGTAACTTTCGATTTAGATGTTTCAGCACAGAGTTAGATTCACAGATATAGATCTACATAGATAACGCAAGTATCACGATTTGTATTGAAACCAAGCGTGCCGACTTTTTAATACCTTTTGTGACGTCACAGCCGAAATTTAGTGACGGGAAATCCAAACCGATTCAAAGACACCGATGCCGCCGATGCCAATCCGCCCAGTACGTTCAACTGGAGCCGTCCGCTATGATTTTCTCTGACAAAAGACGCGCGTGGACTGAAGTTAGAG